>JAECXP010000063.1:0-1371250 GCA_018152965.1 Scaptomyza pallida
CGGGCGTATTCCATTCTTCTTCTTTACGCTCTCTGTATCTATCTCTCTCAGTTGTATTGTTGTTGTTGTTAACTGATAATGCAAAGCCAATGCGATTAACTTTGTTACGTCACAGAGCGGCGTTCTAGCATGTTAACATTTGTTTTAACTCTGACGTTGCGCACCAAAAAAAGTCCATAGATAAATGTGACTAATCACATTTACACATTTGAATCATACGACTTGCGTTAATGTATTTCTTTTTATCTATTATTGCTGGACTCTTTGCACCCAGGCACAATATCAATTAGGTGCAAAGCAATCAATCAACAAATTATATATGGAGCAAATTTTCGCATAATCTTAACACTTTTGTGCCAAATGGCGCCTGACATGGCGTGATGGCAAATTTTGGTATTTGGAAAAATTTAGAAATTCAGAAATTTCACACCACCCAAATGGAATAAAAAAACTTGCTTCAATAATGCTTTATAGATATTTATTTATTTGTGCGGCATTGGAGTCCACATCCCGCCGTTATTTCTAAAAGGAATTTTCCTATGTTTATAGTTAACATATCGTTTTGCCCCTTTTGTTTACACACACACACACACTTGCCCAGAAATCTGAAGAGACGCATAGTAATCAGTTGGTCTTATCACAGCTTATAACTAAAGAGGAGAGCAGTGTGTATATATGGCGTGATTATTGCGTGAATCATTTAATGTTTTACAATCACATGTTACATGTAAGGCAAACTATTGTAAAACTTATTAACGCGTGTGATTACGATACACCCCAGTCCCGGTACTGGAAACTGGGTGTAAAAATAGGAAATTAACACTTAAACCAGTTGCGCTTGCTCGCTCGCACTTGTGTGTGTGCAACTATGATTAGTTGCAGCATTGAACTATTCACACACATCTGACTGTAACCTACATATGCATATACTTAACATCTTAAAGTTATAAAAATAGTTAATGAATATGCATTGCAACCCTTATAACTTGTTTTGCGTGCACTTTGACTTTGACCAGATCAGCTGTTTTTTTTGTTTTCACAGTAGCAGAGCGTGACAGAACACGTGTCATTGATGAGCGTGCGAGCATCCAACCAAGGTCGTTAGCCAACACTGCAGTTTTGTTATCTTATGTTTAGCAAGTTTTTTTTTTGCCAACCCTTAAAAGTTTTCATCATTATTGCTAACATACACATTTTCCCACAATTAGTCAACTCTATAACAATGCAGCGAAAGTCATTAGCAACAAAAATTGCAAAACTTAAGACTTGAGGTACTTTCATTAAGCCTGTAATGGGTTATAAATGCCCAAAATCGTATGATTTGTTTTTTTGTAATCATGTGTAGGAAACTTATGACCAGGCAGACGGGAAATGGCATTATACAAACGTACAAATTGAGCGATAAGTTTTTACATACACGATATACGCATATATATTTATGCGATTATTCATCATATTCCAAACCATATACATATCTCTCTTTACGTGTGGGCGCGGAGCATTCAATAAACGAATCTGCCCATATGCGTTTTATTTGTATATTATTTTTGCTCATTTAATACTGTGTACTTAGAGTAGTGTTACATGAAATATACTCGACGATCGAATGTTGTTTGTTGTTAGATATCAACCGATTCAAAAATAGTATATGATGTCTAGTAGTTTTCCTTAGGGAACACACAACCCACAATTGAATATCTTAACCCAGTGACCTTGTCTCTAAAAGATAATTAAAACAACTTTACAGACACAACATGCAAATGTTAGTGTTTTAACAGCGCAGCGGGGCATATGGCTGTTAATGAAATATCATTGATTTTGTTAACTTATCTATCGAGAGCTGCCGTTTCATAACACACACTGCAACTTGATAAGCCTGATAAGCATTATCAGCTAAACAGTTATCACATTTACTATTATTAAGTGCGCTTAAAGGGGAGTGTTATGCATTTAGTATAGTGCAGCAGGTGGGGGCCATTGTTGTTGATAATGCACAACACGCGTTTTAGTTGAAACGTGATCAGAACGCTTTTCAGCCATGTGACATACATTTGGCATACAACGTTTTTTCGGCTAAAACGATAGTCAGCCTTCAAATTGTGCAAAAAACTATTCAACACACAAACATACATATCTCATTAACATTATAAAGCGCGTCAGCATTGTGTTGAGAAATATTTTAACCATATATTGTAGTACACAGCAGAGCATAAGTTAGCATAAGTGAGTTATATCGGACGATGTCTGGTCATGTCTAATGATATATGCAAGCCAGAAGGTGGCCTCTGCTTTTGACCCCACGAATGTCAGACTTTTAAAAATAATCATCGCATGACTCGATGCGCTTACAATTTACTTTTTACTTTATTTTTTTTTTCGCTTATTCATACGAATATCGCAATTTATCGCCTGATGTTTTGTGTTTGTTGTAGTGGTTGTTGGTAATCATTTGAGTAATTCACATTCCAAATTTTCGGTGTTTTGGTTGTATTCATTCGGCAAAAAAACGACAGAAAAAAATCTGCTGATTCAAGTTGTTGACATTTTTTTTATTTATAAATAAAAATATATAAACACATGCATTGAACTTTGTTCTATATATGCTTTAAAAACTAAATGTTTTTATATGTATAAACATATATATAAATCTAAATACATAAATTCACTAAAACAGGCCATCCACTGGCTGCTGATGCTGCTTTATCTACGTATTCTTTTGGCCATTTTCCAAAAAAACAAATAAAAGCATCAAAATACGATAATTGTCAGCAGTTTTGTGCTATGCTTGCATTTAAAAATCTTGAAAATAATATATTTGTACGTAAAAAAAGAAATGAAACAAATAGTCGCATGTTGCCCAGATGCCAAAATATTACGTGATATATTTTTGATATTGAAATTTTAAAAGCGTTTTCTTTGTATCTGTTTTTTTATTTTATATTTGGGTATAAGTTTTGCATTTTTGTTGAATTGCCGCATGAATTAACAGACAAAACTTTCATTTTTTGTGAGGTTTTGGATTGTTTTTGGTTAAAGTTTCACTGCAAGTGCTTTTAAATAGGGAAATAGTTGTGAGCGAAAGATTTTTCTCATTTTCAAAGCTGGTAACACTCCACTTATACTTCAACAGATGATTTTTCTCTTCTTGTGACACCCATATGCAAAATAAAGCATTAACCTAAATATAAGATCTTTAAAATTCTTGTATGGCAACGCTTGGATAGCTTAGCTTGCACCTATACAAACATACATACATACATAATTATCTAGGCACACACACGTTTTCTTCTGCATAACATGACATACGCATCTCTCTTTTTCTCTGTCTATTGCATATTCATTGTGTTCGTCGTCTGTCTTGGCTTGCACAACTCGTCAAATGTTGTCGCTAAAATTTGTTGTTTGCTGCATATTTGCATTATTTTCAGCGTCATTTTTGTATTTTCTATGTCAATGACCGGTAAAGGTAAACGGCGGCAGTGACAAACACAAACACAAAAAAAAAGAGCGAACAGCAGAGAGCACAAACACAATTAAGAACAACAACAACCACAGCAACGGCATTAGGCATATGTAACAGTAAGTAGAGGAAGAGGTGCGAACATTGATGAGTGGAGGAGTCTGTGCTTGAAACTTAACTTTTCTCATGATTATCGATGCGCGCAGCAAACGATTTCTATTTCTACATGCTTAGAGCTTACAAAAGAAAGTTACATGTATGAAAATTTAACTTTCCCAACTGTTAGCTATCGGAAACGACACTTGAACAATGTCATTTAAAGCTTCTTTAAAAAAAAAACATCTCAGAAAAGACAGAAATTTCAGTTAAATGTTGCAAAACTCGTGCGATATCTTCAAGGCCAAATCACAATCGCTTTTAACTTGGCAGCAACTTTTTTTATTCATTCATATTAATGAGGCAGCAGCATCAGGCCATCAGCCTAGCGTAGTATCAATTCTTAGCAAAGCAAAGGCTGCTGCCAAGAGACAAGTGACTGCTATTAACTGGAAGTTCTTCCGTTCCGTCTAGCCACGAGACATTATTATTACTACGGAGAGCGTAACAGACAGAGAGCCGAGCAAAGAGCAAGACGTCACAAAGAGCGTAAACAGGTTCTAAAATTACGCGCAAGTTTCTATAACCGGCAAAAATATGTTGATCGCATTTTTGTTGTCTGCCTTTTTTTTAGCACATACTTCCATAACAACAACAACAACGCATACACATTTGTGTTCTGCTGCAGCACAGCCATAAACAAAAGTGAGCCCTGTCATTTTTCCTTACTCTCTGCTACTGCAAATACTTGCTCTCTCTCTCTCTCTCTTGCTCACCAACACACATACATGCACATATATGTTTACAAACATTTGTATGCGGTTACACACCCCACATTGCTTGGTATCGCGTGGCGCTCAGAGTTGGCGGCCGTGCACCGTTACGTCACTGGCCAAACAAACGCGCTGATTGGTCGAAAAACATCGTACGATAAATTTCTCGAAAAGCGAAATGTGCAAAAGACCCAGAAAACGAGACAAGTAAAACAACAACAACGCAAAGCGTCAGACGACCGTTTTGTCGCTGCTGATCCACTTCGTCTTCGACTTCGTGTGCCACGTCGAAGCGCAACGTTCGGCATTTCATCGTTTTGGTTGTTCATTCGTTCACAACTTGTTGAGCTTTTCGGCCATGTATCGCTTTTTTGTCTGAATGCCGGCGCTTGCGGCCTTACCACCCTCTCCCCCTCCACACACACTGTTGATCATCTATGGATTTTTACAAATATTTGGGTTGCTTTTGGGTCTACGCGAATCCACAGCACATATTGCCGTTAAGTATTAACTTACGGTTGTTAAACGTCAATGCACGTAGCTTTTGCGGGGGGCCCGTTTAATATTTGTAGATAGTCGGAAACACATTGAACAGTTATTGGCTAGGTCGTGTGTATATAATATATTATTATGTATGGTTATTAATGACTTGCATATCCGTCGTTTTTTCTTAATTTAAATTCTATTTATGCATGTAGGAAGTATGAGATAATCAGCTGAAATTATATATATTCACGAATAGTAAGAATGTCAGGGGAATCCGGATTTAGTGTTATCATTTTGCAAAAATCAGCTGTTCTTAAACACCAAACAAATACAATCTTAAGTCTTGTTTCTTATCAATTGACATTGAGTAAACTGATAGTAGGCAAAGGAATTTCATATAGCGTAAGGTTAATTTCATTTACCAAGCTCTTAAGTTTGTTTACATTTTGGCAATGTGATTCACTTGAACTATTGACGAGACATGTTCCTAAAATAAACAACTATGCGTCACGGATGATGTGACTACGTCAAGTGTCATAATATCGGATGTTTTTGTATAACAGATTTTTCCCATCCGAATACAATACGTAAACATATCACATGTACATGTTAAACTAACGCTGTTAATGTTAATGTTAACAGCAGTGATTAACATTTTAAGCCTTAAAACTCATTAAAATTTGAATAATTAAAGTGTTTTATGTAAGTAAATAATAATTGAAAGGTGTTGCTTGCATTTTCTCAGAGTTTACTTAGTTACGTAAAGCTTTAAGTATGCCCTTGCCATATGTACATAACTAATTAACGGGATAAACAAACACTTGCCACTAAAATCAATTTTTAACAATCATATGCTAATGCGCCCAATCCTCTTAACTAAGTTCTAAATATTTTTCTCTATTTGCAGGTGTGCTAACGGAAGTGCAAAAAGATTTCCAAATAGGCAATGATAGTGCGGGCCTGTTGCAAACAGCATTTGTCATCTCCTATATGATATTTGCGCCACTCTTTGGATATCTGGGCGATCGCTATTCAAGGCGTTGGCTCATGGCTGTGGGCGTGGCCCTCTGGTCAACAACAACACTCGTTGGCTCATTCATGGGCAGTTTCGGTTGGTTCATCACGTTCCGCGCTTTGGTTGGCATTGGTGAGGCTTCTTACAGCACCATTGCGCCAACGATCATCTCCGATCTGTTTATACATAGTATGCGTTCCAAAATGTTGGCAATGTTCTACTTTGCCATACCCGTCGGCTCCGGTTTGGGGTAAGTTATCAACCCAAAAAAAAAGCTAGTTGTTATCACTTTGGTCTGTCTGTAGTTTAACTGCGTTGCAGACATTTAGGTGATGTTGATAAGAAAGATTAGAAAAATGAAAGAAATATGAGGGTCAATAATTTTAAATTATTTAACTTAAACGCATTTTAGAAAATCATATAATAGAAAATAGAAATGTCCCTGTAAGGACAGATTTTAAATAAAAAAATAACAGGAAAAAAAATATAATAGAAAATATATAATCATATTAATTATTATACAATATGATGTATTCTTGTTCTTAAGAACTTATTATATTAATCTTAGAACTTAAATCGAATATATTTTTATAAAGAACTCACATAAAAATATCTTTCCCACGACAGATTGTATGGAATTCCCGTGATTTGGGTTATTTTATCAGCAGATTGTTCCGAGATCAATACTAAACTTATTTTGTTATACTTAAAATAGATTGAGAAAACCACTTTTGAAAGTATTCTAATAGAATTTTATTACAAATCATTTGTTTTCATATTATTTTTGGGCAAACATCGCTCTCAGCAGCAGTCTAGCGTTCTATATAGATAGTAAAAACAGACAAGGTTAATTAGGGTCCCGTTATCAGCGTCTTTGTTCCGTCTCGGATCCGTCTCAACGTCACGTGTGTCGTTCATCATCAAAACTTACGATGGGGTGCAAAGTATCAGAATCGTGAGAAATATTATTATTGGATGGGAATTATTATTTGTTCGATTGCGAATTTGTTTGTTCACCTTTTTGAGTCGGGTGCAGTTGAAAGTTTAATTTGTGAATAAATTTTTGCAATTTTTATTATTTTTTTTTTTTTTGAGTTATTTATAGAAAGCCGCAAAGGCAACAAATCGTATGTAAATTTAAATTCAATTACGATGCAGATTTCTTTTGCTTTAACTGGGGTCAATTGCCAGAATTGACAGTCAATGCAACATACATCTACTCATGCCACATGCTGCCACAACGCTGCAACTAATCAAATCTTTCTCTCCTTTTCCAGCTATATTGTTGGCTCAAAGACGGCGCATATAGCCAACAATTGGCGTTGGGCATTGCGTGTTACACCCATATTGGGCGTCATTGCCGTTGTCCTCATCTGTCTGATCAAGGATCCCAAACGTGGCGAAAGTGAAGGCACTTCGAACATGGTGCGCACAAGCTTCTGGACAGACATCAAGGAGCTGTGCAAGAATCGTTCCTTCATGTTCTCCACATGTGGCTTCACATGTGTGGCCTTTGTCACTGGTGCTCTGGCCTGGTGGGGACCCACATATATCCACTTGGGCCTTAAGATGCAGCCAGGCAACGAGAAACTCCAATTGGATGAGTAAGTATACCAAACCTCCCCCTCCCCGCCCCCAAACCCTAGGTTTTTTTTAACGTTGTTGTTGTCCAAAAAAAAAGTGTTTCATATAAATTTGGACTTGTTGCAATGGCCGCTGGCCTTATTGGTGTGCCACTGGGATCGATGTTGGCCCAACGCTTTCGCGCCCGTATTGAGAACTGTGATCCGTATATCTGTGCCATTGGATTGTTCATATCGGCGCCAATGGTATTCATTGGCCTGATCATGCCACAAACAAGTGAATTCGCGTGCTTTCTGTTTGTGTTTGTGGCACAGGTGGCGCTCAATCTATGCTGGTCCATTGTGGCCGATATCTTGCTGGTAAGCCTGACTCTCTGGATAACAACGTGTGTGTTTGCAACAACAACAACAGCCTGCTCTCTTCTCGCCCTTCTTCTACTTTTTTCATACTATTTATACGCTCATTTCTAACCTTAAACTTTTTTGCTGCCTATCCTCAAAAAAATTGAATAGCGTTTCATTCAAATTTGGCCTTATAACAATGATTGCTGGGCTTCTGGGCGTGCCGCTGGGCTCATTTCTATCGCAAGCACTCAAGAAACGCTTCCCGACCGCCGATCCCGTTATATGCGCCGTCGGTCTACTGCTTAGCGCTCCGCTCTTGACTGGCGCCTGTCTAATCGTATCCACAAGCACTATTGCCACATATCTATTAATATTTTTCGGTCAGTTAGCTTTAAACATGAACTGGTCTATTGTTGCGGACATTTTGCTGGTAAGACATCCAAAAAAAAAATACAAAAAACAACAAAATATATCAGATCGCATATCTGATTGGCAAAAAAAACTTTTTTCAAAATTAACACCACTGCATAAATTTTGTATCTAAACACACACACACAAATTTTCAAAACTTATTGTAACTGTTTTTGGCTTTGTAATATTTTGCACTTTTTTATTATTGCTTATTTAGAGTAAAACACTTAGTAACATATTATTTTGCCATCTATTAACTTTTTACTGTTATAAAACGCACACACACACATGTATACACACACACTAGCACGCATACCTATCACAAAAAAACACCTAAATATCATTTTATTGAGTTGGTTTTGGTATTCATTGACTTGCATTTTTAGGAAACTTAGGATCCTTACATCCTGTTCATATGTTTTTTATGTTTTCTCATTGTCTTAACTATCAATTATTAAAATAATTTTAGTATGGTGTTGGTTTTTCAGTTTTTATTCAACAAAAAACTTTTTTAAATTTTATAGAACAAAACTTAAGGGAAAAAATATTGGGTCATAGAATCGTATTTTTGGTAAAAATCCGTATAAAGAAAACTTCGTTGTATAAAAATTTCTAATTTTGTAATTTGTTCGTCTGTATTTCCCTATTTTCATGCTCTTTAAGAACAGTTTCAGTCCTAAACGTAATCTTCTTTATCTTAAAGTCCTTTTGCATAACTCTACATGAAATTAAGTAGATCTCATCTTATTATTGTCTACATGTTGTGCATTGTAATTTCCCAAAGTAATATGGTTTTTGTCACACCCTTCTTGTGGCTTAAGCACAGACCATCCCCATAAAGAAAAAACCTCAAGGGTGCAGTCAAAAACCCCCTATACATTCACCCAGAAAATGACAGAACAGCAAAATAAATTACATTACATTATGCAGCTTCTTGCAACCCTCAAAAAAAGGAAAATCTCATTCCAAAGTTTGATTAAACTTGAAATTCCCTTGCTTTCATATTATTTATCCTATTTTTCACATGTCACGTTCCATTTTTACAGCTGTTGATGATGATCAGCTGTTCGAAAAATGCGTAACATTCAATTTATATAAACTGTGCCAAAAGAATCGTTTTATTTTTTTATGCTATTTTAAGATCACAAACTTTCCGTTTGTGTTTTTTATTTGGCATAAGAGAAATGTTTGTTTCCTGTCCCATCCACAAAAATAGACAAAAAACAAACGAAAAAAAAACCCGATTTTCGCACTTGATTATCTAACCAACAAAAGAGAGAAAAAAAAGTCGCAGTAGCTATCATTTGTTTGTATTTAGTTATTATATTTGTATGCGTCTACAATTTTGATATCTGTAATCAGCTTTGCTCACGATTATTTGCTTATTATTATTATTATTTTTGATTTTTCACACATACAAGCGCACATTACACACACACAACCGTACACGCATTTGATTATAACAGTAAACAGTTAATGTAGTATTTGGATTTTTTGTTGTAAAAAACTGTAAAATGTAGACAACATATTGCCACCAGTCACAGATTTGATCGGGTCGTGTTCAGAGCCAGTTCGTCGGTCCGGTCGGGTCGGTTCGGTGGAGCGAGTATAGAACTGTTCCCAAGCACGCGCCAGCTGTTCCCACTTGAATGCAAACTTTCATCGGTGACACAAACCACATCAGCCTGTGGGACAACAACGCATTCTAAAGTGGCGTCATCTCTTGTGAGCTTTTTGCATGTCCGAGAACTGGTTCAACTGTAACTTTTTTTTTTGCACGCACAAATACAATCACACACTTTAAATTGCTTATCATCTGTCATGCTTTTATGTTAATAGTTGTTGTTGTTGTTGGTAACACTGCTTGTTTTCTTTATGCAAAGCTTTATGTATTTTAGTAATTGATCTCTTTTTAACCCATTTATAGTATGTGGTAGTGCCAACACGTCGCTCAACGGCCGAAGCCTTTCAAATACTCATTTCACATGCGCTGGGAGATGCCGGCAGCCCGTATCTGGTGGGAGCTGTAAGTAAATAACATTTCTTAAAAGAAAAAGGTTTTAATTGAAATATTATTTATTCACAGATATCGGTTGCCATTAAGAATCGTTTGACTGTGTCGCCCACAAATCTCATAAGCCAACAAAGCTTGCAGAGTATGTCACAAGTGTTGGAAAATGCGACAGAAACGATAACGGAAAGTATTAAGACAATGCATGTTCCACTACCCATAGCGCAGGTAAGCATCTTAATACTCTCTATATTCGAACATCTTTTAAACATTTTGTCGTTTGCTTTTCAGACCTCTGATGATGTTCTGTCCTTCGAATCGCTGCAGTATTCGCTTTTCTCCACCACATTTGTGGAGGTTCTTGGTGGTATATTCTTCCTATTCACCGCCTGCTATATAATCCGTGATAAAGGCAATGCGGCACGCGCCACTTTGGGTAAGAAACTATTTTTTTACAAACAAAAACCCATCCAAATTCTCTTCCTAAACTCTTTTCTTATCAATCTTCTGGTTGCGGCGACTTTCTCTCAATAGCAAATGATTTGAGAAACGTCAAAGATCTTTTCGATTCGGATTGTTTGGTCATGTGCACAGATATTGCTCTGCGTGAGCGAGCGTGACAAGCTTTTTCCTAAATCTAAAAAATATTTTGGCCAAATATATTCACTCGGTAGGTGAATGAGCTTTCAAAATTGTCTTGTTGTTATATCGTTCTTGTTGCGAGTTCTTAAACTAACTTTAATATTAAGTGGAGCTTAGAGAAGCTTCCATAATCCCTACACGCACACAACTACACACCAACACACGCACACACATGTCACACGCTCTTAAAGAAGTATGCTGTCCAAAAAAAAAAGCTCTAATTGTTGAGAAATCGCCGCTTTTGAATATTGTCCTTAACATTTTGTTTATCGTTTCCATTTTAATAATTTTGGCCTTTAACTAATGATATGTTTTGTTTTATTCTCTTTTAGAATCAAATGAGCAGGGGGAGCAACGTATTAATGCCTAATATCAACCGATCCAAGAAGTTTTTATACGCACGCATCGCGATGATGGCATTCTGGATGAAGTGCTACTGACTGAGAATCATCTTTAATGTTAATTTATATAAAACAACAAAAAGAACAAACAAACACACTTCATGCACATACATACATATACATATGTATATTTTTACACATACATATATCGGATTGTTTTGTTTTTTTATTATGTTTTTTTTTTTATTAAGGCACATAAGCAATTTCTTTGTATAAGGGCTCATGTTCCTATCAAGCATACGCATAGCTAGCATACTTTATATATGTTTGTGCTTTATATATATATGTATATGCTAGCTACGATGTTGGATCGCAAAGTCATATTCATATTATACAACAAAAATTAATCATCATTATTGTATTTTAAACCTATGATAAAAACAAAACTAGCTCTAATGTATTCTAAGACTATAAAAAGCAATTAGAAAAACGTTAGGGGTAACATTTCATACGTATTCGTTTTAGCATAAGCTTCACCACTCCTCCCTCCGCCCTTGTAAATATTAGGTTCAGCATGTGAAATTTTGTTCAACTCTCTCTATCTATCTCTCGTTTATCTCAGGCGTGAACGTATGAAATGTTTTAATAAGGGCAAAAACAACAACAAAAGAAACTGTAAATATTTTAGCACCCGGCCATAGATGTTAAGCGCTTAGTCTCTATATACATAGTTAATATTAAATCTAATCGTAGTTAGTGCGTTTAACAAATTGGTCTTGAAACAATACAAACGAAGCAAATATTATGAAATATATAAATATGTATAAACAAACCAATAAAATATGATATTAATGAAAATATAAAATTTGATAAGGAAAACAATAACATATGTGTGCGTCTTTAATATTATAAAGTGGCAAAATATACAACAAATTAGTAAAGCGAATTTAACACGCAGCTGATAACAATCCTCAATTTTAATAATTATTCGAGCAATTGAAACTGCTATTATTTATTTAAAATTCTTATCAGCGTTAAATAAAATACAATGTATTAAACCGTTTGGGGTTAAACTAAAGTTAAAACGTTTTATAAACAGAACTTGTTAATGAACCAGATCAAATGATTTTTTTAAATCCCATTCACATTTTCTTACGTTCCTTTCAACAAATATTCATATGTACATATGTGTGTGTACATATGTATGTATATATGTAGCTATTGCATTTTATTTGCTATGCGTTCAATGGACGGACACTGAAAACTTATAAAAATCTACACACCTGAGCCCAAGAACTCACTTTTTCAATTAAAAAGCTGTTTTTCTTTATGCCGGGTAAAATTTAAACTAAAACCTTTGTCAAATAGAAAAACACGCGTCAAAAAAACAGCCAACTACTGTACCAAAATGAATAGGATCACAACTCTGTGTTCATTTGTACATACACACACGCATATGCATACGTAAATACTCTGACCAACGGTTCTTGAATGTACATATGTATGTATGTACATACAAACTCGTATGTTCGATCTATTTTTATCGCATATCCTTTTTGTTGTCTTCTTCGCCGCGCTTGTCAACAATCACCATAACACGCAGCTTTTTATTAGTTAGTGGAGACCTTAATAAACACAACGACGACACCAAAACACTGTGAATGGGTTTGGAAGTGCGTATGAATTTAATGTTATCATCAAAATTTAATTCTAATAATTAAACATAAAAATGTCTAATAAACATTCACACAATGTGTTGCAAAAAAAAAAAATACATTACATATGCTAAACAGATGGTAACACTAACTCTACAGTGTAGAGTCTACACCAAGGAAAGAAGAAGCATAGTTGGTTACACATATAACGGCACTATACTTCTTACTGTTTGCTTTGTACATACATATGCATGAATGTGTCTCTGAGAATATTTGCAACGCAGAAATAAAAAAGGTTTGTTTGTTTTTTTTTTTAAAAAAAAAAGGACGAACTCAACAATTAGAGAGCATATCATTTGAGCATAACAAAAGGAAAGCGCCGGCCTGCTCGCGAACAGTGATCAGAAAAGTTGGGATTTGTGAGTGTGCGCATGTACATACATATGTCTTATGTATGTGCTTGAATTCGTGCGGTGTTATGCGCATGTGTGTGTGCAGTACAAAAAGAAACGCTCACTGTAGTAAACCTCTCAGTTTGTTGTGAAATTTCGAAACGCGCACAACTCGAGCTGAGCGCAAAAAGAACGGGATATTGAAAGTGCAATTTAAGTTACTTTTTTTTAGCGCGAAGAACCCAAGCATAATGGATTACAATTTTGTAAGTTTAATTGAATAGTGTTTGATATAGTTCCAAAAATATATTAATAAAACATTTTAATGCATTAATAGCTAAGGACACAATACGAGTTGCCCAAAAGTCCGGCGCCCACATTATATGAAAACGATAGCAACAACAACGATGATGATGACGTTCAGTTTATGGGCACAATAACGCCATCAGGTGTAGGTCCTCAAATCAATTTGGGTGCCCAGTTGCCATTGCTGTTGGCAACGCCGCCACTGTCACCGCCCGAAATACAGGGCGTTCCAGGCGCAAATATGCCAACCGTCACATCATTTCTATCATCGAATTATAATCAACCATCTAGCTATTTGATGATCATACCCTGCTATCTATGCAAGCGGCCCTTCACCGATGTTGAGCAACTGCGCCAACACTTGAATATCCATGCCCAGGAACTAATGGGCACAGTTGCTGCTAATGTTATGGTACCGCCAGCGTCAGTCGGCGGAAACTTGTGGCCAAAAACAACAACAACAGCTCCAGTTTTTATGGAACCAGTTGGTGCAACTCCAGTTACTCTGCCTCCACCTGGAACTAGTTCCACAAATAATAATAGTGAACAGGAATGGCTCTCATGCTTTAAATGCAACGAAATGTTTACACAAAGGGCAGAGCTCCATGCACATCATTCGCATTGTCGATCAATGCAAAACATTAAAAAGAATAATAATAATAGTAAAGTGAATAATAACAAAACTAAAGATGCTAGCCAAATCAAGCCATTCAAATGCCATTTATGTCAAAGAAGATATATGCGAGACGGCGCTCGTCAGCGGCATGTGCGTCTTAAGCATAGCTGGGCGGCATCAATGTTCACACCTGCAGCGCCACCAATGCGCCCTGCAGCGCCACCAATGCGACCTGCAACGCCACCAATGCCACCTGTAACACCACCAATGCCACCTGTAACACCACCACGCGCATTGACACCACCAACACCGCCAACGTCTTGTGAGGATGTCAAGCCACAGATACGTAAAATCTATACCACAAAACAATTGAATGCTCTTGCAGCGGCCAATTATAATCCAGCCAAAGAGTCTGCGGCTAAATACTTGCCACCCACTGTCGGTGGCAGCCAGCTGCGTAAATATCCTCTGCGTTCACCGTACTTTAATCCGTATGTCCCTAAACAATTCATCATTCATTCATTTTAACATTTAATACGATTTTCTTTTTGCACTTTCTAGGAACCTGTTGAACCCCGACGCGGATTACGTCTAATGGAAATGAATTCGATTCATTTAGTTTTTAATGTATTTAAACGTTATATTTAGTATAGAACGATGCTTATCGCAAGCGAGAAAGCATTCCGTTTATAAACAGCTAAGCTGTTTTATTAGTATTCCCAACGTATGCCAATATACCATACAGTGAGAGATAAGAACCTAATAACGTTTAGCAAAAAACAGAAAAGGACAGATAATTGAAACGAAATCACAATTCTTATATGTCTGGCTCCCTTTCTTATTTATACAATCTCACATGTTTATATAATAAGTGAACCCAAAAAAAAGCTAAGTTAGCAACATATTGCTGATATTGCTTTTTATGGTTTGGGTTCACAATTCCATTCGCTTAAGACAGCCAACTGTCAAAACAAACATGAACTGAAATGTGCTCAGCTAAGCGTTTTCCTTTTTGGACTGATGAAATTCAATCGTTCGACGAGTTTCGCTTCGCTTAAAAAAGTAATAAAAAGGCAAACAAACGGCTCTCGATCAGATTACATTGAAAAGTGTACACAATTTTTTTTACTGCGTCGTACGAACGTTTGAATCCTGTTACTCTTTAAGTGTTTATTGTTTATGAATGTAAGTAAAGTGTCTTTTCAACAATAATAGCCACGTATTTAATTTTTTTAATACTTAGAAGTCTTGTTTGGGCTTTGAATTTCACACGATTTATGTTATTTTTTTTATTTTTTAAGATCCTGTTAAACTGATCACATTTTCGTTCTTGCACTCAAATCCATAAATCTTTTATCCATTACGGCCTGTGCGGTCCTTGTTTTTATGAGTTTTTAGCAGCTCGTGTGAAATATTTTCATAGTTTTATGTGTTAAAAAATTGAAATTTGTAAGGACTATCAGCAATTGCTGGACCTTTATTCTAACCTCACAGTTATTTTTAACCACATGCCCATGCAAAAGGTACTTGTGTTTGACAGAGATATGTATCTCATTACCTTCCCACGCAGGTAAAAAGACCAAGTGTTTAAACACGTTTAGACACGATTTTTTCTACTAGGACCTCAGTAATAAGAGATCTTGCCAAAGTAAATGGAGAAAAGAAAACCTCTAAACCTTTGTTATCCACCAGCGAAAGAAATTAAGTCAAATCGAAAGGAACTTTTCCCAAAAAACCACATAACATTACATAAATATCTCCTAAAAATGACAAGAAACCAAAATTTTTTACAAATGAAAACTCAACCCCAGAGTCCCACTTGAGTCTGGGTTATAATATTACACCACACATCAAACTGAGCTGCAGGTAGCCGCGGCAATAGCAAAGATAATTTAAGATTGTAAAAAGACCTACACTAATGTCTAAAAATAGATAAGAAAGGGTATAGAAAATAACCAAAGTAAATATAAGATTGTGGTCAGCTGGCATTAATGTTTCACAGCAAGCCAAGGTTTTTTTAAGGATAAGAAATAAGTATGCCTAATACCTGTGAATATATTATTTGCTTGGACAAAGAAGTAATCAACAGTGCGATCTAGTTTTTATTTGTAGCAGATAACAAAGGACTAACTGATAAGAAAGAAGCTAATTTCTTTAATCTCCAACACCATACATATTTTTCTGAAGCAATAAATAAACTTATTTGGCTTTGATTGTTATCAAAGTTTTTTAATTACCAAACATTAAATTTTTTAGCTATTTTCCGTTCAACGCGATTTGATTTTGTCAATATCCAGCGACAGCGCGTTTCGTCCGCGTTTTTTCTTTTTTTGCTTTTCACGTAAATTGGCATTTTTTGGTAAATTTCCAGGTCCAAGTACCAGGCGAACAGAAATCAGCAGCAGGTAGCTGATTTTTGCAGAAAAAAAAAGTGCTGCATACCCAAAGAACAAATTTTTTACTCGGACAAAAGTATGCAGTACTTTTTTTTTGGGTATGCAATGAAACTTGTTCTTTGGGTATGCAGCACTTTTTTTTCTGCAAAAATCAGCTACCTGCTGCTGATTTCTGTTCGCCTGGTACTTGGAGCTGGAAATTTACCAAAAAATGCCGATTTACGTGAAAAGCAAAAAAGAAAAACGCGGACAAACGCGCTGTCGCTTCCAAGTGATATTGGATTGAGAAACGAACCAAATTTATTCAAAAATGAATTAAATTTAAAATGCCAACAAACTTTTATCCATTTCCAGCACATTTTGCGATAATTAATTAACATAAACGTGTTGTTGCTTTATTTAAAATGTTTATTTTTGCCTTCTATGTGTATGGTATATGATTTTTATATATTTTATTGTACATCATAAGTTCATTCATTTTGCTCGTTAGCTAATACATTTCGAGTAAAACAAATTGAATATTTTTTAGCTATTTCTTGAATTGTACAAAAGAGTTGTTTCAACTATTTTCATTGCATTTATCTTGAATTATCTAAGTAATTTCTTCCATTTTTGTCTTATGCTTTAATATAGTATTGTAATAACTTAAGACAAACATTCCTTAGCAGTCCAATGCATTTTTCACACAATACCTGGTATAGTATACTGTATATCTACTGTTCCCAATATAAACATTGAAATAAGTTGGCTAACTACATTACAATGAGCTAACTTGCAATTAGCTCCACACCATCGTTTAGTCAACCCAATTACCTTATAGATATACATATGTTTAAATTATTGTTTGGAAAATAAATACTACGAAATTAAAAGCAATAACAAGCAAGCAACTAAATCTTAAAAGGATATTAAATCAGTTGTGAAAAAAACTAAAGTTTTGTATAATTTAAAGCTGTGTTCTTGTGGAACAGCAAAGCACAATGTGGCTTAAAGAACAAAAATGTACAATTTTGGTGTGTTTGCTACAATAAATAAGTTTGCTCTTCTAACTAGTATTTGCAGGCTTGAGGACTAAAAATATTGTGACAGCTTTTTCTTTTAGTTATTATTGACTTTTAATAAGTTTTGTTATTTCTTTTTAGTGCATCAAATCAACAAATAAATAAATACATGCACTTCGGGCCAAGATCTTCTTCCTTTACTTAATTGTAATTCACCCAACATTCTTCTTGTAACTGTCTCCTTTGCACTACACACATATTTTCGTTTGAGGTTTCTATAAACATTCAATGATCTTGTTTAATATGTATTTGTTAGCTGGTTGCAGTTGCTCCCAAATGGCCTGGCCTGATGTCTGTCTTTATACTTATTAGCCACCAGAGTTTTTGTTTTAAAAGTTCGAAGTAACTCGTATTTATGTTGTATACAAGAGTAGTAGTAGTAGGATTTTCGACTTAAATACTATTTAACCTGAGCCCGAATGTGTTGCAAAAATTCATAATATGACAAACTAGATTCACTGCGATCGTCCGTTAATCTCTCAATAAACTGCGCCTTTGCCGTGCTCGTATCCCTGCAACAAAGAATTATATTTAATTAGTACAAAGATAATGTAAGTTTATTGAATGGCTTACCTGATTATTTGAACTACAGGCGCATAGGGTTTATCGTAGTTCAGACGTAATATAAAACGCCTAAGCCCATCATTCTCGGGTGTGGCAACATGTGGTAAACCATAAACATAATCGCCCAGTTCCGCTGTTGAGCTAATGCCTAAAATTTGTATGCATTGGTATCAGAGATTTATAAGATTTCACTTTATTAACTTCTTACCGAGTACATCTTGCAGCACATCAGTGGGCACATTGATGCCCACATAAAGCATAATAAGGGTACCGCAGTCCATCAGGAAAATGGAACGCGAATCCAGACTGTAAAGTACAAAATATTTTATTAACAAAAATTTATAATGCCTGCTATTAGATGTTCAACTCACTGTTCTGCTGATAGTTGCAAGCGTGGAATAACCGGCAGCAGCTCGTCGTCATCGTCATCATCATCTTGCGTTGTGCTCACATTGGAGTTACGCACATGACCGATAAGCGCATCCAATTTGTACAGCTCGGGATAAACAAATTTCATGAGCTGATCCAGTGGCAACGTTTTCATACAATCCATGGCATAGACACGATCATCCAGACGCGTGCTTGTGCCCACGCGAAAAGCGGGCTAATGACAATAATTTTATAGCTGTTAGCCAAGAAATCAATTACCAATTGCCAATACTTACGTGCTTGAGCAGCGCCAGAATGTACAGCGGTAGCAACGCCAAACTGCGTGGTGCTATTAACTGGCCAGACTGGCCGGAGGGAAGATTTTGTGCAATCTTAAATGCATTGTACACATCGATCGTTGCATTGATGAACGCGTCTCGTGCATCGGATAGATTTGATGCTATCGAACGATCTACTGCCATTTTCGAGAGTAAAGACACTATGGCTTCCGTATCAGCGGCATGCATCACCTCGGGCAGCGAGCCGGTCACCGGCAAGCACACAGTATGCACACGAATGCGTCGCTCGCCTTCACTGTTCGTATAGAGTAGCGCTGCTTGGAAGCAAATGGTCTTTACATCCGTTAGGCTCTCCTCGTACGATATCTGCATGCCATAGCCCGCATCCGGATTAACATTGGGCAGCGATAATAGATCCGTGCTGCGCACAAAGAAGTTGCCATGGAATGTGTGCACCTGCAAGCCGCGTGTACAGCGAATGCGCATCACTGCCTCAAAGCCAATCTTGCGTGTTAGGTAGCGTTTGAAGCACTCCTTAAACGAGTCCACCATGTGCGGCTTGGTCTTCTGATAAAGCGGAAAGTGGTGCACACAGCCACCGCTGTGTTTGCTTATGCCAGCTAAAATACATTAAGATTAATATATAAACTTTATAATAAAGATATATATGAAATTTACATATGGTGGCCATATCGCTATACTGTTGATTCATTAGAAACAGATCACATGCAATCTGATAGCCGGAGCATTCGAGAGCGTAACGCTTGTAGAAATCTGTTGATGGATTCAAATGCGCAACATCCTTGGACGAGCGATTATTGGGATCTTCACGTGGCTCCAGCGCCCCGGGTCCTTTGTTGGGAAGGCACGTTTGAAAGACGGTTATGCGACCGCCCGACGCTTGCTGTAATTGTTCCGATTAGTAATAGAATAATTTATATAAGAAGTCTTCTTCTCACCATTAGCTTGAAGGCCACCTGGAGGGCAGCACCTAATGCTGAGCCCGGATCATGGGTGTGAGCAAAGCGTTTAGGCAACTGCTTTAGCAAATCCCTCACCAATTCCTTGCACTCTTTAAGATTGACAAGCAAACTATCCGGACGCGGCAAGAACGGATCATCAATGTCCAACAGCGTCATTTCATGCGGCTGATTCAGACCCTCAGCCATGCTGTAGAAGTGCACCAAGCTATCATAGCATATGAAACCCACTTGTGTGCGTGCATCACCCGGCATCTCATCCAAATGGCGATTAAGCGTCGAACATGCTGCCTCCAGATAACCGCTCTGCTGTGCTATGATCGACACATCGAACAGGAACAGATACATGGCCGGCTGTGGTGGACGCAGCATATACTCCGATGGCGCTATAAACTCAATCGTACTCGAGCGCACCTCGGGCCGTCGTGTCACATCGCCATAGGTCTTTGTAGCCGGATCGAACTGGAAGTCTTCAGGCACTGCAAAAGGGTAAAAAGTTAATCATAGTTCTTTTTAAGGATTCAAATAAACTTACGCTCATTAACACGATAGCAGAGATTACATTTCCACATTTTGCTGTCGACAAAGTAGACAAAGGGATTTATGTAGGTGCGGCACAAACGGCAGCGTACAATATTGATGCACTGTATCACGGGCAGACTCTGCAATTGAAATGGTTAAAATGGGATCCAAAGTATCTTCATATTAATCACTTACGTTGACATCGCGAAACGGATGAATGACTATGCCAAGCGGCAGTCGCGATTTCTGCAGCAACGAATTGCTCTCCGGTATTTTGGCCAATGTGCAGCGCATTATGCTTGGATTGCAGTTGATGGACTCGTGAAATTGATTGTGTAGCACTACTTTTGGTGGCACAATCGTTGCCGGCGATAGGATATGCCTGTGCTGCGTCAAATCGATGGTATCCTGTCCCCACAGCCGGCTAAAGCCTTGCTGGGTAATACTCAACGGTTGCTGTGCCGTTCCCTGACCCTGAGCCTGATACTGCAGCGGTGCATTGCTTGGCTGTTGCTGTGCACCAAACATGCCGGGAGGAGGTAACTGCTGTTGTTGTTGTTGCGGTTGCTGCTGCTGCTGGGGCGGCATTGCCTGGGGAAAGGCTTGCTTATAGGGATATTGCTGAGTTGGCTGCTGCTGTTGCTGTTGCTGCGTTGTTGGTGGCGGCCCAAAGGGTGGCGGTTGCTGCTGTACCTGGGATGGCATCGATTGACCTGGTGGCAACATCGGTGGCGGCATAAATGCCTGCTGCTGCTGCATGCCACCTGCAACCGGTTGTTGCCACTGCGGTCTTGGTGCCACTGGCGGCGGCAATGGAGCACCAGCTGCTGGCGCACGCTGCGCATTATTATTTGGCTCAACTCCGTACGCCATCTTCTGTCCCATTGCCGGCGGCCTGTTTGCCATTGCGGGCGCAGCCGATACGGCACCAAAAACACTCGCCGGACTCTTGCTGCTGGGCACAGCAGCATTGAATGGCACAGCCATAGGATTTTGTAAGGGAGCCGCTGGGCCACTTCCTGCTAGCAATGTATTTGCTCCGCTCGTATCTAGTGGCCGCTGTCCAGCCAAGCCCACAGCAACGCCGCGTGTATCCTTGCGTGCATAGGTTTGAGCCGATCCATTTGATGGCGACATATTCAAGCCTTGCATGCTGCTTGCTAAGTTATTCATCTGACTGACGGGTGGCATCGTTTGTTGTTGCTGTTGTTGTTGTTGAGGCTGCTGTTGTTGCTGTTGCTGCTGCTGCGGCAGCGCCTGTTGCGGTCTTAATAGCTGTTGTTGTTGTTGGAATTGCTGACCCGGCATCGACTGCTGCGGATGATGTTGCAACGGTGTTGGAGCTGGTTGCTGTTGCAAGGGACTTGCAGTCATACCCAAAGGACCGGGCACAAATTGTTGCCTAGCTGGCGTTGTTGTTGTTGTTGCTGTTGTTGGTGGTGGTGGTGCACCCAATTCCGCTGATGGCAGACTAACGGCAACATTGTTGTTGATAAGACCAGGCGACGCTGTTCGCGAGGAGTTGGCGCTGAATGCACCATTGCTGCCATTGGATACAGGCACTGAGGGGGCAGGTGTGGTGGTGGTGGTGGCAGGACCATTATGCGCCGCCGTTCGCAGATGAGGCGGCAGATTACTTAGAGGGGCGGCTGTCGTTGCCATCGTTGGACCATTACTCAATGGTGGCGGCAAAAACTTGTTCATCACATTGCTATTGAACTGAATCGGTGGCTGTGCCAATCCCTGCATCGGCGTGGCATTACTAGGATACAGCGGTGATTGTTGTTGCGATCCCTGGAATTGCATTGGATTCTGCACAGACGCCACTGGTTTCAACTGCTGTTGCATAAACATTTGTGGTTGCTGCTGCTGTTGTTGTTGTGCCGGCTGCAGTTGTCCATTAACCATGTTGCCTTGATTGCCATTTGGTGGAGCTGGCACATAACTTGTATTGTATGCAGACATTCTTCACGATGCACTTCTAATTCATGGGATGCAGCTGGAAAAAACCAAACATATGTAACAAAGTGCGTTAATGCTAGTTTTTTATCAGATTGCCGCACGAACCCATCTATTTTTAGGTGTCATGTTGGGTACGTGAAGGCCGGGCGTAGGGTGCGTAATTGTTATCTTATCAGCTCAATGCCAATACCTTTATACAATAGGAGAACTAGTTGATTCAGCATAATTCAAGCTAAACGTGCTAAGATAACCAAACAACAGACGCTTTTCAATTGTCAATGTCACATTTTTCTTTGCCCAGAAACTATTTTATCATACTTGTAAGAATATCAGAATTCGTGGTTAAAGCCTGTTTTGATGTTGAACATCTGGATTGGTTAAAGTTTATTCTCTATTTATTCAGTTGCGTTTGGCACAGTTTCTTTCTGGGGCATTTACTTGTTTAACATAGTTTGTATGCTCAAAATCAATAATATAAATAAACAAATAAGGTGGTCTAGAAAAAGCGTGTCATCCTTTTAGCCCACAACTCAAATAACAACCAAACTTTATCCAATCAGCTGTAAACGTTATGCATTTCCAATTATCAATAAGAGCTGCCTATCAAGTATTGCCTGTTTTTATTGCACTTTGCACAGCGAATTCATTCAATTTTTTATATATTTCTTTTCATTTTACACACTGCACGCGAACGCGAACAAAAGGATGACAAATTTGCTTGAACAATGTCGGCGGACTTGATAAAGCGTTTATTGAACTGAGAATGCGACGAATTGAAAGTGGAAGAGATTAAGCTTAGCGTGTTGCTGAAGCTGCTGCTGCTGCTTTTGATCTCTAAATAAAAGCTTTTCGAAATAGGTGCAGCGCTTGATAATGCTTTATCAACTGTAATTGGCTATGTGATAACGCCAAACTGTTTGCCATTTGCATGAGGCTAAAAAATTGTTCTGTGTCGTTCGTTGATGACGTCGTATACGGGCAGCCCCATTGGTATTATTTTCAGCTTACCTTTCTTGTTTTTGTTGTCAACGTTGCCAAACTAATGGGATCGCTGGAAAAAGGGCGTTGGAACGTGTGTGAGCTCGTGCGTATGTGTGTATGTGTCACTCGGTGTACTTGACCAGCACTTGCACTTTGTAGTTGCTTCTGCTTCTTCTTCTACTCTCGTTAATTGACTGCTGTAGCATGCACACAGTTTTCACAGCGTTTTCAATATGTTCCTTTTGATATTACAGTTGATGCAATCCCTAATTTAGCAATTCCTTTAGAAAATTACACACAACCAAAGAAATTTTCTTTTTTCAGCTGGCAATGAACAACGGCGCTGCCTTGCGAGCCTCGGCCTCGTATCACACTTACACACACACAATCACTATCGCTCTCTGATTTGCACAGGGCGATTTTCGCGTTTTCACCTGTGGTGTCTGGTGTGTTAATACAAAAAAATAATTTAACACCGCGCCAGCACCGATTCACCGTTTAATTTATTGGACCGATTGCGTGCAAAAGTTTTCGCATTGCAATTTCAGCCTCTTCATACACCTAAACACTAAAATTTAGAGCCACGTCAATTTACCGAAATAGATGGCAGCACTATCAAATGTCAAACTGGCAGCGTTGCCACCAACCTCGAAATAAGTTCAAATGAACAGGCTCCTAGGCGCGTAAATTGCTCGTTTGAAAAACAAAATCGCTCATTTCATTTGTTTTATTGCACTAAGAACAAATTTTATTTAATACATATTAGTATAATGGCGGTTTTAAATTCGAATAAGTACGTAAAAATATAAGTTGTTAAATTTAAGTGGTTGATTTTTTATTGAAAACCCGTTACTTGTGTATATTTAACTATTTTGAACAGTTTTAAAAGCGTAATATTCTTTATTCGTTTCATTTTGCGTTAACTTTGCGTGAGAGTATTCGGTAGTTTACAAAGAAAAAAATTGCTTTGCTTTGTCGTGTGCTTGTAGAAATGTTGAACAGTTGTCAACTAAATTATATGCTAACTATTGTTTAGTACACTATCAAATGGTATTTGTTATTTAATGTTTATCATTCAGACAATTCGTTGGAGTTTTGGCTGCTGGTTTTTTGTTTTGTTTTTGTAAGTAAAGCTTTCTTCTATATTATTATTGTGACAATGGAATTGAAAATATATTCGTATAATACTAAAGTAATTTTAAGAGTTTTTCTTTTTGTTTTATTTGACAAAATCAATTGTGCAGCTTAAAGTTTTGAAAACAGGAATTTATTATTAATAGTATGTATCTAGTAGATATCTTTTGTATTGTATTTCGTCTATTAAGAGTCTTTTTTTAAAAAATAGAATTCTATGCTTAAATCTCTATCATTCTGTAATCTACAACTTTTTTCTGATATACATATCGCATAATGTGTAAGTGTGTGTGTGGTTCTCTGTATCATTATGTGTAAGTGTATAGGTATTTGTTAAAGGTGTTCTTTGTTTTGCAGTTTACTGCGATTGCCTTTGAAACACGCTAGTAATAATATTGTTGTTGTTACTTTATAATAAATTTTTGCTTTAAACGCGTATGTTGCATTAGAGACTATTAAAGTGTTTTGCTCTGTATTAATATATATATGTATATTTAAATGTTAAATTGTAAGTATTGCAGTTTATTAGATTCATCGTTTATCAACCATTGTATTTATGTGCTTACGTTGTGTCTTTCCACTATTATTACATTCAACTGTCTACTTAATCTTGGCTTTTACATTTCTTTTTCTTTTTTACTTTACTTGTATAAACTATTTACAATTATTAAACGGACACACATTGTTGGATTCTCAATCGCTTATCTCATAATTCATATTACTCATAAAACATTTAGTTTCCTGCATTTGTTACGTTGTATCGTCATCAGTGTTCGTTCAGGGGGGTTTTTTGCGCACTTATGGATATTATACATTATAGTTGAGGCTCATTCTTGATATGAATCACACATATCACATATGATACGACATATATTGATATATGTTGGCATTTGTTGTTATATCCAATATTCATGCATTATCTTTTGGCCTCCTTTTCCTGCAAATACATGCGCTGGCTCAGAGGCTTTGTATATATCCAGTTATCGCCAACGGGCTTAAAGTGCTGCAAATTATTTGAGAAAATTTGATATTAATAAGACGTGATTAAAATAATAATCTGTGCTTTGTAACCTTATGCTCCCAAGCCAAATCATATTCCTTGCGCACCTTGGCCTGTTCGCGCTGCTGTTGTTCCACAACAAATTTGGCATTGGTGGCACGTTCAATATCATTAAATCTGTACATTAATAAATAAAACAAGATCAAATTAAATATTAGTTGCTTGAGCATTACAATCAAATGCAGTTAAAGCTATGGTTAATGAAATGATCAGTTTACTTGAGTCCCGCCGTCACTTCCTTCCAAACACGTCGTGATTCATATTCATCCTGCTCAACGATTGGTCGAACTTGTTTCTTAAATATGGGTATGCGATTTACGTCGACGAATACTTCGGTTTTCTAGAAAATTCAAGATTTCAAGACGTCGTAGTCATCATTTGAACAAACATAAACACACACACACATACATACAACATCTACACAACAAATATGTATAGGGGGAAATTTTTGAAACAAGAGCAGGCAGGCAATTTAGTATTGGTTATTGGTTTGAGGTTAAATTTTCTAGATAAACAAAGTAAACACACACAGAGAAATGTGATCCCAAACTATTTAAGAGAAAAGTACAATTATCGCATTAAACTATAATTGGAGCAGGTTAAAGATAGATTGTGGATAAGGTAGACAGTTAAGATAGATAGATATAGCGCTGCCAACTCGTTGTGTTGTTTTGTTGCAGCGTTTTAGGCGCACATGTACAGAAAGGATAGCCAAAAGAACAGGTTTAAACTTTAAACAAATATGTACGTTTGCAATAGTTAATAAATACACAATGCTACAATACACAAGAAATACAACTTAACTTGAATGCTGCATGCCACGTGCAAACTTACGTTCTTTTCATGCCACTTGGCCTCCATTAAACCACTCCACTCGCCAGCAATCGAAACAAATGGCTTCTTATCATTGGGTGAATAAATCTATGTCAAGAGTTTTAAATGTAAAAAAACCAAAGAAACTTATGTTTTGCCAAAAAACTTACCTCAGCACTGACTTTATTGCGCTTACCGCCATAAAAAGGCTTTGTGAGAAACTCCACGTTGGCATAGTAGCCAGTCTGTGGGCATTTTATTTCAACTGAGCCGCCCAGCTCAATCCAAGGCACCGTTAATATAGACCTGTAATGACGATTAGTTTAATTACTATGCACTCAATTAGGTCCCCCCCTTCTTACCTGCCATAACCATTGGGAAACGTAACAATATATTCCTCACTGCGATCCACAAGCGTCACAACGCCCTCACCAATGTTGTGCACACCAATCGAAAGTCCCAAAAATTTCGACTTAGTCCAAACGTGAGCGGTAAACGTAATTTTCTTATTATAATGCTCGGCATAAAAGGCTGAAACTGTGCACAAAAAATAAAAGATTTATAAATAAGGCTTTGTTAAGGTTATTAAAACCCACTTGGCGGATGATGCGACACTTGCTCAGCTAAGAATGTTAGCTGATCTCGGCGACACCAAGGCACGGGACCATCGTGCACCTCTTGCCCGTCTTCGGATTCATCTGGTAATAAGTCAAGATATAAAAATAAAGCTTTATTTGAGATTGAGAATATACTTTTACCTGGAAGATCCCAATGGCATTGAAATACCTCGCCCAGTATGGGATTGTACGGCTTTTTGGCCACCGCACTTTTACGTCCGGCGTGATAAGCGCTTAAATACCAGCGGCAAACTTGCACAATACGATCACGTGGGTCATCCAGGTCCGAGATTCTTTAATGTATCCAAATATGTTAGTTGAATTCTTATTCAAAATGAAACTAAAACTTACTTGAGAAACAAATCGGGATGGGCAAAGTAATCGGCATACATTTCAAGCAGGGAACGTCGCTCCAATATAAATGTGGGCAACACCACCTTAGTTAGATCCATGCCGATCTTCACCTGGGACAACAGATGCGTTATCATTGAGCCATGCGCTTCCATGCTGAGGTCCATTTCCTCCTCCTCCTCATACAGGGCATCATAATCGATGCCATTGTCATAGCTTGAGCGTGAGCTCGGCACTTTGCTTGACCCGGTCTCATCGATTTCGGGCAACGTTACAGCTCCTGTTGTTGTTGTTGTTCCTGCTGCCGATATGGTTGTTGTGGCTGTTGCTGGGTTTGATGCTCCGCCCGACGCATCGTCATAGCTTTCATGTGTGAGCGATGTCTCGGCAAAGCCACGGGTGGCACTGCAAACGAAAATTCCGAACTTGTTGATTAATATTCAACTCGAGTATGTTCATAATTTATGAATATGAGAAATTGACAAAACTTAAGTTCTTTTGGCATGATGTAAGCCTTCGCACGCGTTGTCTCTCACTCTCTCTCTTTCTTTTTTTGGCGGCCCCCCTCCATATATCCCTTGGTTCATTTACAATTTATAAATACAACATACAAGTGTAGACGGCCAAAACATGCAATACACACGCACACACCCTTGCATAAAGTGGTGCTTACCTGAGACTAACGCGACGTACCCACTTCTTAAACATGGCAACACTGGCGAGCGATGCTGTCAGAGATGCACTTACAAATGCAATTTAAGCTGCACGCGAGTCTTTAAAACGGTGACGGCAATCTTTTGTTTTGCATACTTTGCGGCGCCAGATGTGCGCAACAAACGAAATTGATTACACATACACCCAACTGCACCAGCAAAACCAAGGAAACGCAATTACACACACAGCAGCAAACAAAGGACCTTTGCCAATATCGCCAATATTGAAGTCGTTTTCTATGTACACAAATGTGTATTAGGCGAATGAAAAAAAACCAAAAGAAAACAAACAAAGGAAGGCGCACAGTCAACAGTCAGGCGACGAGCGCAATTACAAACTGACAGGACAGAGCTCGTAAATCGTGCGATGTCCCCGATGTCCTGAGCTGTGGACGAAAAAACAGTTCGTCAGCTGTGACGTATTGGCGTTGCCAAATCGGCTTAGGGCACTACTTGGCGAGAATTGCATATATTATTCACAGGCGACTGACCAACTTAAATACTACGTACGCTTCTCGCATGTTTGTGTGTGCGATTCCTTAAATGCAATATGCATAGGCATGGGACCAAGCGCATGCGCATTAAAAATTAAACAGAGAGAGCACAGACTATAAAATTATACACCTATGACCGTATGTCTGTATGTTTGTGCAGTTGTAGGCGTTAAGTGAACCGGCATTCGTTCACATGGCAACCCTAGCAGGGCCAAGGAGATAACTATTTGTTGTTTATCTATTGCACTGGTGTCAGCATACTGTTTTGTTTTTTGTTTGATTTTTTTTTCACTTACCAACCAATTGGGGAGCTGCCCACACTTGTAAACGGATCATCATATGCATCATAGAAGTCCTCTTCACCTTCACTGCTTGAATAAGAGGTCTCAGGTACAATAAGTCCCAATGGTGCTGTGGTTGCTGCAATTAAACGGAAAATAAGAAAATCAATCGCATTTCACCGTTATTTCAATTGCCAACTTGGACTCTGTGCATATGTATGTATGTGACCCTGAATACTTGATTTTTATAGTATTAATGCTATGAATACACATTATGCATATATTTTTATACATAAGAATTGTTTCAGTTGCAATTGTACACTAACAACTTGTATACTCTGCACCAGAATAAGAGAATAAATTTTTTTGCATATTTGCATAGTAATCAGGCCAAATGAGCAAATGGACAACCAACACCGATAGAGCTATACCCTATATTATGTTATCATGTCTGGATACATAAATGTAAAATTTTCTAACTATGTTAACACATTTAGATAACAAATTATCTTCCAGAGTTGCTATTTTCCAGGGAGTCATCAGATCTCTGTCAGCCCTATGGCAAGGTGAATACTGCCTCACACACTCATGGTACAAATCAAATGAACATGTCCCAAAAATGTGACCGGCGCTAAATAGAATTTGCATTTAAATGTATGACATTTACCATTTTCCGTTGCTGAATCATCGTCATCGTCGCTCTTGTGCGCCTCGTTTCCCTTGCCGCTGCCCCCCGCAGATGCAGCGATGCCCGCTGCTTTTGTTGCTGCCATCATGCCAGTTGTTGTTGTTGTTGCTGTGGTGGTGGGGCCATTGTAAATGCCATTGATGGGGTGCGCCATATTTTTGGCAATTTGTAGACTTACAATCGAGTGTTTAATATGATCCAACATGGCCTGCAAAAAACCAAACGAATAAAATAAATAAAAACCAAAAGCTAAACACACAAAAAGGTGTCAAGACCTCGATTAAATAACCATGTCGGATGGACTGCCCCAATGTGCCCCGACCGCCCGTCTGCCTTAGAACACGTGGGTATTTGTTTTGTGTGCCGAAATACAGTTTGGCTCGAAGTTTGCCAAAGAAATGAGCAGCTGGTGTATTGCTACAGCTGGCGCTAGCTGGCAAAAGTTCTCATGCCTTGTTTTGCCTCTTGCATATCTAATAATATGCCTCAGGCTAACCCTGAACTTGCATTCAAAAATCAATAATTCATCTGATTTAATGTTGTTCAAGGCAAACATTGACTCAAATGACAAAATTCTAAACGTTATAAACTATTTACAACGCGATTTACCTGTTCAAAAATTAATTTTAGAGTTAACCACTACCCAAAATGGCTGATAAACGTGCTAAAACCAAGGACTATAGCTTGGACGATGTATGCAAACAGTTTGAACGTTATAGGAAGCACTGTAACAAGCAGCTTGAGCGCAGTAAAAAGCGTGTCTCAGACATTTGCCGAAGCCATATGACGGATTTGGAGAAAAGTCTGCGTCAGATAACGATTGATGAAGATGACATTGAGCTATTGCAACCAGATATCAAGGTTTTAGGCAATGGCAATGGCAATGGAGATGGTGCAGATGTGCCGCAGGCAAAGAAACAAACAGAAACGGATGAAGAGGAGCCGCTAGTTATAGCCTGTGGCTCCAGTGACTGCTTGTTTGAGAACTGTCATCGCCGTTTGGATAGCCAGTTGCTCTTGCTGCACTATCTATATGATCATAATAAGGAAATTGCAGCCACCAATCGATGCCATCAGGTGCGCGAGGGTGAACGCGCCAAGCTGTTCTTTGAGCCACGTAGCTGTCAGTTCAAACAAAATCAAATTATCGGATTGCTCGCATATGCGGGTACTTTGTTGCAACAGCAAGAGCAGCTGCTCTCGCCACCGGCGCCTACTCGCAGCGTCTACAATAGTTTGCTGCCCGAACCGTTTGCACATCTGAAGGGCGATGTGCCTGTCGTGGTGCTCATTTGCAAGACAACAGTACTTTTGCGTAAACGCAAGAAGCCGGCTCATCGTCTAACCAATCCCAAGGAACATGTGTTTGTCATTTGGCTGGTGACACCAAACGATCAACTGCCACTAAATGCTACCATGTGCCTGTGCGGACGTGATGCAGCCATCCAGGCCAGCACCATTGTTGCTGTGCGTCAGGTGCGTTCGTGTCAGGATTCGGGACGTTTTATGCATGTGGATGCCAACCATTGGCGTCTATCGTTCGAGGAGATTCAAAAGATATCGAATGACTTTCGCGATGAGCTGTGCCTGGAGGTGAGCTTCACCCAGCCAAACGTCAAAGACAAAGACTGCGTAGATTAATTGTCCTTTTTGTTAATAAAGTTGACTATCGTACTCACACTTGCGTTATCCTGCAACGCCTTGCACTTGGCCTGCTCCGTGGCGTCACTCAGCTCAGCGATACGTTTGTCCAACGACTGAAATTAGGATTTATATAATAGTTAGGTTTATAGCTTTAACACACACACCAACACACACTCACATTGCTTTGCTCTATCATAAGCTGCAAATAGGCATCCGCTTCGGAGACACGTCGTGCGACAAGCTCCAAGTGATTGGCCCGTTTGCCGTTGCCACTTGACTCCTTCGTATAGCCACCGGCAAGGTAAAAGGCGCTTTGACTATCCCATAGACGCGAACGATTCGCGTGCCGTCGTATTGTGTCCTCCAGACGTCGCACCCATTGCTCACGCTCATCGCCGTGCCGCGCCTGCATATACATACATGTGTGTGTGGTTGAGTAGTGGTTGGGGTGGTTGGGTGGTTCGTTCCGTTTGCCAATAAGTTTTATCGTTATAAAGTTGAACAGCCAAAGCAGAGAAACAGAAATACACAAAATCAGTGAAATTAACAATCAATAAATATAGCAAGGCCGAAGACCTAATACTCTTGGATTATTAACAATATATTCTTTGGAATGTTATTTGCATATTCTGTTCAAGGGTGCATTGTTACACGTTTTGTGTTAATTTAAGAATGCCCCATACTGAAAGTGTATGCTAAATACATGTGCTGCATAAATTACGATCAGTGCGTATTTGAAATTGAAGCATGAAAGTGTTACTTAAGGGTTCAAAAGTTATGCCGTGTACATAAAAATGCATTAATACAAAGTATTTCAATCGAAATGGTAAATTCCAAATACCCCGTTAGTTATCATTTTTAACAATGGGTGTATTAGACACTTTGAGAAAGATAAAGAAATACAGATATGAAACGTTCTTACATAAACTTCTGAGTACTTGCCTGAAAGTGAAAGGTCTTGTGATCCACAGTTATGGTAAATGTATTCTCCTCCTGATCATCAATGCCAATAAGGGCATCCTTTAAGCGTACACAGCCACGGCGCACGCCCTTCATCATCTTTTCCTTGGACTGAAAATGAAAGAAAGAAAAAGAAAAGATATATATATGTATATATAAGCGAACTACGCAAGCAGAAATGGACAAAACAATGCGGCATGCGTAGGGTTTTTTTTTTGTTTCTATGACGTTGCAAGCAGTTCCCCTGCCAGACGACGACACAATTCCAAATGAGTTCTTTTTTGCATAAATTAATGCAGGCTGATTAAAATCAATGCGAACATTTGACAATGGCTCACACCTCAACGATAAGTCGGTCGCGTTGGAACGCAAAGCTTTTGCCTGTCCAAAAATCAAATCCGTACTCAAATATATATATTTTGTATAAAGATTTATAGTCAGCAGGACTATCCAGGAATCGATCAAATATGGACATGGATATAAGTGAAGCAGGTGAGGGATAAAATGATCATTTGATACTTTTTTTAAATAATGTTTTTCCTTGGATTATTTTTAGACTATAGGATCAATCATCCTGAGATTATGTCGACTCCTTGGTTTATGTTTACTGTTCTGGGAATATATTTGTATTTAGTTACGCAAGTGGGTCCAACGTAAGTATGGATTAGCTAGAATAGCTTAGGAATTTTACTTTGAACTTTGCACAGCAAAAAAACAAAATTAACAATTCAAATGATTTATTTTGGTGTTGCTACGTGCTTTAATTGAATTTTCATATTTTTTTTTCTTTCTATTTTCAAGCTTTATGCAATTTCGCAAACCATTTGAACTGAAAAAGCTGATCATAGTCCACAATATTGTGCAGGTCATTTCATGCATCTATGTTGTCTATGAGGTAAGAATAAGAATTAAATTATTATCTGTATATATTGAAAATCCTGATTTAACTACACAGATTCTGCATATCACTGAGAAAAATATAATATATTTTTGGAGATGCAGCGTTTTGGAGGAGACACCCCAACGCATGAAGCGACATTTTAATTTGGCATATTTCCTCTTCTGGCTTAAGCTCTCGGAGCTTATAGAAACTGTTATATTTGTGCTACGCAAGAAGCAGAATCAAGTCACCAAATTGCACGTGTTTCATCACTTAACCACATTAACGCTCATCTATGTGCTAATTAATTATAATGACAAAAGTGGTATGTACTTATTATTCGTTATTGTTAACATTGTTAATAATTCTTTCTTTTTTTTCTGATTATAGGCTGTGATGCGCTATTCCCTGTATTTATTAACTCCGTCATACATATAATTATGTATTCATATTATCTAATTGCTGCTGTCGCTGATAAGAGAATTGTGCGTGCTCTTATGCCTGTGAAGAAGTCGATTACTGTTATGCAAATGATGCAGTTTACAATGATACTACTCCATGCAACAATTGTGTCGATAAGTTGTGGTGTGGATGCTCGGGTATTCCTTTACTTTATATTTGTAATATTGTTAATGTTTTATGGATTTTATGATTTCTATACAAAGTCCTACATTACCCCTAAGCGCAGTAAAACCAATTCAAGTTAATGTAAATTCAATCATAATAATAATAAATTTAAAAAAAATAGTATTTAAACAAACACGCAGAACGCTTTGGATTTCAATCTGTACATAATGCAAATTCGGCCAAAACAAAAAGAAGAAATTGCAGAGCATAAATTCACTTACATATGTACATTCATTTATGTATAATAAGCATATATGTACATGTGTATATATGTTACAATTTGATTAATTGTCGGCCCATGGTTGAAGCGACGTTGTATTCTTTTGCCTAGCAGATAAGATAACAATTAAAGCTGCACCAGTTTAAGTAGATAAAAATAACCGTTTTTCATCACTTGTCAAGTGACACACACACACACGCAAGCACCGAGTGTGCAGTGTTGATCACTTACCGTATAGTATGATAGCAGGCCCGCATTCTCGTCCAGGACAAAGAAGCGATACTGCCAGCCTTTCATTACGTTCGTCCATTTGCTCAGTGTTCCCTCCAATGTGCCGGCTGAGGTTGTAGACATGATAAAACAGAGAAGCTGCTGCTGCTGCTCCGGCTGCTTCTACTGCTACTGCGTTTGGTGGTGCTGCTGGTGCTGGTGCCGCCGCCGTCTTGGTCAGCTGATCTCCTTGACTGCCGTTTAAGCTGGGTGTGAGGGGGATGGTAGGTGGTGGCTGTGTGGTGACGCAACAGTCCTCCTGCTTGCTCGTACAATCCAAACTTTACTACGCTCGTAGCAGGGCTTGGAAAACAAAGCATTTATTGTTATGCCGTGCTTGTGCCTGCTTATTAATGGTTCGCTTGTTGTCTCGCTCAATAGAGCGAGTGCGGTAATCTGCAATAGAGTTGTCAAGATACATGCAGGCATTTAGTATTTTTTTAACACGGTAACACTTATAGCATCGAAACCATTGGCGGGCAACCTTGATTTATCGGTTGCAAATTATCGGAGAATATTTTTATGGCGGCATGTTTAAATTATACATCAGAATTGTAGCTATATTTATATTTAAAACAAATTCTTTATTGAAAAACTTTTTCGCGTAATACTAGGAATGGATGATTGATTAAGATGGTTATGCTGTAATGAAATTTAACAAATTCGAATGGTGTTTTTGCCCATAACAACTATGGCACCTTCATCTTGAACCTCTTTCAGAGCATCTTCAAACTGTTCACGTGTGATGAGCTATAGTAATGGACAAATAAGTTAAGCATTAAGAACATTGCTATTATAAAAAAACTTACAATTTGAGAGCCCTCCTTGATCTCCTTAAATAGTTTCTGGTATGGCACCGTCGGAACCTTGCCCTTCTTTTTGAGATTTTCTTTGATGGCAGCCACCAGATCAGAGCGCTTTTTGCGAGCAGCTGTGGACAAACCAGTGGTAAGGATGCCAACATCGATTTTACCCGACAGGGGATCTGTAGCCGACTGCTTTAAAGCCTCTCGATGTAGACGCCAAGCTTCCTCTACATCCTGCAATTCAACCTCATGGCTAAGTCGCACCTTGGCATGCGCCTCCGACAAACGTATCAGGCTTTCCAGCTGACGGGGGTAGGCTGAGATTTGACCACGACCAGCGCCTACCTTACGCATATCAACGTACGCCTGAATCAGACGCTGTTGTGCCTCATCCGACAGCGTAGGAGACATATGCTCCCGAGCATAGGCGATATAGTCACGCAACACGCTCATATCCTACAAGACATAAAAACTAATGAGTATAAGAATACATCTTCAATCTTGCAATCCTCTATATCTTACAAACATAGTATCCTCCTCTTCATGGCGTGTCACATAGTATAGAGATACCAAATGGCTGGCCAAACGCTTATCGAAGAGTTCATCTTGGGGATCCAAAACCAGGAAAATCAAGTCAAAACGAGACAACAGCGTATGTGGCAACTGAACATTATCAATGATATTCTTGCGCTTATTCCATTGCGACTCGGCAGGATTGGCAGCTGCCAATATGGAAGTCCTGGCATTCAGTTGACAAATGATGCCTGCTTTGGCAATACTAAGGGTCTGCTGTTCCATTACCTCGTGCAGAACACTGCGTGTGGAATCGTTCATTTTGTCAAACTCATCAATGCAGCAGACGCCATTATCGGCCAGCACAAGAGCGCCGCTAGAAAATTATTGAATAAAATTTTAAATAAAGCCCTTGTGAGCAATTGAATCACTTACGTTTGCAAAACCAGTTGACGTGTCTCTGGATCCTTGGTTACATAGGCGGTCAAGCCCACAGCAGATGAGCCACGGCCCGATGTGTACTGCGAACGTGGCACCAAATTGTAGACGTACTGCAGCATTTGTGATTTGGATGTGCCGGGATCACCGCAAAGCAACAGATGAATCTCGGATCTAAAGTTTTGGCGACCAAGAGCAGCATGCTTTTTCTTGGTGCCACCAAAGAGTTGCAGCAGAATACCCTTCTTTATGTCATCATTCTCATAAATCGAGGGTGCAATGGCACGTGCCAGACGATCATAGATGTCGGGCTTCTTCGAAAGCAACTGCAGCAGCTCAATGCGTTCCGGTGGGAAAATGTGATCCTTGCTGCAATGGCAAACAAAGTATTATTAAAAGTTATTTAAAGACTAGAAGTTAGTGCTTACCCCTCTTCCTCCTCGTACAGTCGCTTGTTATCCACCTTACGAAAGTGGACCACATCTATATGCGTCTTGTATACACTCTTAACACCCAGTCCCTTACCACGAAGAGGCGTGGCACGATAGATGCCAGTGACAGTAATGCGATCGCCCGGTTGCACTTTATCCACCAGATCATTGTGGGCATACAACAATACATTGTGTGGTGTCTGGCCAGCGGCCATGTCATCCGGTGACTCCTGCAGCTTAATGAGCTGTTTGTCCGAAAACTCACTACGATTGTGTATGATGCGGAAGCAATGATTGGTGTTACAATTGGTGCAAAGCGTTGGCTGTGATATGCGGCCGCGATCCACTTCGACGGTGGTGCAGAAGGAGCAGATGTTGCACATAAAGAAGGCTTCACGCATTTCCGGTATGACGTTCGACGAGCGTATAACCATGCCACTTATACTGATTAACTGATCCATATCTTCAGGATTCAAAGAGCGCATGTTACGTGTCTTGTCCGCATTGAAGGGACGCACTTGAATCTGATGCTCGAGCAGAGCGGCCGGATAGCGTTCAAAGAACATCTCGTTAATGGCCATATCAAAGCCGGGTATTACCTCCTGTGGGTAGCATATCAACTGACGATACAAGTCCTGATCGAAGGTCTTCAAATGCGCACAGTTCAGATTGAGGTAGGGCTCCTCCAATGTGTGAATCTCTTCCAGCTTTTGTAAGTACAATGGCTGATTAACATCAATGTTCTCCGATATCTCATCTTGTTCGGCACTTGGATCGATAAAGCGCATGATGAATGACTTGAACTTGGACTTGCATTGGCTCACAACCACATTGGTGCCCCAAACAACTAGTTGTGGTGCTTGTGACGCTTCGGACACTGGATCCGTCTCTGAACCTTTTTCAGCAATTGGTTCAAGCTGTAAGGAATTCGTTAATAGATAGTTGAGGATTTTAGCTAGGTTAAATACATACACCCGAGGTGCCTCCAATGGCCACTTGACGGATGCGCTTATCCGTGCGAATATCTGGGCGCGCTCGCAATGGGGTACCACGTATGCCCGAACGTGGTGTGCGTATAGAGCCCATCGAGCTGGGAGTGCCATAGTTAAGCGGCGAACTTAAATCAATCTCACTCATGCCACCAAGACCGCGCGCTGGGCTCGTAGCAGGCAGACTAATATTTGCTGGCGACGTGGGCGGCAGACTAACATTATCGGAGGGCCTCATCGGCAGCCGGCCTGGTCCCATACGCATTGGCGTATCAACATCCTGCACAGCAATGCCTAGAATTTACATGCAAACATGTTATTATTCTGTGCGCTTAACACCAATGCAACAACTTACCCCTTGTGGGCGTGCGCGCTCCTTGCTTTGGCGTTACAGAACCAACATTAGGTGAACGTGCGGGACTTGACATATTTTATGTTTAAATAACTCCGTTTTATTATTTTTTACAACAAATTAGAGCAGCTACGAATAAAATTGTTGAGCTTGTGGACAACGCGCTGTTCTGGATTTGCGCGGGAAATATTGACATTCGCAGCTGCAACGCATACTTGCAGTGCTGGCAAACGGCAAACGAGACTTAGACAGTGCTGTAAATCGTATAGCGTTAACTGCCGCGAAAAACTTAAATTCGAAATTTATATAATAAAATGCTATGAGATAACCAATATTTAATTAAAATAAAATTATATTACTTGTAAAGAGTCATATTATAGTAAATGCATCTGCCTTTGCCGCACCGCACATTTTGGCCAGATCTTTGGTGTGCTGTGACAACCCTGCTCTTTTGGCAACACACAACATTCTACGTCAGTCAAATCAGTTTAGAGACGGCGACGAGGCGAACTGTTTTTGTTTGTTAGGTGTCTTCAAAATTACCAATGTAGCAAAAATTTATGTTTAATTAGTTTAAATTCAATAAAAAAAAGAAGTAAAAATTCAATTTCTCGAAAATGACACTCTAAAAACAAACAGAAAATAAAAATTATAATAAAACAAAAAACCCAAAGGCGAACGGAAACAATACAAGTCAAACAACAGCTAGAAGAAAAAAGGGCAATTTGTTTAACCCAAATTCAATTGAAATTGAAAAGGCAAAACTAACAAGTTTTATGCGCACATCAAACTCATCACTGCTTATGTTTGGAGTAGCGGTGGGGAGGCGCATTAAGTGATATTAGAGCTGTACTTGGATTACTTGGATAGGAAAAACATCACGCTGTAATCATGTCAAGCGAGGAGATGTTATACGCAAAGGTACATTACACATATTATATATATTGATGCCCTACAAGTGCATTGTTGGCAATTGCTGTGTGCTGTCGTCGTCGTCGACCAATAGTGTTAAGAATGGGGGGCTTATAAAAACGCATACATAATAACAATAACAACGTGCACTCTGTGTGCTTATGTGTATGTGTGTGTGTGTGTTTGTGCGCCAATTTCATTTTTGCATGTCTTTGATTTCTTACAAGCAGCAGTCCAGAGGCGCTTGCTTATATTGATGTCATGGCAGAGAGTCATGGTGCATTTTTAGCGGGGACACAAGACATATACATATTAGAAAAATGAATCACTGTCTTATCAGAACTTTCACACTGATAAGCGTGTTGCTTTTTCGTTTCAATTAATATGTCATGTTCATGTCATCATTTGCCTATGTATGTATGTATGTATGTATATTTGTGTGTGTGTTTGTGTGCTTTGCGGCTTACGACAAGCACAGAGCTTTATGCGGCTCAAGCTCTACCTTACCAGCTTGTCGCAGGTCATGTTTATACATTTTATTAACAACTTATTTAATTCTTGTGTGTGTTTGATTCATAGGGTTCCAAGATTTGGATACCTCATGCGGAAGAGGTGTGGGAGAGTGCCACATTGGAGGATAGCTATCGCAAGGGTGACGGCTTTTTAAAAATTCAAACCGAATCGGGTGCCTTAAAAGAGATTAAACTGAAGCAGGATGGCAGTGATTTGCCGCCGCTGCGTAATCCCGCCATTCTGGTTGGTCAAAACGATTTGACCACCTTGTCGTATCTACACGAACCGGGTGTACTATATAATCTGCGTGTGCGTTTCTGTGAGCGTCAAATCATTTACACCTATTGTGGCATTATACTGGTGGCCATCAATCCGTATGCGGATCTGCCGCTATATGGGCCTAATATTATACGCGCGTATCGTGGCCATGCCATGGGTGATCTGGAGCCGCATATCTTTGCGCTGTCGGAGGAGGCCTACACAAAACTGGAGCGTGAGAATTGCAATCTAAGCATCATTGTAAGCGGTGAATCGGGTGCTGGCAAAACCGTTTCGGCCAAGTATGCGATGCGTTATTTTGCCGCTGTTGGCGGTTCCGAGTCGGAGACACAGGTCGAGCGCAAGGTGCTGGCATCTTCACCGATCATGGAGGCCTTTGGCAATGCCAAGACCACACGCAATGACAATAGCTCACGTTTTGGCAAGTTCACCAAACTACTCTTTACGAACAAGATGGGCGTAATGTATCTGCAAGGTGCCACAATGCACACGTATTTGTTGGAGAAGTCTCGTGTCGTCTATCAGGCGCAAGGAGAGCGCAACTATCACATCTTCTATCAGTTGTGTGCGGCGCGTGCCAAATATCCCGAGCTTGTACTGGGTAAATATTTATACTTATAAAAAAAAAGAAGATCAATAATAATATACATTTTTACTTTTAGATCATCAGGATAGCTATCAGTTTTTGAACATGGGTGGCGCATCCGACATTGAACGTGTCTCTGACTCGGATCAGTTCAATGAAACCGTGCAGGCAATGACTGTTTTGGGTTTCTCCATACAGCAAATAGCTGATATTGTTAAAATACTTGCTGGCATTCTGCATTTGGGCAACATTGATGTGTCCAAAAAGTACAAGGATGGCAGTGATGACGAAGACACCGAATCTTGTGATATATTTGTAAATGAAATACGATTCCCCAACGACTTGATTATTAATCTAAATATATTTGCTTACAGCAAAATGATTTGCATCTGCAAGTAACGGGAGATCTGTTGAAGATCAATGCTGATGATTTGCGTCGCTGGCTATTGATGCGTAAGATAGAGTCGGTCAATGAATATGTACTGATACCGAACAACATCGAGATGGCGATGGCCGCTCGCGATGCTTTGGCCAAGCATATCTATGCAAAACTCTTTCAGTATATTGTTGGCGTGCTGAACAAGAGTCTGTATAATGGTAGCAAACAGTGCAGCTTCATTGGCGTGCTCGATATCTACGGCTTCGAAACGTTCGAGGTGAACTCGTTTGAACAGTTTTGCATAAACTATGCGAACGAAAAGCTCCAGCAGCAATTCAATCAGCACGTTTTCAAGCTTGAACAGGAGGAGTATCTCAAGGAAGGAATCACTTGGACCATGATCGATTTCTATGACAATCAGCCCTGCATTGATCTAATTGAGTCCCGCCTTGGTGTGCTCGATCTGCTCGACGAAGAGTGCAGGGTTTGTACCTAATAACATTTGTGTTTGTTATTCCTAAAGTTTTGTTTCTTTTTTGCAGATGCCCAAGGGCTCCGATGAGAACTGGGCCGGCAAGCTGGTGGAAAAGTGTTCAAAATATCCGCATTTTGAGAAACCACGTTTTGGCACCACAAGTAAGTTCTTCACAATAATATTTTATTAAATAATTTAACCTACCTTTATATTTAGGCTTCTTCATTAAGCACTTTTCGGACACGGTTGAGTATGATGTGAATGGATTTCTGGATAAGAATCGTGATACAGTCTCCAAGGAGTTAACCAATGTGATGGCCCAGTCCAACATGTTGCTATGCAAACAAGTAATGATCCTCGAAGAAGTTGATACACTCAGCACGGATGCCAACAAGAATACCACAACATTGGGTGGTCGCGTCGTGATTAGCGCGAATCGTAAACAGGTTTGCAACTGCTACTTAGTTGAGCTCTCTCCTTGCTCCTTGTGTATTATATTTGTATTGCTAATTTGTATTTTCATACGCTTGTCGTCCACCATATTCCACTGTTCACTGTCCAATGTCCAATGTTTCACATCGCCAATCTGGATGCAACAGCAACTCAATGAGACGCGTCGAAGAGTTAGTTTTCTTCTGCATGTTCCTTGTTTTGTGTTATGCATTTTATATTTAATCCTGCTTTCCTATTGTTTCCCATTAGGTAGTGCCATCGAAGCAGCACAAGAAAACCGTCGGTTCGCAGTTCCAGGAGAGTTTGGCCTCTTTGATCTCAACGTTGCATGCAACCACGCCGCATTATGTGCGCTGTATTAAAGTAAATATACATATTCATCGAATTATAAGCGAAAATTGTTATTAAATCATACCTTTTTTGCAGCCCAATGATGACAAGATTGCCTTTAAGTGGGAAACAGCCAAGATCATACAGCAATTGCGCGCCTGTGGCGTACTGGAAACTGTGCGCATCTCTGCAGCTGGCTTTCCTTCGCGCTGGCTATATCCCGATTTCTATATGCGATATCAATTGTTGGCGCATCGTAATCAAATCGATAAGAACGACATGAAGCAATCCTGCCGCAATATTGTTGCCAAATGGATACCGGACGAGGACAAGTATCGTTTTGGCAATACACAGATCTTTTTTAGAGCCGGACAAGTGGCATATCTGGAGCAGGTGCGCGCCAATCTACGCAAGAAGTACATCACCATTGTGCAGTCGGTGGTGCGACGTTTCATCAAGCGTCGCCGCTATCTCAAACTTCAGGCCATCGTCTATGGCATACAGCGGTATGCACGCGGCTATTTGGCTCGCATGCGTGCCCAGAAATTGCGAGAGGCACGCGCTGCCCTAATCCTGTCCAAATATGCACGCGGCTGGCTGTGTCGGCGTCGCTATTTGCGTTTGTGCCACTCGGTCGCCGGCATACAGCAATATGCACGTGGCATGCTAGCTCGCAATCGATTCTTTGCCATGCGCGATCACTATCGGGCCGTGCAGATACAGCGCTTTGTGCGCGGTGTCCTGGCACGTCGTGCCTACCAGAAGCGTCGCAGAAGCATCATCATTTGCCAGGCAGCGGTGCGTAGGTTTTTGGCACGTCGCAAGTTTAAGCGCATGAAGGCCGAGGCCAAGACCATAACGCATATGACAAACAAGTATATGGGCTTGGAGAACAAGATCATATCGATGCAGCAGCGCATAGATGAGCTTAATCGGGACAACAGCAATCTCAAGCACAAGACCAGCGAGATAAGCGTGTTGAAGTTAGTATTTATCTTTACTGAAAGTTGTAATATTTAATAAATATTTTTTGTCTTACGTAGAATGAAGCTGGAAATGAAGAAAAACGTGGAGCAAGAGTATAAGGCCGTGAAGGCCGCCTGTGTGGATAAGGATAAATTGATTCAAGCCCTTAACAAGCAATTGGAATCAGAGCGCGATGAGAAAATGCAACTGCTCGAAGAGAATGGACACACGCAAGAGGTTTGGGCCCAACAGAAACAGCAATGGGGCATGGAGAACGAGGAGTTGCGCAAGCAGGTCGACTCCATGATTGAAATGGCCAAGAGTGCTGAGGGCAGCCAGCGTGAACGGGAGGAGCGTATGCTAGCTGAATATGACAACAAGGAGCTGAACGAAGCGTACCAGCGTGCCATCAAGGACAAGGAAGTGATTGAGAATGAGAACTACTTACTGAAGGAGGAACTGAGTCGCTTTCAGCAACAACACCATAATGGCATTGGCAGCTATGGCATGCGGCATACACGCTCTGCCAGCAATGCGTCCAGTCAGAACGAGGATGACATTGGCTATGGATCTGCTAGAAACACCTTGGACATTAATAGGTCGCCGGATTTGATGAACAAGAATGGTAAACTGATGGCATTACCTTCGATTAGTGTTGGGTTGCTCATGAGTGAGTGAACAAAAAAGAGTTGTTCATTAAACTGAGCGAGTGAAAATGTTCAGTTGCTCACTTGACCACTGTTCAGTTGTTCACAGTTCATTTGTTATGTTCAGTGCTCAGCAAGGAGCAATAAGGAGCAATGTACTGAACAAGTGAACAGTGAGTAGTGAGCAACCGAGCAAAGTGAGGGAGTTAACTCACTTTGAAGAAAAGAACAAGTGAACATGTTCACCAAAGTGAGCAATGTTTACCCAACACTACCTTCGATCTAAAACAGAATGTAATTGGTTTTTTTTTTTTTAGATTCATTCTTTGATAACACCAGCATTGTGGTCAAGCTGCGCTCCATACTGGAGGAGGAGAAGCTTAAGCACAGAAGCCTGCAGGAACAGTACGTCAAGTTGGCAAGTCGCAATAAGCCCACTGAGGACTCATTCCGGTAAGCATCAAGCACTTAGCCAACATCATTTGAAACACAACAAAAACACAAACAGTTAGCGGTAGTCTAATTACAATTATGTATATTACACCAATACACACACACACACTTTGCCAAATAGCGTCTCCGAGCTTGAGGTAGAGAACGAGAAGCTACGCAGCGACTACGATCAGCTGCGCACGAGCATTAAGCACGGTGTTGAGATCAACGAGCTCAATGGTAAAATTCGTAATTGCCTCCAGTTCTTACACAATTGTTATATTAATTGTTTCCATTCCTTTTTCCTTCCCTATGCCCTTCCCTTAGCGCAACACGCCGCACTGCAGGAGGAGGTGCGTAGACGTCGCGAGGAATGCATTCAATTGAAAGCGGTACTATTGCAACAAAGCCAATCGCTGCGCTCCATTGAGCCAGAGAGTCTACATGCCAGCAATGTGCATGAGGTAATGGAGGCATTCCAATCACAGAAGCTGGTCAACAGGCAACTGGAGTCGGAGCTAAAGGCAATCACGGACGAGCACAACAGCAAGTTGGTGGAAATGACACAGTCCATCGAAAGGCTCAATGCGGAAAAGGATGAAATGCAAGAGGTGCTCTTCAAGAGCATCGATGAGTTTGATCAGGCCAATGTGGACACACTTAAACAGAACGATCGCTATTTGCGACTGGAGCTTAAAAAGGCCATAACCCAATATCTGCAAGTGCAGGATGAGCTGAAGCTGGCCAATGCCAAGCTGAAGGCGTACAGGCAGGATGGCGGCAAGCTGGAGCATAAGCTGGAGGAGGAAATGATACGCAACAAGGCCAACAGCAGTAGCAGCAACGATGTGGGCGCCAATGTAACCAAACAAAAGTCTCAAAATCCACTGGGTCTGATGAAGTTCCACAACAGTGATCTGGACAAAATCTTGCAACGTCTGCTTAGCAGCCTAACACCGCGCACCGTAGTCGGTCTACTGCCCGGCTTTCCAGCATATCTCATTTTTATGTGTATCCGGTAGGCGTAAATCAAACAAAAATCTTTCACTTTATTAATCCATCTATCTTTTAGTTATACTGATCTAACCAATGCGGATGAGGATGTGCGCGAGCTGCTTAGTAAATTTGTAATGCAAATCAAGAAAATGCATAGAACACCGCATCCAATTGAAAATCGCGTCATTTGGTTGGTCAACTCAATCACGTAAGTCTAAGATTTTCAAGATCTTACCAAAAAGTTTGCTATAATTATTCGTACTTGCAGGCTACTGAATTTATTAAAGCAATACGGCGATGTTGAGGAATATGTTAAATTCAATACGGAGAAACAAAACCAACAGCAATTAAAGAATTTCAATCTCTACGAATACCGTCGCGTAATACTCGATCTAATTGTGAATCTATATCAAGCGCTCGTCATGCAAATACAGGGATTACTCGATGCCAAGATTGTGCCGGCCATATTAAACAATGATGAGATTCAGCGCACTCGTCATGCCCATGGCATGCGCAATAGGAATGCTGATGCTGCCGCATCACCAGACCAAGGCAACGTGCCAGCATGGAAGCAACTGATCGGTCAGCTGGAACACTTTTATAAACAATTCCAACACTTTGGACTGGACAGTGTGTACGGTGAGCAAATATTCAGCCAACTGCTGTACTTTGTATGTGCAGTTGCGCTCAATTATTTGATGCTGCGCGGCGATATCTGCATGTGGGAGACGGGCATGATAATACGTTATAATCTGGGCTGCATTGAGGATTGGGTGCGCGATAAGAGAATGGTAAGAAAGAATCCTCTTAGAACTTAAGTCATGAATTCATCACGTTTTGAATTTACAGTCTAATGAGGTGTTGTTACCTCTGGCGCCACTGAATCAAGTATCGCAGCTGTTGCAGTCCCGCAAGAGTGAGGAGGATGTGCAAACAATTTGCGATCTGTGTACGTCGCTTAATACGGCCCAGGTACTTAAGGTTATGAAATCATACAAACTGGATGACTACGAAAGTGAGATAACCAACGTATTTCTGGACAAACTAACACAGAAACTTAATGAGCGTCAAATGGTAAAACTTAGCATAATTTCTTATATGTTTCACTTCTTAATACATTTTGAATTCTATTACAGCCGAAGATGAGCGATGAGTTTACAATGGATCAAAATTTCATACATCCCTTTAAGGTGGTATTCAAGTACAGTGATATTAAGCTGGAGGAAATTGAGCTACCGCCGCATTTAAATCTCGATGAATTCCTCACAAAAATCTAAATATTGTATGCGTTGATTGAACGTTTGCCATTTTGACGTGATCGCAATTGTGTTTTCGTGAATAATTTTTTTTGTTTTGTATTATACCTAAGTCCTAGCTAAATGATGTTGATGTATTTTCAAATTGTAGTTCCTGTTTAGTTTAAAATAATCCACCCCTTGCTGACCCTGTTTAAAAACGCCTTGCCCGCCGTTTTAGTTGATTTGTAGCTTTAAATGTTGAAAGAAGGTTTCGAACCAATGCAATATAAATATTTACATGTGCCGGGAGTGAAACTCCCAACAAAACATAAAAGAAGCATTCCTAAGTTGCAATAAAAGATTAACCTTGTACCTTAAATTATACACATATATATTATACAAAATGTACTTAACAAAACATAATAATATGTATACATAAGGCCGATTTGTTGCCTTAAAAAAAGCCGTTTGCAATACAGAGACTTGTAAGTGTTAAGATAATAAGTATACACATACATACATACATATATATAGAGCGCTATAGTTGTACCAATTCGATGTATTCAATTTATGTATTCTCATATTTTTTGTAACTTATACGTAGTATGTATTAGAGCGATTCCAAAAACTGGATCCCCAACAAAACAATAATTGAAATTGAAAAGTTGAACACTTAGCATTTGTTTAAAATATGCTAAATATTTATATATATATATATATATTAAATACATAACACATGTACAATCAATTTAAAGAAAAGTATTTGTACATAGACGAAATATATGCGTCTAATAAAAGCTGTTAGCAGTTAACGGGCGCTTTTGATAGTTTATTTTTGGGCAGATCGAGTGATGGCAACCGTGTGGTTATCATGCCCGTTGCCACAGTGGCTCCATTTTCGCGTATTGTGAACGCTTGGCCGGGCGTCATGACCATTTTACGCATCAATGTAACACGCACCTGCCCATGATCGCCAGGCATTAACATCGATTCACTAGGCACTAAAAAAAAGGTTAACGACTTGTACAGACACCATAATTGCACGCAATAATTAAATCAACAACTTACCTATATCAATGCGAGCTGGCTGATTCCATGTCATGCTGAATAGCTGCTGGATATACTTGGATAGCATGGGCTTGGAGCGACCACCCTCTGCCCGTGACAACAAATACATGGAGCCCTCAAAATGATTGGATATATCCTCCGAGCCAGTTGCACATAACAGCATGCCGCGTTCAACCGAAGCAATTTTAATGCCACGTAACAAGGCCCCCACATTATCACCGGCAAGCGCTTGCGGCACGCTCTTGCGAAAGATCTGTATATCACTGACACTGGTTTTAAGGTTCTGATTGAAGCCCAAGAGATCGGCATCGGCATTGCGCAATATAGTGCCGCGCTTGATGGTGCCAACGACAACAGTGCCGCGTCCAGGCACCGTAAACGCATTGTCTATTGGCAGTATGAAGGGCGCTTTAACATCACGTTGAGGTGTTGGTATGTATGTGTCGCAATGCTGCAGCAACTGCTCGATGGCGGGCACACCAAACGGGGACTGGTCGTCGCGTAGAGCCAGCAGTGCAGAGCCACAAATCACTGGACTGTTGACACCATCGAAACCAAAGTCCGTTAACATTTCGCGCATTTCAATCTCAACTAGTTCAAGCACTTCCTGATCAACTAGATCCGCTTTGTTGATGAACACCACAATGCGCTGTATGCCAACTTGTTTAGCCAGCAGCAGATGCTCGCGTGTTTGTGGCATTTGCCCGTCCGTGGCGGCGACCACTAGGATAGCGCCATCCATTTGTGAGGCACCAGAAATCATGTTCTGCAAGATGTTATAAATGAGTTAATTTCTTGAATAAAAACAAAAGGACTGACCTTAATGTAGTCCGCATGCCCGGGGCAGTCTGTGTGAGCATAGGTACGATCCGCTGTGGCATAACCAATGTGACAGGCATTTATGGTGATGCCGCGTGCTTTTTCTTCAGGCGCTCGATCGATTTGTTCATAAGACATAAAGTCGGCCAGACCTTTTTTGGATTGTATTTTGGTAATTGCCGCCGTAAGCGTTGTCTTGCCATGATCAACATGTCCAATTGTGCCTACATTGCAATGTGGTCTTTCACGTTCACTTGGATTTGGTTTAATACTGCTGGCAAACGAACGACGACTACTCCAGTTGTAGTTGGTAATCCGACCACTGACAATGACAGTACTAGGCTGCTTTTGCCGCACATCGCACTGTTGCCATAGTTTAATTAGAAACCTTCTCATAGTCATCTCATCCGAAGCACGTAACCGTCTGCCGTAAGAATTTCACGCCGCTATACAATCAAAACAAAAAAAGAACAGCTGTTTCCACTGCGACTCCCAATGATATTTCAGTGTTGGAAAACAATAAAAAAAATTTGTCTTGTTTTATTTATTTAAAATGTCTTCAACTTGTGGGAATGTATGTGAATACAATGCTGTTTCTGTTGTTTCTGCGACTTTAGCACTATTGCGAATTATTTTATGTGTGCGTTTCATATGCACGCCCAGACTAACTCGTTCCGAGAACCTCGTATTGCACAAGCTGCACTGCAGCGTTTTCTCCTTGTGTATATGCCGATGCTTGACTAAGGCATTCGCATTGGTAAATGCTTTCTGACAGATTTCACAGACCTTGTCGCGTATGTTAAGATGCGCTTTGATATGATCCTTCAGATCGCGTTTGGTCAAAAAGTCCTTGGGGCACATTGTGCACTTGAATGCCCGAATTTTCGTATGCACAGCAGTCACATGATTGCTCATTTGAATCTTTTGTTTAAACGATTTGCCACAAAATTCACAAACAAATGGTTTAGCTATGTGTGTCTCGTCGTGGGTGCGCACATGACTGCTTAGTTGACTGGCAAATGCAAAACTGCGATTACACAATTCGCAACTGAATGTCTTGCCCATGTGGACGCGCTGATTATGCTGCTGCAAATGACAACGACGCTCGAAGTGATTCTCGCAGAGGGTGCACTTGAACCAACCGCCGTCACCAGTCTTATGAGCTCTGTATTGATGTGCTTGCAGTGCGTGATCCGTGCTGAAGCTATTTTTGCACACTTCACAGGGGATTTTCTGCCGGAATGTTTTGGTTTGCAGGAAGCTTTTGCACGTTTCAATGTAATGTTTTTCAGCGTGCAGTAAGCCAATCGTTTGTGTCTCCGTCAGACCCTTGATTCTTCGAGAATACCATTGACGCAGATAAAGAATACTATCATAAACATCATAATAGGAAATGGTTTCAAGGGGAACCTCACTCTCAAGCATATAAGACATTTCACTGTATGCTTTTTTACGCTCATCAAGATTGGCAAAATCTTTATGCGATGGATCATACAATTGTGGAAACTTGGAATACTGATCTATAAAATATGTTGTAAGCTGGTTCGTTTCAGTGAAGATCAACTAATTGAATAGAACAATATTAGAGTTAATAAAATCTTTTTGCAAACGACATATTTACCTTAATTTTGAGTTCTGTGCTTTCATCATCCGATTCCACTTCATTTACATCAGTTCGTTTCCCTAAAAAGCTGTACATTTCATGATAATACAAAGGTAATTTTGTTAATTTCTTTGTACGCTTTTGACGGCTTATGGTCGCATACTGATTATGCAGACTGGCTATGCATTTTTTCAGCTTGTATTGTGTGAGATGAACGTTAATAGTTGTCTTAAGCTCATCTATTAACGAAGCATATGCAGCTGAGCGCTTTTCCTTGTCCTTAAATGCCGAGTTCTTGGGATCCCAGAGACATGGTTTCCCTTTGTACAGTTCTATGAACTGTGTAATACGCGGATTACGCCGATAAAATGTCGGATTAAACTAGAAACACAAATAAATGATATATTTCCTGTCATATTGAAGTTGTTATGTTCAAGAACTTACCTTAACTGTGGGAGTAAATTTGGTTTCTTCTCCATCAGCATCCGTTTGGAACTCATCATCTATTTGACAATCAACTACCATCTGGTTAAGGAAGCATAATTTAAACAATAAATGTATTTCAATTTTCATGTACTCACTTCGTCTTCATCATTGTCATATTCGCTTTCGGTTTCGTTTTCCTCTTCGTCGGTCGAGACGGTGGGCAAATCAACAAATGCTTCCTCTGCTAGGCAATCCTTGTTGTGCTCTTCCATGTCCTCATCCTCGCTATTGTCCCCAGCTAGTATTGGTTCTGTCTTTATAGCTGCGCTTCTTGTGTACGACAGTCCGTCTTTATTCAAAACAACATTGTGTACATTTTTTATGTGCAAGACAAAGTCTTGCCATCGTTCGAGGCTCACAACCAGGTCGTCTTCGCTTTTGCAGTGCGAGCAGCTTAAAACGAACTCCTTATTATTGTTGCAAATACGAACTGTACCATAAACCACCATATTGAACACATTTAAAATAAGTTGACGATCAAAAGTAAACAAAATACAAATATTTTCGTATTGTTGATGGCAAAAAGAAAATCATCAATTTCCAATGGTATCGATAGAAGACAGCGACAGTGTTGAACAGGATTGACAGAGACACATTAAAAAGGCGCGCTAAAAGTTAGTGTTTATTTTATTTTTCAAAATTAATTATAACCTATGTCTAGCATACAGAAAAAATTATATAATTTAAGATTTGTTCTTGTGTTTTGTAGAGCATCCTCGACGATGTCTGGAAAGGCTGGTTGGGCAAGTGAATGCTGCTCCACAATATTCGCACTTTTTATCTTTAATATTTAGATGACCTTTCACATGATTCTTCAATTGAACGCGCTTCCGATATGTATTAGGGCACATATCGCATGCAAAAGGTCGCTTATCATGGTGAACGCCATCAATGTGGTATTCCATTAACAGTTTTAACCGAAATGATTTACCGCAGTGCTCGCACACAAACGGCTTTTCGCCAGTATGAACTCGAATGTGCACATTTAGATCAGCCTTCAAAGCAAAGGCGCTATCACAAAATGTACACTTAAGTAACTTCTCACAGTGCTGCCGCAGGTTGTGTCGTTCCAAGTCGTGAAGCTTCTCGAATCGGCGCGGACATTGAGAGCACAAATACGGCATTTCGCCTATTTTATGTACCTTGACCATATGCGCGCGTAGACTATAATCAATAAAAAATCGCTTATTACATATTTCGCAATTGATAACAAAGCCCTGTGATTTTGGTGGCAAAAAGTTGCACTGTGCTAGATAATGGAGTTCAGACTTGGAGCAGGCACGACGTAGTTCCTTCGATTTAACGCGCCGCAGTGTCATATAGACCCATTTACGCAATCGAATGATTGCTAGATGAGCTTCAGTTTCGTTAACTCGTACCTTTGGTTCCAGCAACTTGGCTATCTTAACGTATGCTTGTTCGCGTGCTTCTAGGGACTTGAATTCTGGTACAGTGCTATCATACAGCTCGGGAAATTTTTCGAACGTCTTAATAAATGTGGTAGTCAAATCGTTGGACTCCTTAAAATTCAGCTAAAATAAGTAAGGAAAAATAGTTTGAAATTTGTAGTTACAATAATTGCATTTGCAAATTTTTTTTACCTGTATAATATCCGTCTTCGCACTTTCATCATCTTCGTCGTCTTCACTTTTCACATGGGAACCAGTCACCGAAAGGAACTTACATTTTTGTAAATAACGTGCGGGCATCCCAGTCAGGTGTTCCTGTTGACTAGCTAAAGTGTATTGACGAAACAATTGGCGTATGGATTTTTGCAATTCGGTTTTCGTAAAAATCACAGCTTCCTGCTTATCCATAACTTCAATTATCGAATTGTAGGCATTTCCTACGGCTGTGTCATCACCAAAGCTAACATCATTTGGATTCCACAAGCACGGATGTTTTTTCATTTCTTCAATGAATTGCAGAACACGTGGATTTTGACGAATAAACGACACTTTAAGCTAAAATATAAAAATTTAGTAAGTAACGTTTAGAATTGGTTAACACAATCTAATTTTACCTTGCGCTTTATTGGCTTTGCGTAGCAACGTTTGGAAGGGTTCGCCTCCAGTTCCTCATCAGATTCATTAGAACTGGTTTGTTCATCTTCAAAGTAGTCGATAAAGTTATCGCCATCTTCTGTCATATCATGATCCTGAATTTTCAAAATTAATTTATTGTTTTTAAAAGCAGCCTTTTTAAAATTTACCTCAGCCAATGCCTGTAATGCCCGATTTTTACTCTTATCGCCAGTAATGTCGGGTTCACCATTATCTAATACTTCAAACATTTCATTTACATTTGAGCATCGAATATCATCGGTTTGTTTTGGTGATAGCACAGCTTCCGCTTCCATAGATTCCATTATCTCATCATACTGCTGTTAAGCGTATTATAAATATAAAAAATTGCAAGAGGCTAGGTATAAGTAACTTACTTCGTACTCAGATTTAAGGTCCGAATCAAACCAAGCATCGAGATGCTCCTCTTTCATATCCACAATTTGCTCTTCACTGCGTGCACTTTCTTCATCCTCATCGACAAAATGGTGTGCACTACACAAGTGCAGAACAAATTGTTCCCAGTCTTTGAGCTCAGTTTCAGTCGTACAGTACATGCACTTTAAGTAAAACTGCGTGTAGTCACTATCGGTTAAAACGCTGGCGCATATTTCCATTTTATAACTTTTTTAGATAGCCCTAAAAAATGCAACTATTTTTGTTTACTTCGAGCCTAATGCGGTCAGTCCAGCTGCTTGTGTGCCAGCAGTGCTGTACAGCGCAAATAATGAACTGATACTTTTAGTATATCGATAACAGAAAGTGCAAATCGATATAAAATAAAAAATGGTATATTTTCAAATTTCATATTTATTTAAATTAAATTTTTTAACTTCATGATAGAAAATATTTGTAATCTTTTGGGGTTTAACCTTTGCATGCTGATCCAAACTCAAGGTGGCAAAATGTGAGTTTGGTATTTGTGGTGCACTTAATTTTGAGAAGTTCATTTTATTTAACCTTCTGGAAGGATGTTTCCAGGCACCCGGTCATTGTGTAGATGTACAAAGGGACTCTTAAACAGGCATTTGCTCTGGCACTGTAGTCTGCGTGCTTTGTAATGCATTGTCACGTAAAATGTTGTGTGTACGTTTCATATGCGAATTTAGACCAACAAATTGTGAGAACCTTGCATCACAAAGTTTACAAACGAATTTCTTGATATCAGAGTGTATTTGCCGGTGTCTAATCAGTGAATGGCAACTTGTAAATCCTTTGCCGCATGTTGTGCATATTTTATCCCGTATGTTCAGATGGCTCTTAATGTGATCCGTTAAATCGACTTTTTTCAAAAAATCCTTTGGGCACATTGTGCACTTAAATGCTCTGATCTTTGTGTGAATGGCAGTTACATGCTGTTTCATTTGTGATTTCAGTCTAAATCCCTTGCCGCACTGCTCGCACAGTACATTATTCTTACCAGTGTGAGTGCGTATGTGTAAAGTAAGATCCGCTTTTACAGCAAATGACCTATCACAGTAATTGCACTTATGCGTCTTTCCAATATGCACGCGTTGCGTATGGATGGTTAATTCACCGCGTCCGTTAAAGCTTCGCTCACACAATGTGCACTTAAATGGCAGCTCACCAATTTGATGAACCTTAAACATGTGCGCTTGAAGCACATGTTCAGAGTATGCCTCTTGTTGGCATAGTGAACAGGTAAACTTTGGCTTGAACGTCTTGGGTGGCAAAAACGCGCAGAATTTAACATAAAACTTTTCCGACTCGTTGGCCAAATTCTTTGCACTTTTGTAGTACCAACGCCGTAAGCACTCAATGGCGATGTAAATATCATCGCTATTGACGCCTCCTGAAGTTTTGGTTGCCATTGCTTCGTACGTTTGCTTGCGTAAAATAACGTTGGAAAAATCTTTGTGATTGGGATCGTAGAGCTGTGGAAAGTTCGCATAGAGCTGTATGAAGCCAGTGGTAATTTTATTTCTTTTACAAAAGTCCAGCTGCAAGTTTAGAAAAAATAGTTAGTAATTGTTAAGAAGGCCTTTTAGTCGACATTACCTGAAGTTTTGTGTTCCCATTTAAGTGTGTTTGATCTTGCAGTGTTTGCGTTTGTTCTGTACACGAGTCTAGAAAATCGCAGCTTTTGTAGTGATTGAAGGCAACTGAATTTGGATTAATATTTCCATTATTTATATTCTGTTTCACTTTATTATATTGACTATGGAACTTTTTAATGGCTGTTTTGAGAGCACTCTCTGACAACATAGCGGATATTTTTGTATCCAATTCATTGTTAATTGCTTCATATGCTGCCTTGCATGCAATTGAATCCATGTATTTGCTATTGTTTGGATCCCATAGGCAAGGCTGATTTTTGTAAGCCTCTATGAAATGCGAAAAGCGCGAATCTCTTCTGTAGAATGATGGGTTAAACTATAAAAGAAGAAGCCACTTTAAATGCATATTGAACACTACGTAGTCCATACTTACTTTATATGCTGGCACCTCCGACGCAGCTCCTTGATCCTCTTCATCATCTGACTGCTCACTGGATTCTAAAGACAAAGCTGTATCATTTTCACTTAAACTTAAATCCGACGTAGATGAGGAGGGTCTGTCACTGCATTCTATATTCTCTGCAATGGGATCCTCCAGTTTTTCTTTCTTTTCATCCACAGCAACATGTTCGTTTTCAATATATTTACTGATCACAGCGTGCGTATTTTGAAAGTGTTTCACGAATTCCTGCCACTTCTCGATCTCAATGTCTAGCAGGCAATACGAACACCGCATTAGGTAACTTTCAAATTCTCCAGCTTTGCTCATAATAAAGCCGCAGGTTTCCATTGTAGCGTACACTTTCTGGCATTTAATTACAAGAATAAACAAATGCACTTCAGTTATCAATCAGCTGTTTTGCTGTAGTGCTGCCAGCCCGTATCACCTGTCATGTGTGCAACGCTGTCTGGCAACTCTGTTGAACGCAGTAGTGTTTGTTTACATGGCAAGTAACCGGAATTAGGCTCCTGTAATGTTTAAGAAAACTCATTTGCTATGGAGGGCCAAAAAAATCACCTTACATACACAATATATATGTTAACATTGTTCTTGTGCGGCACGCTGCTCTTTCTAATTGGCTTCTTTCCGGCTTCATACACCGTTGCAGAGCAAGAAAAGACCATACCCCTCGACCGGCCAACAACACTGCACGGTGAAAAGTGAGTTGTTTATCAGTAGTTACGCATGCCACATTTGTGGTTAAAACTAAAACTTTTTAACCTTTCACAGTCTAAAGATTCCGCCGGCCAGCTATGACTCGTTCATACTATTCCTTATTGATGCTCTGCGCAATGACTTTCCCAGTGAGGCTTCAATGCCTGCAGCCCATAGTAGGGCTTGCGTTAAGCTTAGTTTGCACGTCGATATACCTACGGTGACAATGCCACGGCTAAAAAGCATCACAACCGGAACGCTGTCTAACTTTATAGACATTGCGCTTAATGTAGGTCACACGGAGCAAGTAAAGGATTCGCTGCTGCATCGCCTAAAAGAGCGTAACGCTGTCGTATCCTTTGCCGGTGATCACACGTGGGTGCATCTATTCCCTAGTGAATTCACTCGCATAGCAGCTAACAATGATTCCTTTTACGTCAATGATTTCTATGAGGGTGATAAAAACGTAACCAAGGTACTGGAATCCGAGCTGGAGAAAAAAGACTGGACGCTGCTCATATTACACTATCTGGGCTTGGATCACATTGGTCATGTTGAAGGAAACGAAAGTCCCAGGATTATACACAAGCTTAGGGAAATGGATGACGCCGTCAAAAAGATATTGGATCAAAAGGTGAGTTATGAGGAAATTTATATTACGCAATCTAAAACTTCGATTTTTAGAATCTACCCAGCTATTTGCTTATGCTGACTGGAGATCATGGCATGGCGGATGGTGGTGGACATGGTGGCAATACGCCAGCTGAAACCTTGGTGCCACTTTATATATATAGCAATAACTGCAGCAAGTATACGTAAGGAACTGAACACATTTTATTTTTAACATGATTAACTATTATATTTTTAGAGCCAGCACAAAGCGTTATAATCAAATTGATTTGACGCCAACTCTGGCATTGCTGCTGTCAATTGAGATACCAACGATGTCTATTGGCTGCCTCATACCCGAGCTGTTGCAATCGATGTCGTTGGAGCATCAGATGTATGCATTCTTCTACAATGCCCATCATCTGCTCAACAAGGCGCGTGTCAAGTTTGGTCATGAGAGTGTGCGACGTAGTGATTACTATCACTGGTATCAGGAAGCCACATTGTTGCACAAACAGTTATTGGAACCGTTGCGTTTAGGAGATGGCAGCGGTGCCAGCAAGGTGCATTATGAGAATGCAAAGTTAAACTATTTGCGTGTGGCACGTGAAATTAGCGGGCAGTTGTCCGAGTCGCTAGTAAAATTCGATTATGGATTCATAGCCATAGGCTTGGCGCTGACAACAGCAGTGCGTATTATATTAACAAAGCTTTTCCATTTAATTAATCCTTTTTATTTTACAGACCGCCTTACATATAATATTAAATGTGCTTTTTCTCGATATAGCAACGCAGCAACTGCAACTATCTCATTTAAAATTGGGTCAGTTGCTGCTCTCGCTGGTAATTGGTATTGCACTCAATGTAGGAAGTCATTTGTTGGATTTTGTCCTCACCAGCTCCATGATGCAAAGCTTTCTGTTACTGCTGCCCATTGTTGCCGCTGTTTACCTAACCATCGATGTGGCACAAGCTGTGCTCAAGATTTTATTACCGCCGCTAAACTCCAGACATCTAAAGCTATCCATTCCGTTGCCGGTGCCACTGCTACTCTGCTTTGCCATACGCAGTGGTACGTTGGGCTCCTCATCGTTCATTGAATTTGAGTACAAAACTTGGTATTATCTGGGCAACACGCTGCTGTTGTTAACCGCTTTAAAGACACTACGTCGTCGCATTACCAAAGCAAATGTGGAACTGGATGGACGGCACTTGCACAAGATTGCCAGTACATGTCTGTGGCAGCAGCGCAAGATCTTTGTGGTACTCATCCTGCTCATCCTGATGCGTTATCTTCACCGCCTAGCAGCGATTAAGAGCACCTTGATGGTGTTCTCATTGCTGCTGTTTTGGGCTCGTCTGCGCAAGTTCACCAATACAGCGCAGGCAGTTTTCCAAGGCTTTGCTTTTCTGCTTGTCTATTGCTTTCGTGGCTTGAACGGTCAAGTTCAGTTCTTCGATCTGCCGCAATATATGGCGTAAGTTTTAATTGATTTATACAGAATTTATAAAGTCTTATCAAATGTTATTTTGCAGCGCACGTTTTATTTTGCCTGTGCTGGTGCTATTCTGGTGCTGCCTGGCGTTGGTTCTGGTGCTGGGCTATAGGACAGCTTTGCCACAGCAACAACATACTGGCGCCAGCTTACTGGATGAGCAGCCAAAGAGCAATCTACTAAAGTTACTCCACACCAACTTAACCTGTTCACTGATACTGGTGTCATTGTTATACAAAGTTCAGAATATTGTGCTTCTCCCAACCCTGCTCATCACGCTGGATGAGACGTACAAGCTATGCGATGCGTATGGAACAACAGCGCGCAGATTCTCGGTGCGATTGGTACATGTGTACAAGACCATATTGACCATATTTGTGGCCCGAATGTTTTACTTCTATCAGGGCAACTCGAATAGCTTGTCCACCATTGATTTGACGCCCGGTTATATTGGACAGACGAGTTACAATCCGATTATAGTCGGCTTCTTTGTCACACTGAACACATACAGCGCCGAAATACATTCCTTCCTTTACCTCATCGTGCACACATTGCGTGCGGATCAGCGGAGTGTGGGCATTATGCAGCTGCAGGCATCGTATTCACGGGCAGCACACTCCCTGGTGGCGCCTCTATATGCAGCTTTGGTGTTGCTGCCGGCGGCGTTTTATCTTTTGTTGATGGTTGGCTTTCGCTATCATCTGTTTATTTATTCCGTCTTTTCACCCAAAGTGCTGTACGATTGTTATACTGTGTTTGTATTCTATTTGGTATTCCTAACAACGAGTTTGTACTTTAAATTGTTTAAACATGACGCTTAAATATTAAATAATTTAAAAAGCTTTAAAACCTAATCATAAAACTTAGTTGCTTTCCACACGCAGTGCATAATGGATGTCATCGGGGCTAACATTCAACAGTATCTTCTGGTACAAATCATTTCGCGAATGCTCACTGATGATCAATCGCTCAGCGCCCAGCTTGGAGCACAGTTGCAAGGCGCGTCCTGGTGCTGGCAGTGCCAAGCCCATGAACGCCACAATTGTCTCCATCTGTACATAGACGCCCATAAATGTTGTTTCCTCCACACCAGTGCGCGTGACCTCAGCGGCAACGGCTTGCAGGAACATCTGTTCGAGACGCGAACAATTCTTGATGGCCTGCACTTTGGCACTGGCTATCATCTCGGCCAGCGCTTGCTGCACATGCAGCATATGAACGCATTTTGTTGCCTCCTTTTGCTGTTCAGTTGTGTCGGCAATTTCTGTTGCACGCCGGCATATGTCCAAGGCACGACGTGCATCACCCGATACGGCAGCCACTTTGCGTGCCACCAGCTGTACTGCCTCGCCCTTAAAAGCCTCAGAGCCCGCCAGTCGCGCCGTGACAATCTCCTGCAGCTGTTTGTGCGTGTACGGCTGGAAAGTGAGTCGAGTCAAGCCCAGACGCGATGTGACTTTACCTAAAAATATTAGCAGGAATTAGTTATGTTTTGAGGAAACTCTTTGTGTTCCTAACTTACCCATCAGCAGGCGCTCTGGCAAATCCATGGTGTTGGCTATGGTGACCACAACAAGTCGAGCCGCCGATTTCGTGGGCCAATCGAGTAAATTGTAGACAACATCCTGACGCCGGTTGCACAATATATCCAGCTCATCCACCAGCAGCACAGTGGTAACGCGACGTGGCGCCGGAGTCGTGAAACGTTTTTCCAGCAGCGTATGCGCTTGCTCCCAGGACACAGTTTTGCCCGTTAGCTGCTTGTAGATCTGTACATAAGCTTGGCGCGGCTCGGTTAGCCGCATGCCATTAATCTCCAAGAATTCAAAAGCCGGTAACTTATCCTCTGCCACAAGACGTTGCAGTGTGCGTATGACGCCCGTTACCGTGGCCGTCTTACCCGTGCCCGGCACTCCGGACACATACATACAACCACCGCACTCATCCTGAATTTTGCCTTCCAGAAAACTATAGATATTGTCAAATTCTTTTTCGCGGCAGGGCAAACTTGTGGGCACGACGGAGACATGGAGTTGTTCGCGTGCCAACTGCAACTGTGACTTGTGTCGATCATTGACAGGCTGATCGCGCTGCTCCAGACTGGGACTCAGCTCACCGGCACGTATTTTCTTAAGTTTCTGTGATGGCGTCAATGGTGCTTGTTTCGTTGCCGATGGCTGCTTTAGTGCTCGTAGTGCTCGAGCGTCTTGGACGTGTTGGTGTCTTTTGGCTAGACTTCTTTGGTGTATAATCTGCGTCGGCGTCGGCGGCGGCTTGATTAAGTCTCGGACGACCGCGTTTGGGTGTTGATATGATATCATTGTCCTTAAAGATGCGCTGCTCCACAATATTTGAAAGCTGTATGCCGGGGGGGGGGGGGCCATAAATTTTAAAAAAAAAAAAAAAAAAAAAAGGTTATTTATAAAACTGTTTATAAATTATTATATATTTTATAAATTAATAACTTTTATTAATTACTAAATCTGAAATTTATAAAAATAAACCCCTAATAATAAAAATTTCATTGTAAATTTAACAACAAAATTAAATATTTTTTATTTTTATCTATTAGAAAGTTAATTTTTATAAATATTAATTTTTTAAATATAATTATTAAAACATAAAAATAAAACAATTTAGTAAAAATATATTAAAATTAACTAATCAAAAAGATAAACTTTAAAAAGTTCAAATTTAAAAAAATTTGAGTAAATAGATTTTTTAAAAATTAAAATAAAATTTATTAAATAACTCATAATTTTATTAAATTAAATATAATATATATAAATAGACATAAATATAATAGATATCTTGTTACACACTCACCTAATCTTGTTGTGGCCGACTTCAGAATACTCTTGCGTCTGGTAGATGGTGTCAATTCAGTTCAGAGCCCACCGATTCGAGTGGATCCTTCATCTTTTTGGTTGGCGTTTGATAGATATCGCCATTGGATACACCCAAACGCTTACGTCGCTGCGTATTGGGCGTATCGTTTATTTGCGATGAGATCGTTTCCAAAGGATCTTGCTCAATGTCAACAGAAGCCAGACGCACCGATCTTCTCCGCTCCGAGATGCGCAACTTGATTTTCATGTCATTGGAGGGCGTCTTTGGATCTGGCGTTTGCTGCACTATCGAATAGTTCAAGCATTCCGAGTCCGCGCCTTTGTCCAGACTGAGATTCAGATTGCGACGCGCTGCCGATGCACGTGATGTTGGTGTGTTGGCCACCTTGTGATTCTTTTCCGTTAAGGGTGAGGCTGTGAGATAGTTGGCATTAATTTCGGATTCAATGCGCTTTTTCTTCTCCGATAGACGCACAACACTGCGTCCACCCACAATTTTGATGGGCGACACTTTGTTTTCGCTATTAAAATAGTTGTCATTGACATTGACGTCAACGAATTCAACGGGCGCCTCATCGCCGCGTCGTCGCGAGATGGATTTGCGGCCAGAGGCAAGAACTCTTTTGGATGATCTTGTCACATCATCCAGCTGGAATTCGAGCGGAATAAGGCGATAAGCGTTCTTCACCTTTAGGAATTTATAGCGTGTCACAAACATTGGACACTTTGCTGAAACTTTGCTGTGATTCATAATCCACTGAGCTGTAAGCGTGGAATCTCCTTCCAGGACTACGCACTTGCGGTATATGGAGGCAAGGGCGATGTCGTTATCGTAGGGTCGATGTTCCTCAATGAGTTCGACATCAAAGTCAATGCACACGTTGTCGGCATCGAAGTGCTTATGGGGTATGTCTTTGGGCCGTGAGTACCATTGGACAATTGCACGACAGGATTCCTTGTTGGTCATCTCCCGCAATTCGTAGAGATGCAATATCTTGGCAATGTCACAACCCTCAACTGTGTCTGGTTCGGCAGCATCTGCATTAGCCACCAATATATAATCGCCTACAGTGAGCTGTAATGGTCCGTAAACACACTTTTTATAAAAGTACACGTTTTTATGTTCGAGACTCTTGACAAATGTATTTGGCTGGTGGCTGCCAATCCAAATGACCTGCTGACCAGCACTGATTGCATTTTCGTTATTAACCATCACGATGTGTGTATGTAGTTAAGCAAATATTCTTAGTCAGCGTTTGGGTTGTGCTCTACTTTTGTTTTTTCTTTTTTTTTCGGCATACAACAATAAGATCAGCAGTTTGCCGCGTTGAGCACTGGTTTTGGCGCAAAACTATATTTTAATCGTGTTACTATCGATACCTTAATTGTAATTGAACGATATATTGTTGGTTTTTAGTAAGCCCTGGTATTAGTTTTCAACACTGAAAAGATTATATCTGTTGCTGTAGGAGTACCTTATGAAAGATCAAATAAATATACACCTTAAAGCTATCTCGATTTTCAGGTCTTAAGGCAACATTTAAATATTAATAAACTACTTGTCCCTCAATGCCAGACGATAAAGAAGAACACCTGAATAGGTTTGGTTATTGCGCCTTGATTTTCAAGTGTGACAGATCCACAGCAAAAAGTTCGATCCATTCACTCGAGCGCCATTTTGTCTGCCACAAAAGCGATAAGACGTTCAGCCGCTTCTACGAACTGACCTAGCACAAACTGCGTCATTACAAAGAGAGGGAGAGACAGCTAACAAAGATGACAGTATTTGAGACGAAGATTAAAGACTGGCGATTTCGTACTACGTCGTAAGCAGCAGAGAGGGAGGCATGTACATTGATATTGGGTATGCGTATGCTTTTATTTATGGATTAGTGGTAGTTGAGTATAATGTTTGTTGTTTTTGTTTTGTTTTCTTGGGTACGTAATGAGTACAAATACTATCAAGCAAATTGAATCAAACATTTTTGCATTGCATGCATAACAATTTTTGTTTAAGTTTTGGTTTCTTTTTTTTTTTATAATTAACATTTATTATGAACTTATTTTCTCTTCGCTTCTGTTCTATGGCCTGTGATCTTTTGTGTTAAATCAAATAAAATCACAAATGAAGCATAGTATAAACGACTTGTATTATTTGTTTTTGGGTTAAAGGTCGATATAAATGTAAAAATACGCAAATAAAGTTGTAATATTGTTGTGTTTTTTTGCTTAAATTAAAATCAATCACAATCTATATATACATTAAAAATGGAAAATATAATACTAAAAATGCTTACAAAATTACCAAATAAATGGAAAATCACTGGGGGGACGCTTACAATATAAAACGAAGAATGCTTCTTGCTACATACATATTAAGCACATAGGGGCAAGGGGTTAAGGGGGGAGAACACTGAGTGCAAGTGTTATTGTTACTTTGTAGTGAGAGTAAAACTAACAGATATTCATACATAGATGAGTTGTTAATGCCCATTGATAACGAAAATCTCTATTCAATATCGTGAAAACGTAGAATGGCACGTCCGGGTATCTCCGAATTGCACAGCTTCTGTATAACCTCGGCAGCCTGTTCGCACGGGAATACCGAATATGGCGGTGGCTCAATCTTCTTATCGGCCACCAGTTTAACCAGTGCGCCCAACTGCTCAGCCGTACCTCCTGAAATTGGGATAATCTCCTGTTGGTTCTCATTGGCGAGCCGTGAGAATTTGGGCAGCAGTTTCTCGGCCACCTCCTCGCTGATGAGCACAACGCCGCCCTTGGACAGGCAATGCATGGAACGATGCAGACTGCGAGACGTTGTGCCAAAATCAATGACAACATCCACAGTGCCGCCGCACACATCCTTGGTGCGTTCAATCAACTGTGCCTCATACAGGCACTCGTTCCACTGCACAACGCTAACACTGTAAAGATAAGTTTCGATTTAGTAACAGAAACACAAAATAAATATATATATATATACACTCACTTTTTGATCTCTGTAGCTAGACGGAAACCCTCGTCACGGAGACTGGCAACCGTAATGTTGACATCATTCGCACCAGGCGTTGCAAAATGATAGGATGCAATGCGCACGGCCCACAGGGCCAAGCCACCAGTGCCCACAATAAGGATGCGACATTTCTTCTTCGGATCAGTTGCGGCACGTTGCTCGAGTATTTGTGTGACAACCGATTGTGCCTTGAAGACGGCATTCATGGCCAGCAATGCGCCAGTGGGCAACATGGCTGCCTCTGCCATGGGCAAATTATCGGGTATGGGCACAATATGCTTCAGATCGGGCACAACCAGCAGCTCTGCATAGCCGGCGGGAGTCTCATCGAACGGATACACAATCACACGCTGTCCAATGTGCAGGCCACAGTTGTTGGCCTCTGTGATCTCGGAGCCGAGTGCCTCGATAACGCCAGCCACCTCAAAGCCCGGAAAGATGGAGCCCTCGCGTATGCCATGATGTGCCGGTGATGGCATTGATGATGTCACCGATGGACAATAATCGCTCAACTCCGATGACACCGAGGACATGCTCGTTATCGAGTTGGAACGATCACGGCGGCGATAGCAGGCGCCAGCGCACACAATCTTAATGCGTGCTCCATGTGCCGGTGTGTCCTCAATGGGCACAAAAAAGTTGAATACACAATTCCTGTTACCCGGTCCGGGTGACTCAATTGACACTTGACGGCACAGTTTGTTCATGTTGTGTTCCGTTGTCGTTGGCGTTGGTAATGCAGATGTCAGAGAGGATAATGAGTTAAGCGACAAAGATGAGGTATCTGTTGTTGCGCTGCAAATACGTTAGGAGAGAGAAAAAATTCAATTAAAAATTCTAAAATATGTACTTGAAAAATATGTAAATTCTTGAATGAATATTAAATTCGTAGTAAATAGCAAAGAGAATTAATTTTCTTAATGGTATGTGAAATGATCTGGCAATAGAATTTACATTATATTCGTTATATTATAGAAACATATTAATGGAATTTTTATCCAATGATTAAATACGAGAAATTTGAAGATTCTTTCTGGATTCTAAAGCAATTTTTTATACACTTAATCGCCAATCTCTGAAACTGTTAGAGCAAGAGACTTTAAATTCAGAATATAGCCCCTGCTAAACCATGAGCAAAAAAGTCGTTTCAAGTTATCGATAACTTTTCCGGTTTTGATATACACATGTAATCGATAAAAGAAAAACTTGAATTTTAAAATTTCAAAAATGAATGGAAACTGGAGATAAAATAATGAAAATTTGAAAAATTTGATCAAAATCGGTTAAGGAATACCGGATATAAAGCACTTTGGTCATTGATTAAATAAGGGTATGCCCTAGTCGAGATATCTCAACTAATGTTTAAATAAACAAAATTTGTAAATTCTTTGTAGATTCTATAACCCTAATTTGTGTGTACATAGACATGTATGTAAGCATTTTTATCGACTACATTTTAGCTTGATTTGGAACAAGGTCATATTGTTTGCGTTTCGCTTTTTGAAATCACATTTTGTTGTTGTTCATTACAAGATTTCAGAGAGGCATGAAGTTAGAATATTTAATTTTGGTTCCTTATTGTTAACGATTTTAAGGTAATGCGCACATTATGATACTGACTTATCATTGTTGATCGATCTTTGATTGTTCAATGCCAATCAATGTACTTGTTAAAGTACTTAAATCAAAAGGTTAAGTAGACAGGTGTGCTTACAAATGTTGGTAGTTACATATATAAATATGCAATTGAGTTTAATTTACTGTTTATGTATTATTTATTGATTATTTGACATAACAACTTTTATTAATGTTGCACAATATACTATTGATTAATTCGATTAAATGCGGGTTCTAATAAACTCATAGATAGGAAAAGTATAAAGTACATTAACTGATTAGGATACGCTGAGGTAATTAACTAATAATGCACCAGTAAAAATCACTAAAACATTTTTCTTTTTATGGTATTATATATGACGGCACTTGAGATACCTAATTAAAAACTTTACCTCATTGGCTTTATTAAGCTGTGCTGCTGACTGCAAATATCGACCGGCATTTTATTTCTGTTTTAGTTCTCTTTTTGTTTGTATTTACTGTTAATTAGTAACAATACACATGGAAATGCTTAAGTCCGTTGTTAACACTTTTTATTAGATTTTTCTTTCGAGCTTGCTTAGCGTATCATTCCAGCACTGAACTTGTCTCGCGCACTTCCAAAGAACAACTAACATTTTCCGAGACGATGCACGCTCTAAAAAGCAAAATAAACCGGCAGCGACAGCAGCAGCAGCGACGGCGTCAACAGTGGTGGAATGAGTTGAAAATCCAAAAGCTGCACAGATACACAAACAGATACCGTTTGTGTACAATATATATGTACATGCACGCATTGCATGCACTGAGCGTGAACATTGAGATGCAAATGCCAAATACATATATTTGCAATAATCCTCTATAGATTTATGTACATACATACATATATCCCAATGAATAAGGCGAAAAGCAAGAACAACGTATAGAACCCCATACCAAATGAGTGTGCGTATTGTCCGCAAAATTTTCTGTCAGTGTACAGCGACGAGTATGTTCTTGTTTATCTTTTGTTTGCATTAAATGTGTTTGTCTGTATGTCGTAAATCGAGTTAAAAATCTCAACAAAAGCAACGCTGGCCGTCAACACACTCAAAGCAATAGAAGCAAAAATTAAAAACAAATGTATGTATGTATTCTATTTACTATATGCATTTATCGGGGTAAGAGGTAGATTAATAATCAAAACAAAAAACGAACTGAGCTACGGCGCGTGGAACTGTTGTTAAGCGGCCATCGAATTGTTATTTTAAAAGTGTCCTAAAAAAATTGTAAACAAATCGTACATATAAACGTAAGTATGTGCATACGTATTGAAGCATCTTAAAATGACGTTAGATTAGTCACGTTCGCATGCCCTGCGTGTGGCATTACATCAAAATAGAACACTCTACTCATTGATAATTTTGTTGTGAATTTATTTAAATTTTGTTGTGAATTTATTTAAAAGTAAATTTTTTTGCTATTGATTATTTGTTTAAGTTTATAGCAAATAATCAATTTTGTTTAAACAAAATTACCAATACAATCGCATCGATAAGGCACACATACCCCATAATGTAAGTGCATATGTGTGTACACAATATTTGTTTGCTAAACGGGCGTAAGATGTTTGAATGGAAATGAGGGTCAACACGACTACATACAACAACAAGAACAACAAAAGGCCAACAAACATGTGTGCGCTGCGTGATTATCACGCATTCAACGCGTGCAAAATTCACCAGCCGGTAACTGCTCTCTCGCAGCGGGCTCTCTCACTGTCTTTCTCTCTCTCTCTCTCTCTCCCTCTTTCTCGCTGCGGCTTTGGCTTGCTCTTGTTTTGGTTCTCAGTCTTACTCACCCTCAACTTCATTCTGACAGGGAAAAAGCGCACTAACCGTTTGTAAAGTAAACGTAGTGTTGTGCTAAAAACGGATTGCGGAGATAGAAAAAACGTAATGCAAATACACGCACACTTGTAGTATACATCTTCTTTTGTGCGTAAATCGGTCTTTGTTCTTTGTTGGCACACTTGCCCCCATCCATATACATACAAACATACAAATGTACTTGTTTATTAGCAAATGTATATTTTTTTTAAGTGTAAATACATACATATCCTGTTTATTAAAATCTCTTAAAAGGAGGATAAGCGATGAGGTCAGTTGTTTAATTATTTGGCTGCAATCAAATTGTAAACAAAATGCATATTAATTTCTTTGACAATATGTACACACTTTGTTGCTATAAAATGACCAGCAAGTTTTCGCATTGAATCGAAAAAAAAGCGAAAGTGCCATAAAATTCGGTCATACACTTGCGACACATAAATTTATTGGCCTTTCTCATATACATACATAAACATAAACATTAATTAAGCCCAATTTATGCTATCAATTAAACGTTCATAAAAGAAAAAAAAAAATGCCAATGGCAATGTAGATGGATCAATTGTCTGCCTCGATCAAGTGAGATCAGCATATGGAAGGTTCCACAAATGCTAAATAATTCATATATTTTATTGTTTGTGAGACACACTTTAATTGCTACTACTCTAATATGCAGTGGAATTTCACCATACAATTGTATTTTATATTGATTGATTCATTTAAATATGTTCGTGTGCATCATTGTGGCGCCATTACGCCTAAAAAATGTGGCCCACTTGATTTTAACGGCACATCAGAGTTGCTCTGGCGTGGCGAGAGAGAGAGAAAAAAATGTTACAAATTATGCAGCAACGGGACATAAAAATTTATTATAATCGTTGTTTGTGCATTTAACCGGAATGAACTGTACAGTGTACAGAAGCCAATGCTATTTATAAGTCCTTTGTTTTATTGACGATCAAAACAAAGCCAGGCAGCCAGCGGCGTTCACGTTTGCGGCTTGTGATTATGATTTCTTGATATAATTTTAATTTACAATCAACGATTGTACTATGTTTTGAGTACGAACATGTGTATACGATAACTATTTTTTTTTTGGCGTGTGGCTTTCTATTTTGTTTTTATGTCCAAGACGCTCACTTTTTTGGAGTGTTGAGTGGAATCTCCAGGGGCTGATAGGTTGATACACGAGTAGCTGATTTATTTACTATGCATTCGATTGGCTTTTTTTTTTAAAGAGTTTGTTTATGCATGCGAAGGCCGTTTTGATAAGAGTTCAAATAAAAGAGTTCACTAGTTATGATTTTATTTTGCGTACGTATTTCTACGCAGACGCCTAAATCTCGCATGCCAAATTTTGTACTACGCAGTAAATGTGGCACGAAAGCGCTACGTGCCATAAGTAAGGATATCCAATTTCTAATACAAATACTTACAAACATATTTATTCATACACGCAAGGTGTTCCAAAACAGAAACAACCTTGTCCATATGTCTTTAAGGAATTGCGTAACATGGTTTAATTAGCAAAAACTTACCTTGTAAAAATTGTATAAATCGACACAAATTGTTGTTACTTGTTATTTATCAAAATAGTCGAATGTTTCATTTACTTTAATGTTAACTTTTTACACGCTTTGGTAGCGTTACAAAAATGCACAAACTTTATGCGCTTGTTATGCTTGCAAAAATCCTTTTTTCACTGTTTTGTTGTACGGTTGCCGCACGGCATACAGCTCATAGGAGGACACATTTGACTTTGAAGTCTCCTTTGCTGGATACTAACGAAATAGGCAATGTAATGTGTAAATATAAGAGATGAGTCTGCGCACTGCAAATTCTCAATGTTTATATTTCAAAGTTAACAGTCATTGCATAAACGTATTAGACAGCACTGAAAAGGCACAAAGACATCAGCTGGCTGCTATACGTAGCGTGACAAGAGGCTAGATGTTATAGCAGCAATTCAAACTTATTTGGCGCGTTTATGTTTTTTGTTTAATTTGTTTAACTTTCTGCAACAGCAATTGATACAATATAAAAATGTGGACAAAGGGTTGATTGTAACATAATTATGATATTCTAATGACCATGCGCAAGGCGTCACGATTGATTTTAGCCTGCTTTAAAATGTGCCCTTCGACAAATATATCCGATTCGTATTGCAAATAGTTGACACACTTTTCCACATACAGCAATGACTCCTCCAACATTTCCTTGGGCGACAGACTGGTCTGCAGTGCAATGCGTCGCGTATGCTCAGCAATGGCCGAGTGCAGTTCAAAGCACAAAGTGCCGAGCATTCGCACCTCACCTGAAAATAGTCCTTATTATCGTTGGGTCTAGGAAAATAATTTGATTTAAGCTTACAGGGTGCAATAATTTCATACAGTTGAATCAATTCTCTTGCATATTTCATTTTTAGATGCAAATTTTCATCGGTTAGTACCATCAGTTCCTTTTGATCCTTGGCAATCAATTGCACTTGCAGTATTTTAACTTCACTTAAATGATAATGCTGTGTGGGCAACCATTTCTCATAGTGTTTGAGGTATCTAAAAGAGAAACGAAGGGTTTATTAATGTCTTGATTGCTTTTTTGCAGAAACAAATCTTACTTGAAGCCATTTTCAGCTGTTTTTTCCATGCTCTGAATATCCTTGCTGGCACGTTCCAATATGCCATCAATATATTTTCTTTGCACCTGCTTCTGGCAATCAAGGCAACTATAAAGATTAACCACAATTAAAGTTGTATATATATATATATAGAGTATTTTAAGCCCACCGCCAGCTGCCATTCCAGTCATCTGCTTTGCTTGGCAATAACAGTCCCGAACATTTGCGATCCTCACACTTGATGGCACTATAGTTGGTGCCCAGTTCCGTGACATCCAAGCAGCGTTCGCAGGCGCATTTAAAGAGTTTCGTTTGCATCAGATGACGCTGACGATCGGCAGTGCCCCAAACGGCATCCGAATAGCAAATGCTTAAATGTGAATTCTTCTTAATCTCTTTGGGTGCCCAGAGCACACAGTGTCCATGCTTATTGAAGCTCTTGGCCAGATTCGGTACACAAGAGTTCTCCGTAAACGAAGCCGTATAAAAGACAGCCACATGCGGGGGATCCGATGTGGGCACCTCATGACCATTGATCTGTAAAGTGCCAACGGCACGCATAATCTCCTCCTCACTAAATTTCTGTGTTCGAAAGAATCTAAAAAAGAAAGGACATTATTTAGTTATAGAGATCAACTAAATCAAGACTCATTTACTTGGGTATAAATTGTCCAATGCTTGCCAGATCCGCCTTCCATTGATTGGAACCACGACGTGTTTGTTCCAACGATTCCAGCTGTTGGAATTTCTCAGCATTCTCCGGATTCGTTTCGTTTAGCAGCAAACATCTCACAGTGCTGACGCAGGTGTACAATGGATGTGGACCATTGAACTCGGTAACATTCACTTTCTGACCACGATCCTGCGTCAGCTGACACTCGGCCTTGTGCTCGTCCAGGGATGGACACTCGGGTCCACACAGCGGCCAGCCGCACTTCTCACAACTGATATGATCATTGGCCTCAATGCAGTTTAAGCAGCCCATGCAAACGGGCGCCGAGATTTGTGCTGGTCCACGCATCAGTGGCGCCTCCTTAAGCAATATCTCGTAGGGTTTGATGTTACGTGTGGCAATCAAATGGCGACCCAGCAGCTCATTGTGCGCTATCTGCACAGGCGGCAAAAAAAACAATTTTTGAATTTGAGGTTAGAAACGACAAAAAAGCAGTTTCGAGAAATACATTAAATAATATATGAATGTACCTTAAATGGATTGCATTGGGTCTTGTGGGCCTTCCAGTCCTGCTTTTGATGTTGAACCGAACAATACGACACCTGGTTGCAATTGGAACATTTGTTTTTCGTTGCTGTCTCACACACATGGCACGCATTCATTTTTGCAGCGGATTCTTCAATCGACTAATTTTGTAAAAAGGGCGGGCGGCGGCGACACTTGAATTATAGATTTTCTATGTGAGAATGAATGTGAAATTAACTTTCACACAAACACACACACACACACACGTAGTAGTCGCAGTTGTAGTGCAAATGTGCATCCACATAAAATACATACACCTCTTTTTTTGTTTCCGTCTCAGTGAGTCCACTGGGAGATGTGGGACAAGATGAGAGCATTTTGCAGAGAACCAAGTAACAGACTCCTCTATAAATAGAACCCCACACAATTAATGTGGACCAATGCTGTGCTTGTGTATATACATTTTCTTTTCTATTGGCATCTCCATTTCTCTGGACGAAAAACATAAAACAGCTGATTGAAAAAAAGAACAACTGTTGATCAAATTAACCGTTTTCACATTCCAGTTATTGTGAATACACTGTTTGCTTTCCATTTTCCAACCAAAAAGTTACTTCCAATTAGTATTTTTTTCACAATTTTTAAGTGGGATTTTTTTTTATTTTGTGTTCGCACCATTTAACATTTGCTACATTATGTACAATTTAGTTTTTGTTGGTTTTTCGGGACAAGGAAAGGGGTTGGGATTGCGGTTTTTTAAAAAAAGTGAACACAAAACACAAAGTCATACATTCTCGCTCTTAATTGTATAACTTTTCATTCTAACCATTTGGGGCATACATTAACTAATGTATAATAATTGGTTTTTTTTAAATTTATAGATACAATTTTTTTCCATTTTTTTTGTTGTTGTATATAGCCTCCACCTCCATTTAAACAGTGAGGTATTTTTTAACTTGGATTTTGGCCTCAAACATCGGCAGCGTGTTTTTTTGGCTCTCACAAAATGCTTCCGGTTTGCTTGCGTCGTCGTCGCCGGACAACCATAGCTGCTGTCGATCATATATCAGTCTCGTCATTGGCACCATTCGCCTCGCGCAACATCACAAACTTGTGCAGCTTCACATTCTCCTTGTTGTTATTGTTGTTGTTGCGTAGTTTGTTTCTTTCACGCTTTGACATCTTTTCACGCGTGCCATTGACCTGGAAATTGTCGCTTTGGAATGGTATGGTGAATTCGTTTTGAAATGCAGTTCCAGTTCCAGTTGCTGTTGAGCCCGCTCCCCTTTCTCGTTCCTTGTCCCGATTCTCATTTGCACTTTCGGTTTCAGTTTTAGTCTCAGCTGCAGCATCCGCATGGGCATTGTAGTGACCTGCATGGGAAGTTCGATATAATTTTTTATAAAAATTTTAATAAAGATTAAAGATATTCACCTTTGGCGCCAAACATTTCTGTATGCTGTTTGCTGGCATTACGATTTCTGCCACGTTTACGCATATTTAGCCGCAATGCGGCAACCTTTATGGTTCTCCCATGCGTTCGACTTCGCCGCGAGCTGCTGGAGCTAACGGTACCATTTTGCAGCACCTCCGTGTCTGGCTTCTCTGGCTGCTCTTGGGGCATTGGCACTGCTGCTGGCTTTGTTGTTGTTGGCACTGGGGAAACGGAAAGTGTTGGACTTGCATTGTGGCTTCGGCCCAAATTACTTTCGGTATCCGAATGATTATATGGATAAATGTCCGTAGAAGCATCATCCATGTCATCATCCACAACATTCACATCGACATCCACATCCACATCCACTGCATCATCGTCCTGATCGATAATCACAATCTCATCAGCCTCATCATCATCATCTTCGTCGTCAGAGAGCGGTCCTCGGAGCATGATTTCCGGACCGCCACCATAAATGCCATGTAGGAAACGCCACAGCGGCGCATTCAACTGCGCATAATCGGAGCCCGCACGCACACAACTAATATGCGAACCATTCAGCATATTCGTATCGGCAATGCCCTCATTATTAATGGGTCCCGGCTCCTTGTGTGTGATGCCCCGCAAGAATTGCTGCCACGCCCGCGTCCAGGGCATGGCAATCGCATAGATCGCCGATGAATCCAGTTCGCTTTGCTGCGAATTGTATTTGGTAAACACCGCCAGCTCGTATTGCTGTCGCCTCGCCAAAGCATCTGCGGCACGCTTGCATATATCGCATTCAAACATAATATTAACAGCGGGTCCGCCGCCAAAGCGATCGTATAGATAATCCCACAATGGTTGTGGTATGGGCACGGCTATTTGGCTAATCAGCGCCGCCTTGGAATGTAGTATACCGCCATGGGGACATAACATTTCCTGATTATTGATAGGCCCCGGCTCCGAAAACGTGGCCAAACGCGATAACCATTCCCGCGTCACATAGAACTGAATGTCGCCCTCATACAAAGGATTCGACGTGGACAGCTTGATGGCCTCCTCGCGCACCAGTTTCATATAAGGATTCTGTTTTTGGTAGAACAACACATAGGCCTGACAATTCTGTACCACATCCGGTGTCACCTCCGTCACATGCTGATCATCGAATTCGTACCATCTTTCATTCAAAGCATTCCTTGCATAGCATGTGTAATGACCGCCACCCACGGTGCCATGATGACAGATGACCGAGCATAGATTATAGGTGGGCACCTGGGATTTACATGCCTTGTGCAGATACGGACGCATATCGAATCCTTCTAATGGAAAGTATACATGTGACGAGATCTTCGAGCTGTATGAAAGATCGTGACGGAAACGTTTCAAATGAATGCACAAAACTTCCGGCAAATTGAGCACACGCGAATATTTAATGCCAGTGCGTAATTTATTGCAACGTTCACAACTGAAATAAAAAGGGGAGAGTTTTAGGATTTAGGGCAAGTATTTGATGACCAGATCAGACCTGTACATATTGTCGCCCTTGAGCTCGTCGGCACTAAAGAAACTGGCCATACAATCGTACAGCGTTACGGATGGCCCAAAGATCCATGAACGCACCACGTTCCACATCCAGGCGAGCCAACCCTCATTACTCCTAGCCGATGCCAGATCGGCGGCATTCAAGCTCTGCACACTCAAGCTATGCGTCTGATGCAGCACATTCAGGAAATCGCGGGTCGGTATGGGCAACGACAGATCCTGGAATGTTTCTTCACGCGTCGAGACACGATCACACGTTAAACATTGCACCGAGGACAACAGCTTGCCATCAAATACATCGCTTATAATTGAATGTGCTGCCTCCACGGGTTTCGTTTCCGTTTGAACTGTTTTGGGGCTTTGTGGTTGTTGTTGTTGTTGGGAGGTAGCTGATAGCTCGGAATGTGGATTGCTGCTAATGCTATTGCGATGTGGCGCTAGAAAGTATTCATTGTGCATCAGCACCTCCGAAAAGTTATCCGATATGCTGCTATCGCAGGTCTCATACTCGCTCTCCGATGCGGTTGGTGTGTGGCATGATTTTGGCAATGGTTCCTCATCATAATAATTTTCATCATCGGTTTCATTTGATTGCGGATGTTGCTGCTGCTGTTGTTGTTGTTGCTGCTGCTGCGTTGCTGTTGTTGGTGTATATATTTGTTCCGTTAGCTCCTCATGCAACTGATCCATAAAGCAGCGCAGAAACTCCTGCGTATCATGCTGCTGATAGCCACGAAACATGGGATGAACCGATCGAATGCCATACAGAATGCCACGCGGCGCCAAATATTCTAAAAAGCAAAGCATTTACTTTAAGAGTTCATGGAAGTTCCTAAGTTTGCTCACCCTTTGGCTCATCCACATCCAGCCACATTTCCTGCATCAGACGCTGATAACTTTTGGCCAAGCCGCCGGGCTTGGACCTTGGCGTACTTGCAATATGCTCCACAAGGTCACTGCAGTTGATAAAATAATGCGTCACCGGCGCCAGATTACTAAGCGCCTGCAGCGCTGAATTCATGTAACACGTATTGGCAATGTTTTGTAGGCCGACGAGACCCGTGCCCGAGCCCGTGGCATCATCCTCAATGCTATCATCGCGTTTGGCCAACGAGTTGAGCGAACAGCTAAAGAGTTTCTCTTTGTCTTGGTCGCGCATGCTGCGGCTGCTGGTTGATTGCTATGCAAGAGAGAAAAAACAGTTATTTGTCATGTAATTGAATTTAGTTGGGGGTTCGCTCACCTTTTGACCCAAGTCCAATTCCTCCTGGCCGTGTTTACCATCGATGTGTGTGCATTTTTGTTGTTGGTTGTAACTAAAACTCATTATATGTTTAAACCGCGTCGAATTTATATTCCAATTTTTTAATTGAGAATTTTGGATAGCAGTCTGTATTTTTTCTATTTAATTTTGGTTTTTACCTTGTGTTTTTTTTTTTGTTGGTTTTTGGTTTTGTTTTTAACGCTGCGGGAGCGTGTATCTGACTACTGCATTGACCAGATTTAGGTACTGGAAGACCGATGCTTCCAGGGCATTTAAATTGACCGGTAGGTGTACCCACGAGTTTGTTTTCAAGTATGACAGAACCACTTTGCCTTTAAAACTAATATAAAACTTTGTTTTTATGCCATCAGACAGTTCGCTCGAATATAGAGATGGGCGATACTTACGATATCGTTACTTTGTCACGAGTAAGTACTCAATCGTTACTAATTGTGAGTGCTGACAACGCAATTTTGTGACTCCGTGGCGGCAATTCGATAACAAATCGAATGACTTGCAGACTGACATGCTTATCAACAAAAAGGTCAAGCAATTGGTGTGGAGTCAGCTGTGTAGTTAACTGAAATATTATTTTTTAATTAATAATTTGCATGTAAAAGGCATGTAAAATATATTCTTTTTAGCAACATGCTCATACGCACAAATTTTGTTGTATATTTTTGTTATTTGAAATGATGACTGATGACAGAAATATCGACAAACTATCGAATATCTTCAAATACTTAGCGCGCCTTTATTTGAATGTATTATAAACGTTACAAGTACACGGAGAACAAAACAAACGAAAAACACAGATAATTTTGTATAGGTTAAAGATTAGCTGATAATGGAAGCTGTGAGTGGGGCTTTTACGTCGCTTCTAGCAAAATACCCAATCATTCGAAATAAACATTCCCAATGGCATTCATCGTTAAGATTTTAGTGCTTGCTGCTTGGACGTTAATTGCAACGACTTACAATGTTGCAGCGGGTAATTAATACTTAACACATATTTTGCAAATTAACAATAAAACATGTTTTTTGTTGCCAGATTGCGTGACAGATCCAGAGTCAATGCTGTGCGTTCTCGACCCAAACAGAGGATGAACACGAATTAGTTATAATACTCACCTACTTATGCTTCGAAGTGTTTATGAATAAATAACATACAACAAGGTGCAAAAAAAAAACAACTTCTAGCTTTATACATACAAACATACAACGTGTGGCAAATCGCATTAGACGCCCACGCACACAACAGATACTCAAGTTTACCGGGCCTCCTGCTGGGTTTTTTTTTCTCTTTCTTTTATTCCGTGCATCATGTGCGATTGTCCGGCCACTTGTGGGTCAGTTGTTGTTGTTGTTGTTGTTGTTGTTGTAAGCCTGGCGGGCATGTCGAGGATGGATGAATAAACATGGACAAGTTTTCCACTTTTGGCCCCCTAAGCTGCCACAAAAAGTAAAGAACAAGAATAAGCAGAAGATGGACAGACAATGTTAAAATAAAAAAGTGAAAGCAAAAGTTTCCTTTTTTAGAGCTCTTATCTGGCTCAGTATCTGCTGCTGCGGCATTTTTCGCCTCATTTCAAATACATTAACATTTTGACCTTTGTTCGGCACACAGAAAAGAAACGAAAATTCTTGTGCAGCTACTCGAATTTAATTTCAAATTGTGTGCAGATTGTGTAAATCACACAACAGCAACCCCCTCCCCCTCCCCACCACCAGGCAGTGCATGGCTGCAGGCATGTTTCTCGCAACTTTGTAAATGCACACACATACACACAAGTTTCACAAGGTTTACATTCATCAAACAGCAAAATTGAATTTACGTAAGCCAAAAACGAATGTCAAAAAAAGGCGCCCACAACGCCAAGAGCGTCAGTTACGACAAAGAGAGAGAGTGAGTGACTGAGAGTAAGTAAGAGCGGGAGAGTGCGGGAGTAGCGTAAAGCGCAGAACTTGGAACGTCGAACGTGTCAAGGTCAAGTTACAGTTACATCCATTGTCGACATTTTTGTCTTCCCTGTTGTCTCCCTCTCTCTTTCGCCTTCGCCGTCGCCCTAATGTGCGCGCAACAGGAACAACTTTTCATATGTTTGTATGTACGGTTTTTTTTTCGGCACTACTCATAAGTAAACTTGTGTGTGTGTGTGTGTGCGTGTGCCGTTAAAGTGCGCCAAGTCGTTAAATGAATTTCAGTGCTGCATTGAGTACACTTAAAGTAGCGGAGACCAAGTGGATGAGAGCGAGGGCTGTTTGAGAAGTTTCTTGAAATGATAAAACTTTGAAGACTACTTGGTTGAATGGGAAAACTAAGGCATTTTTAGGTTTTTGAAAAAAAATGTTAGCTAAAACAGGCTTCAAACTTAGGAACTAAATGTTATAGGTTATGATTAAACATTTAGAATGAAAAGAAACTATTTAGAGCCACCCTCCATTGGATTTTTTTTATGGATTATGTACAGTGAATTGGACACTTGACAGGAATTACAGGCAAGTGGCGCAGTCAAGTGAGGCAGACTATATTTTTTGGACCTATGCGACATCAAATGGAAGCCAAACAAGTTGACGTTCATGACATAACGGTAAGCAACACTGAACGAACGAACGAAATTGATAACTATACTTAAAGTTGCAAGAGGCAAGGAAGGTAGAGGCATGTGGCAAGTGCAAACAGTTTTATCGCCTGCGTATGCAAAATTCAAGACGTTACTCCGCTTGTGCCCCAATCTTGGTCATAAATTCCGCAGGCAAAGTGCTGTCAACGGTTGCCGCCAGGAGGCGCTTTAATAACACTAAAAAGTGTTGCAGGTGTTTACTTTCCATTTGTTGTTGTTGTTGCAACGTTGCCTAACAATGCAAATGCAACGCTATTTCGGCAACGCCTGCACTTAGCAGCATCCTTTAAAGGATGTCGCACACATACACACATACATACACAAACAAAGTCTGACAACTGATAGTAATAGACAGCACAGGTGTGTGAGAGAGGGGGAAGAAGTGGGCGGAGGTGTTTCTTTTTTTTGTTATTCGAGGCGTCACTTATTCTGACGTTGTCAATTTTCTATTGCCCTTTGGCTGAACAAAATGTTTTTTTTTTTTAAGGTTAGCGGGTCACGTGCTCTTCACACACACACACACACACACACACACACATACATACATACATATTTATATATATGTATTTGCTTGGGCCACTTCTTGAAATCAGTGTCGCATCTCTTTTGCAGCAGCAGCTAGCAGCTTGGCAGCGAATTGAATTGAAATGAAGCCATGCGGCCGTGACACGACGCCCCCAAATGCGTTGCCATAAATCAGGCATCAAAATTGACATTAATGTTGCCCACGAGAGAGAGGGAGAGGAGACTAAATTCAATTGCGCTGTCTTTCTTGTTCTATGGTTAAAAGCTTTTAGCTTTGTAGCGTTCAGCTTCGTGTCCTGCGCATCGATCACGCATTGAATATTTAAGTGACAATCTTTATAGCAGTCACCTTACCTATCTATGTATTCGCCCCACCCTTCGCAAACACCCGGCACGTAGCAAATGCAAAACAAACAGCCAAAAAATGACAACTGACAAGTTGATTGCGTAATCTGTAAACTCATGCTGCTGTGGTGGTATTTGCATATAAACAAAATGTAACCTTTACAGCTGGCAGCTATGTGAGAAGTTAGGTTAGTTCGAAGCTAGTCGCAATTAGAATATGTTAGTTTTAACTCAATTAAACTCCAAAGGTTATATATATTGTGCATTGCTCTCTGGTTTAATGCTCCCTGACCTTTATTTTTGAGAGTCCAACTATGTAAGCTTAAAAGCTGGCTGGCTCAATGTAGATAACTTATTAGTTGACTCAAGTTAAGAGGAAAAAATATAAAAAAAAATACAAAAAAAAAAATATTTGATTCTAAAAAAAAAAAAAAAAAAAAAAAAAAAAAAAAAAAAATTTTAATTCGAGTTTCATGAATGGCTTTTATAGGCTGAGGACCCTTGTTGAGGGCTTGAACAAGTTGTGAATTATAAGAAACCTAACGAGCCGTCTGTATAAACGTGTCGATCTCAGAGACTATAAGAGCTAGAGACTCCAGATTTGAAACTTAAGCTTCAAGTAATCGATAACACTTCTGGGTATCCGATAACAAATGTTATCGATAACAAAACATATCGATAACATCAAAAATACAATCAGAGCTGACTCGATAGCTCTTCTAGGTTCCGATATACACATGTTATCGATAACAACAACATATCGATAACATTTAAAAGTCTGTTTTCAAAATCGGAATTATCTCGAATCGAAGTAAAGTCGTTATGCAATACTGCAGGCATTACGTTACGTAACAGGTTAATTGTTTGTCCTAGGCGAGTTCTTCTTACTTGTTCTCCATAGAGTGTTACTACTGTACCACATATGATCATTGAAATGAAATATGACAGAAAAGTAGGTGCGTTAATTGGATTGAATGTGCTGTGAGCAGGCAATTCAGTCTGTGGCTGGGTATTAGCTGGGTATTAGTGATGCTAATTTGAACTGTATCTGCATTTGATTCCAATTTGCATATGCGATTAATGTTTATTCGCTAAAACACAAGCACACACATACACACACACACACACAAACGTGAATACATGCATGATATATTGGGCGCACATTACATAAATTCAATTAATTACAATCTGCGGTTTGTTTTGTGCCACGTGCCGCAACAACAACAACAACAGCAACAAAAACAAACAAAAGCCAAATTGGCACACGAATAATTGAATGCCCTACAAAGACAATGTACAAATGAACATAAAAAAAAACATTCCGAAATTGACGATGATGTTCATAATCGTGTTTTCAATTTAAAAATGATTTCCCTTTTGGGGTTTTTCTTTTATGATTAAATTAACCTCAATTTGCATTCGCATTCGCATTTTTCGAACTAAAAATACAATTTCTGTAGCATACTTTAAAGCGTAAGTTGATATTCAAATTTTTCCTTTTGGCTTTATTTTTTTGTTATTAAATAAACTGATAATTACATGTTGTTGTACGACATTAATTCGCACGATTTATAATAATTGTTTTTTCTTAAGAGCAATTAAGTTTAAAATCTGCTTCTGCTTGGCTGTAGCTTGTTGGCCAAGTTAGTTAGCTAAACTTTGCTTTTTTGCTAGGGCAACAAATAAACCGCATTTAAAATAACTTGTTACAACAGCAACAATAACAACTGTTAACCACTATTTAGTGCGTTGAGTTTAGTTAATGAAATGAGTGGCGGTTGCCATTCTATATTTAGGCCTGGGTCCGAAAAACCACAAAAAAAAGGGTTCGGTCTCCTGTGAGCATCCAAGAAGCGTTTTTTTCCCCCTCTTCTTCTTCTTATCAACCCTTTTGGGGTTGCAAAACGTCATGTTATTCCCCAACGTCTGTACATACATACAAATTATCGACACTATACCCAAAATAAAACCAGTCAAAACCAGAGTTCGTGTTTGAACGTTTTGCATAGCATACTTCGCAGCGCCCAAAAAGGCACGACTCCAATTTTTGTCACATTTTATGGCCAGCACTCAAAGCAATGCTGTAAAATTTGCATGCCACACAGCATACGAGCGTACAAAATGTTTGATGGCGCTGGAGAGTTTTGTGCTGCATTTATTGCACGACTGTTGACCTTTTGGCAGCATTCAGCTTTTAGTTTCTCGTAATGTCATTATGAGCCCATACAAGCTCAAACAAAATATGCAAATGCACACAAATACATACACAAGGACAGTGAGAGAAACAGAATCAAATATTCCTATTTCTACTAGTTTCGATATACACATGTTATCGACGTAACCAGTTCCTTAGCTAGCACACTAAATTAATCATACGACCTGTACGCCACTTTGTATTTTCTTCAGTGTATAATCAAACACACACTGACACCGTTATTTAACATAAAGTTTCGAGTATGGTTCCACATGGTTACGTTGTCAGCAGAGCCGTAATCAGAAGTAGCTGGGCATGGTTAGGAGTGGTTTGGACTGGACCGCAGAACGTCGCATGAAATCAACAGTTTACCTTGATGTGGTGGGCGCTATGTGGGCCAGGTTTTAAATGGCTTGGCAAAACAAAACCAAAACGCACACACACACACACACACATGCTAAAACATATACAAAAACATAGGTTTCTGATACAGAGATAGAGATAAAGAGAGAGAGAGAGAGCTGCATGCACAAGAGCAATTACTCATGGCAATAGGTGATAGGTGGAGGGGGGACACAGAATACTAGAAATATGAGTTACGGCTAACATATCCCTTGGCTGTAACCACAAACACAGCACCCCCCATCCCCCCTCAACTGACCATTGTATGCTTTTGTTTATTTGCTTATCATGATGCACTTCGTTTGCCCCAAAAATCAAAGCCTTTGTTTACCACACACACAAAAAATGAAACATTCTGGCAACGCTGCGTACGTACATTTACTAATTGGCAGCACTGTGCTCCAAATGTAGCTCCAATTTTTATGCACAGAAGATGAAGGAAATGCAAATCAGTATGCAGCTACTAGATGCAGCATTGTGGCATCTTTGTAACCACAGGACAATCAGCATGCATGATTTAACATGATTCAAGCAAATGCAAAATGGCAGCGGAGCACACACATACATGCATACAATCACACATATCTGCATAGCATATGCAAAATGCAACCGAGGTCCCTAAAATGTACTCAAGAAGAAGGAGAGCAGGAAGAAGAAGAAGCCAAAAGATGAAGAAGATGTAAGAAACCGAAATAGTCAGCAGGCAGCAGCCGCAACATAAGCATAACTGCCTGGGGACGCAACTGGGGCATATTTTGCGCCAATTTCCATACAGCAAGCAAACATGCCTGCCGATCGGGCTGCTGCCTAAGTAAATGGCAAGCAGTTGGTATAGTTCTCAGGCTCAGCCTCGCAGCAGCCCCTCTTCATCACAACTGCCGAAGCACTCAACATAACCTAAAAGAAATTCGACTTTGATGCCATTAATGAAAATGCAATGCTAAACAAGCAAAGCTACCGAAAAACAAAAGCAACGAGCAACAGACGCTGGCAGAGCAGCTAGCAGGCAACAACAACAAGAGCTAACGCAACGGGAGCTAAAAGAAAATTAAAAAGTAAACACAAAAGTTCACGTGCTTGGCATGCGGCAGCGACAGCGACGGCAGCAGCGAAGAATGAGTTGTGCTAGAGGGAGAGAGAGAGAGCGGGGGCGGCAAAAAAAGAAGACATTAAGAAGCTGCGCATTGTAAAGATGTTGAAGAGCGCATGAGCATGTGCAAAAGCACAAGAGAGAGTGTGTTTGAGTGTGGGGGTGTGAGAGAGAAAGAGGGCGAGTTTGTTAAATTTGTTGTGTGTTTGCAACGGAATTTCTCTCCAGCGATTTGTTTACAGTTATAATTGCATAGGGTAGCATAAGAAAGGCATATCAAGCGGCTGATTAAAATTGTGAATAATATATATATATGGAATAAAATAATATTTTATTTTTTTTTTACAAGAATAACGTATGTATATTCGTTTATATATTATGTAAATCGAATTTTCACCCAAATGTTTTATTTATTTTTCTTTATATTTTTCACTGCTTATGTTTAGAATACGTTTAAAAGTCTTTAATCCTTACTCTGTTGCTAAGTTGAACGCCTAGTTGACATGGTCTATTTATATACCCTCCCTTGACATCCTACGCACCTGCCTGCATGGATTTACTTTGCTGTGAGAGCAAGTCAGATGCGTGTACCGTTCATTGCTGCTCCCCTCTCTCCACATCCGAGCCACGTGCGTGTTATTTATGCGTAGACATTCTGGCGCCGCTTGCTCAGCTTCACTACATCCAAACACAAAGAGAGTGCATGCAAAGTCAAAGCACAACTCATTGCAAAGTCACAGATTTCGAGAGTAAGTGAGAAGGAGCGAGAGAGAGATAGCGTACCACTCTTGCAAGGAAACGAAACGTAAACATTTTATGAAACGCGCGCTCTCAGTAATGTGCAAAGAGTCGTGGCGAGCGGACGTGCGCTACGCTCGTGGACCGCAACGTGTAACTATTTCATTTTGTACTTGCTATACAGCTCTCACACACAGAGAGAGACAGACGCACACATTGAACGCTAAACAAGCGCGCGCAAAAATGGAATGAAAAGTAATCAAAAACGAAATGAAAAGCGCGTTGTATTGTGCATAAGAATGGAAATATCCGAAAATAATCAAAACAACAACCACAAGAAATTAAAGTTAAGTGAAAAATCAATGCGCGACCAAAAGTTAAAAAACGAAAACTGACGACGCACAGATACACACACGCACACACACAAACACAAAGCAAGCTGGCTGCAGCCACGCACACGTGTGCTTGTACAACACACAGCAACACACACACATACCGACACGCACAGGCAAACAAGGCGAAAGCCTAACAAAGTGAAAGTAACGAAATTAGCAACACAATAGAAAAACAAGCACTGAAAACAAGCGCATAAAAAATGCACACAAGTGTGGCTGAGGCAGTGGAAAAGGCTGAGGCAGTAGCAGTATCGGTGAAAGTGTAATCAATTTAACGTCGCAAAATTTACGCCTGAACTGAACTTTACAAATTGCAGCTTTCGTTACCGTTACTGAGCGGGTGACGTTAGAGTGAAAGAGGCGCTGCCTTTAACAAAGGCAAGGACAACAACAACAATTACCGTTGCTGAGAGTGTTAGTAAAAAAAAATGCAAAAACAAACAACAAGCGGCAAAACAGCAGCAGCCGCAATAGCATAAAAACGTGAGTGAGCAAGATAAACACGCAAAACAAAGCGAACTGGGTCATTGTGTGAGTGGCGTACATACATGTGAGTAGAAAAGAGAACGCGCGCGGGTTGCGGTACGTGCAAGTGCAAGATTAAATGGCAACGCTGGCATGCGCGCATGCAAAAATGTGCTGCACACTTAGTAAGGGAATTAGCGACAGCAAAAGAAGCGGAACAAAAAAGGGTAAGTTTAACTGCAGGCGTTACTTTAAGTGGCCAAGCACACACACGCACACACATATGTATGTGTGCAAGACACGCAAATCCTTGCGCACCTCAACTCAAAATCCGATACGCATATTTACCCTTGAAAAATGTTGAAACAGCGGGGAGAAGTATGGTGGCTAACGGCAATTTACAGTTGTAAGCGGCGGCAATATGATGAGCAAGAAGTGGGATCAGCAACAACAACAACCGTTGAGCGAATCAAAGAGCAAAAGAGCATTGGGTGTAACTGGAGTCAAAAGTAAAATGGCCATCGGAATGCTGAAAATGGGAATGAACAAGAAGTGAAATAACAAAGCGCACAGCGCACAAAATGGCAAACAAAAATAACAGTTAAATAAAATATCCTTGCAGGCAGGGCCAAAAACTCAAACCACATACACGCCCAACCATGCAACACGGACACGCAGCGCTCGCAATTTTTTTTCTTTTCGTTTTTGCCATTCCCCGTACCGCACGTCCATTTTGCCCCTAGCAGCCCCAACAAACTAACTCATTTGGCGTTTCAGTTCTATCTGTATGTATGTATGTATGTTTATTCCTGATGTGGGTCATAAATGTTACTCCATTTTTATGACCAACTTGCACACAACGCGCAGTCAAAAGAGAGCAAAAGCACCAAAAAAAGTAGTAGTAAATTTTTCATTACGAGTGAATCACGAAAAGATACCCAGCATTAAAATGTACATCTTACGGTTTGATGGTTTGATTTTGCCAAAATAAGTGTTGGAAAACGTTAGAGAGTTGTAGTCAAGTACAACCCTTTTATACATTTTTAAAGGTCACAGGGTATACAAAAACAAATGAAAGAGCTGCCAGCATAACCAAATAGCGATTGCTAAGGTCCTGCAGGAGTGAGAGAGGGGAAAAAAGTGCGTGTGTAAGTGTGAGCGGTGCAGAAGCGGTAACCAGAAGCGCAAAAGGCCATTAAATGGTTCGCCGGGCAGCGTCTGCTATACGCTTTGTCGTTGTATGCGTGGGTCTGTTTGTGTTTGTGTGCGAGGGTGACTCAAATAACAGGGCAACCAAAAACAAAGTCTATTAGAATGAATGTATATATGTATTAGTGTGCGTTGGTGTGAGTGAGTGAATGTGTATGTGTGCATTAACTCTAATTGACTGATTGCCAAGCGTCTGCGACTTTGTGAGATAATATAATATGCATAAAATACACGCATAGATAAAAGTTAATGTTCATATATAAGTATAATAAATAGTTAAGCATTTCCGCTATTTATAGAAGCGTATATGAAAACCCTTTTTACTTTCTTCTCCTGCTGCTGTTGATCTGGCAACCCTCTCCGGCAGCTTTTGTTCAATGCTTTTTCTTACTCTCTCTCTTTCTCGTTCTCTCGTTCATTTGACGTCATTATCCAACTGTTGTTTCGTTTTGCTCGTTTGCTGCTTCTTGCACATTTACTATTTATGTATATATGGAGCTGTTGTTATTGTTTTTTTTTGTGCCGCCTGCTGCTTGACTCTGCGTGCCTAACCGTTATTATATTGCATGTCTGCGAGAGTATGAGAGAATGATGAGATTTTTGTATTTTTTGTTGTTTATTCGCTCCGTGTTTCTTTCTTCGTCTTGCCCAGTTGCATTTAACTGTATGCGCTCTCTTTCTTTCTGAGGCCCTTTCGCTCTTGCTAGCTGCATTTGCTTGAGCGCCAATTAGGCAAAACTTTGCGACAGTTTTCTGACATTTTGGTTGCGGCTTGACAAGCACAACAAATACATTGTACAAATGTACGTGGGTTATCTTTCGTGCTTACATGTTTGTGTGTGTGTAAAATCTATACTCATCTCGCTCTCTCTTACCCTTTCGCTATCTTTATCTCTGTTACTCTCGCTATGACTGTCGCTTGTGGCTGGCGTTGGCGTGACCTTGGAAGTGTATATGTGTGTGTGTGTGTGTGTGCAGCGCATGGAAATGCAAATCCATTGAAAGCGACAGGCTGCAGTTCAAGGCTAGTTTTACGTTACGCAAGCGCTACACACACACACACAGCCAAAAACACTCACACATAGATAATCTCTTTTTTTTGGTGAGAGTTTTTTTTTTGCATGAATATCCTTGAGCGTTTTCCATGTTGCATGCAACGCGTTGCGTTGACAGCTGGTTTCTGTCAGCTTTTGCGACCCCTATTTTCTTCTACACTTATGCAATCACAACCCTTTTAATTAGCCCAAAAGAAAAACCGCATTCGCATCCAGCTCCCATATGAATAAACAAACATATGAGTGTGTGTGTGTGTAGCTGTCACAAAAAGATTTCTGCATAAAAAGTTGGTTTCGTGATTTTTAGAACCTTTTAAATAAACACTTGAACAAAAAGTAAGCTATACTCTGCGCCGTTTCTGAGAAAAAAAGTGTAGCATACTTATGGGGTTAAACTGTCTATGTCGTAGATCAATGTGAAATGAAAGGTTTAAAGGTTAGTCGTGTCCGTCTTGAGTCCTTAACGTTAGATATGTGTTTCTGTAAGTAAAATTTGTAATCGAATCAAAATCATTTTCTTAATCAAAAGCATTCCAACGCAACGTTTGCTACCAACAACCGCGTTATGCAACTGTCTTTGACCTTTGCAATTGACTGCAACTATGTGGCACACACACATACATGCTAGCCACAAACGCGCTATGTGTGTGTGTGGTTGTGTGCGTGTTATTGTGTCACACACGCACACATGTGTACGAAGCTTTGGCCTGCCTTGACGCTTGGCTTTTGTCTTTGCCTCAATGTCACTGCATATTTGAGCAGGTTTGTTTAATCGAAGCGCGCCCGTGTGTGTTTGTTTGTTGTGTGTGTGTGTGGTGGTGGGCGTGGCATATGTGCCAGGCATGAATATGACATAAGTCAGTTAGCATTAATGTTGCCACAAACAGACACACACACATTGGCGAGGGGGCCAGGCAATAATTTGCTTAGTTGATAGCTGATTGCGAGGACGCCAACAACGACGTCATACTCGCTTTCTCTCCTTCACATCTCTTCGTTGATTAGAGTATATTCATAGTAGCTTTATTTAATTTATCATATCATAATATCAATTGACGTTAATTTTGATTCCATCTGTGGGAATATTTCTTATCTTATATGCAATCTAGAAGTAAATTGAAAACTTTATACGTCTGTTTCTTTTCTTTACATTGCAATTTGTCAGCTCTTAAAATTGAAATTGATATTTGAAATTGCAGCTTTTGCTATGCATAGCGAATGCCAAATGTCAACTTGACAGCTGACACAAATGCGAGACGCAGCAAAAACCAATTTGCATTACAACGAAGCAGCAGAAGAAAAATACCCAAGGAGAAGGCAGGATCTGGCAATGAGATGAGGATGTGAGAATAAAGAAGGGTGTTGCATATAGATGTTAAAGGGCACAAACGGAAAAAAACGGTAAAACGAAGCCAGACACAAATTCAAGTGAAGTGCAACTAAAGTGAAGTTGGCTGCTCATTAGGCCGACGCCATTGCCAGACCAGAGTTGCCAGCATTGTGAAAGGGTTTTTTCAATTTGGCTTTTGCCACTTTCTGCTGAATTTTGATTTCATTAAAAAAACCGCCGCAACTCAATACACGAATGAATGGTGAAAAAAAATTCAATTTCATATAAAATCAAGAGCTCGAAACGCAGAACAAAAAACTGAAAGAAGCCAAACAAAAACTGCATTCACAGCAACTAATTTAGGTTGTTGTTGTTGTTGTCGTCCTGGACTCCATTTTGAAAACTCTCGCACGTGCCTAGTGACCTCGTTGATTTCTTTTGTTGGGCAAGAGGCGTTTGATAAAAGTTTCTTGTGCACTTTTAATACCCTATAAAACAAACGTCGAACAACAAGAATTTTTAAGTATAGTTTCATGAAATAATTACCCATAAAAGTGTTAATGGTTTACCGTCAAGTTTTTGTTAAGTGTTTTATAAGTTTATAACTCATCAAAATAAGAATTAAGTTTGATTTTTATAGCCCTGTTGGATCTTAAAGTGTTTAAAGTGGTACCAGCTTGTCTGTCATACTTTCTCAGGGCATGCGAAACAACTAACCTATTATGTGGTTTATATACAATAATCTATTGTATTAGTCGTTTGACCCTAAGTGTATTCATTTATTTTCGGCACAAATTACACTGCAAACAGCAAATGTTTATACATATTTGATGGACTTAACGAATTTCTATTTGCATTGAAGTTATCAGTGATATTAAGCACAACGTCAAAGAGGGGGACGAAAAAGTAATTATGACGTTGATCGACGATAGAAACGAAATATATATATGCACAAATGCTCTCTTATTAAACCAGAATTGCAAATAAAAAAATTGCACAAAAATTGCGAATACAAAAAGAGAGAAAAAAAACTGTCGCAATTGAAACTCACAAAGCGCTGGAATAGAAATAAATATGGAACAGGAAAACGGAAAACGACAGAAACTAAAAACAATTTGCCGTAATCAAAATGAAATCAGTAAAGCGCAAAAACCGCATAGTCGCGATGGAAACTAGAATAAAAAAAATAAGGTAGAAATTGGCAAAGCCACAGCCAACGACAAGTATTAGTGCGAAAAAATTGTATAAATAGCAAAGGCAGAACATTAAATACTCTATAAAAAGTGTTTAAGGACATCAACATATGAAAGATGGTTCCATAGAATAGTGTTTTAGGGTATCAACTTATGAATGAAGGTTCCAGAAAATATAAAACGGTTAAACGGAGAATACTTTAATATTAAACAAAATAAATAAAACTAAGTTCTAGCATTGCTTTTCAGTCGTTTGCTCGTCAAGCTAACTCTAGAGAGCTTTGACTACTTTAAATCCTGTTAAGCAAATCAAGATCTTTCATTCCTTTTCCAACACTAATGGTATTGGTTGGCATTAAACAGAAACAGCGACAACATTTTCGCATCAGCTGCTGAAAGAGTATTTTATTTAAAAAGGAAATGGGATAACTGTGAATGCAGTCAATGCGACTGGCAAAGTCAACAGCCGACAAGTCCACAAAAAAACAGTGGGACAGAGGGGGAGAGAGAGAGGAAGCTAGGGAGCAGGTACATGAGATAAGCGAGAGATAAAGACAGAAAGAGACTGAGGGGGAGAGAAGTGGAGGAGGTGGAGGTCATTATACAGTATATATTTGTTGTCGCTAGCAAAATATTTGTGCTTTGCGCTTGATTTATGCGCATTGAGGTAGTGTATAGAATAGAGAGAACCAGCGTCATGTAAACAATGCGGTAAATACAGACAAAGACTGGGCAAGGGGAGAGGGGGGCGAGGTTTGGGGCACAGGTACAGGAGCATAACGGAAACAGTGTGACCCCAGGAATATGTAAATGCTGCATAGAAAACAAATAGAAACGGATGCTGAAAGAGAGAGACGAGAGAGTGAGAGAGGGAGACAGGGTGAGAGATAGATATAATAGAAACTTGTGTTATATCATTGTTTCAATTGCCACAAACTGTTGCAGTTCAAAAGGATGTCCAGCAAAAGCAACAAAAAAAATCCAAAAAGGTTGCAAATTGTGGGTTGAAATATTTTTAAAGCAAATGACAATTGTTGTCACTGGCAGGCAATGTTTGCATAGCCGCTCACAAAAGCCCCAACAAACAACAAGAACAAGAACAACAAATAAAGCAAGTTGCAAGTATTTTTCCTACAACATTCATTGTTGGTTATTTTCCTTTGCGCGTGGGAGCTCCAAAATCGGATTGACACACAAAAAAAAAGGGTAGCCCGAAAAATTAACAATACAATTTAAAGCGAGCTGGCAGCTAACACAAAAGGTTGACAGCAAAGGCACACTAACACAGACTTATAGAGGCAACCAGACAGACAGCAGGGGCGAGGTGAGGTGTTCTTTGAGGTTGGGTTTTTGTGGGCAATAGAGACAAGCTCTCAGACACATTTGCGGGCCCCGGAGGCGAGCGGCGGGTTCAAAGGTTGACGCACACACTTGACAATGACAATCGTTTGTTTAGCTGTCAATTGTTGTTGCTGTTGCCTCACACACACACACACGCACAAACACACGCATACAGACGCAATTTATAATAAGGGCTTAAAGTTGCGAATAGCAACGACGCAATGACAGAAAAAAACAAAAGGCTGTGCAAAATAAACGTGTAAAACTTTTGCCATTTGCCAGTCAAGTTAAATGAAGGAAAAAGTCACAAGAATGCAAAAAACACAAGCGTCTAACGACGTGCAGATATCCTGTAGAGTATAAGTATAAGAAGAGTATTAAACTTGTTGAAGATGTGGATGTTTAAAGATTTATAAATTTCAAAACATTTATTCGAAAAAAATATTTATTTATAAAAAGAGTTTGAAGTTTTGAGCTTTCGACAAATTAAACCCACTTTGGATGATTCTTTACTAAGATAATCAAATAGATTTACAGAAATAGAGTTTTTTAGCTCTAAAATTATTAAGAATGGAAAGAAACTTAATACTAGAATCGAAAATGTTTCAAAACTACGTTTTTGAACACTGTTTCCATGATTTATTTATACCTTAATTTGCGATTCGAACAAATTTGAGAAAAAGGTTTAAAAACTTTTAGATAAATTTTTAAAAAATTGTTCTAATATATTTTACAATTATTTGTTCATGAATCGGTTAGTGTTTAGTTGGATTCCGCTTGTGTTTCTCTTCAGATATGGAAAGTATGTGTTATATTTATTTTTCCACACTTTTGCACAACTTCTTTATACAATCCTCTCAATCCGTTCTGTTCTTCTAGACATAGGGTACAAAACAAAATAAAAGTGAAAACTTTTGTCGTCGTCATTGTTATTGTTGCAATTGTTGTTGTTTTTGTTGTTGTTAGGAGCCAGGGCCACAGCTGCCACGCCCACATTGCGTGCACAAACTCTTTGACATTGTCATAGTCTGCAACCATGTCCTCGTCCACGTTCATGTCCTCGTCAATCTTTCTCCCTGCTCCCTAGTCCCTGCCCTCCCCTCCTAGTCTTTGTCTCTTTAGGCCGCCTTGGCGTGCATACATATATATTTGTATGTATTTAGGGACAAGCTTTATTAAATTTTTGCGCTTGCTTATAATTCAAAATGTAAGCAGGCGACGACGACGACGCTGTCTGTGTGTGTGTGTGTGTTTTTGGGGCGTGGCAGCGTAACGCCTTTTGTTCCAACGCAGTTGCTGCCTCCCTCCACTCTCCCCGCTGTTCTTGCCGTCATTTGGTTGGCGTATTTAGATTTTAATTTGCGATAGAAAACTTCTTAATAGGATTTCACTGTCGCTGCTTTTCGCTTGTCTCTTTCCACCCTCTCCACAAATTTAACACACACACATTAGCGTAGACATGACTGAAATGTGTATATTTTGAACATTATTAAGTATACGCATTTATGTTGTCAGCACGCATGTTAAAAAAAAAAACAAGAGCGAAAACTCCTTTTCGCTTTCAATTCCTTTGCAGTTTATGTCAGTTTTATTTCTTGCCATGTTGCATGTGCCACACATTATGTAGAACAGACACGCTTCACATATTCCCCCCCCCATTGATTGGGCATTAGTTAGTTGGTTGGGTGTGCCGTTAATCGGAGGTGTGGCTCTTGTCTCAAAAACTCTGGCAGCTCTTAAGACCTTTTAGGCCTTCTTAATTGTTTGACTTTGCCTTTGTCTGTGTGTGTGAGCTGTTTCAGCTCTGGTCACTCAAATCCCTTGACCCAATAACAATTTTCCACCTTTGCTTCAAGTTGCCAATTGCATTGGGACCCAAGACTTCAGTGGTAAATCCCTCTTGGCTTAACAACTAGTGTCTGTTTCGAAAAGAGAACAAAAAAGAAGGTAGTTAAGTTTTGCTTTGTCATGGAGAAGTGAGGAGTGTCTCTAAAGGTGTAGGGATGTATGAATTGTTATAGTAGGATATATATTAGGGATTAATTGAAACTGGAAAGAAACCTGAGAGAGCTTTGACTTTACATTTGGTTGAAGTTTCTTTTTTCCTGGCTGCAGAAGTGAGAAAATATTTCTTCATTCTTCCTAATAAAAGCAAGCTAAACCCTTGTCCAGATAATCCTTATACCTTTTATAACCCATAACAACCTGTTATCGATGTTGTTGTAAACTTAACATTTATAATATTAAAGCTTTTTGGACTTCCAAAAGTATGACTTTCTGCCTATCAAAAGTGTTTGATATTAATAAACAACAAGGGCATATAAACTTTAAATCGAAAATCATACAGGTTATCTAAACACGTATTGTATGCACATAAAAACATATATGCTGTTGCTGCTTCTTTTTTGTGTCTGCCTGTTGTTATACTTAAATTATGTAATAAGCTTAATTGGCTTGGGAATAACAACAATATGGAACAGAAAAGGCAAAAGTCTGCTGGGAGAAGGCGAAGAGAGTGCTGTGTGAGGTGGGGCAAAAGATGTAGATTGTGTTCCATCAGCACTGTCTTCTAATTTATTGTGGGGCCAGTGATAAGCAGTGAATGCTTCGCTTGTGTAACTGACATAAATTAGATAATAAAACGTAAAGAGCGTATGAGAAATGGAAACCAAAATTGATGGCGTCTAGACAACACTGGACAACATATATAGCTGGACATGGCAATAGATAAAGTTTGAATTAATTGACATAAGCGACAGGAGAGACAAACGTTAGCATTATTGTTTCATTTTCATTCAAACCAAATGTCCAATGCATAATACATATTTAAACACCAACTTAGCTAATTACCCAACGAAACGAAACAAACTAACCAACTAACTAACTAACTAACAAACAACAGCAGTTACTCGACTTGTATTCCCATTAATATCTAATGACAAGGCTCAAAACACACATACATATCTATGTATGTTTGTATGATATGTGCTGTCCAAAACCATTTGGGGCTTTATCGATCTTGAGGTACTCCAACTCGAATGCAATTAAATTTAAATTGCTATACACTTAACTGGCCATTGAGCAGTAAGAGTCAACGAGTTGCCTGAATGGCATTAAGTATACGCCACGTTAAATGCTTCCCTTTTCGGTTGAAGGGTGAATGATATTCAACTTCACTGACATTTCTTTATTCTATTTTTTTTTGAGAGCCAATATGCGAACTCTATGCTGCATCTGCCAAACAAGTTTTGCCATCAATTTTAGCTGCAACAGCTGCAGCAGCAGCTCGCTTACCATATTCATAATCAAAAAAAAAAAAAAAAAGAAAAGTCACTTGTGTGTGTGGCCAAAACTTTGCTGGCTAACTTACCTAGCTGAATGGCAGCAGCAGCAGCTAAAAAAAAATAAACTTCACATATCAAATGCATTCGCAGATGTTTCTTTCGTTCTGCTCGCTGCTGGCTTCAACAACTTGGGCCACTTTACATAAATGGATGCAAGCAGAGGAGAATTGGATGAATGGCCAGTCAACTGTGGACAGCTGTGCCACTTGTCTATCGCCATGATATATGCGCATGTGTGTGTTGGTCTATGTCGCAGCTGCACGAAATATCTGTAGCATACTTTATGGCTGAGTTGAGCAGATGAGCGTAGCTTGTGTGTGTGTGTGTGGGTGAGTGTTACGCCTTCTCGTCTGCCTGTGACGCCCCTGTTCTTCGACAAAAAAGTATGTCAAGATTTACGCGCATCGTTAAAGCAATAAACAAAAAAAAAAAAAACGCAAAAAAAACCGAAAAAATAATAAAGAAACGAGGTGGTGTGATTTAGTTAGACGATACCCTGTAAAATGTGTGTAGTGGGTTGTTAGACTTGTAGGTGGCTTACAGAAGAGCTTTGTCTTTGTATTCCAACAGCTTATGATGTTTCGAGCTTAAATCAACTAATTAGGTCCATATAATAATAATACGCACATATATACGTATACGTTATAATACGTTCATTAATTTTCCTGTGCTTAAAAGGATTTTAAAGCTTAGCACACTTGAAGCTTAAAGCTTTAAGATTAAAAGATTAAGATTAAGATTGTGCTGCTGCAACGAATTTAGGGCATATGCTCAACATAATTATTAATGTGTATTAATTGAGGTAATAGAATGCACTCGAATTTCACGAACTTTTTCTGTAGCAAAGTTGATTCTTTTCACCTTGCATTTCGTCATAAGTTAGCATAACTGTATGAAAATACGCTCTTGCCCACACTTGATTGCTTACAGGGTATGGCTTAAAACGTCACAGCAACATGGCGTGTCTATTTTCATATATTTTCATGTGTTCTTGTGTGTGTGCTGTGGGTGTGCCCTAAGCTGAGAACACGCAATGCCAACAGCAGAGAGATGGGTTGTGATGTCGCCCTGGGCACGAGACACTTCACGGCTAACAACGCGTCAGTCAAAGTCAACACACACTTCACATTGTTGTTGTCGCCAAAATGTGAATGAAAGAAAGGCGGCAACGCAGCAGCACAGCGCAAAAAAATTTAACACTGTCACTTTTTGACAACTGATGTACGTACATACATATGTATGTAGATGAATGCGTTGTCATATGTTAAAAGCGTTGCAATACGACAAACTCTGAATATATTTCACACTTCACACACAGTTACTTTTTTTTTTTTTTGCATATTTACATTTCAACTTTTGTCACTCTGTGACCATTTTGTGATTTGTTACCCCATCGTCGCAGCAGCATCAATTCCAACTACATACCCCTTCTGCCATTCGTTTTTAAATGAGTTTCGAGTGAAACAACGAAGCATGGAAAATGTTTTATGTTTGTTTACCCGCACCCCATTTTCCCCCATTTTCATTCACTGCGCTTGTGTATTTTCATTTGATATTTGCGCATTTCCGCATTGCCGACATGTTGTCGGCCATTTCAAGCGAACACACAAGGCGCACAACCGACTTCCATTCCTACGCCATTGGCCATTTCCATTTGCAGTTTCATCTGCAGAAGCTATAGCCGCCCACATTTGACATCATCATCATCAGGCATTGCATCCTTTCGTTTCGTTCACATGGCCAACAACGATGGTTGCTGCTTGCTGTTGTTGACGTGGCACAAGGCACGCCCAGGGGTAATTAAAAGCGCTTGCAGTTGGCTGCTCCCTCAGTTAGCTTATTGTTTGTTGAAAGTTCTTGTTGTTCGTTGTTCACTATTGTTGTTGGGTGCAAGGGATCTTGGTGATTAGTCGTGTAAATAATAAGGCTTTCTTTAACTTAAAGATTGGAAAACTCCTTCGGTATAACTCATAAGGAAAATGTTATATGTTGAAAAGCAATTTCTATTTCTTCGTTATATATATATTTGTACACACACACACTTAACTAAACAGTTGCACATGCTGCATGCACATGACACTTGATCTGAACATTGAACGTATACGCAGCGTCAGCCAATGGCAACATTTTCTATTTGCGCAACTCACGCAATTTACTCTTGTGGCATTTGTCCACATGCCGGTCCCCAGGAATCAGCTGGCTTGCAAGCAGCACGTAAACGCTTCAAATAATAAAACGAACATTATATTGAGAATATCAAAATATTAAATATATTGAGATCCTTACCAGCCATAAGCTGCCACGTGTCTTGCGCTGTTTGTAGAAAGCATATAAAGCCCAGCCGGGCAACTGCAACAGGCCCAAAGCAGACAAGCAAATGCCAAAGACTGAAAAGTTCAAGAAAATGTATTAAATGCTATTTTTAGTCATCAAAGAGTAGTTAAGTAATTATGACTGTTTAATCGCTTTTTTTAACTCATCAAGCAACAACTATAAACCACAAAAACGTCACCAAGTTACATTCACCTTTAAGCTATAGCGTGCAAAGAATTTTTCACACGAAAGCTGAAAACATTTTTATTTGCCATTTTTCATTTTTTATCATGTCCATAAAACGGAAGAAAAATCAAATATATATATTCAAGACGTTGCAATGGCTTATGAATTACTTTCAATCAGATTAAAATGAAATATGTGCAAAAGACAGTTGGGGTTAAAAACCTTAGAGAAATATGTTTCGTTGACGATTTTTGCTGACCTACGGGAATAAACATTGTTGGAAAAAAGCGCTAAAATGATATGATAACTATCCAAAAATGTATGTAAAAACGTTCCCAAGATTGTTTTAAGTGCAAAGGTGCTAAAAACAGTTATATTAAAAGCTTTATGAAATAAAAATCATCCTAACTACATGTGTTTGAATCAAACTGCTATTAATATGGATTGACTTACCATGTGCTCCATGCGGATACTGCACACCCTTGTACGTTAGCTCACTCATATTGAGCAGCATATAGATGAGAACAGCGGTCATAAGACCAGGCGTAATGTATGCCCAGCACAGACGCCAATACCAGCCCGTTTCAATGCCCATCATGAATTTGATATCAGCGCAAAAGCGACGAACGCCTGGAAACAAAGACGCAAAGTAATGAAGAGAAAAGAGAGAAAGAAAGAGAGTTAACAAACGCACCATAAAACCAGGCAACAGCCAAGATTTCGCCAATGGCCAGAATCAACGCGGTAAATGAAACACCATAGAAATCAATCAGATTGACAATGAACTGTCCACCGGGTGTCACATAAACGATGCTCACACAGAAACCCAATATGGCCAGTCCACCGGCCAAGGCCCAACTGGGCCCAGCACGCGGGCCAAATTGGTCGCGAATGACGCGCAGTATGCAGGAGCCCATGCCCACTGTGCTGCCAATGCCTAGGACAAAGAGCATGAGGAAGAAAAGGACCGCGAACATCTTTAGGTAGTTGTGCTTTAAGGCGCACGCAGCGCTCGATGCTCTCAATAGCTTACCTGTGGCACATACTCAAACTTGGCAATGGCATCCGGATACGATATAAAGGCCAGCCCTGTGCCGCCCTTAACCACGCTGCCAATGTCCGTGATGCCCGTCTGTTTGGCCAAGTTGCCCAAAATGCCAAATGTAATGCAGCCAGCAATGATTGACGAGCACGAATCCATGGTGGTAATAATAACAATATCACTACGAAATAATAAAGGAATATAATAAAAATCAACTTTAAAATGTTTAAAGCCTGAACCTACTTGTAAACATTCCGGTTGAAGTTGTTGTACGACGCATAGGTTATCACCGTGCCAAAGCATATGGCCAGCGAGAAGAACACTTGTGTGACAGCCGCATACCAAACGAGCGGATTCAACAGCTCTCGCCACTGTGGCTTAAAGAAGTACACAATGCCATCCCAGGCGCCAGGCAATGTGACAGCACGCAGCAACAGTATCAGCAGCACCACATAGGGGAATACGCCTAGAAAGTAGGCAGCCTTGCCACTGCTCTTAATGCCACGTATCAGTACTGTGCCAATGATAAGCCAGGCAACGGCCAAACATGCCACCAGCTGCCAATTGGGCATACCCAGGCCATCATCAATGTTATCCAACTCATGCAAAACTTCACGCCTGCAAAACGAGATAGAGAAAGAGAATGAGTTAACAATTAAACTATTGTGTTTTAGACATGTTTTGCATAAAGTTTGGAGTTGTTTTACGTTTTTGTCAGTTGCATAAAAACATGCACGAAAACATGTCAAATAAATTCAATTAAATAAATGTAAAATTCTAAATGATTATGAATTTGATAAAGGGGTGGAAAATAATCATAATCAATTATAAAGATAATTAATAATCAACTAATCAATATTTTAGATTAATTTTCAAGTGAACTCGTTTTAAATAATCGCTTTAATATTTGATTTTAACACTAATATTGGATAATGAGTTGAATCTAAATGAAGCTTATAAAAATTAGAGCTTAATATATTGGCAATCCAGCACAGACTGATCAATAATCATAATTCTTGATAAACGGCGGATAAATATTTGTAAAAAAAAGGTGTTTAAACCTGACAAAAATCAAGAATTATAACCTTATCATAATGCAAGCGTTAAATGAATACACAAACAACATATAATGCAATGTATGCACATGATAATTGGCATACACGAAAGTAAATTATGTCAAGTTGACTTTTTTTTTTTTGTGTACACAAGACTCGCTTATCATTTGGAATTGTTATCCAACGCTGCGTTGCATTCACTGAACTTTACTTACTCAAAGTACAATTGTGCTGGTGACATTTTGCCCGTGGCATTGAGGGTAGTGGCAGTGTCGGTGCTGGCATCATGACAATCGTTGCCCCAACTTTCGCGACAGTTGCTCCAGGGCAGCACCGTGCTAAAGGAGGCGAGCAGGAAGCGCAGTGTCAGCGCCATGATGCTCGAATAGTAGGTTATGGAGGCGCCAGTGGCCAACACTTGACCGGCAGCGACACCTTTGAGTATGGGCGCCAGATCAAAGGCGCGCAGGACGCCGCCGCCACGAAACTGACCCAATGAGATCTCCAAGTAGTAGACAGGTCGTCCAATTACGAGCAGTGCTATCAGATAGGGTATCACAAAGGTGCCGCCGCCATTTTGAAAGGCAATGTAGGGGAAACGCCAAATGTTGCCCAAGCCCACCGATAATGAGATGCAGGAGAACAGAAACTCAAGACCATTGCCCCATTCCTCCTTCTTTTTGGCTCCTGGTTCCTCCTGCTGCTCCTTGGACACAATCTGTATCTGTGGCATCTTAATCTTAATCTCAATTGAACTACACACGTTGAGGTCGCGTTCTCGACTGATATTTCATTGCGAACAAACCGCAGACATCTGAGATTTTTCTGATGAAATTTATTTGGTTGCGTTGCGTTTTCCGGCTTATCTGGTTCGATGCGGTCGCCGTTGTTGTATCTTTATCCAGAGTTTGTCGTAGCTTAATTGGCACTAATAAAAGATGCTAAGTGAATTGCAGTGTGACGAAGGTTGATCGAAAGGGGGATGACAGGCGGGGAGGGGGACTTGTGTAAAGCTAGTCACATCGCCTAATATGCTACTGAGAGAGAAATGTGCAAATTGGTTGTTTCATCCATCTATTATAATATATATGTTTATTGTCAGCTTAAACTGTTTGAAATTTAAAACAATGTTCAAGGTGTGACGTGTGTGTGTTTTTGTGTTAATATGTAAATTAATCTTAAACCTTACATAATTGATTCTTATGACATTACTTGACATTCACAAAGCTCACAAGTTGACACCATAAATTAGTGTATGTCAAATTTCACAATGGAAATTTTACATTTGCCATTTTAGTGTCTAAAAATAAATATAAATTTTAATGTTTCTTATCTGTGCCATTTAACTGACAAACAGGAGGGGGTTATGGGGGAGAGGGAAATGGAAACAAATGCAGCATGTTTGCTTGCTTAACTTTATAAATAAATCATGAAACTTTGGACATTTGGGAATATAGTTTGCAATAAACTAGGTTAAATTTATATAAATATCCTTTCACAGTCTTAGATCTGTAGAACGTGAACAGAGATAAAATAAATTTGTTGGACATATTTTTAAATATTTTTAGTTAAACTAATTGTTTGACTACTTAAGTTTCTGAATCATAATCTGAGTGAGTCTTAAGACCAAAGTAGACAAATATAAATAAATGGAATTATTGTGTGGACAATAAACTACAGTAGAATTTCGTGCTAAGGAATTCCAAAAGAAAAAACGTTTTCGTAATACAAACTAGCTTTTGAATTTAACCACATTGTAAAGTTCTGGACATAGAAAACATTTTTGTATAAAATGTTGTTACAGAAAATATGTTTAATATCAGGAAATTTAAGTGATTAATCAACAAACCAAGGCTAGAAAGTATATGGGAAAGATAACTAGCTTGAAAGACTTATTGAACTTTTTAAGGAACATGTTATTTTTATAGATTCGTCAGCGTACTTATCTTGCAACTTCTAGAATATATTTTTCATTTAGAAGCTTCGTTGTATATATTAAATATCTATAAAAACGATATCGAAATGTTTTCTAATGCATCATTTCACAATACATGCTAATTAAACTGTTAATTATTGCTCTTTTCGTTCTAGCTTTAAATACTAAAATAAACATTTAAGCTGATTGGTAACAAACAGAAAAAGCCAAAGAAACACTACAAAATTACAGGTATGTAGAAATCAAACTTGCCACAACAATAACTTTACAGACATGTAGTTTCAAAATTGTATCCCATGAGATTGTTAAAAAACCGCTGAAAGCATTATTTTAACAGCTAAATTTTACAAACACAGATATTACGCAAAAACCAAAGCAAAGTTTTTAAGTAGGTGAAAGCACTGTGCAGTGATGGGCTGATGGGGCGTATGGAAAGGGAAAAACATTGGTCTCAGCAAGAGAAGCAAAAGTTGGCAACTCTTTCCGCCGCCTGACAGCTTCGAAAGTTTTTAATAATTTTCAAGAGTTTTCTAATTAACATCCCGAGTGAAAGGCTTCGCCAAGTTGCAGCTGCCACTTTTCCAGTTGCAACCAAGAAAAAGGGCTGGAAACGCAGAACTTCTAAAGAAGAGAGAGAAAGAGCATGTGGGTTTTAGAGTCAAAAGATGGAAAGATGACATCAAAAGTGCTCCGAAAGAGAGATGTTGAACGTTCATTATGGTGACAGTTTTAAATGGGTTTTTAACAACTTTCGCCAGATTTATGAGAGTTAAATTGCCTTTGATAACGCTGATTGAAGACGTTGACTGTGGAAATTGTGGGTAATGCAGAGAGGCTCACATTTTCCAATGTTTCCTTTTTGGCGGATTTTTTTTTTTTTTTGTAATTTATGCGATTATTAACGCACATAAATTGCCATTAGCTGTAGCTCAAAACTAAGTTTCCCGTTTTCTTTTAGAGGGGGGGTGGGGCGGAGTCGGAGTAGTTCATTAAAGCGCCAAGCAGTGGGCGTGGCAGGTTCCCTTACTTTTAATTGCAGCTGGAAGCGTTGCAACTTTACCGTGCCACAACACGCAGATTCCGCCAGCCAGCACACAAACACAATGTGCGCCAAAATGAGGCAAATAAATTTTTGAAACTTTTGCAAATGGGGGCAAAACGCTAATGGGGCGCATCTGGAGCAACGTTAATACGTTTTGTGTGTGTGTGTGTGTGTGTGTGTGTGTGCTACAATCGATAACAGCCCAAAGTTACAGTTAGAGTAACAGCAACAATGGCAACTTCAATTGCAACAATAACTTCGTTTGCACAACAACAACTGCAACAAGGGGCAAGTCTATGGGGCAAAGTTGCGTATTGCATGACGTGTAAATGCCCTTTGAATAATTATTGCACAGTAAATTGCACTTTGTTACAAGCTGAAGATCATTAATAACATTCCGTTTTACAAAACAATTAAAAAGAAACATTTTGTAAATCTTACTTCAAGTATTTTTGAACGTTTTATTGAAAGAATTTAGGGAAAGATTTTATTAGAGTTATGTTTAAAACTTTTGGAAGTGTTAAATCTGTTTTCTGGTTGGGGGAGTATCTATGAAAAGTTTGCTAAGGCACGTAAATTTGATTATTGGTAAAATGATTTGATTTGATTATTGTCTAAACATAAAGTATAAAGTATATACATAAAGATGTTCTTTTCTCTTCGTCTGTTTTGTTGCAAACTGGTCCCACAGTTTTTGAGATAATAAAGATATCTTTCTCGTTTCTTTTCTGTTTCGTCTGTTTTGTTGCAAACTGGTACAAAAGTGTCAGTTTCAAGAAAATAGAAATGACACAGTATTAATGGAATTTGCTATCGATGCTCAATTTTTCAGTATAATTTGGTGTATTTGAAAAAAAAAAAGATATGCTCAATGACCGGCAAACAAGAGAAATTTAAAATGTTAAAAGCATGTATTGAGAAACTAATTTAAACAGCTCTTCACTTTCATTTCCTCTATTTCCCTAACACTTTCAATTGCCATTTTTTAAAGTAAACAGTAACAGTAACAGTGACAAATTTAAGTAATAAAGTAACAGCTGACTTTTCAGTATGAAACGTCATGAACGTTAATTCTGTTCCGGAGTTTAAAAAACATGAAACGATGAAACGGTCTGGTGAATACCCCAAATGAAATATTTCAATTTAACTTTTTCCAATGTTTTTTGATTGTTGCAATCAGATATTTGTCAAAATCAGGCAAATCGTAACACTAAATCATATTAATAATCAAAAAAATATTATGTAGCCTTTTCAAGTATAAATATATACTTTAGCTGATGGTCAACCCGAGATTCCTTGTTTTTCTGCCCGTTTACACCTTAAAACACCATACCACACCCCCAACAATCACACACATGTGCCCTTTGAAGTTACTGAACATAATGAGGATTGCAATTAGTTTTGCTTTTTGCTTGTGAATCGGTTTGTTTCGACTGTATTTGGCTTGGTTGTTGGTTGTAACAAGTTTACCTTTTAAAATTGATTTCAACGGACTTTGCAACAACTTCCGTTTCCGCTACAGCTGCTCGTGTACTTATTAGTCAGCATTGTATAAGTTGCTCAACTTCTATATGTGTGTGTGCTACAACTTTTGCCATTTGCCATGTGTGTGGGGGTGTGTGGATGGCGAAAACGTGTCGAGTTTTTACGTTAGCTGACAGCTTTTAACTACCTCGCTAAGCTCTGACATTTCGTAACATGAAAAATTGGCACCCTCCGCCTCCCCATCACTTCCTGCCTTCCACACATAGTGCTCAACCCCCCCTCGCCACCTGTCGATACAAATGTGGGAGATGGCAAAATCATTGAGCGCACATTTAATTTGAAATTAATTTTTAATCAACTTGAATTGAATTAAACTGAATCGAGTGCAGCAGTGAGAGTTGTTAATGGAATCTATATACATATGTATATACTATAAACATTAAATTGAATTGTGGGTATTTTTTTTTTTTTTGTGGTTTGCGGCACCCAAATGCGGTTTAATATTATGAAAACTGCGTAAACAACATGAATAAATAAATTAGCTGCATGCAATTTTAAGTCGGGGCTAAATGCGTTTGTATAAATTATGAATGTCTCTGTTTAATGTGTGCGGCACGTAGCGCGTTGCGGCAAACCGTGGCGGCATGTTGCATCCAAACTATTGCTAAGGCTTTGTTTGCCTAAACCAACTCTTTGCTGCGTTTGTTTTGTAGCGCTACGCGCGTGCCTCAATTATGAAGCAGCATTCAGTTGAATGCACCTGCCACACACACAGAGAAACTGCTGCTGCTTCTGTTGCTGGCAAGCGGCAAATGTCAAGGGAAGTGGCGCAAACGAAGACGAAGAAGTCTTTAACCCAGTTTGGCATTGCAACCAGCAAAAACCATCCCTTCCCCTTTTCCAGTTAGCTAAGGGGCATTGTTGCCATTGTCGATTGCAGTTGGCTTGTTTGCCGCACGTAATTGTTGCAGGTCTCCCTTTTGTTCGCTCTTCTTCTTCTTCTTCCTGTTGGCATCGCAAAAAAGTTATTAAAATGAAAAAGCAAAAGCAAATCGATTATGCCTGGGCTTAGCCTTAGCCTTTGCCCCATTCCCGAAAAACTGAACAATGCGAACAACTTTTCCCACTGAAACTTTATCCTATGAAGCCGACAACAGCAACAAAAAGTACGAAAATAAAAATAAAAACTTTAAATTGACATCGAATAGCAATACCCATAGTATATATCTACGGCGTAGATTCTACGCATGTCCCAGCACCACCAACACTAACAACGTGCAACTTCTGTGGCAACAACATTTGGCATTCACAACGACAAAGTGAAAAGTTTTTTTTGCTGGTGTTTGGCAAGTTTTTTCTTAGAATTACTCAAAAATGATAAGCTCCCTGCTAAGGCTCAACAATTTCCTTTTTCTACGTTGAATACCCTGTAAGCTTTTCGAAAAAGGGTAGTTTAACGTTGCGTTGGGGTAGGTTAAAGAAGCAGGAATAGAAATAACTTAAAAATGTTTCCTTTAACCCGATTTTAAGAATAGTTTTTGAGGTTTTTCGGCAGTTAAAGCCTCTAAAAACTTGGTTCAAGCGTTGTTTTTGGCGAAAATGTTTTAGGGCTATAAAGGAATTGGCTAAAATCTCTCCCTTTAAGCAGTTTTCTTCAAATAAACCTGATCAAAAAATAAAAAACGAAAGTTTTTCGCCGTTTTCTTTATTCAAAATGCTTTTAATATAATTTTTAAAGCTGTTTTTTTCCCTTAGGGCAACTTTGCGTCTTTAACTTTCAACTTTTTCTAGAATTTTTGTGGCCAATGCTAAGCCGCAATGGAAACAAAAGCAAAGCTGCCGCAGCAAATTACGTTTTACGTTTTGGCGCGTACCACATGGCGCATGTGTAACGTAATTTTGGTATTCTTTTGTGTCGTTCTTATTCATTTCATGTTTTGAAGCTAGCTGCTGCATGTGGCATGGAGTACAGCATCCCGCCACAAGCATTTGTGTTTGCTTTTAATGTGAGTTTAACAACTGAATTGTTAGCCTGACATTTAAATTTGCTACGCAATTTGCATTTTTACACCTCCAACCCGCACCACATGTTCCATGTCTTAAGCTTACAAACTGCTTGTTTGTGTATGTGTGTGCGTGTGTGTGTGTGTGTGCTGAACAATTTATGCAAATAATAAGCATTTGGTGTCTCCATTACGGGCTTGCCACGTCTAATTTTTGGCCAAGTTTCAAGTCAAGAAGAAAACCTCTGAAGTCTTTGGCAAGTCCTTTCGTGTTTGTGTTGCAGTTGCAGGCAGTTGGCATGTGGCATGTGGCAGGTAATTTCAATTGCCATTGCAACTTAAAGTTTTGTTTAATTTCATGTGACACTTTGTTTGCATTCTCTTGCACTGTTGCACCTGCTGCACGTGCAACGTTGCCAGGCAATTAAATATGAAAAGTAATTTTCATTGTTTGCTTGGCCAAGTTTCTGTTCGCTTTTTTTTTTGCGTGCCACTCGAGCACGTTGCAATTGTCTTGAAGTGGCAGCCAGCTTATTTGCTGCCTTATCAGTCAGGCAGAAAGGACATTTTTCGAGTCGAAGTTGAAGTTGAGCCCTTTATTTTTTTTTTAAAGCGGGGAGGCCAAAGCCAAAAAGGCCAATTTGCATGCCAAGCGAATGGTGGTGGCCGTGGCAGCTGCAACTGTCGCCGAGTCAACATTTTGTGGCAAACTGTGATTTGTGCAACCCAGCGAATTTCGCATTCATTGAAACTGTCACTCGTCGCGAGGCCATCGCCCAACCGCCCAACCACCCAATCAGAAAGGGCAGCAATCGGGGCGCTGTCAACTCCACAAAACTTGCAAGCGACAACATTTGTTGCAATTTGTATGCACAATGACAGCACAGCGTTTTCGAGAGGGCTTTCCAACTCCAACTCTCGCTGTCCATACAAAAACCAGAAAGAAGAAGAAGAAAAACTCTTCTACAATCATAAAAGCCAGAGTGATAAGGATAACAGCTATAAATGAAAATAACTAAAACAGCTTTTATGCAAACACACACACAATGTTAAGAACTTTATGAATCAGGCAAAAGAGCTTAAAACCATTAAAAGAATATATGAAAATTTGAAGTCGTAAAAATAAGAAATGAGAAAAGAAAACATATTTGTTTTTTAAAAGAAAACTGTTTTAAATTGAACTTTGGTAAAATAAATGAAAAGTTTTGAAGCCTCAAGAAAACTTGTTCTTTTCTTAGGTATCGGTATTCATACAGACGGACAGACAGACATGGCTATTTCGACTCGGCTGTTGATGCTGTTTAAGAATATATATACCCTTATTATATATATACCCTTATTTACCCATTTTGTGGGTTAAGGGTATTAAAAACAAAACGATATAATTGTCGCACTGAAAAAAGCAGCCAACGCGTTTTGTGCGCGTTTAAAAACGCGCTAACTAGCCTGCTTGAAAAATTAATGCCTGGCTAGTATATATACTGGTTGGTAGTCATGGGGATGGTTCATGGAATGACGCGTTTTAAACGCGTTTTAAATCGCGTGCGTGTTTTAGTTTTATCGTTTTGGTTTCCCATGGTCCACTAACCGACAAAATGGCCAAATAGCATTGAAATATAATGCAAAAAATATGCATAATCCTAAATAAAGATTCACAATAAATAAATGTTATCCCCATTTAAATTTAAATGTATCTATGCGTTTAGTTATGTTTTCTTTTTCTTCCTACAAATCCATTAACAAATGCTTTGAAAAAACTTTTTTGTTTTAGGTTATGCAACTTTTTAGCCACAACTTTTCACTTAACATTTGTTGAATATCTGCTGTGGTCACACGCACACACACACACACACACACACACACACCCACAACTTTGTTTCATTTCGCTTTGTGATAGAATCTAACAAATGTGTAGCATAATTGTTGCTGCCCCCGACCATGTGGCGTATGCGTAATGCTTTAGAAAATGTTGTGAAATGCCAAAAAGTTTTGGGGCAGAGTGTTGTTGTTGTTGTTGTTGTTGTGTGACAGGCGTTAACTGACACTTGGGTGCCACGTTAATGTCGTTTAGCATACTAAGGCCTTAAATGGCATTTATTTGCAGCTACAGTTCAGCATCCACTCTGCATCACTCTCTCTTTCTTACTCCCTCTTGTAATATTGTCAAAGACGTGGGCAGAAGCCAAAGTTGGCTAAGTGGCCCACCCCACCCCACCCACAGCTAAACACAATGTTGCCTAATGGCATTGTGGGTCAGTTGTTTGTGTGTGTGTGGTTGCGGTTGTTGTTGTTGTTGTTGTCGTTGTGGCTTTAGGGGGATGAGATGCCTTAACCAAGTGGATTTTATGCCTTAAGACATTTTCGAATGGCATAGCACAACAAATATATGTATGACAAACGCCACATAGATTATAGGGCAAAAAGCTATATAATTTTCTTTGCTGCTTAGCTGCTCAAATGTCCTCTAATAACTGTTATTAATGCGGAACTTTAGAAGTGCTTTTTGTGTGTGTGTGTGTGAGAGTGTGAGTTGGTGTGGTGGTTGTGGTTGTTGGTACTTTGGTTGTTGTTAGTGCTATCTAATTACAATTCTGTGGAAACGAACTTTGCATTTGTTGTCCAGTGTGGCTCGTTTTCAAATCGACTATGCTGGCGTTTTCCCCCCCCCGTTTGTGTGTGTGAACAGTTTTCGTAGCGTGAAAAGTGCCGCGAATGCCACAGCATTTTATCTCTCTCTCTCTCTGTCTCTACTCCTGTCTGCCTGTTGCTAAACTAATCAAATGAAGTTGTGTTTGCGCGTCTCTGGTGTTTGTTTGTTTTTTGTCTCAACTTGTCACGAACATGGCATGTCTCTGTGTGTGTGTGTGTGTGTAGGTGCAGCGTGTGTGTATGCGTAGCTTTGCAACAGCAACAGCACTTGATTTCATGCACAAACAACACGTAATTCATGCGCTCCTATCACTCTCTCTCTATCGTTGCTTCTCGCTCTCCTGATACCAGTCTGTAATTACAGTTTGCTGTCTCTGTCTCGTTGTGTGTGTGTGTGTGTGTGTGTATTGACCGTGCGTGTTTTGTTTCAAGTGCCATTTGTTTTAATTAAAAATTTGTTTAAAGCGTTTTAACCATAAACTGACAGCCAACACAATTGACTAAAGACTATAGGCCAGAAGATAAAGTAAGAGATATAAAAACTCTTAAAACATTTGCAGAATGCATCATTGGCGAATGTGACCAGCATAAATAAAGCTACTAGAAGGAATTCTTTATTTTATTTTTATTTGTGTGCACAGCAATTGTAAAATGTGTGTGTGGGTTGAACAACCATAACAAATTGCACAAATATTTATCCCTTTTGGTTGTCGCTTGTTATGATTCTGTCATTTTATTGCAACACAAGGAACATTTCCTTTGAAGCCCTCCAGCTGCTTGGGGGTACAACAACTATGTAAACATGTTTGTTAACTTGCACTCAAGCTTTTATACTTGCGGCCATATACATACATATGTATATACAAACAGTTCGAGTTGGGTTTCAATTGGATTGCGTTTTGTTAAAAATCAATGAAAACTTTTTCTAGTTATGTTTTAAGCTGTTTAAAGTTGTTATAAATAAGCTGCAAGTATCACAATAACTTGATGAAAATGTAAAAAAAAAACACAATTCGTTTTATAATTCACAATTTGTTTAAGTCTCTGATGAAAATGTCTTCAGTTTAGAGTATTTCGACGGCGACTTTGTTTAAAGTACTTGATGTTCTGGTTGTTGTGGTTGTTGTCTACTTGATTTGTTTGCCAAAAATCGTTTTTATTTTGCGGTACTCACACACATACACATACACCTCCACCTCCACCCACACGAACATAAATAGATAGATAGATACATGGCCACAACAGACACTTAACAACGGGTCGCAGCGAGCTTAGACTTTGTTTGTGTGCACAAATGAGAAACACAAGCAACGTGGCAACCATAAAGCTTAACCACACACACACACACCTACACCTACACCCACAAATATAAATATTTTGTACACTCTCATGTTTGCACAATAAAATTTCAACAATATATATAGACGCGACAGGGTCTTTGTACTTGAGTAAATTGGATCTGTTCAGCAGTGTGGCATGCCACGTGGTGCGTTGCTTAGTTAGGGGGAGAAGAGCCGGCAAAGTTAACGAAAAAATTAAATAAATATTTGGCTTAAAGCAAATTTAAAGCAATACTCTCTCTCTACATTTCTCTCAGTGTGTCTGTGTGTCAGTGTGTGTGTGTGGTATGATCCCGAGAATGGCCCCCGCCACCCCAAAAGCAAAAACATTTTAGGTATTCATGTGTAATCCATTTCGAAATTTGCATGTTTAATGTGCTGTGAGGAATTCTGTTTCTCTCGCTTTTTTTGTATTTTTTACCTACTTTTTATGTATATTTTTTTGTTGGTTTTTTGGTTGATTTGAGTTTGTCTAGAAATTTAGCTAACAGCCCTGACATTCCCCTTGACTTCGTTGCTGCGCATGCATTTGCTTTGAACATAAATTATTTTTTTCTTTAATTCAATTTTTCTTCGAAAATTGCATATGCATAGATACGTACTAACAGTACTAAGACGCGTTTTATATACAAATAAAAAACAGCTGCGTATATTTTTTTGTGCGTAAACAATTGGAATGCCATCTGTGTGGCCATACAATACTATTATTCTCTTTTTAGCAGGTGCAACAAAAGATTGCTTTCTTATCTCAAAACCATTGTTGTCCAGCCCTATATATAAATGTGGCCTGGACTTTTGAGCCACATTATTAAAACGCATAGTATACATGATGCAAGTCTTTTGCTTGTCCACATTGCTGCTGTTGTCGCTGACTGCTTACTGCCAGGCAGCTGGCACCAATCAGAGTCACAGTGTCACTTGGGGTGCACGCATGTTCCGGGATACACATCTGGAGCGCGTCATCCTTACGGAGAAGTCGAGATTTTTGCGTGTCGTCACACGTGACTATAATTTCAAGCAAGTTGTACGTTTAGATTGCTTTCTCTGTCTGCTTTATGCTTATATTAACAGTTCGTTTTGTGGTTTGTTTAGGGTTTTCAGCGTACCATTACACAAATTGTGGTCACCGATCAGATCCGGAATGGTGAGGGTGGCTATGCTCGTCTGGTTATGGGTGGTCCACAGTCCAATTATGCTCAAATCCATTTCAAGAGTCAACGCAACAAAGGCTTCAGTTTCATTGTGGACATTTATGGCATTTAAATGATGTATTTAACATGAATTTTTTTTTTTGTCTGTATATAAATCCTCCAGAGTCAGTGATTTTATTAAAAAATTGCTGATTAATTACAATTTACTTAGCCTTTATGTGTGTGTGTGTCTGTTGTGTGTATCTGTTGTGCGCGTGTGTGTGTATTATTTTATTTTAATAAGCGTAATGAGCATTTAATCCCAAAGGTTTAACTACCTTTGTGGGTGTTTGTGTTGTTTTTGCATATTGCCACAATGTTCTGTAGCTAAAAAGGCTATAAAAGACTTTTTAAAGTATTTAAATAGCTTTCAAAACCCAAAAAACAAATACTCTACACCCCATTGTAGGGTATTTCTGAGTCATTCAGCATTTTCATTCACTTTTCTTACTTGTTCGGTGTTTATTTATTTTCTGGCATGCAATATACACACCTATATACAATTCACAAACATTCTAGCAGAGCGGCAACAACATTATTTAGTCACATGTTTACAGCATAAACAACGCAAAAAAAAAAATACTAATAGTGCCAGTGTGGAGAAGCATAAGGTGTTGGTTGTTTTTGAGGTAGGTCGAGGGGGGCATGTTTTGACCATGATACAGCTCATAAAATGTATTGCGCCTTGTTTATTTTTTTAAGGTTTATGTTTGGGTTTCTGCATATTTAAACTTAATATATGGTTGTTAAATGCAAATAGCTCTTCTAGTCGATTCTCAGGAATTCAAATGGCACTTAAACTATTTTTTTTTACTACTGTTGATTGTAGATTAATGAGAACAAATGTTTTTATTTTCTTTTGAATGCCCTCTCTCTTTTTCTCTTTGCGATTTAACTAGATTTTTTTTAAATCGTTTTTCCTTCTCTTGTTATGGCTAATGCATATTAGTCGTTTGTGTTTTCATTCACTTTCTTTTACAGTTTTACAACACGCTCGTTAAGGTCAACAAGTTTTAAGGCTATATTTAGGCAGCATAAAGTGGATAAAGTAAATTGTGTGTTCCATTAGAGAAATGTCAGCCTTAAAGGCCACTGATAAAGGTCAACTATTGTTAAGAAATTGGCATATTGTCCAACATTTGAAACTAAAAATATTCATATCACAAACTGCAAATTTAGCCAAATATTCGTTGTGAACTTTTATCGAACTCTTCTTCAGAGAACTTAAACTAAGTGGTAAGAGAATAGCTTAATACTTAATTCCATTTCATTAGACGTAGACAACTGAAACACAAAGAAAGGAGGGAAAGTGAAAGGTATGAAGAGATATATAGCTAGCAGCAGACATTGGTATAATTAAGGGGCATTAAATTAAACGATGCAGCCGCAATTTTGGTTAAGCAAATGAGAAAATATTACCAAGACTCGTAAGCCACAAAAAGCGTCTGATGGCTCTTTGGCATTTACCAAATGCCAGGTACTTAGGCTTAGCCCAACCCATCCCAATGTCCTCCTCGCCTTTGCAGCTCTAAAACTCAAACAAATCCAATCAATGTTACCAGACAGCCTCAGAACATGTATCGAATGTAAGTGTGCGTGTGTGTGTACTTATATGCAAATAAGCGCTGGATGCCATATAAAATTTAATGTCTTGCCTGCCTCAGACTTTGCTCTCCAACATTCTCTTTCTATACGCTTGTTGTTGTCAACGTGTATTGGATTTGGTGTGGCAAGAGGCAAGTGGCAATTGAAGCGTGTGCAGGCCCCATCAATCGTTCGGGAATTAAAATTTTATGATGCCATATGCGCATGCAGCCCTTAAATGATTGCAATACGCTATGTATACATAATGCAAAATACAAAATACGCATACGCCCTGTTGTTGTTGGGGCAAACGTTTGCTTTGGCCATATATTCGGCAATGAACATTTAAATGCAAATACTTGATGCTTTTGGCCATCAGCACACAGAAAATCAGTTTTGTGAGAGAGTGAGAGCCAAATGCGAGATGAGAGTCGGCTGTCATTAACCGTTAAATGCTGCTACACCACTTCACACACACAAAATGGCGCTGGGAAGTGCAGGAGGGGCGCGATCGGGCCCAAAAGACTATGAAGCGTAAATGCTTCAATTAACTGTGGAGCACTCAACATGCTCTCTACTCCCCTCCCCTCCCACTCCCACACTCCACGCCCCCTTTGCTGAACTGACTATGTTTGCTTGGCCTGGGCAGCCATTTTGGCTAGTTGCTGCCAATGCTATAGCAATTTTATTACTAGCTCGTCCTTGCAACACACACACACACAATACACATTGCAGCTAGTGACAGCGTTTTTCATGCACTTTTGGCTGGCATTCAAGGATAATGCAGCGTCGCTGCGAGTATTTTACTGTTTACAGTTAACAGCGCACACAAACACACACACAAGCGCTGTTTGTGCCACTTTGTGACCCCCATCGTTCAATAGCCACACTCCCACACCCCACACAACCCCCTCTCCATTCAGGTATAAAGCGACCATACATTATGCAGGTTGTTTGTTATCGTTCGATAGAGTGTAAATTATGGCAAAGCCGCCAGCGTCGTTGTTATAAGTGTGCCGCAACCAAAGCTAACCTTTCTTACATACACATATGCAGTTTAAAAAAAAAAGAAAAAAATGAAAGTTTATAGTTTTTGCAGAGAGAGAAACTTTTAAACACATTGCAGAATCCAAACATGATTTATTAAAGTTGAAGAATAGTTTTAATTTTTAAAGGCAACTAATTTCTGTTTTAATATTTATACGCAAATAACCTGAAATAGAAGGTTCACTTAGTTTTGCACAGTGTAAATGCATTTGTATATATAAATGCAGCTGCCCTTAGTACATATGAACATACATTGTATAAACAATAAAAAATCCTTAATAGAGCTAGTTGCGCTTTAACTGGAATTTATGTGAGCATATTAATTCCCATTACTTTCTTTTTTTTGCTTAACCCTTTCACATTCCCATACGTATTCCCCCAGTCGCTGATTGCAAATGTTTGCTTTTCTCTCAGGGTTTATTTTTGTTAAGCATTTCAATGCCACAATCGTATTAAGTTTAAAGAGCTTAAAAGCATATCTTGTCTATCATACACATTGTAGAATTTATATATGAACGTATACTTTAAGCACACACTGTATATAAGTACAGTTACTTTTCGATGTGCAGTTTTTTTTTTTTCATCTTGCTGTTCAATTGAATGGAAACTTTTGCATGGCTTTTGCCTTAGATCTCACTCAAGTCGAACAACCCTTCAGTTCTTAGTGGATCCCTACCTCCCCTCGTACCACCCCACTTCCCCCCATCGCCAATCGTATGCCTTTGTATCAATGCAACTTGAAGGGTTTTATGCAGATTTCCATTTGACTTTGTCTCAAATGTGCACATACACACACACATAAAAGATAAAACTCAAGCTACTTCCCATGCACCTCCCTTCCTGTGTGGTGCCCCCTCTGAAGGCGTCTCGTTCATTTCACAGCCAATTTTGTGCTTCTTATGCGTTACCCCCTACCCCCAGCCACCCCCCTCACAACCGTTTTCTTTTCTTGTGCATTGCTCCTGACCTCGATGAGGTTGTTCCTCCTCTGCCCACCCTCTCCCTCCTTCTCTAAGGATCTTGTTCTGCTTCTTCGTGTACTTGTCATCGCGTCTTTGTTAAGCGTATAAAGTGTGAAAGTGTACATGAGAAAAGGATTTTTTTTAGCTCTGTCCCAAAAGACTTTTGTTTTTCAATTGCCATTTGCCATATTTGTGGCAATTGTTTCAGCCATACATGCTGCAATTGTTGCTGCAGCTGTCGTTGCTTACAACATACACACACAGAAACGTACTCCAAATTTCCGGCTTAACTTGGCCAACAACAGACTGTAGCTACAGTTATTAGGGCTCCCTGGCTTTCGTATCATGAAGTCTTGATACTCTGCTTTTCAATTTGGGAATGTGGTATTATAGCTTTAATTTTAAGCTTGAAAATATACAAAAAAAAATATTTTTATAAAACGTGTTTCTTGCTTAAAAAAAGGAAAAAAAAATTCTCTAAAAATTTTAGTAAATAAAAAAAAAATTAAAAAACAATAAAAAAACTGCAAAAAATATTCCTAAAATAGGAAAGTAAAAATGTTTAAGGAAAACAAGACAATTTTAATAATTTCCATAATGAATTTTACAAGATTTTATATTAAACAGTCTTAACATGTAAATATTGATTTTTAATTCCACAAGCAAACAATTTTTCTTGCGTATTTTTGCATTTTTAAATTGTATTTCGCAAGGGTATACCATGAAATTTATTCATATGTTAATTTAAAAGTTGTCTATTTGATGTTAAACCTTACTGCTACAAACCAAAATGTCAGACGGATATAAAGTATTTAACAGCTGTCAGTCTGTGTGGCAAAAACTTAACGGAAACTGTCAGCTTGTTATGTGCTGTGTGCCTTTTGGGTCGTGGTGCACATGGTTAGTTGCTTGTGTTGTGCTTATCAAGTGGCAGCTAACAATGTTCAACAATGTGATTGCATACAGCTGTAATTTTTTTTATTCGAATGCACACGTGCTGTTGCTGGCTTTTGGTTTGAACTAATATATATTGCAGCTTATACAATAAATAGTTGGGCATAAATTTAAAAGTCTGTTGCCCCTTGGGCTTCAAAAGGTTTTTGTGCGCTAAATTAAAACAAAAAGAAGAGACAAACACAATAAAGTAAAATCCAACGCATCTAGAAAATGCCATAATGCAAATGCATTGTCTATTCAGAAAGTAGTTCATGCATTGGCCCTTTGATCATTAGGTAAATGGGCCCAGCCACAAAAAGTCATTGATTTTTGTATTTAAATAAAACTTTATTTACATCATTTTAAACAATCAAATAATGGTGGCAAAGTCATGCGTCATACGTACATTAGGTAGTTACATAGTATAGGTATAAGGTTTGTTTACGCAGCTTTTTGGACCTTTGGCCCATAGGTTTTAATATAAAAATTACCAAACATATACATCATAATGATAGCCTGAACTATTTGAAGGATAAGCAGATAGCTTGGGAAATTACAATCCTTTGGTATTAACAATACATATGCTGCATACAAAAATAGAATAACAAATTGTGTTAGTTGTGTTATTGTTATATACTTTTTCCACCATATGTTCGCCTTGACGCCCGGTAACAAGGCCGAAAGGAAATAATAGAAATACATCACAGTATGCACAAAGGAGTTGACCATGCCAACCGCATTTAAATGGCCGCCAGTTCCATAGAAACGCATTACCATATAGCAGACAGCGGAGACCATTACATGATGATACACGTGCAGAAAGCTAACTTGTTTATAGCTCTTGCGCAATATAAAGAAGACCGTGTCCAGCAGATCGATTAACTTGTTGATGAAGTACGCAAAGTGCACATAACGTTCCAGATTCTTGTGTTTGTGGCCATTGGGAAAGGTTTCCATGCATTCCAAATTGCATATGCCCACTATGATTATATAATAAAATGTCTGGAAAGAAATGTATCAAACTTTGCTAAAATCGTGCACCATGAACAAAGCTATGCATTTCGCTACTGACAATTCCAAAGAATATTCCATTGTATGCCACCTGGCCGAGATTGTAGACGCGTAAGATTCGTGTTAGATCGTATGGTTCACGGTTCTTCATAAACATCTTGCCAACTTTCAGCACAAATATTAAATAAACTGTGAGTATCGTTATAAGTGGCCATGGTGAGTTCGTCAACGGCAAGGGGTTAGGATCTGTATATTAAAAAAAATATTTTTTTCTTTCACTATTTCAAACACTTGGCATTTTTGGTATGTCCTACCCGGATGAGGTATATCAAAAATTCCAAACATCGCTTCGCGACTTTAGCTTTAACTTTACGTCGTTTTACGTCCGAATACACTTTACGAATGAACGCGAATGTCAAACTGCAGCCATATCTAGTTCAAAAACAAAATCAAAAAAGTACAGCTATGAATGAGTTCGATTCTTGAGTTTATTTTTCTTTAATCTATTATTTTTCAAGCTCTTCAGTTTGAGTACAATTTGAGGCTTAGCAAAAACAAATGGAGAGTGAGTTAGAAATGTAGAGAGAATCGAATTAAAAGTGTGAATCTATTTAACATTTTACTCGATACTTTCTGTTCAAATAAGTAGGCAAAGCTCTATGCAATTTAGCTTATAAATATTCATCATACGCATTGAGTACGTTTTAGTTTTTTTGTTTTGTTTTTTGGTTCAAGGTCTGGCGTGTGTTAAAAACATTACAGCTTACCAAGAGTAATTTTGTATTTCTGTAAGAGAATGTTCTATTTATTAATACGCGCATGCCTTGCGTATACGTAATATAATGCTGAATTCTTTTAGTTTGCAGTAAATGAACGAACCCAAAATCCTTTCTTTTCCCAAAAAAGCATACTTATGGGTCGCAAAACTCTGATCTGCTTTTTCGTTTTCCGCATACCCGTGGAATTGAATTGTGTTTACATTTTAAATCAATTCAGTCTGGTTGTGTCCAGTGCATAGAAAAACCTCACGTCAGCAAACTGGAATGCATTTACTGTGCATGACATTGGATAATATATACAGTGGGGAGCAAAAGTGAGTACACGTTAAACAAATTGACTATCGTCGACAATAACAAATTAATCATACAAACAAATTTATAGTTAGGATAGGTTATTTTAATTCCGATTTAATGATACAATACTCTTCTTATCCCATTAAGACCCATTGAAAGTTTTCAATTCTTGCAAAGGTCTATTTTTCAACCCTTCTTTTCCGGGCTTAAACAAAAAATGTTTTGATGCAAAATCTTACTTCAAACAATTCGAATAGTGACTGAAAAAAAATTTGTTTAAAAATCTCTTCGTACGTATTTTTTATGATTTTTTGAAAATTTCTTTAAATGACTTAAAATTAAAATTTTAAGACGAGTGTTGTGTCATTAAAACGGAATTTAAATTTGATTGTGTGATTAATTTTTTATTGTCAACGAAAGTCAATTTCTTTAACGTGTACTCACTTTTGCTCCCCACTGTACGTCAAGCAATCATGAGAAAGCATTTTTTAGGTTCTTTGAGCAAAAATCCAAATAAAATTGTTTAAAGAGCTTTCATATATTTACAAATTCAATTTTATCACAAAATTTCTTAAAATCTACTTGTGTTTCTTAGCCCTTGGTTTGACATAGGTATTAATATAAAATCTGCCAAACAAAATTAGCATTACTGAGGCCTGGAAAAGCTGTGTGTACTGCATGAAGCGTGGAAAAGTACAGGTGGGATTCAATACGAGCACAGCAGTCGCTTGAACTAGCAATATGATGAACTGTGCTATCTGAATTTTCGTAATATACTTCTTCCACCAGAGACTGCCTTTGAGCCCTGGTGACCTGGCCGAAATCAGATAGTAAAAGTACATAACGGTATGCACGAAACAGTTCAACAAGCCCATAACATGAAATTGTCCAGGTCCACCGTAGAGTCTCAGCACCCAATATGTTGTATAGACCATCATCACATGATGATAAACATGCAGAAATGTAATCTGCTTATAGCTCTTGCGTAGAATAAAGAACACCGTATCCATCAGGTCAATCATTTTGTTTGCATAGTAAAGACACCCAAGAACACGTTCAATGTCCTTCCTGGGATGATCCATTGGCAAGTTTACAATGCAAGTTCGATCGTACATTGGTGTGAATAATACATAATAGGTACCCTGAAAGAAAGACGTGTTAAAATAAGCAATCTATATCACAAAGTAATGCTACTTACAAAGCCACATAGCACAGCATTATAGATCATTTGGAAAAAATTATAGACGAGGATAATGTTTTTTAAATTATATGGCTGACGATGTGCCATAAACATTTTTCCCAGTTTGAGAACAAATAGCAAATATCCCAACAAGAGGAGTGTGACGGGAATCGCTGAAGCTGCCATCGGCATATTCCTGGCAATCACAGGATCTGGAATAATAAATAGCTTTGTAAGTCATAAGTGATTACGAAATGAATATTTTTTGTACCTGCTGGTTCTCTATTGAGAATTTCTATAAAGCTTGACAACATTTTGCTGGGCGTGAAACAACTGTGTTCGAACTCTTGTGAATTAAAACTGCGACAGGGAATTCAAAAGTAGCTACAAAGCACTTAAATACGTATCTAGTTCAAAGACAGAATGAATAGCAAATATGTCTAGGGCATTAAATATCAAATACCCTTTCAAATACATAAATCGTTAACTCAATTACTTTTTAATTACGTTTCTAATAATTTGAGAGTTGTAAATGTTTAAAATATTACGATGTAATTGATTAAAGCGTAACACTTTTGTTCACATTATTCGTATACCTTTTGTTAGTGTATACAGACTTAATATGTAAAATTTGTAACCACACCAAAGTGCATATGTTAACTGGTACAAATGCTAAAGCTTTAATTACTTGACGACAGAATACCCTTCACTAAGTATTCAACTCATTAGCTGAAGAACTTTAGAAACATATTTAAAGAAAGCTTTATTCAACGTGTGCAACAATGTATCGTAGTATGTTAATTGGGTTAAATTAGCGTGCTTCTTTTGGCGCCAATAAGTTTAGCTTCTCAACGTCATCAAAGTTCAATACTTACGGCAACAAAAATGTTAAGGTTAATCGTGTTGAATTATGCTCAAGCACATTGGGTTCTCTTTAAATGTTTTAAGAGCTTTATGCTTAAAATATTCTTCTCTTTAACCGAGAAAAGATTGTCGTAGAATTATTTAAAGTTCAGTTTATCCAATATATAAAACCAATGTGTTTAGATCGTAGAGCTCAGTAAAAGGCAAAAGCAGACACTTTTGCAAATTCCATGCATTTCCATTTGATGCAAAGCAATATTTTTTAAAGAAAACTTAACTTGGTGTTCTTAGAATTTTCCTAACTGAATATTCTTAACATATGTATATTATGCCAACGCTGAGTTCAAATAACTATTATAATGAGTACAGAATGCTGTTAATTTAAAAATATCATAAATAGCATAAAAACTTAGTTGTTTTATACACTTAAGCCATAAATATGCATGTTTAAATCTAAATATTTAAATGTATTCCCACGGCAACACAACTTAAGTGTGTTTTAAGCAGCAAGCTAATTAAACATGCACTCACGTTGCTTCGTTCAAATAGAATTTGAAAACAAATCTATTAAAAATGTATGTATGCAAACAGTCGCTTCTAAATGGCAAAGAATGTTTACTCGTAATTTATTTAGAAAGTGTAGAAAATGTGCTTTATATAAATAAGAATCAGAAGTAAATATTTATTTAAACTCTAAGCATTTTATTCTTTTTTCGGACGTTGTGGCTTAATGTATGCCTGATAGTAAAAGTTACCAAACATGACCATCATGGTAATGGCCTGTGATAACTGGAAGTATTGCATCCAGTTTGGAAATCCGCATGCTGGATTAAACATTAGCACCAACATAGCCTGCATAAATAGTAAAACAAATTGTGCTATTTGTATGCCCGTGATGTACTTCTTCCACCACAGGCTGTGCTTAAGGCCCGGATACATGGCCGAGATGAAATAGTAGAAATACATGACGGTATGCACAAATGAATTGAAAAATCCCATCATTGTGTATTGTCCGCCAACGCCATAGACTCGCACCACCCAAAACATGCCATATACCATGATGACATGATGATAAACATGCAGAACCGTTATCTGTTTATAACTCTTGCGTAGGACAAAGAACACCGTGTCTAACAGATCCAATGCCTTGTTGATGTAGTAAGCATAGGTTAGCCAACGTTCAACATTCTTTTCGGGATGATCTTCGGGCAGAGTTTCCATGCAGCGTAAATTGTATGCGGGACGCATGACAATGTATATTAAATATGCGTCCGACTTTCAGCACAAAAAGGATATATCCCGCGATTAATAATGTGACTGGCCATGGTGAGCTTAGCAATGGCATTTGCTTTACCCAAGGATCTGCGTGTTGCAAATATTTGATTATCTATCCTGGCATTAAGGATTTGTTGTAGATGTTGTTTACCTGCTGGCTGAGTTTCAAAAACGGCAAACACTGTCGAGTTCATTGTATCCCCAAGTTGATTGAGATCCGAGTGCGGCTTCTAACTAATTGCGACTGAGGCAGCCGCTTCACATTACGCACGAGCATAGTTCGTTTTTGTGGTTTAGGTTCCAGGTGTTAAATGTGTATGTGGTGTGTTTATGTGTGTACTTGAATGAATATGTACTTTACGTCGTTTAACGTCCGAATACACTTTACGAATGAACGCGAATGTCAAACTGCAGCCATATCTAGTTCAAAAACAAAATCAAAAAAGTACAGCTATGAATGAGTTCGATTCTTGAGTTTATTTTTCTTTAATCTATTATTTTTCAAGCTCTTTCGTTTGAGTACAATTTAAGGCTTAGCAAAAACAAGTAGAGAGTGAGTTAGAAATATAGAGAGAATCGAATTAAAGTGTGAATCTATTTAACATTTTACTCGATACTTTCTGTTCAAATAAGTAGGCAAAGCTCTATGCAATTTAGCTTATAAATATTCATCATACGCATTGAGTACGTTTTATTTTTTTGTTTTGTTTTTTGGTTTAAGGTCATTACAGCTTACCAAGAGTAATTTTTAATTGTGTTAGAGAATGTTCTATTTATTAATAAGCGCATGCCTTGGCGTATACGTAATATAATGCTGAATTCTTTTAGTTTGCAGTAAATGAATGAAGACAAAATCCTTTCTTTTCCCAAAAAAGCATTCTTATGGGTCGCAAAACTCTGATCTGCTTTTTCGTTTTCCGCATACCCGTGGAATTGAATTGTGTTTACATTTTAAATCAATTCAGTCTGGTTGTGTCCAGTGCATAGAAAAACCTCACGTCAGCAAACTGGAATGCATTTACTGTGCATGACATTGGATAATATATACAGTGGGGAGCAAAAGTGAGTACACGTTAAACAAATTGACTTTCGTCGACAATAAAAAATTAATCATACAAACAAATTTATAGTTAGGAGGTTATTTTTATTCCGTTTTAATGATACAATACTCTTCTTTACCCATTAAGTACTCATTGAAAAATTTCAATTCTTGTAAAGGTCTATTTTTCAACCCTTCTTTTCCGGGCTTAAACAAAAAATGTTTTGATGCAAAAACTTTCTTCAAACAATTCGAATAGTGACTGAAAAAAAATTTGTTCAAAAATCTCTTCGTTCGTATTTTTATGATTTTTTGAAAATTGCTTTAAATGACTAAAAATTAAAATTTCAAGAAGAGTATTGTATCATTAAAACGGAATTTAAATTACCTATCCTACCTATAAATTTGTTTGTGTGATTAATTTTTTATTGTCGATGAAAGTCAATTTCTTTAACGTGTACTTACTTTTGCTCCCCACTGTACGTCAAGCAATCATGAGAAAGCATTTTCTAGGTTCTTTGAGCAAAAAATCCAAACAAAATTGTTTAAAGAGCTTTCATATATTTACAAATTCAATTTTATCACAAAATTTCTTAAAATCTACTTGTGTTTCTTAGCCCTTGGTTTGACATAGGTATTAATGTAAAATCTGCCAAACAAAATTAGCATTACTGAGGCCTGGAAAAGCTGTGTGTACTGCATGAAGCGTGGAAAAGTACAGGTGGGATTAAATACGAGCACTGCAGTCGCTTGAACTAGCAATATGATGAACTGTGCTATCTGAATTTTCGTAATATACTTCTTCCACCAGAGACTGCCTTTCAGCCCTGGTGACCTGGCCGAAATCAGATAGTAAAAGTACATAACGGTATGCACGAAACAGTTCAAGAAGCCCATAACATGATATTGTCCAGGTCCACCGTAGAGTCTCAGCACCCAATATGTTGTATAGACCATCATCACATGATGATAAACATGCAGAAATGTAATCTGCTTATAGCTCTTGCGTAGAATAAAGAACACCGTATCCATCAGGTCAATCATTTTGTTTATATAGTAAAGACACGCAAGAACACGTTCAGTGTCCTTCCTGGGATGATCCATTGGCAAGTTTACAATGCAAGTTAGATCGTACATTGTATTGAATAATAAATAATAGGTACCCTGAAAGAAGGACGTGTTAAAATAAGCAATCTATATCACAAAGTAATGCTACTTACAAAGCCACATAGCACACCATTATATATCACTTGGAAAAAATTATAGACGAGGATAATGTTTTTTAAATTATATGGCTGACGATGTGCCATAAACATTTTTCCCAGTTTGAGAACAAATAGCAAATATCCCAACAAGAGGAGTGTGACGGGAATCGCTGAAGCTGCCATCGGCATATTCCTGGCAATCACAGGATCTAGAATAATAAATTGTTTCGTAAGTCATAAGTGATTACGAAATTAATATTTTTTGTACCTGCTGGTTCTCTATTGAGAATTTCTATAAAGCTTGACAACATTTTGCTGGGGGTGAAACAACAGTGTTCGAACTCTTGTGAATTAAAACTGCGACAGGGAATTAAAAAGTAGCTACAAAGCACTCAAATACGTATCTAGTTCAAAGACAGAATGAATAGCAAATATGTCTAGGGCATTAAATATCAAATACCCTTTCAAATACATTAATCATTAACTCAACTACTTTTTTATTACGTTTCTAATAATTTGAGAGTTGTAAATGTTTAAAATATTACGATTTAATCGATTAAGGCCCAATTTCTTAATGTCCGGTTAGGTAAACTAACTGACGTTTAGTCAAATTTGAGTTTCTCAATGTCCGGTTAGGAGTAAATGAAAAACAAACTAACCGGAATGCTGGGTCGCGTTTAAAATTTAAGCTGATTTTTTGTCACGATATATCGTTAAGAACTATCGTTAAGGCAAACAGCTGTAATTTGAATTGTTTATTTATTTTGTTATTAAATTAAAATGGCATCACATAAAAGAGTGTTTTATGTCCATGCATTTTACAGAACTGGAAGATGCCAAATTTATATAGCAGCTCAGGCTTACAAAATTTACGTGCAAAATCATTCTTGCAAGGATTGTAGATCAATTGGCTTGCCATCATATGTGGGATCTTAAACAGAAATCATTCAATGTTGCCGGAAAGCAGCAAAAGTCAGCTGAACCACTCGCTATATTTAACAAAACGTGCATATATGTGGCAACGCTGTTAAGGCGATAGTTACTTATCGATGATGGGTAAATTTGGCTTTGAGAAAACCAAATCGCTTAACTCTACCTTTAAATTAAATTTGCGTTTAGCTAAACGAAAATTTAACCGGACATTGAGAAATTGGGCCTTAATGATACAATACTCTTCTTAACCCATTATGTACCCATTGAAAGTTTTCAAAAATCTCTTCGTTCGTATTTTTTTTTTTTTATGATTTTTTGAAAATTGCTTTAAATGACTAAAAATTAAAATTTGAAGAAGAGTGTTGTGTCGTTAAAACGGATTTTAAATTTGATTGTGTGATTAATTTTTCATTGTCGACAAAAGTCAATTTCTTTAACGTGTACTCACTTTTGCTCCCCACTGTACGTCAAGCAATCATGAGAAAGCATTTTCTAGGTTCTTTGAGCAAAAAATCCAAACAAAATTGTTTAAAGAGCTTTCATATATTTACAAATTCAATTTTATCACAAAATTTCTTAAAATCTACTTGTGTTTCTTAGCCCTTGGTTTGACATAGGTATTAATGTAAAATCTGCCAAACATTATTAGCATTAGTGAGGCCTGGAAAAGCTGTGTGTACTGCATAAAGCGTGGAAAAGTACAGGTGGGATTAAATACGAGAACTGCAGTCGCTTGAACTAGCAATATGATGAACTGTGCTATCTGAATTTTCGTAATATACTTCTTCCACCAGAGACTGCCTTTGAGCCCTGGTGACCTGGCCGAAATCAGATAGTAAAAGTACATAACGGTATGCACGAAACAGTTCAACAAGCCCATAACATGATATTGTCCAGGTCCACCGTAGAGTCTCAGCACCCAGTATGTTGTATAGACCATCATCACATGATGATAAACATGCAGAAATGTAATCTGCTTATAGCTCTTGCGTAGAATAAAGAACACCGTATCCATCAGGTCAATCATTTTGTTTATATAGTAAAAACACCCAATAACACGTTCAATGTCCTTCCTGGGATGATCCATTGGCAAGTTTACAATGCAAGTTCGATCGTACATTGGTGTGAATAATACATAATAGCTACACTGAAAGAAAGACGTGTTAAAATAAGCAATCTATATCACAAAGTAATGCTACTTACATAGCCACATGAAACAGCATTAAAGATCATTTGGAAAAAATTATAGACGAGGATAATGTTTTTTAAATTATATGGCTGACGATGTGCCATAAACATTTTTCCCAGTTTGAGAACAAATAGCAAATATCCCAACAAGAGGAGTGTGACGGGAATCGCTGAAGCTGCCATCGGCATATTCCTGGCAATCACAGGATCTGGAATAATAAATAGCTTTGTAAGTCATAAGTGATTACGAAATGAATATTTTTTGTACCTGCTGGTTCTCTATTGAGAATTTCTATAAAGCTTGACAACATTTTGCTGGGGGTGAAACAGCTGTGTTCGAACTTTTGTGAATTAAAACTGCGACAGGGAATTAAAAAGTAGCTACAAAGCACTTAAATACGTATCTAGTTCAAAGACAGAATGAATAGCAAATATGTCTAGGGCATTAAATATCAAATACTCTTTCAAATACATAAATCGTTAACTCAATTACTTTTTAATTACGTTTCTAATAATTTGAGAGTTGTAAATGTTTAAAATATTACGATGTAATTGATTAAAGCGTAACACTTTTGTTCACATTATTCGTATACCTTTTGTTAGTGTATACAGACTTAATATGTAAAATTTGTAACCACACCAAAGTGCATATGTTAACAGGTACAAATGCTAAAGCTTTAATTACTTGACGACAGAATACCCTTCACTAAGTATTCAACTCATTAGCTGAAGAACTTTAGAAACATATTTAAAGAAAGCTTTATTCAACGTGTGCAACAATGTATCGTAGTATGTTAATTGGGTTAAATTAGCGTGCTTCTTTTGGCGCCAATAAGTTTAGCTTCTCAACGTCATCAAAGTTCAATACTTACGGCAACAAAAATGTTAAGGTTAATCGTGTTGAATTATGCTCAAGCACATTGGGTTCTCTTTAAATGTTTTAAGAGCTTTATGCTTAAAATATTCTTCTCTTTAACCGAGAAAAGATTGTCGTAGAAATTTTTAAAGTTCAGTTTATCCAATATATAAAACCAATGTGTTTAGATCGTAGAGCTCAGTAAAAGGCAAAAGCAGACACTTTTGCAAATTCCATGCATTTCCATTTGATGCAAAGCAATATTTTTTAAAGAAAACTTAACTTGGTGTTCTTAGAATTTTTCTAACTGAATATTCTTAACATATGTATATTATGCCAACGCTGAGTTCAAATAACTATTATAATGAGTACAGAATGCTGTTAATTTAAAAATATCATAAATAGCATCAAAACTTAGTTGTTTTATACACTTAAGCCATAAATATGCATGTTTAAATCTAAATATTTAAATGTATTCCCACGGCAACACAACTTAAGTGTGTTTTAAGCAGCAAGCTAATTAAACATGCACTCACGTCGCTTCGTTCAAAAAGAATTTGAAAACAAATCTATTAAAAATGTATGTATGCAAACAGTCGCTTCTAAATGGCAAAGAATGTTTACTCGTAATTTATTTAGAAAGTGTAGAAAATGTGCTTTATATAAATAAAAATCAGAAATAAATATTTATTTAAGCTCGAAGCATTTTATTCTTTTTTCGGACGTTGTGGCTTAATGTATGCCTGATAGTAAAAGTTACCAAACATGACCATCATGGTAATGGCCTGTGATATCTGGAAGTACTGCATCCACATGGGAAATCCGCATGCTGGATTAAACAATACCACCAACATAGCCTGCATAAATAGTAAAACAAATTGTGCTATTTGTATGCCCGTGATGTACTTCTTCCACCACAGGCTGTTCTTAAGGCCCGGATACATGGCCGAGATGAAATAGTAGAAATACATGACGGTATGCACAAATGCATTGAAAAATCCCATCATTGTGTATTGTCCGCCAACGCCATAGACTCGCACCACCCAAAACATGCCATATACCATGATGACATGATGATAAACATGCAGAACCGTTATCTGTTTATAACTCTTGCGTAGGACAAAGAACACCGTGTCTAACAGATCCAATGCCTTGTTGATGTAGTAAGCATAGGTTAGCCAACGTTCAACATTCTTTTCGGGATGATCTTGGGGCAGACTTTCCATGCAGCGTAAATTGTATGCGGGACGCATGACAATGTATATTAAGCCCTTTAAAGAAATCAAACTTAATACGAAGAGTTTTTGTTTAACGATTTTTTAAACTTACATAGTAAAACATTGTCGCATTGTAGAGAACCTGAAAGATGTTATAGACGAGTATGGCATTCTTCACATTATACGGCCTGCGATTTTCCATAAAAATGCGTCCGACTTTCAGCACAAAAAGGATATATCCCGCGATTAATAATGTGACTGGCCATGGTGAGCTTAGCAATGGCATTTGCTTTACCCAAGGATCTGAGTGTTGCAAATATTTGATTATTTATCCTGGCATTAAGGATTTGTTGTAGATGTTATTTACCTGCTGGCTGAGTTTCAAAAACGGCAAACACTGTCGAGTTCATTGTATCCCCAAGTTGATTGAGATCCGAGTGCGGCTTCTAACTAATTGCGACTGAGGCAGCCGCTTCGCATTACGCACGAGCATAGTTCGTTTTTGTGGCTTAGGTTCTAGGTGTTAAATGTGTATGTGGTGTGTTTATGTGTGTATTTGAATGAATATGTATTTATTTATGTACCATGTACTAAATCTCTGCATGTCTACACGTAGCTTACGTAACAACTTACATAAGGAAACGTGTTGTAAAAAAAATACGTAGAAACTTTTTGTAAATAATTATCTTTGGATAGAGTAGCTATCTACATATGTAGAATACATTACTTCTAGCTTACACACACTTTTCATGGGGCTTTCACTGCTGTATAATCACTTCTGCCCAATGTTCTTCTTAATCAATCCATTTTAATACGAAAGAGGATACGACGTTGATTCTTTTTCGATTCGAAGAGTATTAAATTAATTAGGATCTGGTCATTAGTTTTAAATTCTATATTTTTTTTAAACATTTTTGGTGATATTTCCGTAGTTTTATTGATAGGCCTGAAATGCTTAATGATTTTTTCAACACAATCGCTTACAGAGTTCATGCATTTGGAACTACTTCAAGTTCGAATCGGTTGTCTGTTTTGTTCTATGTACAATTATGTTGATGATTTTGAACGTGTTCGTTTAAGGTTATACAATCATTTGACTACATTATAGACTAAAGTGTGTTTTATTATATTGTATTTGAAATTTAGCTTTTTTTCTTTGTTGCAGCTGTCAACAAACTGAGCAGCAACAATGAAATGCAAAAGTGGACAATGCGACCTTGTCAACTACAACAAGAACAACAACAGCAGCAGCAGGAGGAACAGCAATTACTGCCAACCTAAGCGACACATAATGTGGCAAGCACTTGGCACAAAGCGAACACGTTTATGATCAAAACCAGCAAACAAATCTAATTACACTGAATTGCCCAGTGTTGATGCTGATGATGGTGATGATGATGAGCATTTGGCTTGTTTTTGGCCAGGCCAGGAAATGAGTAAACAAATTGAATATAAATTCCAGCGCTTGCCAAAAAATTTAACTGGAATCTTAAAGCGTTGCCAAACAACAAGATCTGCAAACTGCAGTCGCTGAGAATTTAATTAAGCGCAGAAGAAAAATATATAAAGAGAGAGCACAAAAAAAGGCGTACGGATTCATAGTGCAAAAGTGGGCAGTGGCCCTGGCAGTGGCCATAAATCAGCCGAAGCCGTAGGAGAAGCAAAAGCATTTGCTCGGTTGCCTTTGAGTTCACTTTTTTTTAAAGCGAAAACCCGGCGAGCAACGACCCCAAAAGCAGGAAGCTGTAGGCGGGCAGCTGCACCGGCAGCGGCAGCACGTGCCACGTGCCACTTGCCACTCTTACAGTGGCACTGGGCAATTAGTCGCCGCCTTCAATAGCCAGCGGTAATAATTTTGGCTCCATTGAACGTCAGTTGGCTGCCACACTGATGACTGCCGCCAAGAGACGTGCAGCAACTGGCGGCAGCAGTAGCAGCGGCAGCAGCACCAGCAGCACGAGTAGTAACGAACAGCAGCCACTGCAGCAGCAGCATCAGCATCAGCAGCAGCAACATCATCAAGTGCAACACCACCATCATCATCATCATCAGCATCAAGATGGGGATCAGCAGGCGCACGAGTATCAGCATCTGTTGCAACATCAGCAACATTCATACCACGCAACGCAACACCATTCACAGCAATACCACCAGAGACAACATCAGCAGCAGCAGCAACATGCGTCGCCACATCGACAACAGCAACACCAACAACATCAGCATCAACATCAGGCATCTGCATCATCAGCAACGGCGACACTACGCGATTGTTCTGTCAAATTGCCCCTGGACATCCTGTGAGTATTGTTAAAATAAAAACCCAGTAAGCCCCCAACTGGCATTAAAAGCGAGAGGGGTCAGAGTTGGGTTCTCGTTTAGATTAGAGCTTGCGAATCCCCTTCAGGGCTTTTAGCCGAGTTGTTCATTCGTTAGACGCTTTAACTAGTTAAATACCTTATGCCCTAGGCAATAAAATGCGAATGCATATTATATGGCCATGGTTAAGTTTAAATGAAAATCGGTCAGGGTTGCTAATTCAAAAGTGAATATAATTATTTAATTTAATATTTTTCCTAAAAATAAATTTATCATAATGAAATTTGGTATTAAATGTTTTATTAAATTATAAAATTTAAAGTTGAGTTTTTAAATCCAAAAGAAAATTACATATTTACAGAAAGTTTTTTATCAAATTTTTATTTCAAATTTCATAAGAAAATTATGAAACTTATAAATTTTTGATTTAGAAATTATTTATTTCTAAATAGTTTTAATTTTGAAATTAAAATGCTCCATGTTTCCATTTTCAGATTTAAGTCACCCACATTTTATTTTACAAGTTTTATGAAATTTTCCTTTACTCAAATTTAAAATGAAATTTTCCTAAGACTTTCCATAAAATCTAGGAACGAGAATGCAGCGTATGTAACATTAAAGTGTAGTATTTCTTAAATTTGTTTTCGTTTTGCGTTTTTGTTTCCGGGATTGCAATGTCAAATGTAAGGGATAAAAAAGTAAATGATTATGTGCGCACGTCTCATGCTTTCATAAAAAGAGATTTACATTCGAACGACTCGGAATAAAAATTGCATTCATGTTAATGGTTGGACAATCATTTTTTCCGACAATTCCATCTAGCCATGCTTTATTTATATTCTCCTGTATTCACGTAGAACGTACAAACAACATTTTGTTGTAACGCCAATTAACTCTTCCGAATTGCACACGCTTACATAAATGCCTTTTAATTAGTGATACAGTTTCAATGCATTTTAAGTTGTTTGAAAAAAGATATACACCAATAACCAGAACTTTAGTTAGATAAATGGTATTAAACTTTAAACTTAATCTTTAAAATGTAAATATTGTAGAGCACTATAGATATGAGTCTTAAAGTAGGTAAGCCACAAAATTTATGAAGTCTGATTTTAAAGCAAAAATGTTTATGACTAGTTAGAATAGTTTTCTTATGTTTATTTTCTTATGGTCAAACCTTTAAGCAACACAAACTCAACTTTAATTGCTTGCAACTGTTAAGAAATATGAAAATTAACAAAAGTCAAATACATTTTTTCAGTATTAATAATGTTTTTTTAAGAAGTGCCACAAATCATATTAACAATTAATCAATTCTCTAGTCAAATTTAAAATGTTTGCATTTTCAAATTAAAAATTTTTTACTTTTAAAAATTGTTTTTAAAATTAAACTTTTCAAAATGAAAAAAAACACCATTGGTCGAAAACCATTAACATAAATTTTGAATGAATCTAAGTGTAAATTTTACGATTTACATTGTTTTTTTTTCTGTGTAGTTAAATACCTTATGCCCTAGGCAAATAATATGCGAAGGGTATATATGGTCATGGTTAGGTTTGAGTGGTGAGGGTTGCTAACAAAAGGAATATAACTTCAGAAATAATATCCTAAAAATATTTATCATAATGAAATTTGGTAATAAATGTTTTTTTTGGGAGTAACTTTACAAAATCCACAAGAAAATTAAGCTTTGAAATATTTTTTTATTTCCTTTCTTTAAGACTTTACTTTTTCATTGAACTTTTTATTTTAAATATTCCTTTTCCGTTCCCTTTTTTGATTATCAGATAGGTTATCCAAATATAAGGGTGTACAGCAGTCATTTGTAAACTTTCTTGTTTTTGTTTTCTTTTGCTTTTTGTTTCCGAGATGGCAATGTCAAATGTAAGGGAAAAAAAAGTAAATGAATGTGCGCACGTCTCATGCTTTCATAAAATTTACATTCGAACGACTCGGAATAAAAATTGCATTCATGTTAATGGTTGGACAATCATTTTTTCCGACAATTCCATAAGCCATGCTTTATTTATATTCTCCTGTTTTCACGTAGAACGTACAAACAACATTTTGTTGTATGCCAATTAACTTTCCGAATTGCACACGCTTACATAAATACATCTTAAAGTGATACAGTTTCAATGCATTTAAGTTGTTTGAAAAAAGATATACACCAATGAGAACTTTAGTTAGATAAATGGTATTAAACTTTAAACTTAATCTTTAAAATGTAAATATTGTGAGCACTATAGATATGAGTCTTAAAGTAGGTAAGCCACAAAATGTATGAAGTCTGATTTTAAAGCAAAAATGTTTATGACTAGTTAGAATAGTTTTCTTATGTTTATTTTCCTATGGTCAAACCTTCAAACAACTCAAACTCAACTTTAATTGCTTGCAACTGTTAAGAAATATGAAAATAACAAAAGTCAAATACATTTTTCAGTATTATTAATTAAGAAGTGCCACAAATCATATTTAATGTGCAGCTAAGTCGACTCGAGTGAGATAAATGCAAGAAGTTTGCCATATTAATTGCACAAGCTGCAATTGTTGAGCACTGAATGGTGAATTGGGCTAAGTCTTTAAGCCGCTTGCCAGCAAAATGGTTCAGATTGTTGTTGTTATGAAAAAATGAAGTCAACTTTTGCCCAGAATTTAAATTGTTTAAGCTGCCTGCGGGCCAGCCAAACAAGGGAACGTTGGCGGGAAACGTGAAAGGGCTGTAGCTTGTCAACTTGAATGCGTGACAGCAGCAGCAGCTACAACAACAGCAACAACAGTAGAAGTAAGCACTATAATAACAACGACAGGAACAACAACAATAACATAACAGTCAAAGGGAAGCGTTGCGTTTATGCAGATGCCAAGTCAAGTGGGCAACAAAAAAGGGGCGTGAAACGAGGCCAGTCGTGACTGTATATGTGTGTGTGTGTGTGTGTGTGTTTGCTGCAAATAGAAAACTTAAAGCATGCGGTACTTCTTTTGCCAAAAGAGTGAGAGCGACAGAGAGTGCGAGCGAGAGAGAAGTAGTTCTTGTAGAGTCTTCCATGCTTCAAGCTGCAGCTTGTGTCGTTACTTTTAATGAGGTGTCGCTGCTGAAACTCGGCCAACAGGATGGAACGCAAAAGCTGCCAACTGCCAGGCACAGCCTTGTTGACCCCCCCTTCCGTCCCTAAAACCCTTCTGCCTGCAGCTATGCTCTACATATATACATGAATGCACTTAGACATCGTCTGACTAGCGGCGTCTGCTCCTGCTCCTTGCTGCGGCGGCATGCTGCAAATGAAGTCATCCATTAGATGACGTTACGTATACGCCACGTGTGCGGAGTTACAGTTAGTTTTGGCTCATAATGCCAGAGTGTGTGTGTATGTGTTTGGTCTAAGCGGAAACGTTTATAATGGAATTCGCTTAAGCGCTGACAAGGCACAAGAAGGTAAAAAAGCCAAGTGTCGCTGCGCTAATTTCTGCAAGACTTTTTGTACTTTTGGTAAACATTTTTTCTTTATTTTTGGCTTGCCAAAGCGTGAGTCATCCATTCGAGCTTCGAGTTGTCGTTGTCGTTTGGGCCGCCACTTTAATTACTCAGCAGCAGCAGCAGCAGAAGCAGTTGAAGTAGCAGTTGAAACGTGCAATCTAATTAGCTTAGCGACAGCCGTCTCCTATTGAAAATGGTCGTCCATTAGATTAATTGAGCACAGGACGAGCACCAAGCACCAAAACGAACTTGAAGCTATACTTATGCCCTGCCCTGACCTTTTCTACACCCCCTTTTTTCTACAGTGCACGCTTGAATATTGAAACTCTTGAGTGGTCGTATATGTGATTTTAATCTAAGTTTGATAATAATAATAATATTACTTCGATGAAAGTACTAATTGATCTGTGTATTTATTTTTTGAATAGTTTGTGATTGCAATGTGGCTTCAAACCATTAGTTTTTATTGCTAATAAGAGTTTTGTTGTTTGAAAAATAATGTGTTCTTCGATAAAATTGTTTTTATAGAGTAAATAGAGTTAATATTTTGGCATTTTTGAGATTATAAAAGTTTTTTTTTTTTTTGAGAGTAAAAATAAAACTTAAATATGATAAGTTTTTATAAACTTTTAAAGTAATCTAATTACAGAAATTAAAAATACTCTGAAATAAGTATTAAAAAAAAGTTAACCTGAAGAGTATAAAAACTTTCCACTAACAAATAACTACTGTATCAGTCTAACTCACTCCCCTCTTTCTTTTTTGCAGTTGGCTGCCCAAATCGGCAATGCGCCCCGTTGGCACCGATGCCTCACACACCGATTGCATACTCGTTGTTGGCGTCTCCCGTCCAAAGCTTGCCGTTGTCTTTCTAACGGTCATGCTGATCTCTCTATTTCTCACCTTTCACGTGCTGTACGACAGTGCCGTCTACAATATACAAGCGGCCCAAGCTGTACACGAACGTCATCGCCTATCCCTGGCCGCATCTGCCTCAGCTGCAGCATCATCATCGTTTTCATCTGGTGCAGGCGGCACTGCTTCTGGGGGCTCTTTAAATGCCAATCATTTGCCGGTGTTTGTTAAGCCTGTAGTTAGCTCAAATCAGCTAAGTCATCCCATGGTCTTTCCCTCCAGCCGTGTCCACTTTCCCAAGACCAGTCGACGCCTGCCCCAGGTGAGTTTGCCAATGCAGTTTCAGATAACGCCAACGTCCAAGCTATAATTGCTAGCAATTTGCATTTTACACTTCTACATCTTGTTGCTTCCTGCATTTCAGGCACTGATAATTGGCGTACGCAAGTGCGGCACTCGAGCATTGCTAGAGATGCTGTATCTGCATCCGCGCATCCAGAAGGCTGGCGGTGAGGTGCACTTCTTTGACCGTGATGAGAATTACCTGAAGGGTCTGGACTGGTATCGCAAGAAGATGCCCCATTCGTTTCGGGGCCAAATTACCATTGAGAAGAGTCCCAGCTACTTTGTCTCCCCCGAGGTAAGTCTACCCTTTACACTCACTTTGATGCCGTCGTAATTGGCAATTAGGCTTGTCCGCTGCACATGACCGACCCTAATTATTAATTAACTGGCCACCGCCTAGCACTTGTACTCTATAAATACACAGACCTTATGGACACACACATCGACCATGCATATCGACATCCATCAAATTAAACCGAAACGTTTGCGCTTCATGACCAATGTTTATTATCGCATATCTAGCTATCTCTCCCTCTCTCCCTCTCTCTCGCGTCCTCTCTCGCTCTTTTTGTCGGACTGTCTGGTCTCTTTGCCAATTTCCGCAGTCCAGTCTAGTCCGGGTCACCGTGTCCGTGTCCATATCCAACCAATTTTGGGCAGCGGAAATGTTTGCAAATTCATTTGCCAAACGGCGTCATCTAACACATTCTCGCCAAAACCTCCCTGGATCAGTCTCCCCTCTTTTTTTTAACGCTTTCTCAAACTGGCCATATTATTGTTTGAAATGCCCTGTAAAAGTGCTAGGTGTGAAAATGGTGAAATGATTAGTAAAAGACTTTTGGGAACAGTAAATAACAATGAAAAAAAAAATTATCTACAGACTGTTAAAAAAAGGTTGCTAAAGGCTTACTAAATATATGTAAAAGAACATTTCACGCCTTTTTTGTCATCATAATCTTCCTTTTTTTCTTAATGTTTTTGGGTTAAAGTCTAAATGTTGGAAGTTGTAAAATATGATATAATATGGTTTTTTTAATGCATATACTGTTTTTAACAACTTTTTCTACTTATTCTTCTATCTCTACTACTACTTCAACTATTTCTACTACAAAGTCTACTACTATTTACCTTCTACTACCACTTCTTCGATTACTACTTCTTTTACTTCTATTTTCACTACAACCTTAATACTTCTACTGTTTATACCACCACTTCTACAGCTTACTCTACTACTACTTCGTCTCCAACTACTTCTACAGCTTCTTTAAATCCTTCTTCTTATACTACTGCTTTAACATCTACTTCTTCTTTTCCTACCTCTTATACTACTACTTCCACACTCGTATGCTTCAACTACTTCTTCTACACACTACTAAATCTACTACTACTCTTTGTTTTCAAACTACAGGATATCTTCCCGACTAACAGACACATTGCACTATGATCCTGGCATATAGCCACATATTTTTTATTTGGCTATACACTCATATATATCCATATTTTTTTTTTTTCGGGTAATATTTATTTGTATTTTTTGTCCGCCTGTTGCCCGCATAGTGCCACTGGCGCTGATGCAATTTGCTGGTCGAGCCGGAAGTTGCATGTGTCAGTGAAATTGAAGCCTTTAGCTGGGAATCAGGGGATATATGAAAACTGGGAATCGGGAATCGAGAACCGAAAACAGGAACAACATGAGCTGACAGCCAGCATGGTGCATGGCAGCTCTGAGTCTCTCTCTGGTTTGGTGTCATGGCAATGGCAATAATTCATACAGTTTATGCTTTCAATTTGAAGCTCAGCTGCAGCTTTCAACTTGCAACTGCAGTTGTCAGCCGGTTGCCCCAGCCACTTGCAACCCGTTGTTGCCATTTGTTAAGGCTTCATTAATGTCATGATTAATATTTATTGACATACGCTTGGGGAGCCAACAAAATAGGAAGTAGAAGCGGAGTAGTTGACTTTCAGCCTGGCATAAATATAAACCTGTCTCGCCCGCTCCCACTGGGAGCCACTCAGTGTCCAAACAGCTGCCTCACCCTTTCCGCGCCTCGCCCTCTATCTCTCTATTTTATTTAAATGTGCGCACACATTTAATGCCGATGCCGACGCGAGGCGCGTTTGCAGTTTAAAACAAGTAAGAAGGCTGTAGACGAGAAACCCGACTAGGACACACCCATATGTAACCCGTACAGTCAGTGTGTATTTAGCGTGACCAATATGATCAAAATTCAAACTGTGATTTCTCAGGTGTTTCTTGACAGATTTCGATCAATTTTTTTTAGATGTTCATTATAGTATCTATAGTTCCAAACCTCATTTTCACAATTATGAAATTCAAGATTTTTGTGTTATCGATAAAATTTGTGTATCGGAACCGAAAACTGTTATCGAGTCCATATGATTATATTTTTAATTTTATCGATATGTTTTGTTATCGATAACCTTTGTTAACGGATACCCAGAAGTGTTATCGATAGCTTGAAGCTAAACTTTCAAATTTGGAGTCTCTAGCTCTTATAGTCTCTGAGATCGACACGTTTATACAGACGGCGCGTTAGGCTTCTTATAATTCACAACTGGTTTAAGCCCTCCACAAGGTGTCCTCTGCCTATAAATACAGTGCATGCAGCTCAAATTAAATTTTTTTTTTTTAATTTTTTTTAATTTGTTTTTTCCATCTTACATAGTTTGACGTTTAATTTACCTCGTTAGGTTTCTTATAATTCGCAACTGGTTCAAGCCCTCAACAGGGTGACTTCAGCCTATAAAATCAGTTCATGTAACCCAACTTAAAATTTTTTTTACTCTTAACTTGAGTTTACTAATGAGTTATCAACATTGGGCCAGCCCCAGATTTCGAGCTTCGTAGTTTTCACACTCAAAAATAAAGGTCAGTGAGCATTAAACCAGGAATCTATAAACAGTTTTGAAGACGATAAGCTTTAACTAAATTTATTTAAATTGAATAGTACATTTGCACAAAACCATTATACCCATGTTTACCCATTTGATGGGTTAAGGGTATAATTAGCCTTGCGCCCATAAATAATGCTGGAAACGAGAGGAACAAAGAGGGAGAGGGAGAGATCCCTACGGTGTGCTTGGGCCTTCACTGAATGCACCCCATGAGGTGCAAAGGCAGGGAAAGGTAGCCGCTTATATTTATTACAGTCATATAGTATATACTGAATAGAATATATATGCAGTTGATTCAGAGTTGAGTTTAAACAAAAGGCCGACGCGACGCTTCTCGTTTCTGGTTCATCAAGATGCAACTTGTGTGTTTAATATGATTTTTACCATAGCTGCCTGTTGTACTTGTTGCATACTTTTCAGGGCGAACTTGCATTGAAATTGATTAACTTCATTTAGCTCGCCTCGTTGGCGTTTTTTGCATGCCCTGCACACGATGAATATTGTGGCAAGAGGCATATTAAAAATTTGATTGATTTTTTTCCAGGCTTAAATAGACTTTAAGGTTGTTTACTATTTAAATTGTATGGAGGAATAACGAGTATATACTAGCGCCATCTATTGTTCGTTAGAATGCCTAACAACGCTTTAATGCTGGGTATTTTTATAGTTTACCCCCAATTTGCCATTTACACGCCTCAAGAACTTTTGTGCCGCAGTTTGTTGCGCCGCAAAACGACGGCCATTGTACGGCAATATTTTCCGGTTAAATTAAATTGTTCACTGCACAGATGGCTGCTGCAACGAGTCGAGCTAACTGTAAATTCATTAGCTGCTTATCTTAGTCACGTCGTCATAAGTTTGCCAATATTTCTTAAGCCACACTTACGCCATACGCTCTCATACACATTGCAGGTTCCGGAACGTGTGCGTGCCATGAATGCAAGCATTAAATTGCTGCTGATTGTGCGTGAGCCAGTGACCAGAGCCATATCGGACTATACGCAGCTGCGCAGCCATGCGGCAACTGCGATACTGCCACTGGCCGAGAGCAGTGCGCCGGGCAGTGGAGCTGGTGCTAGTGCTGTTGCTGGAGCCAAGATGTCAACACCAATGTCATTGTATGCCAAGTTGCATGCCGCACATGGCTATGACAATGCTTTGGGCAGCGGTGCGGGTGCCAAGGAGACAATTGGGGCAGCGGCAAGACGTGCGGCAGCAGCAGCAACAACAACAACCACGCCCACTCCAACGCCAAGTGCCGCCCAATTGGCAGCCAAGTAAGTGGTATTCATGAATGAATGAAGTGCAATTTGCATATTTCATTTGTGTTTATTATCCTTTCGCTCTCTCTTTCGCTCCTTTCATTTAGATCCTTTGAGGAGCTTGCCATCTTTCCCAATGGCACTGTGAATGAGGCTTATCGTCCACTCAGCATATCCATGTATCATATGCACTTGCATCGCTGGCTCGAAGTCTTTCCCCGTGAACAGCTGCTTGTCGTTAATGGCGATCGATTAATTGAGGATCCACTATCGCAATTGAAGCGCATTGAGGCGTTTTTGGGTAAGTACGAGGGAATGTTGTACCTTTAACTTTGGTTAATAACAAGCTAAACAAGGACTTTCATGAAAAAAGGGTCTTGATTTTAATGCCAATTCTGAGTTTTCACTCATTACTAGAAGCTTTATGAAGCCATCCAGAAAACAGTTCTTAGGTTGGAGAAATTACTAACCATTAACAACTTTCTATACAAATAATATTCTACATCTATACGGAAAAAAGTTTTTACGTTCATAAATGTATCATTTATGGTCTTTATGAAGTGAATAAGTTCCCAATAAACTTAAAGAAAAAAAAGTTAATAATGGTTTCCAGTGTCCACATCTGAAACTCGTAAGGTCCACTCCACACCTTGCGTTGCCATTTTCTTAAGAAATACTTTCTAGATAACAATAAGCTTTTTAAGAAATTTCTTTATATAATTCAAGAAACTTTAATATATTCTACGAGTTTTAATTTGGTTTTTTAAGTTGCAAAATAATATTTAATCTATAAATTATCTAAATATATATTATGGTGAGTAAATATCTTGAAATCAAGTGAATCTAACTTATTTAACCCAACTTCATCTCTTATTTTTTGCAGGCATTGAGCATCGTGTGCGCAGCGAGCATTTCTATTTTAATGAAACCAAAGGATTCTATTGCCTGCGCTATGATAATGGCGATCGTTGCCTGCGTGAGACCAAAGGACGCAAACATCCACATGTGGATCCCGTTGTCGTCTCACGTTTGCGCAAATTCTTTGCCGAATATAATCAACGTTTCTATGAGCTGGTTGGCGAGGATCTCGGCTGGCCCGAGGAGTAAAACGAGAAACAAGGACTGACAGAAATGAGAGAGGCTAACTAAGAAATCATCCAACTTCACTTTCCACCTATGGCTGCACTTTAAAGCGATGCGAAATGAAAAACGTAAAAAAACTGGGGATGATGCCAGGGCATAACATTTCCCACTGAGCGCAGCGCCATATATTTCACTGGCAACCCGCTTCGGCTGTCTGACAGTTCAATTATGCGAACTTTGGCGCCCACGAAAAAAATCCTTTTAGCCCCCAACCCCCACAACCTACGCAGATTTCCTTTCACTGCAGCGAGCACGAAAATGAAATGGAAGAAAAGTGTGAAAAAAAAAGAAGGAGAGAATAAACAGCGTGGAAATACTATATGTATTGTATTGAAAAAAATATCCAACAACAACAAGAAAAGCAATATCTACATGATGTACGAAAGTTGCATTACAATGTCTGTGTATGTATGTGTGAGTGTCAGTGTATGAGAGTGTGTGTATGTGTCAGAGAGCATAAAATTTAATTAAGCAACTAAATGTGATTTTATAGCATATAAGCGATAAACAAATTGAAATTAATTGCGATTTGCAATTGATTTCATTTGCGGCAATGAGAAAAAGTAAAAGATAGAGTAAAAATACCGTCGGCTGAATTAAAAGTGTGCATAAAAAAAAAAAAAAAAAAAACTAAACGTACTTAAATATACATACAAATATATATACAAGAAATTACAACTAGTATCACAAAACATATTCTGAGCTACTCAACATTTAGTTGTTAAGGTAATGAAAAAAAACTATTTAAAGTTTTTAGCGCCGAATCGAGGCTAAACGTAACATATCAAAAAAAAACCAACCATGAACTCAAAACATATCAGCAACAAATGCTTAAATATACTATATACATAAACTAAAATATAAGGCTTAGTTTAAAGTTTGTTATTCATTATGATTAGTATAATTTGGCAAAAATGCCTGCAATTGTTTAGAACTTTTTTGTAGTATTATAAACCAAAAAAAGAAAACCAAAATACCAAGTCCTTAGACAATTTACTAGTTAAATGCACTGCCTAAAACCAAAATATATCTATTGTGCACCAAAAATTTGTAATAAGTATAAATTTTTTAAATGAAATTTTTTAGCAAGATTTTATTTTTGAAATTCCTAGCAATAATGAATGCAGTTTAACTTAGTTTAAGCTATATTTACTTATACATACATATATATTTCAAGTACTTTTGAAACTAATTGTGAAAGAAATACCAAACTAAATACTTAATGCATATCAACTCAATGTGAGCAATCTATAAACTTAGGCTTAAAACAAAACCTATCCATTTATGTGTGTAAAATATTATATATAACCGTATAAATATTCATATACATGATGACCCGAAACTTTGTTAATTCTACACCCAATGCCTTGGTTCTTAAATGCAATAGTTTTTAAGGGATCTTCAGCACAGAACTTATAGACATATATAGACATTGTTGAACAATCCACAATCCATGTAAACTATATAAAAAAGAAAATGAACCACAAAAGCAATATAAAGAAGAGAGAAGAGAAAAAACCCAAAAACAAGACTGAAGGTCCTCCGCAGAATGAGTTTTCAATGATTATACGTTTTAAATGAAAGTACCAATCAAACCATATATAAGTAGCATGGAAAATATAGAGTATATTTTCGTGCCGAGACAACGAACGTTTATAATTTGTTATATTTTTATACAAATGATGAATGAAACCGAAACCCGAAAGAAATACCACAAAATATCAAGTTTGTTTCTTTTGTGTGTTCGTGCTGAATTTAGTCGTACATTATATATATAGTATATAGTATATACTATAGTTGAGTAGTTACCTTTATCCTTTTTAACTACGCCAATTACATACTAAAAATAGTACATAATATTAAATACATATCAAGTGTTTAACTCAACTCTAACGCCTCCATTGACATATTGATATATTGATGTATTGTCTACTTACATTTTTACATGTGTGTGTGTTTTATTTCAAAATCAAAAACTAATTAACAACCACATACTTACATACATATCATGCATAAGCATACAACTTGCTAATCTATAATGTACCTTAACAAAAAACAAAAAAAAAAAAAAACTAACTATGTATATTTCTTTAACTCTCAAAATCTTGACTCTTATTCAAATTTTCAATGTACATGACATAACGATAACGATAACATATCAACAAAAACAACAACAAACAAACAAATGAAGTGTAAAACCAAATCAACATTTTAAAATTCAAACAACAATTTTACGCATGCAATGAATAAATGTATTAAAAAAACTAACAAAAAAAAGCTTTGAATATTTTATGCCAAGGGTTAATGATTTTTAGCTCGCAAGCTTTTACGTTTGTACAGTTCACAAACCATTTCAAAAGCTTTGCAGCGAGAAAAGCTCATGTAACTGGGAAATATGAATGAATGAACGCAGCTAGAAAAACGTATTTAGTTCTTGCTTGCACGCTCTCGAGCTAAGTTTGCTCTATGCGGGAAAAGTTTTTGTCAAGTGTGTCTGTTATTAATACTATAAGCAATTTTATGTGTTTACTGTTATAACAAGCGGTAATTAAGAACGCATTTGATATCATATGATGTGGAAATGTGTAGAGCGCTATACAAATAATGCTTCCAGGCAACAGCTGTTTGCTGGGCGGCTGTTCTCTCTGGGCAACGAACTTAAGCAGCAGGTGAGTGTGTCACACAGCTGAGAGCGTGAGAGTGCGAGAGAGAGCTTTGTTTACAAACAATCAGACCCAATGGAAAATTTACTCAAACACAGACCCACTTGGAACTATTGGACACAGCGCCAACGCGTGCGGACGAGGAATGGCTGCAGGCAAAACCCTATGCAGCAGTGCCAGGACCCGGAACATGGCGTGTACTATCCTTCTTTTTGCCTGGCGGTAAGCTTTTAAGTACTCAAATAATTGGATATTATAGTATTTTTTATGTTCTAGGTAAACTATACAACACGAATCTGATTGAGATGAATCGTCGCATGCGTAAATGGTATGGCGATATTTACAGATTTCCGGGCCTAATGGGCAAAGGTGATGTCATCTTTACGTATAATCCAAAGGATTTTGAGATCACCTATAGAAATGAGGGCATTTGGCCGGTACGCATAGGTCTGGAAAGTTTTACCTACTACCGCAAAGTGCATCGTCCGGACATATTTGGTGGTATTGGTGGATTAGTGTCAGAGTAAGTATTTTTTTGGCCAAAAATTAGTTTTTCCTTAATAAAAATATATGATTTTTCTTTATTTACAGACAAGGCAAATCCTGGGCAGATATACGTAACAAGGTTAATCCGGTTCTCATGAAGGTTCAAAATGTTCGACAGAATCTTCCACAAATCGATCAGATTTCCAAGGAGTTTATGGACAAGTAAGCTATAACTATTCAGCCTTGAACCAATCTCTTACCATGTTTTTTTCCATAGGTTGGAAACTCTTCGTGATCCAAATACGCACACACTGAAAGCCAACTTTCATGAACAGATCAAGATGTGGGCTTTTGAGGCAATTAGTTTTGTGGCACTTAATACACGCATGGGCTTACTAACAGATCATCCAGATCCAAATGCAGCTCGTCTCGCCAAGCATATGTCGGATTTCTTTAACCTAAGCTTCAAGTACGATGTACAACCCTCAATCTGGCCATATTATAAGACGCCCGGCTTTAAACAGTTTCTACAGACTTACGATCACATAACAGAGATAACAACCAACTATATTGAGGCGGCCATCGGTCGCTTCGAACAGCAGGAGAATCATGGTAATAAGTGTGTGCTGGAACAGTTGTTGGCCTTGAATAAAAAGGTGGCTGTGGTTATGGCTATGGACATGCTGATGGCTGGATTGGATACGGTAAAGATTTCGATTACTTATTGAGACTGTTTAAAACTCAATATATATATTACTTTTAGACCTCTTCGGCTTTTGTGACTATACTATATCATCTCGCCCGCAATCCTTCAAAGCAAGCGCTGCTGCGTCGCGAGCTCTTGAGGATTCTGCCCAATTCAAATGATTCTCTGACCGCAGAGAATACAAAGAATATGCCATATTTGCGTGCCTGCATCAAGGAGGGTCTCCGGATCACCTCTATAACACCAGGAAACTTTCGCATTACCACAAAGGATCTGGTGTTATCCGGATATCGTGTGCCTCGAGGCACGGGTGTGCTGATGGGCGTCTTGGAGCTATCGAATAGCGATGAATACTTTGCCAAGAGCGCTCAGTTTATGCCAGAGCGTTGGCTAAAGTCTGACTCGGATGCGGAGACAATTGCATGTCCGGAGGCACGTTCCCGTAATCCCTTTGTGTATCTGCCCTTTGGCTTTGGCCCGCGCACCTGCATTGGCAAACGTATTGCCGAGCTGGAGCTGGAGACTCTCCTGGCCCGTCTGCTGCGATGCTACAAGATTAGCTGGCTGGGTCAGACACCATTGCAATATGAGAGCACAATAATCCTGTCTCCCAATGGCGACATCAGCTTTAAGTTTGAACCTTATGATGAATCTTGATACCTTATTGGGTAAATATTATGTTTTTATGTTTGGTTTTTGTTTTTAATAGATTTACAAACGGTTTTCAATTAACGAAATCCAAAAATTTATTCAAATTATTACTTACAATAGTAAGAAACGTAATAACGTAGTGTAAAAAGAAACGATAAAATATGGGATTAAAAAGAAAATGCACTCTGGTAGGAGATGCTATAGTAATTTAGCGTCGGTTGCGACCACGGAAACGTTGATGTGAATGATTGAATTGACGCTGCTGCTGTTGCTTAAAAGGTTTGCCAGACGAATGCGAATCGTGCTGTTCGGCAATACTCGGCTTTGACTGATTCTCTATTTCGGAACCAGCTGAGTATATTTCATCCTGCTCAGAGTAAGGTGTGGAATGATCTGAAAGAAAGAAGTTTCGTTAAAGAACTTGGTATGGAAGTATGGAAAAGTCTTACTTGGTGCCGCAATAATGGCAGCATTCTTCAGAAGAGCCTGTGTGCCCAGACTGCTATTGAAATTGTTGGGCGAACCTGTGAAAAACAAATTGAAATCATTTAGTAGTGTTTGTGAGGAATGTTCTTTAGTTTTAGTGTCAGTTTTCTCATGCAGGATTAGCTAATAGAACAGAGTTTGTGAACAAACCAATGGGACTATAGAATATATCTTCAGAGGATGTAGCGGGCGTTAGGGTATCGACAGTGGGATGATCTGGATTAGGATAAGATAGATCGTGGATCAAAGTGGCAGTTGCGTTATGCTCTCCATTTAACTGCTGCTGCTGGCAGACAGTTTCGTCTGTATCGCAGTCAGAGTCGTTGTCGTTGTTATCGTTATCGTTATCGCTATCGTTTACGGGCTGGGAGATTGTGTGTGGAGTGTAGGGATTGCTTGTGGGTGGTTCAGTGTTGACTGTTGTGTTTGAACACATGCACCGAATAACAGAAACAAAGACAAAATACTAACGTTAATAATGTAGATTCTCTCAATGCACATGCAACACTATTGAATTACCTGCGGCAGCTGCATTATTGTAGTTTCGTGTAGTTGTTAGGGCGGCGCTCAGATGACCTGGCGAGGATTTCCATTGATCGTCCTCCGGAGCTTTGGTGGGCTGTGGTGCTGCTGCTGGTGGGACTAACAAGGAAAGACACCGGGAGGGCGAAAGAGAGAGAGAAAGAAAGGAGACGACGTCAGGGTTTGGGTTCAGGTCAAAATTTATTTCAACTTGGGCTTAAACTTTGAAATGAAATAAATTCTAACTTCTCCTTGGACATAATATTATTTCAGTATATGGTTTTGATGACAAAAAAAATATTTAAATAGAATTAACTTCAAAACTTAAATCGTTAATCGATACTTTCAGTTAAACTAAGCTTAGCACCTAAATATGTGCAATATAAAGAAAGAGAACAGAGAGAGAGAGAGAGAAGGGTGGAAAGTGTGTATATGTATGTGTGAGAGTTAAAAGCTTAATGTCCATTACCAAGTTCCATCTGCTCGTTGACGCCATTGCTGCCATTAACTGTAATCAACTTTGCCTGATTTACTTTCATTGTTGGTGTTATCTCTTCGTGCTGTTAGATATTAGATATTAGCTGTGAATATCCGTGCAGAACGTTAAAATGTTAGCTTACTGTAGCGGCCATGATCTGTTCCTCGTCGCTGCTGATCTGTTCGCTGCTGTGGCTATCGGTATCGCTCAGATCGCTGGTGCTTTCGCTGCTGGCGGCGCTGCCATTCTCCTCGGATGGCACAAAATCCGAATCTTCCTCGGAGTTCTCATGGGCATATTTGGCCAACATCTCATCGATGGTCAGGTTGTGATCAATGTTCGATTCCTCCTTACGTGAACGCTTAGGCGTTGCGATCTTTTCCACCTGATTGTTCTAAGGAAAGTAAATATTAAATTTTCAATTCAAGTTTTGCTTTGTTTAAGCCCCACCTGTTGTTGCGTGCGGTTGACAAGTACAAGCCTATAGTTGTTTGCTTGTTGCACTCCCGGCCGGCAGATGGCGCGATTGAACCACTCGCTCATCTTTTGTGTAAAACTTGTGCCGTTAGCCACGCTGCTCGCCGCCAGCTGAGTTTGTCGCATCGTGCGCAAGCCATGTACGCGTATGGCGCGCAGCTTGCGACGACGCGTCTGTATAAAGTAAATCATATCCAATGGTGAAATTGGTCCATTGCCAATTAGGAAGGCGCCCACGGATAACCAAATGCGCACCAGGCGCAATACAATGATCAGCATCAGGAATGGAGCCCAGGGCAAGGGACGCTCCAGCACAACGCTCGAATTTGTATCTAAGAAGAAACATATTTGCGGTAAGTACAGATAGCCTAAAACTGGGCACAGTAAAAGCTTACCAATGGGCAGACTCCATTTGGTTGTATCCTCAATCAGTTTTAAGCCACGATCGACACGCTCAATGACCATTTGGCCGAAACGGGTGCAAGCGAAACGTTCGGCTTGCTCACGCACCTTCACATAGAAGCTGTTCGGTGAGCGTTGCAGTTCGCTGACTTCATCATCGCCGATATGATCGTTCTGCGTGTTATGATCTATGGCCTGCATCTCAGTCTTCTGTGCCATATTCTTCTTGTTGTTGTTGTTGTTGCTGATGATGATGATGCTGCGGATGCTATGACAATAAAGCCGCACTTGATTAATAGGCAATATTTTATAGCAATTTCGTAAACATATACTATGTATGTATATTATATGTGTAAACAAAACAAAGATTTCTCAACAAAAAAAAAAAATAATTTTTTGTGTGATTTTTTTACAAAAAAAAAAAATAATTTTTTGTGTGATTTTTTTTTTTTCGTTCACCAAAAAACAAATGAAAAATTCGTTTCAAGTTTTTTTTTTTTCTTTTAAAATCGACTTGTCGGCTGTGCGAGTTTTTCTTTTCTGATGTGAAAAGTTTGTGCCCTTATATAGTCTTCCAAAAATTGTCAAATTTTTTCATGGCCTACTATATAAAACTTAAAAAAAGAATTCCTTTACAAAATTGTGTTCAGGTAGAATTTCAAGCTCTGACATCATTGGCGGCGTGATTGGGCGCTGACAACCCCAAAACTGATCTACATATAAGTAAAAGTACTTACTATAATATTCAAATCTGACACCGTCTGACATCGCAGCATCTCAATGCCACCACCTACATACATATATATCAATATGTATATGTATTATCAGTTGGCTTCATCGCATCGCACTTTTTATACACTTAAACATGGCGCATTTGTTGTTGCCCATGATTTAAGCGACTGTCTGGCAAAACTTATTAAAGGCCTATCGACATACATACGAGTATACTAGTGACTAACAACAAAATCAAAACAATTAGGTAATATACAACCAGATTTTGTGAACTTTGCACTAGAACCGGGAATGCTCTCTGAATAGTTTCTGATTAATTTCAGCTTGGTGATAAGTGAAACTGGCTAAAGTTGGGATGTTTGTTAGAGTTTGTCAAGTGAATCAATACCCTTACGGATTCACATTTTGTCATAGTATTAACAATCTGATCTGAATCAGCATTTATTAAAGACTTTTTAAAACGATTCATTGTTTATTTCTTATTTTTCTGTTATTTTTTTGTTAAGTTTCCCCACAAATTTATAGTACCTTCGAGTAGGGCATATGGAAAATGGCAAACTTATCAATTAAATGATCTAAGAAAAGCGTGAAAAGTATTTATAATCTGTTTATAGAAATACATTCAACAACCTCTACAACGTGCTCTAATCTCTAAATCAAAAACATTACATTTTACGAAAAATAATTGAAATAAACATTTAACATTTACAAAAATGAATGCATGGCATTTAATAAGATATTTATAGAGCTTATTGCACTGCCAAAATACAACAACAAAAAAAGCTGAATGAAAAAATTTTAATAGCAAAAATAATAAAATTATCAAATATTTATTGCTGGGATCAAAGTGTATCGAAAACGGTATGCAAAAAGCAAACGACTGCACACACGCACACTCAGACAAACAGCGTCAAGAACATACATAAATTGTGGATTGTATCAAGAAATGGCAAAAGCGAGAATAGAGAAAGAGAAGAGAAAGAGCAGCTGCATGCAAGCAAGCGCAACGCATAGCGAAAGTAAAAAGTGCAAGGCGATAAAAGCTAACTGCGCCGTTGGAAGAAAGAAAAAGAGCTGAACGGTTATGCTTTGCCGCCTACAAATTGAGATAACGGATTGTAGGAACAGATTAAATGGCGCTAGGGCAGATGGACAAAGCGCACAGCAAGATTAAAGCATGACTTACCTCTACCGGTCTCTTATTGCACTCTATCCTGCTGATCTCAAGCTTTTCTTAATTTTGCAGGTTAATGACCTGAACGTTTTTTTTTTGGTGTACTGTTTGTTAAACTGCCGTTGTATTAAGCCAAATGCTTTTATATTAGAGAACACTAACTGTTTAAATTCTGAAAAGGAGCACTTTAGCTAGACGGCTCTAGACAGACCAACGAACGGCTGCACAACTCCCGAGTGACTGACCAAGGCAACGTGTGCCGAATGCCCTCGAACCGAGAGTGAGTCCAGCGATCAACAATTGCCGATTGACGTTATCAGCTGTTATCGAAGAGATGATGAACAGAAAGAGAGCGCGAGAGCAAACTAAAACGGGACTTGTTAAGCTGCGCTCAGAGCATTGGCATTTAATGGAAGTCTACTCATTAGCTGTATTCCACCTGGCATTCGTTTTTGCATGCGCCCAACACTCGGTCGCGAAATTACTGAAGCGTCGTTGTTAAAGCATGGCCCTTGGGCTGAGTGGAAAGTGTTGCTGCACAAAGCTCGAGAGGCTGCTTAAAATCGTGCACACAGTTAAGCAGACAAGTTCAAACAAGAATAAACATTTAACAAGAACAAGAACAAATAAGTTTAAGTTTCTGTGCTCTCTCTCTCTGAAAATCAAAATATTTAATCAACTGTGACATTCATTTAGCTGCCGGGGCATTGCTATTTGTCAGACAAGTCAAGGGTATAAGCTTTGGCTCATCCTGTTGTGCCGCCAATTATTATCCCGTTTACAGGAGCCGCCCATCAGTCACCAAAAACAACAATAACAACAACAACCGCCACTCAAGTCATTTTGTTTGTCGCACTCAATTGTTTTTGCGCTCGCTCTCTCTCTTGCAATGTCGAGAGCTTTCAATGTTGTGTACGAGCGCCCAAAAGCTCTAAACGTAAACTTAGTTGCGCAAAAACTCTCCACGTTAGCGGACGCGACGGACGGATATTGTAACGTTACGAAGAGCGCGCCTTTTGCTGTACGCAGCAGTGTGAAGCGATTCCAGCGTAAGCGCCGTTCATCTCGCGTGTGCGTTTATGTGTGTGTGTGGATAACGGGGCAACAACGCATTGCAAACAGTGCAAGTGCAATTAGTGGCAAATATTGTATTGCAAATGTGAGTGTGTGTGCACAAAAGAGTGTGTGTGGCAAGGCACTAAAATCACAGCCAGCATCTTTAACAGTGCAAAAAGCCAAAAAAAGAAAGCTAAGGAGGAGGAGGAGCAAGCGGTTTGAAATGTGTCGATGTAACCAGCAGCAAGAAACGAGCAAACGCGCAGCTTACAACTAAAATTTTGGATAGCTGGGGGGGTTATATATATGTTTACCCCACAGCATATGCCTCCTAAAATCGTCGTCCATTTGTATTGGTGCCTGCTCGCGTGCCTGTGAGCACACACACACAAAAGCCTATACGGACACGGACACTAAACATGCGTAAGTAATGAGCAAAAAAAATGGTTTGACACATGCAGGTTTGTGTATAAAATAAAATGTTTTCCGCTATTCCAAATTTTGATAAACCACGCTCTTCCCTTCTCTCTCTCACACTCTCTCGCTATAAAAAGATGTTGACACAGCATAGGTTTGTGTATAAAAAAAATATATAACGGGTTCATAGGTTGTCCTCTGTTTGCTGCTGGCAACAGCTGCTTAACATATATAGGTGTGTGTGTATTTATTTTAAAGCCGTCGTCACACTTTGTAATTCGTTATCCTTTAGGCCACACAGCCGTGCAACACTTGACTTGGCTCTGTTTCTAGCTGCGCTCTAAACTTTGAGCCACACTTGAGTTCTTCGTTGTTGTTGTTGCTTTAGCTGTTTTTTTATATTTATTTTTGCATGTGCCACACATTATTGTTGTGTGGTCTATTTTTGAACGTTGCTTGGGCAAAATTAAGTTCGCGCATAAATTTTGTGGCACGAGTGTGGCTTAAATAGTTACCAAAAAGGTTGTATATATTTATTTCAAAGGAGTTTTGTGATTGCGCCTGAATATTTAAGTATATTAAATGGAAAAAGCCATTTTTTCTTCCGTGGCAATTGTCTCTTTACTTTTTTTAAGCTGTTCTTTAATATTTTTCTACATTTTCAAATCTTTAGCTCCATTTACATAAAGCAACACCATACAAATCTACTAAAATATAGTTAAAAATCTGCAGATTATTGAACGTGAATTCTATGTTGATATTATTTTAACTATATTAGATTGAGTTTCATGCCTGATTTGAAAAAATTACGAATCTTAACTCAAAAATACTATCTTTTATATAAAGAACTAAATATAGCTAAGTTCACAACACCAAAAAATTTAATGTTGAAATTTGCAATGTCATTATTTTGTGCTGAATATTAATCCTAGCAAAGGATACTTCAAAATATGCTTGAGTAAAGTGTAATAAAAACGCAATCAAAACGAAGCAAAGCTTATTGAAAGATTAAAATTGTCTGAGAATGTAAATTATGCTGTTTAGAACAACCTTTTAAGCTTTTGACCCGCCTAATTGAACATAATTAACACAATTCTTGCTTATTTGATTCATAAACATTATTAAATTGCCCTCGTGCTGGTATTTTGGCGCCAGCAGCAGTGGCAGCAGCATTGTCAAGGGGTTAGCCGCCGTGGCGATTCCACAACACACGCAACACCACACGGATGTTGTACGTCATGGTGGATTATGGCGCCTTTGCATGCCGCTGCGTTTCCGCATAAAAAGGGAGAGTATAGAGGGAGTGTGTCGGCGGTACTCACATGATTATCAATTGCTTTGCCTTAAATATATATAGAAAGCAAATGCAGTTCCCCCTCAACACCCAATGCCTTCGCCAACCTCTTTTGGCACTCATTGATGTCGCGTGTCGTTTAATTTTGTTTAATTATTGCTTTTGCAACCATTTGTCGCATATGCCGCAGCGTCGATAAATTGCGACTTGTTTGTTTTTATTTTGGCTTCTTATGCAGCCGTTTGACTTGTCAGCATCTTGCTACGTATCTATTGGGACACGTGAAAGGAGAGGGGGAAGGTGTCTGCTAGAAGCAGCTGTGACCTCGACGTGTCTCTGTTTTAGTTCCTGCTGTGGCTGCTGCCCCGCTGCGTTTATGCTGCACAGCATGCCTGCCACAGACCCATGAACTTGGCGTGCGTCCTGATTGAAATCGCAATCACACAAATTGGCTCTGAACATTGAAAATGCAATTTTCGCATCTAAATTTTAGATTGAAAATGTTTAGAAACAATAGAGAAAAGCTTATTGATATCATTTAAATGATAAGGATTTCGCTTATGTAAAAGAAAAAAAGTTCTTGAACAACCTTTAAGTGATTCTCTTTGAATGCTGTGTGTGAAACTAATTACATCTAAAGCTCTTAATTCAGCTAACTGTTAACGGCTTACGCTTAAGCTGTCGTCGCTCTGCGCTTAAGCTGCTTTACTTCCTTGAGCTTATGTTATGAATAAACCATTCGGCCTAAAAGCCATACATAATCTTTTGTATTTACCCAAAACTTAATAATCTTTTTGCTGAGTGTAGCTGTCTGTGCTCTAATTACGCGTCAAAGTCATAAAAGCTTGTCAGTTATGAATAGGAAAACATAATCGTTGCATTGTTGATCGACTGCAGGCGTTAATTGGATTTGGTCAAAAGCAGTTAAAACCACTAAACTCTCAAGAGTTTGCGTGCCAATCAATACCAGAAGCGTGCTCAAGGCTAAAGGTTAAGCATTAAGGACTTAATTAGCTGCAAGTGGATGGGAATAATGGAACAGCTTAAGTGCCACATGCTCTTTCTGCAAAGCAGCTGTTTATTTTTAACGATTCCGCGTATGCAGCATACGCAATGTGGGCTGCATATGTGTGTGTGGCAAGCGGTTCCGAAATTTACTGGTCGCCTTAATTAAACCTTTGAATGACACTTTTTGGCCAAAATGTCACGACAAGTAATTAAAAAGTTTCTGGCAAACACAGAAAACAGCTGACAAAGTCAGCGACAACAAGCGCGTGGCATAAGTGGCACAAGTGGTACAAGAGAGAAAACGAAAAGCTTCTGGCTAAAAAGTAAACAACAAACAGAAAACATTTTTGGCGCAATGCTTCAGTTCGTAGAATTATTTATCATGTTATTTGGATTTGTCAAGAAATAAGTGCTTTCAAAATTAAATTGTTGACCATTTTCGTTTTGAAGAGCTGTAAATAATAATTTATTTAGGCCATTAAAATCTTCGTATAAAATAAACCAAACAATTTATTTATTTATTTCAGCCAGCAGCTTAGAAGCAAAATGTATTCTCAACAATGCATTTCAAGTGAATTTTTTGATTAATGATTTATCTACAGATTTATAAGTCTCTTTGGCTTAAACAAATTCTAAACAATTTCTTCTGTTTGATTCGCATGCATAAGCGGTTTTCTTAGAAAGTTTTATTAAAATTGATTTAGTAGTGTTTTTTGGAAAAATTTCAATCAAAAAATCAATTTAAAGCCCTTTTAAGCAAAGGTTCAAGAACAAAAGATTATTTATGTACCAAAAAATTTTTTTATTTTTCAAACCACATTTTTCTCTTCCATCATAATATCTTTTATCTCCCACACTGCAATGCAAATCAAAATATGAAAACAAGCTTCTACTAATTATTTTAATTGCATGATGAATGAAGCCAATAAACAAATTCATTTCTCAACAAAGCTGAATGCATTTTATTAAGCTCAAAAAAAAATCGATTTTATAGCTGAAAATCGAGTTTATTCAAATGCAGTTTATGATTTATTTCACTCGTTTTGCCCGATTGGCTTTAATTAAACTTGTTTTGCTTTCCACGAGTCGTTTTGTTTCGACCAGAACACACAAATGCACTGTATGTTTGCATTACGTATACGCCGCATACGTTCCCTGTGGCCTTCTTTTTTATGTATTTCGCATTTTTTGTTGTTGTTTTTTGTGCTTTTCATTCTTTGCTGACATCGCTGTTAGCGTTTAATTACCCTTGGCACGGCATGTCTGCCACGCCCCCTCGTGCCACACAAGGTGCTGCAACTGCTATGCATTTCAAAGTGTGATCCTTGTCTTGTTCTTGTCTGCTTCTTCTTTCAATGTTGTTTGTTGCACGCATCAAAATTTGAAACAATTTGAGTGTAAACGATTGCTGCATAGTTTAGTAAGCTTTGTGGGCACAAAACAATAAAGTCTCCTTGCCCCCCTTTCCCCCTGTCTGTTTGTTTGTTCTTGAGTTGGCCTCAACCTTAAATTTCGATGAATTATTCAAGACTCGACGAGGCTGAAAGCAAAAACTCATTTACGCAGCACTTGACAGCAAAAGTGAAAAGTAACCAAATTCCATTTTATACAAAATTCAAATATTCGGTTAACTTTTCCACCTCTCGCTCTCACGTTCTACGGCCGACAGCCTGTTTGTTTGTGTTTGTTTAGGCCAAAAAGTTGGCAAATACACGAGTTTGATGTATCAAAATGTGTTAATTTCATATATGGGGGGATAGCATCATAAATATGAATAGCTTCAGTCTCGCCGCATCTCCATATGGCAGGCAGTTTTTTATCATGATTTGTAAACAATACGCAAATGAAATTTCATTAAACAAAAAACATAGCTTTAATAATTTTATTCAAAAACCATCAAAGAAAAAATAAAACCGCATAAAACACTTGAACAATTCTATGGAAATGAAACGCGATATTCGCAGCAATAAATGTACGTTTGATAAGAGTCCATAAAATGGGGTTTGCGTGTTGACCGAACATGCGAATAAAAACACTAACAACAACAAGGCAACGAGGAACAACCATAACAATCCAAACTAAAACTGATTTTAGTTTGTGGTGTTTAATCGTATGAGTAAGTTTATTAGATACATATATAAACTGTGAAGTTGGGTGATATAAAATAAATAAAAAGGATATTAAAGTGTTGGCAAAAAGTTAATTTTAGTGTTGAACATTATTTTTAAAGTCATAAAACTAAATACCCTAAAAACAGACGTTTGTATTTAAGTTTTAATGAAAATATTCTTAAATTTTTTTTTTTCTACCTTTTTGCAACTTAAACCAAAGGTAAAAATGCAAGTTTGTATTTAATAGTTATATAGTTTAAGAGTGTAATTGGGGTGAGGAACAATCGAGAAATAGTTAGCAAAAGATTTTATTTACTAAACAACCCAGCTTTTGTTTGTTTTTAAAGCTAAGCATTGTCCTTAAATATACATATGCGAACACTTTAAGAACACTTCAAGCCCAATCCAATTATGCAAACATATTTATTTTAATAAAAGAACATTCTCATACTTTAGTTAGAGTACAGTTGAAGTATATTTCATACTCTAAGTTAATAAACTTTTATGAATGCAGCAATAATTTCTATTGTTATGTTGTGCCAAAGCTATATGTATATGTATTAGGTATACACCAAACACACACACACACACAACAAACACACTCAGTGTGTCTAGGATATAACAAGCATTATTAGCAACGACAATAATAACAGAAACAACGATGTAAGAACGCCAACATTAATAGTCAAACGCGACGAGTTTTGTGCGTTGCTAGACAGCCACATGACGCCAGTTCCTGTCGCCTGTTTGTTTGTAGAGGGGCTGCCGTCAAGCAACAACAATCACAGTCAGGCAGCGCCAACAGATGACGTCATCTGCCACTGCCAACAGCAGCAGCAACAGCAACAACAACAACAACAACACAATAACAGCAGGAAAACACGCCAAAAAAAAAGCAAAAGGAAAAAAGTCAACGCAAGCACATGAAACTAACAAAGGGGCATATAAAAAGCCAGAAGCTAAGCGACAAACGCAACACAAAAAAACAACCCCCCCTAACAGCCCCCCATACACAGCGACAACAAGAATAGAATGTTTGCCTCAACAGGTGAAAATATTAATAAATGGAAAAAAGTCTTTTTGGCTCATGTACACAAATACACAGAAATACATACTCAGCATGAGTATCCGTTACTAAATAATTGATTATTGACCTCGAGCTTGAGTTATTATTGACAAAAGCCAACAACTAAAAGCGAACAACAACAAATTCAAATATATATAATAATCATAATAAAAGGGCATATATTGCACATGTCTCCAATCATATTCATAATTGATATTCCTGCTCAATGTGTGTGTGACAAGTGTGGCATTAAGTGCCGTCGCTTGCGGTTGCATTACTTGATTGCCCGAACAATTTTCGATTTAGATATGAATGAACCGCCGCTTTTAATATGCCTCCCCAATAAAAATGATAATGATGATGATGATGATGTCCTTTACGTTTCGAAAAACAAAGTACTTGGCCTACAGCAGCAACGGCAACATGCCACAAACGCATATCCGTTTCAATATAAATGGTAATGGCAATTTCATTTAAAATACCCAGCACTCAATCTAATTCAGTAAGGCATATGCCATTTTACTCTTTGGTTATAGGTCATAAAAAATTGACATGAAAGTCGACTAAAAATAAGTTTCTTTATTTTTTATTTATTTAAAAGCAGTATTAGTCTATAGCGTAAAACAAGACTTTCTCATTTTATTCTCTTTGCTTTTGCAAAAATCAAAATACAATGCCCTAAAAAAATGCTTCTTCATATTAAAATTGTTGTTCTTGGCCATAAAAATGGCAAGCAACGAATTTTCGTTTCGCTGTCAGTTGCCTGTGGGCCATTTTGACCATTTCGTACTGTCCATGTTGCGTATACGTATGTATGTGTGTGTTAATCGCGAACTTTCGCTTGCAAAAGCAAAAGTTTTAACAGCGAGCCGAGCTAAACTTTTCGTCCGACAATGCTTAAAGTTGGCTAATTGCAGTCAAGAGCTGCAGATTTAAACAAGTGTACTAAGTCGCTGAGAGTGTGCTTGTTCAGCGCTCAGAAAAGTATTTGTTTTATTGATTTTTTAATGGTTCGCTTGCTGCTGGGCAGCAGTGTAAAACTAAAGCAAATTAAATCTGTCTGAGATGTGTTAGCCAGGCTACACACTCAATTTGCTGGCAAAACTATTTAGACAGCTTATTTAGGGAAGTTTTGGGTGTTAAGGGATGTTAAAGAGTATAAGACGTATACGTGTTATGCGTAATACGTTTAAAATGTTTGGTTGGATACACATACAAATATATAAATTATGTTAAAGAGCAGAAGTCTTATACATAATACGTATACGTTAAAAATTGTTTAATAAATCCATAAATATATGTATGAATTTCGGCGACCATAATGCAATAACCAAATGTATTCCGTTTAGTGTTTATAAGTTTTTTCTGATCAGATCCAAATAGCACACACGCACATGCCACTCTTTTGCATCGCAGCGGCATATTTGCCCATAATTTCCAAAGACAAAATCGGACGGACAACAACAACAGGTAAAATTACAACAATTGCGAAAAAGAAACATAAAGTTTCAGCCTAAAAGATGCTCTTACTTTGATTAAACCGTCATTTTTGCCACAAAAAATCGGACAAAATCGGACGGAATTTAGACGGACATACAACAACCACAAGGGAAGGAGAAAGAAGAAGAAATTACAAATTTACAACAACCACATGCACGCAATTGTAATGAGGCGCCCTAAATTATGCAACATATTTGCAAACTATTTACAGTGGTGTCGCAAATATGCGGACATGTGTCCAGAGCTGTGAAACATGTGTCCAATTGTCAGCTAATACAATATTGATGCCACACAGCAAATGCTTAAAGTCGACTCAAAATAAGTCCCCTGAGTGCCCCCCAGCGCGACTACTGGACAGGGAGCGTTTGGTTGGACCGTGGGAATAACAATAATAATTACTATAAGTATGTACTTGCGAGCGTTCACCAAAAAACGCCCAAGTAAACCCTCTAACACACACACACACCCATACACACACACCTTGAATGCCCGCCCTCTGCATTAAATTAATTAAAATGCCGAGCCAAAAAGAAAAAGAAACTGTTTGTTGTTTTGCAGTTGTTGTTTGTTTTTGTAAGCTTAAATGTGATTAAATGTTGTCCTTGGCAATTTTTGTTTTCCATTTTTCGTTATGTAAAATCTGTGGTTGAAATCTCTGCCCTTTAAAGAAAAGCCAACATTAAAAATATATAGCTTTAAAATATACATATTTATGTATGCATATCAAAAACTTTGCCGGTTTATATTTTAAAACCCATTTTCATTCATAACAGCAAATGCCGCTGGGGCAGATGTATATGTGAATATTTTTAAAGCTTTTTGTTGAGTGCGTAAAGCTCGCTACGCACACACATTTACGCTGAGAGGGTGTGTGTGTATGTGTGTTAGTATGTCTGAGCCTCCATTTGCATTTTATGGCGCCTTTGTTGGCAATTTGTGTTGCAGCAGCATAAAGCATTAATAATGCAAAAGCCAACAGCCGCACTATAACACTACACACACCACCGACCCACTACCCCACACACACATACATTCACACAAACACCTACAGTCTGCCACTTCATGCAGTGTTTGTATTCGAGTGTGACCTATAGATGGCGCTAACAAAAACAAAACGCTCAAGCTTCATCGCTCGTAGAAAAGAAATAACCTTTGTAGCAGTCTTTTAGGAGCACTGCTCCAGTGCAGTTCGTTGTCGCGCTTAAAAACCCTTTTTTTTTGGGCCAAAAAGTATGCATAACAATATACATTGTGTGTGTGTGTGCAGTGTGGGTGAAAGTTAATTAAAGTTGCGCTTCGAAAAAGGAAATGCAAATGCATATTATTAGTTTGTTTTACAATTTGTATGTGTGTTGTGGGCGTTGCAAGGATGCTGCCCCAGTGCAGCAGATGTTGCCTCAATGGGATGCATTTAAATATTTATTAAGGCATGCAATCAAATTCACAGGGGAAACAGCAAAAGCAAGCCACATTTGCACTGTGCCACAAGTTAAATCAAATATTTCCCGTTGCAGGTAAATTAAAAAATTCATGAAATTGAAAATTAACAAGTTGTGCAATACGCTATGGAATAAAAGTACCAAGATCTATGTTTGAATGATCTTAAAGCAGTTTTAAAAGTAGCTTTAAGTTCTGTCTCTTAACCTATATGTAATATATTTGTGTGAGGGCGTGCCAAAAAGTATTTTCGTGGCTTCATCTTTGAGAATTATTTGTACGTTAGCCAACAAAGCAAAACGGATGACAATAAACTATAAATCTGTCATTGTGTATTCAGTGCTGTGCTTTCTAAAAACTATAACTCTTAAGATTTGACAATAAAACTATTTGTGTGCTGGACTTGCGAAGGTGTTGGCTATTGTTGGTAAGGTTTAGATAAATCAAGTAACTTAATTAAATGACTTTTAAAGTGTTGCTTAAGAATAGAAGATAAGTAAACTTGGCATTATATAAAGCAACCTAAAGAACTAAAAGGAATTCTATATAATTGTGACCTCGAATCAATGACTTTAAAGGCTCTATGCTTCTAAGGTACATAGGAAGGATGTCATTAAAGCCTTTATTCTTGACTATTGTTCTTTTAGTTTAGATATATCAAGAAAATTAATTAAATGACTTTTAAAGTGTTGCTTAAGAATAGAAGAAAAGTAAACTTGGCATTATATGATGCAACCTAGAGAATTCTATATAATTGTCATAATCAATGACTTTAAAGGCCCTTAACTTCTCAGTTGTACATAAGAAAGGTTGTCTTTAAAGCCTTCATTCTTTAACTGCATTGTGTTTATCTACTTTAAAGCAATCTCATTTATATAATGGATAGATATATCAGTTTATTGTGCAAATAGCTAAGCACAGCGAAAAAACCGCACATGCCGCAAGTCTTATAATATTTCAATGATGCTTTAACGTTGACCCAACCCAACCACTGTGTGGTTTCAGCGGCATCTGATGATATGAGCCAGCTGCTTGTCAGCTAAACAGAATCTTCTACACTTTCTACTTCTCTCTCATGAAAACATGATGTCATGTGGCAGCTGTGTGTACGATGCACAGTTAGTTGAAAGTGATTCGTGCACTAGAACACAACGCACCGCCTATACTCCATCAATTGTTGTTTAATCGATTAGCATGTTGCTACGCATTTGATTTTTATACCCTTTTTTTAAGCTTAACTTTCGTCTGTGCAATTGCAGCTCGCATTCATTATTTGGATAGGGAGGAGTCGTCGCGTCCGAGCAGCAGCAGTCGGTTGCCTGCCACAGGCAGCATTGATGCCAGCGCCAGTGGTTCACCGCCAAGTGGTGTTGGCATCTCGCCGCATGGTTCGCCGCAGCTGCAACAGCGTTTGGGCAAGCATCTGAGCAAGTCGGCCTCCGAGTTGAATGGACACGATTGCCACAGCAACACTGAATCGCCGCACATATCGCCCAAGCGGGCCAAGAGCGCTGCATCGCATCAGCTTGCGGGCGCGAGCAGTGGCAGCAGCGTTGGTGGTGGCGTCTCCACTGGTGTGGGCGTGCTGCAAAAGACACACGGCTTCTTTAACAACTTGCGGCATCGTTGGAGTCGCGCCAAAAGCAAAGATCGCCTGGGTCGCAAATCGCCCAGTGATTTCCTAGAGGAGAGCACCGACTATGCCGCCGACTATAGCTCTGAGAGCAGCTCCGTGACACAGAGTCCCCGACATCGTGCGACCACAATTGGTTCGCCGTTGGCACGTGATTTTCGTGCCACAGCCAAAATGGCGCAAGTGATTCAACGCTTCGGTGGCTCCATGGAGGGACGCATCGATGAGCAGCCGGAGAATGGTAATGCAACAGCGATTCCTACGCCGCAGCAGCAACTGGATGCACTGCAGGTGAGTTCTTGTTAGAGTATACGTTGTTCGGCTTGCCGTATATAGCTAATCTTTCTGATCTATCGCTTTTAATTTGCTTCAATCTATTGGATTTTATTTTTGCTGCGCAACTAAAATCTACTTTACGCTTCTTTCTGCATAATCTTCATGCACATGCAATGGCAAACAACTGTTATCGATAACAATCGATAACATTGCATTGCTTATATAACTGCAAACTGCAACTGCAACTGTAACTGTTTATTGCTGCCACCTGCTAATTGCAACTGCCACATCACTAACGCCAACATGCCACATGCCACAACATGCAGGCCGATGAGCTGCGTCGCAAACGGGAGACACAATTACGACAATTCGTCTTCTTTCAGCTGCGCGTTCATCTCAAATCTGGCTCCGACCTCGTAGCCATGGACAAGAATGGTAAGAAAGCAACACACACACAAACATACAACAACAGACACACGTTCCACATACGTTCCACGAACCCCGCCCCGCCCCCAGATATGACATGTGCTGTCAGAAGTGTCCGCATGTTGCTCAAATTACATTTGTTTCTTTGTTGTGTTTATCTCTGCGCCACAGGACTGAGTGATCCTTATGTCAAATTCAAAGGTGGGCGGACGCTTGCTGCACAAATCGCGCACAATACACCGTGACCTCAATCCCGTGTGGGACGAGGTGTTCATTGTGCCCGTGGAGGACCCATTTCAAACAATTATGGTCAAGGTGAGCAAATGCGAAACAAAGCAAAACTTATTACCACAAAGGATGCTGTAAACAGTAAATAAGCTTGTAGGAAAAACAGGTAACAGCGTGAAAAGTATATTGTTATAACACTGTTAGCTTAAAGCTTGAAGAAAAAGGAAAATTTCAGTTTACGTATTTTTTATAGAGAAAAGATAAAGGAAAAGATGTTGTTAGGCCAATTAAAAGATCCATTCTTGTGGAAAATGAAATAAAAGAGCATTATAATGCAGTTAAAGTTCTATATATCTCAAGAGACCAAGAATAAACTTAGCTAAAGTGAACATTCGTAATACAGAATAGTTTTAAATGAAACAATCTCAGAGTTCTGAAAATGAATTCGCTATAGGAAAAACTTAATTGTACAGAAGTTCATTATATAAGAGTTCAACATTATCTTAAGTAGCACTGAAATTAAACATCAATTAAAGAAAATGTTCTTTTTAAGTGTTTCACTGCATCAGGAAAAGTACTTAAAGTAAATGCTCTTTTAAAGCATCATTAATATTTATTTAAAAATGTTCTCGCTGTAAAACGCCAAAAGCATTCAACTTTTTAAGAGCTTAACTCACTTAAAAGTTAGCACCAACAAGTAAAAGTGAATAATAGATTTAGAAAATATCGCGCCTCGTCGCCAAAAGTGAAAATCAATTTCCCAATAGGCACATAAAAAGTCGACAACAAACAGCATCGAATGGCAATAATTGCCAGCATGACATTCAATTTTGGCAAATTGTATCACATTCACTCGAATGCAAACAAAAACAGCAGCAGCATCGAAAGCTAACCAAAAATCAATTTCCGTTTGGCATCACATGAATTCCCTTTAGGTCTTTGACTATGATTGGGGACTGCAGGATGATTTCATGGGCTCAGCCAAAATCGATCTCACACAACTGGAGCTGGGCAAAGCGGAAGATATCAATCTGCAGCTGAGCGATACGAACAACGGTGAGCCAGGCCTCAGCATGGGCGAGCTGCTCATCAATCTGACGCTGTGGCCACGCAGTCAGGAGGATAAGGAAATGGTATGTCTAAATGTTTATATATCCTAGCCTATCTGTCACAACAAACAAATTAAATAGGCGAACGATAAATTGCCAGAGCGGAAGTGAAATGTCAGATGCCAAATTTAGCTACTATTTTTGGGCAATCAACTTCCGTCTGCGGTAGGCGACCTTTCCCTTTACTCTTACTTTCTTTTTTTTTTCTACTTTACATAAGCGACGTTGCGCGCTTTGTTCTGTCATTCTTAATTGCCACAAGCCTCTTTTCGATTGCGTGCAGATTTATGACTCTATTCCGAGCATTTGGCGCCTCTCGCTCAATTAGCCATATAATGTAACAATGCCACAAAGGCACAAAAAAAACTGAATCTCGCTGAGTCAAACAATAATCCACTCTTCAGCCCCTTTCACCCCTCATCACTTACGACCCGCCTCACAAGCACACACATGCACATTAACTTGGCTCAGCTTGGTTATTGTTTTGCTTAGGCCCCTTCTTGCCACTGCCTCCTTCCGTTGCGGTTGGGCTTTGATCGCTTGTGCTTGTCTCTCGAGCTTCTCTTTGCAATTACACGTTAAGCGCTCAACTTAGCCAACAAAAAATAAACAGAAAAAGGTAACATAAAGGCACAAACTAGCAATGACAAAGGGAAAATACCCCGAATTACAAAGCAAACAGAGCTATGAAATAGGAAGCGAGCTAATTGCAGCACAACAATTGTTGTATACTCTTACTAAACTTCATGCAAAAAAATAATTATATCGAGGGTATGTGAAATTAACACTTTAATGTAAAAATTTCATATTAAGTTTATTTATTTATTTATTTTTTTATGTAAAAATGTTTAATTTATTGTCTTCCTATTTGTCTGTAAAAATATCTCACCACAGAAAAATGTTAATATTGACATAAAAGTTCTTAAAAGTTGCATCCAATCTTCCCAAGAGCATTAATAACACATTGTGTGAAAGGCATCCTTCTATGCGATTCTCCTTAACTAAGGTGAGGCCTTGGGACTTAATGATAGTTATAGATATATAGACACATATATTTATTCCTTTACTTATCTCTCAAAACTATTTATCGTCAATAAGTTCTTAATTTGAGAGTTTTCAAAATTCAAGAAAAGTTCAGAAATGTTTTTAAAACTTGTATGATACATATGTATCATATATATTATAAAGATAACTTTCTTAGTTCCCCAATCAAAGTATTTTTTCCCTTTCACCTCCTTCATAAAAGTATGGAATATGCCATGTCACTTCATCAAATGATTAAAACATCACAATATGAATACAAATTACTTACCGAATTGGGAACAAGCAAGTTCACTGTACAATAGTATGAGGCCAATATTCAAAGCAGTCGCTGCTTATCAGCGCCTCAGACTGAGACAGTGAAATAGCTCAAGCCAAGTACCGGTAGATAGCGTCACAAAGTGTCTCTACATGTGTATATGCCCAGTTCAAGGTTATCGCCACTCAAACGAATTGAGCGCACAAACTGAAAAACGCAAATGAATTGGCTTTAGTCATATTATAGAGCTTCGAATGCGAGGTGGGAAACTTTTTTGTTGTTGATTTGTGCTGCTCGAGCGGATTATGGAGTGGTCGGGTCCGCGCATGTTGCTCAAGCGTCTGCGCCAACAGCACAGTGAGCTGCGCGAGCAACTGGAGCTAAGCTGCGAGGAGCTAAAGGAGGTCAACTCCACATTGATACTCTTATGTGAAAGCTTTGTAACTAACCTTTTTTTTTTGTTCATTTCTTTTATGTTGGCATGTTACAGCACTTTCAACGTAATTCCAAATTGGCCGAGTCATCGAAGCGGCTCAAATCACAAATCTGGAGCTCAGTGGTGACAATATTGCTGGTCAAGGTTAAAGAGCTGCCACTGGCGGAAGATGGCAGCAAACTGATTGACACACACTTTAAATTTAGGTGAGTTGACAATTAAAAGAAAATGATGAAAAGCTGTGACATGAATCATATCTCCCGCTATGATTCATCGCATTGGAAAACATTTAATACTAATAATTTATTTTTTTTCAGACTAGGCAATGAGAAATACAAGAGCAAATCTTCGTGGACGGATCGTTGGCTGGAACAATTTGATTTGCATTTGTTTGATGAGGATCAGAATCTGGAGATAGCTTTATGGAATCGTAATACGCTCTATGGCAAGGCCAACATTGATCTGAGCGTCTTTCAGCGCGAGACAACACATGGCATCTGGAAGCCGCTGGAGGATTGTTCCGGCGAAGTCTTTCTCATGCTCACAATCAGTGGCACCACAGCACTGGAGACCATAAGCGATCTGAAGGCCTTCAAGGAGGATCCAAGGGAAACACAACAGCTGAGGGATCGCTATCGTTTTCTGCGTAGCCTGCAGAATCTGCGAGATGTGGGCCATCTAACGGTTAAGGTATTTGGTGCCACGGGACTGGCAGCTGCTGATATTGGTGGCAAATCGGATCCGTTTTGTGTGCTGGAATTGGGCAATGCTCGACTGCAAACACAGACGGAGTACAAGACTCTAACGCCCAATTGGAATAAGATCTTTACCTTGTAAGTTGCAGTAGAGGTCCTAGAGTTATCATTAACTAACATTATGTATCTTTCCAGCAATGTCAAGGACATAACACAGGTGCTGGAGGTCACTGTCTATGATGAGGATCGCGATCATCGTGTGGAATTCCTTGGCAAACTTGTTATTCCTCTGCTGCGCATCAAGAGCGGAGTGAAACGTTGGTATACCCTTAAGGACAAGAATCTCTGTGTCAGGGCTAAAGGCAACTCACCTCAGATCCAGCTAGAGCTTACCGTAGTGTGGAATGAGGTGCGTGCCGTGTGTCGTGCCCTGCAACCCAAGGAGGAGAAACTGATACAACAGGAGGCAAAGTTCAAGCGACAACTTTTCCTACGCAATGTGAATCGCTTAAAGGAGATCATTATGGATATATTGGAGGCAGCGCGTTATGTGCAGTGAGTACTTAAATCTTTGCAGATTTTTGAGCAATTGCTAATCTATACTTTGCTTTAGGAGCTCCTTTGAGTGGGAGTCACCAGTGCGATCGAGCATAGCTTTTGTGCTCTGGATTGTTGCTTGCGTCTATGGCGATTTGGAGACAGTGCCACTCGTCTTGCTACTAATCATACTCAAGTAAGTGTGGACCACCATTCCATCTATAAATTTTGTAGTAAAACTAACGTCTTTTGCAGAAAATGGCTTATACGTTTGATAACGGGAACGACGGATGCCAATGCCGGGCACTATGACTATGAGTACGATGAGGATGATGATGATGACAAGGAGAAGGAGGAGAAGAAGTCAATTAAGGAACGTTTGCAGGCCATACAAGAAGTCTCACAGACCGTACAAAATACCATCGGCTATTTGGCATCCCTGGCCGAGAGCACCATCAAGTAAGGCCTTTACTTTAAAATTTATCATTTGATGTTCTTTAAGGTTGAACTTTCTTGCAGCACATTTAACTTTTCCGTCCCTGAATTAACCTGGCTGGCAGTTGTGCTGCTGTTGTGCGCCATATTTGTGTTGCATTTTGTGCCCCTCCGCTGGCTGTTGCTCTTTTGGGGCTTGATGAAATTCTCGCGCAGAATATTACGACCCAATACCATACCCAATAACGAGCTGCTTGACTTCCTATCACGAGTTCCAGACAACGAGGAGATTGTAAGTAAAACTCATTTTGTAAAGGTTACTTTTAGCATCTCTTTCCTTTCCTGTTGCTAACAGAATCAATATAGAGAGCTGCCACCATCGGTGCCAGCTGATCAGGCACGCAGCAATCCGAAAAAGAAACTGAAAGGTTCATAGTCTATATGCAGCGCTGATGCAGCGGTGATTGGTGGATCGCTGCCATCGAGCGCCACAACTGGTCCACAGCATCTGATGCAACAGATGACGACACGCTTCCGCGCCAATACAAATCAGCTGAAGCACAAGTTTGGGCAGGCCAAAAGCCTTAGTCTGAGCCAAGGCGATTAGATATAGAAAATACTACTAGGGATACACATTTTTTCGGCACAGGCGAAAGTTCCAACTCAACTTATGCACCAAAGTTTTTGCTTAACTTAAGAACTTAACAAAAAAGTATTTCAGGATATATATTTAAACTCTCCCACACTCTCTCTTTAACTTAATAAGAAAGCGAATCAAACTATTTACACTTGATAGATGCACTGTTAATCAGTGCTGTAAATACACCAAAACAACAGCAACAAACACAACAACAACAAAAGCATAATGTACTTTAAACTTATACTATGATATATGATATGAACCAGTGCGTGTACCTAAAATTATTTTTGAACATCTATTTGTATTTTTACCAAAAAACCAAAAACTACCAAAAACTACCAAAACAATGCTAAACCAAGGCAATTCCTTTTTGCAATCGTATGTACGTGTATGAGTATGGTTAATTATTTATTGTATATTTCAATTTGTGATATTTTTCAAAGAATTGCAACTAGACATACTATATGTGGCTTATCCAATCTACTTACAAAAATATATATATTATATATATTTACCATTTACTTCTGAAGTTCAGCTTAAGAATAATATGAATGTACTTATAAATTCATTGCCCTTTGATTATTTAAGGCTTTTTATATGCGCATACCTACTACAATACCATTAATGCTCTTAACCATTATATGATAAATGTATTTGAATATTTATTGTAATTATTTTGTTCAAAACATTTTCGAATACCTACCTAAATGCCATGAATTGCATTGTAATTTGTAATCAAACAAACTCCGATAAATGCATGACAAAACAATTAGATAGTCAAACTATTTTATACTCCACACAAACAAAGTTTTTATATACATTCATATATATATATATACATACATACTTTATTTATTAATAAATGAAAAAACCAAAAAAGAAATGCCCAATATTAGCACCTAAGTTAAGTTTGTTATTTTTCAAAATATGACAACCAAATACAACAAATATTTTTGGATTTCGCTCAAAACTTAAACATAAAAGCTCTTTTCTACATTGGCTGTCAAACTGTAAGCGCGCACACTGACACTCAAACTTTAAGCTTTCATTTACATAGCGTTCTGTACGCTTTTTTTTATATTATTACTAGCTAACTCAGCCACGCGTTGCAGCGGCGGACCCGACAGACTTCTTCCTGTCAAAAAGATTTGTAATATTGAATTGTTTTGTTTCTACGTTTAGTACAATGAAATTATTTACGAACAAAGACGAAAATGTTGAATTTTGAATGTAGTTTCAAAATTACGTCCATCGGATGCACGATCACAAATTTTAGTTGCCCCAAATGACGTCATTTGGAAGCAAGAATTTAATTTGCGTATCTTACGCAAAAATAATTTGGAATCATCTGAATTGCCAGTAAGAAGGGATAATAAAGGCTCCGGCAGAGCGGGTAGAGGTGACAGCACAACTTTTCCTGATGCGCAGCCATGCCGGCTGCTTCATTCCGAAATTTCAATGCCTGACAATATTGAAATACTTTATCTATTCCACCGATAGCAATTTTTGAATGCGCTGAGTAGTTAATATCTGGTGCATATTCAAAGGCAAGCCGAACGAATGAGCGGCTGATCCGTTGCCTTTGTCGATCTAGTACTCGTACTGAATCTATGTTTCGTTCTCGTGCCGCTCTTTGTCTCGTAATATTCTGTTGCAGACGTTCGTCACGCTGTTCTTGAGATTCTTGTGCACGACTTTGTGCAGTCCTGATTCTTTGAGCTGCATTTCTTGTTTCGATTTAGTATGGTAATTGCTGAGATCTTTCAACACGTTTGCGTCGTGTCCCATTGCTGCTCGCGTTGTTGAGGTTAGCTCCTCTGCGTTTTGCAGGCATTTTAAAAATGTACGATTTTAAATAGTAAAAAAACTGTTTTGATACAGAAGCTGAATTTTTTGTTTTTTAAATTTATTTTAGTTGTTGGCGAAGCAACGCTCGCCGGATATCTAAATAATTTCATTTATACGTTGAATAGAATTATTTTTCCTACTGAATTTTAAATGTAGCCTACTAAGATTTTGCAAAACACAGCTCTAGGACTGTCAGACAAATAATTAGCAATAAATTAAAATTGCGACAATAATTTGAGATTTAAACTACCTTATCTTTCAAGTTGGATCGAACTGCACATGGTTCGAATTTTATTAAAATCGGTTAAGTGGTTTAGGAGGAGTTTTTAGACAAACATCGTGACACGAGATTTATATATATTAAGATTGCTTTATTGTTGTGTTTGTTTTTGTTTAAATTTCTGTTTACAATGACTTTCGTTTTTTTTTTTGACGACGCTTTCAATTAATTCCCCTTGGAAACACTAAAAGCTTTCGACTCGTGCTGGAAAATTTCCCACAGATCTAACGGACCCCCAAGCAAGAAGCAGCTGTTTTATTCTATTGCTTATCAGCGCAGCCAGTTTAACTAGTTGGCGATTAATTTGCACGTTGTTACGCAATTCGACAAAACTTCCATTTGATTAGATAAAAACGAGAAGCATATAAAGTCAGGTAAATACATTTTTAATATATTGTATAAACTAACCAACAGCGATAGAATATATTCATGTATGTAAAATGCAGGTCAAAATCGAAAGACGTGGAAGCCCTTTAAAGTCATCAACAGTTCCCAGTTGGGATTGCTTAACTTAGTGCGCTATAAATGCAAAACTGGTGATTAGAAGCCATACTTGAAGCCCCTTTAATGGCAGCTGCTTTAGTTCTTCTCGTTCTTCATGAAGTCGTAGACAACAGAGAAATCCTTGTTGCCCAAGCCCTGGGATTTGAGTGTGCGATAGATTTGATGAGCGAGTGCACCCATGGGAATTGGTGTATTCGATGAGGTGGCCACACCGGAAGCAAGACCCAAATCCTTGGTGATCAGATCGGTAGAGAATCCACCCTTGTACGAATTGTTAGCGGGTGCAGTGGGGCAAACGCCGGGCACTGGATTGTAGATCTCGGAGGCCCAGCAGCGACCAGTGGAGGAGTTGATAATCTCAGCAAAAGTCTTGGGATTCAGACCCAGACGCATGGCCAGATTCATGGCCTCAGAGACACCAATCATAGAGATGGCCAACATCATGTTGTTGGCCAACTTGGCAGCCTGGCCCATGCCATAATCGCCACAGTGGGTGATGCGCTTGCCCATGCACTCGAGCACCGCCTTGACAGCATTGTATTCGGCATCAGTGCCACCGACCATGAAGGTCAGAGTAGCCTGCTCGGCGCCGGGAACGCCACCAGAGACGGGAGCATCAATGAAGCGAGCACCCTTGGCACTGATGCGCTTCTGCAGCGACTTAACCAACACTGGATCAATGGTGGAGGAGTCAATGAAGATGGTGTTGTTGTTGACACCATTGGCGGTCATCTCCTCATACGAAGCTTCGACGATATCATTGTTGGGCAGCATGGTGATCACGAAATCTGAGTTCTTGGCCAACTCGGCAGTCTTCTCGTAGACTGTGGCACCCTTGGCCTTCAGGTTATCGCAAGCAGGCTTGGAGATATCGAAGACATGCAGCTTGTGGCCAGCCTTGATCAGATTGCTGGCCATGTGGCCGCCCATGTTGCCCAGACCGACGAAGCCAATGTTCTTGGAGCCACCCTGTGTGGACATGCCACGCACTAGAGTCTGGCTCCAGGCATTCAGCAGCGACTGTGATACAATGCGTAGCGACATGATAACTAAAATCAACATTAAATTTAGTAAGTACATATCATATTATGTAATGCCTTTCTTTAAGACTAGCAAAAATAACACACCCACCTGTGGTAACGTATGAGAAGAGAACAACGGCTAGAAAGATTCTACACGATCGGGCGAAGACCAAAAGCACACTGAGCTCACAGCTAGTACAACGGGCAGCAATAAGTATCACGTAATGCGGTTGACTTCCAATTCAACAGGCTTGTCAACTGTTCAAACAAGTGCGTAGTGGAACCGGCTGCCAGTTGGATTTTTAGTAGCTTTTTGCAAGCCGACAACTCTATCCGATCGGAACGCGCGCTCTCTCACAGCGACGCATGGTTTCCAGTGAGAAAAGCTCTGAACTGGAAGCCGTTGCTGACTTCTTGGTCTTGTTTTGTATTATAGTCCGAAATTGAATAACACGCGACGCGACGCGATGCAAAACCGGCGATTTATATATTTTTTTTTCTGCTGCCAGACATCGGGTGATACGCGGCTGCGGCTGGAAGTAAAGAGAGGGCACGGCAACAGCAACAGTGAAAACAACAACCAGAAAGTGGGCGTGCGTGTGTGTATAGTTTAGCAAAAGCTGTGCAGTTTGACAAGCATTGGCATCGCAACTTTTGCTTTTCGTTTTTGCATGTGTTGAAGCTTTTGTTAATATCAGCAATTTATTCCAATGCTTTTTTTTTTGTTTGTTTTGTGACTATTATTATCTTGTTTATTATTGTTTGTGTTAAAAAGAGCGTCAAAGTGTTTCGCTTATCAACTGAACTTGAACTAAATACGTATTTATTATATGTTTATTGTTCTGGATAAATAATTATAATCGTGTAATTAGCCACCCATGCTTTTGGCGTGTGCTTTAACATTACCATTCTTATTATTGGCTTGGGTGCAGCATATCTTTTGTGATTCACTGCAAAATTACGCCAAATATCGTGAATAACTTAAAACGCACGCGCAATTTCAAAATACTTGCAAATACTTAAATCGGTTATTGTTTGTACCTTGGTTGAGTCGTTACCAATTTTGTGCCCTTCATGCTTTTGCCCAATACTTGATACTAAAATAATACAACAAAATATTCAATTGCATATTTCTTATTGCTATTTTTGGCGTATTGCGTTTGATGATCAACTTTCCCACCAGATGCGCCAACAAAAATTATGAATATCGAGCTTGAAGCTTTCAATGATGATTTAGTTATGGTTTTTGTTTTTGTTATGATTGGTTGCTGTTGTTATTAGTGCCCAGAGCTAAAGAGAGTGAGAGAGACATAAAAGTCGGCATGCATGAAATTGCAACTGGGGCTGCGTTTCGCAAAATTCGGCCACTTTACGTGTTGCTTATGCAATCCGATGCCGACGCCAACGCCAACGACAACGCCAACAGCGCTGTCGGCGCCAACATCGCATCGTTATGGTTTATCAAAACGGCACTAACACGATTTCGCCAGCGAAGAGAACCTGCTCTGGTGCACAGCCGCCAGCCTCTTGCCGGGAGATGGAGGCGCATGAGATTGAGTTTGAGATCGAGATTGAGGTGATCTAACTGAAATGATGTCTACCGCATTGTTGTTGTTGTTGTTGTTGTTAAAACTTTGATATCTGTGTCAGTGCGTCTGCCCCAAAGTGTGGGTAGCTTTAAGATGCCTCCGGTCTGTGCAATTCCATTGAGGAGTGTTTCATCAAACAAGAAACGAGGACAACGGCTCTTTATGCGACATCAAAATATCATTTATATCATAATACAACATCACATTTATATAATCAACGCCAAAACACTTGTCAACTTGTCTCCCCAACAAACATAACAGCAATGACACCTTCTTATCTAACAAACATATGTATAAAGTGCAATTCAGCGTATGATTAACATTAACAGCAATAATAACAACAACAGCTACAACAACAAAGTGACCGAGTGAGAGCGCGCTTTTAAACAATTTACATCAAACACACACAAACAGCAACAATTAAGAATGACAACGAGTTGTGTATAAAGACGTGTAGATACCCTGTAAATAACAAGGAGGATAACATTATGAGCATCTACCCAATGGACAATGGACGAAGACGAACAAGAAGATGGAGCTTGCAGGTGAGTTTACTAAGACTTTTTTTTATATAATTTTCCAATTGATTAAGTTATCAATCTATAAATCACATAGTCGCAAACACCCCACTCTCTTAAACTCTTTAATCACTTGAGCAAAATACGCATTAAGGCGAAAAAAACCATATAAGCATGAAGTGCCGCCATATGTACATATGACCAGAAAAGTGTGGACTCGGACAAGCGTTATTGTGTGCTCTGCGCATCAGATGCCACATGGAGTATACGCCATGTGTGTGTGCGTTTGTGTGCTCATTAGGCGAGTCCATGCTGTGGCTTGGTCTTGTTGTTACTGTTACAATTGTTGTTGTAGTTGTTGTTGCTTCTACTAATTTCCATGCACAGTACAAAATTTCACTCGATTGCTGCGGGCAGCAACCGCAACGCACCCACAAAAACAACACAAAAAAAAAAACAACAACAAAAAATAGTACAACACAATGCACTTGAGATTGACAGCGACAAGGAGTCGTTGAAATTGAAATGCAAATTGAAATTATAAAGAGTATTATTTGCCAACAAAGACACGCAACAACATTATTCAATAGGATTTAGGTTGATTCGGACCATGCCAAGCCCAGATCATGTATGTATAAAAGTAAACAGTTTCTTGACCCGATCACGAATTTTAACACATTCATGTTAATGAATATGCGTGACTTTATTCCCTTTCGTTGATCTATGGCAACTAAGTAGGTAAGCGAGTTAGTAAAGAGTGTGAGATTGGACGATTGTCATTTGTGTGATTTGCGGATTTACGGATTTTAGTTTCCGGCAGGCACGTAATCCGCAATTACATTTCTTTTAGCTTTTTTTTGGCAGTGAAATTGTTGTTTTTTTTTTTTTTTTTTTTTCGGTAGCATCGAGCTTTAATTATTTGCCCAAAAACGGTACGAAACGAAACGTATACGCACAAAAACAATTAAAACAATTATTAGCTTTCGCTCGTCAGTTAACAGTCAAAAAAACACAGTTAACAGTTTCTTCAGTTTCCACAGTTTCCCAGTTGGAGTTCCATTTCCACTTGGCATACACACTTGATTCACACCTTGTCGAACCTACTAACAATTAACATGCCTATGAAACACTGAAGACCACTCCAAAATCGAAAAAAATCCATAATGAAAAGCCAAACCAAAAATTGTACAAAATTGAAATGCAATGCAGTCTGTCATCGCTGCACCAACTAGGGAAAGGAAAGTGAAATTAAAATGATATTGCTGTTGTTGTTGTTGTTGTTGTTGTTGTGCCCCCTTCTGCTGTTGCTGATGGGTTTTCAATGTGTTTTCAATTTCATTTGGTTTGGTTTGGATTGGTTTGAATGTGTCTAAGGCCTTTTAATACGCCACATGCATAATTATTATGCGCACACTAAAACACTCAGCACACACACACACTCGCACACACTCAATTACATTCACAAATTGGCGGCATGGCCTATGATAGAGTATACATACTCAACTCATACTCTCATATTATGCAGTGAAATTGAAAATCATTTTGAAAGCGCTTCAATTATTTGTTGCCCGACAAAACAGACATTCCATGCCACCGTTTACGCTCAAAGCAAATGTTTTGCCACAGTTTTAATATTTATTCGTTCGTTTTTTAGTTAGTCGCAATATTACAAAATGTTTAATTGCAACCGACTGCAGTGAAAAATGACCAGAAATGAACGATTGTGGAAAATGTTATACTCTTCTGATGCCTTTTGTCAGCTACATTTATTGGATTTCCGTTTTCAATATAATTATTACATTAAAGTGTCTTGTTAACTCTCAGAGGGAAGTACTTATGTATACTAAAAGTAGGTTTTAAGGAAATATGGTTAGAAAAACGAAAGCTTAAATATTTTTGGGATTATTAAAGTGAATTCAACTTGAATAAAGCAAGGATTTGGTGCTTGTTGCGGGTTGATATAATCGTTTTTCAAATAAAGCTGAATAAATTTTTGATTTTAATTTAAGTATTCATTAAATTTTGCTTAAATGGTTATTACAATCAAAATATTGTTTTTAAAGCTTGAAAAAATGTTTTGATTTATGTTTTCAGCTTATAAAACATTCTCAAACAGATAATTACTTAACGTAAATGTCTTAAAAAATAATACTTCTAAACAGAAATCTCTTAAAAATAAGAAAATTATTTAAACTATTTATTCAGGCTCTGTTAAAAATTGAAATTTTTTTATAATTCAACATTGCAATCACCTCTTTGACAATTATTTATGGATTTTCTTTTTTTTTTTTTTTGGAAAAATCAAAAGCCGAATGATGTAACATATAAAAACCAACTTAACCCATTTAAAACAGAGAGAAAAACCAGTTGCAAGGCATCCGCTTAAACAGTGTATATGCCCCGTATTAGAGTAGAGAGTTAAATACAAATGTTTAGCTAACCCAAAAAGATCCAAGACATAAGGAAGGAAACCAAGCACACACTGAACCCCAGCCAAGTTTTGTGGTGTCTCTGGGGCGCACTTGTAATCCAGTTTGCGACTACTTTATTTTGACCACATTTGACCAATCCACAGTAGGCAGCAGGAAGTGTTTTCAAAAAGACAAACAACAAAAACTAAAAGAGTCCCATATACGTATATGGTTAACGCAAGGCATTTTTGGCACCAAAAAGCGCCAAGAGGAGAGGGAAGTCAGTCCAGATCCAGTCTTGGATCAAACGCATACAGCGCGGAAAGCTGTTTTAGTTTCGTGCACCAAAAAGATTTGCTGTTGGCTCTGGCGATGCCTCGATGCGTCAATGCGTCGTCTCCTGGCCAAATGTGGTTGGGCCAGGTTGCAATTGCATAATGCCAAAGCGATTTATGTCGGCAAACTACTTGGCGACAGCTTGTCAATGTTGCATCAGCCATGATCCAGACTTTTCTACTTAATGCAAAAAATGTGTCTAAGCCAAATTCTACAACTTAATTAAATGGCTAACAAATGTTTAAGGCCCAAAAGCCCCAAAAAACTGCGACACATAACTTAATTAGCTGTGGGAAAAAACAGACTGTGTAAAAATTGCTCGCATTTTATGCAAATCTCGTTAATCTTTTCCGCATACGTTTGGAAAAACTGCGCAGCTTGAGAAAAAATTAAAAATAACACTCAAATACATAAACTGAAGACTGAAGGTCGCTTTTCGCACAGACACTTGACGTTGTTACAGTTGTAGTTGTTGTTTGTTGTTAGCATTGTTGCTGTGGCATTTGGCATCTCGCCTTGGGCGTGTGAGCTCTGCACATGCAACGTTCGAGACTGCAGTTAGGTGCGCTGTGAAAAGGTCAAAATGGCTATGCAATTTGCTCGTTTAATCGATGCTTAGAGCTTGTTGGCTCTATGAAAACGAAAGTGTTTTGTTCTGTTTCTAGACAATGGCTCGAATGTTGAGCGGAAGCAACTTTACGCTTGAATGCCCAGCCTGTAGATCATGTCTATTAGTCAAAAAATAAAAGAAGAAGAAACGAAAAATTAATCGCATGCATAACGCATAACTTAAAGCAAGTGGCAGGCAGTCAACTATCATGCCACATGCCACCATCATTCATCACTTTCAACCGTTGCGTTTTTGTTAATGGAATTTGCCACCTGTTGACTTTATGACTTTGTCAATGCACTTTTACTCATTTCACTTGCTATTTTTTTTTTTGGAAACTTTTTGACAAGTTGTAAGACAAGTTGGGTCGTTAAATTGTTATCTAATACTTTTGGTCAAGTCATTTGCATATGCTTGGGCCAGCATGTTTTATAGCAGTATATATGGTAATTAACTTAATTTCCACGATCCATAAAAGTCTCTCTCGTTAAACAATTGCAGCAGCAACAGCTGCCCCATAGCGGAAATTAAGACAACCTTTTTGACTCTGAGAATATTTTAATTGTCTTATAGAAAAATCATAGAAAAAAAAACGTTTAAGGCCAATACATGACAAGACAAAAGCAACGTTAAGGCAATATAAATGAAGGCTGTAAAGGGGTGCTTAAGACAGGATAGACATCGTTTACATAGTTATAACGCTTATATGGAATTTGCTTAGAATTATGTAGTATACTTAATAACTTTTCCTGGCTTTGTCTAGAGTTAGGAATTTGATGGGAAACTTGTTGTGGAACAATAATTTTAACATATTTCCATTATTTACACAGCTTTTACATATTATATATTTGATTTTCCCCCCAATTTTAGTCAAGATTAAGTTTAAGAAGTCTTATTTAACCATGTTTATAGATCCACATATAAGAAGCTCTCTACGCATTTTTAAATCAACCTTCAAAATACTTAGTTTACACTTGTTTTCCTAAACAGATATTCTTAACAATAAATAAATTTAAGTCGCTGTCAATTTTCATAGCCAACTTCTTACTTCGCGCTCCACGAGGGCTGCGAATAAATGGTTTAAATGAAAAGAAAAAAAAAAACAAACAATTTTAATTAAATACAATGGGAATAAATACATTTGTAACACAAACAGAATCAACTCGAAAAAGCGAAGGCGGCCTTGAGTACCACACCACGCCATACCACATGCCAGTTAAAACCTATTAAAGCTTGATAGACGGATCTATGGAATGGCAATGAGTCAATATTATGAATGCGAGCATAGCAGCGGGTGTGCAAGTCGGGGTGGGGTATGTTATGTCTCATGAATCATGACTTACAATAGCTGCAGTTGAGTGTCTAAGCCAATTGCACTAAATGCTTTGGCTTAGCGACAAAAAACTTGGCGACATTTATTGCATTGAACTAATTTTGTGCCACGAGTAAATTCCGGTGGCAGAAGAACAAATAATAAACTTGCATACTGCACACAATAAGTTTGTTGCCTAAGTCTTTTGTTTGGCGCCTGCAACAAACAAAAGTCCAACCACAAACATATGTGCTCATGCTGCATGCTACAGTTTTTTTTATTGTTTTATTTGTGGTCCGACTTAAAAGCTGCGGCTACAAAAAGCCACTTTGGACGCGACTTCACTGCTGGCAGCGCTGCCTCGGCTGCTGCTGCTGACGCCGCTACGAGTTGTCGCTTGGAAGAAAACCAAACCACAAACCACTCTTACTTACTTTTGGCCACAGACGCTTTTCATTTCTTCAGTCTGTTAACGGCACGCCAGCGATGCAGACGCGTTAGCTCCCCAGCTAAAAACAACAACTGTAACTGTAACGGAATATATATATATAACTAGTGCACAGTGGTACCAAAACTCAGTGGTTTTATTTAAGCTGTATTGAAAGTGCGTGCGCTTCCTGAACGAGTTGTTTGTAGTTTGCCGTCTAGCAAAGTGTGTTATACAAAAGCGAGTGAAATTTTTGTTATTTTTATTGAACGAACGCGTTCATTGCACTACGGATTTCTCGTCTCGTCGCCTCCTTGACCAGACCCCCCCCGGCCCCGCCCGCTGTCCGTGCGAGTCGGCGCGTCAGCTAATTCCGTAAATTAAACAAAATTAAAACATTAATCGAGCTAAGCAAAGTGAAAGAGCAGCAAATACATAGAGCTGCCCACTTGCAACAGGCAGCAGCAGCAGCAGCCAGTAGCATCATCATCATCAGTAGCGGTAAGTAGAGGAAGCTGCCAAAAAAGGCAAATAGAAATTTTTACACACACTCATTAGCTGCCAATTGACTCTTAGCTGCGGCAAAAATTTGCTATTTATTTTCATGCTCTAATTATTTGGAAATCTGAAAATTTGTTTTGTTTTTTGCTTCGCCAAAGTGGCATGCAATTTTTTTTCGTGCCATTTGAGTGTGTGTGGAGCTAAGCGACGGGCTGCAATATGTGGAGCTTCTATTTATGTTGTTGTTTTTTTCATTCAGCGACCCAATGACACAAAGCGTCATTAAGATAAAGATCAGTTGAGATTCTCCACTTTAACCCAATTTTCACTAAGAGTGAAATTTTCGGGACAGCAGAAGAAAGAAAGAAGAAAAATCTTGTTTTGTTAATCTGGCACTCTATGTAAATAATAAAAGAAAAATATATGTGACAGACTTGTTGTTGACTTTGATGGCAACTGCTTTTCGCTTTCAATGGGCCATCATCAACGTCAACATCGACATCATCATCGTCATATGGCGAACAACTTATCCATCAGCATGTGTGTGGCATGCCCATAACGAAACTAATGTGCCGCATTTGTTGTCATTTTCGGCTTTTACCTGGCAAAAAAAAAACTTCATAAAAAATACACATGAAATTAAAAGCGAAACTTGCGTTCGCCTCACATTTTTAATGTTCACACTATTTTTGTTTACTTACATTTTTTTTATATGGAATTAATTTTTTTATATCTCCATTTGTTGTTGTTGTTGCGTCTCGTATTCGAAATTAAATACTTTCTAATTACAATAAACGCAGGCAATGCTGTTCGTCCAAACGTTTTTTTTAGCCTTTGGCAGCATACTGAAATCACGTAGCCGACGCTACGGCCAATGCCAATAACAAAACAGCAACAACAAAGTTGCGAAAGTGTCAAGAAAAAACAAAAATTTCAGATTCACTTTTTCTTTATTGTTATAATTTATGTGTGGCGCTTGCTTGATGTATGTCTTTTTATTTGGCCACAATTTATTGACAGCCACTGTGCGAATCCAATCCATAACTGAACCACAGCCCTTTGCACTCCTCCTTGCCTCCGCTATCCACAAGCAGCACGTCGCGTGCCGCAATAAGTATTTGTCGAAACGAAAGTGAAACGTGCAAATACCTAAGCAAACACACACAGACATTTCTCAATGCCAGAAGCTACTTACTCCTCACTGCACGTGCCACTTGGTGGTCAATTGGTGTGGTCTCTGTCTGAGACTTCGACATGGCCGCAAACAGCTGCAATTTCTTTGGCAATTTATTTGTTTTGTAACGTTTTTATTGGGAATATTTACGACGTTAGATTAAAGTTGGTTTCGATTTAATCAAAGAAACTATAAAAGTCGACTATTTCCTTATAACCTAAGCTACAATAATAAATCTCAGTGTATATTAAGAATTACCTCCAATTAAAAGGGGATTTTTAGACGAAAGATTATATTTATTGCTGAAATACGCTCGCTTGCCTTTGATCTATTTAATTTTTAATGAAGAGTACTTCAAATTAGTAATCTAGTCTGCAATTTGTTAACAACTTCAAGAGTTAATAAATCTTATTATCAGATAAGTATAATTCATGTGTGAAGTATCAGATACTTTAAAGGTTTTTTCATACAAGCATAACAAATTGCAGATATTAATACTCAATCGTAAACAAAAAGTTTCCAATTGTGATTTCACAAAAGTCACAGTTGACAAAACAAACCATAAAACTTTTCTTTCTTCATTTCTCTGTTTGTATTTCATAATGCCAGCCCACAATACTAATAGATGATAATTAAATACTTACTATGTGGCAATCAACAAGATATTATATAGCCCATAATTTATGCACATTTTGGTTATTATAATTATTATTCTATTAGGCTAAACTCTTTTTTTTTAAGTATATAGCTGCGACTTTAATGACCTTTGTCCTAAAAAGAAATCTCATTGTTCAACACTGGGTCATCTAGATACTCGATCTACAATGCTTCGACATCATTTTAATGTCTTGAACATTTTCCAAATTGTTTTCTCTGATTAGCTGTGTGTTAAATTTCTTCACTCTCTCTCCAACTTATTATTATCAGTGAGGTTTTAGCTTTGACTTTACACTTTCAGCTTAGACAAATATGTGCGGCATTAATTATGCACTAGCTATGAAAACAAAAGACTTAAGGCACAAACTTATGGTAGTGTCAGCCCTAAGCATCAATTTGCGAGCAGACAAGAAGCACTTAAAAACTGACGCATCGCTGAGATAACTTTGAATAATACTACATAAATAGCGCTCAGATCAAATGACAAAATAAATTCAAATTGGCCCAAAAGCAAACATTAAAGCAACAACAAATAGCCAAAGGCTGTTGTAATTGTTGTTGTTGTCGCATAAGTCGTGAGTTGCTGCTGTTGCAGTTGCAGTTGCCCCTTGGGTGCATTTATAGTGCGACAGTCGGTGCAACAGATCGACGCTTCGACAGTTGATTAGTCAGCAAATGCCGTGTCACAAGTCGGCCAATTTAGTTTCTAGACCGGAGACCAGAGTCTAGGCTAAAAGCACAAAAAAAAAAAACAAGTTAATGCTTGCTGACTTGGCTTGGCTTGGCTTGGCCTAGCTCTTAGGAATAACTATTTGTTAGCCAGCTGTATTTGTTGGCTATGCAATATTTTCTCACAGTCACGCCAACGTGTCGCGATCTTGTTCGTTGTTCGTTGTGTTGTGTGGTGGATGTGGATTGATTGCTAATGTGCATTTATAGGTTGCATCTGTATCTAAATGTTGGCCAAATGCAGTCGTTTATGTAGATTTGTGTAGATTTCATAAGATATATACTACAATATATATACAACTTTTGCTTTCTTCAGCTTGGCGGCTTCACTTGACTTGGCCCGCAATTTGGGTTAACTTGGCGGCTTGCAGCAGCAGCAGCTATTTTTTTTCACTACTCTTTAGTATGAAACAGTTTTGTTTGGCTGCTCACTTTTGCAATTGTCACATTGTGTGTGTTTGGGGGTTAGTTTGGCAATCCAACAAAGAAAAAAACCGCCAACCGGCAGCCGCCAGCTATGTAATTAGTGTTGCGCATCTTTACGCAATTGCTGTGAAATCAATCAGGTCAACCGATAATAATAATAATGATAAAAAAAAAAACAATTAAAACAATTTAATAATTAACCAAGACAAAACTGTACTTTTTCTTAACCATTAATCGTCGCGCATCCGCTTTGTCAATATATATTTATGTTTTGCAGAAACTGTTTTGTACAAACGTGAGCTTTTACCCTTGCTTGTTTCCTGTTTCTTGCCCAATCAAGCATGTTCCACAGAGAGACAGAGAGGGGGGCAAAGTGCTACTGTAAAAATATTTACACGCACTTTCCGTTTTAAACGCCCAAACACTTTCGCTTTCAAATGCATAGCACTCGCAATGAGTCAGCACATAAATATTTAAGTGGTTCGAATGTGTAACGATCTTACAACTGTTAACCATCAACACTTATGACAAATTGAATTTTAAATTTATTTAAATTGCAGTCGTTGAACGATATAAGCTTGTGATTTATAAGCAATTTGCATGATTCGAAAAATTAACTAATTGAACTTATGCTATGTGTATCATAATATTTAAGCTCTTTCCCTAAATTTCTTACTCTGACTTATAATTAATCAAAAATTACTTAAACGTAATATGCTGTGAACCTGCCAAGCATTCCATTCAACTACATAATAGTGTTTATGTGAACTTTCTAAATCGTTCAAAAAACAAACAAATATGGTCGTGAGCGAGCAGCTAATGCGTAACCCTCGTGGGCCATAAATTCTTGGGATTGCGCAAGCGTCGCATCGTTTGCCTAACGAGGCGATATACATATTTGGTTTCTGAGCAGGTGCCTGCCTCATATATACTACTACGACTACTACATTTGGGAAAGCAAATATAAAATGAAAGTTTTTTGTGCCCGCAAGCTCGGCGTGAAATTTACATTTCGTTTAATAATTTCAAGCATTTCACGTCTCTCTCATGTGCGTCGCGGCATAAAATTTGAGGAATTAGTCTAAACAAGAAAACCTCAAATCATTTTTTTGGCGCCTAAATTGGGCGCCTACCTTCACCAATGAAATCAGCACGCCCCCCAAAAAAAACAATCAATGACAACAAGCAACGACGACAAGTAAAATGCAAATGCATTGAATTTTCCGGCAGTCAAACAAGCCGCCGCCTGCTGCCTGCCGCAATTGCCTTGGGGCACTGGCCAGGCAATTTTTTTTCTCTTTGCTTTTATTTTTTTAGTGTTTTGAGCGGCAGTCAAAGCCATAAAATGCATTTCATTGTCGCTTTCGTTTTCATTGGAGTTCAATGTCCCGACCAAGTTGCGCATAAATTTTATATTGTCGTTGCCCCTTTTGGCCCCCTCCTCAGACGACAACGGGGCGGACAGGTCGTCTGAAGGGGGCTGCCCAATAATATTAGCCATAAATTTTGCCCACTCTTAACTTTAAGACAAGCTCCGGTTGAGTAATTGGCCAAGTCAAAAACACACACAGATTGCATTTTTGCGAAAAATTTTGGGAACTTTTCATATCTTTGATCTGCGTGAACCCGAATGTGTAACGGCATTAATTGCTGCATACATATGTATGTATGTATGCCAGCTGCAGCACATAATGAACAAGTTGGCTAGTTAGTCGTTGGTCGGTCACACGTGTGTCGTACAGCAAATAGTTAATGTGCCACAAAATTGTGCAAGCTACTTGGAAAAAACTTCATTAAAAAATATGCGAACTTGTTTGCAGTGTTATACTAACATGCAGCAGGGTAATGTGATATTGTCACGAAATATGCACATACATATCAAAAAAAGACATTTATAAACTCAAATGATGTGCTATTAATCAAAGTGTTAGGTTCATTAAGGCAGAGTTGCATTATTCATAGACTTTCTTGCTTATAAATTCAATAAAAACCCAAATATAAATATAGAAAAATCCTTTTAGCAAGAGTATTTTATCTTCAGCAATCACCATTTTTTCAAATCAATTAAATTGACAACATTTTTTGTCTTGTTTGTGAGCATGTTGCAATCGAGTGCGTAGTTTTTCAATTGGTTGGCCGTCAATTTGGCAATTTGGTGATTGGAAATTGGCAAACAGTTGAGTCATAAATCTGGGCATTTGGATCAGTTGCCGCCTGCCTCCAAACTAGACGCATATTTTGAGCCCATTGCCAAACGTGCAGCCTCCGAGCTGCGCAGTGCGTTCGAGATTTGCTCTAATAATTCTCAGCTGCTGCACTTTTGCGGACTTGTATCTAAGTATCTAAGTATCTGTATCTGCGGGCGTTACTTCAAGTATCTAGAGCCCGTCAAACACACACCCAAGTCGACAGACACACAGCTGGGTGTTGAAGCCAACAAAGCGTGGCAAGTAACGAGACAAAAACATAAAAAATTCACACATAGGCGTTGAATTTGGTTGGCCGAATGCAATTAAAAACTTAGCTCGTGAGTGTTGTGATATTTGCATTTGTTGCTGTATTTATATTGTTTTTTGTGGCATTGCAACATGACAGCATAACTGAGAGGGCTTCAGTTAACTACTTACTACAAACTTATATTGTGCATTAACCGTTCAAGACTATCATTATGTACAAACATATTGTTGTTAAACATGCAAATACACATTTGTATTTATAGTCTTGAAAGAAAATGGAGTAATTAAGGTTAAGCAAGCTTTTCAAGCAGCAAACTATGTATGGGCATTCAGATTTTTAAAAAATATAGAAACAAATACTTTAACAACATATCTATCTGAAGCTTATCTTAAGCTTAAGCTGTGAAAAGTTCACTCAACTTTTGAAATTTATTTTAAAAAATATTAAAAAATGATGTAGAGTATTTTATGTTTACCATTAACGCCCGCCATTTATTTTGCTCATTATTTTGTAATATTTTTAACACTACTTATTCGACATTATTTTGCATTTTTTTTCTCTCTTTGCAGTTTCTCCAAGCAAAAAGAAACAACGAAAACATTAAGAAACAAAACGAAACTCATTTGGACACTTGAATTTGCATTGTTGTTGCCGCTGTTTATGGTAAGTTTTTTTTTTTCTTTTGGTCTAGGCGCGACTCTGTTGCTGCTGTGGGCGTGTCACATACAATACACACCCAGACAGGCAGTTAATCAAGACAAGCGATGAAGCAATGTCAATGCCAGGTAGAGGCCTGATCACATTACGCACAAATTGAATACTGTTATTGCGACGTAATTGAACAGGGTCTTAAGGCTGGAACGGATTTGTAAGCCGATTATGGTTTTCGTCAAGCCAGCCTGTAAGCTTGTTAAGGTAGGGCCCAAAAGCAATGCAACAGACATATAGACACATCCGGCTGTCTGACTCTCCAACCGCAGCGCCATTAAGCTGACCAGCTAAAAACAGCTGCAATTAATTCAAGGCTAACGAAACAAAAGCCTGACCGCAAGATCGTTCGGGACGCCCACAAGAGTTGTTGCTGTTAACTTTCTTCAATGCTAAGAGATGTGTGCTAGCAGCAAATGAAAGGGAAATTCACTTGCAACAGGCCAAAAGTTACGACAGTCTTGTTTGCCGCCGAGGGCATTGTCACATTTCACTTTCATTCAAAGATACACAGATACACAAAGATACTCAGATACACGATACACATACATCATTTCAAGTGCAGGCCAATGTCTTGGTGGAGTTACTCGGGTGTGACAACGGGTTTGGCCAGCAAAACGTTGTACCCTCGTACCTCGTACCCCATACTTCGATTCCATCTACTTGCAACCAAAACAAAAAAGTGACCGCAAAGTGTGTCTAATTTCTATCATTCGGTTGCAAGCTCTCTTTCTGTTCATATCTCTTTGTTTCGCTCCCTCTGCTTGAACTTTCTTCTTTTACTGTGCCACCTGTAGACCCGCACGAATCTCGAGCTCCCTCCAGCTCCTGCGCCTGCTCCGATTCAACGGATTTTAAAGTTCCGTTTCTTGCTGTTGTTACAATATTTCATTGTTTATCTCTGCTTTTTATACCCTGCATCATTTCAATTTTGGTGATAGTGAAGTTATCCTAAAACTGTAGAAGGCAAAAGTGAAAAGCGATCGACCTTTGGGCAAAAACTAAACACAAAAAGATTAAAGTTCCTTTAAAAGCTATCAGATTAGTATTCTACAAATGTATGTTAAATTTCAGGGTATCTTTTAGTCGAATGCTCTTCAAAACAACAGCAATCTGACTCAATTGCTTTATTTTTTGCAGCTTTTGCTTTCGTTTAACCCATTTAATGCAAAGCCAGGCCGAGTCTGGTCAGGTCCATTGTCTGGTCGGATCTGGTCCGGTCTGGTCTGGCCAGCCTGGTGGCATCCGTTATAATCATGTGCATTTCTCATTTTAGCAACGGTAACAATACAAACATATATACAGATACATATGTAAGAAGACATGTGCACATTTAATGCAGTGGAAAAAAGTGAAAACGAAAGTGTTCAGATAGCTGCAGTTATCCAGTTAGTTGATCACTTGCACACACATGTTGAACCCATCGAGTCAGACGCTGGTCAGTTGACTTTCGTTTTGGAATCTTGTCCACGTATGGATAATGATGATGCAATTAAGGCTGCCCAGCCAAGACAAATTATTATCTATTACCAATGCATAGATATTTATGCAAATTCATTCGTTAGCGGCAATAAGGAAATCATTTGACAGTTCAGCGGTTCAGCGAACATTTGCGACTCACTGTTCAGTTTCAGTGATCATCATCATGGCAATTGTAATTATAGCAGAGACAACTGTTTAGAGTTAATGCAATTTCTCGCAATGACCAAATGGAAGCAAGTGCTCGATTATGGCAATTTGGTGTGTCAGTTATGGACCGTTAGCCAGCCCGACCAGTCACTGTTGCCAACTTCCAACTTGCCAACTTGCCAACTTGCATTTGGCCAAGTCCAAGACCGGCTACGGCAACTTGCCACTGCCAGCCGGCAATTATTGTGCTGCTGTTGTTGTTTTGAGCAACCTTTCACCTGGCCGGGGCTGAGCAACTGGTTTTCACATTCCAGCAAATGCAAATCAATAGAATTGTTGCCCAACTGACCTTGCTACAATCGTGACTGCGATCTATTGTTATAATTATCATTCTTGGAAATGGGAGCTGCAAAAACAACCTCTTTCTGAATTTCATAAATCTACAATACAAATAGTTGTTACCCTTTTCCTTAACCACATCTTAATAATGTCTTTTCATTGTTTTTTTTTCAGGCACTTTGACTATGAAGCGACGCATGCAAGTTTTAGCCATTTGGCTGGGCCTATTGGCCACAGCCACCTATGCACAGACGCAGGAGGAATCCGCTGCCAAGTGGTCACGACAGCTGGAGTCTGTGGCTGGTGCTGATACGGATTCGTTGGATTGGGTGCCGCTAGCGCAGCCCTTGGATGGCAGTAGCAAGGATCGTTCCGGCAATGGACGCGTCTTAACCTACTCGCAATCCTTTCCGCCCAGCGGACGTTTCGGCGATCTGAACAAGCCGAACAGTGGCTCACAATTCGATTTCCCCTATAACTTTCAGCGTTATTCGAATGGAGCACCACAGGCGTTGCCGTTGCGCCACCAAGGACCACCGCCATTAAAGAGCAGCAGCAGCATTGGACAAGAGCCGACATCGCAGTCGTTCTTTAAGTTTGAGATGCCCTTCCACAACGATGCCAATCAGCCGAATGCACCACCCACTCTACAAACGGGCTATCAAATACAGCACACTTTTGGCGGCGCTGGCCTGCCGGCACCTTCATCGCTCTTCAGTCCACCCTCGCTGTACGGCCAGCAGGGACAGCAGCATTTCTCAGACTTCCAAACGCTGCAACAGAAGCCGCTGAGCAAGCCACTGCATCAGCAGAACTATATTCAAGATGTGCATCCTCTTAAGTCACATGGCAAACCCATACCGACACAGGCCTCCCTGCAGAGCGTTACACCTCAAGTGTTTCCGGTCGACCCCGAACCTGAATCTCCCTTTGGAAAACAGTCGTCTTCCTCTGGCAACAATCAGCAGGAGGTGCAACTGCTCTATGTACCCTACGATACGCTCTACAACCAGCAGCGTGGCCAGTCCCAGGGCTCTTCGAGCTTTGATCAAGTGAACAAGTTCAATGTAAATGCTGGTCTGCCCGCTGTCAATCCCTATCAGATCAATCAGTTCTACACCCAAGACCCTAGTTCGGGTAGCGATTTCTTCAGTTCCGGTACCACCACACGACCCAGTACTACAACCACGACACAGCCACAGCACATCTTCCAAAGTTTCGTACAGCAACAGCAGCAACAGCCTCAATCTCACTTCACCACTGCTAAGCCCAAGCCGAAGGCTCATCAGCCACCGCTAGCCATGTTCTTGCTGCGTCCCAATACGCGACCCTCACAATCGGATGTGGTTGCAGCCCTGCGCAATGCTCGCTCCATTTCGGTTATCGATGCACCCACGAAGCAGACCCCAGATATTTTTGTTGGACCTGCTGGCATGCCCATACCCGATGGCTATGTGAAGTTCGATCTGCCCTATCTCTCGCAGCTGGCTCACTCTCGCGATCTTGCCGAAGTCTCGTTCTTTGTGGCACCGCTCAGCTATCGCACACCGAATGGCTTCAACAAAATTCTGCTGCCCGAACCTCATGTCGGCTCCATTGTGATCAACCGTTCCAAGGATAGTGCTACCGTTCAGGAGCAACCTCTGCGCTCGCAGCGACCTCATACCACACCAGCTGGTAGCACACGCAATCCATTCGAGACAACCACACAAGCGGGTCCAGCGCCCACTCGTGGTAACAAGTTTAGCTACTATTATGTGCGGGATGGCAATCAGGAGGCAGCTGAAGCACCACCTAAGCAGACCGGCAAGCAAGAGCGTCACAAGAAGAAACGGCCACAACATGTTACAGTGGAACAGCCTGTGTATCGTGCCCCTGCCAAAACACCAAATCCTTTCGATACACTCAATCAAATTGGTGGCGACGACTTCTTTAACACGCTCAGCACAAAGGCTCGGCCCTCAACAACCAGCACTACCAGCACCTCAACGTCGACCACTTCAACCACCTCAACGTCAACCACAGCTACACCCCAGACGCTCTTCACGTTCGGCTCACGGCCACAGGTGGATTTCCCCAGCTCTAACGGGCAGCTCTATCCACAGTTCGAGACCGAGCCACAGATACAACAGCAGCAAATTCAAGAACAGCTGCCACGTTTAACGACCCTACCGCCTTCACATACTACCGTGCAGCAGGAGGAGCAACGCATGAAGCAGTATTTCCGTCAGCAGGATGCTTTCCGTCAGCGACCGCTAACCACGAATCCACCTTTCGAACAGGTGCAGTACACGCAAAGTCCCCAAGACTATGAAGTCCCTCAACCCACAACAACGCAAAAGACCAAACACCGATTGAATCTCTACACGCCCGTAACCACTTCCGATGTGGGCTACAATGTGGATACTCAAGCACCGCTCAACCACCGACCAAACTACAATCAGAACGAGGTCATTGACAATGGAAATGTAGAGTATGAGCCGAATCCATATCATGTACCATCAGAGCTACCAGCTCTGACACCCGACATTCCCGGTCTTGTCAACAACTTGCAGGAGAAGGACAAATTGGCAACGTCAACGACACCTCTTAGTGAACCCGAGCCAGAAACGCGACCAACTCGCCGTCCAGTGCTGCGCACACGAAGACCTGCTGTCTCCAAGGTCGTGACAACCTCTTCAGTTTCCTACTCGGAGGCCGATAACACGCCCAAACAGCCCACGCATCGCATTCGTCGTCCCTATGGCAACAGAGGCAATGCAGATAATGTTGAGGAATCTGCAAGCACCACTAGACGGCCGGCCACATCACGTAATCCGCTGCTGCGCAATCCGAATCGCATACGTTATCAGCCAACCAATGAGGAGCGTCACACCCTCAAGCCCAAGAAGAAGCACCACAAGGGCTCCAAAAATGGCAAGCCTAGCGAGGACCAGGATTTGGAGTACCAACGCGATGTGCTGAATCAGAATTACCCAGTGTTCAAAGCGCCATCTCGTCGACCAACCAGTCCAACGGCTATTCCCGGCGCTTATGATGTGGGCAGCACAGAGGGTCCCGCTTCGGAGTCCCAACAGGTTTACACCGTGACTCCCAGTAATAGCATCGATCAGGGCGAACAGGGATCTGTTTATCCACCTAGTCTAGAGCTGGAGCCCATGCAGATAGCCCAGCACTACAACGAGTTTTCAAAGGACAACTATGGTCCAGGCTACTTCCCCAATCAGGAAGACCTCAATCCCACCGAGGCTATTATACGCAATGAAGTGAGCCCCATTTATACAACACTGGCAACAACTACACCTCCTACAACCACCACCACAAGCACCACTGTTAGGACAACTACAGAGGCGCCTGTGACAACAACCACGCGTCGTTCTCCCTTCATTCGTCGCAACTATCCCAGAGTACGCACGACCACAACTACAGAAGCGTCAGTGACGACCACAACGCCCTCGGAAGAGCGACCATCCGTAAGTCGTTTTACTTAGCTATGTTTAATATATTCTTTACTCAACTATCTTTCCTTGCAATAGATTCGCTCTCGTTTGCCTCCACGTCGTGTGGTCAAAGTGCGTCAACGCCAGCGTCGTCCCGGACATCCCGCGTCGTCAACAGCTGCACCCGAAGAGGAAGCAGAGCCCGTTACCCAGAGACAGCATTTGCGTAAGCTGAGTCGCTACCAAACAGAACAGCCTGAGAAGGAGAAGGAAAAGGAGGTAAGTAATAAATTGTTCTCAAGAACTCAACAACTTACATTTGACTTACAGCAAGCACCTTTGACGCATCGTCGCCGTTATAAGCAACCCTTTCAGCTAGAGGGTCAGGAATCTCAATGGTCACCAGCATCGGAAACAGGCAACAGCAACACGCAGAGCAATACCAACAGCTTTAAGCCTTTAAATCCCAAATATGGCTCCAAGAGTGACGCCCAGAATTTCGATAACGAACAGGAGATTGTGACAGCTGGACCCACTGATCAACCAGAAACCTACGAATTCAACGTAGCTGCTAATCTTGGTGGATCTGCTGGACAGAGAACAACGCCTGCGCTAAAGGCGCCCAACTTAAAGTATGTCTTAGCAAAATTTTATATTTTTCCAAACCTAACACGCTTTTGGTTATTTCAGACCTGAGAAGTCGTTTGCGGAGCTTTTGGAGGAGGTTATGGGCAAGGCTCCCGAAGAGGTGGCCACTGAGTTACCCACCAGCAGCACCATTGGCCGCCTCAGCAGGCGCGGCAAGTGGAAGAAGACACGCGTCTCCGGTGGCTCAGATAACGGCGAGAACTTTGAGACAGCCGAATCACAGAATCTGGGGCCACAGCTCTACAATTCGCTGTACTCCACAAACTCGGACTTGGAAGAGAAACAAAAGACAACAACACCATTGACACCAGCCACCGAAGCGCCAACAACCACAGCCGCTGCAGCCGTTGAAGTGGTAACCACCACTGCAGCCGCACCCACCACACCCGAGGAGTACGAGGTGACCACCGTCAAGACACCCGACCTGACAACAATGTCAACAACGCTTGCAATGAGCGAGGAGAGTGCCACACGTCGCATGGATACCGCCGCTGATGTAGATGATCTGGAGACGCAGCCGAGCATTTTCTCAGAGGTGCGCCAACAGCTGCACAATCTCTTCGCCATCGAAGAGAGCGAGGATGATGCGGTCGCTGGAGCTTTGGCGGCTGTCGGCAAACGTCGTCAGGAGTACACGAACATCAAGCGTCCGAAGCCAGTGACGCCCACGGAGAGTAGCACACTGGCGGCAACTGAGACGCCCGCAAGCAGCAGTACACCTGCCACAGAAGAAGAAGACAACTTCCACAAGGATCTGATGCAGCACGTTGTGTATGCGACGTCCACTTCAACCAAAGTTACCTCCGAGACAGAAATCTGCTATCGCGGCCGCTGCATACGCTCTGAGGATCTGCCCGCCAATCACAAGCTGCACTGAGCAAGGACGATGATGAAGCAAGCACAAATGCTTTGCATGTAAATACATATAAGGACATCGAGATGTGGGCAGGATAACGAGACGAGAGACTACGACTGCATTTTGGTTCAAGAAGCGTAGTCAGTACAGCACACAAACCGCTCCGAAGTTTCCACTCTTCCACAACATCGTTTGTAATTACTTAGCTTTAACTACGAGTATGTTTTATAGAATAAGCGAATAGAGATTTATATACACACATACATATATATTTACTTAATTATCGTATTCTATATGTGTACTCAAAATTTGTAGTAAATGTCGTAGTTTAAAATATGTTATAGCCTAGGATATTTGAACTTAATACATAATACCACATAGAAAGCATAAGTTTTGTACAATAAAACAAATTGAGAACTAACAAATAAACACTCAAAACCATTATTAATAAAAATTAAAATATAAACAGTGCTTGTCTCATTTTTGTATTAATTACTTTTAGAGCAGATTAACAATTTTTGGTTATATATAGTTAGATTGATTGATAGATAGATTGATAGATACAAAGATACATAGATACATGGATACATAGATACATAGATAGATACAAACATACATACATACATACATAAATATTAGAAAAGCTTTGAAATCTATGAAAAATCACATTTTCAGTCACTTTTTTTCAAAGCAATTCGATTTTAAGCCTCTCTCAGTAGGCTCCGACCGACAGTGCGTTTTGTCCGCGTTTTTTCTTTTTTTGCTTTTCACGAAATTGGCAATTTTTGATTCATTTTCAAGCAGCAAATACCAGGCGAACATAAATCAGCAGCAAGTCAACAATGATCGAACTCAGAGAGCGACATGCGCAATGCGCATGCGCATGTTTTACCGTTATAATCCGTCATTGGAGCTCTCAGAAGAGTTGCCACCATATACCGTTTTTCGTATATAAATAAAGGCCATACAATTGACATACATATTCGTGAGTTTCGACAACCCTGTTAAAAGAAATACAGTTAGATCAAACGATGTGTACAGTGGTCGGCTGCAGGCAAAACAACAAACAAAAAAGTTACAAACAAGATCTTTCATTAAAATGTTATTGGCAATCAATAACTTTTGCTCGATTTATTAAGTTATTTGTTGCTATATTTGAAAAAAATAAAAAATTCCATGAATTAAGTGAGTGCATAAGCAACATACTATTAAAAAATTATATCAAATTTATAAAATGGTCCCACTGTCACAAGCTTTGCTCACTTTTTGAAATGGCGTTGATCTCTATTTTATCCAACCAATAGTTAGTGCCCTGCGCAGTATTTTTTGCATAAGAAATCAGCTGCTTGCTGCTGATTTCTGTTCGCCTGGTACTTGCTGCTCGAAAATCAACCGAAAATTGTCAATTACGTGAAAAGCAAAAAAGAAAAAACGCGGACAAAACGCACTGTCGCTCAGAGCCTACTAAACGCTTCAAATCGAAAAAACCAACCAAATCGAATGACGTCACACAAAAATGTTTGGTTTTTCGGTTAAATGTGCGATTTTTGGTTTATTTTTTATTTATTTATTTTAAATAAATATTTTAAATACATAAATAATACAGTAATTTGTATTACAACGTACAATTTATTATTTTATTATTTTTTCGTTCCCTGAAGTTGCTACTAAAAGCATATTTTAATAGTTTACCAGTTATATATATATATATATTTTTTTTTATAAATATCTCGCAAATACAGTCACTAACCACAAGTTAATTTGTATGAGTAACTAACCAATACTAATATTACCTAATCATTTAAAAAACTAACCAAGCTCATAATGAACAAGATTCTTGTTTTAACAAAATGGCAAATGCTGAACATGATTAAAAATGTTTCCTGTTAAAAGATAAAAAGATAAGATATGTTGTTTCAAATATATCGACAAGCACACAAAAAGCGTTTTATATTTATTATAAATATATGTTAGTGTATAATAATTTGTCAAGTATAGTTAGTAATATAATTAGTTTATATATATGTATATTAGTACTATAACATAAAATAGCGACAATCAATTCCATATAATACCCTACGTTAAGGTACATCAGTTTCATGCTCTCAGACGCACAGACACCAAATATGGGTAAAAAATTCGATTATTTAGGAATCAATTAAAGGCGCTCGCTCCGCTTGATCATTAGCTTCACCATCCCCATTTCTATTAGACCTTCCTTGCGGTAATCCGGGATTATTCCAGGACTGCACAGTGAAGCGTCCAAAGACGATAAACACCAAATTGCCAACGAAATAGATTAATGCGGTTAGGTAGAAAACAATGCGCCATTGTATTGGATTCGTCTGTAAAGCAAAACAAGGATTAGTTGCTATATCTACCATATAATGTGTCCAAACTTACCTCATCCGTGACAATCATGCCCACAATCAAAGGCGCCAAAATACTCATCACATTCGCCGCACAGTTCGTGATGCCCATCAATGTGCCAGCAAAATTGGGCGACAGATCAATGTGATTCACATGAAAGCCCAGATAGCTGGCGGAATTGGTGGCCACCGCCAACGTGAGCAGTCCAATTGCCAGCTTGGCATTCGCCTCTCCCTGCGTAATAAAACCCAATCCGAGCAGTGCCAACATGGGCAGCCACAGGCCCAACGAATTGAACAGCTTCCGGGAGAAGGCCAACGACATGCTGTTCTCGCGACGCTTCAGCACATCCGACAGCCAGATAAAGCCGCATGTCAATATGATCATGGCCAGATAAGGCAGTGCCGAGAGCGGTCCATTGTGCTTGATGTCCATGCCCAGCACATTCTTGAGGAATGTTGGAATTTGTGTGAGCAGCGTCCAGAAGCCCCAGTTGTTGGCACAGTGCGCCAGCAGCAGGGAGAGGAATGCGGGCGATGTAAAAATACGCAGCCATGGCGTACGCAGATTGGGACGTGGCTCAAACTCCTCCCTGCCCGCATCCGAGGCACGACGCAGCTGGCCTGAGGTCTCAATGTATCGGCGCTCAGTGGGCGTGATCGTTGGATGCTGTGCTGGTGTGCTGGCACAGAAATAGAACCATATCAGGGACCACAGTATGCCCGCACAGCCCGAAATGTAAAATATGCTCGGCCAGCCCAGCGGTGAGGACGCAATATAACCGCTCACAGAGAGCATCATCACAGTGCCAAACTGGGAGCCCGAATAGCAATAGCCAACGAGTCGTCCACGCTCCTCGGCTGGCGCCCACTTCGAGAGGAATGTGTGTGTGGTTGGGAATATGACGCCTTGGCAGAGTCCTTGGATGGCACGCAGCACAACAACCATTTTCCAGCCGCCCGTCAAGGCACAAAAGGGCGTCAGCAGCGCCAGGCAGGAACAGATGAGCACGCCCGTAAACAGCATATACTTTGCTCCGAATAAGGCTGACAGATAGCCACCGGGCACTTGGGTCACCACATAGCCCCAGAAGAAGCTGCTCAGCAAGTACGACTTGATGCTCTCGTCCCAATCGAATTCAGGAAAATTTGGATTCGTGGCGTTCTTGTCCGTCATGGCAACAATGGCCACCGACAAATTGACGCGCATGGCATACGCCACGGCCAGACCAAAGAATACTAAAATGCATTGCAGATGACGTACCCCAAAACGTGGTCCTGCAATAAAGAGATACAAAATACATGTAAGTTACGTTGCAGGTGAAACGTCAGCTGTAAAAAGTTCCACAGCCTGCAACTCGAAACACGATAAGCAGCAAAGTTTCACTGCAGTGAATCATCATCCAGCGAGACAAAGACGTCCATTGCTGCTGCTCACCTGTGTTCCCAATGGTGTCGTAGCCAGTGCGACTGCAGCACTCAGAGCAGCCGAAAACCATAACTGATGCTGCTGCTGCCGCTGTTTGTTTAAAACTATTGTCGTTGCCGTTGCTGTGTTGTGTGCGCAATGGTGTCGTTTGCGCTTCTAAGCATTTCGCGCAGCTGATAAGGCGACGCTGCTGGCACAAATAACAAAAAAAATAAATAAAATTCGAGGTCGCGTCGCTGCTTACGTTGCGCTTTGTTATTACTATGTTGTGGTCATCAAACACAGCTCAGCTGTTGCAGCCAGCTGTGTGCTGTGCGATAGACACAAAGCAAACTATCGGTGAGCAAACACAGCTGCGCAAATAGTCGAGCTGTGTTTAGTGCCCGATAGTTGTGTTAATCGATTGGCGCGAATTCAAATTGCAAAATTGAATGCAAAACAAACGACTGATTATGTTGTTGTTTAGATTTGGACTCAAATCTGTGGCCAGTTTAGTTGCTGGCCTTTTATATATTGTATATAAATATGTATGTATGTCTTCTTTTCTGCCTTTTTTTAGTTCATTCTTTTTTTTCGTACATCACAAGTTGGTTGTTTGTTTATTACTAATTTAACTAATTACCTAATGCATATAATAACTAGGATAGTTAAGGTATAGTTTCAATTTAAAACATAACAATTAATAGAGCAGCGTTATTAGTTACTTATACTTATTTACATTGTCAACTAGCGTTTAAAGTTTATTCATGTATATTATTTGTTTATGTACATTATGGAAAAATACTGGAAATAATAATTTATGCTGCCTATAAACTAAACAATTATCATATGTTGTTAATAATATCGCTAATGGAAGCACATGATCGTCATTATGGCAATTTCAGCTCTTGTCCCTTAAAACAACTAACATTAGTATAACTATAACTATTGTCTTATATATTTAGCACTTAGTTCAAGAAAACAACAACTAGACCAAATGTCTTAAGTCTGGCGCTGCTTTATGAGCTTAGGGCTTGGCAGCAACAATTTGGCCATTCTGCTGATCCTTAGCCGCTCCCGCCAGTGGCACACCCGCTTCCACGCTCTCCTCATCCACAAGCTCTGGCGAATCCCACCACTGAATGTCTGTGCGTCCAAATACCACAAACAGCAGATTGCCAATGAAATAGAAGAAGGCCGCAACAAAAAATACCACACGCCATTCATTGACATTTTCCTGCAAGAAAGAAAAGAAAATCGTTAGTTTTATAATTCAGATAAGATAATATATATAGAGTCGACTTACCGGATTCTTTACGATCTGACCCACAGCCAGTGGTGCCAATCCACTCATAATATTTGCTGCAGCATTCGTGATGCCCATCAGTGTGCCCGCATAGTTGGGTGACAGATCGATATGATTCACCTGGAAGCCCAGATACGTAGCTGCACTAATGCCCACTGTCAGAGTGAGCAGGACAACAGCCAGCGTCTCATTCTCCCGGGGCACATAGCCCAAACCAATCAACGACAGCATGGGAATCCAATGTCCCACAGTGTTAAAGAACTTGCGATTGAAGGAGAGCGACAGAGACTTCTGTTTCTGCAGCACTTTGGACAGCCAGACAAAGAAGAAGCTGAGTATCATCATGACGGTGTAGGGCAGGGAGGAGAGCAGCGAACTGGACTTGATATCGATGCCATAGATGTTCTTCATGTAGCTGGGAATTTGGGTGAGCAGCGTCCAGAAGCCCCACATGTGTGTGCAGTGAACGATGAGCAGCGACAGGAATGGCATCGAAGTAAAGATGCTGCCCCATGGTGTTGGTGCCATTTTCCGAGCATCCTGCATTTTGCCCACCGATCGCGACTCCTCAATGAACTTCAGTTCCTCGCGTGTTATGCTACGATGCTTCTCCGGCGTGCTCGATGCAAAGAGCCACCAGAAGAGCACCCAGACAAAGCCACAAGCGCCTCCGCAATAGAAGATCGCTGGCCAGCCGGCAAAGGAGTCCGCTATGAAACCGCTCGTCGCCAGCATCATGATCGTGCCAAACTGTGCCCCGGAATAGCAAATCGTGGCCAGCATGCCTCGCTCACTGGCTGGCGCCCATTTGGAGAGCAGTGAATGTGTGGCCGGATGCACTGCACCCTGGGTCAGACCCTCGAGGAAACGCAGCACACACAGCGCCTGCCAGCCGCCCAGCTTGAGGGAGAGTGGCGTCAGCAGCGTTAGAAATGCACAGGCAGTCAAACCCATCATCAGCAGCATCTTGGCGCCATAGCGTTGAGCAATATAGCCACCAGGCACTTGAGTCACAATATAGCCCCAAAAGAAGCTGCTCAGCATATAGGATTTCTCAGTCTCCGTAAAGGGATAGTACTGCCAAAAAGAATAAAGAACATTAAGTATACACATTCCTGAATGGATTGTCTTCTTCTTACCTCCACATCTAGTACATCGTCCAGACTGCTGGCCGTTGAGTTCTCATCTAGCGTTATATTGGGCCGCTCGGACATGGCCACAAGGGCGACGCTTAGATTGACGCGCCACGCATACGCCAGGGAGAGGCAGAAGAAGCACAGGATGCACTGCACATGCCGCACGCCAATGATTTTATCTGCAACAACAAATTATGCAAATGATTAACTAAAGGGAACATGAGAAACATGGAATGTAGACTATGTTTTAAAAATTAATTTAGGCAATACGAAATGAATTTTTGAAAACTTTATTTTGCGCTTTAAAATCTTTTTAAATATAATAATTATTTAAAAATAAGAAGCGTTATTTTATTCGTCCATTAAATCCATTTTGCTTTATAAGACAATTCCTCAAATAGTATTTTTGTTTTATTTTTAAATGTTGCATGGTTTATTAGGAATTTAAGCCAAATTGGTTTTAAATACCAAGTAAAAATTCTGTACGACGAAATAATACACGAAAAGTAAAGGAATTATTTTTAAATTTAAGTGCAAGTGAACTTGCAATAAAGTATTTGTTAATAATATAGTTTATACATGTTTGAAACAAGATAGAAATACTTTTTTTAAAGCACAAATAGTTTAAGTTTTGAAGAATATACATACATGAAATAGTTAATGCTATATTATATATCAGAATTCAGTGAGACTCTTTATAAATCAAGATCACTTTGGCAACATTATTTTATTCGACAAATCAAGTTTAAATATTTTTAGCTATTCCCAAAATACACTCTAACTCTCCTTCAATCATAAATTCCTAAGTGATAACATTTTTCAAGAAACATATTCTACATAAGCTAAAAAAAAATATAAAAAAAAAAAACAAAGAACCGCATTTAAGCAAAGTTTGCATATTTATTGGATAGCTATGCTCAATGTTCTCCAGACCGCAATTTGAGAAACGTGTGGCAGCGTTCTTATCAATGTCAAACCCATGCGTTCCCCCTCTCTCACTCTCTCTCACTACCTCTTTCTCTTTGTTTCACTCTCTGGCTTATATGCTCCACACACTAAACACAAAGACTCTTTTCGCTCGCTTGTATGTGGGGCGCGTTTATTTATAAAACACTGTGTCAAAATCTTGTTGTGCCTCTGCACACACACACACACACACTCACACACACACTTAGCAATTTGCACTTATACATGCGCAACGCCCACTCGTAAATGTGAATTACTCGTGAGACCTGCGCCTCAATGAAGTGCAACCAACATACACAACATCAGCGCCAGCAGACGGTGCTGTACCAGCAAAGCAATATAACAACAACAACAACAAGAAGAAAACCAGCTATCAGCTACCAGCTAGCAGCTAAAAGCCACACGCGACATACCAAACACTGCCATCGCTGCCTCCTCCTCGTCTTCTCTTTAACCAGCCGAGCGTCTGTCCGGTCGGGTGTACGCCCGTTCGCCCTACCTGAAAGCGCGTTGTTTTTTTTTTTGCGCTGAAAGCGACCCAAAGCAGCCGCACGTGACGATGATCTTGCTCATTCTATCTCTCTCTCTTTCTCTGTGCAGATGTCAGTTTATTGGCCACTGTACACAGCTGTTGGCTTTTTTTAATGAAACGGGGAATTTATTTTGCATACTCTGTTCGGAATGTGGAATGAGAAATGAGAGAGTGTTGAGATTGGACTGGACTCGGAACATTTTTGTTGTTATAACATGGAAAAGACATTACTCAATAATAATATCTAGTTTAAACAGTTTCTAAAGAACATATAAGACGACTTTTGAAGGGTTTTTTATATGGTTATAGCAAATTTTCACTATTAAAATTTTTTAAATAAATTAAACTAAATTTTTTTTTTTTTTTTCTAGCCTTAATTCCAAGTTTTTCTATATTTTATTTCTAAAGTGCATTGGACAGTCGCCTTTGGTGCGTTTCTCACATTCTTTACTTGTTTTAATTTTAGTTTTGTGGCTCGAACTCGATCTGTCGTCTTTCGTTATTTTTAGACTCGGACTTGGCCATAAATGGGTTTTAGAGACTTAGTTCTTGTTGCAGCTGTTTTAAGCACATTTGTTGCACAACAACAAGTTGCAACCTTGCGATGCGGCCTTACAAGGTAATTGCGTCTATTGAACTGCCCCAAAGCGTTTTCTCTACCGATCGACCAACCGACCAATTACCAATGCCAGCTGAAGTTTGTATTATTAATAACTATTAAATGTGAGCTCAATAATTAACAATTGTTGAGCCAAAAATGCGATGACTCGACACACGACAAGCCGCAATTTGAACTTTGAGACTTTGCCAATTTGCTGATGCTCTCTCTCTTTCTCACTCTCGCACTCGCACTCTTGTAAGCTCTGAATCATTTTTGAGAAGCTTTTGCTGGAACTCTTTGCTTTTTTTGACACGTTTTTTCGTTTTATTTTGCTCACTAATTGTATTTCTGAACTCCTCTCCTGCCCCCCGTTAACCCCTTTGGGGTGCGTGGCGTAGCCGCAAGCAATTTATGATCCAGATACTGTTGAAATTGTTTGCGGTTTTTGTTACTGCTTCACTTTTTTCATGTCGCCTATCTTGTATCTATTTTAAATGTTAATTTATACACTCTTTCATCATCAAGTGAGTAAGAGCGGGGGGAGGAGGGGGTGGTGGTGGTGTTGGTGTTTGTGTGTGGCAATTAAAATTTGTTCCATAAATGGAATTGCAACAAATAACATCAATAAAACATTTATGAGCAACGCCATATGAAAGTTGATTTTATATTTTTGTTTCGATTTGATTGATTGCCAATCTGAGGTACAGTACAACCCATGGAGGTATACGACATATATATAGAACATTATGTTCTGCTGCAACTCATGGTCACGCGATAATTGGATGGCGATCGAAGGACTTGGCATATATACCGCTAACAAATCACCTACAAAACTTAACCAACCCCTCCTCAAAGTGCTGATAACCGATAACGACACACACACACAGACACAGACATAGCTCCGATAAATTGGAACAGTAACAACAAGAAATCTTTTTTTGCTATATATATATACAATCATATAAACAAACATACAGTCCAACCTACATACTAAGTTTTTTTTTTTTTTTTTGTTATAATGTCAGTCTAACAGATTAGATAATTGGTATTACGACGGGAACTCATCGAAGCAACAATGGGGTCTATGAGGTATACAAAGTCACTCGCGGTCTACGTGCAACCCTTTGTGGCATCATAAAATGCAAGTTTCGTAATCATCTTAAACTTCAAGTAAACAGCTGTCTCATATATTTATTACAAGATTATTTCTTGGGTTTTTACTTGGGTGTCTTAAGGTCACTCTCTCTCTTTTTCTCTCTTGCTTGCTCTCTCTTTCACTTAATTTGGCTATTAGATAAGCTTTGTGTTACAATCACGTCACTTGATCAGAGTCCAAATTGTATTTGAAACGATTTTATTACAAATATCTTTCGTTTTTGCTAATTTGAATTTTCAGTTTCATTGGCACTCGCTTATTTTCACGAACCGCAAAATGAATACAGCAACAACAACAACAACGACAAAAGAGCGTCTGATTCCGCCCCACTAAGGCCCCCCTCCTCGTTCGCGTCTGCCACCCAATTTTTTTTTTTGTATTTTTTGTTTATTTTTATCATTTTCGTTGAGCGTGCTAAAATTTTATTTTGTCAGCCAAAACGAATAAAATTAAATTTATTTTATTTTTCACTGCTTTTTTTTGCTGTTGGTATTTGTTAACTTGAATTGCAGTTGAGAAATATTTTGTTGGATTGGGATGAGAGAGAGCTGCAGTGGGGGTCGTCAAATATAACCCATACACTATACATATGGTATGTATGTATACGTTCTGAACAAAATGCAATCACGTACATACATATTTATTACAAATACATTGACGCTTTTAGCCACATGTGTTTCGTTTTTTTTATTATTTGCCATAACTTCGAATGCAATTAACGTTTGCTTCATTTGCTTTATATGGCATTTTATGAATAACTGTAGATCAAGCTGATATATATGCATGTTGCCTGTTCATGAGTGTAGCCGCAGCTTTGAAGGCGCCACTTGGTTGCAACTCAACCAAGTTGTTTCCGGCAACAAGCTAAAGTTCTGTTCTCTCTCATTTTTTTGCACTTATATAAAACACACAAATAACTAAAACTGAAACTGACACGTGCACGTGGAGGCATACGAAACAACAGCAAAAAAATAAATATGTTAGCGATAAGAGATTGTTTTTCGAGTTCCCAATTCCATTTTTTTTTTTGGTACATACCATTGGCGTATTTCCCAGTTTTCACCATATTCAAAGTGGTTGTCATGTGTGCGGCGCGGGTTTTTATATATATTTGAATGCACAATTCCGAGATCTTTCACTCTCTTTCTTTATCTCTCTCTTACTCACTTTTGGAGTTAGCTGGCAGTGGAATTTTTTTGTAGTGTTTCGATTATTTTCGAATGTTTTATACAACGTGTTGCGACATTTAGCTGAAGCACATGTGCTGAACGCGACACGGAGACGAACGAAAACGAAAACCAAAACCGTTTTGGGACTTCAGTTCAAGTGCTTCGAACTGCTTTGTTAGCGTATTTTTTTTTTGAATAACGTTTTTCACGGATACGGATGTGTATGTTTTTTTGACGAGCACGCGTTTACTTATGCAGAACTGCTCGGATTTAGCAATGGCTACAGATACAGTTTTTTCTGTTGTTGCTCTTGTTGTTGTTGGTCTACGCGTTTATTATGTGTAGTATTTTTGGGTATTGGTTTGTTCTAGCGAGCGATTGCGACTGCTTGAAATACTTGGTGCGGCGATTCTTTTATAAATATGATCGCTGCTCGCTCGGCCCGCTCGTGTGTCGTCGACGTTGACGTTGACGTCGAGAGAGTTCGCTGCCGTCGTCGCAGTCAAAGTATCTGTCACGTTGCTGTTGTTGCCGTTGTTGTTGTTGTTGTTGTCGCACACACATGTGTATCGCGTGAATTCCATTTTCATTTAGTTGTTGCTTTTGTTGCTGTTTTTGCTATCAGTAGAAACCGAAACGAACCGAACATGCTGCCAGGCACACCTCTCTCTCTCTCTCTTTGTCTCTCTCTCATTGCTGTTGCTCTCTCTTTGTGTGTGTGTGTGCTGTGCTCTCGAATTTTGCCGGCCAATATGTAAACAACAGCAATACTACAGCGCGCCAACAACAAGTTATCAGTCTTGCACTCTTTTCCTCCTCTCCCACTACCCAACGCCCCTGCCCACACTTGGCTTTGCTGCCTTTGCTTTGGGCTTTCTGCGTAATGGCTTTCTGTGTGTTTGCTTTGTATAAAAATTGTGTAAAAATCGAAATTAGTCACATCCCATTTCCACTATTGCCACTCTCTGGCTCTCTCTCTCTCTTTCGCTCTCTCTCGTTTTGTGTTGGCCAGCTTCAGTTGGTAACCGCCAGATACTTTCCACTTGGCTCATTTGCATTTTGATCATATGCCTCTAAGTTTCCAGTGCTGATAAGCTTCAATCCGCTGCCGACGTCGTCGCCGTCGAGGTCAAGTCTCAAGCATTGCTGATAAACTACGCAAAACGATCTTCCCTCTCTTCTCTCCGGCTCTCTTGAGAAGCTATTTGTTAGTGACATAACTCTAGCTTTGACAGCTGCTGTCATCTATTGTAACAATCGTAGAAATTAATCGCAAATACGAATTCCCTTCCTTACACAATCCATTATAATGCTCTGATGTATGCAATTTCATTTTTCAACTGACTTTAATTGAAAAGAAACCCTTAGGAGAACCTTTCTGGCTCATTAAATAACTGAAAGTATCAAGTATCAGTTATCAATTATAGGCAAATATTTTAACAAATTATTTATGCTTATCAATTGAGACGACGTTTGATTTGAAACTGAAAACAAAACACACAACTCTTATCGCAGGCAGGCAAAAAAAACTAAATGAAAATATATTCATTCTGATGGCATCATAAACTATATACTTATATACTCTATATATAAAGATACTTTCCATTTTCGGCACACAGACATTTTATGGGGATGCAGAGGGTAAACTTTTTTTGATAAGCAATTTTTCGAGGCGACACGTTTTTTTGGCACGTTCGCACTGATTGAAGGCGGAGCCAGAAGCTTTATCAGTTAATGTGCCTTTAAATACGAGTGGATTTTGCAGTGGATTTTAGTGGCTCATAATTGGGTTATCATTACAGCGAACGCATAAAGGCATAAACCAGTTAACTGAATCCATTAAAATCCACTTATCATTAGTTCAAGCACTGTGTAAATTATTAACTGTCGGTTAAATTTGGACATATTTCGTTAAAAATTTGGGCAATTAAATAGCTAAAAATAGTGAAAAGTTTTTATCTTTATGATTGAGCTCGAAGTGAGTTGAATTGATTAAGGTTCTTCAGGTCTTAGTAATAAACAAACATATATCATTTTGATTGTGTTCGATTTGCTGCCTTAGTTGTCAATCGTGTCTTATTAAGTACAAAACACTATAGATCTTAAAGAATTAAAGCTTATATTTTATTGTGATGTATAATCTATATTATTGCAAAGCTTCATTAATAACATTTCAAGAGTTTAGCAAGAAACTTGTCAAAATAAAAGTTAAGTCAAACAAATCATCATGATTGAGCTTGTATTGAGCATGAATTGAGGTGAATTGATTATAAAACTTCAATAAAATAAACAGCAAAATGATTGAGCTTAAATTGGCTTAGATTTGACTTGAAACAATTAATAATCTTTCTAAAAATGTAGTATTAAACTTATTCATAATCACAAAAATATCTATAAATAGTTCGAAATGTATCATAATGATTGAGTGCAAATTGCGTTCTAACTAGTTGAATTGAGTAAGGTACTTTAATCAGTCACTTGTACTAAACAAGTCATAAAACTAAATAAGTCGATAAAGTCTCTGGTAACGTGACTTACTGACTGACTGACTGACTGGCTTATCAATCAATCTAAACGTTTGCATCTTATCGCGTGCTGGATGCGTCACGCCCACTGTCCGTCCAATGCCCGCCTGAATTGCCTGCCTTGCCAACCAAATTGTGCCCCAAATTGCTAAGGGGGCTGGTGGGGTTGCTGGAGGTGGGGAGGCAAACAAATATGAATCTGTGCACTATCAGCCGGTCTTATCAGCGCGACATTTGACAAATGGTAAACAGCATATAGAGAACGATTCGTCTCTTGACGTCAGGAACGGATGTAGATGTAGACGTGGAAGAGGATGAGGGCAGCCAACGCGGCTCAAACAGCTGCAACTGGTTGCACGAATCTTTGCTGTGGGGCCACACCCAAAGCCCCATAGTCCCATAGTTGCATAGGGCAATTAGCAATTAAAATGCAGCTTGTGTTCGCCAATGTCAATGCAAATATGGTAATTTTTTTTCTCTCTCTTTATATAAATACTTAAGAATAGATGCAAGTCTCCAGATACAGATACAGATACTGAGTGGAATTTTACAGCAACTTGTTGCATGTGCTGCCAATTGAAATGCGATAATGATACAAACCAAATACTAAACTTGCTGAAAGCTTAATTGCGTATACGCCGTGTGTGTAACAAATTGTCTAACTAAACACGGTCCAAAATAATCATTGTAATAATTATAAAAAACTATAACACGTGCATATTGATGTAAGCTGAAAAGTACGACTTAAAGATGCTCTTTAAACAATTCTTACCGATTTTTATAGATTTCAAGTAATCAAAATTATCGATTATTGTGTTGACTTTTAAAATTCTTCATATTTTTCCTCTAATATTTCTCTGATTACTAACCTTTTGCTGCTCATCAAGAACACTTAGATACTCCTATTTGTAACACATATTTACACTTCTCCTTAATACAATATGTTTATCGATTAATTGAATATGAGTACATGGCATAATAAATACCAAAAACTGAGTCAGCGACATTGAATTAACATGTCAAGTTCGTTTCGGATGATTGGTGATTTTCCATGCCCTCCCAGACATACAAACACATAAAATTGGTGCTAATCGAAGTTGAAAGGATGGCCCAGCCCCCAAAAAAATATTTTGGTCAGCTGCTGGGAACTGTGTCGCCAGCTAGACGCCATATAAAGACCTTTAAAGGTTTATGTCCATAGAGCAACAAAAATATTTATGTGAAATTGTTCATGTAAATTGCAATCGCATATATTTGCCAATCTAGTAGCTGCTGTGTTTATCTTATTTGTACATCTGTCAGGCCTAATTGAATTGTATGCAATCAATTGAGACAGCTCAATTGACTCGAATTAGCGAAAAGTTCAAAAAGTGCGCATGGAAACTTTTCTTTCCCAGAGCATGCCAAGACTTTCTAATATTTATTGCACATAGAATCAGGTGTTAACCTAATCACAAAGAACCAGACGTTACCAATTAGTTAGCCAACCCATTGATGGACACATTGTATGCTATTTGTTTGATTTCTGTCTCATCCGGATTCATCCATCTATCGTTTGCCCTCCACACACACACATAGATATAGCTGGCAGACTGTCAAAGACGCGAAATTTTTGTTGTTTTGATTTCCCGCAATTGCATTAGAAAATCATTTTAATTGCCAATGTACTCTTCTCACGCCACCACTAACCATTCTCAAATCGCTTTCCATTGCCCACGATACCCCTTGCTGTTCATTTCCTCGCCTCGTCCCTCATGTCGTCAGACGACATCTTATTCAGCAGCAATAGTTAGTATTACGTGGGCGCTTAAGTGTTGTCGTTGGACGTCTCACGCGGCACGTAGTTCCTTAAAATAGAACTTTTCATCTCCACCACTCGTGCAACCACTTGATTTTTTTTCTATTTTACATTTTAATACACTAACTAAAGGCATGAAAACTAGATGTCTCATTTGACAAATATTTAAAAAAAAAATATATTTGTATATAATATTTATTAAATCTTTAAACAAGCTTTTGAAGCACCCAAAAAAAAAAAAATTACTCATACGTTCACAATAAATATTATTTGTTTATCAACAAACTATCAGATTTCCAACTCAGTTTCTTTAAACAACTAAATGGGAGTTCATAAACAAAACGGGTTGCCTGCTTTCTAGAAAATTCAATACAAATTGCTGGAAAATGCCAGATGATAATGAAAGTGTACATTTTCGTCGGCTTTAAAGGGAACTTTGCAAACGTCACATACAATTTTGCTTTTATTTTAGAAATGTGCCGAGATGTGATCCCGAGTATAAACAATAAAACATGCGATTTGGGTAGACAAGAGTGCTAAAAGCAAACACAATATAGTACACCTCCCAAGAAAGATAATTACTGGTGATCTTGGCTAAGAACATAAACGTTAGTTCCGCACACCCTTTAGCACAAAACGTGTGCAAAACCATGGCTAAGAACTTAGTCATTCTGCAAATGCTGTGATTAACCCGGTCGCTGCTGCAGTCTTATCTAAAGGCCCTAACACGAACGCAGTTCAGAGAATGTAAATCTTATCATTTAGCATGTCTTGGGCGCTTTGGGTGGGGAACACTGCGACAGCCACGCATCTGATTTATCACTGTGACATCATGCGATACGGCAACAACTGAAAGAGCTTAATGTACAAACAGTTGTAAACAGTTATTTACAGAGTATGTTTATTTGTACTATGAATTTGCACTCGTTTCTAAACTTGGTTATGTCACAAGGGAACTTAATTCATAAAAAATTCAATGCAGGCATCATGACATGGCATAAAGTGATAAAAACAAAATCCCTTATTGTTGTTGTTTGTTACATGTTGTGAAATTTCTAAAGAATTTCAAAAGAGTGAGAGAGATTTTTAATAAAAAATGCATATAGTAAAAAAAATATTAAATAAGTTTTATAAAATTGTTTAAAACAACAAACTGGGAAAAAATAGCATTGAATTTTTTGCGAAATTATTTGCGATAACCTTAAAGACAAAGTGAGAGAGGCGGAGAGAGCGCAATGTGCTGCACAGGATGAGCAAGCGAGTAGCAGAGAGAGCGGGAGAGTCAAAGTCAAAAGCGGCAACGCTTTGCCGGCAACAACAACAGCTTTAGCGCCGCGTTGTGTTAATTTGTTGCCATTTTATGCACACACAGACACACACACGCACACACACACACACACACATTTGTAACGACATTCAATACACACCCACAGCAGCGGCGCACCCTCACAGTCACGCGCTCTCTTTTTAATTACAGTCTGTTTGTGTGTGCACGTTCTCTCTCATTCGCATTCACTCTCTGTCTGATCTTTGATCACGTTTCTCACACGTTCGGCTCGGCACACAGCCGACGACTTCCACGTTCACGTGATGCGCAAGTGTACAAAAAGCAATCGGCTCTCGGCTGACAACGCTATTTGCTGCTCCCCACTCGGCTCGCCCTCCCTCCCGTTGCGCACAGCACTTTGCGGCCCACACGAGAGCTGTGTGCTGTTGTTGTTTTTGTTGTTATTTTTGTTGCTCTTTGAACGGCCTGGCAAAATGATTTGCAAAATTCGATTTTGGAATGGAGTACAACGCCTTTGGAATGACGTAAACATGAAGCCTGGAATATATATATAAATATAGAAACTGAGAGAGAAAGAGAGAGAGACGCACAGAGAGAACAACAGAGAGGGGGCGAGAAGAGCAAGAGAGGGCATTCAATGTCCATTAACGATTTCACCACTGACGTTGGCGCTCATAAACCTTGATTCATGCCGAGTTGGCAGACAACAAAGTATTGTACTTCAGATTCAGATAACGTTCCATTTTGGCCCTCACCACCTCTCTCACTCTATCTCTCTCTCTACAATCGCTGCCGGCTGAAACTATATAATATGAAGAACTCAATTCTAGCTACTCGAATTGTGTGTGGTGCGGTTTCTGGTTCGGGAGGTGGTTTGTGACGCCCGGGGCGTCAACTGATATGACAAGTGTCTTATTATTTGCACTGTGGAGTTGATAACATCTTTGGCGCTTCGTCGCGCCTTGTCTCGCCAATGAAAAATAATCGTATAAATAACTGCTTTAAAATTCGTATTTAATGGATTTCATTATCTTTTAATTTTTGGGATTTTTGTTTTTGGCTGCGCCAACAAAGGCGAGCCTCACTGCTATCTGCCCGTCCCACTTCCCGCCTGGCTTTTTTTTCTCTTTTTCGTTCTTTTGGCCATTTTGCCGTTTCATCTTTTGAACACGTGCCTACAAAACGGTATGGAAAGAGCCAAGAGCTGCAAACCAGTTGTGAAATTCTCATGAATCCTTTGCATCATCATCATCACTCTAAGCCTTCTTTATTTATGTTCCCCACTATCTTGCGAGAGCTGAGTTTATTGCTGTTCTGCGTTTCACTTTGGAATGTTCTGCCTCACCAAGTTCCCCAAATACAGTAGTTTATTTATTTCATAATCGCAAAATATTTCGGCATAACATTTAATATATGCAAACGCACATGCCTATTTTTGTATGTGAGTGTGTGTATATATGAGAGCTTCTTTGTGTGTGTATTTGTGTAAACATACGGTCCATATCGCGTGCTTGTATTCAAATTTAGCTTATCAACAGGTTCGACTCACACGATCACGACCACAACTTCCACTTTAGCCATGCGCCTCGAATGCGGGCAAATTAGTTGCCATAAAACTGAGCACACACATTATTTCATTTGCATATCAGTGTATATAGTATATTTTAAAAGCGTTTAGCGGCGGTCTTAAATACTCAAAAGATTCAAATGCTAACAAAGAGTCGCTGATAATTTTGATACAAGTATCAAGAGTTTAATTGATCAGGTTGCCTACAAATATTTGGTATACTTAGTACTCATAAAATATTAAAGGCAAGTTGAATTTGTATACTCTTAAATAATTTGTAATGTCTCTCTGTCAAGCACGAAAAATTAATGATAAAAAAAGAGAACTCAAATGAAGACAAAAAAAATATAGTTATACATTTGGTTAACTTATGAAAACTTCAATACGCCCCACCTAACAAAATTTACTTATAATATGTTTATAGTTATTAGCTTATTCCCCAAATCTGCAACTCCATAGAGCCATTTTGGCACAGTGTACATAGCTCTTTTGCATCGCAGCAGCCATATATACATACATACATACGAAAAAGCAACAAAAGTTTCAGCCTAAAAGATGCTCTTACTTTAATTAAACCGGCAATATTTGCCACAAAAAATCGGACAAAATCGGACGGAATTTAGACGGACATACAACAACCACATAGGAGGGAGAAAGAAGAAGAGCCCTTAAATTTCAACAACCACATAGGAAGGAGAAAGAAGAATTGTTGTAAAGTTTACAACAATTTTGCTTTTTTATTTATTCACGAGCGCACGAATGCTTTTGCGAAAGCCTAAAAGTGTGCAGCAACAAATATTCAAAATATATTGTTAGTGACAGTCTATTCCGCTAGGTGTCTCAAGTATAAGAACGTATTTTCCGGCAGTTATACGATATACAAAACTCATGAGAATAAGAAATTTCAAAGTTAATGGAATAACACATAAAAACACTTCTTGATTTTACATAAACATTTTAATACACATAAAACAGTACCATTCACGATTTACATACACCTTCACATCTTCTGGGACTCCAATTCAACAGTTGATTTACTTGACTGATTGGTTGGTGGATCGTTCCAAGGCTGAACATTAGTGCGCCCGAAGATCAGGAACAGACCATTGCCCAACAAATAGATGCCAGCGGCCAAAAAGAAGACCATACGCCACTGATAAACATCGTGCTACAAGAAATTTGAAAGAATATAATAAACATATAATTATGTTGATTTGACAATGAACCCACCTGATCAGTGACAACGATGCCCACAACAAGTGGAGCAGCGAGACTCATAAAATTGGCGATGCAATTGCAAATGCCCATGAGAATGCCAGCAAAGTTTGGAGATAGATCGATGTGGTTGATTAGAAAGCCCACATGAGCAGCAGAGCTGATGCCAACGGTAAAGGTGAGCAGGACTACAGCCAAAGTATCCTTATCCTTTGGAACATAGCCCAATGCAATCAGTAGACACATGGGACCAAAACATCCAATTGAATTAAAGAACTTGCGATTAAATGCAAGTGAAATCGAATCCTTCTTTTGCATTTGTTTTGAGAGCCAGGCAAAAACAAAGCACAGCATTATCATTGCAGTGTATGGAAGTGCTGAAAGCAGTGCATTGGCCTTTATATCCTTGCCCAGGACAAACTTCATGTAGCTGGGAATCTGTGTCAACAGAGTATAGAAACCATAGGCATACGCAGACTGCACGGCAATCAGAGCCAGCACAGCTGGTGACGTTAGGAAACTCGACCAGGGCACTGTCTGATGATGACTGGGCTGCTCCGCGTCTGCACCTCTTTCACTAGCCTGTCCCATTTCTATCAGCTCTCGCTCCTCCGACGAAATGCTCTTTGAGTCCGCTGGCGAGCTGGCACCCCAAATGTAATAGATGATGGACCAAATACTGCCAACTGCTCCAGAGACATAGAAGATGCACGGCCAGCCACCTAAGGAGGCAAGCAATCCACTTGTGGCCAGCATTACAACCGTGCCAAACTGATTACCCGCATATGTGAAGTTACCCATGGAGGCTCGCTCTTTGGGTGGCACCCAAGCCGAGAGCACTGTGTGGCATGAGGGAAAGAGAATTCCTTGGCAGACACCCTCCAGCAGACGTACAGCACAGAGTAGCTTCCAACTTCCCAATTTGGCACAGAGTGGTGTCAACACCGTCAGCACAGAGCAGATGGATAGACCCGTTAGAATCGTTACCTTGCCACCAAAGCGACGAGCCAAAGCACCTGCAGGCACCTGGGTAATCACATAGCCCCAGAAGAAGCTGCTCAATACCAAGGATTTTATCTTCTCCGACCACTTGTACTCCTAATATAAGGGAGTTGGAAGTTAGTGTATATAGTTGGGATTAAAGAAAATCTGTGTCTTACCGGAAATTCAGCCATTGCCACAATGGCTACGGAAAGATTAACTCGCATTGCAAATCCAACAGTGAGACCCCAAAAGAGCAGAAATATTTGCAAGTGTCGTATGCCATATCCAGAGTCTGTTTAAAATAGAAGATTATATTATCACGAAATTTAAACTTAGAGTTAACTGTTTACTTTAACGCTGCTTGGGTTAATTTATAATCGTCCAACTTAGATAAGTGATCTTCAATTCTTTTACATTGACCCACATTGAGCTTATCATTTGTAAGAATAAATGAGTAAAAGCGTCAAGATCTATAGTCGGAAAGACAACTCTATCTAAAATCGAATTTATGTGATCCTAACTTATGCATTTGCGATTCATAACATTTTGATTTATGCCAGAACTGGGAATAACACGTAAAACAAGTGTAAGCAAGGGTTTTGATATAAAAAAAAATTTTTACAGTCATGTTTAACTTCACTTTTTTGAAATCACCAATATTAGTCCTAGTAGAAAAATAATATTGAATTGATGGATCTTTCTTCCTTAATCCCAAATACACCTTTGTTCTTAAACACAACACTCTATTCCGTTACCTAAATATATCTAGTCTTTTGAGATCCTTTTTATCAGTATTGCTTATCAGTTCGTTACCTTCATCTTCAAAACGACGATTTTTCACCATTTTAGTTTTGTTTGTGTTCATCTTTTTTTGTTAACAGCTTCAACTTCTGTGCTTGGCATTACCGTACACAACAAGATCTTTTCACTAACTAGTTGGTGTTTTTCGGATAGAGTTCTTTGGTAAAGCAATTGTTGACAGCTCCTGTATTTGTAATTGTATAAATCGCGTGCCGACAGCACGACTAATGTAAATATGCGTATTTGTATTTTGATAAGATAAGACTGGGTAGAAGGGGGGTTTCGAAAAACTTCACACATCTATTTACCCCAAAATATTATAATACAATGACTAGACAATTACAGTTTTAGAGGCTGGTTGCATTTATAAACCGCTAGTACATGTGTTCAGTAGCTACTTTAATCAGATTAAGGTTATAAATTTCAAGAAAATGAAAAAAAAAGAAATCACAAATAAAAACTGTAAAAATAAAGATCTACATTGACTTGAAATAATAGTAAACTTTTCTCTAAAAAACATTTATTATTTCTTTAAAATTATCTCTAAGGTTAATATATATCTTAGCATTAAATTTTTGATATGAATTAAGTGTCCTATATTTATAGGCTTGGGTTCTCCACAATATACTCATTATGCTACTAGAACGTTAATGTAGTTGGTCTAATTGTTATCCAACACTACTCTAGCAGCATCTTAAGCGAATTTCCCCACTTGACTTTCACTTTCACTTATCACAGTGCTCAGATTTTTGAGATTCCATTTGCGGGATGGCTGTGTGGCGTTCCTTTAGCGGTGGATCGTTCCACTCCTGGACATCGGCACGGCCAAAAAGTATAAAAGCTCCATTGCCCACCAAATAAATGGCAGCAGCAACAAAAAACACAATACGCCATTGTCCCACATCGTGCTGAAAGAATCAGATAGCGATATAAAACTAAACTAAAATAGTTCAGTTGTTCACTTACCTTATCGGTTACAATGACACCAACAAGAAGCGGAGCACTCAGACTCATTATGCTGGCCAGTCCATTACTGATGCCCATTAGTGTGCCCGCATAGTTGGGCGACAGATCAATGTGGTTGACCTGAAAGCCGAGATGGACAGCAGCATTCATGCCCACTGTAAGGGTTAGGACGACCACAGCCAGAGAGTCCTGATCCTTGGGCACATAGCCCAGGACGACAAGCAGGACCATAGGAATATATTGGCCAATTGTATTGAAGAACTTGCGGTTAAAGGCAAGTGAAAGTGACTTTTTCTTCTCCATCATATGGGACATCCAGATGAAGACAAAACTTAGCACCAGGTTTGCAATGTATGGCAGCGAGGAGAGCAAAGCATTTGATTTGATATCCTTGCCAAGGACATTGTTCATGTAGCTGGGTATTTGAGTGAGAAGTGTCCAATAACCCCAGGCGGAGGCACAATGCACTACCGTTAGAGCCAGATAGGGTCCCGAGGTGAAGAAACTCAACCAAGGAGTCGGTCGTCGGTTTTGAGGTGTTGCAGATTTCACGGTTCTTTCAGTTTCCTTGGACAACTCAATAAACTTGATCTCCTCCGGTGATATGCTCTTAGAAACCTGTGGCGAACTGCTGCCCCATATGTAGTAGGCCACCACCCACAAGAGACCACAGGCACCAGACACATAAAAGATGCTTGGCCAACCAGCAGCTGAGGAGGCCAATAAGCCACTCACAGCCAGCATTATGATCGTACCAAACTGAGCTCCCGTATAGGCACAAGTGGCCAAAGTGCCAACCTCTCTGGGGGGTATCCAGGCAGAGATAATCGTGTGGCACGATGGAAAAAATACTCCCTGACACAGTCCTTCAATCAAACGCAGTCCACACAGCAGAGTCCAACCACCTAAGCTGGCACACCATGGTGTCACAAGATTCAACAACGAACAGATGAAGACTCCTGTTATGAGTGTGACCTTGCCACCAAAACGACGAGCTAAAGCACCAGCGGGCACCTGAGTAGCCACATAGCCCCAAAAGAAACTGCTTAGCACATACGATTTTGTCTTCTCAGACAATGGATATTCCTAAATGCACAGAAAATTATTTATCGGTTAAAGATTTAATGAGTAGGATTTATAAACTTATTTACTTACCGGATAATTGGGATTTATGGAGGCGGCATCGGTCATTGCCACAACAGCCACAGATAGATTAACTCTCATGGCAAAACCAACTGTCAAACCACAGAAGAGCAAAAACATCTGCAAGTGACGTACTCCAAGTCCAGTTCCTAGAATAATATTAAAAATTATTTCATCATCCCAAGAAATTTGTATATGTTTTTCAGTTTAACAAACTATGTGTGTCAATAAAATTTCATTAAGATTTCCTAGAGTTTTTTATATCTTTTTCTGGGTACTTAAGTACTATAATAAATTAAAAGAATAATTCCTAAGATTGTGGATTGCTTTCGTTACGTAATTATGTGTTAAGGTCAAATGAAGACTAAAGAAACAAAGAACTACAATTGAATGTTAACCTGTGGTTATCATGAATAAAGCTCTTATTAACATAACACCCACCTTCATCTTCAAAACGACGATTCTTCACCATGCTGATGCTGCCTGACAAAGACATTGTTGAAAGATTTATCTGTGTTGCATTACTGCCTGCACCGAAATCTTTTCGCTAACTGAATGATTTAGCTTTAGCTCATTGTCTTATATGTGCTTCATCTACAAATTCTGATCGCCTGAATTACATTAGATTGTCCGAATGCGGAGGCTGCTGCACGGCTTGCAATAAAGATAATCATTTTTACAACTTGATAAGATAGCAATGAAGTGTGCGTAAAACTAGTAGACGCATATAGTAATCTGGTATTTACTTTTAAAAATACGGAATGATTTGACAAAGGAAGAGGCTCCATATAATTATGTCGTCATTTCATAAGTATAACTAAGTGCTGTCAGTAATTTATGGTCAAAACGACTTAAGATTGTTCCGAATTGATTGACAATATCGAGACGACTTAAATTCTATTTCCTTTCGGGGAACTTGGGTAGATAACTAGTATATACTGGCCTTTCTTTCTTGTCAAGGCCAATAAGCCCAAAAAAAGCTTTTTTCAGATAAATAGTGAAGATAATTATTTTTTTTATATCTTAATTATTATTTTTATTAGCTAATAAACACAAAAACTAAACATAAAAAACAAAGTTTAAGGGCGCTTGACTAGCAGTCTTCTGTGACTTTCTTTTGTAACTCCAAGTGCGGCGTAGAATAGCGACGTGTCTTAGCCGGAAGATCATTCCATTCCTGGATTTCAGCGCTACCAAAGATCAGAAAGAGACCATTGCCAACCAGATAAAAGCCAGCAGCAATGAAGAAAACCAAGCGCCACTGATAAACATCGTGCTGTAAAAAATAAAAAAATATATTAAAAGAACAAGCATTTCAAGGACCTTCATTTCCAAACCTGATCTTTTACAATTACGCCTACTAAGAGTGGACCAATAATGCTCATCACATTAGAACATGCATTGCTTATGCCCATCATAACGCCAGCAAAGTTTGGTGAGAGATCGATGTGATTGATAACAAAACCCAAATTGACAGCAGCGTTAAGTCCCACAGTTAGTGTGAGGACCACGACAGCGAGGGTATCGCTGCCTTGTGGCACATAGCCCAGTCCAATAAGCAACAGCATGGGAATAAACTGACCGATAGTGTTGAAGAACTTGCGACTAAAAGTCAACGAAATTGTCTTTTTCTTTTGGATAATCTTAGACATCCAGACAAAGAAAGGGCTTAGCAGAAGCATCACTGTGTATGGAAGCGCGGAGAGAAGAGCATTCGATTTGATATCCTTTCCCAGGACATTCTTCATGTAGCTGGGAATTTGAGTTAGCAGAGTCCAGAAGCCCCATGTGGATGCACAATGCGCAGCTGTCAGCGCCAGGAATGCTGGCGATGTAAAGAAACTCATCCATGGTGTAGGCATATTCTCCTTGGGATCCTCTGATTTAGTTGCAACCTCTCCCGCCTGTGCCATCTCAATAAGCTGCTTCTCTTCATCGGAGATATTCTTGGAAACACCTGGTGAACTTGCACCTCTCAGATAATAGCCCAACACCCAAACACAACCCACTCCGCCAGAGGTGTAGAAGATACTGGGCCAGCCAGCGATGGAAGCGAGCATGCCACTTGTGCCCAACATTAAAATAGTTCCAAACTGTGCCCCCATATAGGCATAGGTGCCTAACGAGGCACGCTCACTGGGCTGTACCCATGAGGAGATCAATGTGTGATAGGATGGGTAAAGGACACCCTGGCATACTCCTTCCACCAAACGCACAGCGCACAGAAGCTGCCAACCTCCCAGCTTCGCACAGAGTGGCGTCAAAACGTTCAGCACGGAACAGATTGATAATCCGGAAACAATTGTTACCTTGGCGCCAAACTTTCGTGCCAAGACTCCAGCGGGCACCTGCGTAATCACATAGCCCCAGAAGAAGCTGCTCAACACCAAAGATTTGGTCTGCTCCGACCAGTTGTATTCCTAATGGGATAAATAAACCTTAAGTAAGTCAGCAAGGGGAGTTTCGAGTTTCTTAAGACTTACGGGCAGCTCTGTCATTGCCACAATTGCCACTGAGAGATTAACACGCATGGCAAAGCCAACCATAAGGCCGCAAAAGAGCAGAAACATTTGCATGTGACGCTCCCCCAAACCAGAGGCTAGAAAAGGATAAGAAAAAAAGGTATTGAGGTATGAGAAAAAAGATTTCAAAAGTTTTCAACTATACAAAAACCTTTCTATTAAACTGACGAGCCCCCATATGAACAGGAACAAGTTCTATTTATCTTTTTAAAAAGTAGTTTTAGCCAGATTTTATTATCTTTCTGAAAAGTATGTTAGATCATCTATGTCAAGTTAACAGCGTGACGCAGATTTAGACAAGTTCCCTATCTACTATCTAGTTTGACAAAGCTCGCAAAATTAAGTTAAAGATTTATGTTGCAAATGATTTACCTTCTCATAGCTATTATAGGATGAAGGCTAATGACATTCAGTTAACCCTTAAGCATTTAAAGCTATCAAACATTTCTCTTTCACCAAAAATTATTTCCATATCTTTGGCTCCTTTAGTTTGGTTTATTCACTATGATTTTTCACTCAACTCACCTTCATCCTCAAAGCGACGATTCTTAACCATTTTAATATTATCATTCGACATTGTTTCTAAGAATAATTGAAGATGACTTCTCTGGAGTGCATTACCGGACGCTTCGAATTCGTTTAACTAACTAGACCAGATATAACTGGGATACAGCATTTTGCTAGTCTATCCAGTTTGTAAATTTTGACTGTCTCCTTGTCGCATTTAATGTGACAGCTGCGTTGGGAAGCGACACCAGCTTGACATATGTAAATATATATTTTGATTAGATAGCCAAAAAGGTGCGACAGAGGTTAACAAAAGAGCACACGACATTGTCTTACGAATACACAAAAATGTTGGCGAAATTAAATGCTTAAAAGCATCAGTACTTATACCTTAAGTTTCATAATCAATTGGATACAACACTTCGCTTATATCTTAATATTTGTTTTTATTTTTGTGTTTTGACAACAAGATCTTATCTATAAACTACTTACTAGACTTAGGACAACAAATTCATATTAAATATATATTATTTATAGTATAACAATATACAAATACAAAACAAACGCAAAATTCGTACATCCAATGTGAGAATACATTGAAACCAAAATATTGTTAGATTGTTAGTTTCAGTTTCAGATCGCAAATAAACGATCTCACCTCTCGAAAATGTGAACTAGTTGACTAGCGATTCTCTATAACTCTCTTTTCTATTTCATGAAGTTAATGCTGAGACTCCACCTGTGGCGTTGAGTTACGTCTCTGCTTTGCTGGCGGATCATTCCAAGGCTGCACATTGGCCTTACCGAATATGATAAAGAGACCATTGCCCACCAGATAAATGGCAGCGGCAATAAAGAAGACAATGCGCCACTGTTCCACATCGTGCTGCAAAGAGTAAAAGCAAAAGATTAGATAGGACGACTAAGAAAAATATTATAAGGACAACCCACCTCATTTGTTACAATGAATCCAACCAGAAGTGGCGCAATGATGCTCATGATATTGGCAACACAATTGGTAATGCCCATCAGGATGCCAGCAAAGTTGGGCGACAGATCAATGTGATTGATCTGGAAGCCCAGATAGCAGGAGCCATTGAAAGCCAACCGTAATTGTAAGCAGAATAACAGCCAAATTGCTTTGATCCGCTTTCACATAGGCCAGACCAATCAAGGCACACATGGGAACCCACAAGCCAAGGGAGTTAAATACCTTGCGGCTAGTCAACGTTGACATGCAGTTGCGTTTGTTTAGCTGCATGCCGATGGCCGAGAATATAAAGGACATGACGAACATGGCAAAGTAGGGCAGAGCCGAGAGCAATGCATTCGATTTGATGTCCTTGCCCAGGACATTCTTCATGTAGCTAGGAATCTCGGTGAGCAGCGTCCAGAAGCCCCAATTGTTTGCGCTGTGTGCAGCAATCAGTGCCAAAAATGCAGGCGAGGTGAAGAAACTGAGCCAAGGTGTGTGCAGCTTCTCCTTGGGCTGCTCAGAGACAGCTTCACTGGCATGGGCCATCTCAATCATTTTGCGCTCCTCCGGTGAGATCCTCTTGTAAGTAGCTGGCGAGCTGGCTCCCCAAAGGAAAAACACAATGGCCCAAATGCATCCAACTCCACCAGAAATATAAAAAATGCTGGGCCATCCTGCAGCGGAGGAGGCTAGCAATCCACTCGTGGCCAGCATAACAATGGTACCAAACTGATTGCCTGCATAAGCACACGTTCCCAGCACTGTTCGTTCACTGGGCGGCACCCAGGCAGAGATTAGAGTGTGAACCGATGGGAATACAACACCCTGGCACAAACCTTCCATGACACGCAGCGCACAGACCAGTTGCCAACCACCCCATCTGGCAAACACAGGCGTCAGTATGTTCAGCACGGAGCAGATGGCCAGACCGGTGAGCAATGTGATCTTTCCACCAAATTTACGAGCCAGCTGTCCCGATGGCACCTGCGTCAGCACATAGCCCCAAAAGAAGCTGCTGAGCAGCAAGGATTTAGTCTTTTCCGGCCAATGATATTCCTGCAAAAGGAAATGAAGGCATTAGTCATGGAAAATGTTATTCATTAAAGCATGCATTCGCTTATTTTTTCATACTTACAGGAAAGTTTGGATTAACAGCTGCTGCATCTGTCATGGCCACAACGGCCACAGACAAGTTAACACGCTGTGCATAGGCAACAGTCAGAGCGAAGAAGAGTAGAAACGTTTGCAAATGTCGCACACCGAGTCCATATTCTGAAAATAGATTTTGTGATTAGATGTTAAATTCGCATAATCACAACATTCGTAACATTGAACTTCAACTCAATCCACTATGTTTATGTGTTTAGTTTATGCCTAACATTAATCAATGAGTGATTGACGAGACGCTGTCGATGGCTGCTATCAGTTATCAGGCTGTAGGTCGGCTGTAGGTCATTAGCCTGATGGCAGTCTTTAAGCTGAATTGTTTTGCTTAGTGTTTCCAATGGAATAACCCCAAACAAGCCCCCGATCCACGCATTAGCACGTGGCTTTGCATGTATTTGTGTACATTAAATCGTATATCAACGGCATTACTCTTTTTTTTACTACCTCACAGATTTATACTCGCTTATCTGTAACAGGCGTCTGGCCAGATAAAACTATGTGCGAATGCTACCAGCTACCAGCTCTGGGGAACGCGTATTCCCGAAGAAAAAAAGTATTAAAAAAATTCCATCCTGAAACTGGCGCCAAATTGTCGTCATAGACGCTCCCCCTAACCCCTTTCCTCTTAACTTAACTTGCGTATAGACTTTTCAAAGTGTCTAGATAAGTAGCTGCTACTTAGTTTTTGGATGAGTAAACGTGATTAAGATCTAACCGCTTTGTGCCACTTTTTTATAGTTTATTTCTTTTTGCACTTGAGGTAGCTGTAGTTATAAAGTTTGGAGGCTCGTCTCTTATACAATGCATAGTTTCTTATCAATTGGGTTAAGAGTTGTTAGTCTTGGGAAAGATCCGTTAAGCGAACGTCACTGAAAACTCGTTGGGTTGCCATCTGAGTTGACAAGCTCTAATGAAGCGGAACAAATAAATATCTTGGAAGACACACAAGTGTAAGAGCTGTGTAAATATACTATACTATTAATTAATCAATATTTAAACGAAAATCGAATTCATTCCAGTCAAATAATATTGACATATTGACACAATAGTTAACCAAAGTCAATAAGCTTGCAATCGGAACCAACCTTCTTGGTCGTAGCGACGATTCTTCACCATATTTGATTTGAGATACTTTGTGAATACTATTATTATTATTTTTTTGAAAACTGCTCTGTATTCCACTACCGCACAGCACGGAGCCTGATCAATAACTAACTGATTGATGCTTTATGGAGCATCTAACGTCTAGACGCAACAAAAGATTCTAATAATATCAACACTTGCTTGGTGAGATGTATGTATAGATTTCTATTAAAGTGTGTGTTGTCGTAAATAATATTTATTAATTTACATATATGGCTGTAGTCAAGCCTTTAATCAATCTAATCTCAGCCTAGTTAAATGTAGCTCAAACTTATCTAGCTGTTCCCATCTTAAAAACATATTTATAATAAGTTATAGTTTGCAACAAAACAATTATTTTAATTTGACTTATTTTATTTTTCATATTTTATCATAAATCTATCTTAACCTCAAACTTGACACAGTTACCAACTATAAAATGCAGTTAAAAAAGCTTACAAATAGCCGTTAACTGGAACTTATAAGTATTTGCAGTTGGCAGTGCTGCAAGCTCTAATCAAAAGCTTGCAAGCAAAGTTTAAAACAGCACTTAGCTTTGACAACAGCCAAAAGCTCGTTTGTTGTTGTTATATTATATGCAGAGCCATGACTAAGCTTTAAACTTTTGTATATTGAACCAGTAAAGCTCATTTAGCGGTCGCATTCGTTAAAGTTGACTGATCTCGGTTAGACTGAATGCATTTGTAATTGCAATTGTAATACCAATTATAACGTTTTCTCACACAATCTGGAAGCGTGGCATGAACAAAGACTCGTGCGAATGATAAATGGAGTGTTGTCGGCTTTTTTTCGGAGTCTTTGACTAACCACCTGTTAATAATGTATGCGCATTTGTATCAAGGGCTCGTCGAATGGTGAAACGATTGAGGTCTTTGCTGATAGCTAGCTTGTACAAATATTGCGTATACGGCGCGGGGAATATCCTCAAGTGGTCATGATAAGCGCGAAGTACTTCTGATTTAATGCATTGTTTTTTCATTTTCATTTTGTGTTAAGCCCAACGACTTTGAAATGTCCATCAGATAAAGGCTAATGATAATGGCCAGGAAAATCAAAAGACAGATAATGACTGCAATCTCCACTTGACATAAGTTGTCAATGGACTCAAAGAATCTAATTTGATATAGCATGTGTACTAGTTTTAAAAATCTATGTCACCCAGAAACCAAAACTACGAGGGTCTATCATTCACTTTGCCATTTGTCTTTTACTTGTTTTTATTTTTGGCAAGAACATAACCTGCTGAGCTTGTTTTTTTCAAGCTAGACAGCATTGAACTTGTTATGTGCGTGTGGTGTCAACATAAACATTAACCTAACGCCTTGTGTGTCGCCGCCTGTTGGGGCGCCTGGCGCCTACCTTGTCAGCTATGTATAATTTGTAATTTATATATATGCATTTTTTGAAGTACATTACATGATCAAAAGTCGGCATCGCTTACAATAATGTAATTTATGTCTTTACGGAAGGAATTTCGTTATTTTTTGTCAAATGCTTATAATTATAATTCAATAATTAGCATATTTGCATTAAGATGGGCGATACCGGATTTTGAGTAGGAGGCTTTTCTGACACCTTCCTGTAATTAGCAACTGGAACCCTTTTCTTTATTATATTATTATGCAGCTGCAACGGTGCAGTTAAGTCAAAGCAGGAACATATATTGAGTTGAGCAAATATGCTAGATTTATGTTTAAGCCTTATACGTTTAGCTAATTGTTCCAAAGAAAGTATCTCTCTAGTTGGCGGCAGCAGTTCGTTTATCACATAGCACAAATCAGCTGTCAAGTGCTGATCGCTCATTAAGCATTTCGTACTAAACTGGAATCCGGCTAGAGAGTCTCTTGAGAGTCTTGACAGACTGTCTGTCTGTTTGGCGTGCTTTTTCATTGTTAACATTCTCACACACACATATGTAAGTATATGAGAGCAGCAAAGCTTTGCCAGACAGATAGCTAGACAGGCAACAATGTTTGCTCCATACAAATTTGCATACAAACATCAACGATTTATGGCCAGAAGCACTGCTACTGTTGCCTGTCAGCTTCCTGTCTCTGGTCATGTTTTTTAAAGGCGCCTTTCCAGGTCAACTGACAACGGTTAATGCCCATGCAAATTTATTAGCTAATTAGCAGTGGATAATCATAACATTATATCAAACAAAACAGCTTGCGAAATTGGAAAGCAAAACAATTAACGCATCTTAACACTTTACAAAACTCTTTTGTAATGTTTGGTGTAGAAATTATCCAACTTATATACAATTTCACTTTACATTTTAATGACAAGTTCAAACCGTCTTAGGCCAAAGTAAACATAACGAAATCTCACTTCATTTGCCGCACAATAAACAAACCATAAAAAGAAAACAAATAGAAGAGCACTCAAAAATATTATTTGCACACGCTTTGAATACCTTATTAGGTAGATGACAAAAGTGGATTATGAGAAAAAAAAATAGTTTGTTTATTTGTTTTTAATGTAAATTTTAAGCACGCTACTGAGAAATTCTGCTGATTTTTAGATGTAATGAATATTTGGAATGACTTTAAATACATTAAACTTAAGCATTAAGTTTTATATATATGAACCTGATTATTTATTTTGTGGGATTTTTTTAAAATTATTTTCAACCATTTTTTTTTTTTTTTAATAATATTTTTTTGTATTTTTTATTACTTTAACAAACATTTATTTTTGAAATATTTGGAATTTTTCACTTATTTATTTTGTCATTTTCTTAAAAATTAATAAATTTTCACTTATATCCTTTTTTTCAAACTTACTTTGTCCTTCAGCTTCCGCTTCCTTTTTATTATCCACATTGCTGCCATTTGCATTGACACCCATTATTATTATTATTTTTTTTTTTTTTTCAAGGAATATTAAGTATTTTTTATTTATTTAACCGTACAAAAAATCGTACGTAGTTAGAATATTATATGTTTTGTTGCGTTGGCAGCGTGCTGGTGTTTAATTATTTATTTTTTAAGCACTTTTTTTGTTAAATTTATGACCGTTACTCGGTTAAGGTCTAATTTATTTAATGTGCCGTAGTAATTGAGGCAATGAATCGATCGCCGACAATGCAAATGTTTGCATTTTAACTGTTTCGAATGCAAAACAAACCGATTGTTATATTATTGACTTTTTTCGGTTTGATAGATTGTTATGCGATTGTTGCTAGAGTATTGAATACACTGTTTTATATAAGGTGGACGCGTCGCGCTTGCAATTTAGAGACAGACTGAACGCTGAGCCGACGCTGGCTACTCCATTTATATATTGGCAATGGCATTCGTTGCTTTCTACGCTCGGCCACTCGAACATGCTCCCTGCGTGCCGCTAGTTAGTAAGCGTTAACGTTAACGTCGACGCTAGCGTCGGCGCTGGCGTCAGCGGTGAGCGGCACTTGAACGTCGCCAGCACACTTCTGGCCCGTGGACAGCCCGTGGAGAACTGAACTGTGCAGTTTTTTGGGAGAACCCATCGAATCAAATCTTATCGTTGAATCTTCTTTCGGTTAGGTACAAACCACACCGGCTTGTCAGTCGCCGAGGACAATGTCTGGAGGCCCTGATATCAAGTGCTGACGATCAATCTATGTTTGTATATACAACTGCGGATGCTACTCATAAACCTAGTGGCATAATTTTTAAGCAAGTTTCTTACACATCGATAACAGGTAAAAATACATTCAAAAAGCAACAACGAATAGAACGACATAATGGAAAATTTTAAAAATTCTGATTCTGTTTGCTTTTATTTTTTTTGGGAATGCCAAATGAAGTGTTTGTATAAATTGCTAGACATAATCTGTGTTTAGGTAAGTCCCCCCCACCATAAGCCAAAACAAGCTGGTAATACCAAAACGCAATAAAAGTAAGTGGCTCAAACTGGTTGGCCCGAAAGCACTTGACGCACATTCCTGAAATGCCGGCCATTTAGAACTTGACATTCGAAGCAATTGCTTAACTTTTACTTTCTTTTTCCAGTTGAAACGCCATCAATTAGGTTTAAGTTCAGTCTAGAGTGTACTTTCCACCTTGACGCTTTAAAAAGTTGGCTAAATAATGATTGGAAATTCTTAGCCATGCATAGGTTATGCCTGGCTGACCCAGAGGAATTCGCATTGTTATGTGAGTTTTGCACCGAGAGTGTGAGCAATTGTTTTTCGTTATTCTAGATGGAATTTTTATTTCTTTTTTTTTTTTGTGTCACCCGTTTGATGACGTTGTTTGGCATTTTATTTAAGCAATTATAAACTTTTATGTGACAATTGATATTTTAATTTTTTTTGTGAGTTTTCAACTGCAATTCCATGTCATTGTATTTGATAAACTATAATGACAGTAATGCAAATATTTGTACTAAGTTTTTTTTTTAATATTGCAATGGATTGCACTCGAACTCCAGTTATTATTTCAATTAAAGGCTTTCTATTTAACAAACAAATAAATTTACTTTTTCTATGATGATTTTATTAAACAGTTTGTAAACATTTAAAAAAAATATAAGTCTAACTTTTTTAATTAATTTTAAATTTGTACACGATTCAACGCTATAAATAATGAAAAAAATTTTAAGCCAAATTCAATTATGTTATGTTCATTATGAAGTAAGTTTTTTCCATCTACTTTTATTTAGCTTAACGACTTAACTGCACTTTAACACATGATTCAAATCTCAATGAACAATAAACTGCTTAGCTTTAGGCTCTTCAAATGCACTTTAAAACATATGGTTTTGAAAACAGCTGCTAACTGTTTTTATTTGCCGGAAACACAGTTGAAAAACAGATAAAAGATTTATGTACTGTGTGCCAAGCAGACCTGTTTAAACAAAATATGATCCATAACTCTTAGAGCATTATTGAATTCACGACTTCACTTTACAATGCACGAGTGCTCGTTATCAAATGATGCGGCATTTTTGGGGTACTTAAAAACTTAGCCACGCTATGCTTTAGTACTTGTATATGTAACTGTTAACATGCATCTCGATAGGTTGAAGTACATATTAATGATAATGAAACAACAAAATAAAAATTGAACGAACCGTTGTAGTTTAGATTCTTTTTGTTTAGTCAGTCAGCAAATGTTTAGGAGCGATTTAGTTTGAATATAATTACCGGGCACAATGACATTTCAAATTGCGACCGCTCTGTGGATTTAGATATATGGGTATACTGGGGGCAATTACATCGTTTGACATATTTTATACAACAACTAAATGAACAGTTGCAATGCATAACATTTATTTAGTTTTAGTCGTGTGTCTCTATCCCTCATCGCATTGTGCAATAAGCCCGACTGGCTCTTCGTAATTGTGTTAGAATATGTTTTATACCCTGTAAAGTCAATAAAAAAAGAATTTGTAAATAAAATTTATCAATTGGAACAAAAAAGTTTTATTTTTAATTACCTTCCCTAAATTACATGGTATATGTTAGCTTAGCACTTTAATTCTTCTTATTTATAATATGCGAAACGTGAAACATTTGCCTGAACTTGACCATTGCCAAAGTCGACCAACATGAATTCAGTTCCTTAATTTCATCATTACATGCACTTGCACGTTTCAAGTTCAAGTCTCCAGTTTATACGCCCGCTCAACGGGAAATCAGCTAGAGCTAAACTGACTATCATCGGTTTAGATAGGTATTATTCGGTATTGTGAACACAACAATGTTGTGCATGTTAATTACCAGGTGATTGCCGATTTTGGCCAAAACACTCCACAGTCGAGTGACACACTCAATGGCATTGATTAGGCCTTACCCCTGCACGGCCCTAGGCCAAATGGTTGCTTAACTATTCAGACAGCGATTAAATTTTTGCGAATTTGGTCTGTGGGTTTTCAACGTTTATTATCATTAAATGGGAAAATTGTATTTTTTTGTTGTATAAAATATGAGTTTTATATTTATTCAATGGGTTTTCTAATGCATTTGTAAAACTGTTTTTAATTGCTTATCGGCTGTTTGTGGTTAGAATGTATTTAATGTATTTAATTTATAAATAAGTAAACCCCAAGAAATATTAGTTGGTTCTTTATTTTAAAAGCTTGTTAAATAAACAATATTGTTTAAATGATTCAGAGTTTTGAAATACTCGGAAATAGAGCATCAATAGCTTTGCTTTAAGATACGCACAATCATAAGTATTAACAAGTACATGTTAAGAAAGAGCACAAGAGATATTAAAGAATGCGCGAATTGCGTCAATTGGCTGGCATTTTCATTGATAAGATCCCACAATGCAAGTGCCAAATCCGAAAACTCACACTTAATCACTCCGCTAAGGTGTTACAATCAAATCAAAGTTTTCGGCACTTAAGTTGAATTTGTTTTTCAAAACAAACAATAAACAATCAAGTATTCCCAACACAAACTTTCTTCGCATTATTGTATACCTAAAAACCAATGTCTTCTAATCTAATCGCTTCAAATGGTATTTAATTATAAGCCCATCAGCGAACGATTTATTAGTTAAGTCGTAAAACATTCATTTGCTATCAGTACGTCATAGTCTTAACGGTAAACAAACCAAAGCAGCTCTGTAAAACAAAAATCAAAATCACGATAAGCCACAATCAAAACGAGAACGAGGCGAGTTTCATGAATTTTTCAGGGATTCATAACTGCTCTATATATATTTATCAATCTATAATTAGAGAGCCATTAAAATAGCTTTCTACACAAGCGCATTCGAAATATGTAAGTGGTAATTAAATTTAATTTGAAGCAGTTTATTTTTCATTCATATGCGAAAATTCACAACGATAGAATTTGAGGTATGCGAAGTAACTTTCAACAGGTGGAAAAGGTGTTAATTCAGTTAAAATAACAGGTGTACAAAAAGCTTGTAGCATACTTTGGGGCTTTTGTTTTTAACAATTGGTATGTCAAGTTGTATATATTTATGTTAGTTGGATAATAACTGAAGTTAAAGAAATGTTTGGATATTTAATATGATGGTTTAAGAAGTATCTTACCTTAACTTTTATCAAAATTAAATGATTGACAAATTAAAAAAAAACATTTATTATATGAGCGTGAAACTACCCTTCCGTCAACAAAAGGAATATCGAACTTTAAATCCGGTTGTTCTTAAGCCGAAAAATATTTGTCTTACTTTTATTTAAACGAAAGACTCAGGAAACAAACTTCAAACTTTATTTTGATGAATATAATAAACATTTTTACGTTAAAAAGAAATAATTTCTATATAATTCTTCGAAAATATTAGGAAGACAAAAAATCAGTTACCAAAAGGAATTTGATAACAAAAATGAAATTCTTTTTTTGTTGTAGTTGTAGTCTTTTGGTAAATGGGTGGCACCAAAAAACTAATATTATAATTCAAATCTCAATAAATAAATGAATTAATAAATGAAACACGATTCTCAAAAAATTTAAGGATAATTGTGTGCCGAGGGTACACAGCACTTCTCAAACTATATTTAATTTTAGTATTTGTCACTCCAAAAATTGATTAATTAGCTAGTGCTAATTTAAGCCATAAATATAAAGCTTAAGAAAAGAAAATAAATTGCTTTTAACGACTTGCAAAAATATTATTAAAGCCTTATGATATTTAAAACAACTTTATAAGCATTTGTTTTACTTTTCCAGTGATATGATAAGCACACTTAAAAGCTTGAAACTCAACTAGCCAATCAAAAATGGCCTTATGAGTGCTTGCCTTGCTAACGGTTATTGATTTGTAGCATACCTTAAGGCAGCAAAAAATATTTTTGTACAAACCGAATCATCAAAGTCAAGTCTTTGAAAACTATTTATACAAATAACAGAAATATATAAGGCAAACCGAATTTTTGATTTTAATTTTTCAAAACATATGTTCGTATAAGACATAAGAACATCACAGACATCTTTTAACAAAACTTGAGGAATAATTGTGTAAATATTTTGTAAGAAATGTGTCACGTGCAACAATATTGATAACAAGCAATTAGTAGCAAAACTAATTAGTTGTTGCGCTTTGTAAATAAATATTCAAAGACACTTATAGACAGACATTCATACATTTGTAAGTTGTATGAGTACTCAATGACACCAAAGCAAAGAAAGCTAGTGAATGCCATTTGATATCGGAGCACAATGATACTTTGCTTTGTAAATTAGTTAATAATAGTTCCAGCAATAACAATTCTTATCAAGTGTAAACACACTAGCATAAAGCAGTTACGCTCTGATTGAATTTTATCAGATGGCAAAGCGATTGTTAAGCGTTTAAGCTAATTGAACTTGGGTTAGTGACTGATAAGATAGCCAAAGAGATTATCGATAGTAAGGCAAAGATGAGAGTGTGAGAGACCTGCCCCTTTTATAAAGCTTGTCGCGTGCGAGTTGAGATCAAGCCTTCTCAATGGTAACACTGAACTTTCAAGCTCATTACCAGCTCGCACGTAAAACAAATAAAACCGATACGGTAAACGAAAATAGCTTACACAGAAGTTGCCATATATATAGCTTATATATATTATACTATCAGTCCGAATGTGTTAGTTGCTAATTCAAACAGCTGTGACAAATGTTTTGCAAACTGCTGCTGCCCGAAAAGCTCGGAAACTCTCTCTTTCTTTATCTCTGTCTACATCGGAGACGGCCAAAGCTGGCAGCTGGTAAAAAGAAGCTTAAGGCAAAGTGCTTGTATATTAATATACATATAAATGTCCAATATGTTTAAAGAAAATTGACAGATTAGATAGCAGCAGGGGGCAAAAGAATCTTGAGTGCTGACTGTGTGTCGAGTGTCGAAATCCGTTGATTCCTGTTAGCTATGTCAAAAGAAATTTAATAAAAAAGCACTTGGTTATAAATCTATTAATAATAATTTACCTAAGCTCACATTGTTTATTGGCCTTATAAATAAAATAAATTACAACCTGCTTATGTGTTAATACTGATTAATATTACTAATTGTTCTGCACTCCACTTAATCAGTCGCTTTCACCGTATATTTTTCCGGCCAACTTATCTGCTGCTCCAGCACGGCATCAATGGGCGGCGCAACGCCCAGAGATGGTGCACGCTTCTCCACATTACACGTTTCTGTATCCTTCGGCTTGAGATAATCATCGGCATCCCAAGGTTGCGCCTTTGCCGTGCCCCATATGAGAAACACACAGTTGCCCACAAAGAAAATGACAGCGGCAATGCCAAATACTATTTGCCACTGTCCACGATCGTGCTGTAAGCAATAAAAAAATCGAAATTAATACTTTGCTGATCTGTGATCTTTTTTAGGTTTCAAACTCACCTTATCAACAACAATAACGCCAGCAATTAGAGGCGTCAGGATCGGTATCACATTCGCCACTGTATTGCTGAGGCCAATTAGGATGCCCGCATGATTTGGCGACAGATCGATGGTGTTAAGGGAACTGCCAATGGTTGCACCACTATTGACACCCACACTGATTGTCATCAGAGCAATGGCCATATGCGCATGCTCCTCGCCCAGAAATCCGATGACAATCAATGCCGCAGCTGGTATCCAAAATGAAAGCGTATTGAAGAGTTTCCTCACCGAGGTCAGGGACAACCACTTCCGCTTGAGCAGCACATCCGCTACGATCAGATAGACATATGAGAGCAGCCACATGGCCAGGAAGGGCAGTGACGAAAAGACTGCATTACTCTGTATATCCATTTGGAGTACACCATTCATGTACGATGGTATCTCTGCCTGAAGTGTACTCAATCCATATGTCTCCGAGCAGCGGGCCACCAGCAGTGCCATGAACGGCACAGAGCAGCAAATGGCACGCCATGGTATAGGTATGCTGCGTTCATGGAAGTCCTCATTGTGCTGCAGCGATGATTCAATATACTTGCATTCCGCCTCACTGATGAAACGCGACTCTGGTGCATTGTTCGCACCAAAGATAAGCCAAAGTATGCACCAGATGGCACACAGAGCGCCCGACACATACGAAATGCCTGGCCAGCCCATGGTACTGTTTGCTATCATGCCACTGAGGAACATGGCCAGCACTGTGCCACAATCTGTGCCCGTATAGCTGAAAGCGCCCAAGCGATTGCGCTCCTCTGGTGGCGACCACATGGCCAGATGCTCGTTGACGCAGGGAAAGATGACGCCCTGGAAGAGACCTTGCAGTATGCGAATGGCACAAAAGACCTGCCAGCCGCCCCAGGAGATGCACCAGGGTGTGATAAAACTGAACCCAGCAGTGCCGAAGCTGGCTATAAACAACACAATCTTGGCACCAAAGCGACGACACAGAAAGCTGCCCGGACACAGTGTGAGTATATAGCCCCAGTAAAAGCTGGACAATATATACGACTTATGACGTTCCGTCCAATTATATTCCTACAGAAAAATCATCAATCTAGTTAGAAATCAAGCTAGTTTCATGAATGATCTGAACTTACCGGAAAGTTGGGATTTGTTGTAGCCGCATTTGTCATGGCAACAATTGCAACGCTGACATTCAGCCGAGCAATGTGCATGACGGTGAGGCCAAGGAAGAGCAGCAAAGATTGCAGGTGCCGCACGCCAATCCGTGGCCCCTTGGAGGTCTTCATTAGGCTGCTCATTTGTGTTGCTTACAACTGTTGCTTTTCACAACTTTTCTTCAGCAGCTGCCTTTTCTTCGATTTGCTTTTTTGCGCTTTTTTTTTGGTAGCGCACTGGCTGTTGTGCGAAATGGTTCTGGGGCCAGTCGCAGCTGTAACGGCTACTTTTATACAACTGCACAACGGAGCTGACACCAATTGGCGAGCTGCACTATGCAAATCATTCACAGTTTTTAGATTTTCACACTTAACAATTTTAATGTTGTTGAACAAATCATTTATATGATTATACGAATAAAATATGTAACAAAAACTTTAATTAATTTTTTTAGATAGCTTGAAAAAAATCAAAACACCTATGAATACAATTTCACATATATTTTGGTTTTTCTCTCATTTCTAACAACTCAAATAAAATTATAAAAATCATGTGTTCTCAAAACTTAGGGCATTATTTTCACAGCATGTAGAAGCAAACTCTAATTAAATATAAACAAAATCGCTCTTGACGCAAATACCCCAGATTCTGCCACCAGGCTTCATGACGCTCGTGGACAACTGTCTTTCTTGTGTCTATTGTATGGAAATCATATATTTAACTTTAGTTGATTCAACTCCGTTCGACTCAGCGCCCACACAACTGCAAATATTGATGGGGATCACAAGAAAAGTATAAAAGATAGCTACATTTTTAAAAAGTAAGGCAACTTTGTTATTATTATTTCTATATTACGTCTCGCTTGGAGCTGACTTGTTTATTTGACTTTCAAGATTTATGACTGGATGCGATGCACGTTTTCCAAACAGCTGTCGACTGTCGATACACAAATTTAGCCGGTGCATGAATGAATCTTTTTGAATATTCTTTATGATTTTAATCGAAATTGTCCAACAAACCAAATTGCGATGATAAGCGATGCTACTAACTAAAGCTAAATAAATAATAAATAAGTATATATAAATATGCGATAAGCTTTCAAAATATTGCTAAAAATCAATTGGATTTCGAGTGGCATACACTGTAAATAAATTTATTGCTATCTCAGTCTATTAAACAATGCTCATATATATTTTTCTCAACGTTATACACATGCTTTTTGTTGAGTGTATAACTGAACAGCTTAATAATCATAAAGAAATTCCGCTTTGCAGGGGAATAACAATAGCAAAAGTCAAAGAATATTATTTATAACATTTTATTGACTCGTTTTAAATAGGGTGATGTTAAAATGAGTTATCACTAGACTGTTAGTCTTGCGATTATTAATGGTAGTAGGCTCAATGAAAAACATACACGTAAAATTTGTACTTAAATAGCAAAGAAAATGACAAATGAGTCATAATTCACAAGAAATGTGTGCCAATATTAAGAACAACAAATAGTTATTTATTAAGAAAAGAAATAAGTCAATTAAATCACAAACTCAAAGCTCGTTTGGCTAATTATTATTTTTACTCGGACACAAAATTTGACAAAGTTCAATGTCAGGGCAAATGTGTTTAATAAAAAGAAAGACACGTGTTTGAAAACTTTCATAAATTATAAGAAACCATTATGGTTCGGCTTTATTTCACTACAGTTCTTATCTACCTGGCACAAGTTGCAAAAGAAAACAACATGCATTAATTTATTTCTTGACTGTTTTTCTTATCGCTCTCAACATTTGGCATTTTAAATGGTTCTGAATGGATTATGGTTTTATTATGTGATTTAGGAGAATACTCCTCCAAGTGAATTGCTTGCAGATTGCGTTCTATCAGTTCCGGTTGGTTGCCAATCTTTTCACTTATCGATGACGTCTTCGGTTTTGCCAATTCGGCGTGTGGCCGCAACAGAAAATCTTCAGCATCCCAAGGCTGAGAGACGGCAGTGCCAAAGGCCATGAAAACGCAATTGCCAACAAAGAATATCACGGAAGAAATTATGAAAACGATTTGCCACTGGCTGCGATCACCCTGCGAAAAAGAAAGGATAGAATTAATTAGATTAGCTTTGGCATAGTGTAAGAAGGTTTCGGAGTTTGGATATTTATTGATAGAAAACCTCAATACTTACACTCTCAGTGACAATCCAACCCACAACAAGTGGAGTCACAATAGGCACCACATTTGCCGCTGTGTTGATAATGCCCATGATGATGCTGGCATGATTGGGTGACAAATCAATGGAGTTGAGGGAGGTGCCAATGGTGGCACCACTATTCACGCCCACACTGATCGTCATTAGCACAATCGCTGTGCTCTTTTGGTCCACATCGAGAAAGCCGATGCCAATCAGCGTTGCAGCTGGTATCCAGAAGGCAATCGAGTTAAAGGTCTTACGTAGAGCCGTCAGTGAAAGCCATTTATGTTGGAGAATGACGTCCGCAGAGACCAGATACACATACGACATAATCCACATGGCGAGGAAGGGCAGGGCAGAGTACAGGGCATTATCCTTAATATCCATTTGCAGCACACCATTCATGTAGGCAGGGATCTCAGCCTGAAGAGTACTCAGGCCCCAGGACTCGGAGCAACGAGCCACGAGGAGTGCAAAGAACGGCACTGAAGTCCAAATAGCTTTCCAGGGTATGGGAATAATAGCCTTATGATAGTCAGCGCCATGCTTCAGAGATGACTCAATGTAGTTTCTCTCGGCTTCTCCAATGAATCGAGACTCGGTTGCATTGTTCGCTGCAAAAACAAACCACAATGTGCAGCAGGCAAATGCCACTCCAGCAGATATGTAGGAAATTCCTGGCCAGCCCATGGGTCCTTTGGCAATCATGCCACTCACAAACATGGACATCACGGTGCCACACTCAATGCCCGTATGACTCAATGCGCCCAAACGATTGCGTTCCTCTGGCGGTGACCAGCGTGCCAAATGCTGATGAATGCAGGGAAAGATTAGACCTTGGGCACAGCCCATAACCACACGAATAGCGCAATAGGCTCCCCATCCACCCCAGCCGATGCACAGCGGTGTAATGGCACTGCAGATACCCGAACCAAAGGTGGCCCAGAACATGACAATCTTTGTTCCGAATTTCTTGCACATATATCCACCCAAGAACTGGGTTATTATATAGCCCCAGAAGAAGCTAGACAACACATACGATTTCTCTGCCTCTGTCCAATCATATTCCTGTTCAAGAGAAAAATATACAAATTATTATCCAATGCGTTTAGTTAAGAGTGTTAGTTCTTACTGGAAAGTCAGGATTCGTTGACTCCGCATTGGTCATGGCGACCAGGGAGACGCCAACATTAAGCCGTCCAATGTACACAGAAGTTATGGTAACAAATATAAGTATCGCCTGCAAATGTCGGATGCCCACAACGGGACCTGAAAATAAACAAAACCAAAGTATATTAGTGGTTAATAAATGACTGAAGCATCATATAAAACTGTTCTGACCTTTGCGCTTCCTTATATAAAAATATTGTTCTCTTTGCCAATTAAAAAATTATGCTAGTAGACGAAAATTGTAAAATAATTGAGATTAAACTTTATGCATTAAGTTCAAAACATTGAGCTCTGAATATTTGAATGAAGTGTAAACTTATCTGAGCCCATTGTAAATAATTCGCGTGCCTAGGTGCTTATCAGTCAATTGATAAGCAAACCAGGTGAAATGTGTACACAATACGTACTTAGGGCATAAATGACAAGGTATTATTTATGGTCCATTTATGAATGCGCGTAGACAGATTAAACATAGATTATAGTGCTTGTAAAGCAAAACAAAGCACCGGATAGGGTTTAATAAACTAATTCCATATTTGTTTGTATTACAACGAAAATTACTTTGAATTCACTTTCATTGGGGAGGGGAAAAATAAATTTCAAGATCAACATATTGCCAGTTAATCACTTTAAAATGTTTAGTTACTTAACAAAATAAAGTTCCAGATCTTTAAGTTTTATAAAAAATAAAGTAAATAAAATAAGTCTTAACATTTGGTTTGTTAATACTTTATTATCTTTAATGAATAAGCTTTTGAGGGTTTTCATTGCTTACCTTTATTCACTTCAGCCGTCATTTCAGTTCAGAGTCCTTGATCCAATTATGTTTGTCAAAAATACTGAGTTAACGCAATTGCGATCAGTTTAAGGCCACGTTCTAACTGCACTACTGACCAAAACCGAATAAGTACAATTAGTGGTAATACAGTTTTTGGTACTTTGGGCCGATCGTATCTGGACTGATTAGCTAGCCTTTTTTGGTTAACTTATCAACATTGATTATCCAGCGATAAGACTGGACACGTGCTACGAAAAACCAAGAAACACATTGTACCACAATTATTACTTAAAATCAACAAAAAAAAATTCCATGCAAACAATCGATTTATATATTTGGCATATAAACACAATAACACAATTGATACTCTTCACTTGTTTGCTGACCTATGCCAACAGTTAAACAATAAATAAATTCTTTTTAATCACAACTTATCGAGCACAATTTTATTTTTAAGATTACACAGATATATATAAATAACTTGCCATAAATCAAAATTGGTAATCACAATTTTAAGTATTGACGCACACTGTTATCAATTCTAAGATCTAACGGTTAGATAACAGCAATTCTTCACGTTTATTAAACCTTAGAAGTATGCCATGGATTTTGTAGTGTCAAGCGAATAGAACTGTCTGCTTTGATTTCAATGCCTAAAAGTAGATCCTTTACACGGTAAGAAATTAAGCTGGTGTTTAGTGGCTAAAGCGCTACAACTGAGTGTTAGTTAGGTATTTAGATATTCGATATGAGGGCTGGAAAAATGGTAAAAACAAAAAAATAAAATAGCATAATTGAAATATTTGAATCACATTTTGCTGCCAGACCCCAAAACATTGTAAGTTGCTTTTGCAAAAGCTAATTGAAAACTTAGTCATAAAATGTCAACTGTGATTTTGCCTACCTTAAAGTGCTTACAACTAACCGATAAGAATTAACACATGTCCCAAAACAATTTAAATTGAAAATCCAACGAAAACAACTGTCAGGTAGTTCACCTGCATGCCATTCACTGATATGAAAACAGGGTATACGAAGCGTACTTACAAAGTCTCAAGCATTTGGCAACGTTGGCACAGATAAAATACCATATAATTAAAATCAAGAGCCAACATGTAATAATAAAAAGATTAGCGCCAAGTGTTTCACACAAATTGTGACAAAGACAAAACAAATCATTAAATATCAAACACTTTGTTTCGTTTAGTTAATTTATTAACTCTAGTTTTTCTATGATTATTATTAACGACCCAGCCGTCAGTAAAAATCTTAATTGTTACTACTTAGTACGATAAGCACTGCTTATACATTATAGTTCTTGTTATCACTACTGTTCCACGATTTCATGGCTGCCTCAGATTAGTTCTGCTGAGTTTTGATTTATTCCATTACAGTATTATGTCTTATTGGCTGTTCCTTCCGCTTCTAATTCCTTTTCTTTCTTCACTGTTTGTCCTTCCTCTTGGATGCGACCCTCCTGACTCTGCTCAAGGAAGTCGGCAGCATTCCAGGGTTGATTAACCATTCGACCAAACACAATGTAGAACAGATTGCCCAAAAAGAATATAACAGCGGATATGATGAACACCACTTGCCATTCCACACGATCATGCTGAGAATAATTTAAAATAAAGTTATATCATAAGGCGCAAAGTATTGTAAATCATTGCTTACCTCATCCTTGACTATAATGCCAACGAGCAGCGGCGTCAATATGGGCACAATATTTGCTCCTGTATTGACAATGCCCATAAGGATGCCAGCATGATTGGGAGACAGATCGATGGTGTTCAAGGCGCTGCCAATTGTGGCACCAGCATTAATGCCCACACTGCCACACATAAGAATAATAGCCCACGTCTTATGACTGCTGTCCAGAAAGCTAAGGCCAATCAAAAATATGGCTGGCAGCCACGAGGCAATTGAACTGTAAGTTTTCCTTATGCCAGTGATGGTTAGAGTACCCTTTGCAAGCAGAATATCAGCCACAATCAAATAGACAAAGGCCATGATCCAGGAGGCCAAATAGGGCAGGGCCGAATACAAGGCATTTTTCTTCATATCCATCTCCAGCACACCATTCATGTAGGCAGGAATCTCAGCCTGAAGCGTGGAGTAGCCCCAAGATTGCGTGCAACGTACCATGAATAACGCCCAGAAGGGGAACGAGGTTAGAATTGCTTTCCAGGGCACAGGTATCTTACGTTTCTCTGTGGTCTCCTCAACTTTGGTATTCTCCTTGATGGACGACTCAATATACTCAAGCTCCTCCTTGCTAATAAATTTGGATTGTCCAGGTGTATCGGCACCAAATATCATCCAGCCAATGCACCAACACACTCCGACAGCACAGGAGATGTAGAAGATGCCCGGCCAGCCCATGCTAGAAGCAGCCACTTGGCCACTTAAAAACATGGCCAATAAAGTGCCGCAGTCCAGGCCCGTATTGGCCAAGGCGCCCAACCTGTTGCGCTCCGACACCGGACACCAGTTGGCCAAATGTGCGTGGACACAAGGAAACATCAGACCCTGAAATAATCCCATGCCGACACGGATAGCACAGTATATCTGCCAGCCACCCCAAGGCACACAGAAGGGCACCAATAGCACCAGCAACGCTGATCCAATGGTGGATACAAACATTGTTATTCTGGCTCCATAGCGACGACAAAGCCAACCGCCCAGAAACTGTGTCATGATATAGCCCCAAAAGAAACTGGACAAGATATAGGAGCGATGCATTTCATTCCAATCGTATTCCTAAAAAAAAGAAGTTGAATTCATTTAAGAAACTTATATTGAAACCAAATACTCACTGGAAAATTTGGATTTGTGCTTTCGGCATTGGTCATGGCAACAACAGCGACGCCAGCATTGAACTTTGCAATATAGTTGACAACAATCGAGAGAAAGAGTAAGAACGTTTGCACATGACGCTGTCCCAGCCATGGACCTAATATCAGCCAAAAGATAGTATTATCAAATTAATCAGAATAATATCAATGTTTAACCACTTATAATTCATTGCCACACTTTTAGCCATTTATTTTAAGAGGATTTTTACATTTAAGCACTACTAATTTTGATGAATATATATTTTTAAATTGGGTATTCAAATCTTAAGCACTACTAATTTTGATGAATATATATTTTTAAATTGGGTATTTATATCTTTTCTTTTTCGTATATATATTTTATTTTTATTTTTATATTTTATCATATATATTTTATCACCATCTATTGTTCATCACAATAATTGTACACTCAATTTAACACACTTTATTAGAAATAAATTTTTTATTTACCCGTTTTTGTTTTGGTTTCCGCTTCCATTTTGAGCTTAAGTTTTTGAATTCGAACCGGACACACTGCACTCTGGCAAGCAACTCGAACTCGAATTTGTTTTCAGCTGGCTTTACACCTAACCACCTGCTGGTTAATCGCTATGTACTTGGCGCTAGTCTCAAAATCAGCACACTTCACTAATAGCACACACACACACACACTCACATTCACGCACACAGAACAAAGAATTTTAGATAGTTAGTATCAGCGACATGCGCTCACTACCGATCGATAGAGCATTGACAGCAAATCAACAGCCAGCAACAGTTACACACACACACACACACTCATCCGCACACTTATTCACACACCCACGCAGTTTCCATTGTGTGTGTGATAATATTTTGGATGTTTTACACCCATTTGCGTAGATAATGCTCATAGCTAGACAGAGTGGGAAGACCTAATCCACTTGAACAACAGATGCTTTCAGAAAGAAAATATTAAATAATATGCTAATAATATGTATATACTGCTTTAGCTTTAAAATATGAACTAAATTTAATTAGCTTTTTTAAATGCGTATTTACCTCCTTGTTACTGTGAGATTAGCTCATATATATACAATTTTTAAGTTCAATTAAATATATATTTAAAACTTTTTCTTTTGATTATATGTTATGATGCCTTTAAGCGTAAAGTAATCACAGTATTTGATTAGAAATGGCATGGATTCATTTTATTAGCTATCTTATCTGAGAACACAACAGTTCTCGAATTTAGTTAAGCAACGCTTATCACACGAAGCACTTCAGATCAATGAATGACATTATCGAACAAGAGTGCAAGACAGTTTGAGCGAATCGTGGATGGATGCCCAAATGCTTATCTCCATGGAGGAAAGGCCACTTCAATTGATAGGGAAATGGCTTAGCGCACATGTGCGCCAAGGTAATAAAATGCAATTATCCGCATTAGTGTTAAATATTCTATAAACAAAGGTAAGCAAACAGTTTTGCAGCACTTTAACAACTATTTTCAAATGATTTATTTATTTAACTAGAAACACTTAATGATAGATGATTTTTTTCTATACACAAAATATTGCTCAACGACTTTCTTCCTCCTCCTCCTGCAGGCGCAATATGTCTGCCTTGTTGATGAAGTAATAACTTGGCTGTCTACCCTTGAGATCCTTTGCCGTACGCTTGGCACCATTTTGTATTAGAATCCGACTGACGCTCTCACAGAAATTGGTGCCCAAAGCATAGTGCAACACAGTGCGTTCCAGCTGGGTAGATGAAGAATGAAAAGCAGTAAGGTAAGTTAATGAAATAGTTAATAGTCAAATATATAACTTACATTATCCGTCACCTTAAGCGCTTCTGGACAAAGCTCAACCAGATGTTGGACCATATCTTCAGATTCCTTGAGCGCAGCTATGTGAAGTGCAGTGCGACCTAAATAATTAGTAAGTTATGATATTAGGAATCATTTATGCAAATTTCTAACTTAATTCTACAAACCATAATAGTTTTTGGTCCGTATCAGCCACTTGGCATTGGGCACAGCGGTCAGCTCTTTGAGCCTATCCATATTCTTATCGCGTATCATTTGATGCAGCTCTTCGCGTGCCTCCTCCAGTGTGCGCAAGTTGTTCAAAAATTCAATAAGTGCCTCATGCTGCCGTTCGGTGGCTACATCCAAAACGGTCTTGCCACTCTCATCTTCCACATCCAAGATGTGATCGTAGCCCTGCAACGCCAACAACTCAAAGGCTTCGACGTCACCTGATAAAGAGTAAATAAAAAGTTGATGTTACAATCTCAAGAAACTTGACTTACCCAACACTGCCTGGGCGAGCACATAGCGATCGATTTCGGCCGCATTATTGGGCTGATTGGCTTGGAGGGCCACATCTCTTGCTGTTCGATATAGCTCATCCCTGTAGGTGATATCTATGCGAGACTCCTCGATGAGCGTGTAGAGGGCACCACGACGATGGGAGCGAGCACAGGCAAAGTGCAACATGCTCTGACCATGCTCATCGCGTTCCTCCAAATGTTGCACGGCCAAAGCACCATCTTCATCATCGTCCTCATGCTCCTCGGCCAGCGAACGAGCATCCAGTTCAATGATATCAGCACGATTCTTGCCAAGGCGACTGCTTGCCGCCTTGGAGTTGGAGCTGGCTCGAGCCGTGGAGTTGGTGCTGGTCTTGCTGCTGCTACCCGAGTGGACAACTACTTCGGTTATGGCTTTGCGTTGGCCCATAAACTGTTGCAGGTAGCCAGTTAGATAGGCAACTGGATCCTTGGGACGTTTATTGGCTATCTCTGTCAAAGCCTTAATCAAAGGATCAGCCAAAGCTAAGAGGAAAAAGCGATAAAAGGTTAAAAAACAATTTTTAAGTTTATAGTTTAAGACTTACAATCAGCCAGATATTTGCCCTGTTCCGTTTTAAAGATGGGATTGGCCTGAAAAGTAACAGGCTGCGATTGACCTGCCAATGCAGAAAAACTGAATTAGTTACAAAAATAATATTTAAATAGAAACACTTAAAAATTTTCATCTAAATTATGTACACAAAGCGAGAGTTAGAGTTAATTGATGATCAAAAAGAAAATACTTTGCAAATCATATCAAAAATATATTGGAACAAGACACATTGCTTTGGGGGAATGGACACAAGAGGAGGCTGGAATGTTGGGATAGGGATAGTAATAGGTACGTACGTGTATCTCATGAAAACTTTTGCGTGCGACGCTTACGGCCAAAGCTGCAAATGTGATTATTGAATTTTTGTTGTTGGTGTTGGCTTTATTTAGAGTTCTTTCTCAATCTTGTGTTGAAGCTTAATAAATGCTAAATAGTATATCAATCGATCAAATAGCTTTATATATATTAGATTTTAATTGTTTTTTTTGTGTGTTGTATTTACAAATACAGTTGCATATTAAAGAATGTATGAGATGTGCTTGTATCTTAGTTTCAGTTGCGATCAATAATGCTGTTCTTCTTGCGCTTGAAGATCTTGACGAGCATGTTGGCAATATGCTTGGAGTTTGTCAACGACATATCCTTCTCCAGCGACAGAATATTCGTGACAGCCGTGCAATAGTCCTGGAACAGGACATACTCCACAACACCCATGCTCTGCATATTAATCAGACGCACTGTCAACTTGGACAGACGATTGGTGACCATGCTCAGGCCACGCACAGAGCACAGATGTCGCAGGTTATCCATTTCCTTCATCAGATTGGGCAACTTAACAATGGCCGTCATCTTCAGACCGGTGCCCAGGTAGGCTGGACGTGATTGCAGATAGCCGAGCAGATAGCTTTCCTTGAAGTGCAGCTGTGTCTCCAGATAGGTGACGGCGCGACCCACTCGTGTATATGCTGCGCCCATATCAGCCGGCTCCTTTCCACTGGTGGATGATAAGATCCGCAGATGTTCCTGACAATTCAACCAGACGGCCGTATTGTGTGCGGAATTTACATAAACTCCTCGACCATAGGGCCACAGGGCGCCATTGAAAGCGGTGGACTCTGCAGCTTGTACCAGATCTTTGGTATCGAGCAAAGGTATCATTAGACCCAGATTGCTAAGCATCAAGGCCACCTCTGAATCTGGTTCTAAGAGCTCTGTCAGAGTGTAATAACTGCCAGATTCCGTTTCACCAATGGCCTCCGCAAAGTTAGCCGTAAAGATTTTGCCCATCATTACCCGCTCCGCGTGTTCAATCTGTCCAATTGTAAGGTTCAATGGCAGCTCCAACTGATCCAGATTCCTCGACGCCTCGACAATGCAACGTGTGACCAGCAGCGATTCATCATTAAAGACAAATGCAGCGGTATTAAGACGCTCTCCATTGTCCATGGGAAAGTAGGCAAGCCGAGGCTGCGGCTTGAAGTCCGCATCAATGCTGAGACAATGCAAGTCCTTCAGGAACGGCACCAGAAACTCCTGGAACACCACAAACACATCAAAGTCTGGCGCAATTATGCCACAATTGATATCCTCCTCCAGATGACGCAACTTTGATGTTTTCCGCATTGCTGGCCACAGCACATCGAACAGATTGTGATCAAGTCGTGTTTGTCTTCGCTTAATCCTGTCGTACACAGCACGCTTGAGAAAACGGCTCAAATAGCTGGTCACAGAAAGTTGCAACGCTGAGGCACTCAAGGGCTTTCGATGCGACAGAGCTGAAGCTGAGTTGCCACTCAGTAGTTTGCCGGATTCCGCAATGACGCTAAAACAACGCTCCAGAGTTCTTGAGATTTCGCCATCCTGCAGCTCACGTCGTGCACTATGCAGATCATCGGGCACTGATCGTTGGCAGCGTTGGGTGTAATTTGTTGATGATTATCAGTACAGCACACAGCGGGCTTGTTTGTACACCAACACACACACATACACACATACAGATGGACAACACATGGAAACGAACATTGAGTGATTTTATAAGACTTGTTGTGTGACATTGTGGCATTGCTTTGAGAAAAGGCGCGTGTGCTTAACCAGGTGCTAGAGTAATTAAAGTTACGAATGTTGTCGATGAGTTTGTTGTGTGCTATGAATAATAAATAATACGTATGATACTATAATTATAGCCAAAAAAAAACCCAAAATTATTTAAATAAATACACAGAGCGACAATGTGTTTAATAAATAATTCAGTTATTTTTTGTTAAATGAATCACAATCAATTGTATTGCTAGATAGCCAACTAATACTAATCGGTAAATCCCAATCATTTGACTTATTGCGCAAGGTCCAAACTCAACGTAATTTACCATCTTTCGAAATAATTGTAAATTTCAGACTGATAAGCATAAATGACAAGCTGAGCTGTCTTAATAATATATATTGACTTCAAAACTCTATAATAAAAGTTGCAGCGCAAATAAAATTACCCAGAAGGTATTCCTCCATGGTACTTTGTACTTAACATTTTAATCTATAAGTGAAAGCCAAAGGTTCTTTAACCTTGCGTTCATCGCAAAACGTTTACTACCATAAATTACGAACAGCTTAAGACAAACAGTTAATAGCTCTATGCATAATAAATCAGTTAACAAATGCAACATCATCTTTTCAAAAACTAGTTCGACGAGACTATATTATTACAATAGATAATGCTTGAACTTAAACTTTGCCTTTAAATTTTTACATACCAAATATATCATCAATATTATTGATAATCTCATTGAAGAATTCACGATTTGCCGCCATTTTTTCGTTAGGACTATATAATAATTTTGACTGTCCGCTGCTAAATGTGAGACCAACTGCGCGTATTAGCCACCAAATGTTGACTAACAATACGATATATTGAGGTATGAATATGTGAGCATACGACCACTGAAGGACGCGTGCTGTTTATATGTATGTGTGTTTGTGTGTGTTTGTCTGTGTGTAGCATGTGCAACTACTGAAAATCGATGTTTGGCGGGGGGGCGTGGGGGAAAAGCAAAGTCAACGAGCCAACCAATCATGTCCGGAAGTTTGGGTTAGCAAACAAAAAACAAAATACGTATTTAATTATTTTCACTGCGGGTGCTTCAATGACTGCTTGAGTGTGTTCTTGTGTGTGTGTGTGTGTTTAGTTGCGTGTAACAACAAAACGACGAGAAAGCCAAACAGCAAAGCAAAAACAAAATGAATATCTAAACTGGACAAATTGTGAACTAACCTTGATCGCTGAGCAACTGATTTTCCAGCTCCTCGGCTCCAAATAGGCTCAACAGTTCGGTGTAGGTGAGCACATCCTTCGATGACTCTGTATCCACATAGAATTCGGGAGTATGTCCCAGCTGCGTGTGAATTTTAAATAATGCATATTCCACTTTATAACTTATAAATGGTATTGATTTAAATGCGATGACAAGTTCGAGGTTCGACCTATTTGTTACTGACACTTCAAAGTCAATGCAGCACGCCTTGACCCATTTGAGCTCTTCCTAAGTATTTCAAGTGTTGCTGTTACTACACAGCTGCTGTTGTTCCCAAATTCAAAACTAATAGCTCTATTCCGGGGTACATTAAAAATTCCAACAACTTTAAACAAACTATTCTAAGCAGACAAGTTGAGCAATTAAATGTTAAAAGGAACAAAAAAGATTTTTTATAACTGCGACGACATAAACATTAAAATTTTGAGAATACACACTTCTTATGTTTTGAAAGAATTTTAAATTTTAAGCTTATGTATTTTTGATGGCAGGGATAAAAGACAAATTTACGGATCTATTCCTAAATATTTAGATAATTATTTTCCTTGTTATTTTGAACTTTGCTGGACTTAAAGTTATGTATTGTAGGTTGAAAATATAATGAGTAAATATATTTATACTTTAAAGGCAGACAGAAAATTTAGGGCTTTCGACTATTGTTAAAGATCTATTATTATATTTTATTTAAAGCAGGTGAAATTGTCCTATTGCAAAAACTGCATACGCAAAACACTTTAAAACCTACAGCAAAATAAACAATTTTCAAAGTCTCCTATTAATAAACTTCCCTAAGCCTTACGCCGGATAGTATTCTTGTGTTTGCGTCGGATACTAACTGTTGTGCTATAAATTATGCGAGAGCTGAGCGCTTTATTTATAATACACATCTTTACCTTATCCAGTGCCTTTGTGTTGGCGCCCAACTGCGAAAGGACATTGTAGAAGTGGCCGTTGTCCTTAATTGTGGCCGCATAGTGCAGAGCGGTGCGTCCGTCATTATCCGTAATTGCCATGGTCTCCGGAAAGCGTGAGGCCAAATACCGTACAATGTCTACAGTGTAGGCAGCAGGGAGGAGAGCAAACGCAACATGTACAAAACTGTGACACAACCCAAACCCTTCTCGAACCTACCGCTGTGGCCAAAGAGTACGGCAACGTGCAATGGCGTGGCGCCATTGGGCGATATGTCGTCCTTAGCAATGGCAAACTTCCGGCGATCCAGCGCCTGCTGCAACGCCAACAAACTGCCGTCACGTGCCGCGTCATGCACGCGATGGATTTTCTCCTGCAAAGCCAAAGCCAAAGCAAGTGCAGCAATTAGTGGACACAATGGAGTGAAGAGAATGATATAAAGACTGCGATAAGGAGGCAGGCTACAGTGCTGATACAGACCATATAGCTGGGCACATTGTTGAGGAAAGCTTGTATTTCGGACTCCTTGGACCTCAGACCCATCAGTTTGCCACCCTCGCCATTGAGTACAATCTCGGCCAGCTGCTCCATGTCACCGGACTCAATGATCTGCTGCAGGCGTGTATCCTGCGAAAAGGCAGAAAATAAACTTTGTTTCGCAATGAACACACACAAAAGAGACGACAACAATATGTGTGCGGATGAAGTGAAAGCGGGATAAGAAAGGTGCTAAAATAATCGAACTTATTGAAAGGGAAAAGCCATGGAAATCAAGCCATATGAGTGTTAAGAGAAAGTTAGTGAAAGAGATAGATATAGATGGAGATAGAGATAGAGATAGAGATAGAAAAGGGTTAGCCGCTTATACTTCATCGACTTCATAAGCTGCAGTTTGAGACTGAACTGTATAATCCTCGGCGTCGCCCTGCACAAAGCCCTCAATAGCCAGCGCGGAAGTTAGTGAATCTCCACCATCGTTATCCTGCACGTGTTCCTGTTCCTGTTCCTTTTGCTGCTCTGGCTGCACCACTTGTTTCTGTTTGCTCGTCGGCGTTGACGCTATCACATCCTGCAGAGAATTGCGCATTTATTTGAATGCCCAACAAAGCTAGAGCTAAAGGGTGCAAAAACAAGTATACGCACACAGACACACAACAGGATACTTTAATGATAACTACGACAAAGTGTTATAAGTATTTGGTGCAATTTGCATGCCGAATAGAGTGTCACTTTGAAAGGATTAATGATATTTATTGCGGCAACGTATCATATACGTAATATTGCGCATACAAACTATTTAAAGTTGGATTACCTTGTGGGAATTGAGATATGATCAGAGTTGTGTAGCCATTAAAATTTTTAGTGTTCCAACGCCCACTCAATGCTCTCTTAACTAAAATAAAACGCAATAAATGCGAATTTTTACAGCCGCAACAATTTGAGGCAACTAAAATATATATAGTACATGCCGTTTACCATATATGTATGCGAATATATCATACAATATCTAACGTTTACAACTGTTCTTGACGTTTGCATGCTCAGTTGCCATTTGGATGGCTGCCTGACAGCTGAGTCAAGTCGGGCACGACGTCAGCCCGAGAAGGACATGGCAAATGAAAGTGAAATGCCAGGACACATACCATACATGTAATCGAATGTGCATTCAACTACATATTTATACGAGAACTCTTCTGTTTTATTATACAAAATTTGGTATCTGCTGCAAAACAGCTGCTGATTTTGGCCAATCGATATGCGCAAAAACAATTTCAATTTCAGTTTTCAGACATTGAATCCACATTATAAAAAAAATACAAACAAAAACGAAAGGAACACATAGAGATAGGGAGAGCGAAAGACATAAACAAATAGAAATAGAAAGTAACATACGTTGTGCGATACGTAAACAAAACACACGAGTTGCGGTTATTTTATTGCTGCTTTTTCGTTATTCTTTTCTTTTTTTTTAATTTGATATTGATTTAATTAAATATGTAGGTATATAAGTTGTTGTAGTAGTATATAGTATAGGGTTTGTTTATAGTAAGTATGTAGTATCAAATATACAATCAATATATAGTAAGTCTGTACGGGATATACACGAAATCGGTTAACGTTTTTTTTTTTTTTTTTTAGCAGTTTCTAAGCAGTTGTAGTGTTGGTTATGACTATTGTTGTTGTGGCGGCTACGTTGTTGTACAGTATTTGAGGGTATTTAGTTAAGAATTTAAGTGCCAACAGCTGAATTATTTTTGTTTTGGATTTTTACAGTTCACAAATTGTCTAAAACGCTTGAGCAAACGGGCACAAATACATTCAATGAATGAATCAATCAATCAATGAAACGATCAATCAAACAATCTACGACAACTGCACATGAATTGGCATTTAAAGCAAGCCAATCTGTACCTCATCGTCGTCTTCTTCCACATCCTCCTCCTCAGCAGCAACAGCAGCAACAGCAGCGACAGCAACAGCTGTAGTTGGTTTCTCTTCTTCCTTGTCTTCTGAAAGCTCTACTTCTTCTTCGTCTTCTTTAGCAGCTTCTGCTATTTCCACTGGTTCTTCATCATGCTCTATTGTTTCTGTATTTGCTTCATTTGGTATTTTTCATTGTCCTCTGCCACATCGTTGCCATTCTCAATTGCTTCAGTCTTTTCAGTTGCATTTTGCTCACTCTCAACATCTAAATCGCCATTTTCTTTTGTCGCTTCCGCCGTTACATCCTCCGCTTGTTGCTCAACCTCTTCTTCGCCTTTGGTATCACCTTCTCCTTCTTCTGGTTCAATCTTATTAGCATCTGCATCATCGTCGCTTACAGCTCTTGCAATATTCTGTAAAAGTAAACAATTGTCGACTGATTGCTTTACTTGTGAACTTAAAATTATTGGTTTCTACATTTATCAGTCGAGCTGACAAAAGCGTTGTTGCATGATTATGTGTGTGTGTGATTGTGTGTTATTTACAGCCCTGCAAACCATTCTGCACTTATCCTAAAATGGGTCCAATTTTCTGTGGAGTATAAAACTTTTGTTTGGCCGGAACATATCTCATCTGTAAGATACTTTTATGATAGTTATCAGCTCACCTGGTTCAAAATGCTTGCAGGATATGTGTGTTGGTTAATGTGGCTATGTCTTTAGTGTATATATGGCTGGCCGACAATAGCTTACTTTAACAAATATATAGAAGCTGCAGCCAATCATTCAGCTGATTGTCCCAATCGTAACTGTACAGCAAAAGCGCAGGGTGCAAATAGCGGCTAACAGCAAAATCAAACAAAAACGCAAACTCAACCCACACTGGATTGAGTATCTCCATCAAGTACTTACCTCTGATTCACTTTCGGTATCGCCGTTTGTGTCGTTAGCTAGAAATGCAGCCGGCGTTTCTGGTCGACGCTGTGGGGGCAACGTTTCCACTTCCGGCTCTGGCTCTGCCTCCACTTCCGCCTTGGACAAATCATCATCCTCATTGACGCTGACACTGTGTGTGTATTGGTATTTGTGTGTGTGTGTTGGATTGGTTTTCAAAATGCAAAGAACTCTCAAAGCCATGCCACAAAAAAGAATTTTGGTAACAAAACGCAAGCATCAACCCACGCGCCCCCGCACAGCACCCCACGCACCATCAAAAGCTGACCATGCACAAAGGCCAAGTCAATGTCAAACACTTACCCATCATTCGTGTCAAACTCGGAGGTGTTCTCTGCACTGTCGTCCAACGATTTACGACCATTTATAGCAGCCGCTGGCTTAATATCCAACAACTAGCCCAAAACAGAAACACAACAACAATACTTAACAAGCCTTTCAATTAGCCAAAACTATAAGCCCATACCTTGCCAAGCTTGCTGCTGCTGTTGCTGGCATCGCCGCCGGCATTGCTGTCGGTATCATCGCTAAGTGCCTCCCAGTCGGTAACGCTGTCCGGGGAGATGCGCGGTGCTTCCGGCACATAGACCAAAAATGCCCGTTCGATTTCATGCGGCTTATGGCGATAGTATGAAGGTGTTCTCCCTTTCTGCAAGGCAATTATACAAATTAAAGCAATTTTAATTGGTTTAGCATTTGGCAAATGTCATAACGGAGATGAACTTACATAATCCTCGGCTGCCTCATCACAACCAGCCTGGGTTAGCAGTGTATAGCAGCGCATATTGTTCTTGGCGCTGGCGGCCCAATGCAATGGCGTCTTGCCCGTTATATCGATTTCGTGTATGCCCTCCGGCCAAAGGCCAATGAGATACTCAAGTATCTTGGTATGGCCCAAACCGGCGGCCTTGTGTATGATGCTAAGACCATTGTTGTCCTTGGCTGTGACCATTGCAGTCGGCACAGGTGGCTCCAGCTGCAGTTGCAGCGTCTCCAAATTGTTATCGATAACCGACTGATGCAGATCCTTAGTGGCATTCTATTCAAGAGCAAATGCTTATACAAATCAACAAAGTTTAAATTTTCTGTGGCTTTACCATCACATGCGGCACGGCTGCTAAAAAGCGCTTGACACGCCCATTATTGCTGGCCTGCTGGCATAGGCGCTGTCCCTGCCCCGCCCACAGTATGCGTGTCAACTTGCCAATGTCTTTTTCGTGCATCCAGATTCGTATGGTCGATAGCTTCACGGAGAAATCTATTAAGAGCCCACAAAAAGCAAAATTGCAATTCAAAGTGCAGGAAAAATTAATTTAACACAGCAATTTTGTAAGTACCCAAAAGCCCCCTTGCGCTCTCAGGTTTCGATTTCATTTAAATTCTTTTCATGTTTCAATGTTCGTGTTTGCATGCAATTTGCAAGTAAAATCGAAATTAAAAAGCTAAAATTTCCGAGCAAATGCTTAGCTTAAAGTCTCAACAACTTTTATGACTTTTCACGTGCCAAGTTTTTACAAGTTTTTCTTTTTCTTTTTATTTTTGGCAAACTTGGAAAACGCCTTGAAGGTCGTGACGTTGCCAGGCGCTGTTGCAATTTCAAATGCAAATGCTTTTGCAATATTGAGCAGTATTTGAGAAAGCGACAGCTGGCATTGAGACCATTCAAACACACATTACTCATACGCACCTTCGTTTTCACGCCGCTTGCGTCCATTCTGGCCATTTGCCTGTCCATTCATTGGCATGACTGCAATTGTATCAGACATTTCGTATTGAAATTATATGTTTACTATATTTTGTATATTTTTTGATCGTTAGTAATGTGACATGTACATATGTGACTGGGTACTGTGGCGTATTAATTATACAATAAAGAGAAAAAATACATTCAAACAAAACGCCTACTTTTGTGTGTGTGTGTGCAAGGACTCCTTAGCTGTGCTCTTGCTTGTTCGTCGTGTTGCGTGTGGCAACTTTGAGCCACGTTGGCCAACTAAAGTAACTGACCAAAGCAAGGTGTTGAATTTAGGACAGCTCAATGTGTTATTTTTCCATTTTTTTCTTTCTTCTCATACTGTTTTCTTGTTTGTTGTGCCCTTTGCCATGGCTTTATGGTGGGCGTATCGTCCTCTCATTGCTCTTTTTTTCTATTTTATACGTTTTCTAAGTAAATAGTAGAGGTATTTGCTTTGGCTCAACATATTATATATGGGGTAAAGTGAATATGGGTTTTTTTTAGACATTACTCGTTTTCTTATCTGAAATAACAGGGCAATTGCCTTTTTATAGCGATGAGTATTTTTTCATCACTTTGAATTTTTTCTTTACGTATTTGGGAACCGAAAAGTGTTTGAACTAAAGTAGTCAAAAGAAAATAAGAACGATAAAGAAACCTTAATGTATAAAAATTAATATCGTTATAGAATTGTTGAATATATTTACTTGTATTTCAGTTTATATAAAGTTTTGTCTGTTTCACTTTAATTTTTTTTGTGGTTTTTTCTGTTCAATGCCAATAAAATACAAAGCTTTGCTATACTTTTATTCTAACTCTCCCTTCAATCTCCAAGAAAACTTTACAGGGTATTAAGTTCTCTTCGTAAACAACACATTAATTAGCTGCTTTTGTGTGTTAATAGTATTTTTAGCTACAACTCATTTAAATTGCCTGCTCTGCGATTTATTTTCGTGTAAGTCTCTTCATATATTGTACAGGTATGCATATGTCTATATATATTTAGCACACACACACACTTGTACATATGTAAATTAAGTCGGAGTGTGGCAACAAAGTTGTAGGCAATAAAAAATAGGCAACTATTGCCACGGAAATAGCGCATTAGCGAGTGCCACTTAATGTCATCGACAGTTGTCAGGCAAGGGCAGAAGGGGGTGTTGGGTTACTTGTTGAGCCTATGTGCCCATTTGTGGCACACGCAATATGCAAATTTTGGCCATGTCTGCGCTTTGTCACGCATGCTCCTCACATCCCCTCGTAGCATTCTTCCCTGTGGGTTCTAACTTAATTGGTTGCCACACATAAAATGTAATTGACTTAATTAGGCGCAACTAATGAATATGAATGTGGCACTCAATGCATATATCATTTGTTTTACACTCACCCTTTGGCGGCGATGAATGGTAATAGAGTCCATGAAATCTGCGTCTTCGCTTTGGTGGCATGCCTCCAATGCGTTGCTCCTCTCTATATATGTTGTGACACTAAAATTAATCCTTTTAGAGTCCACGACTGTGCGAATTACTCCAGTCGCGATCTAATCTGCACATTTTATTGACTTTATATCCTTTCTGATTCACTTTCACAATGTGTTTGCGCTGTTTCGCTGGATGTCCGTCTGTCGCTCTTGCAAGTTGAACGACGTTTGACAGACAGTTGACGGTTTTAATACATTTTGTGGTCACTCGACAGTTTATGGCTTAGACAGCGTTTAGTTGTTGTTGTCAAATTGCAGCGGGTGGCTCGCGTGTATCTGCATTGAAAATGAGCAAATTGCATATAGAAATACAATATGTCAACATGGTCACCTTAATTTCACCAGCGACAACAACAAACAAACGTTATAAGAATGATTGGAGCACGATTTTTGATTTAGTTCTAAGAAAATGTTTAGTTTTCTTTATGAATTGTTATATATTTCCTTTAAGGATACAAAAAAAAAACCCACTTTAATATATTGTTCACATATTTTTTTACAGTTTTCTTTCATTTTTTAAGTTTTCAGTACATTTTCATGTAATTTCTGTGTCATTTGCGCGTGTTATGCTTGCATTTTAAAGTATTTTTCTTTTCGTGGAAAATATTTTCGTTTTTATTTCACTAGTTCACTAAAAAAACACTTCAAACGTAACTTCACATATACCACTTCATCAACCCCTAGCACGTGACACATTTCGGCACGGCTATCAACTAAATCTAATGTCGTTTAACTAATGCCCAAAGCACACGTGCATTGCATGTGATGGCGGCTAATGGTAAACAATTGCAGTTGTCTGTCACATGGAAAAACCATTGCATACTTCTGTGCGGTAATGCTATCTATTGAAATGAGCAAGAAATTCAATTGCTCAGTGGCCGACGACAACGAAAACAAAGCAATTAACACAAATCAATATTTCGATTTCGAATTTTATCAAAAGTAGCACAACAACAACACCAAGAACCAAACAATAGAAACAAAATATGAAAGGACTTCAAGGTCCTGCGTACATAGCAATTATAGCTGAGAACTTTCATTAGACACAACAACTGCAGTACGAAGACAAAACCCAACTGGATGGATGTTCAAAAATTTATGATGAATTTTGCGAATTGAGCAATCGAATTGAATATTAAGAATGACTAATTGGAACCCGAACAACTGGACATTGCGTGTTGAGTGGAAAGTTGTAGGTTTTGAGGGCAATTATTAAAAAGTAAAAACCAATTGACACACTTTTCTGCTGCGTGGACGCAGCTCGTGACGCAGCTGGAAGTAACGGAAAAGCGTCTCAAGGCGACTCAAATTTTCTTGGCATGTGACCTAATTTAATGAGTCCACGGGGACCTTATGGCCATATTAAAATGTCAATGCCAAATGAGAAGCAATTAAAATACAAATTAAATGCTAATTCCTGCACTTGCCTATAATCCGTATTTAGCGCAGGGAAGGTAGCTTTTAATTTGATCTAAACACTTTTTATTGCATCATTAATGAATGCCACACAAGGCTTTTGGCCCAGTTGGTGCATTGAACTTGCAACGTGAACGACCCAACTCTGCTGGTCAAGTTTAGCAATGGCAAAGGCCAAAGGCATAGACACAAATCACTAGACACCACTGCACACACATTAAACACTTAAAGTTGTCTCCCTTTAATATTTTCCGTTGGGTTTTTCCCTTTTTAGTTTTCTATATGGTTTTTGGTTTGAACGGTGCGCGCTTTACTTGCCGACTGTGGCATATTCAGCATTTCGTAGGTGTTTTTATCTAATTTCTAGCGCACGCACACACACAAGCAACTCAGTCCTTCTGTCTGTCTGTGTGTGTGCAATTGTTGTTGTTGTTATCCTTTTGGTATCGAATATTGGTAATGGCTGTTAGTGTTTGCATGCAAACGCCAAAAATGGTAACACACAACGGATGAGCACGACGAGTGCTTGGTCGTTTCAACTGCACATGTGTATGTGTGTGTGTTTGAGTGTGTGGGCGTGGCAGTCAATTGTATGTGTGTTGTGTGTGTGTGTTTCTTGTCTTAGTTGTCATTCTAGTGCGTGCAAACTCTTGTGCGCTGTGTGCAGCGTTAAGCTGGCAGCCTGAAAGTATGCCACACATTTTTATTTTAAGGCTCAAACTAATATTCTGGGTATAATTTCTTATTGAGGTCAACTTAATAATTTGTGTTAAAGGTTAAAACCAAACTGCGTTCTATTTAAATAAAATAAATTAACTGCTGACACTTTCAGTCACATTCACACGTATATTTTTTTTGGCTAAAATTCGTTAAAATTGCAGCTTAAGATTTAAAACTAGTCTTAAAACAATAAAATTGAGAATGCACAGATCGATTGGGCGGCAGTCTGAGCGGGGGAAGCTATATAAAAACTACACACATACAAAATACATAGAAATAAAAACCTAAAATTCTACAATATTCAGTTATTTGCTCAGTTCATCGGCAGAGACATGTATAGGATTGGAAAATTCGATGTTTTCAGCAGCAACATCTGCAAAATTAAAAATGGATAAGAAACGGGAATCATATGTATATTCTATTGGGACTTACCCAAATGCTGCCGCTCATAGTCAATAATGCTGCTCACAATGCTATTGAGAAAGTCCTGTGTTATGGTTTCCGTAATATTAACCGGATCGTAGTAGAGGAAACTACGCTTTTGACGCTGCCGCAATGCTGCATCACGTTTACTGCGGAACAGCGCCAAACTAATGTGCGATTGCTGTAGCGGCAGATTATCCGCACCGAACTCCAAACACTTGCCCTGAACACAGTAGCGTCTGCCCACCTGCGAACAGCGTGTGCCAATGGGAAAGTGTCCATTGTTGCCATTCACCAGATAATAGCGATACTTGATCAACTCATCCTGACAGCCAACGCGACAGCTGCGATCCGGTTCACCAATGCTAGCCGAGATCTGTGCACCATGACCGGACAGCCCGCGCACCTTCAGCTTATAGCGGGCACAGGTCTGTTCCGCATACTCTGCGGGCGTCAGTATGCGTTCGCAGAGTTTCACTTTGTGGGTGCATAGTTGAATGTTGGGTTCGCGCGTATGACGTGAACGCACCACCTGCACGCCCTTTGACTCTGACATGCAATTGGAGTGACAGCCAGATTTGACCTCCCACTCTGACGACGATGACGACGACGAGTCGACAACTAGCGAGGCAGAGGCGGGTGGTGGCACTGGTTTGATATATGACTCCTGAACCACATTGTTGTTATTGTATTTGTAATCATTTATTGGAGTCTTGCGCTTATATGACGCCACATTATTCTCCTGACCATGGTAAGGGCGAATAGCAACCTCTAAAAGAATAAATGCTATTAATCCTCTAAATATCTATCTATAATGTTTCTATCATACCATTCTCATAGCGATTCCTGTGATGATGATAGCTGGGCTGCTGTTTGCTCTCCTGCTCTGTGGAATCGCGCTGTGGTGGCCGGGGATTGCGATATGCACAGAAGGTGCTGTCCATTTTGAAGAAATTGCTGGTGGAATTATCGCAGGAGAACTGTTCACAACGACCAGCAATGCAATAGGCAATATCATTGGCACTCTGATGCTTGGAGCGGCAAGTGGTGCCATCGGGAAAAGTCCAGCGACGGGATTTAGTGCCATTTGTGCGAGTGCGACAGAAAACCTTGCAGGAATCCTCTAAAGAAAACTTGTTTTATTCAAAATTAAACTAGAAAAACCTCATCAAATCCTCACCAATGGATCCACTTATCTGTTGACCCTCGCCGGTCAACTCGCTGTCCGATTTCCTGGCCTGCTTGCACACCTGTGTGGCAAAGTCCTCGATTGTCTGGAGCGGCACACTGTAGCACTGTTTGGCTATACAAGTCTCAAACCTGCGATCTCGACCCATGCAACGCTGGCGATAATTGCGACAGCTGCGACTATAGATTCTAAGTCCTGTGCTTCCTTCACGCAATCGATTCGAGGGACCGTAAAGGCAGCCAGAGTCACAATCACTGCCCTCACCCCAATCGCCCCAGTCGCTCCAGGTGCTGCTGACAGCAGCGGGCAGCTCATTGCCACTCGTCTTGTACTCGTGCAACAGTTGTCCCATCACCTTGCTGGAGTCGGCGGCAATGTTGGCGCTGCTGCTCTTCTCATAGCTGGGCTTTGAGTAACCACTTAGCTGCTTCAGCGAACTCATTGCCGTCTCCTGTGTGGGTCGCAGCTTGCAGTAACCGCCGCGGCACCACTATAAGGGATTTGATTTGTCGAAAAGGCTTAGATCGTTATCCTATGCAACTAACCATGCCATCGCCACACTCGGTGCCCTCTAAGGCTGGATGAGAGGTCCATGTCAGACGCTCTTGCTGGCAGTGCAGATCGTGACAGATCTCCGACTTGCTCTGACTATTCGCACGTATGGCATTGCGTCCGTATTTGAGCATACACTGTTGATTGGCATCAAAACGTTCACCAGGCAGCATGCCCTCCGCCGAATGATCCAGATTCGCCTTGAACTGACCTCGATCGAAGAGACATTCCGCCTGCGATTGACTGTGAAATGAGATTAGGATTAAGAATTGGTAAGTCAAGAGATAACTTATTAACTATTAAAATAAAAAATTAATTAACTAAAATTAAAAATAAAAAAAATATTAAATATAAAAAAAAAACATAAAAAAAAAATAAAAAATAAATAATAAATAAAAAATAAAATAAAAATAAAAATATATTAAATATAAAAAAATAAACAAAAATTAAACAAAAAATTAAATTAAAAAAATTAAAAATTATAAATAAAAAATAAAAAAAATAAAAAATAAAAATAAAATAAAAATAAATTAAATTATAAAATAAATAATAATTAAAAAATAAAATGAATAAAAAAAATATTAAATTAAAAAAAAAAAAAATAAAAAAAATAAAAAAATTTAAAAATATTTAAAAAAATTTTACTTACGCCAGAAACTCATCCAAGTAGGTGCGCGAGCATTTGGACCAGGTGATTTTGCCGCTGCCCAAAGTGGGTGACATGATGTGCAGACTAGGATCACAGCTGTTATCCTTGGTGTCATGACGCATGCCCAAACTACAAGAGAAGAGAAGGTAATACCACAAAAAAAAAGGCCTAATCTCTGCTCTCCCACTCACTTGTGTCCAATTTCGTGCGCCACAACGAACACGCTCTCAAAGTGTTTGCCCTCGTTGATGGTGCAGGAGGATGTGGGCGTGCACATGCCGCCAACGGGTGCCAGACCCACTACTTGGCTGATGACCTTGCCATTTTTGGCCAGCACATACAGATCCAGGCCCGTCAAGATGACCGCATGATCGTAGTGTAGCGTATCCGCATCTGAGGCAGGATTTAGGCCCTTTTGCCATTGGCAAAAGTTGCTCAAATAGTTGTCAATATCACTGGAACGCCGCAAGTCCGGCGGATCCTTGCGAAAGATCTCCAAACGTTTGAGCACAAAGTTAATGCGTCTGCCCAGGGTGGGATGATGATAGAGCAGCTGCACGCCATTGATCATGGCGAGGACAAAGCGTATTAGTTGACTTTCTGTATCCTTGGGATAGTTCTTCTCCATGTGCCTGTACAAATCGCTGTCCACGAAGATCGCTGTCTCAATGTGCAGCTCATGTGGTGCTGGCCAACGACGTGCTCCAGCTCCTGCCCCTGCCCCTCCTCCCCCACCAATGCTGGCAATGTGACGCCTACGACGCGGTGAATCGCCGCTGGCAATGCCAGTGTCATGATGATGATGATGATGTGCATGATGATGATTATGCTGATGATGATGATGATGATGACGCGGCTGATAGCGCAGTCGCAGCTGTGATTGCAATTTGCGACGCAGCTGCTGGCGTTGCTGTTGCTGTTGTTGCTGTTGTTGTTGTTGGCGTTGCGGTTCGTTGAATTCGTCGGCATCGGGCTCAAACTGCAGCTGACTGTCTAACGGTGTCGTCTGACTGCGACTGCGACTATGCTCCAAGCTCTTATCTAAGCGCGCCTGATAGAGCACATGGGTTGCAGCACCAAAGCGAGCCGGCAGCGGTTGAATGACAAAATTGCTGGCATTCTGCTGGAAAACGCCACGCTGCAAATATTACGATTAAATAATATGTGTGTGTGGGTTAATGCAACTTGAGGTTAGATAATCTTAATTTGTTGTTAAATTATGGAAAAGGCATGAAGTTATATTAAAATGTATTTATACAAGAAGGATTTGATACACATCGAACATAAAATTTAAGTTTTAGCTGAGGACAGTGGAATTGAGACATGAAACAGTGCAGATGGAACAGGGAATAGGGAAAGTAACGTTAAATTGGCGTATAACCATTGAATAATAGATATATAAGTAAAGAAGGCCATATTCGACATGTCAAATAATTTATATATAAATCTGAAAAAAAAAAACCTTAGTTATTTTAATTCTTGTTCTTGTTCTTTAATCTTGTTCTTGATCTTAAACTTTTGTGTCAGCCATATGATATATGATATTTGATGTATAATATATGACAGAAGACATTGGCCAAAGCTTTAGCTTCATAGCTCTTAAGACGTATGATTCTTTTGCATGTTAAAACATTGAGAGAAGGACAGACGAACATTCGGACAGTCCATATCGACTTAAATATACTTTGAATAATGTGTGACAAGACTTTACTGATTATTTTGACAATGGAACACTAGGAATGTAAGAATAAAACTGCTTTGTAGAACACCTTTTGGAGTTTCAGGTAAACCCAAGCAAGCAATACCATTACCAAGGTCCAAGATGCTGCCCGAGATACTGCGATAGAAGCCCGTATACGTAATAAATAAACTATGCGACAACAATGATGAGTGCTCAAAACTTTTTTAAACAAAATCATCTTTAGGCTAAGCATGCATAAACTCCTCTAAACTCATAATAAACCAACCAACTGCAATTTCACAATGCGAGTCATTACTCGTCATTAGAATATACTTTATGACTTACCACACTTTGCTCATCGCACAGATCGAGGGCCGCATAGGGAGTGCGATAGATGCAGCGCTCCAAACGCTGCAACAGCTGCGGCGAATGCTCCACAAACTGTGTGCTATTCGCATTGCGGCGTATAAAGATGAAGGCATCGTCGATTAATTGTGGCGTTTGCTGCTGCAACTTTAGCTTCAGTTCAGCCTCCACATTGCCGGCTGTCAAATGCATTTGAATTCAATTAACACTATTCGCCATAATGACCGAGACGCAACTGGAGCGCAGCACGACATATATGTATGTATGTGTGTGTGTGCTGTTTTGTTGTTGCATCTGTGGCATGCATATATAAACTTACCTTGTGGCACACTGCGACGCTGACGCTGTTCATGATGCTCCTCCTCCTGCTGTGCTGCTGCTGCTGCACTGCGTCGTTCCAGCTGCACCAATTTGAATTCGGGCGCTGCAAGGTAAACAATTGTGTGCAACATTCCATGAATCGATAATAATATTGTTCAGGCGAAATAATAACATTTATATGCCCCCCACTACTTGTTGACCATCTTTTGATTCTTGGTAATGACTGGTTATTTGCCTGTCATCATTTGGCATTGATTGTGCAATTGATGTAAGTGTAGACTGGATAAAGGAGAGAGTTCCCTTGGGCAAATTCGTTCAAGTTTTCAATACTATAAATTGGTCTTTAGTTTTTTTATAACAAGCCATCATTATATGATAACAAGCATATTTAAACCATCGTTCAACATAATTGGAGTATGGGCTAAGTTTTTAAACATCAATTATAATAATTATTATTTAACATTGACATAGTTAGGAGCATGAAAAACTATTATGAAAATATAATCATTCAAATGGGCTTAAATTTTATTATTTTTTTATTATTTTATTATAATTATTTTATTTTAATATTTGAATTTTTTAAAAATTTTCTTTTCTCTTCATTTAAAATATTGTTCATTAATCTTAAATATTTTTATATATTTTTTTAATTTGATTTAATTTTAATTTTATGTCGACTGCTATTAGTTGACAATAAACAAAAAATTAAATAAACAAAATAGCCACAAAATTTATAAGCTTTGCTTTTTAAAAAGTTTTGTATAAGAAAAAAAGTCAGAGAGAATTTTTGGGAAACTTTCACAAAAAACCCATATGAAGACCTTTATGGGTTAAAGCTTATGTCAGCTAAGCTCATAATCTTTCCAATCCGTTGCGCCCCAAGAACTTACCTGGTGCTGTGCCAAAGATTAAAGATCGCTCGTGACCCGCCAGCTGCTCCAGTAGAGCGTTCTCGTCCAGCTGCACGAAGAGAGAAAGGTGGGGAAACATGAGAAATTTTTGCTGTTTAAATGTTAAATGCAAATCGTATAAAAAGTAAAGCAGTTCAACAAAGCGTAAAAAGAGCAACAACAATGACAACAACAATAACAACAACAACGGCAAGTGGCATGGTTCAAAAGGGTTGTCTTAAAAACAGCCAGAAACCAAATACCAAAAAACACTTTCACTGCACGCAACAATAGAAAATTAGTTTAGGAAAAACCCCATTAAGTTTTTTTTTTTCAAGTCAACAGACGCAGTTTGGGGCAATGGGAAGTAACCGCAAGCTCTGCACATAATGCATATCGTATATCGGTTATCGTAATCGTATATCGGTCAGCAGTTACACTGAGGCTGTGCGTGTGCCCGTTTGTGCTATTATTTAATTTAATTTGTTGTTACATTTTGGAAAAGCGCGTCGATGGGCAGCGATGCGTAAAGAGCGCTTCACTGAGCTCCAAATGGGCGGCTAATCCCCACCCTCCTCTCCCCTTCACTCAAATGCTACTTACAGAGCCAAAAGGTGTTGCACAAATTGCTGTGGGCGTTTTGGTATGGTAAACAAAACAATGCTGCTGAAAAAAGGCGTGGCAATCGGCTTTTTTGATTTGTTAGATGAAAAGAAAGGTGAACGATTGAAGAAATTGAGAGTTTTGAGGGAAAGATTAGTTAAAGACAAGTAAACTGTGGTTTCTTAACTATCTGCGAGTTCGTAATGTGATCGATAACATATCGATTGTTTTAAAAACGTCCGTGACAAGTGCTCGTTTATATATTTAAACATTTTACTTGATAAGAAACAGGAATGATAATGATTTATCGATTAGTTATCGATATCATTTTCGATAACTTATGTAATCGATAATGTTATTGTTATTTATTATTCTCACGGCGACAGCTTGTAAATGCCAGCAATATAACCAGAAAGTAATCGATAACATGCCGATAAACACTGGTTTGCTCTTCTTCTGCCAAACTAAGAACATATACAATACATTACAATGAGCTCCACACTCCATTCAAACAATCCACTCGTCCACATTCACATTGAATGCATTCAAACAATGTTCGATAAAAACGACACTAATTGACGGCAAGGGCAACGGCATAAAAGGCCCAGATCGAGTGCCGGAAAAGCTTGGCAACAAGCAAACAACAACAAACAACAAAACCAACAAGTGTGGAAAATGCTTTTGGAAAATGGCTGCAACAACATTCGCACTCGCTCCGGTAACCGATTATGTGATGAAATTTTGCGTGACCCGAGAAATAAATGGCAAAACAAAGAAAGAAATAAGCGATATTGTGCTGAAATTAAGTCACAGGAAAAATGTTTGCTTTAGCGTATGCCCAATTGAGAGGTCCCAAAAGATGTAATAGTATGAAATAAACGAAACAATGGCGGAACCAACAATCTTTGCCTGCAAACAAGCCAAAAAGGTTCTCAACTGCGACCACGTATAAGTATTCTTAACTAATTGCGAGTTGGGTCAATAACTTGGCAAATGTGCGCTCAGCTGTAAATTTCACAGCTGCCCAAAAACAAAAACAAAATAAAATAAAAGCTGGAGCTACACTTTTTTTATTATTTTCGCCCAGCTGCTGACGCAGTTGTTTCTTTAGCCAGACAAATCGTGCGATGCATTCCGACCGTACTGGGTCTTGAATGCAGGCAACGAGGGTGCAATTAAAAGTTCCATAAATGGGAAATCATTTTTATGAGTTTTTAGAAATTTTATGATTAATTTTTATCACCTAAACTAATTTTGGACAAACTTTGAGCTTTTATATAACGAAGTTTTATATACAAGGTGTTTAAACCTAAACTCACAATCCAAAAACCATTCTATGTTACGTTACGACTTTTCCCTATAACGAAGTTTTTTATACACAGAATTCATTGCCAGGATTTTACGATTTGGTTTTTGGTTTTTAAGCCCGGAACGCTGCGTACCATAAAAAAAAACCGTTCTTTATAATGAATTTTCCCTATAACAAAGTTTTTTTTGATCCCTTAAGACTCGAATATTCCCTATCTAAGTTCTGCGGTTTGTTCCATCCAAAAGCTATTCTATAAACTGAGTTTTCCATATAACGAAGCTATTTTTGGCCCCTTGATATTTAAGTTTCGCTTATAAAGAAGTTTTTTTGTACTTTAGATTTCTTGACTGTAAAAAAAAGACATATACATTTTTGGATACTAAAAGCATTTACAAAAATATTCTCTAGTTTATAAAGTAATTTTTCCAATAAAAATCATTCCACCCAATTAAATTGATTTTTAAGATTAATGTTTCTGCAGTTTAACCTAAAAACCACTATATAATAAACAAGGTTTAGTTAGCAAATATTCGATTAAAATATTCAAGAACTTTTCTAGAAAAGAATTTTTATAATATTTTTACTACCACCCTCGCCAATTGCAACGTTCGTTGGAGACGCTTGGACGCCTTTTTCCTTAATGCAAAAAAAAAAATTTGCTATCCACGATTTGGAGCTCTGAAAGTTCTCAGAATTTCAAGTCGATCTCTAAAAAAAATCATGTAATTTGACAAGCTGTCGACAAGTTTGACTAAAGAGTTCTATGATGTTAAGACTCGAGTTACACCAAAATGTGAGGCACGAGGGGTCATTAAACGCCTCACGTTTCTTGTTGCAAAAAGGAAATTAGTTCAGTGACAATTGTTGTTAATGAATCACGCGTTTAGCATAATTTTTTGTGTAGATTGCAGAATATTTCTTATGGCAGACAATCACCTGATTCATATATGAATATATTTGGGTTAAACATGATCCAATGTGCATGATATCATACAAAGTTTAGCATTTGACCATGTGACAAATGTCATTAATAACAGAATCGTTTGAATTGCAATCAAAATATATTTTTTCAATTACCTCAATGCCATTCCAGCTGACGCTTCTCCTGCGTCGCAGCTCAATGTGCACGGCGTCGACGTCGACGTCGGCAGCGACTGCATTCAGTGTGTCCAGCAGCAAGGCAGCCAAAACAATTAGGCACAAGCGATGACAATGTCGATGACGATGACGATAACGATGATGCTGATTAGCGGCAATCGCAGACATAACGACTTTGCTTTGACGTTGACAACAATTAAGCGATTTGTGGCTTGTAATATTTTATAACTATTTACATTTGTTGGTTGCTCAAACGCAGCTTAATTGTTGTAGTTGTTGTTGCTGTTGCATTTGTTGCAAAATATATTTGTGTTGTTGGTAAGCTAAATTAACTTGCGTATTTGCGTCATAATTTTTGTTTTACTTGTGTTACATTTTCTGCAAGAAACAAATAATATAAAAAAAAAGACTTGTACTATTTCACTTTGGTTTTTTTTCTTGTTTTTTTCGTTTTTTGGTTTTTCGATTGCAGCAAAAGCAGAAGCAGCCGGGCAGAGAGAAAAGTGAATGCACGCAGCGCTGTCGACGCTAACGCTGACAGCGACTGCGACGCTCTAACGTTAGCGCCTGCTACTTCTGTATGTTACTGCTGCTGCTGCAGTTAAGTTAACTGTTTATGCACTAATTAATTGCAGTTGGTGTTGTTACACGCTTTTGCATTGCTTTACTTTACTTTTTCTGCCGTGCCACTTTTTATATATTTGATTTGAATTGGAAGTTTGTTGCTTAAGTTCTTTGTGGTGTATCGATAAGTGCACTTCATCGATTAGACTCAATTGGTCACACTTTCTACTAAGTATCAGCTGTGTGCGTGGCGCCAAATTGTTTGCACTTCCTTATTGCAAATGATAACAAATGATAACAAGAGGCGGCGGAAAGCCCAATTAAGAATTCACTGAAACAAAACGCGTTTGGCTTTTGTTTTGCGATTTAGACGCATTTAGATTTTATTTAAACACTGCGCACACATAAATCAACAGCCGCTCTCAAGCATAACACATACATATTTTTGTACCACAATTTTATGTTATATATTTTAACCGAAAAATAGCTCGAACTTTATGAATTAATGCGTGTGCTAACCATTTTTATTTGTTTTTGGAGGTCAACTGAATCGATTTTCCAAGATACAAGAACCAGATAAAATAGAATTTAATACAAAATTTAAATAAACCGCCAAACAACGAGCGAGAGAGGGAGTCAGATCGTTCCACGGCAGCGTCACATTCGCGAATGACGAAAAAATCACGACAGCGGAAAACTTTATTCAAGCCGCAAGCCAACACACGATCAACGCCCGCTCTCTCTCTCTCTCTCTCTCTCTCGTATGAGTTCGTGAGCGCCGTCGGAGTTGGAGTTTGAAGATGCAAAATATACTATATGCTAATTAGTTGGCGTCGTTGAACGGAAAAGGAACAATAGAATGGCACCGTTAAGTAAAGCAGCCGAAAAAAATTAGCAAAAAGTGCAGATGCCAATTGCTGTTGCTGTTGTTGTTTTTTTTTTTTGCTGTTATTCTTAGTTTTTTGTTTTGTGGTCAAGTGCCTGCTAAATGATGGGGGTAGATGCTGGCCAGACGAAAACTTGACACTGATCATCACAGTCGAGTTGCAAAAAAAAAACAAAACAACAAACTAAGAATTATGCTGCATTTCCGTTTGCTGTTTGATGTAACAACAACAACAAGAAACACTAAGTGCATTGTGAAGGAAATCTTAAATCAGCAATGCAAAATGCAAAATGCAAAAATGTTTAAAGTACATTTTCCATCAAGCTGCAAAACGTTTTCAGTCAATTGAAGTGATCAACTTTTAATTGATGCAATCAGTGAATGATACAATGACAAATCGACAAGCATTGTAACCCATTTATATTTTGCTGTACATTCAAAACTCTAAAGAACAAATTTCATAAATTTCCCAATAATAAACTAATAATAATTCAAAACTCTTAACGTTCGTTTAAATTTAAGCGCTACTCATGGGTAGCACTTTTTGTTCACTGACAACTGCTTGCAGTTTTAACACTCAATGCAGCTCTGCTTACGTTTAAGAGCCCCTTTGGTCACACTGTTTGGCGCTTATTTCACTTATCCCCATTTGGTCACATTATTTTCATCACTTGGCGTGCTTTTCAAATCTAAACGGCAGCGGCTTGCGTTCGCATCGTGCGCTGAGCTCGAATGACTCGAATAAAATTATAATTAAAGTAGCAATCGTTGAATTTATACATTTCAAACTATATTTTGTGCAATCTAAAACAAGCTACAACAAGTTGAACAACAAAACAAATTTCTAAATATATTTGCGTTAAAAAGTCAAACGACGCGTTCAAGTGCAAAAAATTATTAGAACCAAACTGGTTCACAATATATATATTTGTGTAACAAATTAAACAAAAAACTATCAAAATGGTGGGCACAACTTTGAAAATGATCTTGGATGAGGTAAGATTCCGAATATAAAGCGATTTAAATAAGTTTTTATTGCAGTACACGCAATGCATTAGTCGCGACGCTAGCCGCCATTGCGGCGTCAGCGTCGGCGCAGCAGCTAACCTCACGCACAAAAGAGAGGGGTAAAAAAAATGCCGTTTCTTGAAAAAAACATTGTTGTTGTTGCTGCTGCGATCACAGCAGCGGTAATTGTACTTGGCGCCTTTTTTCTACATTCCTTTTGACTTTTTTTTTTTTGGGATATTGCGGTACAATTACCGCTTATTACATTTCTCTTATGCACTATGCATTCAAAATGGTCGACTTTGGTTTCAATAATTTGCAGAATGCACAGGAGAATATCAAGCAGGTCCAAATTAAGAAACTGACAGTGCCTTCAAATGAGGGAGTAACAAAACGCGCCGCACTCGGTGACTTGCAGAATCGTGGATTAGCTCGTGACGTTGCCGCCAAAGATGTGGCCCAAAAAGAGTAAGTCTCGATAAATGTCTTAAGCAAATGCAAAAGTGATTAAAAGTGAAAATTTGGATGTAGACTGAAAGATGTGAAACTTACCAAGGCGCGTGTGGACACATTCTGGAAGAAGCAGCCCTTGGGCACTAATGGAGCAACCAAAGCAACTGCTCCGCTGCTGCGCTCCAATTCAATGCGCACGGGCGCCTTGGCTGCTGCCACCACAGCTGCCTCGGTGATGACACGCCAGATTGCTGGCCGAACTGCTGCAGCTGCGGCAACGGCAACGACAATGGCCAATGCAAAAGTGGTCGCCGCCGCTGCGGATGCAAACAGTAAGCGTAAGTTAAAAACCTTAACCACCCAAAAACAACAGCCCTCCAAACCTCCTATCACAACAATCACCACCCAATCCTCCCAACGTACAGTTGCAGCAGCAGCCGCCGCAGCCGCCAAACAAAAGTCCACATCCGATCCGGAGAAAGTGAATGCGCTGCGCCGTGAGGACAGCAACTTGTCACGCAAATCTCTAACCAAATTGCGCGCTGCATTGGCCAAACCCAATGTGGTTGCTGTCAAGAAGGAGGTGTTGCTGCCACGTGCACAGCTCAAGAAGGAAACTGCTCCAGCTCCAGTGCAGATCAAGAAGGAAACTGCTCCAGCTCCTGCTCCATTGCAGATCAAGAAGGAAACTGTTAAACTAACCACACTGCCCAAGCCACGCTTTGTGGCCACAGTCAAGAGCACAGAGGTGCCAGCAACAGTATCTCTGTCCAGTCAGCGCCTGGCTGAAGTGGAGGACATCGATGCCGATGATCGCGAGAATCTGATACTGGTCTCCGAGTATGTCAATGATATCTACGATTATCTCTATGAGCTGGAGGAGCAACAGCCCATCTATCCCGATCATTTGGGCAATCAATTAGAGGTTTCATATAAGATGCGCGCTGTGCTCGTCGATTGGATCAACGAGGTGCATTTGCAGTTCCATTTGACGGCGGAAACATTCCATTTGGCCGTTGCCATCATTGATCGCTATCTGCAGGCGGTGACCACGACCAAACGCAAGTTTCTGCAGCTTGTTGGCGTTACGGCTCTGTTTATAGCCACCAAATATGAGGAGCTCTTTCCACCGGCCATGGGTGACTTTGTCTTCATTACGGATGATACGTATACGGCCCGTGAGATACGTCATATGGAGCTGCAGATACTGAAGGCGATCGATAACAATCTATCGCGTCCATTGCCCATACATTTCTTGAGACGCTACTCGAAGGCAGCCAGTGCCGAAGATAATCATCATACGATGTCCAAATATTTTTTGGAAACTAGCCAGCATGGATTACACTTTGGCCAGCTATAAGCCATCCGAGGTGAGTTTGGGTTTAGCTCCCTTTATTTTATTGTTGGTTTTTAAATCGTTTGTTCTCACGTTTAGATTGCTGCTGCTTCGCTGTTTCTATCGCTGCACTTGCTCAATGGCAATGCACGTGCCGCCACCGGCTTCAATGATAGCCATTGGACACCAACGCTCGAGCACTACTCTCGGTATACGGCCACACATTTGCGTCCGATAACGCGACAGATTGCCAAATTGGCACGCGATGCTCCGAATGTGAAATTGCGTGCCGTTTACAACAAGTATCAGGCGAATAAGTTCCACAAGATTGCATTGCGCAGCGAACTGAGTGGTCCACTGATGGATTCAATAGTGGGCAAGAAATAGAAATACTTAACTCTGACTCTGACTGAAAGATGGCCCCCATCATCATCATCATCATTAAACACATATATTCACGGACTTTTAGCGCATATATATTATATATGTATATGTTTATGTATTTTGCCCGTTTTAAGTTTAGTTCAATTTTTGTTTTTAACTATTTAAATTTGTATAATTTTCTTTTCGTGTGTGTAATAATCATCTTGTATATGATGTCCATATAATTGTAACCCGTTTTTATGCGTTGTTCTTGTTGTCTCGAGATCAAGCAGCATGCGTCCTGGATCAGGCATGAGTTATACACCTCTCTCTTTCGTGCCTATCTGCATCTATATATATGCATATGTATATATATATGTTTGTATTTTTTAACTTTTTTAATGATGAGAGAGAAGCGAAGGTTGGACACGGAGAGCACCGAGGAGCTAAACGGATGAGCAACGAGCGCATTTGCTGGCTGAACATATCGGCGTTGCCTCTTTAAGTTTAATAATATATACGACCACAAACAAAAATTTGCCCAATTTTATATGCATATTTTTATAAAATATTGTAATTAGGCTAATCAAATTGTTTATACAAAAAAAAATTGTGCACTACATTAAACAATATTAAATACACATATTTAAAAAATATTTCAACCATTTTTGCACTTGATTTTATAACTTTGTTTTCACCCCTCAACAATTAAAACTACAAATTACTTTTTATACATTTTGTTTGACCGCCTTGTACCGTAATATGCAAAAAGAGCGCGCAGCTAATGGAAATCTGTGGGAAAGTTGGAAAAAAAGAACCGTAAGAGAGCCTGTTAATAATGCCGCTCACTCGCACTCACAAGGTTTTTACAGTTTTAGTTTTTTTATATATTACATCATTTAACAAATATGAAATTTTACAATAATCTTCATTTAAATAATTTATATTTTTATTTCATTTGGCGCACATATTTCTCAGGCAACTTGTACGTATGACACTCTCCATATATGTGAATTTACTTAAATAATAAATTTAATCATGAAAAATATTCAGCTGGCTGAAAATGCGTTCATTTGACTAAGGTATGAATGCAATTGAATTGCAAACGAAGTCAAGAGGAATATTATTGCCTGCGTCTTTATAGGCTTAGGAACTCTGTCCAAAATTGGACGGTATTATTAATGTGATCCCATTTAACAAAATAAATCTTAACACTTTGTAATTACTAAGATATTAAAAAATTCAAATATTTGAATGTAGTCCAATATATTTTTATAGACTCTGAAATATTTTAAACTTGAAAAGTCCCGAAAACAATTAATGTTAGAATATGCTATATTAACTTTAATTATAATTGTTATAAGCTACTTTATTTTCATATATGCCAGATCTAGCCTGAAAAAGGCTAAAATGGCAACACTGACCGAAACAAGCGACCGACCCCCTGCACGACGTTTCTTTTATCAACAGTTAAACAAAAGGGAACAAAGTGGGCATTGAAACTTGGACGTTGCTTTTGCTTGTTTGATCGCAGGTCAGTTTTTTTTCTTTCTCCATTCTCTCGTTTCCTCCCTTATACGTTTATGTTTCAACTTCATTGGCTGCATGCGCATGTATTTGTGTCTGTCTGTGTGTGTGTGTATGCATGCTTTCTGTTCTTGTTTCTTTCTCATCAGCAGCAGCAGCAGCATTTGGCTCAACGACGCGTCGCTGCTTGCTTGCTCGCGCACGTGTCTGCGTAACTGTTTATGTATGTATGTGTTACATGTGCGTATGTGTGGGTGTCTTGTGTGTGAGTGCGAGCTCGACTGACGGCAAACTGTTGTTGGCGACTGTCTCGCATTAGCTTGCTGGGGCCGCTGTGCGCCTGTTCGAAATTTAAGTTTGACGGTTTTATGGCTCTCATTAATTTCGACACATTTACGAGCAAACAAATGCAATAAAAAGAAAGCAGACACAAACGCACACACACACACACAAAGACTTGGTGAGAGTGCCTACTGGAAAAAATCGCAGTTATTTATTCTTCCTTCTGCCTGGAGCTATTTTCGTTGTCTACATTTGCCTTTTTTTGTGTCCTGCACACACACACACACAGGAGCTATTATGTATGGGTTCGTCATCGTCATGTAGTCGGCTCCCTTGTGCCGTTTTCTGCGAGACTGTTAACGAAATATGCAGAGCGTAAAGCAGCCGAACAAGCCGCCTTGAACTCTGTGTGGCGCCGAACAGTGAATTTATCCTGAGTGCTGTCAGGTAGTCGTCAGCAGCCTTATAGATCTGTCTCACAACCCGCTGAGGGGCTCTGCAAGGTCATTGCGAAAGGTTGTGAGAAGAGGGATAGCAACAGCTGCCGGGATCAGCTGGTAGAGAAGATTATTTCAAAAAAGGACATTGTGTCTGTCTCGTCTGTTTTGGGTGTTGTCTGCCTGTGACAGGATTTTAATTAGTAATTTACCACTGCTATTCTTTGAGGCATGCTTACTTAGGGAATTCCTAACTGAATACACACAGAAAAATGCTACTCTCATGATCCTTAAGTTGTCATAAGCTGATAATACAATGACACTATGAGTTTTTAAAAGGTTTCTTTACTCTTCAGTACAGTGGTCGCTCGCTAAAAAGAACCCTCAGATATTAGAACTTTCAGAATTTTAACCCAGTTTTCACAATAAACGCTCTAAAGGTTATGAGAAAATGGACTCTTATTTCGAAAAGTTTTTATTTAAAAGAGTTCTAATGTGTGAGCGTCCACTGTATGTTTTTTCCAAGAATAATTGAATTGCGGCATACGCATGTTTTCCCGTTATAGAACATCAGTGGTGCTTTTCGAAGAGTTGCCACCATATAACTTTTTTTTATATAAATAAAGGCCATCCAATTGACATACAAAACGTGTGATATTCGTAAGTTTCGACAACCCTGTAAAGAAAACAGTTAAATAAAATGAGATGCACAGTGGTCGGCTGCTGGCAAAACAACAAACGAAAATTTTAGTAATTTGTTATTAAATACATTTTTTTTTAGAGCTAGAATGAATTTCAAAATTGAATTTTGAACAATGCCATAAAAGCAAAAGACATAAATCGAAAAAGAAAACAGCAAAACAACATAATAAAATCAAATAAAAAATAATCACACACAATATTTTTCATTAAAATGTTATAAGCAGTCAATAACTTTTATTAAGTTATTTTTTGCTATATTTGGATTTAATAAAAATTTCTATCATTCTTGGATGTTTTCTAAGTTCGGCACTATTGTTTATATGTGAAACAATTGGGATCATCTAGGATTTCTAGATCAGTTAGAATTTCAATGTTTTCTAAAACTTTGTTCCTTAACTCAAATCTCAGTAGTTGTTTTTCCAACATTTTTAGTTTGTTTTAAGATCAGAAAATAAGTATTTTTTTCTAAAAAACACATATAATAACCATATCATTCACTGATCCGCCGATTTCTTATGTTTCAGCTGAACACCATCCAAATTTTAGGTTTTTTAAACATATTATTCACCAACATATTATCCAAGAGTATATAATTTAGTATCGTTTCTTTTATTTCTCATCGGTTTCACAATCATCCACATACGGTATTTTCGACTATAATGCTTGATTACAATATTTCAAATATTGATTATTATTGATTTAAGTTTTGTTTAAGCTAGAACAACAGAAAGTAATGCTGAAAATTCGAAGTTTGCTCCCAGTTGCGTGCACACCACATGCGTCCCGCTCTCTCTCTCTCTCTTCTTTCTCTCTCCCAATATGTGTGTGTGTGTGTGTGTGGCACAGGGACAACACGAGGAGGCACGCAGCAAAGGAAAACATGAATGCGCAAAAGGTTTGGTTTTTTTAACATTTTTTTTTTGTGTCTGTATTTTCTTACGGTGTAGGTTGTGTTTATATTTCTTCTTTCTTGTTATGTTTCTCAATTAGATGATATTCCAGCTGATGTTGTTGTGGATCATCTTCGCGCAGTCTGGCAGCATTGTTTATGTTGAATAACGTGAATATTATCGGCTTAGACATTAAATTATTTATTTTTTGCTTGTGTGTAAGGTAAGTTCTGCCCGGTTGGTTATCTATGATAAAACTGCACACAACTGTTGCTGATGCTGGCTGCTATTTAACCCTGGAAGGTTGACATGAATTTTTTGACAATGTCCTTCAGCTTGGCATCGGCATCGGGAGAGATAGCTCCATCCTTGGCAATGGAGTCGAGCAGACCCTGCTCGGAGGTCTTGATGTGCTGCAAGAACTCCTTCTCGAACTTGGTGATCTTGGCGGGATCCATCTTGTCCAAATGACCGCGCACACCGCAATAGATGACAGCAACCTTAACAAGAATAAGCGTTAAAAAGTTATAAAGTATTCCATAATGAATGAATGTAATGTGGAATTTACCTGATCTTCAATGGCCATGGGCACATACTGACCCTGCTTGAGCAGCTCAGTTAGGCGCACACCACGGTTCAGCAGCTGCTGGGTGGCAGCATCCAGATCGGAACCGAACTGGGCGAAGGCAGCGACCTCACGGTACTGGGCCAACTCCAGCTTCATGGAACCGGCAACCTGTTTCATGGCCTTGGTCTGGGCAGCGGAACCGACACGGGACACAGAGAGACCCACGTTAATGGCGGGACGGATACCCTTGTAGAACAACTCAGTTTCCAAGAAGATCTGACCGTCAGTGATCGAAATGACGTTGGTTGGAATGTAGGCGGACACATCACCGGCCTGCGTCTCAATCACGGGCAGGGCAGTCAGTGAACCGCCACCCATAGCTGGGGACATCTTAGCGGCACGCTCCAACAGACGCGAATGCAGATAGAACACATCACCGGGATAGGCCTCACGACCTGGGGGACGACGCAGCAACAGAGACATCTGACGGTAGGCAACAGCCTGTTTGGACAAATCATCGTAGATGATCAGGGCGTGCTTGCCCTTGTCGCGGAAGTACTCGCCCATGGCGCAGCCAGAGTATGGCGCCAAATACTGCAGGGGTGCAGCATCGGAGGCGGTGGCCGACACAATAACGGTGTAGCCCATGGCACCCGAATCGGTCAAACGCTTCACAATCTGGGCGACAGTGGAACGCTTCTGGCCAATGGCAACGTAGATGCAGTACAATTTCTTTGACTCATCCTGGGCATCGTTGAAACGCTTCTGGTTGATGATGGTATCAATGGCCAGAGCGGTCTTGCTGCATAACAAAGATAAGATTATAAAAGCCATTAACAAATTGTTATTGTTATCATTAACAGCGATGGCAACACTTACCCAGTCTGTCTGTCACCAATGATCAACTCACGTTGACCACGACCGATGGGCACAAGCGAATCGACGGCCTTGATGCCCGTCTGCATAGGCTCGCGCACAGAGACACGGGGAATGATGCCGGGGGCCTTGATGCCGACACGGAAACGTTCCTTGGTGTTCAGTGGACCCTTGCCATCGATGACATTGCCAAGGGCATCGACAACGCGACCGAGCAGCTCATCACCGACAGGGACATCGACAATGGCGCCCGTACGCTTAACAATATCGCCCTGCTTGATGAGCTTATCGTTACCGAAGACGACAACACCAACGTTGTCGGGCTCCAAATTGAGGGCCATGCCCTTGAGACCGGATGAGAATTCCACCATCTCATCGGCCTGGATGTTGTTCAGGCCATAGACACGAGCGATACCATCACCAATGCTGAGCACACGGCCAGTTTCCTCCAAATCGGCCTTGGGCGCAACACCCAGGATTCTCTCCTCCAGAATGTTGGAGATCTCTGCGCTGCGCTGTGTGCTGGCAACATGGAATTTACGGGCAGCAAGAGTGGTAGCTGGATACGCAGCCTTGCAGGCAACCTAAATATTTTGTATTGTTGTTGTATATTATCAATTATGTAAGGAACAAGTGCGGGCGGGGCGGTGTGTGTGTGTGTGAAACAAGAATTGAATAACCACATGAGCAGAACAGCTGCTGTCTCGCTTTAACGCACAAGTATACTGTGCGCCGGCCAACATATATTTAATGCTTTAAGAATCAATATATTGTTCAATTTTGCACATGGCAAATATTAAATATATGTTTACTATTTATTTCTATTTGGTTTGTTATATTTTTTTTGCCATTATTTTACACTTTGGGCATTGATATAAACGCACGTACATAACCTCAAAATTGGGACTGCCAACGGGCTGCAGCGGACGCAGATTGACAAAGTTATGTAACCTTTTGGGAAAACACAATTAACTTACAAATATCACTTTAGTTTTGATTAAAATGTACTTAAAAATCTCCAAATATTTGCATGGTGAACCTTTAGGTACTTGTTATGTAACTTTCTGCAAGGCAGCAGCGGTTCGCATTGCGTAACACAAAACTAAAACTTTGGCCAGAAAGGCATTAATTAACATATTTGGCGTATGTGGCAGTTATTAAGTTAAGATTTAGCCTAGTTGAACTAAGCCTGCAGGTTACTTAACAATTTGTTGGCCAATTCGATTTGGGTTATGTGGAAAAAAAATATATTTTTTTCTATGTAAATTTTTTTTTCAACTCTTTGACTGTCGTCTTTTTATACCTGTGCGGCCGCCTTGGGCAAGTTGCGAGCGACCGACGACGCCAAACGAGCAGAAATCATCGTTATTATTTTTTTTTTAGATTTTAACTTTTAATAAGCCGCAGAAATAATTGATTCCTACACCAACTCCTCTCCAGACTCGTAGGTATTTTTCACAAAGATGGTTGCCGTCGGCTCACGTTCGCTGCACGTCTGTGTGACCAGAGATAGCTAGAAAATGACATCGATACTATCGATTAGTGGCAATGCGACAGCGCCTTCACATATCGATACGAAAATCATATCAGCTGTTCACTTAAATTGCTCCACATTATAACATCTTACTCCTCACTTAACATTCTGCACCACATGCTTAACAGCGTATTGTTGCTGGTTTGTGTAGCGGTATGTTATGAGTGTAGACTTTTGCTGTGTGTTGTCGGCGTCGTGCTCGGCAGGGGGATTTGGGCTGGAAAGCGCACCCGAGAGCGCCAGCATCCTGCGAAACTCTACACTAAAGAGCACATACCCGAAGTGGATGCTGTATGCTGCCAAGGAATTTCAGTACTAAATTGTAGAGGCATCCAAACACTCGGCCAGTTCATAGTCGGAGTCTGTGCGGTCCTGTGAACGCAACGCGGAGATCTAATATAAAAAAATCAAGTGAAAATTAAAAATGTGAGCATGAGAACTGAGTGAACGCAGTCGTGGAAAAAGTTTAAATCGTTTGAGTTGAAATTGAAAAAAAAAAAAAATAATTCGGAGAACTTAAAAGCGCATTACGGGAAAAAATAAAAGTGTCGCATTAAATTGCGGACCTTCGCAAGGTATTTAATTCGGGCACGCATATTAAATACCATTTGTGGTGAATTTGCATATGGAGCTTGTGTGTGAATCAATTTCGGCAAAGCGAAAGGTTTATTTTTAAGCATAGCATACTTTTCAGCTGGCGGCAGCGAGCAGCTGTTTGACAAAGAAACGCAATTAGGATACGAAAAAAAAGAAATCTAAGTTCGTCCCTCCGGTCTCTGTTCCAATCGATTCGAAATTGTGACGATGATTGCCACGTGCTAATGGCATCATGTCAGAACGTCAGTTAAGTGACAAAGCAAAAAAAGAAAAGTAAAAGCGAAAAGTGAAAGCGCACCAGATGCTCTCTCTCTCTCTCTTCAAATTATGCAAACAAAGGCAACAGTAAAAGCAACAACAACAACAGTAGCAGCAACGGTAAAGTGCAGCAGTGAAAAGTATTAGATACAGTTACAACAGCGTTGCCAATTATTTAAAAAGCGAACACAAAGCCAGACAACAATGAGACTCAAGACAAAGGAACAACAGTAATAGCAATAGCAAAAGCAATATAACGCGCGCGTGTAAAAAAAACACATCCAATCTCCAAAAAAACCAAAAAAAAGAACCATTGCCGAGTGCAGGCCGAAAAGGGAAAGCAAGAAATCATAAGCAGCAGCGAAAGCGGCAGTTAAAAAACTGGAAGTTTGTGTTTGTCTTTGCAACAACAACAGCAGCAACAACAAATTTGTCATCAAGATGGCAGCCCCCGCGCTCGCGTAGAACAAAAGAAAACGTAGCAAAAAGCAGCCTTCCAAGGCAAAAAAACACATACAAATACGGCGACACTCGACATATACACACGTACATATATACAAACATACATTGACGCGCACATTTCGAGGCGCATAAGCTCGCACTTGACTTGAACATTAAAACGTGTAAGAGACCCTCGTCCCCTCCTCCATCCAACAAACACCGTCGCGCACTCTCGGCATGGAAATAATCGAGGCTTACTTTATTCTGTTTTTGTATAGAGTGTTTCCGCACCGGCCGCCTCAGATTGTAGCAATTTGCGTTTACCAAATACCATTGTAAAAGGCTCTGGCTCGCTCTCGCCCGCCCCCAACACACAAAAACAATTTTGGACAGCTGTGTCATTGTCGCGAAGTGTTGTTGTTGTTTTCGTTTTTTTTTTTTTTTTTTTTTTTGCCTAAATAGTGCGGTCGTTGCTCGCGTCTTTCTGTGACTTTCGTCGTATAGTTGTGTTTGTGTACATATGTATGAACATATGTGTGTGCGGCATAGTTTTTTCCACTTGACAGCAAGGTCAGCAGCAGCATGCAAATTGAAATGCGCCTAAGCAAAAACAAAGCGCTAACAACGACAGCAGCAGCAGCATTGGATGCCGTTAGAGCAGAGGCAGCGGGTGAGACAGCAGCAGCAGGAAGTTTTAACAGCCGCCGTCGCAGTCGCAGCATAAGAAACTGACGTCGCCGATTCGCCTTTTCCTTAGCCGTTGCCGTCGCCGTCGCCGCACGCTGCGAAAATGTTTGAGAAATATGTCGCCACATATGTGCGCGTGTGTGAGCAAGTGAAATTAAAATTCCCGCATGCCTAATGAATTTCTTCGCTCTCTCTCTATGCGAAATGTGCCAAGCAACAGCAACAACAACATTTGTCGTGTCTGTGCGTGTTTGTGAGTGTAAGTGTTGTTGTTGTTACTCTTCAATGTGTGACGCTGCTGACTTCCAAATGATGTACGGCGCATACTAAACAATGGCGTGTTAACAAACAACAACAACAACGAGACGAAGAATAAGAAGTTATAGCTTGAAAGTGAAACTTGGCAAAAGCGAAGCTCCAAAAAAAGTAGAGCAACAAAAAAAGTGTGTGTGTGTGAAAAAACATAAAAATACAAAAACAAAAGTCAAACGAAACAAAACGAATCGAAAAGGATCATCAGCAGTTGAAAGAAAGAAAATAAAGCGCCATCTAGCGGTGAATCATTTGCAAATTGGAGACAAATTGAGGTAAATGTCAATTAAGAACGCAAGCACTAGAAGAAGAATAACGGAAGGTGTTTCTAGATTGCTTTTTACTTTTTACAAACTGTTAACGTATAAAAAAACTTTTAAAGTTAAAAAAGTTAAATTTTTTAAAGTTAATAAAATGAAATGCATCAACAGCCATGTCCGTCCATCTGTATTATGCATAGATGTCTCAATATAAATAACTCATTAGTTGACTCAAGTTTTGAGTGAAAAAATTTTAATTTGAGTTGCGTGAATTGATTTTATAGGCAGAGGACACCCTGTTGAGGGCTTAAACAAGTTGTGAATTATAAGACCCCTAACGAGGTAAATTAAATGTCAAACTGTGTAAGCTCGAAAAAAAAAAATAATAAAAATTAAAAAATTAAAAAAACATATTTAATTTGAGCTGCATGCACTGTATTTATAGGCAGAGGACACCTTGTTGAGGGCTTGAACAAGTTGTGAATTATAAGAAACCTAACGATGTAAACTTTGTGAAAAAGTATGTAACAGACGAAATGAAGCATATTCGACCCCATAAAGTATATATATTTTTGATCAGCATCAACAGCCAAGTCTGTCCGTCCGTCCGTCCGTCTGTCCGTTCGTCTGTCTGTATAAACTCGCCGATCTCAGAAACTATCAGAGCTAGAGAATTCAAACTTGAAACTTAAGCTCTCCTATACCAAGTGAGTTTCGATAGCACTTTCGATTGACGATATACACATGTTATCGATAACAAAAAACCTTGAATTTTAAAATTGTGAAACAGAGGTTTAACGCTATGGATGAAATATTGAACATTTGAATAAGGCCGAAGGAGGTAAACTTTGTGCAAAAGTATGTAAAAGACAAATGGACGTATTTTCGACCCCATAGAGTATATATATTCTTGATCAGCATCAACAGCCGAGTCCTGTCTGTCCGTCTGTCCGCATCTATAAACGAAGAAGATCTAGAAACCCCAGATTCGGAACTTTAGCTCGTTAAGTAAGAACTAATCTGTTTTAAACACAAGTTTAAGCTTTTAATCGAATTAATATGAAATACTTGAAGACAGTGTGTGTGTAACTCGAAGCTTGATTTAAATAATTATAACTTGAAAAACCAAGTTGAAAGTTGTATCCGAAATGTAACTTTGCATAAATAAAGTAGCTAAAAGCCACATGGAATTTATGCAAATTATAAAGTATAAATTGATTTTGTATTTGTGGCTGTCAGAAACACACACACACCGACACACACAATTAAATTTTGTTGAAGAACTACAACTTTTATAATAAGATGTTCAAACATTGCCAAGGAAATGTACAAACAAATACATATGTAAGACATTGCCGTATGTATTTGTGCTTATAAGTATATATATACGCGTACTGCAAATGAAATCACTTTCAAACATTGAAGTGAAGTAGGGACCGCCGCGTATGTGTGTGTGTGTGAGGGGTAAAACCAATTAAAATTATTTGCCATCGAGGGCAAAGGGCAAAGGAGGCTGCAGCAGCAGGAGCAGCGGCTGCCGAATGGCAAATAAATAAACGTGGCTCGGCAAATGTTGTGAACTGAAATAAAATGAAATGTAATGAAGAAATGTGAATGGCTACGCAACAAAATACACACACACACACACTTACACCCACACACCCACACACGCCCACTCATCAAAACGCCCACATTTGGCAGTGTCAGCCCCCCACCCATCCACACGCCCACACCCCAACCAATCGTAAATAATGCTGGGGCCTTAGAGACTCAGAGAGAGGGAGGGGGAAGAGAGAGTGGCGCCCATTTTGAAGCTTATGCCTTGACTGTGATTCTGTATAGTATATATATAAAGTATAGTAAGTATATATTGTAGCTTCTACCGATTTCGGATGGTCCTGCTTCATCGTCTTCTTCTTCTTCGTTCATTGCAGCGACGCATAAAAATGTTAATTTATATGTTGGCTGCGCCTCGCCGTTTGCATAAAGTAGATATGCTTCTTCTTCTTCTTCTTCTTTTTTTTCTGTCGAAAATTGTTGTACGCACATACTATATATACATACTCTATATATATGGCCAGCGTCATGCAGATAAAAACTGTTTCTTTTTTGTGTTGGCCGCTGTTTGGGGCGCTGCGGCTGTTTGCTACGTGACTCTGCCCCTAATACTCCTTTAAGATACATTTTTTGCCATTCAAAATTGACAAGTTTAGAATTTATGTTTTTATTTCCTTTCTTTTGGGTTCGAAAAAAAAAAATTGGAAGCAATTAACAAGTTGACGTGAAGGAAACGAAAAGAAAAAGGATTCGCGGGCAGCGAACGAAATGATTCCTGGGGGAAAGATTGTGAGGCATGCGTGCGTGAACATTTAATTAAAGCAACTTATTAAGTATGCAAATTTCCGCAAATGATTAATTTGCATATTTATGAGACTAAAATGAGAGCCGCCATAACAACAACAACAAAGCAACAACAACAACAACAACTACAATCCCTGACAGCGGCAACTGTCAATAATAATCAGGCGCGACCAAAAAGCCTGGAGGACGGGCCATGAAGTTTATTTTTAAGACCAAGAAAACTGTATAAGCCAAAGGGGGGAGGGTGGGTAACGGCTGCAACTAACTGGCAAACAGTTCGCGTACTTGGCTATAATAACAATTTTCAAATTGAAATTATGAATTTAACATATCGCCAAACGATGCGCATGAGTTTTATGCCTTTTAACTGCAGCTTAAGAACTTAACATTTCCAAGCCAAACGCTAATTAGAGAGGGGGAGAGAGGGTCGGGGAGGGGAGGGTATTAACTTATGCATATCACGTAAGAGGCTTAGCGAGAGAAAGAGAGAGAGAGCCAAAGGCAGACAGAGTGACAACAAAAATTGTTAATTCTGCTGCATTAATGTGTTAAATGTCACTTCACACACACACACACACGCACACGCACACCCCTCCATAGTGTGTGCATGAGTCACTGTCTCCAAGTTTACAAACCGGGTTAAGCAATGAAAAGCATTTCAGTTGAGTAGTTTTTATCAGCAGTCAGGCAATTGGAAAATGAGAACTCATTTTCCGTTGGCTTTTTCACTAGCAATATATATATATTTATACATATTTATAAATGATAAGAGGGCTGGAGTAAAAGTGTGTTTTTTCCATTTCTAATTCCAGGCTACTTTGACGATTATGCAAAGTATTTTTTTTTGTTAGCCAATTATACAAGTCGTCTCGAACTTTAATGAATAATAATTAGAGCTGCGAGGAAATGAAAAGTACAATAACAAATGGCCAGCGGAAATTAATCTCAAGACAATTTAAACAACATTCAATAATTGAGTTTGATATTTAAATTCAGAAATCTTCGACTCATCCAACTGAGTTTTATTTGATTTTTAGTGCTTGAGAGAATAGAACAATTAAATATTCAATGTTTTGAGAAATTAAGTAATAAGTCATAAATAATCATGAGCACAATCGTCAGAGATCTTTAAGTGTATAAGCAAAACGTATACTTGATACTTTAGTGGGCAAAGAGAAAAGAAAGTATATATATTCTATCATTTCATAAACATTATATTCAAAAGCCTTTAGCTTTGACCATTAATACAAAGTCTTTAATATTTTGTGTTTACTTAAGCGATAGTCATATTCTTGGTAATATGTTACATAAACAATAACTATGTTATTGAAGTTTTAAAGAAAACACAATCTACAATTTAAATCAATTTCATCACTTAAATTTATCGAGAAATTCTATCTATTTGCTCAAACAATTTATTGGGCTCAAAAATATTAATTTAATTTCATAATCAAATCTTCACATAACTTAAATATCTCAAGCAGTTCGGAACTTTAATTATTGAAAGCCTCTTCATTAGGAATAAAACTCAAAACTATGCCTTTATTTCATGTTCAATGCTTCATTTGATTGTTAAACTATTTGCATATAAAGAAATTAATTAGGAAAAATACGAATTTATGCAAATTAATATAAATATCATATTCAATTAGTGAAAATATGCAGAATGCATCAATATCAATTTAAAATTAAATTTACCATTTCAATATATATTTACTGTCTGCACTTTGCAACACGCCACCCTGCCTCCCCAACCCCTTTGGCATTTTACGTTTCCGCGCTTTTCCTCCATGCTGCCTCTGTCCATTTGTCAGCTTCATTGCGTTTCACTAATTAATCATATGGCAACGACGACGAGTCGCAGGACGAAACGTAACGTAACGAAACGCACTTCGCTTCGGTCCAATTAAGTGCATTTCTTCGCTTAGAGCTACCTTCTCTACCCAACCCCACCCCGCCCCGCCCGTTCGCTACGTGCTCCAATTAGCATGTCAGCTGAGCCGTGCCAACATTTGGTCGCCGCATTTTGGGCAACGTGTTCGCATTGCGTGTCAATCAATGGCACCCAAAAAAAAAAACAGACAACAACAACAGCGTGTGACATTCTTTTGATGCCTTTGCCGGTGGCTAATTCTTATTGCATGCCACGAGCACACACACACACACACACACACACCCACACACGCAAGGCGTTCAACATTTTTTATATTGTTTTTTTTTTTTTCGTTTGGTTTTGCTGTCAGTTTTCCATTTGGACATTAAGCTGCTCAAAAGCTCGCGCTTGATATGTTGAAAACGCCATAAGACTGTCAGCAATGGAATTAAAACATAACTGTGTAATAAATATATACGTATTATAGTATGGGTGTATCAAGTAAATGTACCTTCTGCCTACTGGGCTTTTACCAGGAAGATGTCACCGAAAAGAAATTGCCGCAAAACGTTGTTTGATAAAAAAAAACTGGCTGACATTTATTACATGTTTCATTGCATGTGTATTTATTGTTGTTTATGTATGTAAATTGATGTTAAAAAAATATATATTTTGACATATATAATAAAGACAGTCTGTTCTATTATAATGCATAGGATTTTATAACTTGAATGGTTGTCCGCCTAAAAATAACGTATACCTGATATGCATTATGAAGCCGAAATCATCATTGATAGAAAACGTATACTTAATATGCATAGTTATATGCATGGAAAAGCTTCACAGATTAGATTTCAATGGCTTTGCTGATAAAATCAAGTTAAAATTACTTTTTTGTATCTTGTATTTCTATCTATATTGTGAAAATCTCTTAGATAAAGCTTCTAGCAAACAACGTCTTAACCTCTTTGCCTTTCTTTCAATCAGGCTCAAGCTAATTTAGAAAATCCATGTTTTATTTAATAATATGACCAAATAGCTGTAATTTTTCAATCAAAAATGACCTTATAAAACAAAAGTCCATACGAATTAATTGGTAGACTGATAAAATTTTGTTAAATTAGTTTGTTTCTCATTTACTTTTCTTATCTCCAACACACAAAACGTTCAACTTAACCTTATTGTTTGTGTTGTGAATAGCCTGCGCCCAAAAAAATGCTGTCCATTCAGTTAAGCCTTCACTGTACATATATAATAAATAAATAAATGTTTGTTTGTTTACTTTAACTTTAAATTGTTTGCTCAGCCGCTAATTGAAAGCGCCAAAGTTATGCCAGATAGCGGGAGAGAGAGAAAAGAAAAAGGCGAAACGAAGAGTTGCCACATTTTGTCACATTTGCCACGTTGCCACACACACCAACAACACACAAGTTGTTGGCAACGTTTTGTTGTGCCTTCATTTGTGCCAGAGTCAACAGTTTTTAATTTGCCAAACAAACCGTCTACAATTAATTAAAGTTAAGCCAAAGCGAAAAACTGGAAAACTGGAACAGTTGTTAGGGGGTTCAAAGATGGGTTTGGGCATGAAATTAGAAATTAAAAGTAGCCATACACAAGTACAGTACAGCCTCCTACACAGCAACTACACTTGAGCAAAGGTCGTTCAAATTGCTTTCTGCCTCTTCTTCTTTTTGTTGTTTTTGTTGTTTGTCTGCATTCATTTTGTTTTAATATGCAAAGTCAACAGCATTCTGTGTCAGCCAAAGGGTAAAATCAACAAAACTATGTACACAGGCACACAGCGAGAAAGAGATAGAGCGAGAGCGAGAGAGTGACAGGGTCAGATGGAATGGTGGCCAGTGGCCGCATTAGCTGAGAACAGGCCATGTCAACTGGCCAGACCAAACAGACAAAACTGAATCCGTCTAATAGAGCAGACAGCCCGAAGAGCGAAGTGCCTCTGCCTCAGAAAGAGATAGACTACGCTGTGGCATGTGAGAAATTTGCATCGCCCAAGTTGCTGTTGCCAGTTGGAAACTACACTGTGAGAACTTAAGAAAAAATATAACAATAAAATAAAAAACATAATTTTGTTAGATATATCACATCTCTTAGATAAGTTTTTCACAAGTTTAATATTTATAAAGTTTTAATAAAATTTCTTGTTATCGCCAACTTTTACTTTGTTCTTGGTACACTTGATTAAGGTTTCCTACGAATTTCGCCGTATTTATAGACTTGATTATTGATTTGCAGTTGATTTCTAGGAAACTTATTACGAGGAATGAAATTGGCATTACATGAAAAATTGAATCTACAACTTTTCTCTTCTAATTGAGCGTTATGCAATTAAGTTAGCTCAGAATTCTTTTTTACTGTGTACAACACTGTTGCTCCCTTTTGCTTTCTGGTCATTATCTTTTGGAGAGCTCAGTGCGTGTTGCTGCAATTGGCATTTAATAGGCGCGCTGCGGACTGCGTCACAAAGGGGCACAAACAAAAACCAACAGTTTACCATCCCCATCCCCAGACAGACAGACAAATGGGTCAGATGACGTTAGCAAATATGCTGTGCTGCGTGCAACATGTAACAGGTGCGCAATGTTGCAACATTGCTGCGCATGAGTTAGAGCGAGACTGTTTGCCAAAGCATTTGCAATTAAATGCCATAGCATTCACTTCGATTAAGATGCTGTGTGACTGATTCTGATTCTGATTCGAGTTGATGTTGATGCTAATGTTCTTGCCATTGCTGTTGCATGTTGCAGCTACAATTTAGCTTTGATGTAATTACAAAGACGTTCTGGGACTCGTACGCTCTCCCTCTCTCATTCAACGAGTGGCAAGAACTTGAAAGCACATTTCTAGCACTTTGGTATGCAAATGTTGACACCTAGTTTTGTGTTAGACTTTAATTAAAAATAGTTCAAGTAGTTCTTTTCGTAAATATGCTCGTGTACAACAATTTTGTGGCAGTTCATTGAAGTGATTCGCTATACATAGACCGCTAAGGGTCCTTAGTGGGATGTTTCCTATAATGGAAGTATAATAATTTAACTAAGGTTTAAGAAAGCCTTATACATTTTGGAATCACATTAAAAAAGTTCCATACGAAAATCAATAGATTTCATCTTTAGTATACTAAGGCCGTTAAGTAAGAACTTTCTAAAGTAAATAAGGCTCAAATGAACTGGTTCATTTGTTTTGAAGACCTAGTTTGCGCCACTTTACTGTTTCCCCAATTGCAGAATAGCTTGTATAAGAAACCAAATAATCAATAACAAGCTCAACATATCTGCCCTCTATAAAAGCAAATATTAAAGTTTTTATCCGAAGCATTAAATACAAGTCGAAAATGCATAAAATTATAAAGCGCTTCAATGAATAACGTGTTCAAGCGTTAAAGTCTCACAAAGCTTCTTTAAGTGTCGCTGCAAATGAACTAGTTGAACATTTCACTGGTAAATTTAATGCAAATTATGTAAATGCGACAGTGTGAAAAAAGTAATTTAATGCAAAATTACTCGGTGTGTGTGTGTCTGTGAATAAAGCATGTTTGTGTTAAGTGTGTGTGTGTGCTTGTGTGTATGGGTTGTTGCCAATCTGCTGTCAATCAATGACAGACGTCGTCGAAGCCACAGAATGTTTGCCAGCGCATTTATAAGCCACATGGGCAAAGAGCTTCAGAGCGAACAAACATGCTCTGGATAGTATAAATATATTCATATGTCTATATACAAACATATACATGCATAATATATGAATATGTGTGTATCACATTATGTGTGTGTGTATGTGTTTGAATCCATTTTGTTGGCAAGGAACGATTTTTAATATGTTTATAATTGGTTTGCAATTATTATTGTTGCGGTGCAGATGGGTTGTTATTATTATTATTATTATTATTATTGCTGCTGCTGTTGCTGCTCTCGTTACTGTTGTTGCTGCTGCTGCTGATGTCCTGATTCAGATTGAGCCAGCCCGATTTTGGTATTTGTTTAGTAATTAATGCATTTAATGCATTGCAGCTAAACATATATGTATAACCAAAGCTCATAATTGAATTCTATGCAAACAAAACTGCCACCAACACTAGCAAAATACAATAATAAATGTATATATAGATGCTTATATGGCAACATATATTCGACAATTCGCGGCGCAATTCAATTTGCTCATTTTCGTTTCGTTGAGGTGCGTGAAAAATGTATCAGAGAATTGTTAAGTAGCCGCATTTGAATTAGTCCAATTGTATTTGCCATGCGAATGTCAAAGCTTTTGTTTCAATTTAATTATTCGCTTGTGCTGTGATCTCGATGCGATCATAATTAAAACCAAGCCGCAAAATGGTGTCATAAAAAAATCGTTGCCTACTTTTGTGGGCACTTAATGGTCCCACATTCCGCATTACGATTGAAACGATTGTAAGTGTGTTTTAGTGTGTGTGTGTGTGTGTGCGAGTGTGTTGGCTGGCCCATAAAACAGCGGCAAACAACAAATGCGTAAAGCTGCGTAAAATTGAACTTTGGGTTGCGTGCGAAAGCAATCAAAACACGTTACGCTTAAAACTTGGTCACGCTTCAGATGCAGATAAGCAGCAAACAAATGACTGACAAGCAAAGAACACAACGCAAGGACAGAGAGAGTGCGACAGAGTGCAATCACAATAAAAACCGCACGCATACGCACAATTTTCATTATAATAAAACAGCGCATAAATATCTAAATGAGCAATAAAAAAATGTTTTATGTGCAATGCGACGCAAAGCATAAAAAGGCTGCGATACACACAGACACACACACACTAGAAACACAACTGTGATTGGCAGAGCAAGGAACTTGACCTGTACAAGCTCTCCTTTTCTGTTCTTGTTTTTTGGGACTGTCTGTCTGTCTGTTGAAATGCGTTTTGTAATTCATATTTGCATGAAAATGCCAAAGCGCCAAAAGTGTCATAAACTTAATATTTTTGAAAGTGGCATAAAAAGGATGTGCGTGGTGTGAGAGTGTAAGGGTGATGTCGGCTCACATGTCTAAAAATTCATATATTTTAAAGAGCAGGCAACAAACACTTTTATATATATTTTTTTGGGTAACACAATAAAAAGCAGCATCAAAATGTCAGAAATGTAACTGAGGGTGTATATATGTATTTGTATATCAGTTTGTCGTTTTTTGGCATTTGTTTGTGCTTGTGTGCATGTTATTAAAATCGAAAGCCAGTCGTCGAGCCATAAGCTGAGCTGCAGTGCATAAATATGGTGCAAATTGCATGTATAAATAATTGATATTTTTTTAAAGTTCATATAAAGCATGCCATATCAATTGCAATTTTTGCATACTTTTGCAACAGAGTAAATTGCCAGACAAGTTGATTAATGCATTTTACAGGTGGCCAGCCACAGTAGCAGCGGCGACAGAGGCAGCGGCAGCGGCAGATTACTTAATGACAGCATTAAAAAAAAAAATGAAAGAAAGGATGGGAATGGGGCGTATGCGTAATGTTAATGCAATTTTATGCGAGGCGTGTATATGTTAATTTGCACGATAAACATACTTATATAAATAAAAACGCATGTGTGTGCGTAAGTGTGTGTGCATTGCAATAAGAAACTTGTAAGCCTGCAGACAACAACATCTGTGACAACAACATCAGCAACAGGAACAACAAAGGGCAAGCAAAAATGTTTATGCCGAGGGGAGAAACAAACCAACAAAACAGGAAAAAAAAACAACAACAACAACAACTGTTTATTCATGCCCTTTGTAAGCCAAGCCAACTGTGTGTGTAAGCGGGGGGGTTAGCCGGGGGTAAAGGGTAGCACACTCTCTGAATGTGACGACTTGGCAGCTGTGTTCGTGTGTGCATGTGTGTGTGTGTGTGTGTGTGGCGCCTGCTGCGTTGCGCGCTAAATAAACCCACTGATATCCTTGATATCCCAACCAGATGAGCCTGGACTGGAGCCGTCTGGGGCTGAGGCCATCGTCATCGGCACTCTGACTTCCTGTCAGCTGCAGCGGCCAAGTTGCTGATGTCGTTGGTGCTGCTGTTGCTGTCGTTGTTGATGTTGTTTTTGCTACTGCTGCTGCTTGCCCGGCGGACATGTAAAAAAATATGGCACACGTTGCGTATACGTCACGCACAACATGCACAAACAAATGAAGGCGATGCCAGAATGTAAAAGACAGCAAAAAAAAAAATGTGTAACGAATTTGCAAATGCACTAACTTAAGGTATTCCAAGTATAAATCAAATGTATCCTTTGAAAATATTTAAAAAGTCTATAGCGCAATCTATTATTAATCATATTCTATGAGTTTAATTGCTTAAAATGAATAATGATGAAACAAATGTCATTAAAATTTTTTGTTTTTTCAATGACGTTATGCAGTTTGTTATTAAAAACTAATTTTACTGAAGAAACAAAAGTTAATTAATTCCGAATAATGAAAGCAAATTAAACGATTGAATCTGCATTTTATTTCGAAATTAGTTGAACAGTTTCCAAAATTTTATCAACTGTTTAAAGCATTTTTGTGAAAACATACATATGTATAAGTTTATTTAAATAACAAATACCCTTTCAATCGGCTTGTTAAATGCGCACAGAAAATATCATAAATAATGGAACATAGAAAATCAATTTTATCAACTATTTCGTCTACATGCATATTATTGTTGAAAGCTGAATAAAATATTTTAAGTCAAACGTAGTTCCCAAGAATATTATATGAAGATTCCCTTTGAAGAAAACGACTCTTCTCCAAATGTTGTTCGTATCAAATACATGCTTAAAAGCACTTTATACACACACACACATAGACCATCGTAGTCGACTAGCCAAAGTTATTTTATGCCAATACAAATGGGAATTGTACCGGATACAAAATATGTGAATGCTGCGCACAGAGAGTCAAACGAATATAAAAATGTGCAAAGTATGTGTGGGAAGACAGAAGAGAAGTCGTGTTGTGTTGAGTCCAATGTACAGATGAGTTGAGCTGAAAGCCTGTCATTGAGTCATGGACGTTAGGCTCATTTATTTATTATTTCTGCTGATTGAAGTGCCATCAATAGCACAATGCAAACACACACAATGCGAAGCAATGAAAGAATGCACAAGAATGTCCATAAGGCAGACAGAGAGAGAGAGAGAGACGATGAGAGAAAGAAAGCGAAGCAAGAATTCCGCAGTTGGCAGCTGATGCCTAGAGGCAGCCAAATTCAAGACGTTATCAGCTTATATACGGGCCAATTGTTGTTGTTATTGCCAAGTATGCAGCTGCAAATATATATATATATGTCTGATAAGCTTGAGATATTTATACGTCTGCATATGGCTTAAACATAAATATGAAGATCTTTTACTTTACGCTTAAAGTGTGTCCAGCTATTTGCATAAATCAAAACTATATGCATAACTTTTTTTCTTTCCCCTTTTTTGTAGACATTTTTTGTCCCACGTGTGCCATTCATTTTGTGCATTCCTTTCATACACATGTCGTGTCAGTGTGTGTGTGTGTGTGTGAAGAGTTGATTTAGTGCCAACAACGCGCCCACCTTATACTACTACCACAAACATACACACATACATACATACATATACAGCTGACCCCCCCGACTAATGATGTCAATCTGCCCTTTTAAAGTACGCTGCCTGATGCTCTACAGCAGGCCCGCATATTTTGGCCGAGTTTATTTGACCAGCGGCATCCCGCATATTCATCATAAACTGTTGTAGCTGCCACACATGCGAACTCAATGATGAAGGACGAAGGGAGTAATGGTGGGGGGTGTTCGCAACACGGAAAAGCAATCGCACATATACATATACATACATATATAACAAAATGTGCGCATATTTCATAACCAGTCTGTCCCTGAGCCAGAAAAAAAAACAACACAAAAACAAAACGCTCTGCCCGCATTTAACGGGTTCCGAAAAGGGTCGTTGCTCTGATATGAGGCTGCTTGCCAAAAAATTACATGGCCCATTGGTCAGCAACAACAACTCGACTAAAACAACAACAAAACAGGCAAAGCAGTAACAGGAAGTTGTTCATAGCCTGCCCTTTAAACAACGTCAATGCTTTTGACTCTCGCATATTCATAAAAATAAAGAGAGAAGCAAAAAAAAAACACCTTTGATGTATGTAATTTTGTTACCGTTTTCATATTTTGCCTTCAGTTTTATATATTTTTTTTTTTGGTTTACGTCCCTGGTGTATTTCACTCTGTAACTGTTTTTGTTATGCTTTTGCTCTATAAGTGTGTGTGTGTGTGTGCAAGTGTGTGTGTGACACAGAAAGCAGCTTGTGTGCGAGGTGCGAAAATGTGACGTAAGCAGCAGAAGCAGCAAAAGCAGCAGCGACCATTAAATTGGGTTATCACCAAAAAGGAACGCAAAACGAAAAATAAAGAAAATGTGCTAGCACTTAAACGACTTGAACGACTAAGAGATGCTCTACACCTTGACCTTTAATACGGTTGATGCGTAAAACAGGGTATATTCAAGAATTTAGTTATACCCTATCCGAAAGAGTCAATTCAAAAGCTAAAATTCTTTCTTTAAACACCCTATTCATTACCTAACAAATCACATCTGCATATTATTCTAAAAAAATATGTTAAGCCTTAATACGCCACAGTTAACACAACGCACTTTACGCGTACTCTACAATAAGTTTCTTTTTTTATTTATACCTCAGTCAGAGACAAGCTAATTCAATGGTATTTCTAACTAAATGTTATGAGGCTGTTAAAGCTATTGCCTAGCATTATTGTTTATGGTCTTCCACTTTTTTGTTGTTCTTGTACGTATTGTTCATAAAAAAAAATAGGATTTGCAGTTATCGAGCTGCTGTTGTTGTCTCTGCAAGGTTGACACCATTTCAAACTGCTGGAACGAATGGAAATTACTCGAAAGTGTTTCTTTTTTGTTTTTTGTTGCTTGGGTAGCAAGACTTTATACACTTTATATAGGGTGCTTAACTTTATGTTGCCCTTTTCGACCATTTTTATGGGTACAGGGTATAAAAAATAAAGAACCAAAAAATAAATATATATATGTAGACAGTTTTTACGCGAGGTTGGTTTATTTTGTGCTTGGGATTTCATCTTTTTTCTTTTTCCATTTTTTTTTTTTTGCATACCGCCACAGGGGAAATAAGATTTGCGCCTCTGAGTATGCGTCGTGTCAGTTTCGAAATAAGTACGTGGGAATTTGGACATCCAATGCCAGTGGCAGTGGCAGTGGCAGTGGGAACTGTGCTGCCAAGTTGTGGGGTGCGGCGGGTGCCACCTTTGCGGTCGCAGAGGGACAGCACACTCCCCCACACACACACACACACTCATTTATTCAAAACCACAAAGCAGTCAAACAAATAAATAAACAACCAAAAAAATCAACTGCAAAAGCTAGCTGAAATTTAAAGTCGTATTATAAACGGGCCAACTTTTGAACTTTATGTGGATTTAGTCTATAAATGTTTTTTATTACTTCGCTTAAGTGATAACTAGTTAAAGTACTTGACCCAAAAATGAACATCAATTATAACTAGTTATCTATGCGTGTTATATCATCAATAGCTTATGCAAAAAGTTTTCCTAATGAGACTGTCTGGCATAATAATTATGTACAGTTTTCTTGTGAAACACATTTAAGTATAAGTACTTTTGAAGTAGTTTCGAACAACGAGAATATTTGATTTTCGCGATTGTCAGAATTTCCTTAGAAGTATTTTCGTTAAAGGTTTGCCATTTAAGTTTTCTTACAAAAGATGTCAAAATCAACATTAAAAAACCAAAAACTCATTGTGAAACTTTATTCATTGGAAACCCTTTATAATGTTACAACACTTGAAAACTTTAAGTAGCCAACACTCATGTATACTCAAGAAAGCCATTATTTTAATGCAAATGATATATCTTTATGATTTATGCTTTTGATGAAAAGCCTTAAGCTAAATGCCTAAATGCTCAATTCATGCCTATGCCCAAGAAAATAATTAAAGGCACGTTGAAACTGTCTAAAGCATTTTTTTTTTGGGCATTGTTCAAGAACTGTGAACTTAATTACTGCAAACTAAAGTTGAGAGCATTTGATGACGGCTCAAAGAATCAACTTGAAGTCCCTTTTTATGCGCTCCATATATATATATATTAGAAGCTAAAATGCTGCGTGTCCATTTGGGCTATGAGTTTTTGGGCAATTCCCGTTGGCTGACAAAGTCATCAAAATTTCACAGCCACTTGGGAAGGCAGAAAAGCGCAAAATTTTTATTGTTTTTTCATTAGGCGTCGTCGTTTGGCGGCTCAACTTGACTACTGCTCGTCTTTAGTCTTCTCTCTGGTCAATGTTCACAAGTTGGACAACGGCAAAAGAAAAAAACACAAAAAGAAGAAAATAGCGTAGAAAAGCGGCCTGGCAATTGACGCCTGGGACACACGCAAACATCTTAGCTAAAATGGCGTTGGAGCAGTGGGCGTGTCAAGGGTAGCTGGGCGGAGAGGTCACAGTCTTTGGGGACTCTTTGTCATTGTGGGACAACTAGAGATTGGTCTTGTCACAAGTGGACGACTTCAGAGATGTGCTAGAAAACAAAGTAAAAGTATAAATAATTAAAATTAAAGTCCGAAATCATGGAAAAAATAGACTTATGTTTGTCCAAAGCATTTTGTAAATTGCATTTTTCGTTCCAATAGAGAAGCAGACATTGTGTAATTAACATAACCATAAAATATTATGGGCAATAACAAATAAGGCATAATGAGTGCGAAAAAAGCAGCAGGGATTACTTTTGCTATTAACTATAAGCAAAACTTATTAAACGTTAATGTTGCAAATGCATGAAATTCATGAGAAAATAGTCGAGCATTAACGTTTAAATTTCAATTAAATTTTAATTTTTCCATTGCCATTTTTCCATAGGCAAAATAATAATGAGAAATGTTTTCAATAAATGAGTTAAAGTTGGAGAATAATGCAAATAATCGGTAAATGAGCTGCAACAAACAACAATAAGCCTCCATTTTATGCAGGGTATTAACAGAGCGGAAGTGCCGCAATAAATATGCGCCGCATTGAACAGCTAAAATAGGGACGAACACGCGAAAAACTTAATGAACTTCATGAAAAGCGGACGCTGCTGATTGTTGCTATTCCAGTGCGTGTGTGTGCGTATGTATGTGTGTGTATGCTAATTAAGCGCTGCGCCATTGGGAATTTCTTTGCTGGCTGACGACGCTCAAGTATGCTTAGAAAATCTCCAGAGCACGTTTCCGGAAATAAATAAATAAAATCCAAAAGAGAGAGGAACAGAGAATCCAAGGCAAACCGAGAGGAGCTGCAGACCAAGGTATAGGAGGATTGAGTAGAGGGTGTATTTCTTTTGGAAATGTAGCAGCACAAATAAAATAAGAGGCAAACAAACGAGCTTTGCATAGAAATTGACGTGTCTGACCAAAAAAAAAAAGAAAGCTGAATAAATAACAAAAACAAAAAGGAAAAAATGCTACAATTCTGCAGCCAAGCAACATAAATTCCCGTAAAATTTTAATGATACAAAATTATAATTTTGTTTTTTTTTTTGTATTTTTGGCAAAATTTGAATGAAGCATCCACAAATGCTGCTGCTGTTGCTGCCACAAATATAAATTGTTAGTTGTGGGGGTGTCAGAGGGCGAAGATTTCCTTTATACTTCACTTCCCTTTTACACTCCCACCCCCCAATCATGGCGCTTGCTCGTTGCCTTGCTTTTTCACTATGTTTTACAGCTGCATGCACTTGATTTGTAATTTAATATTAATTAAAACGTGGCAGCAGCAGCAACGGCAACGGCAGCAGCCGCATCTTGAATTTGGCCCCGTTACAAACTTTGAGGCTAACCTGCATAGTTTTTGAGCTTAAATACTTTTCCCTTGTTACCTTTCCCTGTCCCCCCCACCCCATTTCGAACCAGCAGCAGCTGATGATAAGTTGAGGTAGCTGCTGGCCAAGTCAACGAACCGAGTTGAGTCAATAATTTTATTGCAAAGAAGACATTAAAATTTTAAATGTGCCCGTCTCTCTCTCTCACCCTCACTCATGCTCTTTCTTTCTCTCATCTATCTTCATTCTTCATTCTATTCAAAAAACTGTCTGACTGTCTGTCTGTCTGGCGCACCTCTTCGCCTGTGGCAACTTTGCGCCTGTGGATTTTGCGTCGTCAACAGCCATGCGGCATTTACTGTTGTTGCTTCAAGTCCCTAGCCACTCTTCCCTCCATCCATTGTTGTTGTTGTTGACTGCGCCAAAAACTTTGCCGCTGGGTTTGAGTTTTTGCCGGGCATCTCGGCATTTGCTCGGCTTTTTACGACGTTGCTTCAGCTTCAGCTTCAGATTCAGCTTTTGCCTTTGTGTTATCACCACACGCAAAAATGTCCCAGTATATATGTGTGTGTGTGTATTCGTGTTTGTATGTCTGCATTAACGAAACTCAATTTCAACTTTTCACTCTGTTCATGTGGAAAAGTTGCCAGCAGCCTCAAGTCTGGAGCCAACAAAATCAAAAACGGAAAAAGAAATCTAAGTAGAAAGACCTAAAGAGACAATCATTATGCCCTGTAACAAATTGTTATGATGGGAGGAAACCTCAAAAGATTTAAACAATGCATTTTAATTTCCAATTGCGCAATAAGGAAGCCTAACATATTAATCGAATTGATTTGCAATTATTACTTGTTCTCTGTAAACAATTTTAATTGATTTTGCAAAAGGTCACCAAGTGAAGCTTTAAAGTTCAGTGGGACAAAGGGTAAGTTAGAAAAGGGAAGTGAATTTTTCGTCTTCTTAACCCAAATAAGTATCTTAATGTACAGGGTAACTGCTTAGTCTAGCATTTCATCTAACAATCATTTTCTTTTTTTTTTTTTGTGGAACTTGTGCACACAGTTATATGAATGTTGTTTGCTTCGTTGCCGAACACGAATTGAAATACTTTTTTCATGTACGCATTTTTTTTTTGGCCAGGAATTTCTAATAAAAGTATCATACGAAAAAATAAATGTACATACATGCATGCATACTCAAATATAAGTTATTCCAAATTATTGTGATGCACAATTAAATATGCTGGACACGGCTCAAAGTGCAAATGGCTAAAAAGAGGAAATGCTCTCGAGACTAAAAGTTGGCAAAGAGTCGGGCGTAATTTATGTGGCTAGCGACAAAGCCAAAAACACAGACGACCACAACCTATAAAAATGTATTTATGTAGAATTGCAATCAGGAGAGAGCGAGAGTCAACTACACTTGGCCGGAAACCGGAAACAGGAAGACGCCATAAAGAGCAACATTTTTCATGGCTGCTAGACTGGATTTACCCACAAAAAATATATTGCAGTCTGCAATTGGGCGTGGCCACAAGTAAAAAAAAAACGCTCTCTAATTAGATTTGGGCAAACTTTTCTTTAACTTGTTTTTACTTTTGTTCTTGTTCTTGTTCGTGTCATTATGCTTTGGCAAACTCATCGATAAATCAATGTGGTAAGTTGCAAAAAGAAATCTGCAGGCCGCGTCGACAGCTGATTGATGATCCACGAAATTACAAATTACACAAATGTTATGCGAATTTAGCAGATAAAAATCGAGCAAACTGCCGCTCACCAAATCACTTAAGCGTAACACCTTATTTGCTTTGTCGTCGTCCCCACACACGATTGCTAAATGAATTTGCCCAATACGAATTTGATTGATTGTTGCCATCAACAATATACATACATACGTGTGTGTATCATCTCACATCAAGGTGCCACACGCTTAGGCATGAATTAAGTAAGACTAGCCAGCTTTGCGTTTACTTATGATATGAATCCCTTTGTTGCAATTTTAAATTGATCTCATGGGTATAATAAACAATTATGTTAATATGCTCCTAATCAAACAAGAATACATTTCAATCACAAATTTGAGGTTTACACAGTCGAGATGAGTTAATATTTAAGTAAACTGTCAATATTGTGTGCTTATAACGGCAAAGCTCGTACGATTCTTCTCTACTCATAAACTTATATAAATATTCATAATAGTATAAAGTATTAAGTTCTTTTAGCTGCTGTTGCAAACTAAATTATGTTGCAGACGCTTCATTTGAACACAATTATTAAAGAAAGATTTTTAAGGAACATTATTTTTCTTCTGTGTTATTCATTGTTTCTCAATTTTATACTTTTCTTTTTATCAAATCAAATATAAACTGATAACACATCATTTTTTTGTTGTTCCTTTTTTATGAGTACTTTGCATATGCAGTTGACATCTCTTACTGATATTTTCTATTACATGGTAAAACATATTATTATTACTTGGCATCAAATTTAGGCGCATCAGTTTCAAAACGCTTAAAGCGCTCCGCATATTGACCAAAGAAAAATGCCTCCAACTGAAGTATTTTAAACTTGCGATAATCAATTTCTGAGTTGTGGCGTGCATTGTATGCACAAATGCATTGATTGGGCAATGTCTCAATGTATTTGCTTAGCTCTGGGGTGTCCATGTCACAGGGCGCATGTAAAACATTCAAATCATCCGGCTCTGGTGGGCAGTATGCCTGTCTGCGTCGTTTGATGTGTGCCCCATCATCACCTGAACCTCCTGCATCAACTTCTTCAGCAATACCAACTGTATTATTCTGCGAAGTGTTGTTGGTTGAACCTGAACCTCCTGCATCAACTAATTCACCAATACCAACTGTATTATTCTGCGAAGTGTTGTTGGTTGACGACGTTTCGATGATATCCGCTAGGGTCGAAGTAGAAGTGAAAGTATAAGGCCCGGACCATGTTGACTCTGTCTCGTTTGTGGGTATTATATATCTGGCCCAGCTAACTGGCAAATGATTCTATAATAAATATATATTTCTTGTTAGATAATAAGCAATGAATGCGAAGTTGTTATACTCACCAATGCAAATAGCATGCCGCTCAACAACAGTAGCCATTTAAGTTTCAACTGCATTATGCCAATATTATTTATATATATAATATCTGTGTATTTATATATATTTTGTATATGAATGTGTTAAGTTGTGAAAAGTTAACAAGTATGAAGTTTGTTCACTTTAGCATAAGCTACTAAAGTCAAACAAATGTTGTTTTGATTTGTTTTCCTATTTTTTAAATCGTTTTCAACCCAGTTAAAACGATTGCTTTATAAAATGCGTGCACACTTGCAAATTATGGCCAACATGTGTGGCAGGCGAAAATTGATAAGCCAACAGTTTCCACACACACAAACACACATACGCATAACTCGATACAGCATCAATTACCCACGCCATGTGGTCAAACAACGATGCTCGATAGTTAGCCAGGGTTGAGGTAAAAAGACAACTGAAACGCATGGCAGGGGCAGTGAACTAGGCTGTGGGTATTTGACCAGCAGTTACCCTTACTTTATAGATATGGATATAGATTTACAGTTTCTCGCGTTGCCCACTTTTGACCAACAAAATCCTTGATTTAAGTCTAGACCTGGCCATGGTGATGTCAAATTGTCCTTTTTTTTAACTTGAAAATTATTACAGGGTATTAAACTGAGCCAACTGGAGGCAAACAGTTTGGTTAGAATAGGGCTTGAACAGCAGAAAGTGCAATGACAGCGACTGCGGATACTAGGATATTAGAAAAGCCACACGACCGAGCCAGAAGCATGTAAAGTGACAGCTAAGGGAAGCGAACATACACACACACACACTTGCACACACGCACAACACACACATCGGACATTATGGGCAGCATTCATAATGACCAACAGTTGCTGTAGATCGATATTGGGGCATTTCAAGTGTGAAAATAATATGACAGCAGTAATCAAGGCGACAAAGAATACCAACTCTTCTTTTCAGCCACCCACCCATCTCTGGTGCCAAGTCGCCGCCATTGCCGCCATTCCCCCACACACAACGCTCAGCTCATTGATATTGATTTCAGTCGCGGTAAAATGCGTCGTATACGCAACAGCCAAAGTGTAAGCGAGCTGTAACGGGCCGAAAGGCAACAGGAAATGGGCAAAATATCTGTGCGGAAATGTTCAGAGCGAATGAGAGATGGAGAGACAGTACATTTGCAATGGCTTCCAGGCTGCTGAATGGCAGCCAGTTGGCTGAGTGGGTTAGGTTGGGTTGGGTTGGGTGGTTTGAGCTGAGCTGGGCTGTTAACACATGTCACTGGGGCCCATAATTGCAAAGGCATACATCGTAGATGGAGTGCGATGCGAGCTAGAGACAAGCTGGGAATGAATGACAATTGTTTTGACACGCTTGACAGCTGGCTGAATGGTGGTGGCGGGCAGAGAGGGGTATTGAGGGGTTCTAACAGCGGGAAATGGTGGTAGGTGGTGGTGAAGGGGGTAGGCGCTGTCAAAAGCAGACAACAGCTGCCAGGACACAGAGACACACACACCACAGTCCACATACACACGCTGATAAAATTCATGGCACAACACACACACAGACACACACACACAGACAGACAGACACACTCGCTTACACACACACATAACTCAGCAAATTGAATTTTTCATACTGTGACGTTGTCGTCAGAATTTATGTGAAAATTATTTTGTAGTGCGTTTTGAAAAGCAACTTCATTAGACAAACTTGCAGCAGTTTTCAATTATGCAATACAATGCAACATAAAGACGTATGTGTGTGCTTGTGTTTGTTGTTGCAGACATTCCAAGCACGTTGCACGCTCGCTAAATGCCTTAACAGTTAATTTCGCATTCAATTAAGCTAAAGGCAGCGCATGACAAGCCCAAAAGGCAGCAGCTGCAGCACCACCCACGCTTAGCCACTTAAAATTAGCAACGTGTGGCATGCGGCCAAGTGAGCTTGCTTGATTATGCCCCTTAGCACAACGAGCAAATCTCTTTAGTTGACTGCTCTCTCAAAAAGCCCCAACCATTGATTAATAATCTCAGCAAAAGCCAAAGTCAACGTTTTTCATTCTCCTAAGCTCCTCCTGCTCTGGTCTGTTCTGACTGGTCTGTCTATGCCTAAAGCTGCCAGGATAGCATATATTCTGCCTGTGGCAGCAAATTTGTTGCCAGCTGCAGCTGTGCAAGTGGTGCACCTCCTTTACCCTCATCTATTTTATAGCGAGTGCAACAGAACGCTTTGGTGTCCATTGCCTGCACTCTGGCTTCCGGGGTTCTTTTTGTCATACCCTATAAATGATAACAAAAAGTACAGCATTCGACGCATACGTAATTTTTTTTTGACTTGTAGTTAGTATTTTGAAATGTTTTTCAAGACATAAAATTTTTTATTTTGTTTTATTTTTGTATATAACACTTTACTGAATGTTGAAATTACGTAGACGTATTTTTTGCTTTTTCAAATAGTATTTTTTAAAATCAATATGTATTTTATGTGCCATTACTTTTCTTGCGTTAATTCGCGTTTTTAAACAGAAGTGATGAAAATTACGTATACGCACAATTCTTCTTCTACGCTTTCTTGACATAAGCATGGATATCTATTAGTTGACTATACACACTGTTTTTCATGCTATAATTTCATGTTCTTTTTCTTTTTTGTATTTGTTGCTATTTTTTATTGTTCTTGATGTCGTAGTTGTATTTCATTTTGTTTTCGCCCTTTTTTGCACGAGGCAAACCTTTTGTTTATTTGCGCTCCGGCGGATCACAAAAACTGAAATAACAGCAGCAGCGCAGCTAAAGCAAAAGCAAAAGCAAAAGTGGGCCAGACCGTTGGGAGGTAAGAAACATTGGACGTAGACGTGAACGCGGACACAGGCACCTCGGCACAAAGGCGAAGCAGCTAACAAAAATGTTTATGTGCTGCCGGCAGTGGGAGCCAGGGGAAAAAAAGAAGAAATGAGGCGGATAGAGAGGGGTGATTGGGGGGATTGGCAAGATTGCACGTATGTGCAGTTATAAATTGCAACTCGTGCGCAACGTTTGCCAGTCAGAGCAAACCGAGATGGCGTCAAAAAGAGAGCTACAGCAGTTGTAGCCAAGAATAGTTTTTCATTTTGTTTTTTGAGTGGAGTGAGCTGGTGGGGGAGTGGTTGAGGGTTTGGTTAGTTGGGTTAGTGTTGGGGTTAGTTTGTGTTGTGCAGCCAAAGCCACAGCCACAGCTACAGCTACAGCCAAAAAGGGGAGAGGGGGGCGACGGAAAACGAGGTCGCACTGGATGCAGCAGGTGATGCATTTGTGGCTGTCTGAGTTTATATGCGCGTGCGTCTGTGTGTGCGTGTGTGTGTGTCGTGCAAAGGGCGGAAAATTGTTAGTGTAATAGAATTAACAAAACAAAATAAAACAAAAAAAAAAAAAAAAATGGCGCTGGGCACAATTAAATATTTGCGCGGCCAGCCATGACCAACAATGTGGCAGCCATTTGTTGTTGTTGTTGCTGTTGCATATTGTTGCGCACATTGAAAATCACTAAAAATAAAACTGCAACTTTAACTGCACAATCATATTGATAGATCGTTGCGGGGGCACACACACACACATGCATACACAGACACCACGAATGTTGCAGCATTTGCGAATTTCGAAGCATTTTAAAATGTAACGAGTGTAACCAAATTGCAACTGCGGTTCACTGCATTTATGTTTATTTGCATTTTGCATTTTGTGCATTGTGCATTTGCATTTCGCAGGTGGGCGGATTGCAATCCACACACTCCCCGCTCCCTCCTTCACCACCGTTCAATACGTATCGCTTCAATAAATAACGCTCACCAATGGGCGAAACAATGTGGCAATGGAAAAATGTATAAACGAGAGGAAAAGAGAGAGAGATAGAGTTAAGTGCTTTTAATTTGATTTTTATTTACCAGCAAAGAAGCAAAAGACGAGCGCAGCTGTAAAGCCATTCAGTAAATATGTATGCATGTGTATTCACTGTACCCACACAGCATCGTTCATCGACAATTGAAGCGATCTTAAAAAATATTTATGCAATTGTTCAAAGTACTTATTGAAAAATGCTGCTTGTTCATTTTTTTGTGCTTACAACAGTTTCAAGAGCAATTTAACTGGAAACATTTTATCTGTTCACACTTAAAGTAACGAAATCAAACGTTTTATTCGTTACAGTGTTGAAGTTATTATGCTCAAGTTTAATATCTATCAGACATCAAGTGCAAAACCTTCATCAAAACAATTTACAAATTCGGAGAAAGCTTCAACACTTTTATTATAATAATATGCAAATACGTATTTGGCGTTTCACAATATTTATTAATCGGTTAAATGCGTATTTTATTGAATACATAATAAATTTATGTGCCGAGCCCTCAAGTATTCATTTATCATGAAGTTTTTGGCAGGCCATAAATCACAAGCTCCACACACATTTATTATACAAATTCATTTTGCCTCAAAACGATTTCATTTCATGCTAAAATTTCATGTTCCTTCCTACACGTGCCATTAGTTAAATCAATACAAATACAAATACAAATTTCTGAAGCAGCTCATTTTGAACAAAAAAAAAAAACCAACTGAGTCAACATTTTAATCAGTTTATTTGGCAACCAAAATGGATGCGAGATGCAATTAGTTGCCTCAATTGTGGTCAGTTCCCTTCGCTTCGCTTACATTTTTTTCATTTTGGTCGAGTTTCTGGCATTCCATCAAGCCTCAACCACCGTCCTGGCAAGTTGTCAGACCCATTGATGCTGTCACATTCGGCTGACAAATGCGCTCTTGGCATAATCAAAAGCCAGCCCGTTACTGGTACTTTTTTATATGTACACACATACATACGCATACTCTGTGTACATTTTTAATGTATTCTGTCGGATATGTATATATATAAGTTTTTGTAAAGCTCTGTCACAGGGTATTCTCCCAAGCATCCACAATAAAATGTAATTTTTTTGTATAGCTTGAATATCAGAACCCTAATCTCTGGCAAGCAAGGCGAAACGGACACCGATGCGTACATGAAACCCTTCCACTAGCTTTTTAGTCCAGCTACTGTCAACAGCTTTGTAATTAGTTGCCTTTTTTGTTGTTGTTGTTGCTGCTTCCCATTGCTTCTAGCTGTCGCTGCTTCTCGCTTTTCTGTGTGTGTGTCGCCTGCTAATGTCAGCGCGAGATTGATGGCGATTCATTTTTTAGTTGGTCGCTGCCATGCGAGATGGACAAATGCTGACCATCATTTTGAGCTGACACAACGAGAGAGAGAGAGAGAGAGAGCGAGAGAAAGACAGCGCTCACATTGCGTATACACAATATACAAACATAAGCTTTAATTAGCCAAGTGCGCCGTTAACTCACTCATAACATAAAACTCGACACAAAATGCGCAAATAGTACGAAATGTGAGAACGTATTTGGTGAAATACAAATATTGCCAAGCCACAGAGAAATTGAATTGCGTTTTTGTTGCATTTGGCAAATGCATATTTGCATAGCAGCAACAAACGTTGAACGCTTTGAACGATACTTGGCAATAGATTTGATGGGATAGCCCGTGGATGGTAATAATATTGACTAAACATTCAATTGAAATGCATATTGAAATAAATATAAATGTTTCCTTGTGGCATGTACAATGTATATTTTAGTTATATCAAACCCATGGCCATTGCCGTTTAGAGCAAAACATAAAAGAAGTATAAACTTTTTTGTTGCCTAACAAAATGAAAGAAAAGAATTACCATATTTTCACACATTGTACGAAAGAGAGAAAGAGAGTAAAATAGACAAAGAGACAAAGTTTATGTCAGCGTATGGATTGACTAAATAAATACCCTAGTGAAATCAACATACCTAGGACATAATTTATGTTTGTTTATCCAAGCTTCATTGGCTTTAGGCTATACTGTAAACTTTTAAATAGTTTATAGCTTTTATGTTTAACTCTTAAGGTATTTTGGACGAAAGTAAGGCGTATTTATAGGCTTTCAAGGTTGGTGAAGCCTTTAGGTTTTACTATCTAAAACAGTTAAGAACTTTTCTTGATATTGAACAGATAGTTAAGAAACTTTCGAATATTAACTTTTTACAAAAAACTATTTGCATTGATTATATTTAATATTTCTTTTCTTTTCGCTTCGAGCAACCAAAACAGCCTGTGAATCGCAGGGTATTAACAAAAAAAACAAAAAAAAAAGATTGCAACGAAGCGTTGACAAAAACCCCAAAAGAGGTAAAAATTTAACGGAATTGCAAATGCTGTTGACACTTGCACAACGCAAACAATTGTCCGGAATCTGCTCACTCTCTCACCTAGCACAAGCGTCAGCTCTGGCTCTCTGTCTCTCGCTCGTTCGTTTCTCTCGTATCGAGCTGCAATTTTATCCATTTTTGGCATGGCTTGGCTTGGGTTTTGTTGTTTGTGTGTGTTTGAAAACTGACTGATGCTGCTGCTGTTGCTGGGTGCTGCATTTGGTAGCGTTTTTGGCAATTTTCATGTTTGCATAGTTTTGGCAACACTTGATTGCCTTTTGGCTTTGGCCAGAACAAAGTCAACGTGGTCCTCAAACCAGCACAACAGGATGCCTGGATGCCTGGATGGCTGCCTGGTGCTACGTACGTACATAATCAGTGAAAAATCGGATATGCAATAAGTTTGAAAGTGCTAGCTAGTTTTTAATACCCGGGCTTACAGCTATCAGAAATTAGCTGAAGCTCCATATATGTGTGTAAGTTGTGGCATGTCGCATGTGCGACAGGGGATCATAAATCATATTTAGCTTTTGTGGGCGTCGACATGCGACCGAGAGAGAGAGAGAGAGCCATTCAATCAAAGTGCAGCAAATCCCTCAAATTTGTTATTCGTCACGTACAAGTGTCAAGTCGCAGATGTGCGTGCGTATATGTGTGTGTGTGTGTTATTTCATTAGTATGAAACTTTAAAGTCAACGAGCCTAAAAGCCAAATATATACATTTATATTTAAGTATCTTATAATGCGTAGTGCTTTTGACTTGGTGCCTGCTTATGCGTATGGAAGTAATCGGTGCTAGTAATCGGTTATCGGAATTGAAAATCGAAAGCAACCACATTTTATGCCGCTGGGTTATCAACTTTACACTCAACTGAATATGTATGTATATTTGGTGTCGTTTCCATTTTTTTTTCTTCTTTTTTCTGTGTGTATTTTTGGCCTAGCAGGGCTTATTAAATATTAAATTGATAAGGCAACCCAGCGCCATGACAGTATTTTTTTTTTTTTTTAGAGGGGAGCGAGTGGTTGGTGTGTGTGTGTTTGTGGCTGCGGGTTTTTTTTTTGGGTATTGGTATCTATAAGTAGCATTTGTTGCCTATTTTTCTTGTTCTTGCCATTTTGTGTGCTTTATTTTTTGTGCCTAAGCGGCTTTTGGCCGCATTTTAAGTGTGGCACGACCCACAAACCTACCCACCCTCCCCCAAACACCCACTAGCTCCCTTTTTGGCACACTCTCTCCTAGCTGATACAATGCTCTTGTATGCTAATATTGCGGGCATATTTTTCATGTCGCAATCATTTCGTGCGCCGTTTTGTTCTTTTATTTTTTTGTCTTTATTTTTTTATATACTTTTTTTGCCATTGTTGCTGTTGTTGTTGCTGCTGGCATTGCTTAAGCGTTGATTGCAAGCATTTGCATAATTTAAGATTGTTCTGTTCACTGCCACTCGACACTCTCACACCCGCACACACAAACACAAACACAATCACACTGTCGCACATTCAGAATTTTTAGCATTGTTCTTGTCCCGCTCTGGCGTCGCATTTAAAATGGAAAATCCCCAAGCTCAGTCGACGCTATCTCTCTCGCTCTCTCACTCTCACTCTTTCGCTGTCTTGTTCCAGATTAACATATTTCTTTGAAGCACTGCTAAATTATTAAGGATATAAATAGCAGCATTGCTAGCTAGTAATATTATACAAAAGTACCCATTAAATAAATATAATGAATACGCCAAGTAGCTCTACATTCTGTAACAGAAATCTTTGCTTTGATCTTTATATTGACTAGACATGCAAAATTTGGTAATGAGAAATTTGCGGTATGTCTCCAAATGATTTGGTGATGTAACTTTGCAAGCTTTTTTACAAACCGCATTAAATATATATAATATTTCTTTGCTCCTTGAATCGAACCTGCTTTTTAGAGAGTATCTGCGAGCCCACCACAATCAATTTAAGGAAAAAAAATCCTATTTCTTGCAGCTTTTGTGTCCTTGGGCTTGCGTTTTTGCTAATATTAAGGCACAACAAAAAAAAAACCATGTAGATAACTTTCTCATTTCCATTTCAATTTCTCATTGCAGTTCAACGGGCAGCCGAAGGAGACTCAGAGACACGATAACGACGAGGACGACGACGACGACGACAGTGACAGTGACAGCGAAAACGACACAACGAGAGTGCAATTTAGGCAGGTAAATATAGTTGAACGAAAAGGAGAAGCGGAGAAAGTGGAAGGAGGCGTCGTCGGGTAAGCATCCGGTGCTGTGGGCATGTCCACAGCCAAAAGACTGGTGCTCTCGCTACGTGGACGCAAGAACTCACAGGGCAATTCGGCCACATCGTCAACGCGGCTGGTATCCGCTGGCACATCGCCCGGTCATGAGCTGGACGAAATAGCCGTTGTCTCCGGCACCGGCTCGACAAGCCATCAATTCACCTATGGAGGCTGCATTGGCAACAACAACGACGCCATCAGCGCCAATGCGGCTGTGGCCTGTTATTCAACAGGTAGGCGAAAAAACAAACAATATAAGCAAACTACTTTAGAACACAAGAACACAACACACAGCTCCCAAGACCCCGACCCCAAACCCACAAAAAGTAGGAATCAAATGTTTAATTACTTTTTGTAGTTATCTTTCACCACAATGCACAATGCAGCAAAAACCGCTTGAATCAGAATAACCCACCAAATTGACAATCATGCCCCACCCCTCTACTATGCATGCTTTTGCATTTTTTGTGTAGAAATGATTGATATAATAATATCGAAGGTTTTTGGAATTTTGAATGATTGAATAAGTTTAAGTCGATCTAGTTTCGTGTTAATTTTTGTAAAACGGTTAAAAAGAAAAAGAAAACGAATAGGAAAAAGAAAAACAATAAAAAAAAAAAAAAAAAATCAATCTCCGGTTCCTAAATAAAATATTTTTGTTTCTGAAAAAAAAAATGAGAAAAATTAAGTCAGGCCACAAAATTTCGTTTAAATTTGTATTGAATATAATTTAGTTGCACATTATAGTACTTCATTTTGCGAGGCTTGAAAAACCATCGACGTTGATTTAACAAAATATTTAAAGTTATGAAAGCAACGAAACATTTGGGTCCAGCAGACCTTTTGCATTGCAATCATCCATCTTTTATTCATGCCCTGTTCGTAAGGCCTCTCCACAGCATACGAGTCAAACAAATGGTCAGCGTTGATACCATAAACCACAAGTTATATTGAGTATTCTCGCCACATCCGGATGTAGTTGGATTTGCATGTGCGGCAGCGGCAGCCAGTGCAGCTTCAAGATCGGAAGCTTTCTCCTCAACTTCTGGATCCATTTTGAAATTGTTTTAGAATTGTTATGTGTGTACTGAATAAAAGTCTAAAGAGACTGAATTGTAAACGAATTGTTATGTGTACTGAATAAAAGTCTAAAGAGAATGAATTGTAAACGTAGAGCTTTTCACAGATTTACATCAAAGAATAGAAAGGCCTACTTGATATCGTAAAAGGCTGAGATCGTATTGCTGCCTGCGACTCAATTGTGATTGCGTTTGTTTGCTATTTGGCCGTTTTGTCGGTTAGTGGACCATGGGAAACCAAAACGCTAAAGCTAAAACACGCGCGCGACTTAAAACGCGTCATTCCTTGAACCATCCCCATGGCTTGCCACCAGTATATATATCAGCCCGGCATTCATTTTCAGAGCAGGCTAGTTGTGCGCATTTAAAAACGCGTTGCACTTGGCTCCTGTTTTTCAGTGCTACAATTATATAGCTTTGTTTTTTTTTCCTAGCTGTTGGTAATGCAAAATTAACACTTGGCCAGACCTATACTCTCAACCCTCTCTACCAGCCATTATAAGGTTAAGGGTATGTTCTAGTTGGAATTTCTCGACTAGAACGCTTCTCACTTGCTTCAATTTAGTATTTACAATTGCAATGAAATATTTTGCATTTTGCAACATTGAATATTGTACAGTAATGTAGTATTTTTATATTTTCGTTTTCGATTTTTGAGTCTGTTGAAAATATCTTTTGTCTCTGTGTCTCTTATGGCTGCAACATTCTCAAGCTGCTGCTCCCCCACCGCCAAGGGCTGGCGGGGAGAAATGCCATTCGACAGTTGCGGATTGCAAACAACTTTGCCATTGATTGGCATTTGGATAATGCCAGCGAAAATAGACAAAGGCAATGGCAAAAGCAAAAGCGATACTGCTATTCCCATCAAAGGTGTGCTCTCTCTCGCATTTGCATATTAAATGCAGTTGAATGACTCTCGAATGGCACAACTTTAATACGCATCATCATCATCATCATCATCAGGAGTGCTAGTAAATGCAAAAGGCAACAGAGTTTAGACAGTCACCTTTCACCTTTTGTTCGTTTCTTACAGCCATCATAAAAAATAGGCTAAGTAGCGTATTATAAAGTTACGCATATAAATGACAACATTTTGCAGTGAAAGAAACTTTCATATGCACTTTTTGCTGTACTTGGCCTCAGAGTCATAAATAACAAAAAGTTTATACAAAACTATGATAGAAGACAATTTTGATAAGTTAACTTTGTATTGTATAGAAATAGAAATGCATAAGCTAAAATCTTTATTAGAAAATCTATATTGAAAAGGGTGTTAGATATCTCAATATGTGTTTGTGTGCGATGTGTGATGTGATGTGAATGCTGCTGTGATTTGACAAAGCGCCTTAGCCCGGGACCTACTTATGTAGGTATCTTGTCTTTTTGCCTGTCTGTCACAATTGAGCCACAAGTCAGTTTTGTGTGTTGTCCTGCTGCCAGTTGTTTCTGTTTCTGTTTCTGTATCTGGTGCTTTTGTGTGTCTTTTGTGAAGGCAAAGGCAAAATAAATCAATCAAATGACAAATATGCTTAGGCAATTGCCAGGCCAAGGCGTTTGCTCAGCCTACAGCTTGTGTCCTAATTTCATTGCCTTGCTGGCTGCCTGGCTGCCTGCTGCAGTCGTAAAGTTGATGCTGCGGTCGCACAACACACACACACACACACATACACACGTTGCGTTGTCTTAGCCGAGACACATTTGTAGTTTTGTTGTTGCCTTTTGCGGTGGTTGGCTTGTCACATTTTATAGGCCGCATATGTTGCGACCATTTTTCTTTTCAGCTGTTGTCTTTGCTGTTGTTGTTTGATTGCGGTGTGTGGCACGTTCACTTTGGCTTACAGTTAATTTTGAGTGAAATTCAATTTATCATTGTGCGGAACATAAATCCGTATTTCGTTGCCACTTTTGCTTCTAAAGAGCATTGAGCAAAGCATCCCATCTCTGAGTTTCCCCCAGCCAAATGAGATTTATACCAAACGATTCTGTTGTCGCATTCCATTTGTTTGTGCTACATCCAGACAAAATGCTTGCAATTTGTACGAAAACCAGCAAGAGCAAGAGCAAGAGTAGTGCCAGCAAAATGAGGGTCAACGTGACGTATGCGCAATGCTTTCAATGACCTCAACTGCACTGCATATACATATGTGTACAAGTGTGTGTTGATGACGTACATAGATGACGTTGTTTGTGTGTGCTAAAAAGTTTTTCAGGCGGTGCTATTGACATTTATCGCTTGGCGGCTTGGATTTAATGACTGTTAAGTTGTTTATGTCCAAATGCACGCTTTAACGCTCACACACACATACATATTTAAACACACTGACACCTTAAGAGGCAATCGGTTTTGTCGACTGTTAATCTACCCTGTTAACTAAAGTTGAAAGTTTTCTCGCACTCACAAGCATCTTGGTGCTGCAGGGTATTGATTCTGCGTTATTGCCACAACCATTGTAACAACAAGAGCAGCAGCAGCATGAGCTAAATATAAAACGAAACTTTTTTTCAACTTTTGGCATATTTTCGATTTGTGAAGTTGACAATTTTTTAGCATGTAGTACGTACATTGCTCTTTTAAGACTGCAAACTGTTTGGTGTATGGGTGTGTGTGTGTGTCGGGCGTTGACAATAGCAATTTGGCCATGGCTTTGATCAAAGTTTTTTTCATTTTATTTTGTCTGCCTTGGCATCGCTAAATTGAATTTGACTTGTACAGAAAAAAAAAGTAAAAAGCTCAACTGAATATATATATATTTTTTAAAAGCTGCACGCGCTTATAATATTATTTTTTATATTCTTTTTATATTTGTGTTTGCTGTACAAAAATAATTTTTAGCAATTTGTTTGCGGCTTAAATATCCCTAATAGAGATTTTGCAGTACAGTTTCAAATACGAATTGATTGATTTTTTGTTGCTCTTGTTGTTATTGGCACTCAACTTTTAATAATATCAACAATTTTTAAATGCTTTACAGCATAGATTATATAACATGCTTGTAATTTGCATACTGTTATATACTAAATTGGATGGATTACTGTATGTATGCAGCTTTAAATGTATAAAACTTAATGCATATGCCATAAAATTGAAAAACATATTGTCAATAAAAATATTTTAATGCCATTTTTGTGTTTTTAATGTTGATGTTACACTAAACGAAAACTATGAAAATTATGTGTTTTTGATAGTATAATATTGCTAGTTAAATAACAGAGAATATAATAAATTTGATACATACATTTTCCATTGCCTACTTATTGGGGCTTGTCTGCTTTAAGGTGCTTGAAGTGTCCAAAATTAAAGCCATCTTGCTTGTCTTGGTCAATGCTTTTCACTCATACTTTTACCCACACTCTCTGCTTCTCTGTCTTTTGCTTTCTCTGCCCTTCTCTGTTCGGTTTTGTCGCATGTGTATCTTACCTCAGTGTCGTTCTCTATTCATACCATAATTGAGCTTAGAGGTCTTAAGGCAACTGCATCATTGATTTGGCCACCCATCCACAACGCCTGCTCCAAACTCTCTCGCCTCGGACATCGACGTCAAAGTTTTGTGCAAAGTTTTTTTTTTTTTTTTTTTTGTTTCGTCTTTTTATTTTTACGGTTTTTAGCTGTTGTTGCTATTATTGCTGTTGTTGTTGTTGTTGTTATTGCACGCTCGTTTCGCTTGTTGTTGTCAGCTTGTTGGGCTTCTAGAACTTCAGCAACAGACATAGCTGCTGTGAAAAAGTTTTTCCATCTCGTTTTAAAGGCGACAGGCCTCTTTCTCTTGCGCCCCCTTAGCTACCAACGCTTCACCTGTCGATGATTTTGCGCATGTATAATTAGTTTTATTTACCACCTGGCACAAAAATTTTAATTAGAATTTGTGCCTAACAGGCCGTATCAGCTGACACGGACTACTGCTGCTATTGCTGCAAACTGGCCAGCTACTTTTTCCTAGTTTCAACTGTAATCCATACCCTGACCCCTGACGCCTCACTGACAATTTGATTGGCATAGCTTAGCTGAGAATAGGTTAGATTGGATTAGCTTGAATTGGATCGAGTTTCGATTGCATGGATTTATGCATGTCAGTAATCCGATCATTTCAATTATAAATGTAATCTGTGTTTGAAACAAATTTTCGTGTCCGTTTACATTGTGTTTGGCGACATTCAGTTGACCAATTTTGATAGCCCCAGTTAAGCAGCGCAGCGACACTGCGGGTTAACTACAATTGTGCCGCATACAATTGAAATCCCCGTAATGCAATGCGCTCACAAAGTTCACACACACACATACATATACACACACCAAATACCTGTACACGTGCTGGTAGTTCGCGAGTTTCACATTACCAACACTGTTGCATCTGTGGATGTGGGGGTTGGGATAACATGGCTAACGGCTGCATTTTAATTGTCACTGCACGTTCGGCGTTTGTGCCAAACGAGCTGACGACCTGGCGACCTGGCGACCTGACGACCATATTGCTGTTGTTGCGTATACGCCGCGTATACGCTGGTCACAATGTTGCCGTTAGTCGCTTGTCGCACACATACATCCACAAAGCGTAAACCAAAGCTAAAGTGAGCATTGGTATAATCTGTATTTGAAAGTCAGCGACTGCTTAATACTCTACTGCCAGTGTATGAAAGGGGCGGGGGGCAGAGGACAATCCTCTTTGTAAACGCGAATATTGACTCAATCTCCACTATATAAAGAAGCTAGCGTGGATTGTGGGGCGTGGATAAGACTATCTGAGCATGCCTTCCACCTGCTGTGAAGCGGATTTATAAGAGTATAAATTACAAAATTCACAAAACCAATTCACTCCATTTTCCAACCCCTCGGTATCACAGAGGGGATAGGGAGCGAGAGAAAGAAAAAGAGAGTGAACAGGTATAGAGCATCACAAAGGGGCACTTAAAGTTGACACACACCAGCACACTCACCTATACACACACGCACACTCGCACACCCAAAGGCAAGTGCTTTGAAAAAGGTTTTGCTTTGTCGGCCCTCCCGTAATGCAATTACAAAATGCCAACAGTGGGGCTGCCTGACTGGCATGCAGCCAGACCAGACCAGACCAGTTGGCAGGTGTTGGCCAAAGAACGCTCAAGAACAGTCAAGAGAGATATACATATACAGAGAGAAACAGAAAAGGCCAGAGCCTCGTTGCCTAGAATAAAAGAACGGAAGCCCAGATAGCCATGGATTTGTGCCGTTGCGCTCAAGTGTTTGACTTATCAACTAAAGTGCAGCATTAAAAAAATTACCAAAGCTGTGCTTTGCCTCTTACATATTCCTTGTTTTTCTATTCTTTTGTTTTTGTTCTTGTTGTTTTGCACATTTGCCAGCGTGGCTCTTTATGCATACACAAAACGATGATCAACTAAGCAGCAGGCGATGAACACCAGATGCAGATAAAATTACGTGTTGTTTTGCATTATGCATAAGTGAAAGGAAGATTGCTTATCAGCATGGGTGTGAATATGCAATTGGTCTAAACCTGATTATGAATGCAATGGACTCGTGTGTTTAATGTTTTTTTTTTAAATTCTTGCAACTGATTTAATAAACCGCTTGACCAACTGTCTCTTAATATAATAAATACCTTCAATACACTTAACAAGAAAGCATGTTTCTTTTTCTACCGGCATATTTACTGTCAGTGATTGATCACAAAATTAGTTGTATTTTAATGCAAGTGTCAGAGTTTCAGACACATTCAATACACATTTAAACATTAAGCACATTAAAGTTGATATTCGCTTTTGGCTATTTTCCGAATGTGTTGTGTGTTGGCCACAGCTACAACTTTAGCGACAGTTTTGGCATATCAATCACATGCCCAATGCCTGCAGAGCATAAACCTATTATTTTTCAACCACACACACACACACATGTACATGAATGCAAGATAGACAGTGTGAGACTGTGGCGGGTGGTAGCATTTCCGAGATTGTTAAGCCTGCCAGGCTCTACACATGTTTGGCCTTATCAACTTTGGTCAACTGGCAGCGATAATTTGCCAGTCAGTTGCTTGCAGGCGCACACTAAAAATAATAAATGTGACTGTCAAAAAACTTATAAAATAAATATTTCTATAGCAAAGCCAAAGATTATATATATATTTTTTAACACCTACTTTTTGCTTCAATATTTTTAAGTCCTTCAGTGTTTGGTTCAGCGAATATAAAATAATTGTATTTAATTGAAAATTCACTATCTTTTCGCACTGTGTACGCACACAAAGTTTTCACATATGTTGTCCCTGTATTAGCTGGTAGGGATTAACAGCTAGCCAGACCGCAGACGTTGCCAGACTGTGCATTGGCTAGCGGTTATTTGTGTTGAAGCAGACCATATAGAGGAAAGAGGAAAAAAAGTAGAAGAAGGGGAATTGGGAATGTGTTTGGGTCTGCTGCATCAGCATTTAATGTCAGCTAACTAAAATGCCCCGCGGCAGCGAGTGCAAAGTTTTTAAAGAAGCAATTTGGCAAATTTATGTTGTAATTACCCCTGCCTGCCACACGCTGCCCTGCCCCAACATCACAACCCGCTGCCCAACGCGCAACGTGGCAAATTAAGTTTTGCGCTTTGCTTTCCCTTTGCCAAATGGCCAAAAGCGGCAAAACTGGCAACTGACGATGGCAGCTAAGCGGATTACAACAAAATTTTTATTTCATTTTTTTTCTTTTCTTTTCTTGTTTTTTTTCCGTTTTGTACTTTCCTTTTATTTTGTTTTCTGCTGTGCCAGTTTTCGTTTTCTTTTAGTTTCGACGTTTCACTTTTTTTAATAATATTTTTTTTGTTGCCTGTTTTATTGTTTTTATTTCGGTCTTCTTGCTGCTGTTGATTGGGCACGTGGCATTGCGGCAAATTTGCCTCTTTATAATGCGATAAGCGCAATTACAGCGCCAAGGAAATTATAAAAAGAAGAAGAGAGAAGTAGATGCAGATGAAAGAGGAGCAGCCAGCAATAGCAGTCAAATACCTTTAGTTGAAAACAGTTTGCAGGCACTGTTTGTTGGATAGTTTGTTCACGTATTGTTACGAAAAGTTAAAACAACAACATATTTTCCCCAAGCCCAACATAAACTGCCAAACTTTTTTCCTTTTTCGATAGCAGCAAACTCAACTTGAAATGAAAGCAAAGGGTTTGCTCTAGGGGGGAGGATGGCTGGGTGTGTGGTTAGGATGGGACGTTGAAAGTGCGAAGCTAGCAACTTTGTAGCTGTAATCGCATTTGCTTGCCAATAAAAATGTTACCAAAAGCGTCAAAAGCAGCCCAACAAAACGAAACGCAAAGCGTTCGAATTGAGTGCGGCGGGAGGGAGACACCAGGAACAGGAGTAAAGGCCGAATTGAGTTGATGTCCCTGGGCAGTGAGTGTCCCCCCCGCCCCGCTCTCTTGCAACCAATCGCTTATGACTGTGCTGCATTGATAGTGCAGGGCCCTGCGGTAAACTATTATGACCACAATCGAATAACCAAATGCGACAGATGATGCCAAAAGCATTGCTGCGCGTCCAGCTCCAGTTCAATCACAATCTGAACACTGAAAATCGAGCATTGAACACATTGAACATATTATGCACCGTGGGAATGATATATGCTGATGCACACACACACCCGCACACACACACTCATATAATAATCAAATAAAGCCGCGTCGAGGGAGGAATCAAAGTGCAAAAATGCTGCGACAAATTATGAAATGAAAATGACCAAAAATGAAGTCAGCTTTTATTGTTTGCAGACGGACGACGGCAATTGACAATAAAAAGTTCAAAGTATGTTATTTTCATGATGTTTTCAATGGAATTCACTCACGCTCACACACATACACACGCTTACACTCGACACACACACTTAAGCAAGCAAACGAATTGTGTTGAGAATTGAGCAGCAGAAAAGAAATGAAAGTAGTAGCAGGCAGGCGGGCAGCAGTCGAATGAGAGCAAAAATTGCTTGACATTAAATTCAATGCGATTAGGTCACACACACATCGGGGCATAAGTTGAATACGAGGGTCGTTTGAAAAGTTTTACAGATCGATTCTTCAATTCTTTGTCTAGATATATAAATTCAACCGTAGCTAGGTAACATCGAACATAGAAAGTAAAGATCTATAAAAAGAAAACTCTGTGTTGATTCTAGTTAATTGTTCAATCGAATTCAAGTAATACTAGTTTACTTAAATTTGTTGTCTTACTGCTCTCTTTCTCTCTCTTGCCCCATTCTTTTGCTCTCTTTGTCTGCCATAGCATTGATATGTGTGCTTGTATGTGTGTGCACTTAAATTTGATATCCTTTGTGCGCTTTTACCCAGTCCCAGTGCTGAGGCTTGGGTCGAATTGACTGCGACTTGAGGCATTCACATTTACTCAATACAGCCTCCCCCCGCTTACCCCCTTATCTGTGTGCCGTGTAGGCGTGGCTTGGTTGGCTCTTACGATGTTTGGGCTTTTTGCCATTTGTCCGGTTGTTGTCCTCTCCTGGTAGGGGCCAACAGCAGTAGAAAAAAAAGAAGAGCCTTAGCCGCATTGCTGCTGTTCTCTTGTGTTGTGTTGTGTTGTGTTGTGTTCGGGGGCCATTAATGCACAAGCATTGGAATCATGTGACCTAAATATGCTGCCACAGAGCTAATGGCATAATGGCGGAAGCCAGAGTAACAGCCAGGCACTAACCAACAACAACAACAACAACTCAAAAGCAAACATGCTAACAAAAAAGAAAAGAAAAGTTTAAGAAATCAACAGCAAAATGTTGGGGCAATTTCTCATCTGCCGGGCGACCACTTTAAAATGTTGCCACAAAATTGTAATTGAAAAGTCAATACTATGTAATTTGTTGCTGTTGCTTTTTTGTTGTCGTTGTTGTTATTAGAATGCAGACCCTTTTATTTATGTTCGGGCAACTCATTCAATTTATTTGTAATTTTTTAACAATTTAACAGCTAAAAAAGCGAACCAAAAAAAATTAAAAGAGATAACTTTTGTCCAAAACGCACTTGATGTGAAGGGCTTAAAACAAATACAATTATGCAAAACGCCCGGCAAAGCCACAAAACCAACAAAATAACATAGACAGACGGGGGGAAACGCTGCCCCCAACCCTGTTCCACCCCATCCCACCCTCAGCAAGCGAGCTGCGTGCTTGGAATATGTAATTCATTTGAAAGTTGCGTAGCTGTCGACTGAAATTAATTTAACTTTCAACCCAGCAGGAGGCAAAGATGCGATAAGGTCAAGGGTCATTGCTACTGTTATTGTTGCCGTTGCCCTTGCCGTGCTGCCGCTTGTTGTTTGTTGTTGCTGCTGCTGCTGCTGTTGTGCATTTGGTCAATTAGCAACGCTGCAAGCGGCTTAGAGGCCAGAAAGCGATTAATGCATTAATTCCATTTAAGCAGCTGCTTGAGAGACAGAGTGCAGCAGCCTCTCTCGACAACATCGTCGTCGTCGTTGTTGTGTCTTAATGCTTACATGCGTTTCGGGCTAACATCACATGTTTGCAGAGGGGGTCGAAGGGGAGTAGGTTAGTGAAGAGAGTGAGGGTGTGGTGGCATGACGCCATAAACTTCATCAGTCGCTCTGTGCCCCTCTCTATCTCATCGTGTCTGTATAAAAGTTTTAATTATAGTTACAGTTTGTTGTTGCTGGCGCTGCTGCTGTTGCTGCATGCCACTCATATCCTTGAGGCATTTTGGGTTTGTTGTTCTTTGTATGCAGCGTCGGAAATTGCAACTTGAAGCGGTTTTAGCTTAATTTGAGTTACTGCAAAATACACAAAACATAAAGCATCCACTGAGAAAAAATTTCAAATGTTCCTAGCTGTCATAAATAATGAAAAACGTAGAAAGATGTTTATTCAAAAATATTTAATAATGTTTGTTAAAAAAAAAACTCCAAAAAAGTTATAAAAATTTAAACTATTTTGGATTTTTAAAACTCAAGCTTATTCTCATAATTTTTAAGTGTAGACACACACTTATGCCCCCAAACTCAAACAAACACACACTGTTGGGTAAACATGGCTAGGCCCGGTTAGGCAGGATGTGCAGGATCTGGCTGTGTTCGTTGCGCTTGGTTTGTTCTGCCTTGCCTTTGGCTTGGCATTTTTGGCATTGCATCGAAAACTCTCGACAAAACAATGAGGCAAGCTGCATGCAACATGCAGCTGAATATATATGAATATGTACATAGGTTGATGCTGCTATTGCCAAAAACTTAAAATTATTTGCGGCATGAAAAATAAACTACCTAGGCAGCAAAAGAAAGAAACAAAATGGATGCCAGCATAATGTTTGCCTCTTGCCACAAAACATTGCTGGCAACCAACTTAACCGATTGACGTCAGTCAGGCAACGGGCTGACGAAAGCACATTGTCAGGTGGTGTTGTCTGATTGATTGTATGACCATTTGAGCGATTGATCGATGCTATGGACTAGTTAACACAAAAACCATAAATTTGCAGCTTTTGCAATTAGCACAAATTGGTTAGATTTGAGGGGAAAAGTTTATGTTGAATTGCGAAATGCATTAAAGAAAATATTGCGCATACGCACTGTGAGGTTGCTTGGCAAATAAATCTCAACTTTGTCCACACTCCCCCTCTGTGTTAGGCTTGGCCTGAAGTTTATTGCAGGCAAAAATTAAAATCTAAGCCCGCTTCATTTTGGGACACAAGTTGGCGACATTGGCGGCTTTGTGCTAATCACATCACGTGCGCCACGTTGTCTTTGGCCCCTAATACAAAAGCAAACACAAACACACACACACACACACATACTTACTGATTGTATTTATGCAACTATCTTATGTCGCAAAATGTGTTTATACCCAGCATACATTAAAAATGTTTAACAAGGGTCTAATGAAACTGTGTTGAAGTTGTGATAATCTGTGTAATAGGGTAAGATTCACGTTTCTGGGGATTATCATAAATTAAATAGAAGCGAAAAGCAGACCAGTGTTCTGAAAGTCCAAACGATAAGACATATCGATTAAGCTTCTTCGCCGAACTTTATCTAGTAAAGCCTATACAGGTTATCTTCTGGTCGTGCATGCCCCATGCTTTTTCACGCTTTCGCTTGTTATATATTTCTTTTTAGGGGCCATGTGCTTTTTTGGTTAGGCGTTGTGGTATTTGTCGCAATTGCCGTTAACTGTCAGCGCGTGTTTGTGTGACAGCAGCATGCGTGTTAGTGTGGTTGTGTGTGTGCGTGTGTGTTTGCTCGTTTCATTATCAAAGCCAAGTTTGCCACTAAGCACGTCGTAAACAATAAGTTGGCCCAACACGGTTATTGCTTTGTGCCCAGCAAACGGTGACGTTTATGCTCAGTGTGTGTGTGTGCGTTGTGCGCCGGAATGTCTTTATGGCATATATAATTTTTGCTTAAAATTATTTAATATGCCGCACTGTCCTGTTGCTCATGTCCTTGCATTCACTTACTAACACTCCTTTCTCTGTGTATGTTATTGTGTATACGTGTGTATGGGTGTGCGTGCTAGTGTGTCTATTGATATTCCTGGGGCTTATGTTATTACGCCTATAATTTCAATTTCGGGCAGCCCTTAATGCCAAACAACGCGGGATTGATTATGAACTTCCTTTAATACTAATTGCTTTAAGAATATTTCGCATTGAAGACTGATTCTTGGCATAAATCAGAGTTCGATCCATTACAAATTAAAAGTCACTTTCGAATGCCTTTTGTACTTATTTTTAGCAACAGCTTCGTCGGCCAAAAGTAATATTTAACGTAAAGCTTCTTAAAGCTTAAAATAAATATCCATTGACTGTACGAAAAAAAGTCACATTTAAATAGTATTTAAATTATTTAAAAAGCTTTGCTGGCATTTTATTTATGTTTGCTCTAAAAAGTATGCTATAAAATATTTGTGAAATGTGTAAATTAAAAGTGTTTGGCAACAAATTTTTGCATTTAACTATGCAGCTAGTTCCATTTAAACTAAAAAAAACAAAACTGCAGAGCTATAAATAACTGCATAGAAATATATAAATGTGTGTACACTTTTATATGGTAAATAAAGTCTTTTCCCCCAGGTACGGCTAACTGTTGGAAAATTGACATTTTAACTGGGTGCTAAGTGCTAGTTTTAGTGGCAATCTTCTTCATTAACTCCTTTTCTGTTGCATTCTAATTTAAATTAAACTAATTTGTAAATCTTAAACAAGCGCACTGTGAGTAAGACCTACCAGAAGGCACTTGGCTCAGTTGTATGCCCTCAACGTGCCCTTGCAACATGCACACACACACATACATATATGCACATAAAAACGTAGTGTATTTTTAACCCAAATCCATTAGAGCAGTTACTCAAGAACGCTTTAGATATTTATGTGCTGTGCGCTGTTAGCTACAGATACACGCATACACACATACCAACAGCGCAAAAGAAACACTCCACAGATGCACAGATACAGATGCAGATGTTGATGCGTGTAGATACACAACATAGGTCACATACACATACATACATACATACGAGCGAGCTCAGCGGCAGGAAACATCAAGTAAATAGCAAACGGCGACTGCACTTGGGGGCAAATAACGCTGGCAAACAAATACGCAAACATTTATAAGACTGCTAAGCTCATAACGAAATGCACTTACACTTGACAAACGCACATACACACACACACAAATACAGATGTGGCACCTTCACCTATGAACCCACACAAAGGTACACACACACACACAGTAGCACATAGAGAAACACATAGTCCGCAATACCTCAAGCATACCAGGCAGCTTTAGAGTGTCAAATGCCTGAGCAGCTGCTGCCTTATTTACACTAGAAAAAAAGAATGCAAACTTTGATTTCTAGATAATTCTTATATGTATTCACAGTTCTTATTTCGTATTAAACCTTTTTTAATTCATATAAAACTTCTAAAACAAATGTGCCTCAAGCCAATTTACCAAAATTCAACGTTTGGTTTTTTTCTTGAGTGCATTGCAATACGTACATATCAAGTATACGACCCCTAGAACACACACATACACATACACAGTATAAGAGGGAGACGCGTGTTTATCTGACATTCATACGGCTACCCCATGTGGCAAGAACAGCGACCTCATGTGCGCTCAGCTGATGAATAGTCTTCAGTTACTCAGTAGCTTAAGACTAACAAAAAATAGCGAATGTGTAAGAGTGAGAGTGTGTGTGTGTGTGTGTGTTTGCCCGCAAATCGCAGCTGGTCAAATGTAATTAACTGCATATTTCTGGGGAAATTAAGAAATTGCCCAGCCAGACAGCTGCGGGCGTGCCACTTGCTTTGCTTGCTTACTCGCTCGTTGCAAGTTCATATGCAACACACACATGCAGCAAACCCCTCTCTACACCCCTCGCAGTTTGTCAGTTAACTGCAGCCTGCATATGGCGCCCGCATCGCAGACACACACTCACTCACACACACGCACGAACACACACTAGCATACATACATACATTCTTTCACATGTCCGCGCATATTAAAAGTTTAATGTAAATGTAATGAGCGCCAGCGCATGCAAATGAACAGTTTTGGCTTTGGCCTTTTCACCTCTCCATCCTCTATCTTCTCTCCCCCTCTCTTTCTCGCTTTGGGTGCAGCATATGATGTTGTTCTTTTGCCATCCTCTCTCTCTCTCTCTCTCTCTCTTTTTTTTTCGACTCTCGCTAATGAGTGCAGTCACTTAAACGCGCGGAAATTGTTGAAAAATTTAAAATGTGTTTAGCGCATTGACTGCCATCTGCTTGCTGCCAGCTTTCAGCCACGGTCCATGGAACTTAGTTCGACATGTTGCATGTATGCTTGTATATATGTATATATTCATGGGCTTTGCGGTATAGTGTATGTTTTCAACTAACTTGCAGCTGTCTGCAAGACTTTGATGTGATTAGAATAATATATATTGAGTTGCGGGTTAAAGTGAAGCTTTTTTACTTTTACATAAGTTGACTGACAGCTGAAACTTAGTTAAAGTCTTTGTAAACTTATTTTAAAGTTTACTTAAATAGTTTAATTTAAAGTTCGTTTATAATAAAATACAGTCCAGACTGACCCTTGCCGAAGGAAAGAATCAAATTCAAATTGAAAATCGACTAAAAATTAAGTTTCTTTATTTTGTATTAGTCTAGACTCTAGAGTGTAAATCAAGACTTTTGGTATATTGCATAAGAAAATTGGGCTTATTTTGAGGAAGTTATGGCAATCAGAAGTTTCTTAGGAAAAACATATACAGTAGTGATTCGTATCAATTTTAGGTCGTTTTTACATAGTCTTCAAAAAAATTATTTTACAGTGGTCGCATTTTCGCCAAGTTGATATGCAAATGGTACTAAGAAAGCTTATTTCAAAATTCTTTCAAAATTGCGTCTGTTTACCTTTTTTCTAGTACAATGTTTCTGCAGCTGTAATAAAAACCAGACAAATGATATAATTACATAGAAGCTTGTCAAAATTTAATTTAAATTCCACAAAAAATAAATAAACGCACCAAAGCGAACGCATTTTGGGCCAAGTTATTAAAAAATGTGTGTAATGAAAGGCCGGCTAATGAAAAGTCTCATGGCTAACATTAAGGCATGCTCTTGGCCATTTTGGACCAGACCTATAAATACATGTACAGTACAGTACATATGTATATTAATAAAGTCTGCTGTTGCCTTGGGTTTTGTTGCAGCGTCTGCTAATTGAATTGGCTGCCTTTGCTGAGGGGAATTTTAATACACCTGTCGCATATATACATACATACGTATTTACACGCACGTGCGCACAACACTACTACTACTACAGCAGCCGGCTGCCACGCCTACTTGTCGAAACACACACAGAGAGAGAAACAGTCCCAATGCCCAATTCAGCATGTCCCAATGGTGTGCACCTTAATACGCATTCATGCGTACAAAGAGGCGTATGAGTGCTGCGATATCTGCACAGCTATCTGCTGCTGTTATCTGTTTGCCAGCAAATGATGACTATGAGACAAGGATGCCATTTTCAGCTCAGCCTCTTTAGTCTTTTTCATTCGCTTACACGCTTTCCCTGCAGCACTCTCCACCACCTTCTGCGCTCGCTCGCTGTCTGTCGGCATCTTTTAGTCCCTGTAGGTGCTTCACTTTGCCTTTGCAGGCGTTTAATTAAATGAAGTCGTTTGCATTAATGTTGTCATTACGCATTTGCCTACGGCAGCAGTGGAAACGGCAAAAGGCGCTCACGAAATTCATTATATAAATGGAGCACAGGTGCCGCCTATTGTCCAATGAACTGACATATGCTCAATTCACATCTAGAAATTTGTATTTATCAGCGTTTAGGTTGCATGAGTTCATGTATCCGATATGACACGGAGCCAAGTCGAGACACAATTCAAAGACAATTTCATCAACTTAATGCTGATTGCAATCATTACGTAATTGCATTTATACAACGTTCATACACATGTACTACTGCATCAATTGATATTCAATTGGGCCAGCAGTCAACCCATACCAAAAACTTTGCACTACAGTTCGAAAGGTTAAAAAGGTTCTTAGAAGCACCTAAGGTGGTGCTCGATTTCTGTAATTTAGACTTAAACATTGATAATTCAATACTAAACGAGCTTAAAGGCAGCAAGAATATTATATGTTCCTGTATCTGCTATTAAGCTTAAGTTAAGTTATCTTAGCAGATGTTTAATGAAGTCTCTTTTAAGTTGACAGCTAGCACTATTTGTGGTGTATTCAATTTACTTACTGTATCTCTTTTACTTTGCTTAGTTAGCTCAAGTTATTTGTACACACTCTCTGGCACTTTGACGGCCATTTTGCTGGAGTCTGGCCAATGTTTAAGTGCGGCCATAAGAGACAGAGAGAAGGCTAAAGCTTTAGTTGGCACTTTTGTTGCATGGCAGCTGCTACTGCTGCTTGTGGCTGTTGCTGCTGCTGCTGCTGTACTATGGCTAAATCTAAATTTGTGTTCTTTATTGCTTCCCTTTTTCGAGATGGCAAACTGGGATGCGCCAATTAAAGTGCTCGCCAGAGTTTGCGGTAATTAAGCACACGGATAGCGTCAGGCGCCGTTAGACTCGGCCATTTGGCCATTTGGCCAGTCACCAGTCAGTCAGTCTACATCATGTTGCTGGGTCAACAGCAGTAGCAGCACTGGAAGTGTGTATAGTATGTGTATAAAAGGAATGGAAAACCAATCGACACAAGTGGCAGGTGGCAGGCGGCAGGCAAAAAGGTAGCAGGTAGCTGTCCATCTAGCTTGGGGCCGTTTTTGTGGTCCACTGAACCTGGACTGTGAAGCCGTGCTTGATTTGATTTGTGCCCCCGAATATTGCTGCGCCTGGCATGCAAAACAATCAGCGCGTGTGTGTGTGTGTGCAAAGACAACATTCTCAGCGCCCACAAGAATGACCAGCTGTTGCAAGTGCAACATTGCCTATCCACTATTCACATCCAGTCACTTCAATCCCACACACTTCGATTGACGCACAAGAAATCCAATGTGTGAATGAATCACCAAAGAACAGTACCCGATTTTGGCGACCACACGAAACTACTTGCTCTGAGCCACTTTGCTTTCAACTCATCGCAACCACAATGTGCTCTCAAACGACTTAGTTAGTTTTGAGTGTGATTCATATGAATCTTACGCAAACCACACGCATACTTAAGACTCAGACTATGCGAAGGTTTTGTGTGTGCTTTAATTAAAATATAAATTGTAATTTGTTACCATTCTTAAATGAACAATTTATTGCAACAATAACAATAATAAACTAGCAATAATCAGTGGCCAGATCTGGGCATTCTTAAATTGCATTAGCCGGATGTGTAAACAATTTGTTTACTATCTGAACATCTTGCAGTCGTGTGCCATATTTTATTAATAAATAGCTTTTAACAAAAGTGCAGCACAAAAGGATGAAACATGCGCTGTTTTTGTGTTCATAAACCATTCATTTAAAATAGACACAACGGAAACTTTAATTGACTTGAATATGTAAAAATATTTAATCGATTCTTTATTACTTTTAAAGGGTTTTACATAGTTTGTTTGATCTTCCAATTTTTAGTTGCATGATATCGATTCTCTTTACAACACCCCTTGGCATATTCAAAGTATTACAACACTGCTTGCTAAAGTTTTTAGAAGAAAACGCAAATTATACTGGAAAAAACAATGTATTTTGTGTATTACTTCTACTTAAGCATTTTTTAAGTGGACAGACAAGTTAATAAAAACATGAGAAGAGGCCAACAGCTTGCCTCCAGATGGTTTGCTGTACTTTGTAGCGTCTGGTTAATCCACTCAATGTGATGCCACACATCTGTGTATATTGATGGCATCTCCGCTGTGCCACAACCGATACGATGCGACACAAGGCCAACCAGCGTATCATTTGTGATCAACGGAGAACCTGTGTCGCCCGCACAAGGATTCTGATCCAGTTTGCCATCAAAGTTGCCGGCACATAGCATTTCGGGATAAAGATTCTTAAGCAGGCTAACGCAACTGTTGCGGGCCAAAAGCGTGACATCAATGTGCAGCAAATTGCCAGCCAGTGGACCACCCTGTAATGTGATATACCTAAAGTTGTGGTTAGAGGTTCGTTAATAAAGGAGTTAACGCTACCTTGTACATACGTCCCCAGCCTAGCACTGTGTACGTGATGTTATAGCTTGGCTTTGCAACGGGCAATTTGATAATACTGATAGCCGGATTATTATCTGGCCATGATTTCTGTAGCATAATTATTGCAATGTTGTTCTTGCTTTCGAGTACATAAGTTTTGGGTATAAAAACCTTTCTCACATGCCTTTGGACCGTTGTATTCACAGATATAAGACGATTTGGTGTGCCGCCCACAACGGCCATAGCTCGTTCCATATGCGGGCATTTGTATTTGCTTTTAAGAAGATATTAAGTATACGCAAAATAATAGGTAGAAAGCATTTACCCACCTCATTGTACACATGGCGGCAGTGATCACAAACCGTGGCGCTATAATTGCCCCACCGCAGTAATGGTTATCACCAAATATAATCTGTGGATGGCGTGTACGTATGGAGACAACATATTTGGCAAGCTCCGCTGTGCGTGCATCTCTCTCTGGTGATGTTAAACGTTTCTCACGTCTTAGACTTAGACTGTTGTCAGCCTGGATGACAGAATTCCGTAGCAGATAAAACAGCGCAAGCATATTCAAAATTGAACTGAAACAATTTCGATATTTCATTTCAGGCGACAAACATTTCAAATGTGTGTTGAGTGCGGTTTGTTAAAATTTAACAGACAACAAACTGTGGACCATTTGCTGATGCATTCCTTGATTTCATCTATATAACATGGTCTACATGTCGAATGTGTATTATTTGTGTGCAACTGTATTCTGAATCGAAATACTGAACATAACAAATTAATGTTACTTCTGCCTCTCTTGACTTTTACGAATTTTATATTTCTATATTCTTGCTCTTTTTGGGTCTCGCAATTGCATTTTAAAATGAATTTTTAATCTAAATTAGCTCGAATTGCCGGAGCTGGCTCTTATAGCAACATTTTTTTTATTGCCCTTTCACTCGGTTTTACTTATAAAACGTAATTACATTTCTTGGCATACTGCAATCTAGTAGTAAATCAAGCTTTGGACTTAAAAATAGCACAGAAATTGTTTGTGCGCCCTTTTGATAACTATTTATAGGGTAAGGTCTTAAAATAGAAACTGCCACAAGAAAATACAAAAGCAAAGTTAGAAATATGGCAATAAAATACAGCATTAATATTGGCTACCGTGTGGGATTTGTGTAGGATAAGTTCTAAAAATCCTAAAGCTTGGCTATTTATTATTATTAAGTTTTATTGTGCAATTTTTTTCTTATTTGAACGTAGACTTGATGTCGATTTAATGCTGTCATTCGTAGATTTCAATTTAAGTTGAAATTTGATTAGGTTTTAAATGATTGCTTCCAAAAACTTTTGTGCCATGTGTCCTCATCTCGGCACAGTTTAGTTATGGCTGTGCAAATTTTTTTTTTTGTCATTGTCAGTCAACGATTCTGAAATACTTTTAGTGGACTTCCAGAGAACTGTTATGTGGCTGTGGCTGACTGGGCATGACTGGGCATGGGTTTTGGGTTGGGCTTGGCTTGGAACTTGCTGAAGCGGGCAACCCGCTTCAATGTCACTTTAGTTGACAGCTGTTCCACTAAACACTTGACTATTGTAATTTCCAATGTGTCAGACAATATTGTGGTTGGGTTGTTAGAGGGGAGAGGCATTTGTGCTTGAAGTTTTTATTGCGTGACTTCCTTTTTGTGTCCTTTTTTGGGATTCAACAGCCACTTTTAGCCATTATATACACATACACACACATATATATTTGCTATGTATTATTATATATGTATATGTTTGAATGTTTGTAGCTGAAGCAATGTTCTCAAGTATGTTTTAAGCAAACTTTGCTCACAAACTTTGTGGCAAAAGTATTTTTGGACTACAAGCGAACGATGCTCAAATATTTTCATTTGCTGTTGCCGCTGCTGCTGCGTCAGCTGCACCAAATAATTGTGGTGCCTCTGTGTCTCCCCGCCTTTCTCTCTCTTCTCTCGTCATCGCCCTTAATCTTCTCCTCCTTTTTGGCCTATTTTTGGACAGTGGCACATCATGGACTGGCCGCTTCGCTGATTTGTGGCAAGCAAATTTATTGACAATTCATGGCAGCACCACAACCATCACCACCAACACCAAACACCACCAGCAATAAACACCGCACCAACCCAACAGGCCGCAAAAGCTGTTCAAGCGTTTTTTGTGTTGAACTTTGGACGCAAGTTTGTCGCAAGTTGCGCTTTCCGGCTGGCGGTCCATGACAAAGTGCCCTGCCCATTAAGCCGTCGACTTTTCATTTTTCATCTTTTTCTCCTCCTCCTCTTTCATCATCTTCTTCTTCTGTTGGTGTTGTTGCTGTTTTAACACCCATCGAGCCGAGGACGAGCTGAATCTGTGCCTGCAACTGGCCAAAAGACAACAAAGTTTTAAATTAATGGCACTCAACTATTAGCAAAAAATTAAAAAGCCGCTCGGTTTATGTCTACAAACTTCAAGAGCGCCTCGCTGCGGTATATTAAAGTGGGGCAATATGAAGAATGTGGGGAGTGGATGGGTGGATTTGTGGGTGGTTGGTTGGTTGATGTTTTTAAGCTTCGGTTATTGAGCTTGAAATAAAAAAGTTGCACACTGTGTGTGGGTCAATTAGCGCTGACAGCGACTTTAAAAACATGCAACAGGCAACAAAACTGCAACACAGTGTGGCAATGGGCTGTGGGAGCTGTACGTTTGTGTGTGTGTGCGTTGCAATAAATATGAAAAATAATGCAGTCAAACGAAACCGATTGTGTAATGCACTTTATTAAAGTTGCGGAACGATATATCTTGAAAACTTGCTGACTTTAACTTGAATAAAATGTGTCTGTCCTGAACTCTGTTGAAATTATAAATAGTTTAACCCTATTAACATTACTAACATATAAATTAAATCATTTTTATCGGTATTTTAGTCCACTAGTCGGCGTAGAAACCAAGTCTGGGCAGTCTATCTAACTTATCTACGGTTTTCGATAAAAGTTGCGTTAACCAGAAATCAAGTATTTGGTAGAAAAACATAAATATATTTATTTTCATATGGTTTCGAGTGAAACAAAACCAATATACTTCTGGTTACCCTTGAGCATAAAAAACTTTTGTTGCATTGCCATTTCTGTGTACATGACATGAGAATGCACTTTCACAAGGAACTGGCCAAGATGGCCGCCAGCAACTGTAACTGTTAGCTGACACTGTAGCATTTGGTTCTGCTACTATGTAGAGAGATAGATAGAGAAAGCTGAACTTGGTCAACAGCCTGAAGTAATCGGATGCTGTGACACATTTATTAAAAATTTATACAGCTTACAGCACCTGAGTTAATAAATTAATACACTTGATTTGTGTGCTGCTCACTTTGTCTTTCTGTGTGTGTGTGTGTGTGTGTCGGTGTCTGGCCAAGCTTTGTCTACCTGTGTGTGTGTGTGGTAGCAAAATTAATTCGAATTTATTGCGCAACTCGAGTCGTGCTGTAAGTGCAAACTCATGTCGCTCATACGCCGCGTCTGCCGCGCAAATTAATTAAACAATTTTGCAATTGTTGGAGGTGTACAGCAAACGACGTCGACGACGAGGAAGAAAAAGACACACTGAAGAGGTTAGCTGCGGCAACCTTAGTCTCAGCCACAGAGCTGATGCATTGCTTTTTGGGCGGCACTCTAATTGAATTAAAGGCGCAACAAGATAGCGTCGTCGTCGTCGTCGACCTGGCCAATAATTAAAAGCGGTTGGCCAATAATCAATTGGCACAGCACACAGCTGGATACAGGTACCAAACACAGTACAAAGTCCAACAAACAACAAACTGTTTGACAGTTGACAAAGCAACGGCAACAACAGTGGGTTAGCCAGCCAGCCAGCCACTGGCAACACGAGGCAGGCAGGAGTTATCGTTGTGGCAGCATTCGAGTAATAGAAATAAATTGATGCTGCACGCAGCTTTCTTGCTGCTTGCTTCTCTTAACAACAGCAGCAGCATCTTAGCCATCGTCTTGCCATCGGCCAAGTCAAGTGCCCACTTGTACGCTCCTTCTCTCCAGCTTGCTTTCATTCTTTCTTTCTTTCGGCGAGTGCATGTGTGTGTGTGTGTGTGCTTTAGCTCATGAATTGCCAAGTGAGCCAGTTGCCAGGCAGCCGCTTAAAGCTAATGAAGCGACAGCTCGCGTGTGTGCCTCTCAGTGCGTGTGTTAGTGTGTGTATACTTGCATCCTTTAATGTGTTTTGGTCCCTTTTGAACATTCGAGATTATTATAAACGGGTATGCTGACTGACTAAAGATTCTAGCGACTTGGGAAAATATTTTCTTTTAAGAAAGTTTATAATTAATATCTTAGGAGCCTCATTTTTATTCAAAAGGATTTGAATAGCAATAATACCTATTAGCTATTAGTAAGAGCTCCTAGACTCTTTATTAAGTATTCACTTATAGGAGTATTATACAAAAAAATTCTGGTTTTTATTTTTGCCGATAGTTTGATTCGATTTTAAGCATGACGAAGTATATATATTATGTAGAGAAGAAGTTTCTTGCAGTATTTTTTGTTTATACAATTTTTCAACCATATTTTTTATATAAAACTTAGCAGATTATAGAAGATAAAATAATCTTAGTATATTTTAATTAAATACTTGGTATTTGCTAGTCGGTCGCTTTTGACTTGATCATTTTCTCACTAAAATGTTTTGTTCTTGTTCTTTTCTGCGCACGTAATTAAATCTAACTTTATTAGCACATTTGCTCAAGTGAGCGTATTCCACTTTAACGTTATGTTCTTTGCATGCACACAAGTAAGCTCCCCTTCCTATTAAATCCTTACTATATACCATATACACCACCACAAACATCCCATGAAATATTTAAAGAAATGCAAAAGACTAATATACACACAACTAAATACCCAATGTCCACCTGTGCGAACTGTTCAATGAATTTTGCTTAAGTATATCCGTAAAAATGAAAGCACTCGATTGATTATCATTTTCTGATTTAAACTAACTAAGTTTTTTAATATATTTAAAAGCGAAATTTAGAAAGCCAAAGTGACTTTTTTTTAATACCATTTTGCTTCTAAAAACTATCAAATATTTTTACTGCTTTGACACAAAAATCTTTTTTGCAATCGTTCTTAAGCTCTTGTAGTCAGGTGAAGATAATACGCATTTAGTTTTAGCTTTATGAAGTATACAATATATTTAATATTATTATAATATACAAGTTGTTCAACTATTGTTGTTACTGTTAATTGTTATTGTTGAATGTTGTTGTTAATTGCAGTTGTTGTGTTGAAAGGTCCAGCCACCTGTAGCCACCACAAAAATAATTATGAACCACCACCACCAACCAACCAACCAATCAACCAACCACCACAACACCACTCTCCGTCACAATCTCTTTTTATCTCTTTTTTTTTATATCTTTATATAAATGTTCAACTATTTTTGTTATGTAGCAGAACCCATTCCAAAAACTACAGAACACAAAATGTTTATAATGGCCATTTGGTAATTAATTTAACTATCTGCTCACATTTCTCTTGTTTTCCATAAAAAAAAAAAACAAACAAAACGAAACGAAACCAAACGAATGTAAATCAACAAAACTGTGATGCAAATTAATGCGCAAAATGCAACAAATAAAACACAATTATGAACAAAAACAAAAATAAATAATTAAAATAATAACAACAACAACAACTCATAGCTGAACACTACAAGGCCACGCCCACTGGCCGCCTTTGCCGTGCTGCGGCCATCGATGTCGATGTCGACGTCGACTTTGACGCAAGCTGTGACGTCAAACATTCTGACTCTGCTGCTGCTGCTGCTGCTTCTGTTGCCGATGATGCTGCTGATGCTGACGATGATGAACGATGGCGGCCAAATGCTCTAAATGCAGGCCATGACAAAACAGCAACAACTACAATAGCAATACATCAAAACAACAACCACAACAATAACAAGAAGACAACAACAACTACAACAACAACAACAACGAGTCAAAGATTAACGCCTCGAGCTAGCTTTCCGGAGATAATGCAGCCACGTCTGTCGCTCAACGGCATGTTGAATCCACCGTACCCCTCGCTGATGCCCTCGCCGCGTCCCCTGTACAGGGATCACAGCTCCAGGTCGATCAACCCGTTGACAGCATACGAACAGCAAATGGCCGAGCTCGATGGCAGTTTCTATGCAAGCAATGCGGCTTACTTGGGTGCTGGCATGGGTGGCAGTGCAGGCGGTGCTACAACGTGCACAAATTTGACACTGGGTGGTGCAAGTGCAACGAACATTACAACGTCCGCCAGTGGCGGTGGTGGTGCTGCTGGTGGTGGTGGTGGTCTTAGTGGTGGCAGTAGTGGTGGTGGTACTGGTGCCTTTCACACAACCGAACTCTCAATCACACCAACAATGCCAGCTGATGAGCAATTTATTGATTTGGGTAGCCTGCGTCGCTTCTCAATCGATCGTCAGAGCTTTCTTGGTAAGGTGTATGTGTGTGTGTGTATTCCACTCCTTGCTGCCTGTACCCCCCTTCCTGTACACTTCCAAAGAAAGTTGCACTCAATTTGGTTTCTTGTGTTAAGTTATCTTGTTGTAAACTATATCGTGATAATATCTAAAACAAAATCCCGTTTAAAAAAAAACTTCCAAAGAAGTTTATTTTTATTTTTGTTCAAGAAATTTCTTGGTCCTTTCATCCCAAAAAATAAAATGTAAGTCCATCTTACTGCCTACTAATGGAGATTTCCATTTCTTTTTGCAGATTTAGGCCCCAAGTTTGGCATGTCCCAGCCAAAATTTGGCCAGAGCGTTTCGCAACAAGGTTTCTTTACGTCGCACGACAGTTTGGCCACACCATGCGCTTCCCGTGCATCGAACTCGCATATGGCCACCGTAAGCACTGCCTCCGAAATGGATTTATTGCACAACAAGCAACGCACCAACAACAACAAATCGCGCGGACGTCTGAAAACCACTGGCGGCGATCAGCCGCTGCTGGGCACCTGGAATCGATCCACAGGCCGCGGCTCGCAGGATAACACCCTGGGTGGTGGCGGTGGTGCCACAAGCGCCCTAATGGGTCATACCCAATATGGCGGCAACTATTGCAATGGCACCGATCGGTAAGTGAACAATCGAAGAGAAAGAATCAGATCTCTTTTAATGATTTTACCATCGATTCTTTTTTGCAGCTACCCACGCTCACGTTCACAGCAGCATGCGCACCACAATGCTGGATCGCAGGGATCACATCATCCGTACCAGCTGCAGCACTCTGCCTCAACGGTGTCGCACCACCCGCACGCACATGGACAGGCGACGCAGGGCGGCCCTGGGCCGCCACATGGCGGCGGCCATACGCATCAGACATCACATGGCGGAGGCGGTGGTGGGCATGGTGGTCCGGGCTCTGGCGCTCCTAGTCAACATGCCGCACAGGGGCATCATCATAAGCCACATCGCACTGCCTCGCAACGCATACGTGCCGCAACGGCTGCCCGCAAGTTGCACTTTGTATTCGATCCAGCGGGGCGACTGTGCTACTATTGGTCAATGGTCGTCTCGATGGCATTCCTGTATAATTTCTGGGTGATAATCTACCGCTTCGCCTTCCAGGAGATCAATCGGCGAACGATTGCAATCTGGTTCTGTTTGGACTATCTGTCAGATTTTTTATATTTGATCGATATATTCTTTCACTTTCGCACTGGATATCTGGAGGATGGGGTGCTACAAACGGACGCACTCAAATTGCGCACACATTACATGAACTCAACCATATTCTACATTGACTGCCTGTGCCTGCTGCCGCTGGACTTTCTCTATCTATCGATAGGCTTCAATTCCATACTGCGCAGCTTTCGTTTGGTCAAAATCTATCGATTTTGGGCATTTATGGATCGCACCGAACGGCACACAAACTATCCAAATCTTTTTCGTTCAACGGCGCTCATACACTATCTGCTTGTGATATTCCATTGGAACGGCTGTCTATACCACATCATACACAAAAACAATGGATTCGGTTCACGCAACTGGGTCTATCACGATTCCGAATCGGCGGATGTCGTCAAACAGTATCTGCAGAGCTACTATTGGTGCACTTTGGCCCTAACGACCATCGGGGATCTGCCCAAGCCGCGATCCAAGGGCGAATATGTGTTTGTGATATTGCAATTGCTATTTGGCTTAATGCTCTTTGCCACAGTCCTTGGTCATGTGGCCAACATTGTGACGTCTGTGAGTGCGGCGCGCAAGGAGTTTCAAGGTGAGTGTATTTGAAAATACAAAAATATTCAACAAAAATACTTTACAAAGTGCTGTGCTTAAGTTATGCACAAACAGATTAAAATCCTGAAAACCAAAAGGAATTTCGCTTTGAAAATATCTTTTAATATTTTGCATTTAAAACTCAATGTATTCATCAAAGACAGGCAAAAAGACAATGTTTAAATTTTTGTATCATTATTCGTTGTATTTTTCTTACACTCTTTTGCAAAATCCTTATCTTGACAATGGTAAGATGGAATGTATAAATTGTTGTTGTTGTTTGTTCTTTGTGGCTTTCAATATTTACGAGCTGTCTGATTAAACTGTTGCACAGAGGGAAAAAGAACTAGGTTAGATATACACACACAGACGCACATACATATGGGAGCAATAATCCGATGCAAACACACATATACATATACACAGCAACAGGATGACGGACTAAAAACCCCAACAGACAAAGACACATAGAGCGAAAGAGAGAGAGAGAGAAAGAAAGATGAATGAAATCTTGGGGCTTAGAAAGCATTTGACAAAAGCAGAACAATGAGTCAAGGCGCACTTAAAAATGTATGCAAAACTTTTTCCGCTTTGGCATTTTAGCTGCTTAAAAATGAGGAAAACTTGTTGTGCGGGCATTGTATACTACAAAAAAATGTATAAATATACCATGTATATCTGTATTTATTCAAAATCCAGCTGAGCTTCAGAGATGTTGCTCATTTTTTTTTCTGTGGCAAGTCAAGAAGACTCCAGTCTGTCGCAAGCTGCTCCTTGAGCATTTAGCATAGTGTGCTGTGCTGTAGTGAAACTTGTGAGCTCAGTAGGCCATGCGGCCATTAGCTAAATGAACTCGTTTATTTGGGCCTCCATAAATAAGTGGGCAAAATGCAAGTGTCGCCAATGCAGTGCCAGTGCCAGTCCTCCCATTTGGCTCTCCTGTCGTTCATTCATCGTTTTAATTTCAAAGAAACGCCCAAGTCAAATGGCCAGCGAGCAGCAAGCAATTCAAGGGAAATGGACAAAAGTGGGCGAAAAACTTTCATTAGGGCGACGTCAGCTGAAAATATTAAGGCCACTCAACAACGGCAATGAGCCACAAAGTAAAAATGCCCCCAAAGGACAACCAGACATTGGACATCGGACAACGGGCATTGGACATGGGACAAACAAAGCAATTCCTTCAGCTCATTGATGGGCGTGGCACAGTAAACTGCATGCTGCTGATGCCTCCTCGTCCTGCTTCTTCGACATGTTTACACAACACTTTTTCATGTGTTGCCACACACATACACAAGGGACAACAGCGAGCGAGAGAGAGATGAGAGGAGGAGGAGAATGTGGCAGCTCAAGCGGGGCGGCAAAAAGTCAGCAAGCAAAGCTCAGCGGCTTAATGGACGAAACGTGCTGCTGCATTAATTTCTGGATTTTATGCACTTGCAACCTTTTTTCCCTTTTTGGCTTACTTTTTTGTTGTCCTTCTTATATTTGCATGCTGCAAATCTCAATTTTTATTGCAGCACTCGAATTTTTAGGTCATTCGCTTATAATTTTTATGCTCCTGTGAAGGGTATTATAAATATGTCCTCTTTTTTTTTTTAGTAAAAAGCATTAAATAGTTATTTGTGAGCACATCAACTAAATATTTCACTACTTAAGTAAATTTTTACTTAATTTTTATGAAGGAGAAAAAATCATTAATGATTTAGCACCTTAAATTTACATTCAGCCCTATACAAAACTAGAAATTTGTAGGCAACTTTTAGCCCTGGCCACTCGAATGCATAAATTCAAGAAATTCACTGAGTTTTACGTGACCACCACCACGCTTATCCATTTGGGCAATCAATAAGTGGCTATCCTCCTCGCTAATAACCACACCCTGAGCGGCCATTATGACTCGCACATCGAGAGCATTGAAATAGCCACTGTCATGGCGATCAAACACCTTGAAGGCAAGTTGCAAATTGTCATCGCTTTCGATGTCACGCAGCCGTGGCGCCATTATCTTGAGGAACTGATTAAAGTTAATGCTGCTTTTGCCATGGCAATTGACTGCCGTAAGTTGATCGTAGACATCCGATTCCGTTGGCTCTTGGCCAATGGCAAACATGATGAGACGCATTTCCGACGCAGATATCTCGTCATCGTGATTCACATCATATTTGTCAAAGACCTCGCGCAGCTCTTCCAGCAGCTCGGGCGACAAAAGATGCGGCATTGGCGAAACAAACTAATACCAAAAAAAAAGGAAACCAAAGCAAATATAAAAATATTTAATGTACTATGTTTTTGGAGCAACAAATAAATCGAAAAAAAAAACCCAACTGACAGTCAACACACAGCCGCATAACTTGAACTCGAGGGCTAATAAAACACTTAGGTGACCGTTGCGCATCGCTGAGTCGGCAACTTTTTTCTCCTACTTTGCCATTCGAAAACTTTTAGCACTCATTCCATTTTTATCCACAATAATAATAATACATCATATAACCATGGACATAAGCGAGAGCGAACGAGAGAAACCATCCATCAATTTGTCAATTCAGCGCTTGCTTGCTTCAAGTGCACGCGCCGACCACAAGAAAGCAAACGATGCTCTCGATGTGATGTGGCAAGAGCTTATAGGGGAGAACAGAAGCAGGCTGCCGCAATAAAAACATGACCACAGCCCGAATGCAGCATTCATTCGACGCTCAAATGCTCTTCAAGTGCGGCCTCGTATGTGTTACATATTATCGCATATATAACTCATACGACGTGTATGTACGTATGTACTACGGCTTGTGTCAACAGGAAAAAAAAAGGTTAAGTAAGAACCAAGTGGGCTGTAAATATTATGAATGTGTTAAACATACATATATGCAATTCTCCGTATAGTTACAATATTCATGCGTTATTTAACACTAACAGCGAATGGCTTTCTGAAGAGCTGCTATTGAGTACGGTGTATTCGTTGACTGCCAGCAAGATATTGTATTTATATAATAAAGAGTTTTAAACTCAGCCAAGAAAATTGTTTTTCATCAAAAGCCCTTTAAGCTCTATAAACCAAACACAACATTTTCTAAAATAGTTTTACAACTTTATCTGTTTGAAATACCTTGTGGCATGAGACTTGAATTCATATTAAAAGCTGTCTAACTAAATAGTCATCAATCTTAAAGTTTTTGCAAAGTATTACAACATTTTCCTTACGCCATTTATTTTCATTAAACTTTTGTGGCGCGACTTTACTTTACTGTTTTTAGCTGCATAATCCTTCTATTAATGAGCATTTCCCTTCTGTTTTTTTTGCTGGTTATTTATAATTCCGCTTTAAGCTTATGCAGCAATAAATAAATACGTAGCCCACCGACTTGACATTTTCACTCTGATCTCGTTGATATCTCAACCTTTTCTTTGCGACTAACCCATTCAATGCTCCTCTTTTTTTTGTTATTCTGTTTTACTCTACGCCATTTTCTTTTACACGCAGTTTGCAGGGAAATATTGCAAATACCGCTAGTCATGGCTTAGAGCGTAACACTTTAGTGATGGCCTTCTGCTACATTAAGCAAACTCCTTCCTCTGGCCAACAACTTAAAAACTTATATACATACATACATATATATTTACTTAGTAACTGCCCGCATTCGTGTTCTTCTCTTCTATTCTTGGGTTCTCTCTCTCTCATCTTACGTTGTGTTTTTGTTACTTATTGGATAGAGATGGGAGGTTCTGGTGCATGAAAATTGATTTTCAAATAGTTGGCCAGCCTTTTTTTTTCAAATTTGATTGACGTTATTACATTACATAACATCACATCAGGCGCACAGGAGTAAAGCTTACACACACACACACACGCTTGGGACTTATACAAGCAGCTGGTTTAAGTTATTCATCCATTTAGCCCCACTTACCGAACCAAACTGGCTGACTGGGCTGACTGGCAGCATCAGCACAACAAGTGGAAAACTGTCATTATGTTTGAGTTATTGATGGTTTTTCAAAATCATTTTAGCAACAATGTTGTTGTTGTTGCCACACACACGCACACACGAGAGATGCCGCAAGTAACATTCACGCTTTGTTAAACGCAATGGCAGCGGCTTGTTAACGCCAACACAGGCGCAAACTTTAAACGCTTGCTGCTCTTGTTGTTGTTGTTGTTGTTGCTAGTATGGTTGGCAACAAATCCAAACACGCTTCTCGAAATATGCCATTCAAAATTATGTTAATTTTTTCTGCTGCTGTTCGTTGCTGCTCCGAGCTGTGCTCTTGTGTAATTATTATTGTAAATAGTTTTTTATGCAAATTATGCGGCAGCAGCGCTGTCAACGCTTGTGATTGATGTTCTTCTTCTTCTTCTTCTACACACACAAACGCACACATTGTCAACTTTTCTGTGTGTGTATTTTAAAATTTTAACGGTCTGGTGCTGCTGCTGCTGTGGTTGCTGCTGTTGCTGCTTTCGCCATTTGCTGCAGTTGTTTACTGCAATTAAAACAATTTATGCGCTCAATTTACGCAAACACACACATACACTTACACATACACAAAAACAAAGCCAAACACATATACATACTTACACACACATAAACTGGTCACTGGACCAAGCTCACTTCGAGATTTGTAGTGTTTTACGTGCAGGATTTGCAGCCATTTTGACTTGAACCCATTTCATCTCACCATCTCGCTCTGGCCTGTGTGCGTTTTTATACCCTCAAAACCATTAAAAATAGGTGAAAAAAGGGTAGATTACGAATAAAGCTGTGCAACTAACGGACTGCTATCAACAGAAATCAAATAATTTATGCGCCAAATAAAGCATATATCATAGTTGAACATTAAGATTGGACTTCGTCAAAATGCACCTGCAAGTGAGTTAATGTTCAGGTTAAAGATAACCAGAGCCTTAAACGTGCAACGGTTTTAATAAGTAGTAAGGACTTGAGCTCAGGATATTTCTTTAGTCGAGCGCTCTTCATTACTTTCAACTTTTCTCTTTTTACTTTTTATTTTTTAACTTTTTCTTAAGCAATTGTTGTTCTTGTTGCTGTTGCTGTTGCTGTTGCCTTTGCTCTCGCACAATGAGCGCGCGTGTCTAAAAATAGCAATGAGCGACGTACGCACGAGTTGCGAACGCCATTGTTACTGTCCTGGCGCAAGTAAGAAAGAGAGAGGCGAGAGAAATATAAAAAATTCACATTCGGTGCGCTCTTTTGCCTTTTGCCATTGCCTTTGCCTTTACATTGCTTTTGCTTTTGCTTTCTTTAGCAGCAGCAGCAGCAGCAGCATCAGCTTCGTCCATTATCCACTTTAACTTGCCCGCCTTTGCCAGTGTTTAAGTTGTGTGTGTGTGTGTGTGTGTGTGTGTGTATGTTGATTTGGTCGGTTTGTGTACTTGTTGTTGTAGTTGTTGTTCGTTTCGCTGTTTGCTTTCGCTTGCCACAGCAACAACAACAAGAGCAACAGCAAATGCTTCGTCGCGTGCCCCGTGTGTATATGTGTGTGTGTGTGTGTTTATGTTTGCTGCTGCTGCTTATGCCCTACAGCTGTAACCGTGAGTGCGTCCATGTCCCTGTCTGTGTGTGTGTGTGTTTGTGTATTCCAATCAATATTGTAGACTCAGTCGCCGCTGTTGGCCGCATTTACCCATTAAGCTGCATGTACGCCAACTTACCGTCGTATTTTTAGAACATTGCTTTTTTCTGCAGTTGTTGTTGTTGTTGTTTTTGGTGGCATTGTATGGCATGTAGCTGGTCTTTAAGGGCAAAATATTCCATTATCCTTGAAAAGCGAATTTGCCAAGGATTTTGTGTGTTGCAAGCGTTTTGCTGTTGCTGCTGCTGTTGCTGCTGTTGCTGTTGCAGCTGGCATGCGCATTGTTATTGTTATTGTTATTGTTATTGCAATACTGGCTAACGGAGCGCATTTATTTTTGCTTGCTGCGCGCCCGAACAAATTCACGAGAGCATCAAGCATCAAGCATTCAACATACATAGTACTTTTCACCCACTGCCATACAACATCATCATCATTATCAACATCATTAAGCACTTCATCAAGAGTATAGAAAAGCGAGAACAGAGAACAGAGTATATACACTCAGTATACAATGGCAACCGCATACATATATCCATAATTAATGATACTAATTGGTTTTTTTGTGAAATACTGAGCAAGCTCAGCGAGCGAGCATACATAAGAAAACTCAACCACCAAAGCTTTTTAGCAAGAACATCAACTGCTTCACTTACTGTGATATTAAATTATGACTGCTTTTAAGATATCTGCAGGATTTTAAAGTTTAAGACGATGGCAAAGAGAAGGCTAATGCTTGTAAAACTTTAATTATACCATATTTTGTAAATACAAATACATTCATATATCTTATTAGTTCATTCTCCATATGCCGTTTAGAATTTAAAGGGGTGGTAAGCCCTCAAGATCTAGTTTCCCTACAAAACCTTGTCGAATATTCCACATGCTTGGAATACTGGCTTAAATCAACATCCAAAACAGTTAACATCCAATAGCTAAACTTTGTTTTCATCTCCTTTGAATACGTTTATGTAAACTTTGCCTAAATCCACTTACCAAATATCAGCATACTAACTAAAATACTTCTTAAGTTGTAAATGGAAAACTTTTTGTTTTGACCGTTAATACCTCAACTAACCTCAATTAATTGCTATCTCTATATAAGCCCAAAAGCACTTTTTAAATCATTTTTCTACCCCACCCATCAGAGCCCCACCCAGCTTTTTCACAGCTAGTTTACAATCTCCAAACATATCAACTCAATATTAAGCTGGTTTTTTGTTTCAGCTTTTCAGCACAGTTCCGCAACGAACTTCCATCCTTATATTTTTTTCGTTTTTTTTTTTTGTCGTAAGGCTGTTCTTTGTGTGTGGCATGCTGCACATGCACACAGGCACAAGCGCATCAGCGTTGCTCTTAAGTGGTTTCTAGTTAGTTTGAAATTTTCACATGTCCACATACACACACACACACGCACACACATATCGTCTATGCATTCAGCATTGCCTGACTGCCTTGCTGCCTTTTTTGTCTTGGGCATATGAAAAGGCAGGAAGAGCAAGTTTTTGTCACGCATATTTACTGTTTGTATAAACTCAAGCCCGAGTCCCATAACCCCGCCTGCATCCTGGAAAACTTGCTGCTGCACTTTGTTTGCCAGACAATGGTATGAACTTTTGCACCCCAGATTCTCCTTTCTCTCCCTCTATCTCTTTCTTCTTTTTTTCTATATTGTTGCACTACAAAAGGCAGAAGCCGGCATTCAGACACACACACATGATGCTAAGTTTTTAGTTATTTCTTTCTCACACACGCACTTAATCCCTGACAACCTCCAGTAACAATTGTCTTGATTGCCAGACTGTCAGACGCTTGTCAGCGGTCAGATTTTGTTGCCAGTTGCAAGTTGCAAGTTGCCAGTTGAACTCTGTCGAGCAGAACAAAAGCGGCCGTGTGCAATATCTCTAAATGACATATATGCAATTATGGTTTCAGATTAGTGCTTGAGGTGATGCAGGCGCCACAAAATGTGGCCCACAAAATTGCTGCAACAACAATAGCAGCAGCAGCAGAGGCTGCTGGTTCGGTGCAGCCGCAGCAACATCAGATCAAAACTGCGCCTGTGGCAATTGTGGCCAAGCAGAGCATAAAATGAAAAATAAATACGAAAGCGCAACGGCAAAAAAAACGAAACGGAAAAATCTGAAGAAAATGTGCGGCAAAGATGCGAAGCCAAATGCAGTTGGTAAAAAAAATATATATTTATTTATACACCCCACCAACCAACCCCACGACCTGCCCCCTCGGGCTAAACCACGCCCCAGCTGTGCCACTAACTTCGGGGCAAAATGGTAAATTAAATTTTGTGCCGGCAAAAATGCAACGGAATGGAAAAATGCGTTGAAAGCAAACGTCGCTCGGCTACGGCTTCTAAGCATAACATAAACTGCTGTGCCACACACACACACCACAGAGCCACAGAACCAAATGGAGAGAGAGATAGAGAGGAAGGGGGAGAGTAAAGGAGAGCTGGAATTAAATCTCGAATAATTGCTACATAAACAAAGTGACCCAGCCAACCACAATTATTGAGCCGAGTCCAAGCGAGACCACGCTATAAAAATGCACTTTACATACATACAAATGCACATATATGTCTGTGTATGCAACATATACTCTGTGTACACAGTTAAAAAATATTCGTTGAAGAATATTGATTTTTTGAGCATTCTTGTACCAGTGTTGTTTTTAGCTTTATGTTTTTTCCTTCAATTTTTTTGTTCAATTATTATTTTGTTTTCATCAAAATTTTTTTGCTATTGCTTAACTAACTTAAAATTTGTCAAGTCCTCTTCTCTTCAGTTCATTTTTAAAACTCTTTCAAAAATCTAATTTGACTTATGAAAATCCAAATTTAAAATGTTTTCTTGACCTATTATTGATTTACTTTTGCCATATTTAGTTTAGTCCCATATTTTTCACAGTGTACAAATATTTTTGGCAATTTCCATGCAAATAAAACTCTGGCATGGCATATGCAATTAATATTTAGATTGATTTTCAATAGTTAAAAAAGAACCCACCGACCGAAGCGTGACATGCACAACCAAAAATGCTCTACCAACGCATCCCCTACAACCTCTACACCTCTTCACCTCTTCAGACCCGGCACAGCGGCAACTCCTCTTGTATCCACAACTTTTCCGGCTCCAGTGCCGGAATGTTGGCAGTGTCATGCAGCCAAGCAGAACCGCAATAAAAATCGCTGTAATTTTGCATACTGTCGTCCTGTGTGCGTGTGTTTCTCTCCCTCGGTGTGTGTTCGTTGTCGTATTTGAGTATGTGTTTTTTTTTTATTTTTGCTATCAGCAAGCATATCCGTTGTATGTAATGGTTATGTAGCTGTGCCAAAGACGCTTGCTGCGTTGCCATGCAATAATCCTTGGGATGCGTTTTCCCCTTTCAAGTTGTTTGCGGGCCGTGACATGGGGGTAAAAGGGGAAGTAAACGAATGATAATCGATACTAGAGACTTGAGACTGGTTACTGGTTACTCGATACCCAATGCTGTTGCTGCTGTCAGCATCAGTTACGCAATATTTTCTGCACAACAATAATAATACTACAAATATAAAAACCAACAATGTAACACGCTGCCTGCCTCCAAGGCAAACGATGCCAACTATTTCAAACAGCAAAGGGATAAGCCCAAAAGTATGCAACGAATTGTAAGCTACAATATTGCAACAAACTAGGAATTCGATTTTGTTGTTAGTCATTCTTTGTAAGTTCTGTGCCAGAGGCATGGTTGACTGATGATTAAAATTGTGCAGAAAGAAAAGTCGCTTCTCATGCAACAGCAACAGAAATATTTATTTGTTGGATAAATAAGTTAACTCTTTCATAGTAAACAAAATGGTTTTAATTTAAACTATTTTGATTTGATTGAAAAACATAATTTGAGCAAATGTCTGGCTAAAAGGCAAATCATTTGTTGCCACAAACCTTTCTCCATCAAATTATAAATAGCTTAACAGACAGCTGGGGGATGCCCTTTTAATAGTATCAGGTTCCAGGTATAGAACGATATGATAACCGACGTGATAAGCTTATTTTTAAGCCATGTATTTAACACACGTGCGATAAGAATAGACCACTTATCATTGTCAATTAACTTTCTGCCAGCAAACATGCAAAAGTGTTTCGTAGAAAAAAGCGATTTTTCGGGAAGTCTTTCATTTAAAAAATTCTTTTTATTAATAAATTGTATTTAAAGTTCAATCTAAAAATACGAACTTATCTCTATTAATGACTTCCAAATAAAAAATCTAATTAAAAGAACTTATAAAGCAATTTGTTAGCTGATTGTGTTATCTTAAGATCTTTTCGAGTGTGAACAGAAATCTTTTTACTTCTTTGATTATATTATGAGTCATGCAACCTCTTAAAAAATATCAAAAATCAATTAATTCGCAATAAATACTGAGTGTATGGTTTATTTAAGGAACGGCCACCTGAGCCATTTCAAATGAGGTATCCTTTAGGCAGACGCGTGTAGCTGTCTTCTGTGGCTTTTGCTCACAGACGATGGGAGCCCATGTGGTATTGCTCCTCACAGCCAGCTTGTAATCACCAATAACGACCCAATTCTTCATTTCACTGTAGAGCATCAAGCAGTCGCCGTCATTGGGACGTGGCTGACCCGAAGCCCATGGCAGATACTTGGCCTGTTCACCAGTGCTTTGCCAGAAGTAAAGATTTTGTGTGCTGCCCAATTTGTTGCCAGACGTCCAGAACTCAACAGTGTTGGGCAGTGTGGTATTCAGCCATTTACTGATCAGCTGCAGCTGATTCACATTCTGGATACTGATCAGTTGGGCGCCCTGGGTGCGACATGTACGCTCGGCCTCATACCAGTTAAGCCACTTGTTGGACACCATCAGACACTTGTCGCTAACCAGCGAGAAGTTCTTGGCACAGCTGGTAACAGCCGCCTGGCTGTTAACCGTATGCAGCTGGGTCAATGCCAGACCAAGAATTGCAATGCCAATCAACTGTTGCCACAACATTTTGTTAAGTGAAGTAATGAATAACTAACTAAATAATCAGTGGACACTTGCTCTTTATATACTGTGAAGCTTATCTCGTTGCTGATATGATAAGCTGGTTTCAGTTTTGATTGCCAATTTTTCGAAAATAAATTATGCGATAGCTTTTACAGAAAAGGAATCCCGGCTAAGTTCATAGAAACTATGCGATAAGGCAATTTATTATAAACAATTAGCAAAAGTGTGTAAACGATTAAAAACTCAATTCAAGATACGTTGAGATAGAGTCTAATACAAATGAGTCATTGAGTATTGTGCACTTTTCTCATAATAATTGAATTCGTTAATTAGACAACAGAAAGCCTAAAACAATTGTTAAGCCATACCATTTTGGCTGAAAAGGTATTGAAATTTCATCAAGCGTTAACAGTTGAGCAAAAGGTTAAATGACAAATGATTTGGAGATTGACGAATGTGGCGCAAAAGAAATGCGAATCCAAACTAAAGGCAACTAAGTCTGTCCAATTGTTTATTGGGCCTTTGGACGCAGCGGCGTCACTTGCATTATAGATGAGTTGTTGTTGTGAGTTAAAGGGAAGCTACAAAGGGCTTAGGAGTGGAAGGGTGTTGCCTGCTGGGCCGACAAGCAATTTTATTTATTTGTTTTCAATCTGTTTGCTTGTTTGCCAGTTGGTTTGCTAATGTTTACACGAGCAAACACAATTCGTCCGCAGTCTCCATCGCCAAAAGCTCTCAGCCGTTGTCTGTCAATGTGGCACCACCAATAACAACAGCAACAGCAGCAGCAAGAGCACCTACTACATACATACATATATACATACATCCAGCCGCAGTTGTCAATCGACAAATTGTGTCAATATTTGCTGGCAGTGACGTTGAGCCAAGCAGAGATTTAATTTCCTCTCATCGAGCGCCGCTTGGTTATCCAGTCAAACACACACACACACATCCGCACACACATACAGCCAGTAAGTAGAAAAAACGTGCCTTGTATTTGCCGGAACTGCACTTAACTGTAGAAAAAAAAAATCGAACTTGCCATTAACCGGAATGTAATCTTAACTGCTTATGTGATTTTTATTGATATGCAACTGCTGCTCTAAAGGCAATTATCTGCAGGCCAATTATAAGAAAATTCTTTAAATCGTGCCATGATTGTAGTGCTAGATATGTCAGAAGTGTCTTGCAATTGATTAATCTTAAGCTTGGCTCTTGATGCATTGCACTTCTCTTAATATTATGCATACGCCAGGTATAACGGCATGCATTGTATATATTGTTTTGCTCACGAACTAATCAGGGCACATTGAAATTTATGCAGGACAAAAGGTTGATTGGGTTGGAAGCCTCAACGATTAGATACAAGCACTCGCGATACCCTCTCTTCTTCAACCACTCCATCGCTTGGGTTGGTTTTTTTGGTCATTTTGTATGCGGCTTGCGTTTCGATTTGCGTGTAATCCACAAAGCAAACAGGCTTGCATATATAATAAGACTATACACACACACAGATACATATGTATTTATTTTGGTATTTTTGGGGTCTCTATTTGCAGCCAAGCTGGATGGAGTTAAGACGTACATGCGCATGCGGCGTGTGCCCAATCATCTGCAGGTGAAGGTCATCAAATGGTTCGATTACCTGTGGCTCACGCAAAAGTGCTCGGACGAGGAGCGCGCCGTATCCTGTCTTCCTGATAAATTAAAGGTAAATACTCCACACACACACACACACACGTATACACCCCGAAAAAAACAGATGGTGCCCTAAGCCAGCAGAAGGAGGTCAAAAAGAAACCCAATCCACCCAACAACAAACCTTCCCAAAACATGAATTGTCCATTTCTGAAAGCATGTTTGTGCTTAATTCCATCCAGCTGTCCAGCTGTGCCTCATCTTTTTTATTTGGTTCATCTTCTCTTACTTCTCTGTGTTTCACTCTGTGTGTCTTGTGTTTTGTGTCTTGTTTCTTTTGCAGGCTGAAATAGCAATTAACGTCCATTTAGATACACTTAAGCGGGTTGAGATTTTTCAAAATACTGAAGCTGGTTTCCTTTGCGAATTGGTACTGAGACTTCGGCCCGTGCTCTTCTCCCCGGGCGACTACATTTGCCGCAAAGGTGAGTGACCAGCTTATACATACTATACATACTATATATATATAACTATCTATACTTGGATGAAAAACTCACCCTAAACTGTTTTTCTCTCTCTCTCTCTCGGACAGGCGAGGTGGGCAAGGAGATGTATATTGTGAATCGTGGACGATTGCAGGTCGTTGCGGACAATGGCAAAACGGTGATGGCCTCGTTGAAGGCAGGTTCCTATTTCGGCGAGATTAGTATACTGAATATGGGCACCGCAGGTAAAGAACTTGGTAAATATCTCGTTTTAGTGCGACAGGCGGAACAATAACAATAACAACCAATTAATGTAACTACAACAACTAGTCGAAAAGATACAAAAACAAACAACACACACTAAACTTATATATTCAAGTATTTAATCATCACTAAAAAATCAATACAAATATATTTGTGTTAGTTGTATAATTGCTCGTATCTAAAAAACTTAAAATATATATTTCACACACACTCACAACACTTAACATTTAATTAATGAGTGCTCTTAAAGCGTTTGCCTTAACAATTCATCAATGTCTATCTGTTCTGTCTGTTTGTATTTTTGTACACATTAATTGATTACTTTCAGTAATATTTAATAGAGCCAAACATCACAAACGCGTGCATTCATAATCGTTTAAATCGCATCACTTGATACGAAAATACGTATACGTATATATATTTTCATAACGCATACGCATACGCATTTTTATTTAAATTTATTTTAATTTATTGCAGCATCATTTTTGTTTACTTAACCAATGCAGCAGCGTTTAATAATTGCAACACGACATTCATAATACATTAAAAACATGTTTTCTCTAAAGCAAAGAGAAGCAAACACCAAAAAAAAGGCTTATTGGCTAGTCTGAGCGGCTTGTTTTAATGCCAATCAGCCTGACTAATTGAAAGTTAACTTAATTCAACTAAAAGTTGTTTTTATATATAAAAGTAAGCAACATTTAAATACATTAAAGTCTGCGTTTTGCCTTATGTGAAATTTGTTGCATTCAAACGTTAAAATATACTTTTATCCCAAAGAAAACATTCATGAATATGAAAACCCAAAATTTTATTCCAAGCACATTGTAGTTCGCTCTTTAATCATCACAATATATAACAAATTCTTTTTACATTTTTTTACATAATAAAATTCTCTTAAAGTTACTTAACAAGAATAACTTTATTAAAAACTGTGCTAGAGTATTTTTACTTCGACATGCCAAAATGGAAACTTAATTTCCGGTTTTTATTATCTTTTTTACACCGCTGCAAAATGCACACAACATTTTTTCTCCACTCCTTACACATACATACATATATATCGTACACATATATATTTTGCAATTTCGGACCAAAAAATGGTTTTTACGACGCAACCTAAAAGTATGCAATGTACTTTTATTACAAACTCAAACACGGAGAGAGATCACCTTTCACTCTCTTTCTCCCTCACACACACGCTGTCACCCACCTTTTGCTATCTCTTGTTGGCCTGGCTCTCAGCACAATTAATGAATGCCAAATGCAATTATTACACCTGCATGCGTCCACTTATATTTACATATACATATGTAAACGAACATAGTATATACATATATATGTATGTGTGCGTGTGTTTTTGGCATATAAGCATAAGCACAATTGAATGGCTGTTACATGACACGCTTTTGCACAATTAAACAATGCAATAAAACACAATAAAATCGGCTTAAATCAGCCAGAATTATGACCATTTTATTGACACTGTCAAAGCGCATTTTAGTTTTCGATATCTTTTTCATTCTCTCTCTCGCTATTTTAAAGCGTTGCTTCAACTCGAGTTGGCGCCACTCGACTGTGAATCACAGTGATAACTCAAACACATGCACACACTCATTTGTGCCACATAATTAACAACAATGCCCAAAATTATCTCAGTGCATGCAGCTTTACGTGTGTGTGTGTGTGTGTGTTACATACTTCAGTGCCACTTCACTTGCAGCTGCTTAATTAAATTTGCAGCAGTGGCAGTGGCAACAACAAATCGCAACTCTGGCAACTTAATTCTATTTCAATGGCTGACAAAAGTTACAGTTTGCCACAAACTTTTGCCTCGTCTGGCTCAATTAGTCGTTGACTTTGGCAGACAATTGGCCAAGTTGCTGTCAAGCTGCCGCCACCTTGATGCTGCTGTCAAGTTGCAAAACTTGCACACACCCACACTTACACACACACACACACACACGCACACATACAGACAGACAGATAGCATAATCGAAGCGTTTAGTTTTTGTTATTTCAATCGCTTATCGTTTCATTGTTTTTTGTACTTTCTTGCATGACTTCATTCAACCATCCAAACATTCAGCAGTCCAATTAGGCTCCCCCAACCTCCCCACTTGTATAAGTAGCTGTTTAAGTGTGAAAATCCAATAACTAAATATCATTATTTATTTACTATTTTTAGATAAATCTCTATTTGCCCTCTTTCCATGTGTGTGTCTCTCTCTCTCTTTCTATATATCTCTCTCACTATCTCTATGTGAGTCGTTGTTGTATTGCTTTGCCTGGCCGTAATTTAAACGTTTGAATTGTGTTTGACAGTGTTTCAATTAAGTATACGACACGTTAATACCACAATTAATATATACATTTTGTTGTTTCACACACACACTCACACACACATACACACACCTTAACATACACTTACAGAACACTCAAATGCATTTAAATTGCACACAAACTATTCGTATATGTTTGCATTTTTCCCTTAACCCTTTCACCCTTCCACCTACAACAAAATATCATAATTTGCTACAATTTATGCAGCATACTTTGCGGAGTATCTAGTAAAACGTTTCCACAGCAATGCTCTGTAATCCGAATTCGCGGCAATTTCACATGGTTTTTGTAATTAAACACAAGAGAAAAGCTCAGTTAAAGCTTAAAATAAAATTGTTTTTAATCCTTTTTTAAATTTAAAGAATCCCTAAATTCAACTTCAACCTCAAAACTTAAACATCTTTAACTTGAATCAACCAAAAATTGTATGTGAAATTGCAACAAAATGTTGTCGAAATTGCATTCTAGCCAATACCCCAAGAACGAAATTGTCTGTAGAGAACAACACTATTTTCTGGCTGCTCCATATAAAGTGTGGCATTAAAAATGCAAGCACAATTTCAGCTGTTGAGCTGTTGAATAAACTGTTGCTGTTTTATCTGCTTGCTGCGCGCTTGATTGTAGCAAATGCATTGCAAAACACAGAACGACACACACACACACATACATACCGTTATGTATGCGTGTGAGTGTGTTGTAGCACTTGTGCATCCAATAAATGGCCCTGTGAAACTGTCAAGCCAATAGCCCGACTCCAATTTCCAATTGCAAACAGTTTGCCCCGTTGCAAAATTGCCTGCATACCTCAGTTTGTGGCATGCAATTTTAATGCCCTTGTGTGTTTCTACGTGTTTGTATGTATGTAAATGTATATGTATGTGTGTGTGCAGTTAACAACAATAAAAACAACAACAACAGCATCAAGGAATACCATTGCCCAAGTTATTAATATGAAACTTTTGCCGTCATATTCTCTTCATTGCAAACGTGCAACTTTCTGCCACACATTTGCCACAACTTTCGCCATCACCACCACCGACAAACTTGCAACCAAAACAGGCAACCGACGCACAGCCAGCGTTCGCTCCGTTGGCTACAGCGATCTCTTTGTCCTCAGCAAAAAGGACATGTGGGACGTGCTCAAGGAATATCCGGCGGCACGAGTGCGACTCGAGTCCATAGCCGTCAAACGTTTGGAGAAGTACAAGAAGGCGCCACTGGAGAAAGGTAAACGTTCATTAACATTGTTATGTGTACCTCCCCCCCAAAACCCTTATCAACACCCCCCGCAACATACACAAAATTTGCTGAAAATTTAGTAACGATTAATTGCGTTTACGAATACGAATTTGCCCCCTTTTGAATAACACAAATCGATTGTTTGCTTTCCGTTTCTGTTGTTTGCTTTCTGTTTTTGGTTTTTCCTTTTTACCTTTTTGCCTTTTTCGGTTTGTTGCTGTGAACGTTTTTGATTTTTAAAACGTAGTCAAATACTTTAATGTAGTTGCTATGGGCCGCTGCCAATCGACGCCGGGTCTGGTGGAGAGTTGTGGCCGCACCACGCTCGAAGACATGTGGTTGCCGCCGGCAACAATGTCCATGCTGCAACAGGCACAGCAGCATCAACAGCAGCAGCAGCAACTTTTGCAACAACAGCAGCAACAACAACAGCAGCAGCTGCAACATCAGCAACAGCAACTACAACAACAGCAGCAGCAACAACAACAACAACAGCATTCACATCATGGCTACAGGTGAGTTTTTGTGTATTTCCCCCCACCCCCAGATCTAAGCCAACTAAATGCCAGCAGTCCACGCAGCTATGCGGATCATCTGGTACGTGCCACGGACTCACCGCGTTCCGTCAGCCCCAGCGCTCATGGCTCGGACGAACGTCCACGGAGTCGCGCCACATCGCATCACTCAATGCGGCCACAATCGCAGCCCAGCCATGGAGGTGAGTGGCAGCTGCCCTGCCAACAATAACAAAAGCACCATTTTTTTCCTCCTCCCCCCTCTTTCAATTTATTTTTGATTTTTATTTTACATGCTTGAAAGTTAATGCAATTAAATTTCAATATTATTTACATTTAATGCCACAATAATTTAATTACACTTTATGCCAAAGATCCAATTTTTTTACTTTCGATTTATTGTCAATTATGTTTCATTTTAAATTAAATTGGTAAATAATAATTGTTTTTCACTTCAAGTTTGGCTCAAATTTTATTCTGCAATTTAAAATCTTGTTATTATAATAAAATTAATATAGAAGTCTTTAATATTTTCTTTTAAACATTTAAAAATATAATTTGGTGTAATTAAATTTAATAAAGGGGGCAAATAAATGGTTTTATGTTTGATTTTTTGTGGATCGCGTATTTAATACAATTTTAAATTGTGCTAAAAAAAAACATGAAGCGAATTCCTCAACTGATTCCATCCCATTTTTTTTTCCTCTGTCCGGCAGGTCACATTTGCGACTCGAGCTCCCAGCTGGCGGAATGCTATGGCGCTGGCGCTGGTGGTACAACGCCGTTGCTTGGCTCACACGAGGCATTGGAGGATGAGATAAAGCGTTTGAGAGAACGTCTGCATACAGTTGAATCGGAGAATCAGGCGCTCAACACAAAGCTGTCGCAACAGCAATGGGATCTGGAGAATCGTCTGGCTGAGATTGAGATGCAAATATGTGGAGTATCATCGACATCGAGTGTGGATCCCGATAATGAGGCCGAGGAGCTGGAACGCAATCGTGAGAGTATCATATAACACGGGAGCGTGCTGCCCCATCAGCATCAGCCGATCGGTATGGTGTACATATCATGTTCCTCATGACTCCCATGATTCATTCGACAAAAACCAGAAAAAACCAAACCAAAAAGGAATCAAAATGCGAATGCGAAAATACCTCGCCTCATAACCATTTTGCATCAATCTCTTTATCTCTCTATCCTTCTCTGTCTGTGTCGCTGTATATGTGTGTGTATGTATGATTGTGAGTGTGTGTGTGTGTGCCACGCCCACAAAAACATTTGTTCAACATCTCTATCTCTATGTGTTTCACACTCATGTATGTGTGTGTGTGTGTGTATGTGTTTGATTGCTTGTGCATGCGGTTGAAATATTGCCAAATTGCCAATTTGCCTTACTAACTGAATGAACCCGACGCGAACAGGAGCAGCAGCTGCTAACACAGCGCCGCAGGAGGATCATCATCAGGAGCAACAGCAACTGCAGCAGCAGCAGCAGCCACAGCAGCAGCAGCATCATCAGAGACGCATGCAACGCGCCAGCAACAATGCAACACAAACAACAACAACACAGCACACACGAATCAATGCCAAATATTGCTCGCTGTAGGACAAAAGAGGAAAAGAGAGAGGAACAGAAGGAGTTTTAAATTGCTTCAGGTCTGGCCAGATTTATTGATAGGCTAGCATAGGATTTGTATGCGGCTTGTGCTAGTTAATATCTCTACCCCCTACACATACTCACACACATACACACACACCCATTATAAATGGCACTGCCAAAAATTGTTTAGCCAATTGCAAACGCTGAATGATTTAGCATAGCTCAATATGCAATATGTAAATAGTAATATTATATGACGCTTAGGTTTAAGCTATAACTAAATCGATAAATATCCCATTAACTAGTTTAGTTTGCATCTTTCAGACTTCAAGAAAACCAAAAAGCCAAAACAGTTGTAGCTCATTTAAGACTTGTGAGGAACCTTTTAAACTTAGTGAAATATCGGAAAAGCTTTACTAGATATTTCGAAGCATATACACATATATATATATCTCAAAAATCTTCTCTCTATATATACCTACAAATACTTTTTTCAATACTAACACATACAACATACACACACATATACAGACATTAGAGCTAGTTATTTAAGTAGTCATCATTAGTCCTTAGATTCTTTGCTAATTTTCAAATTCAAAGCAAAAAAAAAATAATAATAAATTATACCAATTAATTATTCATGCTCATTGTATGTAATTTGCATTGTAAATATTTTCAATCTAAGGATTCAATTAGAATATATATATAAAAAAAAAGCTAAAAACGATTATCTAACATACAGAAAAACACAAATCTACTATAATAATAATTTAACTTAAATTGAACTAATTAATGATTAATAATGAATAATTAGTGTATTGTAATATTTGCTATATATGTAATTGTAATTTGACAAAATTTACTAGATGTGTATATGGGAAACGATTTACTTTAAAATTGAAAATAATATTCAATAGCAAAAAAAAAACCATTTATGATAAACTAACAAAAGATATTTGCAAAATATTTGTACTATTGGAAAAGAACTGCCACAGCATACAACAGACACTAAAACAAAAACTAAAAAATAAATACATTATACACATTAATCTACATCAAGAAAAAACGAAACCAAAAAAGAAAAGAAAAGAAAAACTTTTAATGCAATATTATATTGTACTACTATATTAGTATTGTATTGTATGTAATATGGGCATTGGGTATATAGTATGTATATGTATGTGTAATACGATATGGATACTCTCAACTGACAGATCTAAATGTATTTGTAATGTTAGTTAGTTTGCCAAGCTAAACGAATGCTGAAATCACACATTTGAAATAAGATTCGACAGTAAAAACCAAATATTTAAATCTCATGTATTCTAAAAACGCTGTAGAGAAAGTTCTGTAGCAGAACTAAGCGATGATTTTGGTAAACCCATAATATGGGAACGCACTGCAGGCTTAAGTGATCGAAGAAGACCGAAGAATTTAGATGTAAACTCTAGATATATAAAAAAAAAAAAAAGAAAAGAAAAGACAAGAAAAATAATTAATTAGTTACAACTAGATGTGTACAAGAGAAGACCAAATAATATTTCCACAACAAATTGTTCAGTGTCAATACAAATACACAAAAAAAAAAAAGAAAAGTAAAACACACATCCGAAATGTTATAATTAAAAGTAAAAGTATGAGGAAACTAAGCTATTAACTTAAGTGTATCAATGAGTCTGCGATTAATTGATTGATTGATTGATTGAGTGTCTATAAGCCGCTAGTTAATGTGCTATTCAAGCTCCAGCTGCGAGCCAATCCCATGTAGAATATTTAAAAAAAAAGATGGAATAACCTAAAATCAAACTAATTCACTTCATGCTGATGCCGAAATTTGGAATAGATTCTGTTAGCATATTTTCTTCTTTGTTGTCAAATACGAAAAGCAACTACTAAATTTCATACAAATCCCTTTTTTAATCATAGTTTATACCTAATTGTATTGTATTTCGAAACATTATTGCAATTTATTATAAACAAAAAAGAAGTTTATTCATTAATATGCCTGCATTAATAATTACAATAAACATAAAATGGGGTTTCATCTAAGACGAAAAATGAAAACGAGACAAAAGAAAAAAAAACAAAAGAAATTATGCTTAACGTTGTTGAAGGTTTTTTGATTTTTAGTTAGCCAAGTGAAGGAAAAGAAAACGTTATTATTGAATAATAAAATTAAATTTTATTGCCTCTTAGCATGCCGATTCATGTGACACATAAAAAGGCAGAAAGACAGATGCCAAAGGGAACAGTGAATAGTGAAAAAGCAGAATATGTTAAAATTCACACTCAAACCCTTTATGCCTTTCAGCTGCAGCCTGCAAATGTTTGTTGGATTTTCTTTGGTTAGCTCAAGTTTATGTTAGAGTGTGTTGAAGTAGATGAAGATGAGAAGAAACTACATCGATTTGGTTGTGTGTTGAAAGAAACGAATCTTTTGGCAATCGAGAGAGAGAAAATGGATGTTGGATTGAGAAAAGTGCTAAACTTAATTTATAATTAATTTAATGCATTGTACTATGAGAAAAACCAACAACATTTATAGCTTTATTTTGTGACTATAAATTAATTAATTAATTTATAAGATTATACAATAAATTAATTCAGCATCACTTCATTCACAAGAAAAAGAAAAAACATAACGAAACTAAAAACAAGAAAAAACCATATATATATATATAAATAAAAATTCATTAATGGCATTTTTTAAGATAATATTCAGAGCAGTCAGCGCCGATTTGCATCAAGTAAATCGAGCTTAGATAATACACCTGTATACCCATAAAAAAAAAAACATAAATAAGAAACCTTAAGTACTTATGTGTGATCGTTCAAAGATCATCAACGAGAGCATTTTAAAGCCTGGTGTGTGTTTAGCCACAAAACTGACAACTACAGCGCAAAACAAAGGGTAACAAAATAAGAAAACAAACGAAAAAAACAAAACACATAAAAACCAATGAGAAAAACACTAAAAAATACAAATAAAAATCAAAACACAAAAAAAAATCAACAAATTCTTGAGAAATGAAAGAAAACGCATTGTTTTCACTGTGGTATATAAGGGGGGTTGGGGGAGCAGGTCAGTTGGTAAGTATAAAAGGGGGCGCCAGTAATAGCTCAAGCTGCGTTTTATAATCAATAACATTTGAAATAAGCCGCAGACGCCAATACAAATTGTTCAATTATCAAAGAGAGAGAGAAAAACCACAGAGTCATCGATAATTAACGTGCAAGTCCATTAAAAAAAACGAACAAAACGAAATAACTATCCCAAGAATCATAAAATGCGTTTCGTAAACGGAAACGCCACAAAACTTCAAGCGAGCGAGCGAGAGAGAGAGTGAGTAGCGAATGGAGAGCCCAAAACAAAAGCGCAAACAAAGCTAGTAAGCAAAACAAGCAACAATGATCGCAATGTAGAAACGATGACGTACTTATCAACCTGAGTTGACTTCCAGTTTCCAGACAGTAAGCTTTTGCTTCTCTGACTGGAAACTGTCGAAACTGAAACTTGGATTAAAGCGCCACCGCGTTCGTTTCAGTCGTTGTGAGCAACTCGTGCGCGTTGGACGTTTTTTTTCAACTACGAAATACTATATAAACGGGCTACTGCAAGCTGCAACCAAGCCGAACTACTCCTTCCACCTTTAGCCGAAACCAGACAAACAACGAGCAAAGTGTAAGAAGAGGCGAACAGCAACAAGTGCTTGAAACAAAAACAAAAAAAAACCCTAACGAGAAATGCCATAAAAATAAATAAACCGCGTTTTGAGCTATAACTCTCCATACATATTATAACTGCTCAAGTGCACCCTCGTGCCGCCCCTGTGTTGTGCGCGCCTAACGTTGAAGCATAATTTAAGAATCATGCATTACATATTCTATTATAGAGTGTCTACAGTTTTTAAAATCACATTCTCACTTCTCTCTCTCTCTCCGCCCGTTCTTTCCTACGCGAGAGTTTAAGCTTTGCAGCTTCACGTATCTGTAGCGTTTGCGTGCTGTTCTAATTTCTAACCACAAATTAGGCATATTATTCGACGTATTCGTGTTGAGCACGTGAACTAAAACGCGGCCGTGTGAACAAAGCAACGGCATTCAAAATACATAATACATATATTAATAAAATAGCAAAAAAAAAGTCATAAGAACTAACTTGTTTTGTGGGGCGTGCAAATACCAAAAGTCGCTAGAGCGCGGGCGTTGTCTCTATATATTATTTCTTGGCTTTGTTGTATTTGCATTTTGTTTGTTGCCCATTACGTAATAATGCCGACGAGCAGCAGAAAACCGAAAGTTATTTTCTTGTTTGTTTTTGCATCGGAATTGTTATCTGAATCTGGTTTTTCGATTGGATTATTTTTTTTAGCAGTTTCTTGTCTTAACCGCATTCAGTTGCAGTCAGTTAATGATAATTGGGCTGTTATGGACTGCCTGGCACACACACTTTGTGTGTTTGTTAAGTGTGTGTGAGTGTGTGTGTGTGAAGTAATGAGCAAAAATTATAAACAGAAATTAAAGAGAAGTAAACAACAATAGAACAACTCGGCTTTGCGCTTTGGTGACGTCTAACGGCATTAATCAAATGACTGAAGACACAAACTTCAAAGAACACACCTCAGGTGTGCGAGTGTGTGTTTGAGTGTTTGCTCTGCTGCCAAAAAAATATATATATATAATAAATGCTTAGTTATAGGAAACGCGCGGTTAATGAGCTGCCAGTTAGCCAAGTTAGTTCAAGGCGTGTTCAACAGTCAAGTTATAGATAAATAATGGCTACATAGATACAGATATAGCATTTGCCAATGACAAGGCAATTAAATATCTTTATGGCTAACCAATATTGAGACTCAAACAACTTTTAATAGCGGAAACTTATGAATGAACTTTGGTATAGAGATGGATATATTTGAGAAGAAAAGGTCTAAAGCAAAGTAAAGATTATTAGATTTTAATCAGAAACTAACGGACAAGAAACTGTTATAGAATCAACAAACTGAACTGCAGTTGGCATTATTATAACTTTAAATGCAGTTAGAGCAATCTGTAATAGAATAAAACAAGTGCAGTTACATTAACTTAAGCACTCTTGACTCCTAAGCAGTTGGGAATGAAGTTCACAAAATATTCATTTATGGCCACATTTAATGAATTATTCTGCTCTGATGAGTGCGTCTACCCAAAAACTGTAAATTTTTTCAAGTTCTTGTACTCGAAACCACTTGAACATAATTACTGACTTTTAACCCACACACAAACGCTACAACTCCTCATATTATTATCATTTTATGAGTCGTATTTTCACAGTTTCTTACTTACATTGTTCTGCTGTATCGTACACTATAAAATCATTCACAATTCAATGCGCATTTGTCGCTTACTTTGGCACAAATCAAACTTGAAACATCGCCCACGTTTAGAACGAGGCGTTGAACCACCATAGCCACCACTACAACAAGAACAACAACAACAACATAGAATGTGGGTGCCACGGCTTCTCATGATGATGACGACTATATATATATGTGTGTGTGTGTGTGGGTGTTCTGGCAAGGCGAATTTCGGACAGCAAAATCGAATCGTATCGAAAAATGTGTAAAAAGCAACACATCAAATCAAATAAAATGAATGAAGGAAAAAAATATATATATAAGCAACACCTACACATGCAATTCATGATATCGTTGCAAAAAATATAAAATCAGTTTCAGTTTTTGGCCAGATTTAGTGGCTGAATCTAAAAAATATTTTCAAGCTGCTTACGTAATGTAAATGGCATGGCCCTAAAACTAAAACTGGGCGTGTACCCAAAAATGTATTGTTCGGCTTTGGAACAACAACAACAACAAGCTGCTTGAGTCACGTTAAAGATGTTAACAAACAACAACAACAACGACGACGAGAAAACGGCAAACAAATGAGGCAACTAGCCAAACACTTTCGTTAACTGTTTGCTCTCTTGACCAACTGTGCAAACTATGCATTGCCTCAATTGTTGTAGTTGTTGAAGTTAAAGTTAAAGCTAGAGTTGTAGTTGTGCCCATTCCCATGACCTTGCTGAGCAGAGAGCTGGCGCTGTCCCGACTAAATGACTCGATTTAGAACGCGTGCTCATTAACAGCAACAACTAATTACAACCAGGTTCATTGCCAATGTCAATTGCAACCACATGACATCAGCAGCAACAACAATAACAAATCTCAATTGATATCAGTTCAGTTGATTTAACTTCACTTCAGATTAGTCACATTCAGCAGTATATTCACATTTATGTAGTGCATTCCACATATGTATGTGCAGGGTGTGTGTGTGTGTGTGTGTGTTTGCGAGTACATAAATCCATAACTCATTTTGCTTGGCTTGGCCTTAACGCTTCTACAGCCTGTTGCCTGTGTTTGTTTGTGTTTTTTGTTAGACATGTGGAATTCACTTCCAACTATTTGCTGTCTATCTAAATTTATGCAATTTTCGCAACGCCATTCCTAATGTAATTATACCCTGTAGCTAGAAGATTGCCAGGGTATCATTATAACAATGGACGAGTATATGGCCAACAGGCATTGCTGACCTTTTTGAATGCACATTACTTATGTATTACGTATGTGTAATGTGTAGGTGTGAAACCGAGAGCGTAAATAATATTCTGACATTAAAACTTTTATTATTCATACTGTATAGCCTTAAACTCGAAAATGTTTTGTGAGCTTCAACAGATAATGAATTCCTTTATGAATTCTTGTTAGCATAACCCCTTATTAATGCATAAATGTTTTTAAAAATACCAATTACACAAATATTTATAAATGCTTTAATTAGTAAATAGTTGGCTGATGCTTAACGGAATGGAATGTTAATCAATTGTTAAAACATCTTAATGTTTAACTACCTACAGGGTATTCCCTGCCTCAACTCCTATCAACCGCCACATTCTTACTTGTTTTCAATCAGTATTTTGTTGCTGTACACGAAAAGTATAAAAACAAATCCAAACACTCACAGCTCAGAGCTCAACTTGTCGCGTTTTCATGGAAGATGCGTGATGTCATCATCATCATCAACATCAACATTGGCATAAAGTAAACACGTTCAACGCTTAAAATTGTTTCTCAATAAGCACAATAAAAACAATTTTTGGTAGATCTTGAAATGTGAGACTCCTCCAAAAACTGATATATGGTATGAGATTAATTGAAATGCTTAGCTTAGTAAGACTTTGACAACGATAGATTGAAACCGGATTTCCGATAATTATGGCCTTTAGCACTTCTGACGCCTTGCTTTGTCTTCTATGCAAATGTGGGCCAGGCTTTGACATGCGAGTGTGTGTGTGTTTGTGTGTTAGTTGGGGGTGTGGAGGCACCGCAAAGCAACCGCAATTTGTTTTTGGCCGCATGCATTAATCGACTTATCAAGTGGCCAATTAGCGCATTTGCAAGTAGCTTTCAATTTGGCCAAAAAATGCTTGCGGTAAAAGTGAAGTGAAATTTGTGTCCACAATGTGATCAATGGGCCCAGACAATTGCAATTGTGTGTGTGAGACAGTTTTCAGCTCCCACAGAGTGCGTCACACACACACTCACACACACCCACCTTAACACAATAAAACTGCAAAAACAACCATCGTCTAAGTCGTCTATACACATATATCTATCTAACGTCTATGGGTTGTAAGCAGAAACCTTGACGGCCTTCTAAACACGCTCGACGCGCTGGCCGTGTTGTGAAAGACTTACAGTTTCCTACGCTGCTCCACAACAACAATAACAACAGCAACAACAAAAACCACACAAGTTTTTTTTCTATGCTTTTTTTTCTTCAAACTCTGCCCACCGCACTGAGATCGCAAAAGTTTTGTTGTTTTATTTTTTTGTTATTTTGCGGCGAAATTCCAAACTAAGTGAATTTTTTACTTTTAAGTGTTGTTTTTTTAGACTCTTTTTTCAATTTTCCTTTTGGCTCGCTTCGCTTTTGGCTTGGAACGAAAACGTTGGAAACCAGTTTTTCTATAGCCAGATTCGGATTCAGATTCGCATGCCCACATTTTTTTTTTTTATATGTAGCTATTGTTGTTGTTTGTGCGAGCTTAAAGCTCGTTTTGAATGACGTCATTGTTTTTGCACTCGCTTTGCTAGCTGTTTGTTTTGGCCCAAACAACCAGCCAGACTCAGTTCGCATTGGGCAACGATCGCGTGCGTTCGAAAATCAAAAACGAAATCGCAACGAATCGCGTTACTCAATTAACAATTAAAGAGAATTTTATGTTTAATATGTTTGATTTGCAGTCATTAAACTAAAACAACAACAAAAACAACTAAATCAAAAACAATGAAACAATTGCAAGCCGCAGCTGCATGAAACTGAGGCAAAACCCAAAACAACGCAACGAAAGTGAAGTGAAGTGAAGTTGAAGTGACGAATATGGACGTCAAAGATATCAAGGGCGCCAAGGTGACGCACGCTGGTCTGCTCAAGCATAATAGCGATGGCACCACCGAGACACAAAAGATCACGCATGCCGGATTGGTGGCACGCAGTCCCGAGGGCACTGCCGCCAAGGGCATGAACATACGCGGCAATGAGGATCTATGGGTCGAAATCCAAGCGAACACATTTCGCAATTGGGTCAACGAGCATTTGCGCGAGACGGGCATGCAGGTGAGTTAATACACAATACATAAGACTAACAAGTAAGAAGGCTCTAGTCGAGAAATCCCGACTAGAACATACCCTAAACCCCATACGGTACGCCTACATTACTTTTTAGTATTCGCCCTAATGACCAAACTTCAAACTGCGATATCTCCGGGTGTTTCTTAATCAATTTTAATCAAATTTATTTAAATGTTCAATATTTCATTAAACCTCTGTTTCACAATTTTAAAATTCAAAGTTTTTTGTTATCGATAACATGTGTATATCGGCAATCGAAAGTGCTATCGAAACTCACTTGGTATAGGAGAGCTTAAGTTTCAAGTTTGAATTCTCTAGCTCTTATAGTCTCTGAGATCGGCGAGTTTATACAGACAGACGGACGGACGGACGGACGGACGGACGGACAGACTTGGCTGTTGATGCTGATCAAGAATATATATACTTTATGGGGTCGAATATGCTTCCTTTCGTCTGTTACATACTTTTTCACAAAGTTTAAATCGTTAGGCTTCTTATAATTCACAACTTGTTCAAGCCCTCAACAAGGTGTCCTCTGCCTATAAATACAGTGCATGCAGCTCAAATTAAATTTTTTTAATTAAATTTATTTTTTTTTTTTAATTTAAATCGTTAGGTTTCTTATAATTCACAACTTGTTCAAGCCCTCAACAAGGTGTCCTCTGCCTATAAATACAGTGCATGCAGCTCAAATTAAATTTTTTTTTTTTTTATTTATTTTTTTTTTTTCAATTTTTTTTTTTTTTCGAGCTTACATAGTTTGACATTTAACAGGGTCCTTCACCGGGTGTCCTCAGCCTATAAAATCAATTCATGCAAGCCAATTTAAAATGTTTCCACTCATAACTTGAGTCAACTAATAAGTTATCTACATTGAGACAGCCAGCTTCCAGTTTGACTCTCAACTCAGCCTAGGGATCTATGCACAACACAGACGGACGGACAGACGGACATAACTGTTGAGAATATAAAAAAATGTTAATAAATTTTACAACGCAAAGTTATTTCTGAATAATCATCCAAGTAAAATGTGAAGAATATTACATTTTTTTGTTGACAAACCAATTTGTGGGTTCTGTTAACTACTTTAAATGGTCGAATTTAAGTGGAAAACATTTCACATAGTTCACCTGGGAATAGGTTTATTGTGTAGACCTTAGGTTGGGCATCACGCTCTTACATAACAGCTCAATCGCTCGATCAAGCGTAGCAACAGAAGCAACAATGCGATGCTTGGTTACTCAGTCAATGGGTCGGGCAGTTAATGGAACTATCGATTACACGCATATATAAATAGCTAAGTACAAGCACATATTGCTTGATCAACGTTTCGAGCAGGGCCTTTGCAACAAACAGCTTAAATAAGCATGCGCTTTAACAGTTGGCTGCATTTGTGTAAAACTCTTCCGCAGAAAATACGACCTTAAACAGTGCCATATATACAATCATACACATATTCCAGTTGAAATCTCTCAACTTATACTCGCCCACATACACGTGAACACACGCGTCGTATGCGCAACGCCCACTAACTTAAAAAGCAAGTGCGACGACTTCAATGGCAAAATTTACTTACTACACAGACTACTTGGAGTAAGCTGAAAAGCACTTGAAGGCGACATTTTGTATGCTTCGGTCAGTAATTACATCTCGACAGAAATAATATAAAATAAATAAAAATGGCAATCGCTGCATGCATTTCATTAGTCGATTTGAAAGCAAGCTTCATCGGCTTTTTGTTTTTTGTGCTTCTCACACATGAACTGGCCATATTTGGGCGCTTGAATGCCAAGGTCGCAAGCTCACAAAAATATATACATTCATAAATAAAAACGCCATCGCTTGAGGCTTATTACCAAGTTACAAAAGACTAAAGTCAGTGACAGATATTTTCAAGTTTTATGCATAAATTTTTGGACAATCAAATGAGAGATGAGTCGAGGCAACTAGTGTGATCCAGCTGGGGCAAGGTCGGGCAGAGTTCGCATTTGAGTGTAAACAACATGTTAACAACACTAATTGGAGCTGGAACTAAAACTGGGTGCTGGCAATGACAGCAGTATGCCTTAAATATATACTATAAAAAAACCTGGCTGCTAGATTTGGGTCAAAAGTGCCAAATTGAGACTGTCAAGTGTGCATTTTATATTCTAGCTTGCAAGCATTTATGGCTAATGAAATTGCAATCGGCGTTGTGTGCCCATATTATTAAAAAAACTTAAAAAATATATAAAAAAATATTTATTTAATGAGTCGCAGCTTAAATACACTTACAATTCATTGTCAAAAAAAAAATACTTGTTGAGAAATTCTCACGCTCTTGTCACCTAATTTAACAATTTTATTTGAAAAAAGATTTGTTGACAAAAAAAAAAAAAAAATGATAAAAATTCTGTGAGAATAAGAGCAAGTTGTCTTAGCTCAAAGCTTATATATGATTTACTTTTAAATAAATTATTGTCAAGTCAAGATTGCATATGGATTCAATGCTCTTAACATATATGTTTTTGGCATTTAAATGGAATATTAGCAATTCAAATATGATATATATGTGTCAAAGAAAAGTTCAAAACTAATGGAGTGCAATACTTTAGCTTTTTATCATTGAGCTGAATCTATTTAAAATAGAGCAACTTCTACAAAATTCAAAACAACAAAAAACAAACAAGCATATGCACAAACATATTTCTCTTAAGGATATATGAGATAAACTTCTCACATGGCAGACAATTGGAATTTATGAGCGCATGTTGATAGCATCCACTCTCACAGAACACACTCACACACACACACATGCATATGTATCGTAAAAAGTCAAAAGACTTGCAAATTTAAAGGTTATGCGCACATGAAAACAATAAAAACAAGAAGAGCAACAAATGCTCCCCTCCCCCACACCGAAAAGGGAACTGTAGTTGTTGTTTGGCAACTATGTGCGAGATTTTTATGGCCATCTAGTAGGGTAAGGGCGAGGGTGAGTGCGAGGGCGAGAGCGAGGGCCAAGCCCACGAACCAAAAACAAACAGCACAAGACACGCGATTGTCTCCGTCGAGCGGTGCTGACAGCTCCAAGATAAAAAGCTTTATGTCAAATGCTAAAATTGCAAAGACGCATGCGGAGAAAGCCGTGTGAGTGTGCTTTTTTTTTTGTTTAGCCGGTATTCCAGGCCAAGACAGCAACTACTTGGCAAAGGCCCAATGCAAGGTACTACTAGCTCCAGACACCCAATGTGGGCCATAACAAGCAAGCTTCTCTATAAGTATACTTATTATAATTGTTGTTGTTTCGTGTTGTTGTTGTTTGTACCTTTTGCTGTTGCTGGTGATTGGCCATTAAGAAAGTTGGGGCAGAAACATGCATAGCTTCAGAGCCAACAGACAATGCTAATTAACGCCCATTCATAGCGACTGTAATGAATTTCGTACAACAACAAAAACAAACAAATAAAATCGTGTTGCTTTTTACTTTGTGGCAGGTGCATGACTGGGCAACGGACTTTTGCGATGGCACCTGTTTGTGTGCCTTGGTCGAGAATCTGCAGACGCGTCCATTGAAGCCATCCTGGAATCGTCGTCCAGCAAATCAACATCATTATCTGGAGAATGCAACGACGGCCTTAAAGTCCATCGAAGCGGATCATATTAAGCTCGTCAATATTGGCAATGTCGATATTGTCAATGGCAATGTCAAGCTGATATTGGGCCTCATCTGGTCATTGATTGTGCGCTACCAGATCGGACGCAGCAAGTTTCCGCCCAGGAAGCTTATGTTGGCCTGGCTGCAGGCCGCTTTGCCCGACTGCAAGATAACCAATCTGACAACGGATTGGAATAGCGGTGTTAATTTGGCCGCATTACTGGATTATTGTCAGCCGGGTCTGTTCCCGCACTGGCGCAGTCTCGATCCTAGTCAGAGTGTGCGCAACTGCACCAATGCCATGAATCTGGCACAACGCGAATTCAATGTGCCCAAGGTGCTCGAACCAGAGTATCTGGCTTCACCCTGGCTGGATGAACTCTCCGGCATGACGTATCTGTCGTATTTCATGAAACCAGGTGGTCCTGGCTATAATGCCACCATGCGTTGGGTCAACACGCAGGTCAAGGATCCTGTTAAGAATTTTACGGTAAGTTTTGCTTTAATATAAATAGCTGAAAAGCAACACAAATCCCAATTAATCATAAAAATCTACATTTTTATCGCCTGTGTATGCGATTTTCAAAAAATCAATTAAGCCTTACAAGTTTTAATTCCATGTAACAAGTTGTTCATGTAAAAGCATTGTTAAAAAAACTGCTTTATGATAGAAGAACAAATCAAGCATACAGATGAAATTGAACATAAGTTTGCGAGCTTGTCTTGTGGTATAAAATACTTTATCAAACATTCAATAAATCATTTAAATCGGCTACAAAAAATCGGAGTTCATACACAAATAGGAATTCTAAACTAAATCTTAGACTTCTTAAATTTAAAACATAAAAAATAGCTTGATTACATGAATATTTATTTTAAATACTTTTGAGAAGATGATAAGTTTTCTTATCTTTAATTTCCCCTTGTATATTTTTCGTCTTCTTCAAATACGGAATGACATTTTCAGTTGTGTTAATTGCATACCATATCTTCTTATATTTATTTTTTCAAAAAACAAAACAAATAAACAAATAATTACCAACTCATTATAGCTTTCTAAATGAGTTATAAAAAGCATTTTTATGCGCTGCGCAATATCAATTAATAATTCACTTTGTCAATGTCAATAGCAAGTGGTATTGTTACTTTTTTGGCTTCTTTTGTTATTGACTATTATGTGGGATAACTAGAAAGTGTCATTCCCGCAAACACACATACACACACCCACATACACAATGGGATTGTACAACACTGGCACACAATTGTGTGCGCCTTTAATTTTAATTGCGCATTTCATTTGTACATAATTGGTTTATCTGCCCCCCAATATTAATTGCATTGCATATTGCAGAGCGACTGGAACGATGGACGCGTGCTGTGCGAAATCATCAAGGGACTGGGTGGTTCGGCACCGGCGCCCGATAAGCTGAGCACCGATCCATTCCATTACGAGAATAATATCCGCAAGGCGGTTGATGCTGGCGCCAAGCTGGGCGTCCAGCCCATATTGACGCCCAAGGATATGGCCAATCCGGAAGTCGAACATCTGGGCATCATGGCGTATGCGGCGCATTTGCAATGGGTACCGCCGCGCCCACCGCTCTCTGACCTGGTCAACGTTTACTTGGAGAGCACATCCGGGCGTGTGGGCGAACCGGTAGGTGGTCATCGAGAGCATTTTCACAATTGACATGCATTAATGTTTAATACCCGCATTTCACACGCAGACGCATTTCCGCATCGATGTACTGTCGCGGGACATCAGCTTGAGCTCGGTGCGTTGTCACGTGGTGCCGCCATCCGGTCAGCCTGGTCAGCCGGTGCGTCTGAATGCCCATGGCGAGGGCGTCTACGTGCCGGAGCGCTATGGCATGCACGAGATTGTTGTGGAGATTGGTGAGGACAGCCTTGGCGGACACTTCTTCCGTGTGCTGCCACGTCTGTTGCAGGTGGCGCCACCTGGCATGGCGCCGTGTGCCTTGGGCAGCCTGGTTGAGGTGCTGGTGAATGCAACTGGTGCACCCAAGACCGAGGATATTCTGGTCACGGCTGTTTCGCCCACGGGCATCTCGCACAATTGCCCGCTCAAGAAGATCGACGAGGGACACAGTGCCATATTTAAGCCGGATGAGGCGGGCATCTGGGAGATAGCCATCACATATCAGGGTCGTCACATTCAGGGCGGACCCTTCACGTGTGCCGTGTTTGATGCCTCGGGCGTCTCTGTCCATGGACTCGATGGTGCCATGCCGTTGCGTGCTCACACCTTTGAGGTGGATGCTCGTGGCGTTGGTGTCAATGGGGAGCTGCATGTGGACATTGTTCATGACAAGCACTCGTTGGTCTGTTCCGTCGAGAAGATCGTGGACAACAAGTATCGTGTGACCTTTATGCCACGCCAGAACGGAAAGTATCGTGTATACATCTACTTTAATGGTTATGATGTCAAGGGATCGCCTTTCATGTGAGTCCAGCACCTTAACCCTATGTATTACCTATTCTATATACTCTTTAATTAATTTTAATTTTATTTTATTTAAAAATATTTCTAGTGCTAGAAGTTTTACACTTTTAGATTAATGCACTAGTCACTATCAGATTTGACATGAAAACAGTTAAACTAAACTTAAAATTTTAAGACTCAAAATACTAAACAAATCACATTAAAAGCAAACAATATAAAACATTTAAGACATTTAAAAACACAAAATTAATTCTTAAAAATAAAATAAAATAAAAATAAATGAAATTTTATATTTTGGTAATATTTTGGTAATACATGCCTACTAAAGTTTATAAAGTGTTGATTTGATTTTTTAAATAATTCTTTAATTTCTTGTTAAATAAATTAAATAATTACGTCTTGTTGTAGCATGCGCGTTGGCACCAAGGGACGTTCGGGCAAGACACGCAGCAGTCCGCTGCATGAGAGCAAGCATCGTTCCGAGAGTCCATCGATGCACTTTATATCCACAACGAATGCCAGACACAATGATTATCGCAATGCTTCGCTGTCTCGCCGAGATTTGCATAGCCATAATACGGCCGAGAGGACGAACAGCTATTCACCGCAGTATTCACCGAAGCTGGACACAACCGATTATCATACATCCAGCTCCAGGTACTACAAGCGTGAGAGTGAGGTAAGTTCAGATGCAGTTGAAGCAGATTTCAGTTCATCATCTAATTGCACGCGGCACTCGGGCTCCTTTGTTAATGCTTTGCACACGCAACACACACATCAAAATTAAATATTTGGCTAACACACACACTCGCACACACACTACCCTTGACTCCCCTCAAAATTCAATTCGACAGGAGAACCATGGCTCCCCCACACCTCCCCTGACATCGCCAACGACAGGGGGTTCACCAACAGTGAAATATCTAAACTCCCACGATCTGTATACGGAATCGGCGGGCGCACGTCGCGACTCCAAGACCTCCAACAGCAGCTCGACCAAGAACGATTATTACTACGATAAGGAGAACGAGCTGTACAGCCAGCGTCGGGTGATCAACAAGCCCAAGTTGGCACCACCACGCGAAGAACGTGATCTGACGCAGAGCAGCAACAGCACCAGCACCAGCACCTTCCAGCGACATCAGCAGCTGACGCACTCGCTCAGCCCAATACCTAGTCCCACACTGAATGTAACTAAATTTTCTTGTTTGCTCGCTCTGTCGTGTATCCTAAAAGAATATTACTATATGTGTTTCTTGCTTTAACTTTGATATATGTGGATCTAATCTGTAATCTTTCATTTATTATCTACCGTCAGACACGCTCTAGTGAGCTGCACTCGCACAGTCCGCTGACCATCAAGACATCCAATCAGTATGAGACCTCGACGCGTAATATAACGAGCAGTCCACGGCACGCCTCCGCCTCTCCGGTGCAGCGTTATTCGCCAAACAATGCGTACATTAGCACAGCCACCCATCGCATAGGCAGTCCGGTCACAAGCACACTGAACAAGGTAAGTCCCACTGATCCTCTCGACTTCAAACACACTTCTAATCTGCTTTTCCTACTTTCCTCTAGAATGGCTACGAATCGACACGCGTAGAGAAATCATCTACGTACAAATCTACATCGAATTATGTGACCGATTCGAATGTGCGTGCGAGTCCATCGCTGTACGGCACCGCGGAACGATTACGACGCATTGGTTCGCCCGAACCACGCATCGATCACTCGTCCAATGTGCGTGTGTCCTCGATGAAGCCAGCGTCTGCACGCCGGGATAGCTGGGATGTCATCAATAAAACGAAGCATATGCTCTCGCACAATTCGCTCGAATCGCTAGCGAATATGACCGAGACGCAACTGAATACGGAGCTCAACTATGCACGACCCGATATCGACAATGAGACACAGCGCAATACACAATACAACAAGTTTGCATTGCATAAGCAGCAACAACAGCAGCAGCAACAACAACAGTTGCAGTCGGATTATCGCAGGGACTCTCCCGACGATGTGGATCGCTACAAGTAGGAACAATCTTTGATATTTAAAGCTATCTTTTACTTATTCGTATTATCTTCTAGACCCAGTGCCATTACCGTCAAGTCACATTCAAACAACACTTACACCGACAGATCTGGCGGCTACACGAAGACCGTTAAGGAATCCAGCGAGCATGTCGTCACAGAAAGCAATGGCCATGGTCCGTCGGCAACTGGAAACAATTCTGGTTACGGCTATAGCTCACTCTCCCGATTTCGTCCCATAGACAGCAATGCAACCGGTGCTCAAGCCATACGCGTACAGAATATTCCGAATGGTTCGATTGGACGACCCGTTGAATTCGAGATCGATGGTTCGAAGGCTGGCTCCGGTAATCTGGAAATCCTTGTGAATGGCGGCCGAGTCACATCCTCGGTACGTTCGCTTGGTGGACAACGTTTTATAGCCAGCTTTACGCCACACGAACATGGAACACACACCGTACAAATCACTTTCAATGGAGAAACGGTCCCAGGTGAGCTCAAACAGAATTCGTATGTTCAGTTATTACGTAATGGCATAAGATATCGTGGGTGTTGAGTCTCTTATAAGTCAAGATCATATGGCACAGCATTCTAGTGTAGTCGCTTTGTACCCTTACCCATATTGGGGCATACTTATTTGATTGGCATGTTGGCTATTTAAAGAATTTTTTTTTAAGTGTTTGTTGAATGAGGGAAAAACGTTTAGATTTATTTAAAGCAATTTTTATTTTAAAAATACTTAAGCTGAAATATTTATTAAGTTACTCTTAAACAGAGCTTACATAAATTTGCCATTAACATCTAACCACAGTGCGGCGAATTCGCATAGTTCGCCTGAGAGCGGCACAGGTGTGCATAAGCGTTCTCTCTCTCTCTCTCTCATGATCAATGATCACTTGTTGCCGCTCTACTCACCTGCCGCATTTGTTTCGCTCTCTTTTACGCTCCGACGCTCTGAGCGCGACCTGCTGAACGAGTTTCTGAATGTTTTGGGCTCGATGAGGAGAGTCGCGTTGGCAGCCGCCGACAGTCATAGCTCGCGTTTCGAACCAAACTGACACGTCGGCGTCCCGCGAACATTACGGATCGCAGCGGTTAAAGCCAAGAAAAATATTTTAACATAGAGAGAAAAAAAAAGAAAAGCAAAAACAACGCTAGGAATTCGTGTGACTGTGCAAAACGTAATAGAAAAGAATTGTTTGTAATCAAACCGAAACAAACAAAAACATTGTCAAAAGCGGTTAAAAGAATTCCCAAAAAAAAAAAGAAGTTTCTCTGTGAAATATTTTAGCAAATCGAATACAAGTCGTTTTGTTTGTGAGATTTCTATGGCAAAGAAATATGCTAATATGTCCAATGCGGACGTCGCGTTCCCGTTGCCGTCTGAAAAACTCAGTTGCCCTCATCACATTTGGATTTCTTTGGATTTGTATCTGTGTGTGTGTTTGTGCGTTTGAGTGTGTTTGTGTGGGGTGCGCGCTATGACAGCAAAAAATATAAAAAAAGTAAACGAAATCAAACTACAAAACCAGTTTAATGAACCTTTAAGCTGAATCAATGGGACTAAAGACACGCTGCTGCTGTTTGGCTTAAAGGTTGAAAATCGGCTAAAAATCAACGTCAAATCGTTGAAACTGTCGCCTTGCAATTTACAATGTTCAATGAACACGATTGTGCAGCCAAGTCTATGTCTGTGTGTGTGTGTGTGTGTGTGGCAGCCATTTTGTTTTGTTTGGTGCTTGCAACATGCCACAACCACAATTTGGCTCGTTTATTGGCCAAGTTAAAGGCCCCGCATAGCATAGCTGGGCCAGCACACATAATCAAGCGACAGCCAAGCATAGTTCAAACTAAAACTCATAGATACACACACACACACATACATTCACTTGCAACGCGAGTTGTTGCAGCAGCGGGAAGTGGTCTGTTTTTTTTTTGTTTTCTAGCTTTTGCTCTTGCCGTTTGCTTTGCCATTTTCAATCGCTTGTTAACTTGGCTTGTCTCAACTTGGCTTGCCTTGCCTGTTCCCATATCTACTATATATGGTTCAAGGCGCACTTGTTGCATGCCTTTGTTACAGTAGGAAGTTGCATGCCGCCGCCGCCCCACGACAAAAAGCCACAACGATACAACGCATACTGTTTGCCATGCCACTTAATGTGGCTGCAGCTGAAAACCCGTTGGGATAGGTTGTTGTTATTGTTGCTGCTGCACAGGTAGACAGAGGCATATGTATGTACGTACATACCACATATTAAAGGGCGTGCCACACACAGGTATGCGCGTGAGATCGAGGCCCCAGCAGCACAGATTGCAATTTCTTTTGCTGCCTCATGACAACAACAACTTGTCTCTGCCACTTACTTTCTCACTGACTTGACACAAACACAAATATTTGAGCGGACATTTCGTTTTCGTTGCGCTCCGTTCCGTTTTTTAACGTTTTCCCCCCTTCAGCATAATGAGTTACAGCCACACCTCTGTGAGTTGAGCTTATGGCCATTTCCGCTGTTTAACATACATATGTATATTGGCATACATGCCCAATTTCATTTCTCTCTTCACAACATTATTATTTTTTTTTTTGAGAGTTTTTCGAGACCGACAGACACACAACTCAAAGTGAAATTTTTGGTGAGGCAACTGGTTTTTTTTTCGATGCTTTTAAACGGCGCGGCGTTTAACATTGAAATAAATACCAAACAAAATATAAATGCAATTAAAAGCAAATGATAAATTACAAATTGTTTTCGACGCGAAGAAAAAAACGCGATACGAAACGTGCGCAATTCGTTATTTCGGCTTTAAAAACAACATATTTTTGTGCAGTGCTCAACATAAAATGCTAAAAGAAGTGAAACAGTGGCAATAAAAAAAGAAAATAATAAACTATATTTGTTTTGTTGAAATTCGCAGTGCAGCGTTTAACACATCATCACATAACATATACAACGAAAATACACAAGTTTTTCGCAATATAAATAAATAAATAAGTCAAGCGTATAACAAGTCGCTGACATAATCACAGCTTGGCTTTCAAGTTGTAGTTCAAGTTCAGACGTGCCGCCCGCTTAAGCACAATTGTGAATTGATATACAAAAGAATATATAAGGTCCAATCACGCGTTTTCAGCAGCTACAACGATATCATCTTGCATTGCCCAACAACAATAGAAACGGAATTCTTGCGCTACCAACGTCAGCAGCTACAAAACAGTCAACACAAAACGTAAATCCTCAATCTTTGATACCCCAAAAAAAAAAGACAAGAAAAAAAGAATTTCTGAATAAAACGATAGATTTTAACTAAAGTACTAACGGTTCGCTGTCAGGCATTCTGCTGCTGCTGTGGCGACAGCTGCTGGCCATCTAACGGTTTGCATGCCGCAGTCACGTAACCGATTTCGTATACGCACACACACACACATACATATGTAGTATATCAGCTAAGCTCTCTCACACACTTGTGCATATGCATATTGAATAACAGCATTCAGGCATCTCTAGTCTACTCTTAACTGCACTTGTTCTCTGGCCGCATGCCGGAAAACTTGGTCGTCGCTGTCAGCAACAGCTATGGCAATAGCGCGACGGCAAAACTCGCCGATTAACAAAGCCAAACCGTCTAAAAACCGGCCCACGGCTAGAACGTTACGCGAGCGGCAACAGGTAGAACGCATAGCGAATACTGAATACACTTCTTTGAAGTGGTTTGATAAAGAGTATCCAAAAGATATGATAGTTTCTATTGTTCATACTTAAGAACCCTATATTGTGAGCTAGATAACTGGGTTAAAAATTTTAATTATTTTAACTTAAAATAAGTATACTAAGGTCGAGAGAGTTCGATCTTGACTTTAGTAGAGCTATACTTTATTGATGTGGAGTTTCACTTAGCTTAAAAATATAATTACAATATGTACTTGATTTAAGTAATTTATATTTATTAAATTTCACACATAAATTAATTGATTTAAGGCTTATTTAATATGAAAAGATAATTTTCTTTTAGATTTTTTAATGTCATCTCGGCTTAAAATCTACTTTTAACAACAAAAAGGAAAAGACTGCAAATAAGCTGCAACTATTATTTCCAATTGCACTTGCCAATTATATATTTATCTTTGTGTGTTTGTAGTACAGCAAATAATGACGAAATTAGTGCAATTTTAGTATAAACTAGTTTCGCAGCGTGTTTTTTGTGTCTAAACTACTTTCTTCAGCCCTTTACTCCAGTTATGTAGTCAATTACAGAAACAAGAAGCTCTTTTATCTTAAACATATGCAGAGACAGTTAGCAAAAAAAAAAGTAATGGGTCAGTATGTCATTATTCATTATGAGCCATCAGATAACCCATAAAAGTTGTCCAAAATATTATTTATTTAGCGTACGTGCTTTTAGAATAAGGTTAAAGATGTTGTTAAGCCAAAACAATATGTAAAATGGAATGCAAATTACTCAACGACTTAAGAACTTTTAAATAAAATATTTGCAGTATGTATTGAATATTCAAAATATTCTAGGCAAAACCAATATCTATGAATATTATCCACCAAAAAGTAGTTAAGTTGAACAAAACAAAGCTTAAACTAAACCCGTTAGTCTCAAATATGCAACCAAAGTTTGAATTGGAGTTTGAGTTGTTGTAGTCTTTAATTTATGAGCATGGGAAACTTTAACCAGACACGGCTTATGATGATATGCCGATGACCGGCTGTGTAACCGTTGTTAGCACACAGTTATGTATGGGTCTGCAGGTGATTAATATTGGCTAAAAGTGTGCCACCAAATTGTTTGGCAACAAGCTCCGAGAACAACATTCAAATTTGAGTTGGACTGTGGCAACAGCTTTTTTTGTTGCTTTTTTTTCGACCATGTTGTAAGTTCAAGTTTTCGGTTTCAATTTGCAGCAAGCGCATCGCGCAGTAGTTTCCCATCGCTTGTGCTGGGCAGTAAAAAAAGTTTTTTTTTTGGTTTTTTGGCCATGTAACGTTCAGCGATTTTGCGCAAGAAAGAGTAGAGGATAAAAAGTGCCAGCTCAAATCGTGTGTTTGAGCGACAATGCAACAGTTTGATTTTCCAATGAACTGAAGCAATGAGACGCGACGGGATGGGCTGCTTGCTGATGGCTTATGGCTGCTGTAGCAATTTTCATGGAAAGCCATAAAAAGCGGCTGAGGCAGAGCGCTTAAAAGGAAAAGTGCAGCAGCAGCAGCAGCAGCCAGCAGCGGCCATCAAACAAAAAATAAAAGAGAAAGAGAAATGTGTGGAAAGTTGCAAACAAAAGTAAATTTTTGCGCGAAGCTGCAACACACACACAAAACAACAACAATCGTGCAAATCAATACAAAAAAAAAAGTATAAGCAAACATTTAACAAACTGCTAGTAATTGCCAATTGCAAGTTCAATTCGTTTGTTGCCAGCCAGCGAACCAGGCTTTTAATGTATCTAAGCCCCATTCGTTGTATTTCGCAATTGCCAGCCGGCAGCAACAACAACTATCTACTTCAACTAAGTTTGGCCAATTAATGTGTTATAATCTCTACTCATGTTGATTGTTTAAGCATTTGCAGCAAGTAGCAGCAGCGGCAACTAGCCGTGCCTACTTCGAGTGCCACAAATGCAGTAACATCTATAGATACATTTCAGTTCAGCAACAGATGCAGATACATACAACAAAATACCAAGTAGACAGCTCAAGATACGCACTTGTAACCCGCACTCACTTCAGCTACGGCAACGAGGCGGCACAGATTGCGTTTGCCGTAGCAATTGCGACAATTATAATGGGAGACACAGCGGAAAACAATGCGCAAATTCCAACTTAGAAACCAACTTGTTGTCCAAGAGGGTTGTCTAACAAATTGTTCAAAAGTTGAGAAGTGTTGCCCAAAGCGCTTAACAATTTTATAAGGTTTAATAAATCCTTTAAATATTTTTAAATTATATATAATTTTTTTTTAAAAAAAAAAAAAAAAAATAAAAAAAAAAAAAAAAAAAATTTTTTTTAAAAAAAAAAAAGAAGATGTCAATAAGCTTTTGAATAAGTTTTTAAATCACAAAACTTCAAGAATTTATTGAATGAACAACCAAAATGTTTTATTCCTCAGTTGAAGTTCCTTTTATTGAATCTTAAAGGGTAACCAGAGCTTATATATAGTTTGGTATTAGATGGCTTATACTATGATGTATCTACAAATATACATACAACACTTTTCGGTATTCCTACTCCACCTAAACACAACTCTCTTAAGTTTCAATCAACCCTCGCTGTTGCTGCTGCTGCTTGCTGCTGCTGGCTACCTTCTGGCAACTACTGGCAACAAATGGGGTTTCTCTCGTCTTAGCAACAGAGCAGCGTCTCTGACTGGCGTCTCAATTGCTGGCACAGCATTAAAAGCTTACTTTTGTGGGTCAGATAACCTGGCCAGCGGGTAAAAAGGGTGGCTCAAATAACGCATTATCTTATACATAGTATCATATCGTTTCTCTTAACTAACGGGTTTTTTTTCTGTTGTTCAATTGCAGGTTCACCGTGGCACGCTGAGATCATGTCGTCACCCGGCCTAACCGCTCTGGGCGAATCCACACGCCTTGTGCCCGCCAATACACCGGCGGTTTTTGAGATACTGCCGCCTCCTGGACAAAGCCTAGTCAAAGGCGAGTGCGTGGCAACAGTGCTGACACCAAACAAGTCAAAACTGAATGCCAGAGTCACCCATGAGGCGGCAAATGGTGCTGCACGCATTGAGTTCGTGCCCACGGAAGTGGGCACGCACATCGTTGATGCGTCCATCAATGGCACGAAGATCGCTGGCGGTCCTTTGATAGCAAAGGTCTACGATGCCAGCCTGATCCAAGTGACCGAAGTGAATGGCGGCGTCGTTGGCCAACCCTGCCAGTTTCGTGTGGACGCCAGTGCAGCGGGCGAGGGCCAGCTGGAGATATCCATCAATGAGGGCGAGGTGCCCAATCATGTCCAGGTCGTTGGCGGCGGTCGCTGCCTCGTCTCCTTCACACCCGAACAGGCCAAATCCCATTTGATTGACATTAAATTCAATGGAGAAACGGTGCGCGGCTGCCCCTTTGTCTGCGCCGTGGCGGACACCTCGCGCGTTCTTCTGAACCTCTCCAATCTGGAGCTAATACCCGTTAATCGGCCCTCCTCGTTTCACATCACAGTGAGCGGTGGCGGTGCCGCTGAATTGGCGGTCAGCGTTCGCGGACCACAGGGCGAATTGCCTGTACGCGTCACTGGTGACATTCATGCGGGATTCACTGCTGAATTTACGCCTGTCAGCGTCGGTGGACATTCGATCAATGTGGAATATAATGGCTTTGCTGTGCAGGGTACACCATTCCTGGCTAAATCGTATGATGCCAGCAAGGTGGTCGTTGGTAGCGTCTCTCGTGGCACAATGGGTCGTCCCGTACAATTCACAGTGGATGCGGGCGATGCCGGTGAGGGTAATCTCGAAATAACCATATCGGCAAAGGGTCAGAATATACCCACACAGGTGCATCCCCAGGGCAGTGCAAGGTAAGCATGAACACTAAATTGAACCCCTTTCCCTAATCATATTAATTTACCATCACTGTAATTTCTGATTTTATTTCTATTTATAAAATATAAGATAAGGTTATTTTTATTTTTTTTATAAAAATAAAAAAAAAAAATTTTTTTAAAATTAAAAAAAAATTATTTTTAAATTTTTTTATATTTTTTTAAAAAAAAAAAAAAAAAATATTTTTTTAAAAAAATATTTTTAAAAAAAAAAAAAAAATTTTTTTTTTTTTTTTTTTTTAAAAAATAAAAATTAATAATTAATAATTATTTTTTTTTTAAAAAAAAATTCCAAACTCCAAAACATCAGCTTTAATTTAGTTCTTGTTGTTTTGTTTTGCAGATTCTCCGTATCGTTTGTGCCGACCGAGTCGTGCGAGCACACAATTAATGTCTCCTTTAATAAAATGCCCGTGCCCGGTTGCCCCATAACGGTTAGCATTAGTGGGGGCGTTGCCGGACCGCAGGTATCGCTTGGCGGACCCGGGCCGGTGCATCAGACCAATTCTTTTGTTATCAATCACAATGGCGGCCGTTTGGAAGACATTGAGGTCAACGTCGAAGGTATGTAGTTTTGGGCCAAAAACCAGCTAAACTGGCTACACTCACACTCTCTCTCACTCACACTAACATACAGAGGAGTAACAGATACTCTATCTCTTTCTTCTTATCGCCATTCGCAATTCATCTTGTTTGTGTGTGTGGAATATTTATGGGTTCAAAGTTATGTTCGTAATTGTACTTTAATTGCTCGTCCTTCTTAAATGTTAATACCATGTGTGCATTTACATACACATATACATACGTACACAAATACATATGGAAAGCTTTGCACATCTTTGTATTGTATCTTTTTTTGGACTACTTAGTATCTATCTTTTATCCGTATCCGCATCGGCACAATACCAATAAACAAACACCGTCTTTTTCCCATACACATTTTCACACTCTTCAACATACAATCTACGGAAATTGTTGTTGAAACTCTCAAGCATGCCAGCCCCACCCACTTCCCTCCTGAACTGTAACTGCTTTACATAGCACCCACCCTCTCCCCCACGCCTTACTTTCTCACTCTTTAACTCGATCTCTGTGTCTGCTTCACACGCAGCAAACTCTTGACAATAGCTTGGCGCCCTAGACCCCCAACCCCTTATGTATGTAAAACCAAATTTAGCCCAGTGTAGTAGATATGTATGTGTGTGTTTGTTTATGTGTTGCTCATTTAGTATATGTAATTATGCGTTATATTTATCATTTTGGGCAATTGCTTTGGTTACATTTTGACGCATTAGCATCTTAGGCTTCGGCTTAGGTTTGCCAGCTTGGTAGCAGGCATCACAATAGATGGATTATGTCAAGACCGCAAATCCGTAGGCGAGTGTTTGTGTATGTGTATGTTTAGTCTTTCGAATGTTGAGATATCGAATCCATTGTAGAAATTGTGGCTATAGTAATTACTTTATAATCGTTTGTATATATGTTTGTATGTGGTTAATGTAATGTATGTTTGTGTGTGTTCTGTTATATATGTCTTGTAATCTTACGACCTTTAATTGTAATAATTTTGCTCACTTTTATATCTGTATTATATTTCAGGACGGCGAAAACTTTTGTACTAGAATTTATAAATATGCATATACTTACCTATATACCTATACCTATAACTATATATATATATAACACTCTATATATGAGTACACTTTCTGTCTCTATATATATCTTTCTCTCTCTGTCTCTGTCTTGCTATATATATGTATATATTAGCTCTTTATATACACCTACCCTTAATATAACAGTCCGTTGATATAGAAAACAAAAACAATATTAAGCGTGTCCACCAAGTAAAGTACCAACTGGTACCACCAACAACAAGTGAAACAACAACAGCAACAACATCAACAAGAAAGAAAATCAGTATCCCCCTTAAACTACAATCTACACTAAACAACAAGTACTCGTTCTTATCTACTAATTATGTCCTTTGCCCCTGGTTGGGACAATTGTTTAATAACTTGTTCAAATGATTTTTTTGATGATATTAATGTCGCCTTAAAGTGTGTAACAGGCAAAAGCAATATTAATAATAATAAAAACAACAAACAAACAAAAATCATATAGGTTTCGTATTGTATTTAGGCAGGCCGATTTTCAGTTTGTACATAAACCTTTTCTTAAGTATATAACTACAGGGATTAATATAATTATCTACTCGCTGCTCTGTCTCAAGAAAAGCAACATCACCAGCAACATCTCAGTTTACTAACCCTTTCTGGCACGTTCTCGGCACACACACACATTAAAACCAAATCTTAACTAACACACACTGCAAGTTACAGTATTCCAATAAGACTAACAGCACCAAACGTTGGCATCGTTCCATATTAAGTTTTGTTCTTTAACAAAGAAAAGTAAAATATTTAACTTAATGCCGTTACTAATCAAAAGTAAACATTTTTCCAAATTCTTATTTACCACTTGCGCGTGACAAAAATTAAAAACCAAACAAAAAACCATAATTAAATCACTAACAACACTACACACAACAACAAAAAATCAAATAAAAACCTTAAACATGCTCAAATCTATGTGAATTTCAACAAAACAATCAAATGAAACCATTTCAAAACTCGTTTCCGGCCGCGTCGCAATCGAAATAAAAAAATTTACAATAAAAACAAAAAAACTAAACAATACTTAACAAAAAAAAAAAAAAAAAAAACAATATGTCTATATTAAAATTGCATAATGTGCAATATGCAAATTGTGGGCAAACTCAGGTCCCGCTGGCCAATCAGTGCCCGCCCAGGTTCATCAATCAGCTGAAGGTGTCTTCAAGGCGGAGTTTGTGCCTCGTGTTGTCGGCGAGCATCGTGTCAATGTAACGGTAAATGGTCTGCCAACAGCTGGAAGTCCCTATGCTGCAAAGGTGAGTTCTAAGATCTGAATTCTCAAAAACTTTTGAAAATTTTCCCACTTATTAATTTTTCTCAGAACCTTTGTGATGCAAAAACTTTGTTTATTTTAGGATAAATTAATTTAAATTTTTATTTAAAAATAATTAACCGAAAGTTTTGAATTAATAATAAAGTTTTTCAGTGGAGTAGAGACTTAGTTTAGATAGTGAATTCCCCTTCCTTTTTCTCTTTGTTATCCTTTCAACTAAAATATATCTTTATTTAGGTCTACGATGTCAGCGCTATAAAGGTGAAGAATGTTAGCAGCGGAACGGTTGGCAAACCTGTCACCTTCCTGGTGGAAACATCCCAAGCAGGACCCGGCAATCTAGAGGTCACTGTAAATGGCGGTCGAGTGCCAACATCGGCACAGGCACAGGGCCAACATACTTATGCCATCAGTTTTACACCACGCGAAGCCGAGAGTCACACTGTGGAGTTGCGTTTTAATAGCCAGGATGTGCCCGGCTCACCGTTTACCTGCCGTGTTGGCAGCTGCAGCTCGCATCCAATCGCCTGAGACCATGGACAAGGTCAGTGTGGGTCGTCTGTTTGAATTCGTTGTGGAGTCGGACACAAAGCCAACAGTGGAGGTACTTGGTCCGGCCAGACGCAGTGTGCCGGTAAAGATCGATGCACTTGGCACCACGTTGGGCTACAATGTCAAGTTTGAGCCCATGGAAGTGGGTGATCATTCGGTGGAGGTACGTCTACCCGGTGGTGGTCATGTGGAGGGCAGTCCCTTCCTGCTAAAGGCCTACTCCGCCGAGAAGGTTATCGTTACGGACATACGTCCTGGTGTGGTCAACAAAAGTGTCAGCTTCGGCATCAATGCCTCCCAGGCGGGTGCCGGTAATCTGGAGATTATAGTCGCTGTCAATGGCAAGAATGTGCCCAACTTTGTGCAGTCCGAGGGCAATGCTCGCTTTAAGGTTAACTTTAAGCCCACTGAGGCAGCTGCCCACTCGTTGTCAGTGCGCTTCAATGGACATCCAGTACCAGGATCACCCTTCAGTTGCCATATTGCTGCAGCTGCTGCAAGCTCCTCGGGCTTACCAAGAGCCCAGGCGATGGGTGAATGCTTAAAGCAGGCAGCTGTCAAGCTAGACAACACGTTTGAGTTGGAGGGCTTTGAGGGCATAGAGCCGCAGATATTTGTCACCTCGCCCGCGGGCGACAATGAGCACTGTCAGTTGAGCCAGCACGATGGCGGCAGCTACAGTGCCTCCTTCCGTCCCAGCACAGTGGGTCGTCATCTCATCAGTGTCTTGGCCAATGATCAGCACATCAATGGTTCGCCATTTAGTTGCAATGTTTTCGATGTCTCGAGGGTAAGCATCAGTGGATTGGAGCAGCAATATGGACCTGCTACTCTGGGTGTTCCCGTCACATTCAGTGTGGATGCAGCGGGTGCTGGAGAGGGCACCCTCGAGCTAGTCGTTTCCACAGATAGTAGCACTGTCAAGGCAGAGGTTGTGGCCTGTGCCCGAGGTCTGTACGATGTCACCTTTGTGCCACAGAGCACCGAACCGCATTATGTGAACATTACATTCAATGAAGTCGCTGTGGATGGTAGTCCCTTCCGTGTGGACATTCAACAGCACACGCAACACATTCAGATTGGCAGTTTGGCAGCCATTGATTTCCCGGCTGATGATCAGATTGTGGAAATTCTATCGCCGGATCAGAAGGCCGTGCCGTATACAATTAACAGGCAGACAGCGGAATTCCGCACTCACATGACCGGAAACTATACTCTACGTTTCATAGATCGGGAGACAAGACAACATATTGGCACACGTACCCTTTGCGCCTTTGATCCAATGTTGGTGAAGATCACTGAGGTCGGCGAAGCCTTTTGTCATCGCCCGGCCAGCATCAGTGTCTCCCTAAACGAAGCCGGACAGGGTGATCTGTCGGCGCTGGTGCGTTGTGGCGTTACCGAGGTCCCACACACCATTCGCGGTCCAAGTAAATCCGGCGTCTATGAAATCGTCTATCAGCCAACAAGAGTTGCACCACACAAGATCAGCATCTTATTCAACGATGTGCCCATATCGCTGAAGCCCCTAGAAATTAATGTTATGCCAGCAAGTGCTGGCAAGGAGATCAGTGTCAGTGGTCTGGGACTGTATCAGGCACGTGTGGGCAAGACCACATCGTTTGCCATTGACACGGTCAAAAGGCCAGCCAGGGAGTTTGATGTGGTTGTCTCTGGACCCGGTGGACAAGCGCTGCCCGTCCGTTGCTACCAGACCAAGAACGGACATCTCCAGGCAGAGTTCAACATAAACAAGCCAGGACAATGTGTTATTGGTAAGTGTTTAGTAATCCCAATTTTAACTGAATATTTTATTAATTTTCCCCCCTTTTTACAGAGGTGCTTCACCAATCAAAACCACTGCCAGGCAGTCCATTCACCTGCGAGGCCTTCGATAGCAGCAAGGTCAGCGTACAGGGTGTGACAAAGGAGCCCTTAGCTCTACATAGCTCGAATAGCTTTACGGTGCGCACTGACAGTGCCGGCACCGCTGAGCTGGAAGCCTTCGCCATTTCACCCACAAATCAAAGTCTGCCCGTCATGATAAGCGAACAATCGGAGGGCATTTACAATGTGGAATTTGTGCCTTCACAGCCGGGCAACTATAAGCTGACTGTCATGTATGGTGGCGAAACAATACCAAGCTCACCGCTCAGCTTTAGTGCTTCTTCGAGTGGTGTGCGCAATGATGCACGTGCCGCCGGACACGGCTTGGAGGTGTGTCATCGCAATAAGGAGGCCTCCTTCGTCGTTTACTGCCCCATTGCACCCAATGTGCAAATTGAACGGGTGGATGAGTTTGGCGAACGCATCGAGCCAAAGATAAAGGCGCTCGGCAACAATGAGTGGCGCATATCGTATGTTATCCTTTCGGTAGGCACATATGAGATCCGTGCCAGCTGTCCGAATCGTGGAAGTCTGCCTGGTTCGCCTTGGCGTGTCTCATGTGTGGAGTCTACAAAGGTCACACCGGTCGGTGGTTGGGGCACCCTTGTCGATCACGATGGCCGGCTTATACTGCCAGCTCGTATCATTTTCGATGTAGAGAACGCTGGACCTGGGAAGCTGGTCTGCAGCATCGATGGCATTGAGATACCCGTCGATAAGCTGGCCGATGGCAAAATGTGCCTCAACATAACGGGCGATAATCTGGCAGCCGGCGAACATGATTTAGATCTAACCTGGAGTGGTTTGACCATCACTCAGTGTCCAAGAAGTGCCTTTGTTACGGGCCAACAGGCTGCCGATAAGGTTGTATTGATGGGTCGTGGTCTAGCTGCCGCTCAAGCTGGCGAGGCGGCACACTTCACCATCGATGCCTCCAATGCTCCAGCTGGCAGACCAGAGGTCATTCTGACTGCCCTGGACAACAATGCGCTGCCTGTGAGTCTGGCACAGCCACGTCCCAGCGAGAACATTTGGCTGGCATCGTATACGCCACAGAAGTCCATGACTGGCACATTGACGCTCTCGGTTAAATGGAATGGACGCCTGGTTAAGGGTTGTCCACTAACAGTCGCTGTGGGCTCCTCCATGGATGCCTCGAAGGTGATTGCTTCGGGTGAGGGTTTGCGACATGGCATCGTTGGCAAGGACATCAAATCCTGGATAGACACGCGACGTGCTGGACCAGGTGAACTGACGGCTCATTGCGCTGGCGCCCGCAAGGTGGCCTACTGTGAGCTTTATGACCATGGTGATGCCACTTTCACTCTGAATATTAAGCCCCAGGAGCCAGGTCGTCATTTGTTGACTATTAAGTATGGAGGACAAAATGTGCCCGGATCACCATTTTCGCTTAAAGTAGCAGGAGCACCAGATGCCAGTAAGGTGAGTAACGGGAAGGAGCAAAAGTTAACAAAGCCATTGTTACTTTACTAATTACAAACATCCCAAACAGGTTCGCGTCTACGGTCCTGGCATAGAGCACGGCGTACTGGCGACATTCCAATCACGTTTCATTTGCGACACTCGAGGAGCCGGCGCTGGTCAACTTACAGTGCGAGTCCGTGGACCCAAGGGCGCCTTTCGCGTGGAAATGCAACGAGAAAGCCAAAAGGATCGCACCATTCTGTGCAAGGTATGCAAGCAATAAAATTAATACAAACTATTGGTTAATAATATCTACTTTATAGTATGATCCAACGGAGCCTGGCGATTATCGTGTGGAGGTCAAGTGGGCTGGCGAATTTGTGCCTGGCTCACCGTTCCCCGTCATGATATTCGACACTGAGGAGGAGTTACGAAGGTACTTGCAGGGCATATGAGGCCAAATGAACCATCCCATCATTGTCTTCCCCGGTGGCCTTAGTCCACCAATACGCTATCATTCAGCGGCTGCACAGCGTCGTGCCACGTGTGTGCCGCTCTAGCGGATGTGTCCAATATGTGTAGAGTATATACAATGCATGCAGATCGTGAAGAACGTTTATTTTATAAATATTAAAAAACAACAAATATGTTACGAGTACTAACTAGTTTTAAATGTGAACGAAAACGGATCAGTTAAGGCTTCGGCGCTACGATTAATAGCTTTCTGTTCTTTACCTAGTTTATAGACATTAATACGTATAAATAATACCTATATAATACAATGTTATTATTGACCCAAAAGTGTAGCAAAGTATTCGATACAAATACACGATATTATACTAGTGTTACCTACAAATATATAAAAAAAAAATTTTAAAATCATTTAAGTTGTCCTCAAACTTCTTCCGGTTTCTCCCAGTCCTCAGGCAAAGGAAACTTATTAATAAACTCGTTGCGGTGTCTGCGTAAAAATTTGAGTAGATTTGCCTCCAGAAAATGTTTGCTTGCGTCCTGGAAATCCTTGTCACCAACTTTCATACCTTGAATACCGCAGTGCATATTCATAAGCGAAATAATTGTGGCATGATTTTTTGCCTGCATATCATTAAAGCGATCGTGCATAATATATTCAGTCCAGGGATGCTCGAAGAAGCTAACGAAGTCTTTAATCAAACCCAATTTCCAGCGCATACGTATATTATTCAACATTGTCTCATGCTTGCCACAAAAATGTTCCAGGAAGTACAACGACTTATCCAACTGTAAAAGCATCAGCAGGATTACAACAATAATGTAAGTATTAAAGCTAGAATAGACTTACATTACGTGTAACACAAACCATCTCCTCGACAATACCTTTCCCGTTCATGCGTACACGAAAGAAATCCCCATTGTATGTGGTCATAACAGGACTGTACTCATTGGAGAGTTTACCGAGCAAATAGCGCTTGGGTATTGTTATCTTTATAACCATATGATCCAGTGGGAGTAGAGCATGAAATAAAATGGGTTTACTAAACCGGCGCTCTATGGTGATTGGGTTCTGGCTCAAATGCATTATGTCTATTAACTGAAAAGGTAAAACAAGAACTTATATCGATGCTCTAACACTAACAAATAATTCTCACTTACCTTTTGAGCCATTTCACTTTCACTAACATGATTATACTGATAGAATACATCCCACAGAATTTCCACATGCTTGCCAGCTGCATATATATGCGGATCACTGGTGCGATAGTTTTCATCAACTAGAATCTTTTTGTTGTGCACACGAATATCGCTATTCATAATCACTAATACAAGGCAAAATTAATTAGTGTTTTCGGTTTGACAGTATTGAAACTCACCCTTTTGCAGTGGAGCACTCAGATAATTCTCATAAAAGTTAATAAACAGATTGCATTTCAAGGTCAATTTCTTTCCATTGGGAAAGGTCTTAAAGCTTACACTCTCAATGAAATTTACACCCTTATGAAGCATATAGCTCGAATAATTACAGGATTCGTACACCTTGATGCCCAGATCGACAACCATTTTAGAAAGTATGTTGTCAAGATTCTTATCAATTGTTGGATTATTCAAGTACTCCGATTGCTGAGTAACATGTGGCTGCACATAGATAATATCCTCGGCGTTGCAATTATGTTTGAGCAGGAAATCAATGCATTCATACAGTGCCAAAGTGTAGCCATACACAACAATATGTTTATCTTCCAAATTACTGTGGGTTAACTCCATAAGCTTGTGATACAATTGAATCTTGTCCAGTCGACCATTGATGTGAACACAGTTGAATGGGTCCAGATTGTCATACATTTTCTTGACCGCAGGAAGTCCAAATTTGGTGTCGCACAGCAGAAGCAGTTTGTCATAATGAATCTTGCAGTGATTGTCCAGAGCAATGTTCTTTTCAGCTCTACAAAAAGTAACGTATACGTAATAAATACAAATTTTATTACTTCACTACACACTGATCAATTTTTTCCACTGTGCCAGAAACGAAGTTAATCCAATTGCGCATATCCAGACGTTGGACAGTGTCCATTACAAAGGGGCAGCTGTTGGCATTACTTAGATAACATTTGTCCCTGCTATCACAGTAGCTGCATTTGACATTAGGATCATACTCCGCCTCGATCTCGCCATAGTTGACAATCACAGTAATATCCACCATGGGCAGGCAATTGTTTACATTCACATATTTGTAACTATGGAAATAATTAAGGATATATTAGACAAAGGTAAATAGAACAGAAAAGAGATCCTACTCGGGTGTATTCCATCCAAACACCATGAGACGCAAAAAAGCCTTGCATATGTCTGAGAAACCCACAACAACCAAGTGATTTTGATTGCCAATAAATTTGGATGTAAATAGATTGTGACGAAACAAATAATATCGATCCTTGACACAGTTCAACTTCGGAAAATGAACAACATTTGAGGATCGCCTGTAGCACTCTTCGCTTTCGATGTCAATAAACCAATTTCTTGCCATGCGTCGTGGCTCAATCGGCATCATTTTAATGGCCAAGTCATTCGGTAATGATTCTTCCTAAGTAAAAGTTTTAGTTGATTGTTTGTTAACATACTTTTAAAGCACTTACTCCAACGAGATCAAAGTAGAAAAGGTCACGAAAACCAGATCGTACTGCAACAGTGCGAAAGACCTCATCAGACCACATGTGAAAGTATGGATGCAATCTGAGCATAATGATCTCACCACGATCATAGGTCAAGTAATTTTCATCATGGGGCAACATAAATTGTTTGTAGACTGCTTCATAGTTTGAGAATGGGCTGAAAAATGTTATAATTTGTATGTTGTTATGGATTTATGTATGTATATCGTTTACTAACACTTACCGTATTATGACAAATCCAACAGTTGTCGTATTTTCTCGTCCAAAGTTGCCGCACCGAACAACCCAACATTTATACTCCGAGCTGTGATTGGTTCGAAAATCGTTAATAATTTGCTCTAAAATTGAAAGGTAGTAAGCATTGGCCTTAGCCCCCAGCAATTTGGTAACATCATCAATATCCTCTTTAAGCATTGGAAAAACATTAAGCTCGGTGCTAATGGATGAGCGATGTGCCACAAAGATCTCATCAGATATTTCACAGCTCGGTCGATGTCGAACGCGCTATAAAAATAATTTAAACCTTACAAATAAAATACAAGTGAAACTCTTAAACTCACAATAAAGAAGTTAAGAAGCGCCGTCAAGCTAACTGAATATTTAGTGCCCGCTGGTATGGGTATGACGCAATAATCCCGGTTCGGATAGGCACTAAACATGGCACAAAGAAAGTAATAGGTATACTCCAACCTTATACTCGGATGCAGTATAAAATTCTTCAAGATAAATGCCTTGGAGGCAGTGCTTAGATTGTACTTTTTATTCTTGATCAGACTTCTTCTCTCCGGCAGATCGAAAACGATGTTTAAAGTCTTTGAAACCTTGTCCAAATAATTGCTTCTGTTACTTAGTTCTGTAAAAGACAGAAGACTTATTCCAATACCGACATCTATCTTTTACATACCATCGGTTACATATTTAAATTTGGTAAAAATGGGATTAAGATCCTTAGTTCCGAGCATGCTCTCTTCCAAATGGACAGTGCGACGTTTGGATAAAATCACATCTGTTTTCAAATTAAAATATTCCCGCTGCTCTGCTGTGCTGCATTAACAAATTATAAGTTTTAGAATCTTAATAAATTTAGCTTTTGTACTAACAAAACGTCAAAGTTCACGACGGCATGTGGAACATTTGGGGTACACGTCACAAGGTTACCCAAATTTTCAAGATCAAAATTTTTAATAAGCTTTTCGATGTTGGCGTCATCTGATAGCCACATCATTCCCGTGCTACCACCAGTTGGAGACTCGCTTTCCTAAGCAAACGGAAAAGCATATAAATGCATTAAAAAATTACTTAACTAACATATGTTTACCTCTGAAACAATAATTAGATCCTTATCCATTTTGCCTCCTGCTGTGCCCAAAAGTACCTCAGCTATAAAATAGTCACCATGCTTCTTTCGCATTTCCGGCTGTTCGACATCAATCATTTCAATAACATCATCATTATCCTCCGGCCTAAGCATATACAATTATGTATTTCTTGTTCAACTTGTTAAAATTGTACTTACAAGGCTTTGCGAAATGTTAACAACGGCATAAATTTACTGCGCGTTATTATGATAATTGTTGGCCAGTTCTTGCATGTGAAAATGTTAAAGGCAATGGGATAATAGATCTTACCATATTGCTCCAATAATGCAAAGTCCTTGGCCGCAAAGTTTGGTGGCCTGACCACAATTAAATAATTAACTTTGTGCTCACGATAAAACACTTCCTGCAAAACTAATTTCAAAATTCGATCATGATCCTTTAATTGAATGTAAAAGTTGAAAAATATTGTATTCATCAGCGATACGGGCAAGTCGACGCTATATTAAAGACAGTTTGTTAATATTTGATCATTTTCATGAAATATCAAAATTTTCTTAAGCTATTTTTGTTCGACGCAATTCGAGTTTACTTGCATAGCCAATGTTTGTGTAAATGTGTCAATTTTTGGTTGATTTGGAGCCTCAAGTACCAGGCGAACAGAAATCAGCAGCAGGCAGCTGATTTTTGAGGAAAAAATAGTGTGTGTGTTGTTAAGGTACTTATCATGATAGTACAGGCTCTACACTTAATAAATAAATTATAAAAAAGAAAAAAAAATTGATGAAAATTCGCTCACCAAAAACGGCATTTTAGCCACTGTGTCCAGCAATCGTTTGAGAGCACCGCAATATTGGGATATACGCAAAACTCACAATAAGCCAATATTTTTCTAGGTTTTGCTGAATCGTATGCAATGAGACGATGCGTTTGATATTCATAGAACAACTGCATTAAGGGCGGTTCTAGCTTGTCGCCAAAGTAAGAACTATGGTCCGAATTGTAGAGATCCTCAATATACCCAACATCACTGATACTAGCTGTGCGCACCTCATATGTTAGATTCATTATAAGTAAATTAAATGTTAGTTATAAAAGTAAGTAATTTATGTGTAGGTATTGAGTGTATTTCAGATAACTGCTTTGTTTTAACAAATGACAATTTCTTTTATAATTTAGACGCTTGCTTAAAACTAATCGCCATTCGATCCCCAATAGTCTTCGGGCAATGCAAATTCGTGATGAAAGCCGTGTCGATTTTTTCGTACAAATTCCAAAAGACTTTGTTCCAATAAGTGTTGATTGACCGTACGAAATTCATGTTCAGAGCAGTCCTTATTCTATAGAAAAAATATATAAGAATATATCTAGTAAGGTTTAGTTACATGTCATACAAGTTGCAAGGTTCGTATCATGGGCGTAAGCATTTTGTGATTTTCGGCCTGGAAATCAGTGAAATCCTCATGCGTCAACAGCTCTGTCCAGGGCTCCTGCAAGAACTGCATAAGGCACTTAAGACTGCCATCCTCATAACGTGCCTTAAGATTATTCAACATTGATTCATGCTTGCCACATAAATGCTCCAGATGATCAAAGTCTCCCTCCTACAATTATTTATTAAGTGAGATTAAAGTACAGAATGCACTTTGAAGGAAAGCTTACCTGCTTGGTAACTATCACAATCTCGTCGACAATCATTTTGGCAGATAGACCAATGCGACAAAAGGTCTGTTCGTGATAAGTGGTCAAGGCACAGCTGCTACAGCCAATAACTGTGCTGGCCAAATAGCGACGAGGCATTGTCACCTTAACAATGAAATAGCCGAGCGGCAACTGGGCCTTAAAAAATGAAGGCTGCGTATACTTATAATCGATGTTGCTATCAGCAGCCTGATTGTACAATATTTGCATGAGCTGTTGAGGTAGAGAGGGAAACGATTTGTGCCATATTGATGCTTGTTTTTGCAACTTACCTTACTGGCCGTTTCCCTTTCGCTTGTATACTGATACTGATGATTGATGTTGTCTTCCATTCTTATAAATGAACCTGCCGCATAGATGTCTGGATCATTTGTTCGAAAGTTCTTGTCAACCAGAATTTTGGAGCCCTTTAGCCAAATACCCGATGACGTTAGCCCTGCCAAAAAGACACATTTTCATATGAATTATAATGCAAATTCACAAACTTACAGTTCTTAGTGTTGGTGTCCATGTGACCCTCATCATATGATATAAATATGTCGCAGTCGAATTTCAAATTCTCCTTTTTTCGAAACCTTGTAAACACAACCTCAAGTACAAAATTGTCTGTGCCGTGTTGAATCCAATGTGAAAAGTTGAGATCCCTATGAGTTTTTACGCCGCAATCATTAAGCAAATCCTCCAATACGTATTGTAGATTCTGATCATAATAAGGATTCTTTAGTTTCTGTTCTTCTTGAGTTCCAATTTTCTGATGCGGCATGATAAGAACAATTCGATCAGCCGCAACGCCATGTGTCATTAGAAATGCAATACACTCAAAGGTACGCAAACTGCCGCCATAAATGAGAATTAAATAGTTGCGTTTCTGATTCTCCAGGAGCACTCGAAGCTTATAGTACAGTATAAACTTATCCAAACGATTGTTGACCTCAACAAAATTCGAGGGCAGAAGACCCGAATGATGCAAATTCTGCTCGTTCCTTAGACAGTGGTTCACATAGTTCATAAGCAGCAAAGTGTCGTAATAAATTTCACAGCTTTTGTTGATCTTCACAAACTTCTTTTCCCTGAAAAAGCGTTTGATAAAAGGCTTTCGGATTAAGTAAGCTTTAACTTTCACTCTTACCTATCGATGTAGTTTACGTGACCGGTGACAAAGTGCACCCAAAGTCGTAGATCCATGCGTACCACAACATCACGCACAAAGCATGAGCTGTTCTTAAAGGACAAATAGCAATTGCAGGGACTATCACAGTAAGGACATTGGAACATGCAATCGTAATCTGCTTCCACAATGCCAGGAGCAGCAATAACCACAACCTGAATGCGTGGAAGGCAAGTGAAAGTATCCGAGTTTGCATGACTAAAGGAAAGTTCTGTTTATTAAGAAGACATGAGGACCAAGGACTTTCAAACTTACTCCTTACTGTTCCACTGAAAGACCAACTGCCGTAGGAATGCCTTTGCCACCGAGGTAAAGCCTACGATGACCAGTCTGTTGGTGTTGCCAAACCATTTGGACGGATTGAGCTTGTGTCGAAAGATTATTAAATCATCATTATAGTAATCATGAGCCTGAAGGCCCCTCGGGCCCGAGGGGGTTTCACACGAATTACTTTTGGGTGTCCGAGCTGCAAAATTGATATTCTTCATACGCTTTGGCTCAATGGGCAACATCATTGATTTTAAGTCATTGGAAAATATATATTTCTGTTCAAAGAAATATGCATTAAGCATAAGTTTTAGATATAGTATTTACCTACCCCTCGTGCACATATATAATAGAAATCATAATAATTTGTCTTGGCTGCCAGATTTCGAAAGATAATCTCGCAGCTATTATTGAAGAGTGGATGCAATCTGAGTGATATAATCTCTGCGCGTCGATGATTCAAATACGAATCGTCTTGGGGCAGATGGTAATGATAATGCATTTCATGATGGTGTAGAAAGCATCTTAGAATCACAAAACCAACCGCAGTATTTTCACTTGCTGATCTATTGGAGTCGCCACAGCGTATGGTGAACACATAAAATTCGCTGCCTTCATTGCGCAGCACATCGTACAGGATGTCAGAGATGACACCCACTTCGTTCTCAAAGTTAAGAAATGCATGAACCTTTGAACTGTAGGAAAAACTTGAGTCCGGCGTTTTATCTTTATTCTCTGAACTGCCTCTGGCCAATTGGATTATGGTGTCAACATCATCCTTCTCAAATTCATACAAACTAAACATGCAATCAATACAGGTAAGCTTTCTACATATAAACATTTATAATTGCAAACTACCTTATTTCCCCAAAGAAAGTACTGCGATGCGTTATATAGATCTCACTCAAATTGCTCACCTCACTGGGACGCTGTGCCACAGGCTATATAAGGGGACACAACAGAATAGTTAAAGGATTTTTAATTACTTTGTGCTTGTTTTTTTATGTGACTTACCATAAAATATTTAAGTGCCTCGACGTGACTACGCAGAGATTTGGCGCTCTTTGGGATGGTCATTATGCAATAGTCACGGTCCGGAAATGCTGAATACATGGCTGTTAGGCAATTGAACAAACGCTCCAGCTGAAATTCCTTGTGCACACAAATGAACTTCAGGGCAAATACATTGGAGGCAGCCTGTACTCCATCCTCCTTTGTCTTTTTATTGGGCACATTATAGTTTAACGTTATGAGCTTGGATTGCTCATTGACATAGTAGCTCGTCATGACTAACTCTAAAGCGATACAAAGTGTAGGTAAATGAGGAATTAATTGGCGTTAGTGGCCTTCAAACTTACTCTCAAATATGTAGGCAAACTTTAGATATAAATCTTCACGCATATAGAATTTATCCTGGCTTCCCACATCCATTATTTTGCCCTGAATCGAGCTAACTCTCATCTTGCTCAAACTGGCAACACTACATTAATAAACAATATATATCATGGTTTTCCCAAGAACTGCATGAAATTTATTACCTAACACCACTATCATTCTGTTGCACGCCACCAATAATGGTCGCTGCATCCAAGTCATCCATGGCATCTGCGGTGAATAAATACGCCTCAGGTTTGGGTTCAACCGATCTGCGATTAAGGCAACAAGAATTTTGATAGGTTGTATAAAATTACCCATCACTTACTCAACATTAATGCGCTCAAAGCTCATTGGCTTTGTGCAATCATATTTGACTAGATTGCCAAATGTTTCCATTTCATAATTGCGTACATAGAAACGTATATCGACATTCGAATCCAGCCAAATAAAACCCGCTGTATGCAATTCCTTGCGTTTGTTTTCCAGTTCCGCAACAATCAGAACCGTATTCTTGGCATTCTTATCCGTACGCATGAGCTCCTCGGCTATATAGAAGTCACCACGCTCAGCTCGCATCTCGGGGAATTCGTTTTCATGCATCTCGATGATATCATCGTTATCCTCGGCACTAAACTAAAAACGGTTATAGGAGTTTCATGGTCTTCAATCAGTGCCACTTACAGAGCCTTGCGATATGTGATGCTTGGCAGTAATGTAAATCGATCCATTATGTATACAGATTGTGTATTTGGATTGGAGGTAATGCTAAACACGCGTGGATAGAAGACCTTTGCATACTTGGCCAAATCATCAAAACTCTCGACATAATGCAGCGCTTCACTGAACACTGGTGTCTTGACGGTTATTAAATACCAAACACGATTCTCGACATAAAACAGATGTTGAAGTAAATCGAGAAGAACTTGCGGCTCATCGCTGCGATAAATGCAAAAGTTAAGGAACATGGTATTCATCCAGCTGATGTTCAATGTGATGCTGAGAAGTAGGCCTTCTTAAAGCTGTTTGTCATTTATAAAGTATACACATCTTACCAAAACTTATTCTTCAACCATTCTAGCCAGCTGTCGCTGGGCAGTGGCCCGACTGCTGGATAATTGCGAAACTCCGCATAGGCCAACAATTTGGTGGTCTTTGTATCATTGAGCTCCACGACTAGGCGATGCGTTTGGTATTTTTGAAAGATCAGACTCACATCGTTTTTGGGACGCTTGTTGCCAAACCATTTGATGCCCGTATCATGTATTAAATAGTTGATTGCCTTAATGTCTTTATTAATGGCCCTACGCACTGTGTACCTCTGCGACATTTGTGTAAAATTGTAAGTGTATGGGTATGTGTGTGTGTGTGTGTGTAGAAGTGTATGTATTGGGATTTATTTGTGTGTGTGCTTTGATTTATGAATCGTACAAAGTAACTGAAAGTTTAATTCTCCTTTAATGTTATACCATCGATTTCATAACATTTGGCTTTCGCATCGATACACATTTGTTTGGTGCCCGATTTGTCGTCACCCTCCCAGCGAAAGTAGGGGCACTCATGCTTCTGATGATAGTCCGAGATGCATAAGTAAACCATCAACAGAAATGGTCGGCAGGCATGCTTCATAAGCGCCTTGCCGCCAGGACTAGATTTCACCAGTTTATATATGTCAACAGCTGAAAAAAATAGAGTTTAAATCATGTCCTTTCATATGATTATGATGACCTACCATCCTTGCGACAATGGTCAAACATTTTGATGTGATAGGCCTGCTCCTTGGGTCGATCCTTAAACAAGATTTCCGCATCAAGCTTAACCATTTTCATATTGATCGTATCGCTTTTACCAATATACTTGCGCTGCTTATAAATACACTCCACAAAGCACTGACAAAAAAATGGTTAATAAGATTAAAATGAGGTTATTTTTGATTTTTACTTACCGATAGAAACTGAAGGCTCTTTATCACATCTGAATCTCCTGCAGGTGGCAATTTGGAGGAGTGTATGGAAAAGCATTTTGTCAGCGTTTCCTCCTCGCCGATATAGAGTTCGGAACAGCAGCTTTTGTGCTAAAACAAAAAAACATATCCTTTGTTTATCAGTTGCATATTTACTTAAACAAAGCAAAGCTTTTCACCTTCTTGCCACACGTTTCCGCAGTCAAACCATCTGCGTTGACCACCGCCACATCAGTTTCATCCGCTTCCTGTGCCAGGACTTGAGTTACTAATAAAGCCCCAACCAGCATATAAATCAAAACGTATATATATTGAAACATTATTTTGTGAAATGAAATCGAGTTGAGTATGGGACATTGCTTTATAAGATGACAAACGCATTGTTGCGGTAATTAAAACTTAATTGTTTGCCTAATTAAATGTAAACAAATTTAATGACTAATTTTTGTAGGCCCACTTGTGTAATGAAACGCAACACAAACAAATCAATTAGTCGCAAAATATTCTATTAAAGTAATGCCTCATTAAGGTAAATGAACTCTGGCATCTATATAAATGGCAAGAATATGTCAAATGTTGGCTCAAACTATATTAAACAATGCAGTTGGCAACATTTATAACACTGCTTTCTCTAGTCTGGGTAAGTTAGAGCGATCTACTGACATAACAGATACTAAATCATTCTTTTTCATAGCACGCCAGCTCTATTCTCATTGATTGCGAAAAGACGGACACCATCAATGAGGATCACATACATTACTGCTGCAAGCATCCGGATGGACACAATGAGATTGTAGCCAAGTGCGCCAATCAGACGGGCTTCAAAGTGGCAGATCCCAATGAGCAATCCATGGTGGATCTAACAGCGGGTAGAGCTATTGCTGGCACCTGTTTTGCCAAGTGTGTCTTTGACGAACTGAAATTGATGAAGGACAACAATTTGGACATGAAGGCTGTTCAAAAGTATTTAAAGGATAACCACGGCGATGATGCCGAGTATGTGAAGGAAATGTACAATGCCTTTGATCATTGTCATGGCCAGAGTAAGTCAAAGAATTAACCTTTTTTTGTCAGTATATTTATTCTTGAATTTCTTGCAGCTGAGGAGAATACATCAAAGTTCATGTCAAATCAAGTATTCAAGCACATGGCACATCGTTTTTGTGAGCCCAAATCGGGTGTGATATTGGCCTGTGTTATACGACAATTCTTTCACAATTGTCCCACTGCTCGCTGGGCCAAAACTAAAGAATGTGAAACCGTTTTACAGTTTAGCAAAACCTGTCGCGATTCCTTAGCCACAATGTGAATAACTTAATGTTTTTGATACAACAGAATATAATAAATAAACAACTACAGTGTACAATGCATATCTACAATTTTAGCCATTTTCGTTCCAATCACTGTTTGTGTAAATGTAGCAATTTTTGGTTGATTTCGCCCCCAAGTACCAGGCGAACATAAATCAGCAGCAAGTGAACTTAGGCACCACTGACGTCACGGTTCGCGTGCTGCTATTGGTTAAAAAAAACCGAGAGCAACGCCATTTAAAAAAAGTGAGCAAAGCTTGTGACAGTGGGACCAATTTTATAAATTTGCTATAACTTTTTAATAGTATATAGTTTGTAAATTTTATTTTAAATTTATTAAATTATTTTATATCTATTGCTAAAATTTTGTAATAATTATCGGCGCAGCGAAGCAAGCGGGTCACTTACTAGTAAATATACAAATATATTTAAAAGTGCTGCGAGTGGGTTGTACGTCACTGGCTTTCCCCGTATGCCTTAATAAATATAATCCAATAATACTTGTAATTATTTTATCAAACAATAATTGTTTAAGAAAATTTAATAAGCAATTTGAATATACATTTTGTTTTTTCATTTATTTTACATGGTTGTCAAGACATCCTTGCACTTCTTGGAGAATGCCAAGGTTTCCACACACTCCGTTGAGTTGGACCAACGACTTCTGGGACAGTTGTGAAAGAAGTTCTTGATCACACACGATAATATAATGCTGGGCATGGGCTTGCAATACTTGGCGGTGCTGAAAGCACGCACTATGGGCATCGATAGAAAGACAGCCGTAGCTTCCTCAGCTAAGAGTAAACAACAACAATGTTAACATATATAATTCTAAAAGTTTTCATTACTTTGCCTTACTCTTTGCGTGACACTTGTCGAATGCATCCAACATCTCTGTCTCATATTCCGGATCCAGTTTGTGGACAGTTTTAAAATGACTGCGCACAGCCAACATGTCCAACGTGTCGTTTACCATAAATTTATAATGATCAAAGACACACTTGGCCCAACAGTTGCCACTCATCACCTCATCCACTGTCAAATCCTCAATGGCCTCCTCACTCTTGGAGGGCAGCTTAAAGTTTGTCTGTTGAGCACAGCGCTCGGTGACATCATCATGTCCATCTGGATGCTTGCAGCACAAGTGTATGTGATTCTCATGAATACGTTCCATGTGATTACAGTGCACACGAATGCCATCCGATTGCTTACCCTGAGTCATAGAAAGGGAAACTTATTAAAGAGCAGGAAATCGCAAGTTTTTAAAGTCGGCTTAAAACATTTCTACTCATGGTTCAATTGGTCAACCAATCATCATCAACAAATCACTATTCAGCCAAACCATTCATCATTAAATCAATCAGGCCAACAGGACATAATTTGTATAGTTGATTTGACTCACCAGCAAAAGCAGCGCCAGCGGCGCGATGCCAACCACAATCAAAGCTTTCAGCATGATGATGATAACTATTGCATGAATTTTCACTGCCATTCACTTATATATTCGTGTGTGTATGTGTGTCGGCCTGGTCATAACCCAAATCAATTGTAGCACTTTATAATGGGGCTTTTGAAATGTACAGACGTTAATTTAATGACGGTTCAAATGCTCGGCCAAGCTTGGCAACCAAAACGCAAATATTAAGGGGTGAAGAGTGGGGGTGTTTGAGTCAAGGGTTGTCATGGCAGCCAACAAAAATAGCGGGTTGTTGACTGCTTTATTTTTTCTTGGAATCTGTTTTCTGTTTTGCAAGTCGGTTTGCTTAATTAGTCGACTATCGGCCTTTGAAATTTGATAAGCGGCTTCCAATAAGCGTTCCAATCAATCGCAAACGCAAAAAATCACTTTAACCATGGGTAAAAAGGGTAAGGGCAAAGGCAACAAGTTGGCCAAAATGTCGGAGGAGGAGCGTGCTCGCTATTTGCAAATGCGAGCCGACCAAGAGGAGGAGACGAGGCGTCGCAAAATGCAATTAATAGCGCTATACATGAAGGTAAGTAAACGTAGACTTCATAGATACCCTAACTTTAAGAATTTTATTGTACACAGAACAAGCTAAAGAAGGAGGATGCATTCTGCCGCCTGAACATGGCCAAAATTAATCAGGAATGGCGTTCGATATTGCGTCAGGTGAAGATACAAGATTTGCGACGTGAAATCATCGATGTGGAATCGTTCTTTAAGGATGCCCTGAAACGCAAGGATCAGGTCATACAGCGATTGATTGGTGACATCAATTCCACAGAGGATATGTACGCAAATCTACAGCAATCCCACATGGAGAACATTGATCGAATCATTGGTGAGCATAGCTAAGATCTTTATTTAAATATCAAATACATAGAGAAACCCCAACTAGGCATTCATCGCAGCCGCATTGAGTTCTTTCGTTGCATCTATGAGGATGATAAGCAGGCGGTGCTCCGGGAATGGGAAAAGGATTCAAACATATTCAAGGGCATGCAGTCGGAGCAGCAGCAACAGCTCGAGTGCGTCTTCTATCAGCTGGAGGAGACCAAGGACAAACAAATCAAGGACAATCATGAGCGCTATCTCGATCGTGTCGAGGATCTAAAAAGTGGCGTAAGTCCTAACCTAATTGAACAGCACATTGCCATTCTCTTCCCAATCATCGCATTGGGCCTTGGCATACTCGGACATGCATTTGATAAGCTCCCGTGCCTGGCCACACTTGTTGTTGTTGTTGTTGTTGTTGTTGCTGTAGCGTGAGTGCTCCAGATAGCGAAAGCACTGCTGCACTGTGTCCATGTAGAAATTGCGCAGCTCACGATCACGCACATCCTTTGTCAGCAGATAGCTAACCTTGCGACGATCCGGCTGTCCATTGCCATCGACCTGTAATGAGGAAGTATAGGGGATTATTGATCCTTGAAGATCTCTTATAAGAGATTAATATTTTAAATTTGCCAGTTCTTAAATCAAATGGTTTCAGTTTGTCAAATCTTACATTTCAAGATTTTTAATACCAAATTTAAAAAATAAAAATCTTAAAATAAGTTCCCATCATACTCAAAACGTTCTTAAATTAAGAATTCCCAATGTAGAACGTTTAGAACTTTTCATACTTGATTCAAGAATTTTCGGTCTCGCACGAGAAATAAGTCCGAAAAGTTGTGTTTCAAGATTGAAATTCTTGATTTTTTTTTGAGTGTAGATCTTACCATATTCATTTCCTCAAAGAAACACTGTGCCACACAGCCGCCCATTTCGGTTGCATTATTCGACTTGTTGTTGTTGTTATCGGATTGTTTTAGGCTGCGCTGCCAGCGATCATTATAGGATCGTCCTTGTCCTTGTCCTTGACCCTGACCCTGACGCTGGCCTTGCTCTTGATCACGTCCCTGTCCATAGTCCTGGCCATTGTAGGAGCTATCGAAATTATATCGGGCATTACCATAACGTCTGTCGCTCTCATCCTGATTTGGATTTGGATTATTGTTGTTGCTGCCGCTACGCTGCATGCAACTGCGCACGATCCTTTTGAGCTCGGCATCACTGGCACCATCCTGAGAGCGACACTTCAAACAATGCAAACCACCACAAAAACACAGCAAAACAAGCAACAACAACAGATGCATCGCGCTAACTGTTCAAGCCCCAACAGCCCCAAGCCCATTTTTATAGTCAACTTCAACTGACAGTTGATGGAGTAATAGCTTATTAACTGTCTAACTGACTGACAAACAATGGCGACATTTAATGATGGGCATCATATTTATCTATTGTAGATGCAATTGAAACTGGAGAATATAACGGGCCGGGGTGAAGGTAAGCTGGAGGCATTGTGGCAGGAATATCAATCAGTGTTGGCCGGTTATGGCAAGCACATTGAGGGCTTCTATTCGGAGTATGTGGATCTGAAGCAGCGAGACGAGGAGAGCGCTCAACAGATCAGTCAACAGAGCTATGAGATTGAGCACTTGATTGAGCAGCTATCGAATCTAAGACTTCTAGCCGAGGAGCAGCAAATCAAGCAGCAGGCACAACTCGAGCACAGGCTGAGCATTAAGCAGCAGCTGACGGAGCGTTTGAGAGAGATGCGCGAATGCGTCGACAAGGAGCTGGAACATGAGCACAAACTCTTCAAGCAGATGTCTGTGGAAAGCTATGAGGCAATTGAGGTGGGTAAAAACTTAATTAAACCTGGGAATTTGAAGGCAACTCTTTTTTTTCTATAGAAACTAAAGCGTCATTTGGCTCAGGGCGAAACTTTAAGTCAACTATCTCGCATTTGTGCCAAAATGGAAACTCAAAGGGAAAAGTTATTTCAACTGCCGCAACTTTCACGTGAAATCATTGAGATACGAGAACTAACATCGCCAGCTGAAGATGTGGTCACTGATCCGCTTAAGGTGAGTCAAATAACATTTATGGGAAACATATATTATGTTTACTTCGTTTAGGAGGAAATTGCTGCTTTGCCGCAAATGGAAACATTTTGGAGGCGTGTCAATAACGTTGCTGTGGATGTGGCCTGCTTGAAGCAACAGAAACGCAATCTGGAGGCAGAGAATGCACGACTCAAGACCGAGCTACAGGAGTATCTCATCAATTTGAATATAAGCAATGGCTCCAATAGTCACATACATGATTATCTCTCAAGGCGACCGAGAAGTATGTCTGTGGATCGGGTAACACAGTTGCGACTGCAGCCAAAGCAAGTGAAGAGTGCTATGGCAACGGCCGGGGGTGGCAGAAGGCAACCTCTGCCACGTACCAGTGGCGGTTATGTGCCCATGTGTGAGGCAAGCATCTCAAATGTTGTGCGCTCACACAATTTAGTAAGGGGCAAGCCGCAGTTGGCCAAAATTGAAATCAGAAGACATTTTTAGCTATTACACAAAAAATAAATGTATTCAATTCAAATTTAAATGTTTGGCGCGCATTTCATACGGCCAGACTGCTTGCTTTAAAAATATAGGGCTGCCAGATAGTCATAAATCGTTTGTTTAGTATTTTTTCGTGGTATGTTTTTCGTTGTGGCTGGCTTACATGTTTCATGTCCACATTGTTTCGCAGTTTTCCACAGATACAACCCACGTCCAATAGTCGCTTACAAAGAAATTAAATTAAACATAAAGAATCGTTCGGTATTAATTAATAAAAGATAGCTGATGTTGCTGCTTAATCAAGTGCACAAATTACAAGCCATGGACAAGTGAATGGAAAGCTAAAACCAGCCCGCATTTTGGGTTGTAAAAATCGGATGTGTTTTTTACATCCAACTATCTGTGTATCTACCGAAACCAAAAGTGTACGTGTGTGTGCGCGTGCATGTGTATGTGTGTACGCTACGCACTGTTATAGATACAACAACAAGCCAGCAGTAGCAGCAGCAGCAGGCTGCCAGTTGGAACGGTGAACAGCAGGAGCGTGTTCTTGTTCTTGTAAAATTACCAAAAAGAAATTTCATTCGGAAAATGCGGAAATGAGGCTGAGAAAGAGAAACAACCCCGAAAACGCAAACGAAATATGTACATAAGACCAAAAAGGGCAATAGAAAAAAAACAACAAGCATAACGAGAGAGCAAAAGAGATAGACGACAATCGCTGAAATCGTTTTAGTTTCGGTTTTAGTACTATTTGTGATTAATAAAAACAACGAACAAATAAAAGACAAACCACAAATGATATAAAAGATACGCAATCACTCAAAAGAAAGTGTGAGAAACATCAAACAACAACAAAAAATCCCATCAAATACGAAAAGCTCTCTGTGGCGCTGCATTTGGATTGTAAATTTTTCTTTTTTCCAACTTTTTTTTGGGACACGCCGTCGCCGTAGGCGCTCGTTCTTGTTGGGCGACTCGAGATAAACATAAAGAGAGATAAATACAGAAATAAAAAAAAATTAATGGAAATGCCATAGACACACACAAACACACACACACTCGCGTGAAATACAATAAGTACATATATTTTATTGTTGTTGTTGTTAGTAGTGTGGTTTTGTGTGTTGCATTGCTTATCAACTGCGTGGTATATGCATATGTCGTCATTGTCGCCTTCGATTTGGATCCCAGTGTCTCTGCCTCTGCATGGAAATGTAACCAATTAATAACTGGAGCAGCCCAAAAGAATTAATTTTCGAAAGATAAAACGAACAAAAACTAGGTAAGTACCATTCAGCTAGAAGTACATAAATGCCACAACTCCTACACCATACAAAAACAATAGCTTGGAAAAAGAATTCGATATTAATCATGAATCCACTTGGTAAATAAATTTGTATGACAATTGCGAATTCATTTCTGGTTTCTGGTAATTCTAGTTCCGAGCAAAACCACTTTATACATTGTAAGATACATTTTGTATATCATTTAAGCTACTTATTGACTAACAGCTGCCACATTCTCTCTCTTTCTCTCTCCGTCTGTCATTTCCATTTGTTGTGCATTAGCCCAAGAATTCGCTATAATGATTACTCACAACTGCGCAATATAATTCTCAAAATTGTATAGAAATATACATCCTCTACATGTATATATCCACCACATCGATATCGACACATCTGGAGCACTAACTATCATCATCCAGCATTAAAAAACAAAATCCACATAAGCAATATGAACCGGTTGCAGTTGATACTGCTGCTGGGATTCACACTGGCAGCGCTGCCATCAGCCAAAGGTAACGCTAGTAATCAGCTCATAATTACATAGTATCATACTATATTGGAAATGCATTTTTTTAAAATCGTTTACAGCGCAATATCAATCGCCACGAATCATTGAACATCCCACGGATCTGGTGGTTAAGAAAAATGAACCAGCCACGCTTAATTGCAAGGTGGAGGGTAAACCGGAGCCAAGCATTGAGTGGTTTAAGGTATGTCCACAACATTACTTTGTCAACTAATTTTTAAAATTGTCTTTCATTTTTAAGGATGGCGAACTTGTCAATACGAATGAGAAGAAGTCGCATCGTGTGCTGTTCAAGGATGGCGCCTTATTCTTCTATCGCACCATGCAAAGCAAAAAAGAGCAGGATGGCGGCGAATATTGGTGTGTGGCCAAAAACCACGTGGGCAAAGCAGTCAGTCGGCATGCCTCGCTCCAAATTGCTGGTAAGTACACAAACACCAACAACAATAACAACAACTTGTTTACCCACATGTGTGTTGTGTGCTGTGTTTTTTATTGGACCATGTTTGACACCTCTTACTTGCAGTTTTGCGCGACGATTTTCGCGTGGAGCCAAAAGATACACGCGTGGCCAAAGGCGAGACGGCGCTGTTGGAGTGTGGGCCGCCCAAAGGCATACCAGAGCCAACTATTATCTGGATGAAGGCAAGCTAAACGCGTTTATTGTGCAATACTCCAATCTCACCTCTTCTGTCTTTTTTTCTTACTTAGGATGGCGTGCCATTGGATGATCTTAGTTCGAAGCCTTTTGGCACCAGCTCGCGTGTTCGCATTGTGGATGGTGGAAATCTATTGATTAGCAATGTGGAGCCCATCGATGAGGGCAACTACAAGTGTATTGCACAGAATCTGTTGGGCACACGTGAATCCAGCTATGCCAAACTGATTGTTCAGATCAAGCCATTCTTTATGAAGGAGCCCAAGGACTTGACAATGGTCTATGGCCAGACGGCAACGTTCCATTGTGCGGTGGGCGGTGATCCGCCGCCAAAGGTGCTTTGGAAAAAGGAGGAGGGCAACATACCCGTCTCACGTGCTCGCATACTGCATGACGAGAAGAGTCTCGAGTTGACGAACATAACACCCAACGATGAGGGCACCTATGTGTGTGAGGCGCACAACAATGTGGGTCAGATCAGTGCCAGAGCAACATTAACAGTTCACGGTAAGCAGTAATACCTGCAATAAGATATTTTTTTAATCTTCTAATTGATTTTCTTCTTCCCAATTTAGCTCCTCCAAATTTCTCGAAGAAACCCAGCAACAAGAAAGTCGGCCTCAATGGACAAGTGCAGCTGCCTTGTGTCGCCACAGGCAATCCACCACCATCAGTGTTCTGGACCAAGGAGGGCGTCTCCACCCTCATGTTTCCCAATAGCTCACATGGACGGCAGCATATCTCAGCCGAGGGCACACTGCAAATCAACGATGTGCAACAGGATGATGAGGGCTTCTATGTGTGCTCCGCTTTCAGTGTGGTCGACTCCTCCACGGTGCGAGTTTTTCTTCAGGTTAGCTCAGTGGATGAGCGTCCGCCGCCCATTATACAAATTGGACCCACAAATCAGACACTGCCCAAGGGCTCAGTGGCTACAATGCCATGTCGTGCCACAGGCAATCCCACGCCACGCGTCAAATGGTTCCACGATGGATATGCAGTGCAGACCACCAATCGTCATAGCATTGTTCAAGGCAGTTCCCTTCGAATTGATGGTATGATTCAAAATAAGACTTTATTACTTTATAGTAGTAATAATGAATATTTGCTTTAACAGATCTCCAATTGACTGATTCTGGTTTGTATACATGCACTGCATCCTCGGAACGTGGCGAATCCTCCTGGTCAGCCTCTTTAATGGTAACTATACATGACTTTAAAATATAATGTCTTCTTACTCATAGCTTTTCCTTTTCAAATAGGTGGAGAAAAGCAGCTCAACAACGCTGCATCGTGTAGCTGATCCCAGCACTTATCCAGCACCGCCTGGTACACCAAAAGTTATAAATGTCACCCGCACCAGCATCTCATTACGCTGGGCTAAGAGTCAGGAGAAACCAGGAGCTGTAGGACCTATAATTGGGTAAGCATAAGTTCGAAAGAAAAACAAAGTTAAATTTAACCCACAATCTATTTAAATCTTATATTTCCAGATATACTGTGGAGTATTTTAGTCCTGATCTGCAAACGGGTTGGATTGTGGCTGCCCATCGTGTGCCCGATACTCAAGTGACGGTAAGTAGTAGATATTTTTAATAGAAAAACAATATAAAACTAATAGAAATTCCTCTTCTTTCAACAGATCTCAGACCTTACATCTGCCACATCGTATGTTTTTCTAGTACGAGCAGAGAATTCACAAGGTGTTTCGGTGCCCTCGGGCCTATCAAATGCTATAAAGACGCTGGGCGAGGATTTTGATGAGCAGCCATCAAATGAACTATCAGCAGCAAGGGCGCTGCTAACGGGCAAGGTAAGAGAATACTAACTATATCATCAGACTAAGCAAAACCTCTAATATTAATATTTATATGCAGGTTGTGGAGCTTGTCGATGCCTCGGCTGTAAATGCAAGCGCTGTGCGCCTCGATTGGATGCTTCATGTCAGTGCCAATGAAAAATTCGTTGAGGTAAGTGTTCGAATGATACTCTAAACATAGTTTTATACTAATCTCTATATCTGTACAAAGGGTCTTCACATACGCTATCGGGATGCCAGTTCGCATTCGACGCAATATAATGTCGTAACCGTTTTGGATGCCTCTGTGGAATCTCATGTGATTGCCAATTTGCGCAAGTATACAAAATATGAATTCTTTTTGACGCCCTTTTACGAAACCATCGAAGGACAACCAAGCAACTCCAAAATGGTCATAACTTATGAGGATGGTAGGCTACAATAAATACTCACAAAATAGATTCCTTGACTAATATATATGTTTTTATGTAGTACCCTCTGCACCGCCGGATAATATACAAGTTGGCATGTACAATTTGACAGCTGGTTGGGTGCGCTGGACGCCGCCGCCCATGCAGCATCACAATGGCAATCTTTATGGCTATAAGATTGAGGTTAGTGCCGGCAATACCATGAAAGTGTTGGCCAATATGACGCTTAATGCGACAACGACATCGGTGCTGCTTAACAATCTAACAACCACTGCGGTTTATAGTGTTCGTCTTAATGCATTCACCAAAGCCGGCGATGGACCCTATTCCAAACCGGTAAGTTTTTAAGACTGTCTTATTTAAATAATGTTTGGCTAACGCTGTTCTGTTGTTTTAGAAATCTCTGTATATGGATCCAACGTATCATGTGCATCCACCGCGTGCCCATCCCAGTGGCACCCATGATGGCCGTCATGAGTCTGGCAATGATTTTACTTATCACACCAACGATATGGTCAATACGGAGCCCAATTCAAACTCAAATCCCACAACGCATCGCAAGACAACAGCTTTTACGCATGGCACCTGGGTTATGGGTTTGGTCATCATCATTCTTCTCGTCGTTGTTGCATCCACAGCAACGGCCATGGTTTACTTTAAGCGGCGTCATCAAATGACCAAAGAACTGGGACATTTGAGTGGTAAGAAAAGCTCTTAACTTAGCTTTATACCTTTTATAATATCTTTTTCGTTTTCATTTTTAGTTGTCAGTGCCAATGAGATAACTGCATTGAATATAAATAGCAAGGAAAGCCTGTGGATTGATCGTGGTTGGCGCACCACAGACACGGACAAAGACTCGGGTCTAAGCGAATCCAAGCTGCTTTCACATGTGAACAGCAGTCAGTCCAACTATAATAACTCGGATGGTGGCACTGATTACGCCGAGGTGGATACACGCAATCTAACCACATTCTACAATTGTCGCAAGGTGCGTTCGAATCTTATACATAACTTTATCTTTAAGCTAATTTTGATATGTTTTAGAGTCCTGATAATCCTACACCTTATGCCACTACTATGATCATTGGCACTTCATCGAGTGAGACCTGCACCAAGGCCACCTCGCTCAGTGCTGACAAGGATTCAGGCACACATTCACCCTATGCGGAAGCATTTTCAGCACAAGGTGCGGCAGCTGCTGCCGCTGCTGCGGCTGCTGCTACCAACAAGTCCAACTATTTGCAATACACTACGGAAACAATAAACTGGTCGGAGTTCTTGCCACCACCACCTGAGCATCCGCCGCCACTATCCTCCAACTATGGCTATGCCCAGGGCTCACCCGAATCATCGCGCAAGAGCTCCAAAAGCGCCGGGTCTGGCATTTCCACCAATCAAAGGTGAGCAAAAATATAAACAAAATGCAATTCCCAATATAATGTACATTGCTTTCAGCATATTGAATGCCTCCATACACAGCAGCTCGTCGGGCGGCTTTTCCGCTTGGGGCGTTTCGCCGCAATGCGCCCCCGGCTGCCCCCAGGAGAATCTGTACAGCAATCCATTGAGTGCAGTTGGCGGCACACAGAATCGCTATCAAATCACACCCACCAGCCAGCATCCACCACCACTGCCGCCCTATTTTGCCACTACACCCAGCTCTGGTGCCGGCGACATAGCCTCCCGCAACATACATATCCATTATCCCACACAACGGCATGCCGTCAGCGAGTATCAGGCCGGATTGAATGCAGCAGCGCGCAACAATCATAGAGCCTGCAACAGTTGTGATGCTTTGGCCTCGCCTATGCAGCCACCGCCACCATTGCCGCCATCGGCGGAGGGTTGGTATCAGCCATTGCATGGTCATGGTGGCAGCCAGATGCCACCCACTGCCTCCAGTCATCAAATCTATCAATGCTCCTCCGAGTGTTCGGACAACTCGCGTGCCTCCCATGGCCACAGCAAGCGACAACATCAACAGCAGCAACAGCTCCACTCCGACAGCAGTGTTGAGCACAGCAGCAGCAAACGTTCCGGACAGCGACGAGCAGCACATCATGCCCAGCAGCAGCAGCAGCAGCAGCAACCGAATTCCTGTGCTGAGAGTGAGAATGAGAACATGTTGTCGGGCTATGAACGGCAACAGCGCAACAATTATACGAGCGACTGTTGCAACAGTTCCCGGGAGGGTGACACCTGCTCGTGCAGTGAGGGCTCCTGCCTGTATGCCGAGGCTGGTGATCCCCGGGTAGCGCCCGCTCACCTAATGACTGCTAAAAATACTTAAATTTTATTGGAAGCCAAGCCCCAATTGGTTGATCTTGCGTAGTATTAAAACTTTATATAGCATCTAGTCGTAAACTTTTCATTCATATCGAAACTTAGCACACACAAAAATTACTACACTAGGCATTTAATAGAATCGAAAACCGAATACGTATACACTCATGCAGTTGACAACTACAATCAAGGTGCACATATACATAGCTCGTATTATAGAACTTGACATTAAGATCAGCCCCAGATGTACTTAAAAGAAATGAAAGCTGTATGATAATGCTTCCATAAAAAAAAGATCGAAATTGCAAAAACACGAAATACGTATGAAAATAACAGTCAGGCCATAGCAAGTACATCACATACTATAACAATATATAATACAATTTTGATAACTGCATAGTTAGTTAGAGATACAACAAATGATACATACATACAGTTTGTTTGGCTTAATTTTGCTGGCCAGCTAGTCATAGGCTTGAAGATGTACTCAAACACACTTAAACACACACTCACAGAAAACTCTTTCATATCTACGATCACAATCGAGCATTTATCTGACCTATGTTCCCTGAATTTTGCATTTACAAAACTATATAAATACTATACATATATTATAACGAAAAAACTTGAGGTTAGTTGAAAACAGTGAAACGGCAATGTTGCAATGTTGAATGGTTAGTGCTTTTCTATAAAATGAAAACTTTCAAAACACACACACAGTAATACTTCATAATTAATGACTTGACCTAGTGTTTAGTGAAAACTTAAAAACTATTATAACTACTTGATATACTTTATATACTATTAATAGGCAGCATATACAATACATACATATAAATAGCTAATGCCAACACTTCGGTGCCATCGAAGTCAACCCCTCCTACTCCTTAACCCCTGACACACACACACACTCAAGCACACTCACGTCAGACATTTTATCCGATCCCAAGTCCAAGTCTTTCCCATCCATTCGCCTATTTGTGTGTGGTGCGCTTTCCATAATAACGTAAATACATTTTTAACAAGCTTGCATTTGAAAAAAAGTCTAAAATGTACCTGTGATATATATAATCCCATTATAGTATTTTAAACATATTATTATTATAATTCTTTAGTTTTGCTTTTACAATTTTGTTTTTTAACCATTTTTGTTCAAGCAACGAGAAAACCGCACACTAACGACAATTTTTGGGTGTTTTTTATAAAAGAAAAAAGAAAAAAAAAATAGCATAATTTAGAACTTAGGCACGTACGACATTAGAAATGCAAAGAAATTAAATCGAATACCAGTGAACACACTTCTCCGGAACATTTTCAAACCGTGTTTGGATTCTTAAATGCCCGAAACGGGTTATCCATTTGGACTTGATTCAACGAAAAAGGAAAACCAATACTACGAATACATAAAACATACATATATTTAACATTATAATAATATATAATATAGCATATAGCACATAGAATCGCGCATGTATCAAACTTAGAAAAACCAACAAAAAACACAAGAATCAAAACAATGCTTTTAGCATATACGACACATCCTTGCGTACACCCCGCCCCAAAATATCCCTAGATCGAAGAGGTGCTCATGCATGTACATACAAACACACACATACATACATACAATACATACAATGCAACATATTTATGCCCCCTGCCATAAAATACATACTAAATATAGTGCATATATAATTACGTGCATACTTTATATATGAAAAAAAAAAGCCAACTAGCTTGTGTTAAACTACTCTTCCGTAGCATTAAATGAAGTCTAGTTGGGTTTTTGGATTTTAATAATAATTAGCAATTAGTTATTAACTACGTACATACGAGTATTTTAAAGTCATAGTGTAAACGAATTTTAAGATTTAAATACTGAAAATGAAAAAAAAAAAATCAATATTAATTTTAGGTGCGCATAGTCTGCCATATATACATGTAAAACGAAACATAAAATCAACTTACCATACATTAAAATATATATGGAACAACATATATATACATATAGAATTTAAATTACATAAAACAATAAAGGAACATTTTACATATATGCAATAAATTAAAACTTATTACTAGATGTGAACTATGCAAAAAGTTTTGGTTGAGAAAAATAATTTGATATAATTTTATTTAAAATGCAAGTCTAAAATATTTTTTATCTTGCAATCTTTTGTTTTAAAATTCTTAAAATGTTTCGTTTTATTTTTCATCATATTTGAAAATCATTTAAATATTTTTTTTTTCTGTGATTCTTAGAAATTCAAGCCAAGTGCATTGTTTGTACATCTCTTCTTAATCCTTAGTTTTTTGCTGGAACTTACGCCTATTTAAAGAGCTGAGTGCATTTAACAACGGGAGATTTTCTGCATAATATTTTGGCATTCTCATATGGTTTTTTAATAATCCCACTCAGTTCAAACAGTTCTGATATTTTTTTTAGCTGGAAACTTGAAGCACTTGAACTGAGGACAACAATTGTTATCCTCAATGTGGTTTCAGTTTTCAGTTAAGTATTCCAAGTGTTTTCCCAAAAAAAACAAAAAACTAGACAAGTGTTCGATCCTTAAATTCTTAATAAGCATATCATATTTCATTTCTTTATCCTTGCTGAACTTATCTTCAAGACTAAATCTTTACTGAAATCAAAGTTAGTAATCAATCAGGCGTAATACCATTCTGCAGCACTTCTCCCTTATCCATCAACTACAATCTTTATGTGTGATCCGTCACAGTTATTATGTGTCCCACAATTTGTTATCAAAATCGCCTAACCCTTAGAACTGAGAAACCCTTCACGGCTTGAAGTCGTTGCTTGCCATGCGGGTTAGACAAATACAAATTGAGAACTGATTTCGATTAGAACAATTAGTGGACTGAGTAGCGGCATATTTGTTTAACGATCTCTCAGTACTTGTAGGGGGTAATTCAATTTGAATACATGTGGAAAGGAGAAACTACTAAACAATAAAATAATTAATGTCTAAAAAGGGGTGAACTCCAAATGGATTGAAAAAGGGTTTTAAAGACTTTTATGCTTGAGTTTTGAGTGCTCTAAATCCCAATTAATATTTATTTACATAAACTACAAATCTTGAAATACGCCAATCATATAAAACTTGTGTGGGAGTTTTTATCGAATTAATAAGTTAGGCTTAGAAAACTTTATCTTTCTTCGTATTATAGAAAAAACCTCAAGATCAAGTACCAAGAAAGCTAATACCCAGAATTTTAAGGAATATTTTTTAAAACTTTGCATTAATGATCTGAATATTCTCAGAAGAAAAAGAACAACTCTCACAACAACCCCTTAAAGACAGTCTTTAGACTCCAATAAAGTCATTTTCGTATGTAATCAATTCAATCATCAGTGCGTAATATGGTATAATCATATACAGAAACGTGACAAGTACAAGTACAGGTATTCTACGCGCATATATGGTTACCAGAAGAGAGTTTTGTAAATGGGGTCGACTGATTTGTACTTGTTGCGTGGGCTCCCTCTGGGCACCACCTCCGGCCCACAGAAGTGTCTGTGCAGCATGTTGCACCTTTTCCGCAATGCTACCTGCGTTGGCTGCACCAACAACAACAACAACTAATGATGATCATAGTGTGGTGCGCGAAACGCACAAAGAAGAAGCAGCCAAAAACCAATCGATTATTATCTGTGCGCACCATATATTTCACACACAGAGAGCAAGAGATACGGGAGAGAGAGAGACCGTTTGGCCAACAAATTCCAGCGAACAGATTATTTTTCGTTCGGTTTCTTTTTTTTTTCGTTTGGCAGCCGACGCCTTGACACGTTCATGTCCAAGTCCAAGACCAAAGATTTGGCTCTGGCCCTGGCCCTTTTTTAGTTTTTGCGGCCAACCGGTTTGACAGGTAAAGAGCGCAAGATGCAAGGAAAGCAAAACTTCGGCCGCACGCCTCGTTCTCGGCAAGGATAATAGTTATAATAATAATATACTATATATAATAATGCCCACTGTGACTGTACGAGCTGGAACAGTTGGCTCTGGCTGGGAAATCTTTTTCTTTTTACCGTTTTTTCCCATCTATCCGACACAACGATCTTCGCGAGGGTTGTTTCTATGCGGGTGTCTTTGTTACCCAGCAGGTAGCCGAACTTCGATTTTTCCTAGTCCCTTTTTCTTTTTTTTTTTAGAAAGATGTCGGCGTTTTTCCTTTTTTAAGGGACCGACTGCATTTATGTGTGTGTGCGTGTGTGTGTGCATTGCTTTCCTAGTATCAATAACAATGCGTGACCCGCTATTGTGGCTCGGCTTTTGTGCATCCCAGCGGGTTTTTCAAAACTCTCTGCAACTCGAGATGGCTTTGCCTCTGCCTCAGCCTCTGCTTCAGCCATTGCTGTTGCTTTTGCTTATGTATTATGTGCGGCAACGTTTTTGGGAGATATCGTTAATATTTTCTTGGAAACCGGGATTGTTGTGCGTCGTCGTCGTCGTCGACGCAGTCTCAGTCGGGCAGGTAGCTGGCACAGCAACAACATGAAACGATCGCAGATACAAACATACAGAGAGTCCGACCATATGTACACATACGCACAGATAAAGATACTGAGATATCGCAGAGAGGCATGGCAAAGACAGGTACCTGCTACGTAGTAGATCGTGGCTAGGGGAATGCATTTGCAGCAACAACAACAGCAAATGCGTCGGAGTTGAGATATTCATTTTTGGCACAAAACTGTTATAGAACATGAACGCAATGTATCTTGAACTAGCTTAGAAACCAAGTAGATGCAAAAATGCGGAAAAGCATCTTGAAAATATTTCAGATACAAGATAATATTCTTTCAAAGAACTCAAAAAAAAGCAAAAAGAGAATAAAACTAAAATGTTTAACTGATCTAAAGAAAATTTCAAATATTGCAATGCTCGATTTTAAAAAGAAATATAGAAAATGTCTTTTTGCTTTTCTTTTGATATGTTTAAGAGAGGAAAATCTAATTTATGCGCAGTTTAAATTTAGTTAAAAACATAAATTCATGTGTTGCATGAGAGCTGTCTTCGTCAAGAGAAATTAGATATCTAGCTAAAAGTTTTATTTATGTTTTACTTTTAAATAAATTATTTGTAAGAACAAGAAAGTCTTTGGCAAAGTTTTAAAAAACAGCGCAGACAATTGTTTTTGGATTTTCAAATATTTATTTGTATTTTTAAAAGCTTTTGGCACTTTTTGTGCCTATATATAAAATATATTATAATACAAAACAAAAATTTCTAAGGATCTTGCTTAAAGTCATATAAAATTATGTTGTTGTTTTTTTTTTTTATATATTATATTTTCTATCTATTTTTGCGATAATAAGTAAATGGTATAGATATAAAATAATGTGCATGAGAGTTTTCACCTTAAAAAAAATCAAATCTTTTCTAAAAATCTAAACACAGAAAGAAGACTCTGAAGTTTTAGTATGCCAAAATCGAACTGAGAAGCATTATTTAATCAAGGAATAAAGATGGAACATTTTTAATTTAAATTTTTTAGAAAAATCGAAGAAAATTCATGTTTTAACTCAATTTATTTATTTTTGATGATTTTCCATACAAATACACATCACTAAAGAGTTAAATATAATGTGAAATTCAGTATTTCCTCTTTATTCAAGCAACAAATACGTAATTTAACCTAAATATTAAAATTTTCAATATCATTTCTTCGAAAAGAAATCATTTCAAGCCGCCTTTTTTAAAGTCAAGCCAAAAACTGCTGTAAAACAAGCCAAACTTGACTCAGAGCCCAAAAATCGAGAGAGCGTTAAGATAAATACCCACAAAGAGTGAGAGAGCGCGAGCGTAAAGAAGAGGAAGGGAGATATTTACCTGCATTGCATATTGCTGAATATAGCTTGCCTGCCTGCCATTGCTGTCTCTCCCGCTTTGCATTGGTATTGGTGGTGAGTCGAGTCGAGTCGCTCGCTCATTTAATTTGTCGCCGTTGTCGCTCCGCATCTCATTCTGTTTCACGCCATCGAACCGTTCGGACGTCTTGCTGCGTATCTCTGCACTTCGGGTCCGGTTTTGTTTATTCAAACAACGCTCGCTGTTCGTACGCCAAAAAGTGAATTCAATCTTCAAAATACATATATGTTTTTTGAGATACAACAATAATTGTGTGGACTAAAGTCAAAAAGTGCAGTGCTTAACAATCAACCAAAACAACCGAAATCTTCTAGTCCTCCAAGTGCAAAACCCCTTCTAAGATCTTGAATTATCTCAAAGTTAAAAAATGCGACGCACATAAAGCATAAATATAAAAAAGTATCTTTTTGAGAAAAAGTGTTTTTTGAGAGACGCGCCGAGGCGAAGCAACAACAAAAAAGTAACAAAAACAAATACAAGCTGGATAGGATGGCCACCAATACGGAGCTGCTGCCGTTCCATCATCAGACAACAATATCGCTCCAAACAGCCGCTGCACTAAACAACTATCATGGCGGCGGTGGAGGAGGAGGTGGAGGCGGAGGCAGTAATGCTGCTGGTGCAGCTGCAGCCGCAGCTGCATGCTCATCGGCAGCTTCGGCTGGCTGGAACATGGATGAACTGTATCAACAGACTGAGCTGCCCGGCCTAACACGCAACAGTGCCCACCACCTGCTGCGCTTCACCCCCTATGCACTGCATCATCGGCCGCAGTTGCAAACGTTGCCACCTGCTCTCTACTTGCAACATGCCGCCGCAGCAGCCGCGCAGCGGCAGCAGCAGCCGCCGCCGCAGCAGCTGCCGCACATGCCCAGCATCATCATCACCATCATCATCATCATCAGCATAGGGCAGCAACGCCCGCGAGTCCGCCACCCATCGAGGGCACACACATCAGTAATCTGTTCCCGGAGCTGCTGGAGCAAATCTTTGAGCATCTGCCGGTGCGGGATTTGGGTCGAGCGGCGCAGGTGTGCAGCGCCTGGCGGGATGCCGCCTACGCGAAGAGCGTGTGGAAGGGTGTGGAGGCCAAGCTGCATCTGAAACGTTCCAGTCCCAGTCTATTCAATTGCCTGGTGCGTCGTGGCATCAAGAAGGTGCAGATCCTGTCACTGCGTCGCTCACTCAAGGATCTGGTGCTGGGTGTGCCCCAACTGACCTCACTGAATCTCAGCGGTTGCTTCAATGTGGCAGACATGAATCTGGGCCATGCCTTCAGTGTGGATTTGCCCAATCTCAAGACTCTAGATCTTTCGCTCTGCAAACAGATAACGGATACAAGTCTGGGCCGGATTGCGCAGCATCTGAAGAATCTGGAAACCCTCGAACTGGGCGGCTGCTGTAACATAACAAACACTGGACTCCTGCTCATCGCGTGGGGTCTGAAGAAGTTGCGTCATTTGAATCTGCGCAGCTGCTGGCACATCAGTGATCAGGGCATTGGGCATCTGGCTGGTTTTAGCCGGGATACGGCCGAGGGTAATCTGCAGCTGGAGTTTCTGGGACTGCAGGATTGCCAGCGTCTGAGCGATGAGGCGCTCGGGCACATAGCACAAGGTTTGACCTCACTAAAGTCCATCAATTTGAGCTTTTGCGTCTCGGTGACGGACAGCGGACTGAAGCATCTGGCGCGCATGCCCAAACTGGAACAATTGAATCTACGCTCCTGCGACAACATCTCCGATATTGGCATGGCCTATCTCACCGAGGGTGGCAGCGGCATCAATTGCCTGGATGTCAGCTTCTGCGATAAGATCAGTGATCAGGCCTTAACCCATATAGCCCAGGGCTTGTTTCGGCTGCGTTCGCTGAGTCTGAATCAATGCCAGATTACGGATCAGGGCATGTTGAAGATTGCGAAGTCACTGCACGAACTGGAGAATCTCAATATTGGCCAATGCAGCCGGATAACGGATAAGGGTCTGCAAACGCTTGCGGAGGATCTGTCCAATCTGAAGACGATCGATCTGTATGGCTGCACGCAGTTGAGCTCGAAGGGCATCGATATTATTATGAAGCTGCCCAAGTTGCAGAAGCTCAATTTGGGTTTGTGGCTGGTCAGATGATGCGTTCACCATGATTGCAATGCCTGCGCCGCAGCCGAGGCGGAGAAGTCGGCTGAGAAGTCGGCGTCGACGTCAGCGTCGGCGTTGAACGCTTAAAATATGCCTTCCCTCTCGCAAGCATTGTGTATGCGTGTGTGTGTTTGTGTGTTTGTGACTTTTGTCTTCTGTCTTTTGACTTTGTCTTCCTTCGTCTCTCCTTCTTTTCGCTTACCTGCGTGCCATGTTGCATGTCTGATGCGATGAAGGCAAGGCACGTAATTACACACACCAGCAAACTCGCACACATGCACACGCACGCACACGCAGAGTTGGGCAGACAACTAAAACAAAAACAAGATACACTGAAAAACTCATAGCTTTCGTTTGCCATACCACACGCTGTACTAAATTTTTTTCGTACGAATCAAGTAGAAACAGAAAAAAACCAGCAACAACAACAACAGACAGTCAGCCAGCAGTCGCAGTCGCAGCAGCAGCATTCGCAACAGAGCCAGAGCGCAGGAGAGTAAGTAGAAGAGAGAGAGAGAGGCAGAAATCAACAAACGCCAACAACAAAAAGCAAACAATGAACAAAAAACACACACACACACAGACGAAGCTCGCTCTGGTCTGCTGTGTAATGTTGTTGTTGTTGCCGCCGTCGCCGCAGGTTCCTAAGGGGCTGGCAGCGGCGCACTTGTGGGCCTCTCTACGCTGCATATTTGTTAGTGTGTGGGGGGTGTGGATAGAGGGGGGCGCGCTTACACGCACGCAGCAGCGGCGGCGGCGGTGGCTGCGACGTCGAAACAAAAAAAAAAAAGAGAAAAAAATAAAATAAAACACGGCTGCAGCCATGGCCGACGGCAGCAACAAAGTGCATGGCGATGGAGACGCGCGATAAGCCATAGCCACCAGAGAGGGGAGCAAGAGAGTATGCAAGAGCGAGAGAGAGAGACGACAGACAAACATACATACATACATAAATATGCGTGCGTGTGTGTATAATGCAGGCCGCAGTTAAACAGATGCAAATAAATTTAAATAGTTTATTTTAATTCACGCTTCGGCAACAACAGAAAATGAGAAGAAAAAAAACCGAAACAGAAACAGAAACAACAACAAAAGCCAGCGTCCTCCAACGCCAACAACGACAGCAATGGCGGCAGCTGCGCCGCCAACAGCGACGTTAGCAGCGCTTTAAGCTTGCCAGCAACAACAACCAAACGACTATAAAAAGTTTTGCTCTTTGTTGGCGCGCGCTCTCTCTCTCTCTGTCTTCGTCTCTGTCTTTTGTTAGAAATGTGTTGTTTTTTTTTTTTGTATTTGGCCCAACGAGATTCTTTGTGTTGAAGCGTTTGGTTTTTTTTTTTTGTTTGTGTTTTGTTTGCGTTTGTCTCGAATTTGTTTAGTGCAGCGTCGTTAGTTATGCCGTTTAATTTAGTTGATGATTAAATTTAAATTTAATAAAAACATAACCACAAAAAACGAAAAAACATGTTAATAGTAGACATTAATTAATAAATTTACATTTAGTTATAGTTCTTAACTTGGTCAAAACAACAAAACAACAACAATTAGTCAAATAACAAACTCAACAACAACAACAAAATATAAATTTTGTTTACTAGCAAAACAACACACAAAAAAACGTTAAAGAAAATTCTGTAAATTTTTTTATTGTTTAATTTATAAGTAAGAACAAAAAAAAAATACTAAAAAAAAAACTATAACGATTGAAAAGAATATGTGAATTAATTCTTTTTTCTATTGTGATATATAAATATATATTGTATAAACAACAAAACAAAAAAAAAAACGCTAAAAAAAACAAACAAAACAAAAATTATGTAATTTTATTTTTAACAGACAAAGACAAGATTGTAATAAACAACAAGAACTATGTTATAATGATATCAACGTATTATAAGTCTAGGTTTTTTTTTCCAGATCTGTTTCAAAATGTTATGTTAATTCCAGTCCAAAATGCAATATTTCTAAATGCCTTAATTTTGATGAATGACAGAAGTAAAAGTTGATAAGAAATTATATATATATAGATATATGTTGAACTTTCTCTCTCTTTATCTGTAACTTTAATGTTTATTTTAGCATTAAGTTTATATCATTTGATTATTGCTATTTTTGTTGTAGTTTCAGGCGAATAAACACACACACAACACACACAAACAAATACACATGAAGAAACTGAAAAATAAAATTCAATATGTAAAAAATATTATTAAAAAAGAAAAAAAAAATGTTAAGAATTTGTGTACTTGGTTTAAAGCATGAACAATTAGCAGCAGGAGTTGCAAGTGGAATGCATCAGTGCTGTTGCAAGGTGAGTTATTTAAGCAGGCGTAGCCCCAACCCTCCAACCCCCGCATTGCTGTTGTCTCATTTAACAAATGCATTTGCCGAGTATTTTGCTGAAAATTTATTTTATGCAAAGGCATTGTGAAACAAAAGGACGCCACACTAATGCAATTGTGCAAATGTGTGTGTGTGTGTGTGTGTGTGTTGCAACTGCAACAGCCGCAGCAGGCATCGATGCACATTTAAATACAGAACAGACACATAACGATATACATATGTATGTATGTATATGTATATAAAATAGCATATGTAAACGGTAAATGCGGTTATGCAACGCACACACACACACACAACAACAACAACACTGCAATTTATATGTATTGCAATTATTTATATTGCCCTGCATTATGTATAAAAGCATCAAGCATTGCAGCAGCCTATACGTATACATAATATATATACAGCCATCATACATATTGAACTCACACACTCACACACACTCACACGCTTTTACTTGCTTGCTAACTGCTTAAATTTGCATTAAATGTGCGTATGCGTGCGATTCTCTCTATGTGTGTGTATGTGTGTGTGTGGGCTCCACATCATTATATGTTTGTATTTGTGTGTGTGTTGGTGTATATAGAAAACCACCCAATTGGAAATTTTGCCTTAATGCTGCGCAATCAATTGCAGGACCTGGCTGGCAAAGCTTTAAGCTGCTTTTCCCATGAGTGCTTACAAAAGTCAAGCTTTAAAGCTGATTCCAGTTCGAGTTTGAGCAAAAAGTTTAAGGAGTTTATGGGTTTAAGCCAAATAATGGTTGAAAAATAAATAAAGGTGTTGATAATATTTATTTTGAATAGTCTTAAATTATTTTTAAATTGTTAATCATTCTGGAATTGAGGAACTACAAATATTATGATGAAGATAAAAGTAGCAGTACGTGTAGCATTGGAAAAATAAGTATTAAAGAACAAACAACTTATGAATCAAGTATAACTCAGCTTAGAACAAGATTGATGTCTAAGAGTTTAGCAAGTTTATATGTATTCATCTTTTTTGATGTATTTGTTGAAACATTTTGCCATTTTTAATTTTCATTCAAGACCTAAGCCTTAAAAATACACTACCATAAGAATATTCAAGATGAAATAGTTTATTATTTGAAAAACAACTTTTGTTAACATTTTTAAAGCTTTTGAAGAAGTTTAATTTTCTCTTTTATGTTTAAACAAAATGAGGCATGACTTTAAATTCAGTTTTATGTACGACTATAAATACTTAAAAGATGTTAAATATTTTTTATTTATAAAATTTGATTTTGTGAGCTATTTGAGCCAAGACTCATAACAAAATCGATTGAATAATTATTTTATTGTATTTTTAATAAATATTTTGACCAATTGTCCAACATCAAAACTAATCTTTCCATTAAAAAAAAATATCTCTTGCAATCGATTTATTTTTTTAAAATTGAATAATATAAGTCAAACTCAAAATGTTTAACAACTTTGGCCCAATAAAAAGTTGTTTAAAATGATTATATGTATACAAAAAGATAAAGCATTAAAGTTCACAACATTTTATTTAAAAAACATATATTTTGTAAGCAATTGTGCTATGTGAAACACATATAACTATGGAAACCCTTTCTGACACAACAACAATTCCATGGCCTATGTGGAAGCTTCTTAAAGTCCAAAACATTTAGTTTGGGGCTGTTGACAATTTCTAGCTCTAGTTTTAGTTACGTATTCAAGGCACAAAACAGCGGCTCAGACAAATGAAACTACTACAACAACAACAACAACAACGAAAAACTTGACTCTGAGACTCTATGGAAAATCCAAATGCGCTCTCAGAGAGTTGCCATTGGTTTTTGTTGTTGTTGTTGTTGTTGTTGCTAGTATGACCTGACTGTGAGCTCTGTGTGGTCTTTGCTGCTGCTGCTTGCTGCTTGCGTCGTGTGCCTGGCAAAATGTGGTTTTAACCAACATTTGCATTCTATGAATTTTGAAAAAACTGAAAAACTCGCTCAAAAGAAGTTTTGCCGCGTCACGAACTGGCCATGGAATACAAAGCGACATAAAGCGGCTTTTGCTTTTGCCTTATCTTATCATAGCCTTAAAGTGGGTAAACACAAAGCCCCCAAACTTATCTCTCTCTCTCTCTCTGTGCTTGTTATCGGTCAAAAGTTGAGGTGTGAGTTGCAATTGCAATTGCACTTAGAGTATATCGTCTGGTGCTTTAATTGGTTGTGCCTCATTAGCATGGCAATGACAGAGTCTACTAGTCCTGTGCCGTCTCCTTTTTCGTCCATTTATCAGCATTTTCCACACACACATTCGAGACGAATTCCCTAAAATCGATTCGCTGCCTTACACTTTGCGCTTTGGCTTTGCCTTTGCTGCTGGCGCATAATGTCACAAATACACAAGCGTAGGGCGACGCAGTCTGGGGCATCCAAATGTGTTCCTTGCCTCACACCACACACACACACACAACACACACACACACACTCGCATGCGTCGCAGCAAACAACCCTTCGCACGTTCGGTCTAGCGCTTTGAATTTGAACCCCCGTTTTTGCCTTTAAAAAAGGACCAACTTCAAATGCCGAAATATAAATGCCTTCTGTCCCTTGTGCCCCGTTCCCAGCACACTCCCCCCCTGCCCTGCCCTGCCCTTACCCCTGCTACTGCTGCTTAACGTCGCAGGCGCAGAGAAAATGCATTCAACATACTCTGTGTGTATAAAATAGAAAGAAAAAAAGTAAAAGCAAAAAGGAAAGAAATTTTTTAATCCAAAACGGTCCCTTATATGCCCTTTTTTGTAAAATATGTGTGCGTGTGTATACGTGTACGTGTGTGTGTTGGTGGATACACATTTTGTAAATGCCGCCCAAGGTGACCAGATTTGTATAAAGCACCACCGCGGCGGCAAGGTTATCACAACGGAGCAGCAGCAGCAGCAGCAGCGGCAACCGAATCAGGCATCCTCAATCCTTGTCCGTGTCAAAAGGGCAGCCGTCTTACCTGCCCCTGTGCGACCGGATGTTGCACACACACACACACACTAGCACAAAGACGAGAGAGCACACAATGCAAAACTTTCCCCTTAGCCATGAAATGCATCGCAGGATCAGCTAGAGAAGTGTCAAGATTTCTTGGCTGCAATATTGAAACAGGTGTCCAAATTGCTCTGAGATTACAAATAGTTTCCGCTGTCAGGGAGCCCAAAAACGAAATCTAACAGAGGCTGAGGGATGTGAAGTGATGTAAATGTGTGTGTGTGTGCGTGTGTAAAATTCCTATAGGTAGGTAGTTGTACTTGAAACTATGCGTAGATACACTGAACAAAAGTAGCTTGTAATCAAATTAAGGAAATCTTGCGAAGAAATTTGATTTAAAACGATTTTATGTAAAAGTAAAAAGAAGAAAAATAAAATATAAACGATATAAGGACTAAGTAAGAAGGCTCTAGTCGATAAATTCCGACTAGATCATACCCTTAACCCAATACGTAACGCGTATTTTTCAAAAGACCAATTTGACAAAACTTCAAACTGCGAAATCTCCAGTGTTTTTTGATCAATTTTGATCGAATTCATTCAAATGTTCAATATTTCGTCCATAGTTCCAAACCTCATTTTCACAATTTTGAAATTAAAGGTTTTTTTGTTATCGATAACATGTGTATATCGGCAACCAGAAGTGCTATCGACAATTTGAGAGTTTAGGAGAGTTTAAGTTTTAAGTTTGAAGTCTCAAGCTCTTATAGTCTCTGATATCGGCGCGTTCATACATACGGACAGACAGACGGACAGAGAGACAGACGGACGGACAGACAGACTCGGCTGTTGATGGTGATCAAGAATATATATACTTTATGGGGTCGAAAATGCTTCCTTTTGCCTGTTACATACTTTTGCACAATGTTTAAATCGTTAGGCTGCTTATAATTCACAACTTGTTTAAGCCCTCAACAAGGTGTCCTTTTTTTTTTTTCTTTTAGCCTATAAATACAGTGCATGCAGCTCAAATTAAATATTTTTTTTATTTTTTTTTTTTTTATTTTATTTTTTTTTTATTATTTTTTTTTAATTTTTTTTTTTTTTATTTTTTTTCGAGCTTTACAGTTTGACATTCAATTTACCTCGTTAGGTTTCTTATAATTCACAACTTGTTTAAGCCCTCAACAGGGTGTCCTCAGCCTATAAAATCAATTCAATTCAAGTCAATTTAAAATTTTTTCACTCATAACTTGAGTCAACTAATAAGTTATCTACATTGAGACAGCCAGCTTTGGAGCCTACAGTTTGACTCTCAACTCAGCTTAGGGATCTATGCACACTACAGACGGACGGACAGACGGACATGGCTGTTGATGCTGATCATGAATAAATACATGCTTAAGTTTTTTCGTTTAATCTTTATTAAACCTAAACTTAACCTTTTACTTCGTAACTTAAAATACATTTATTAGACTAAAAAGTGATTGAAGAAATAATTTTAAATATTTTTTGTGTATTTATTTCGAACATTTTCCATAAAGCTATCAAAAATCCAATAAAATATTTAAAATTTTGTTGGTTTTTGACTTAAATATGTAAATTGGCTTTTATATTTGAGTTTAGTGCTACGTAAAATCGGCTTATAGAGCTTTCTATATCTATTTCTTCACGTGCTTTTAAAATATTCCATAAGTGCTTTCCATTGAATTCTCATTATTTATGGGGGAAATTCTTTTTAAGCCGTTTGTTGAAGCTGTTGCAATGGAAAACTTCGCATGCTGGGAAAATCAGATTGTTGAATGGGGATTTCCTGGAAGTGTAATAAGTGTGATTTTAGTTGATTAGTGAATTGTTTTTATTTCGTTGATTTAACAATTAAATTCGATGCAGGAATGCAACTAAATGCTTTTGTCAACTTAAACTCAGAGCTCAGGGTCAGGAAAGCGTTCTAATACACACATACATACATACATACATACATGTATATAGCGTACTCGAGCTCAGGAAATGCGAGCGTTTTATGTGAAGTGAAGTAAGCGCAAAAAATAATAACAACAACAACAGCAAGAACATTGTGCATGAGAACAATGCGAAACAAGCGCTGAGATACACACACACAGACAGATACACAGATACAGCAAGAGCTAGAGATACAGATACTTATTTTTAATTTCGATGAATCACCGTTGCTTGAATTCACAACAGCAACAACAACTGGCAACTCGCAACGCCCGATGACTGCATGCCTCGTTGGAGACCGTAGAGATCGGAGACGGCCCCTCAACGTTGGCGATGTCGACGTCGACGAATGCGAGCGCAAAGCGAACTAAAAGAATGCACGAAAGAGTAAACGACGATCAGCAAAAGCAGAGGAGCGAGAAGCAACAACAACAACAACAACAACAATAGCGGCATGCGTTGAAATGTTGGTGGAATATGGAAACTTGCCTTATATACAAACAATCATACAGACAAACATTTATTCACATTCCAAAAGCGTTGCCTCAGATAAGGGTTTATCGCCAGGTATATATACACAAATTTCTATGTGTGTGTGTGTGTGTTTTAGTATGTGTGCATGCTTTAAAGCTTGTCAAATGTCAGCTTCCTTCTTGGGCTTGGAATTCTACACGTTTTACGTTCCACGTTTCGTTTCATTTCGTTCTCGGGTTTTTGTTACAGCCCTTGGCGGGGGGTTAACTGTATGGCAGGGGGTCGCAATGTGTGCGACGACAACAATGTTGTTGCTGTTGTTGTTATTGCTGTTGTCGCTATTGTTGTTTTAGTTGATTGCTACTTGATTAGAACTGGAGCAGATTCTCTTTCTTTTTTGTTTTGAATTTAACTTAGAAAATCTTCAAAAACTATTTTATTTAGAGGTTGGAGTTTAATGTTTCTCATAAGAAAGAGGGGGGTAAAACCTTGGCCTTTAAACTATAAAGTTCCGTCTATTCAGTGCTTTATGGTAGACAAAAGAGGTTTGTTATACCACTAAGAAACAAAAAAAACGTTTGATCCATGAATATATTCGAAGCAAATATTTTGGTATAATGAAATGAGTTTTTCTGTTTTATATGGTTTGTAAACACATGTAAATCATATGTAGTTTCGTTCCAATAAGCATTTAATTTTTAAAATCTATCCCTTTAACCTGAAAAATATTCACCCTTAATCTTTATTTAAGACTTGACAAGAATGTAACGAAATCTTTAAAACTTTTGCCAAGAGAACTAAAAAAAAAATAAAATAAAATTAGCTATAAAAGAGTTTAGAAGGGAAAACCTTTAGAAATAAAAAATACCAGCAATTGAAACATACAAAAAAGACATTCCAAACTCTCTAAATTTCAATACATTTTATAAAACAAAGCTTTTTGTACAACAACAGCATTGCCAGACTAACAAAAAAACAATATTTAAACAAATGCAATCGCTTTATTTACTCTACGATCTACCCCTAACAATAAACAGTAGGGTATTTGCTAGTCAGACACCCCCCCCCACCCCTCTACTCTAACTAAAACAGTCTTTAAGTTGTCAAACATATATGTTTTTTTAAAGTGTGACAGGACTTGGTGCTGTTCTGTTCTTTTGCTGCCTGCCTGGTAACATCCTTTGTGCATAGCGGAAGTGCTTATTGTCGCCATTTGATGTGACAACGACTTCCGCTCGCTAGCTTTAACCCCTCTCTCTCTCTCTCTCGCCCTCCCGCACTGTAGTGTGGCAGGCATCAGCTGCTGCTGCTGCTGCTGCTGCTTTGTTTCGGACCCCCTTAGACATTAGCTTAACAGTTGACAGCTTGGCTTGAAAAGCGTTTATCGATTATTTTTTTGTTTTTGGCCATTGCGTGCTTTGTGTATTTTTGTTGTTGTTGCTGTTGCTGTTGTAGTCCAGCACATCAAAGGCTTCAGTGTTCTCTCATCATTTGCATTTTGGCATTGCTTCTCCCTTACCGCCCTGCCCGCCCTCTCTCTCCGCTCTCCTCGCTCCCACACACAGTGTTAAGCAAATTGACAATACAAAAGCTGGGAAAGACCTTTTGCATATGCATGTCAAGACTTTGCGTCTTGCAAGTTGCTTATTATTATTGTTGTTGTTGTGGTTGCCACGGCCTGTTGCTTGTTATTTGGCTTCGCTTTTGGGGGCTGTCGTTTGTCTGGTTTTCTGTGTCAGCGTCAGCGTCAGCCACCTGCCTCCGATCATGGCTAACATGGCCTTAGGATCTGTCTCTCTTGCCGCTGCTGCTGCTGCTTGTGTTGTTGCTGTTGTTTGCCAGACTTGTTTTTGTTTTTGTATTTGCAGCAGTAAAGTGCAACTGCAACCTAATTGCAATGCTGGATATTGTATGATGATGCCACGCCCCAAAAAATGTGCATATTACAATTTTGTGCGCAATAAATGCGAAAAATGCATAAATAAATAAATAAAATGCTTTCAACCGCAACAACATGGCCTCAGCTTCCGTTTTGCCATACAGACACGCACACACGCACAAAATAAAATGGCGTCGCATCCATAATGATAAGCATTCTAGGCAGATACATCATCCACAACAACAACTAATAATAATAATAATTATAATACTTGCAATGGCTTTAAATCCGTGAACACAGAGATATTAAATCTCTATTTCAGATGAATTTAAATAATTTTTATAGAAGAGTTAAAGAGTTTTTATGGCCTAAACAACTAATGCCTTGAGGCTTAGATAAATATTTTATGGTGATTTTTGTGAGTATTCCATAAAAATCAAAAAGAAATAAAACTGCAATTATTATTGTTATTTATTTATGTTTATTATACTTTTAGTGACTTGAGTATATAAAATTAACATTTTGGAGGTAATTAATGATAATTTTTAAAAATCTGCTGTGTTCAATGCTTTTAATTTCATAAATGTGTTTAAAGACAAATCTTTTTTCTGATTATCTTTTTCTTAATCATAGTTAAATGCAAATTATATATAAAATCATTTTTTCTTAAGCTTTCCTATAAATTAAATTAAATAATAGTAATTAAAAAAGATTACGCAAAATATTAAATATAAATATTTATTATTTGGTTTTACGAAAATCTATAGATTCTAAGAACACATGAATAGAAAGCATTTGGTAGTTCTTTTAAATGAATGAACAATCAATAAATTAGAACAGTTTATATATCTATTGTATATGTAAATGCTTTTGTTTCCTATTCCACAAAATACATATATTTTTTAGTTCTCAAAATCAATCATGACAATTTTCTATAAAAACAAAGTAGACCACCTAAGGTGCAAACTTGTTTGTGTAGAGTATATGTATTTTGAATTATGTATATTTGTAATATGGCACGCATCACAAAACTAGATGTCTGTGCTTATCAATAAAACTGATTGTAAAGAGTATTTCACAAAAAATGTGTATGTGTGTGTGTGCAATAAAATCAAAAATAATGACAAAAATTATGTGCGTGTTGCAAAAATGCAGAATCATGTCATACTATATGCCACTCACACACACATGTACATACATACAAACAAACATTTTTAAATGCATTTGTATGTATGTATGCAGTTTGGGGCAAATGGGAAATATATTATTGTATATGCTTAATGCTGTGTCTCTGGTCAAAGTGTGAGTCGGCGGGGGTCAATGGTTAAGGGCGGAGGGTGGCATGGTGGGGGATGACGTGGATCTGGATGTGGATGCGAGTGCGAGTGCGGGTTGCCGGACAGGAAGCTTGATAAGTTGGCTGCACAAAGGAAATGCATGAAATGTGCAACATGAAAAGCAGCATGAGATGAGGGGCGTGTGTGTGTGTGTGCGCGCGCAGGGGAAGCACTGCTGTTGAATGTTAAAGGGAAACGTTTCTGTTGCTGGTTATGCATGCAAATGGAACGCTGTGTGTGTGTGTATAAATTGCATACGCAATACAGCGCATAGATAATTGCGGCGTTTTCATTATCGCAGCAGCTTTGAGCGCTGCAAAGTAGGCAATATAATTTTTTGTTATTTATCAGACAATAGCACAATAAATTATACAAAGCATATAAATACACATAAAGCGTGTTGTTGTCACTGGTTGCATTTGCATTTGTTTTGTTCCTGCAGCCCCAATGCCAAATTCGCCTTACCGACGAAACGTCCGTTGAATTTTTCAAATGTGGCGGCTGCTTATTCAGCGCTTAGATACATTCAGCACACACAGATACGCAACTCTCTCTCGCACAGCAATTGAGAGCGAGAGTGAGAGAGAGCAACAGCAGCAGCAGCAGAGCCCCGCTGCCTCGCCATACCGTTGGCAAAGCCCATAGACTACCCACCACTGGCAAGCGACGACGACGACGACGTGAACGTGAATGTGGACGGCAACGACAGCGCACGGGTTGGGGGTACAGCCATGGTCCGCCAGCAAGTATGCGAATGCTTAGCACGCAGCGCAGCCAACACAAAAACTCAATACTTGCTGGGCCGAGCCGTGCCAGCAAGTAGCGAATTGAATACAACAGCATGCCATGCTGCCATCAACTAAAAACATTTTGGTGGCGTACGCGCCATAAAGTAACTGATTCTTTTATCTTGTTTTTAGCTAGACGATTTCTGTGGACTTGCTGGCGCGCCGCACCATCAAGTATTGGGAAATGTCAAACGCAGTGCGCTGTGCAGACAAATGTGCTGCTTGATGGCTCCCTCAAATGGGCGCTGCCAGCCCCGCAACGCAGCCAGCCAAGCTGTACAAGCTCCAGCTCGTCGTCGTCGTCGCAGTCGTCGTCGTAGCCATTGCTGTGTAGCTGTAGCTGGAGCTGGCTGGCTGCCTGGTCGCCTTGCCTTTGCCTTGCCTGGTTGCCAGGGCTACAACGACATGGAAAATGAAAACTGCTTAGAAAGATCCAAGCAAACATTTCAAATGTACTAAAATGGGTTAGAAGAATTCTTTTTCTAAACTTAAAAAGTACGTACTTATTTATTTCAGTGTAGTAGTATTATTGTTATCAGCTTGTCAGCTGTACAAACTCAAATATCATTTAAGTTATGTTTCTTGATAAGAAAGTTGAAGTTGTGCCACAGTTTGAAAGAAGACCAACCAAATATAGTTCAATTACGAAAGCCCCAAACCATATCAGATAAATTTAACTATAATTTATTAAACACTCGAAATGTTTTGATATTGATCTGCAAGTTTCTTGAGTTTATTTTCGTGTGCTTTTAGTCAGTTACTAAAAATACCCACACACACACACCTTTTAAAAGTGCCGTAATAAGCTGTTTCGGGGATTTCCTATAGATTCAGCTGTTTTTTGGTCTCATTGTTTAAAGCCTTTCGCATTGGTGTTTGTGCAGCCCTGGTGTTTTGGCTATGTTGTCGCATGGCAAGTATTTTTCTTTCTTGGACTTGGACATACTACTATAGCGTTCGTCCGTGAATTTTCCCCCCCTCTGTGCATACAGGGCGTTCCATATCGAACCTCAAGCAGAGAGAATTCTACAAAACTTCGCCTCTTTGTTTATAGGGTTCGAACTGTTCTTTGAGTTTCGAGAACTTTAAGTTCAAAGACAGCCTTTAAAATGTTACATTTCGTTTTGTTTGTGGCCCTGTATATTTTTGTAAAATATACTGTGTGCATAAGTATGTGTGCGTGTGTATGTGTGTGTGTGTGCAACTTTGTGTCGCTGTCTGTCGCTGTATGTGTGAGTGAGTGTGCGAGAGTTTAAGCTTAAAGCTATTGTACACTTGGTGTCGTGTCTGCCCGTTGCCCCATTCCCCCACGCCACTCTCTCGGCCTTTACTGTGCGACGTCCTCGCCCATGTCCATGTCCTTACAGAGTTAGGCAGTGAAGCTATATGTTGCCGTTGTAGCAAGTAAGCAAAGCTACTTGAGGCACAACGAAGTTTAGATTCCCTTATGGAACTTTCGACTTGCATTCCAATGGATTGTTTCATTGGAAGATCTATGATATTGAATGTTTCAAGTTTGTTTTCTGTTAAAGAGTGCATCTTTGATTAATAGATTATATGCTTACTATATGATATAAATCTAAATCCCTATAAAATAGACAAAGAGATAAAAAAAATTTTTAACAGTCTTTTTTTAAAAAATATGATTTAGTAACAGAAAAATTTAAGGATTTCGTATAAAATTCAACAAAGATGTATTAATTAGTTAGAAAATTATATTTCCAAACAAACTTTCTTGAAACCCTTTCTATAGAACCCATAAAAACATGCTTTTGATAATAGTTTAACAATATGTATTAAAAATGGAAAACTAGTTCCATAACGTTTACAAAACTAAGAAAATATTAAAATGTTTTTAATGTTTTGAGAACTTTTTCTAAATATTTCCCCAAAGCTTTGCATACATCATAACAAACTGCGAATACTCTGCGTTAGGGCATATAAAAGTGACGTTGCTTTTGCTGCCAGCTGCCTTCGTCTTTCTCTATATTTCTCCTCTCTCTCTCACTCTCTCCCTACTCTTCCCACACTCTGCCAGTGCCTTTCCTTTGGCTCTGCCAGCGTCTTCGCCTTTGCCTTCTGCGAACGCATTTTGTTTTGTTTAGAGCGCAAGTTCTATACGTAAGTGTGTGTGTGTGTGTGTGTGGGCGTTCAAAGCAGGCAGCATGCCTCATGCGGCATGTTACTTGGTACCTGTCGCCATCGTCATGTGCTTGTGTGTGTGTGTGTGTGTATGTGTGCTTGCCTCGCAGCTTGCTGGCAATTTTTTGAATGCAGCTCTTGCTTTAAAGTTGGCAGCTTTGCAGCTTGCTTTAAGGCTCTGACATTAGCTGACGCCCGGACAAGGACGGCACGCCGGAAGCACCGGCATCACAACCCCTGAGAAACGCACACACACACACACACACACACACACACATACAGATACACAGTGTCGCACGTTTTTCCACTTCCTTTTCATTTTCAGACCAAAATGAAAAATTGCACACGCGGGAATTTGATTTTAACATGAGAAATAAATACAATGACGTTGACTGCGATGCCATGAAGGAGCAGGGGGGTAAGTTAGTGTATACTGGCAACATTGCTTTAGTTGCTTTACGTCGTGTGTCTCGAAACATTTTGCAACAACAACAAGAACAACAACATGAACTTCAAGCAATCTATAAGTTTTGAATATGCTCGTGTCGATAATGATTTAATTATGGCCGCTGTATTCAGCCACGTTGGCCGATTGCTTTTTACACACACACACACACACACAGACACACCCTTCGGCACACCTCGAACACCCCTTTCGGGGCACCTGAATAATTGATTTATGGGCCGTGAGTTGCGCTCAATGATTGCAATTTGTTGCTCATTTGTTGCAGTCACAGACAGACAGGGAGATCGAAGAGGAGAGAGAGGGTAAGAGATGCCATCTCATATTCTCAACCCTTTGCTATCAACCCCCTAACCCCCTCAGCATCTAAAGTCGCATTCCTTGCCTAATGCTGGAATTTCAATTTTAAAGCCTTAAACACTAAACCTGATTACACGCGACTCACTGAGCAACTGCCACCAAAGAGACGAGAGAGAGAAGAGAGAGGAATCTCCATTGTCTTTTGAAAGCAAGGCGCCAAAGGGGGGAGCAGCGCAGCGGCGGCTGCCTTTCTCGCATGAACAGCAAAAGTTACTTTTGAGTCTGTAACTGGGATCAAAGTGACATAAGTTCAGCAGCAGTGGCAAAAGCGGCAGCAGCTCAGCTTCAATTTATTTAATGCCAAAAACTTTTAATGTAATTAAAACGGATAATGCCTAAAACGCGAGCCAAAAACTTTAAAAAACACACGGCTAAAGCTTAAAGCTTTAAGATGTGCACAAAGGGGGTGGCATGAGCATGGGGCAAGCAGCAAAGCAGCAAAGACAGCAGCAGCCCCAAAGTGCGTTAAACTCACACCACGATGCTCACTATCAAACACACACACATATATACACCCTAAGAGAGAGTTGGATACACGTGCCATAAAGCGCTCAAGTTACTTGCTGGGATTACATGTGCCTCCTCCCTTTGCCTCCCTTCACTCACCCCACAGTATACTACCGCCCCGAACGCTTTGCTTAAAAAAAAGATAGCTACAGATATTTATTTAGATGGAAGATAGCTTGAAAATTAGTAATATTTATTTAAAAATCGCATTGGAAAAAAAGAATAGTTTCTGGTGGGATTTTGAGAACTTTGCCTTGACTTTCAGAACAGGGAATCCCATAACTTCTCATTAATATACAGTCGAGTTTTGACATAATGAACTTTCTTATAACGAAGTTCTCTATACAATAAGTTCATTACCAGAATGCTGCAATTTGGTTCCATTGAACAACTATTCTGTATTACGAAAAGAAGTTTCTTGAGCCCCTTATAATTCGTTATATAAAAGTTTACATAGATATTCTTCATTCAACAAATATTCTACAAAAGGTAAATATAAAAAAATTACATTTAAAAATCTATGCAGAAAATTCTATTAAACTTTTTACAGAAAGTTTTAAAAAGTTTTCTTAAATACATTTTTTAAAGGGGATAATGTAGATCTGGTTAAGTTTATGATTAATTGTTAGATGAAGGCGAGATCTTGGTTTTCAAAACAATCTAAAATTTAAAAATTCTAAAACCTTATCTCTCTTTTTACCTATTTTGTAGCATCCACAACTCAAGTCTGCCACCCTTTGGGGCACGTTGTCCAGTTTGATGATCACGTTGTGCTCCACCCTTCGCTCCTCCCCCTCTGTGCTGGTCAGCACCATTGAATGTTGAATGTCGAAGGCAATGCGGCGTATGCGTCATGTAAAACTTTACACCAAGCAGCAGCAGCAGCAAGAAGCAGGCGACAATCCGGCAGGCGGCAGCCAAAAACGGAGTCTTCCAAACATTTTCCAAATGCTGCACATTTTTGTTGCTGACTACGACACAAATATTAAAGCACACGCATACACAAGCGAGCGAGAGTGTAACAAAAGGCAACGAGAGGGGGGGGTTGGGGGGTTGGCAAGCGCAGCTAGGGTGGAGCAGGATGTGCGAACGGTCGCACAGACAGAGTCGGAAGCACGGACAAACAAACGGATAAGAAAGCAAAGGAGCCAAGTTAGGAAGAAGAGGGACGCAAGAAGAAGAAGAACGCACGAAACGAAAGCGAACAAAACGTATAACGAAACGAAACGAATAGAAATGGTACAACGTACATGGATGGAAGATAAGCGCACACACAGAGAGAGAGTGAGAGAGAGGAAGAGAGAGGGGGAGAGAGAGAGCAGGGAGTCGCTGATAACGCAAGTTTTGCAATGCTAGCCGGCACACAACGGAGGACAACACACACACACACACCATACCACCCAACCCCCAACCATCGCCTAAGGCAGTCAGGGATAGACAGACAGAGAGACAGAAAGAGAGAGACGAAGGCGAAGGAGGACTTGTGAATTTTAACATTTTAGAGAAAAGCGAACGAAATTTTCGAATGTCAGCGTCGACTGGAACGAATTGTTGGAGCACCAAGTACACATGGCAAGAGGGAGGGGGAAGGGGAAGGTAGAGGTGGAGGCTTGGTGGCAGTGGCAACAACGCTGGAACGAAACAATTTGTAATTTATTTGCGAAGCGTGCGAAAGTTGAGGCAGCTGCCAAAGGCGTAGCCAGAGATGGCGATGGCGCAACTGTGTGGAGCATGCCACACGCGTAAGCAGCAGCAGCAGATACAGATGATGCCAACACACACACATACATACATACGCATAGCAAAGAACAAACAAACACACATACATATACATTTTGGTGGGTGGTCGGCGGGGGAAGGGGCTTAGTTTCGTTTTGTTGGAGAATTTAAAATATTTTTTTTGACTTTAAAAACGTTTTGTTTTTTGTTTTTGAAATTTATTTAAAACTTTTTTTTATGCCTAACACAATTTGAAATTTGTTTAATTTGTATTTGTTGTTGTTGTGTGCTTTTTAATTAGTTTGCTATCCTTGATTTAATTTATATATATATGTATATTGTTTGCTAAGTATATAAACTATGAACCCTAAATACTTATATCGAAAAATGTTGTAAGCTTTTTTGCTGTTGTTGTTGTTGTTATCAATTGGAAGTTGTTTCCTTTTTTTTTGACTATGTTACTCAGTCCGGCAGTTTTGAATGAGCTTTAATTATTTCTTTGTGCTGAAGAAGAGAACAACTTTTGTGTGTGTGTGTGTGTTAAGGAAGCCTTTTTCTGTTTTTCGTTATATATATAAAAAATTACATGCATATCTAATTCCATTGATTCGGTACTAAAAAAATAAAAGTATATCAAAATTCATTATTGATTCATCTAAATATACAAATATGTTGTCTATATAACTTTGCATAAGTACAAAAATTGGTTAATATATCTATTTAATATTGGTTATTGTTTGTTGTTGTTGTTGTTATTGATTGGTTTTAAACACAAAAAACTGTAAGCTGAATTTCTCAAGTGTGGGCTATCATTGTTGTTATGGTCTTTAGGTTATTTTGTTTAATCAGTCTTTGTATACAAAATTAATTAAATTAGCGACAAAATTTACTATATTATTCACATGCTTCATTTCTTCGTTGTTCATGCAGCAAAAAAAAAAAAAAACAAATAAAAAAAGTAGAAAAACAAACCATTTAATGGAGACGCTTGCAACTGCTGCAACCTAAACGTAAACATATTGAAACAGTATACAATTGATATTGAGAATCATATTTAACCTAGATATTAAGTGCCGTCACTTTGTCTAAGCCCATTGAATGGGAGTAATATAAACATTCCGTTTGTTTGTGTTTGTTGTTTTTCTTTTTACTTAAAACAAAAATAGATTTGTAGAACATATAGTACATATATGTATAGTATATGTTTATATATGTATATCAATAAATTAGGAATCAAATTTTACAATACGAGACAGTTTTTTGTTTGTTTGTTGTTTTAAAACATATTATGTATATACAAGGTTCTTGTTGACTTTCACATTCAAACTTTCTTGCCACAGCGTCTTTTAAATGCATTTCAGTTTACATGTGTGTTTGTGTGTGTGTGGAAGTACTTATGCATGGGATCATAATCAATAATCAATGCTGTGGCAGCTGCTTTTGTGTTTGTCGCTTAATACTTGCTAACTTAAGAGAACAGGCTACATAGATTTACAATTGTACTTAGGCCTAATATTAGAATTTACAATTTGTAGTTGTACACTTAGACGACATTGGATTCATGTGGATACAAGAGGAATTTTTGGCCAACGGCCGACAGATAATAAAATTTGTATTAAAACATTAAAAAAGAAATAAAAAAAAGTATAAGTATATGTATATTAAACCTAACTCCGGCTATCGTTGCTCTCACTAAAACTCTGTTCACTCGATTCACGCCGGCTGCTCACCGGCTTGGCCTTGTATTCTGTGATGAAAACCGTAACCGAATTCACGGTCACCTCGCGCGTCTGCGCCGTCGAGCGATCCACGTTCTTTAAACGCGCCGGATACCGTTTGTGCCGTTGCCGGTCGTGACCACTGCCATGCCTTGTACTGGATGCGGGCTTTCCATTGGGCATGTTGCCACTGGCACCGGGCAATGTGGCTGCCTGCTGGGCGACTAGCGCCGAGTTCAAGCGCGGCTTACGTGTCGAGGTGCCTAGCAGCATAAAAAGAGAAAAACAAATGTCAATAAGTGTGCCAAGAGTGAAAATGCAAAATACGAGAGAGCTGGCAACACTGTTATGCCAACCACATACATAACGATATGAGTAATTGCTCAGAGCGACCCATTTGCGGCCGTCCTTCAACGCAATACAATTGCGCGACGTCAACGTTGACTGCGTCGCAGTCGCCGTCGCCGTTGTTGAAATCGAGGTCACTCACCTTTTCTCACGTCACACATGCGACACTTGAACGCCTCCGCCGAGTTTCTGTACGTACAGACGCTGCAGTCCCAGAAATTCTCCTCGATTACTTTCGCCTGGCGCTTTTGTCGTCGCACGGGCGATGATTTCTTGTCCATAATAATAACGCTGACCCCAAGTGAACGACGTCAAATGCAGCTGGCTGAATATTTTTTGCAATTGTTGTTGTCACTGCTACTGCTGCCGCTGCTGCTGCTACTTTCTGGTTGTGTGTGCTCGCAAACACTGACTGCAGCAACCTGGCTTACAATATGTGCACACTTTGACCTTTATCACTCCATTAAAATGAAATTGGCTTATGATAAGTGCGTTTTCTTGCGGAAAAAACTTTCTGCAATCCGTCTTCTGGCCAAATAGAAAATTGTTGCGGAGTTGCCGTATGTGACGCGAGAATAAACACACAAAATGTTGCTGAACTATCACAAAGCGAATCGATGTATCGGCGGCGAACCGTTGACAAGCATATCGATATAAGAAACATCGACAAAACGTTGCAGCCTAGCCCGCATTTGAAAAGTACATAAGGAATATCGCAAAATTCAAATTCAAACTCATAAAACTTGTGGGCAAGTGTTCAATTGGGTTTTAGTTAACTATATAAACTACTATATTACATTCAAGTTGCGCTGCCCCAGGCGAAAGACATGTTGAATTATCTTTGAGTCCAAGTAGTAACCAGCAGTTGTTTACTTGTCAAAGCTGCCGTACTTTTACTAAATGGGCATTGAACGTTTCGTTCGTTCGTGATTCCAAAAATGAACTAGTAAACATATCGATAGCAAAAACATCAACAAGAGCTGCAGAAAAGTAAGTTTATAAATTCTTATGCACTTTTATTTCATTATTTCGCATTTTACAAGATATACTTTTCACAACTGTAGCACTTAATGTATAGACGACACGACATATATTATATTTTTCTAATTAATTAATTTCAACTTGTTTTATTTTTCAGGTTCACTACTCCACCATGTTTTCAAAGTCTCTCAGTTCGAGTTCGCGTTCAATCACCTGCGTATAAAGATTATCGAGTGTCTCCTGCATCCTTTGCTTCAACGTGGCATTCTGTATGGATGCTATTTCTGTGGACTTTTGAGCTTGTTGTGCCTTGAGCTCACTTATTTGTCGCGTTAGTTGGTTGATCTTGTCCTGAATCTGCTGCTGTGTATATTGAGGTTGAGGCTCATCCATAAACTCCAAGTGATCGAATTCCTCGCGCTTAAGCTGACTGTCATAGAAACCACTTGGAGCTGCCAGATTGGAGCTGGAACCGGCTGTACTAAGCTTCGGACTGCTTGTTTCGCGTCCAAACATCGATTTGTTAAACTCATTGGGCTCCGCTTTGATGTCAGAGGCATGGGCAGCGCTGCTGCTGGCTCCAAAGAAGTCGGACATGTGTGAATCATCGGCTGAGAGGCGTGAGGATTCTTCCATTGTACGCGGATACTTGCCAGGCATTGTGGGCTCGTCTTCGTCATCCGTTGTGGACACCTCCTCGCCGAAAATGTCATGGGCAGCGACACCCATGTTGGGCGCTCTATGTGTCTCGAAATTGCTGGTTTCATCATCATCCGACTCGACGTTAATATCTCGCTGCGATGCGCTTTCGTTCACGGTCTTATCGCTGGCATGCATCGTGTCATCCTGCATATCCTCATCGGCCAAATGATATGGTTTAATGTCCAGATTGATCCATGTCATCGCCCGGTTTATCCTCCTCGTTAATGATCTCATATTCAACGCGCACAGCTTCATTGTCAATACGCAGTAGATGCTTCACTTCCTTCTCGATCTCAGGCGTCTCTACATTCTTCTTTTTGAGTGTCTTGCGAAAGCGACGTTTGCGTACATTTTTACAAGGCGGCGTTATACCATGTGGAAACAGATACTTTTTGTCCACTTTGTTAGGATCCTTTTTTTTGTTCTTGTTTGGTGATTCCTTTTCTGTTTCATCCTCCGGCTCCTCCTTGCATATCATTAGCTGGCAAATGTCTGCAGATTTGTAGAAACTCTTGTTGTCAATCGTCTTGTAGCTCTCCAAAACAGTTGGCAAATCAACAATTTTTGTGTAGAGCAATTGATCATCAAAACGCACTTCCCCGTATCGCAAATCCTGATCTAATTGTATTGTTAGACGGTCCTTGACATTGCCCGCCTGAATGGCTTCATGTACCAAATGGGCAAGGTGCTAAAACAAAAACAATTATACGCTGTTGCATCCACGAAGTGCGTTTGTTTACCTTTGGAAATCGCATTATAAACTGGTTCTCCAGCTCAACGCCATCGTCTCTGGGCTTGTGTTCGGTTTGCTTCTTTTTTTCAAACATTTTTTAACTTATTACTATGTACTAAATACCTATTTACACAAATTTGTTAACTTATAAAAAACATAATGAAAAAATGTGCGGTTGCATTTTCGATATGCAAACACGCACCCACACACAATAATCGATAGACAAAGCAGTGTTGAGAAAATACAAATGTTTTCCAAGTGTCTGGCAGCCCTTGCAGTTCAATGAATCCGAGCCCGCGCAATTCAATTAGTGCAAGTGTGGATCTTCACACTTGAGCTGTGTTTGAGGTTTGGTTAATAACCCACTATCTTGGCTGCTGCATAGCACCCACGCCCTGTGCAAAAATGGCAAACAAAGGCCAACAAGCGCAAATAAAAAATGAAACTTGTTTATTTTCTACACACACACACGTTTATTGGTTTGTGTTTGCTTGGTTGATTAAAATAAACTTATACAAATAAAAAAATAAAACAAACAGCTAATGTGACTGTGATAGGCGACGGCTTATGTAAGTACATATACCAATTTATGCTAATCTTATCATAATTTATCTCGTTTTTATCAGCATCGGCTTTGCTGCAGTCCGCGTCACTTAACACCCTGCGGCTCGTAGACGCCGAGAAAGGTGTTGCACTTGCGACAGTAATGATTTCCAGTGCGACAGCTATTCATGCAGTACGGCACAAAACAGGCACACACACACCACCTATAAAAATAATAAAGGTTTAGTTTTAATTACATATCTTCATTAATATTACAAATAAGGTCGAAAGGTCTTTGCTTGTTTGAACGAAACTTGAACTGAACGAAACTTTTGCTGTGGTAGGAGTATAACAACAACTAACAAGCTAACTGTTCTTACTCTCTCGCTCTCTTTCTTTCTCCTTTTGAGACACTCACCCCACAAGACAGATGAGCGCAGCAGCCATGTGTGTACGTGCATTAGGGGTATGCGTCATACGTGTGGTCTTTTGAACGCCACACGCCGGACATAGCACACGGCTGGGATTTGGGCCCAGATTTGTGGGAGCTGTTAAATAAAACAAAAAACAAGGTTAACAATCTGATGTGTACAAGAGTGTTATATATATATATAAATCCGCATTTACCTGTTTGCACAAATGTTGGCTCTAAAGGTTGTTGCTGAGGCTGTTGTTGTTGTTGTATTTGAGGCTCTTGTTGTTGCTGTTGTTGGTGGTGGTGGTGGCGATGGTTGTGACGTTGTTTTGGTTTTGGCTGTGCAATCACAATGGTCGCTGGAGCTGGCGCTGGTGCTGGTGTGTGTGCGGCTGCAATTGCCACATCGTATGACGGCGGAGCCTCAGTCGTAATAGGCAACACTGGCGCACTTAAATCGTCTGTGGCTCGGGGCAGCGGCGTCGGCAGCGGTGCGCTGGGCATGTTGAAATCCACTTGTGGATAGAGCATGGCACGCTTTTGATCCATGGCTAAGTACGAAGTTCAGCTTTAACCAAAATTATATATGTATATAATGAATCAGGTTCTACTCTAAAAAGCAATGTACAAATCACAGCTTTCTGTTTGCTTTGCTAATTGTCAGCTGCGTCAGAGCGTTCGTCTTTTTTTGTCTGTCTGGCGATTCTCTCGCTTTAAAGCTCTTGTCTCGTGGACTTTCAATGCGCGACTGAATTCACGTTGAGCGCTAAGCAAATGAGCAGCCAGAGATCGAGGGCTGAGAGCGCGAGCTTAAAAAAGCTAACAACAAACTGAAAAAAAACAACAAAACGAAACTTTTCGGCAGCAAAAAAAACACGAATTTACTTCTTTTTTTTTTGGTTTTAGCAACTAACTAACAATGTATTTAAACAATTTATCTAATGTAAACACAGAACGCTCAGTCTGCATGTAATTAACAATGTATAAAGTATAAGTATTTAGATATGTATGTATCTCACGTAGAACTCTGTTTCGTTTCTTTTTAGGGAGTACAACATCCGGCTTCTCTTGATTTGGGGCTCTTCATTTGCGCAAATAGGTGCCCAAGTACCTGTCGCACATGCCGCAATAGTGATTGGTGTTCATGCAGCTGGAAATGCAATAAGGCAAACACACACAGCAGTAAAGTCTGTAAAAAAAGGGAAAAGTTATGATTCAAGAGTTTTTTAAATGGAAATTAAATGCACTTGTGTTTTTCGTATGAAAGTCTGTTTAAAGTTTTAACGGCCTTCAGCTTTTGTATTTACGATACGATGTTACGATATTCATAGTTTAGCTAAGACACAAACCACAACGTTAGTCATTTCGCCTTGGCAATTCGGAACTTTTGAGCTCTAGAATATTAAAGGCTTTCTTAACCTAGTTTCTTTTGTTTTCAAAAGCGAACTCTTAAATGCACTCTTTAGTTTAACAAACTATCGCATTCATTGAATCTATGACAAAAAAAAACACACATAATAACAGATAACACACTACTACTATCTATCTTTGGCGATTACTCACTGAAGCAGGCACAGCACCAGTGCAATTAGATGAGTCCGGGAATTGGGTCTGTAGCTGACCGCGTGTACGTGTATAATTGTGGCAATACGGACACTGCACATCCTGCGGCTCAGGGCCATATGGCGTAGAGGGCACTACGATAACCGTATGATGTGTTGTTGTTGCCCCAGGTCCAGTTGTTGTGGCAGGTGTTGGCGTTGCCGTTGCCTGATCGTAACTGGGTGGCGCTGGTGTTGACAACAATTGCTGATGCTCCGGCTCATGCACTTGTCCACTCTGCACTGCATCCGTGGGCATTTCCAGCGGCGTTTTTGGGTAAACTGGATCCATTTTGTTAACTGATGACGAATTTGCTATCGGCTGTCAATGCGTACTAGCCATGAAAATATGAACCGATTGTTAGCGACGCACCCAAAATGGCTCTTATCAATGAAAGCCATTCGCGCAGCTTTGTGGTAGGTTTCTACTGTGTTTAACTGCTGCTTCTTCTTGCGTCATTCATGTTGAAAGCTTTTCAGCTGATTGTGTGCTTTTATTTGTTTACCTTATGGGTAATTATGGGTAATGTAAAGCTACAGTGAGTGCTGGATAAGGGAAGGTGAGTGCTGGATAAGGGAGTGGAAAAACTAACAATTTTTGTGTTTGTTTATAAAAAACCGTTGAAAGATTTCTTTCAACACCTCAAAAAAACAAAAAAAATTTGTTTATATTGTTTTTGCTTATTATATGGCATAAAGCTTAATCTTATCGATTCCTTAGTATTAATCACTGCTATAGAAGCCCACATATTTATTGCAATTCCCACAAAAATGATTGGCGCTCATGCAACTCGTTGCACAGTACGGCAAACAGGCAAAACACCACAATCTGTGTATTCAGCATCCGCAGCAATCAGCAAAAACAAAAGATAAGATAGGGAGAGAGAGAGAAAGAGAGAGAAAGTAAGATAGAGCTTGATAAGTGATAAGAGATTCTTATTTACCCCACTATGCAAAGTAAAGCAGCCATGCAATGGGTTCGAACACTTGGAGCATACTCCACACGCGTCAACTTCTGGACATGACAATGGGGACAGCTAATGAAGCAAGGATCGGGTCCAACGGCAGGTGGCGGTTGTTCTGTTATGTTCGAAGAGTTAGAGTTAAACCAATTAAAGCAACAAATTGTAGCAACTATGTACTTACGTTGTATGATTACCACCTGGGCAGTGGAGGCTGGCATCTGATAGTGCGTCGCCTGCTCGTAACTCGGTGGCTGTGGTTGCGTCTGCGCTTGTGCCTCCGGTGGATACTGATAGCCACTGCCCACACCTGGTCCAGCTCCTACTCCCGCCGCTTGGCCAATATTCTTTTGCATGATATGTGTTTTTTTTTTATCCGCGCACAGGTCTGTTGATAAGCAGCTTTGATTTCGTACTCACTGTCCTATCATATTTTGGCTTTAGCAACAATGTTGCTAGCGCTAATGTTGCCAGCGCTCTTACACGTTAAAAAGCTCTGCAACTTTCAACACACTTTTCAACTTTTGTTACAGTTTGTTTGCATTTGCGTTGGCGGCTTATCGGTTTGCCTTTTGATATATGCATTTATTGTTATTATTTATATATACTTATACAAAGCTGTGATTTCAATCGAACATAATTTATTTGCATGCAAACGGAAATGTTTTGTAAAGCTTATCGCAAACGACTTTTTAACCCTTTATCGTTTTGTAATGAGCTTAACGGTTTCAAGAAATAAGCTGTTTGATATTACGATATACTCTACAAAAGTTTTTTTTTTTTATCTAGAACGCTTTCGTTTTATTATTATTCAAATATTTTTTATTAAATTTTCATCATAATTAATTTTAAAAACTTTTAATTAGTATTCTAATTTTTAGCAGACAGCCTAAAAATTCTATATTTATATTTATATTTATTTATTTTTTGCATTTTATTTTTAAAAAAATTTCTCTTATTTTAAAAAATTCTCTTCAAAGAACAGATTTAAAAAGTTGTATGACTAATATTTTTGACACGACTGTTAACAAAAGTTTCATGTAATTTCAATTATTTTTGTAACTGATAAAAGTTGCTATGTGTATAGAGTATAATTAAATTAGTCATGGTCAGGGCGCGTGATGAAATTCCAATTAGTTTTCATAGGAGCCAATGTAGGCTCCACATCTGCCACACTTGTGCACAGCAGTCTGGCAGGATTTGGTACAGTAGGGTATACAGAAGCAACAAACCATGCTGCACGAAGATCAAAAAATGTTCAAGCATGGAAGAAAAGATTTAATAATCTATTGATACTAACCCCAACAAAACCATGAGTAGCGCTATGAGATGCGTCTTGGAGTTGGCCTCGTAGGTGACCGTAGTTAGCTGACGTCCATTGCAAGCGGGACAAGTTGCTATCGAGGGTCCATTGCCCAAGACATTTGGAATAGCAGCTGAAGAAAACAAAGAAATATTTCAATCAAGGGGTTTTTCTAGCTTAATTTCACAATTTTATTTACTTTGTGGTTCAACAACAGCTCCTGGCACCTGACGCATGTAATGAGTTTCTGGCACTGATGCGGTACTAATCTCGCCATACCCAGGCGGTGCTTGTGGGTATATATGTTTTGGATCCATTACAAAATACGACTTGAAGTCTTTCAAGCTTGAAGCAGAACTAAACTCAGTTGCAGTAAACAAGTAAAAGAAACCCTGAAAGAACTTGAGCTTTCTTCTACTGATAAGGCCCAGAGAGCGAATCGAAGATTTGTCATCATTGAACTAGTAGCTAAAAGTAATGCCGCACCCTGTATAGTATTTGCATTATGTTCGATTATGAATTTACTAATATGGGGGATTTAAGTACCTAATACTTTTTTTATATACCAAAATCTTAACAATAGAGCTGTGATTATATTTGCTAGTCATTTCTTTAAATATTAGAGACTGTGGTTTGGATGACTCTCATCAAAAGACGCGTGTCCATATATATTTTTAAATAAAAAATACTATAAGGTCATGTGCTTTAAAGGATCTTATAAAAACTGAAAAGGTTTTAGCGCTTAAAAACAGTGAAAACTCTTTCAAAAAAACTCTTTTTTATGGAAATTGTTTCCTTAGAAAGGATGAAAGGCATATAGAGTGCCCGTGTATGTTCCTGATACACCGTTTGTTTCCAACGAAACTATGTAGTTCCTCAGATTTTAATCTCTTTGTGGCAGTAAAATCGTTTACCAGATCGGACCACTATATCCTATAGATGCCATACAAAATCAGGAACCTAAAAAGGTTTCTTATTTGCGTCTGAAGTTAAATATGGATTATCCCTCTCAATCTATTAAAAAGTATAATCGTAGCATATATTTTCCATTGCGCATTGGGTATTATAATCCAAAAATCTAAAACCTAAACGATTTGGAGATCATTTCCTTATATCAGTTATATAAAAACAACATTTGATTTGTATGTAACAAATGCCTATAGAATATAGATCTTTGCTTTATTAACTTCAATCATTTCTCTTAGGAAGTATATTAATTTATAAAATATTTACGGCAGTGTCTTCCTATATATAATATTCTTCGCTATAATTACATTAATGCTCGTAGGTGCCAATATAGGCGTTGCAGGAAGAGCAACGATGCTCCACGCTACGAGCACAGTCCAGGCAGTACATGCAACAAGCACAGGGCCACAAACTGAAAAGGCAAGCAATTAGTATTCAATATTTATACCCACAAAAATGTATTTTCATTCTTTACTTACAGTGTCACACACAGGATAAGTGCCAAAATATGCGTCCTTGTTGTCGCCTTCCTCTCGACCTTTGTCATCATCTCCAGATGGCAATTGGGGCAGACGGCGCGGCAGGCGTCAGGACCAACAGCAGCAGCAGACATTTTTACTCTTTGAATATTTTTGAGGTCAGCGACGATTGCTTGTCGTTGTTAAACTGTAGCTCAAACCAAAACTATGAATGCTTCTTATGCTTTCAATATTTGTTTATAAACAAATAACCCGCATGAAATAGTTTAATACAAACAATAGAAAAGCTTTTGAGTGAGAAGTTAAGCAACAATTTGTTGCATATTGCATAGATATTCAACATGTTGAGTTAAGCTGTCAATAATCTTTATTGAAATATAGAAATTAGCAAACATTTGAGTTTAAATATCTTTAAGACATAATTGTTTGTGTGCTGATTAAATATCTTTTAAATGTTAAGCATTTGATGCAAGACACTTCAGTTCTGATAGGTGCCAATGAAGGCGCCACAGCTGGAGCAGGTGTGTGTGGCACTCTGGCATGAGTCCACACAGTACGGTATGCAGCAGCAACAGATGCCGCTATAAGGCGTAAAGCATATCATTAATCACTGGCGTGGCGTAGGGTGTGTGCTGTGTACTTACCCCACCAGGCAGATAAGGAGTGCCAGAAGATGCGTCTTGGTGCTGGGCTCATGGTTGACCGTTGTCAACTGACGCGCCTGACAGGAGGGGCAGGTGGCCAGTGTTGGTACACGTCCCAAATAGTTTTGTGCCCCACCTACGGTATGGAATTTAAGTGTTGTTTGATTATCATGACTTCGATCCAGTTTTGCTAATTGTTGCCTGTTAACCTTGCATATAGACTTGCGGCTGTTGTACAGTTATTATCGCCGCTGGAGGCGCCGACGCCAGCGTCTCCGTTGGTATCATCGATGGCCCGCCCAAGTCGCCATATTGTGGTGGCGCATCGGGCGCTTGCGGATACAGATTCGATTTCGTTTCCATTTGCTTAACGCGTATCGAGTATCGAGAATCGAGAGAGTGTACACTTGTTTCTTCCGAGAGTTCTTTACCGTTTGGTGCCCGTCGCCTAACTGAGTTGCCCATAATTCCATTGCTTAGCTCATGCCTGTCAATCATGAGAACAGCGTCTGTGTTTGTGTGCGTGTGTGTATGTGTGTATATAAACAAAAATGCAGTGCAAGTGTGTGTGTGTCGAATGTGAGTTAATGTCTCTATGGTGTGTGTAATTGTTCGTTTTGTTTGTCAATGTCCAGCTTTTTGGGTGGCTTTAACGTCAGCAAAACAAAGATTATATCTGCGATGAACTACATATATATAAAAACAAGTGAAAAGGCTCAAGTCGAGAAATGCCGACTAGGACATACCCTTAACCCCATACGTAACGCGTAGAGTCATTTGTGTTTAAGTTTTATATTTGAAGTCTCTAGCTTTTATAGTCTCTGAGATCGGCGCAGACAGACAGGCAGACGGACAGATCGACTCGGCCGTTGATGCTGATCAAGAATATATAAACTTTATGGGGTCGAATATGCTTGCTTTTGTCTGTTACTTACTTTTGCACAATCGTTAGGTTTCTTATAATTCACAACTTGTTCAAGCCCCCAGGAAGGTGTCCAATGCCTATAAATTCAGTGCATGGAACTCGACTTAAATTATTATTATTTTTTTTTTTTTTTTTGAGCTTACATTAATTAATTAACCTCGTTAGGTTTCTTATAATTCACAACTTGTTTAAGCCCTTAACAAGGTGTCCTCAGCCTATAAAATCTTTTCATGCAACCAACTTAAAATTTTTCCACTCATAACTTGAGTCAACTAATGAGTTATCTACATTAAGATGGCAAGCTTTCGAGCTTGCATAGTTTGACACTCAACTCGGACAGACGGACATGGTTTTTAATGCTGATCAAGAATATTGCTCTTTATAGTAAAGTCATTTTAAAAAATCTCTCAACTCTTTGGCAGCTGTATGATCAAGTAATTCGATCTTTCGAAGTTTGACAAATGATCAAACTGCAGCAACAGCTAAAAAATCGACTCAGCAACCGAAGCTGCTCAAGAGTAAATAAACTTTAAAGGTTCGGATAAGCTGCCATGTATGCGTTTCACAGTTTGTTTATATGTTAGTAGAAGTGTTTCTTAGAAGTATACAATAATTTATTATCAACATTGCATTTACAGTAAAAAAGAAAACTTTGCAAATAGTTTGTGATAAATGTTTACAGAAAAATATAAACAAAATAGAATCCGCTTCAGTTTTCATCGTCATTCATTTGTTCAGCAATTGAATATTTCTCATTGCTGTTGGGTTATTCCCCGGCTAAGAGATCGTTTATCTCTTGAAAACCAAATAGCGTGACGCGCCTAAATTAAGCATAAAGTTTTCATGACTAAATTTTGAATTTTTGCTGCCAAAATACTTTTTTTACCGATTCAAAAATTAATTTAATAAAGCCAACGATTTTTTTTTATATTGTCAAACTGAATTGCAGATAAGCCACATAACAAGCTCTTTTTTTTTTTCATTGATGGCGCATCCAATTATCACAAAATAAATAAAAATTCAATGAATTGTTTTGATTGATTATCAATATTTAATTGAAAACGTAATGCTCGGCTTGAATGACAAAAAATGCGCTTTGAGTTCAATTAATTGACGGCTTTGCCCAGGTATTGATTACAGCAGCTGCAATAATGATCCAAGCTGCGGCAGCTTTTCAGGCAATAGGGCAACGGAGCCAAGCAAACGAGTCTAAAGATATTGAAAATTGACGATATGTGCATATACTTAACTAGTAGCTGACTCACCCCGTTATGCAGAGTATGAGCGCAATTAGATGCGTGTTTTTATTAGGACGTCGTTCAAGGCGTGTTTGCATCGTATTGTGGCAACTGGGGCAGCTCATGCGTTGCGGCTCGCGTCCCAGCAGTGGCATAGCTGCAGCAGCAGTACTTAAGTAACACCTCAACTCGTATCCACAAGGGTAAACACTTACCTTTTGTGTTGAGCACCAGCATAGTGGGCGGCGACACTGGAGCTGTGGCAACCGGAGGCTCCCCGGTGATATAAGCGTAGTTTTTCAATTTGAGGTCCGTCTCCATTTTTAGATATGAGATAAGAGCAGCAAGTGCAGCGCGCTTTTATAGTCAACTCGAGTGTAAACTTTGACATTTACGATATTACATTGCGTATACGCAATTAACGCATAATATTGGGAAATTAATATTAATATTCAATTTGTTTATTAGCTGTGAAAAACACTTAAAACACATTACAATTGGTTCATTTTCTAACATCAAATAAATTGCATATGATTACGTATTAAATGCAGTGTGGGACAGTCAAACAGCGCTATAATGAACATACATTGTTATAAATCTGTTTTGCTTGCTCCTGGGCTTTGCTGTTTTTATTTTCTATCTTTTCAAGAAAATTCTCAAAGCCTACTTTTCTCAATATATATATTTGGCTATATGTATTTCGAGCAATAGTTATTAAAAAAAGAAAAAATATATTTGGTTATAGCGTTGTTTGACTGTATTTAAGAACAAATATGCTGACATCTACAAATATAAAAATAAAATAGAACACGTGTATTCGAAGTTTTTCATATAAATTATGTCATTCCAGTGCAATTAGATAGGAAAACGATTGGTGCTTATGGCCATGGTTGTTGTTAGCTTAACGCTCGTAGCTGCCAACAAAAGCGTTGCACGAGGGGCAGAAATGATCCATGCTGCGCGCACAGTCGGTGCAATACAAACAGCAAGCACAGGGCCAACAACTACAGACAGAAAAAAGAATGAAATGTATATAAATAAATAAATTGACAACAATCATTTGGAGTACTAGGTAAAAGGTTATTACCAAGTGAGGCACATGATTAGTGCTATTAGGTGCGTCTTTGTTGTGGCCTTTGCCTCGGTGCGCGTTGTCACTTGTTGATGGCAATTGGGGCATACCACATTGCTGGGCTCTGGGCCGACTGGAGTGGACATTGCGCTGTTGGAACAGACCAAAACAATATTTTTATTTGAGTTATCGATTGAAAGTTTTGATATTGGCCTTGAGTTGTGTGTTGCACTTTGCGTGACAATTACCGTTGCAATCAGTGCAATGTCATCGGGGAAACCACACGTTTCTAAACACAAAAAGAAAACATGATAGCATTTTTTTTTTTTTTTTTGCTGGCTCTCTATTGCTAATTGCACATGAAGCTTAACACACTAATGCTCATATACTTTACTTTGGTAATTGCTTGGCATGTGGCAGGCAAATTTATTTTAATAACCCTCTGCCACTTTAACCAGCACCACCCTCTGATATCATAAGTATTGTTGCTGTGGGCCTTTCAATTTGTTTGTCAATGATGTCAGTGTTTGTGGCGCCAGCAGCAACATTGTCTGCCGCACGTGCCCCGTTATGATGTCGTCATGCCCCCAAAAAATTTCATATACTTATGCTAGTATGTATAAACAAACGTAGGATTCTATTAATAACCAACAACTATGCTAAGCACAATTCACAATAGTCTGGGTGTGTCCATCATATTTTTTGGGGCGTGTGTGTGTGTTTCCATCTCTCACTGGACACTTGGTTAATGCTAATGTGCTTGTCTAACGCTTGACTAATCCATTGCCGACTTTAAGGCGTTGTCTAGTTAGACACACAAAGTACCTTTATAACACTTGCACTTTTCTTATGTATATTCAACATAAATAGTTTGATAATTATGAATAAGATTATTATCTGATCTCTGGCAGCTGTCTTATACTCACAAAGTTTAATGTGTTTATCCAAAATAATATGTTTATAATTTAAAGCGAGCGATGCCGTCGCGAACTTGTTGCGCGTTGTGGCAACGAAATCGTTTTGAAGTTCGCAACCTAGATGCGCTGCTGAGGCAACCGATTGTTGTCAGCTTAACCCTTAAACGGTGCACAGTGGTCAACGACATATGTTGCTAGATTTTCACAACAATTTTACATGCATTTTTAGCTCATCAAAGAATATCCATAATATTTAACTTAATTGTTACTTTCAGCTCGAAATCATTAAAAATCATCAAGGAGTATGCGCTTTATTTATGAACCACAGTGCAATGACAAGCGTGTCACTTTAGCAACATGTTCAATCAAAAGGTTTCCTAGCAACATGTTGCTGAAACAGAACCTAGCAACTTCGAAGCCAAGACTCAAACGAATGGAAAGCTTTCAAGAAGAACAGAACTTTACAGCATTTGGCAAGTCAGCAAAACTTAGGAAATGTGGAATCAGTTTGTCGGTAAATATATATATGTATATTTGTTTATTAATACAATTTTTTTTGCAAAGTTTTATGTATGTATGTAGTTACATATGCGACCGCTTATGTATTTATTGTATATAGCTTGCATAGGATTTTTTAGCTCCCATTTGTTTACATTCAGTGTCGAGATTATTTGTTTACTATCGGTATTTAAGTATGTATGTTTGTATTTTTACAGTCCCCGTTGACGAATCGTTTAGAAGCTGCCCAGGCAAGCCTTACAGTTGGGGCAGTATTGTGTGGTCTTATAGCCACATTTGCAGCAACAAGGCAAGCAGACACACGGCCAGGCGCTGAAAGAAGAGAGAGAAATGTATGAATGCAATTAGATACGCTGAACACAAATCACAAGCACACACGTTTTAATACTTACAAACATATACACAGCAGTGCCGCATACATATATGTGGAGAACGTTGGATGGTGTTCCACGGTCATGCGAACGCGAGCATTGCAATACGGACAGATCATGCCTTGTGTGGCGTTATCCACTATGACTGTGCTTTGATGCACCACATTAATCACTTCAGTTGGTGGGCGTGGCACATACACAGGTGTTGTATGGATAACTTCTGTTGGCGGAGCACTTGGCGCAGTGCTCCATCCCGGCGAAACACTGTTGTCGTATGGCGGCGGCTGTGGGGGCAGTTTGCTGTACTCCATATCTGATATTCACACGATTCTGGAAATTACTGATTAAATTGTCACAATCTTTCAATAATTGTATTTGTTGGAAGGCACCGTTATCTGCCTTTATTTATGTATGTATTTTAAATAAGTAAAAAACAATGTACATATCTACACGCTTTTATTTTTATGTGACACTTAAATATTTATTTACACAAGTTAGCCAACTAAGTCTAAATACGTTTTAAGAACCGAACGAAGCAAACGAAGCGAACGAAGCGACCGGCGTCTTCTAAAAACAAAAACGAATTGAACAAAGCGTAAAAGAAATGCGCTACGGCAGTAAGAAGAAGACGCTGCTAACAGCCAAACCCTATTCCTCTATCGGTGCAAGCGAGCTGTCTATACAAGCTGCATTGACAGTTAGTCGAGTGCACAAAGAAAAATTAAAAAGAGAACAATTTGCAATGTTAAGAAGAAGATCAAACAGTTAGTATTATAAGTTTATTTAACAACAAATATATATAAGCCTAGAAACTACTTAAATTAAGAATAAAAAAACCTTATATTATGATAATTATCTATATATTTATTCATTATTAAATATATATGTATATGTATATTATTATTTATTATATTTTTATACAAGAAAATTTAAAATGAAATAATTAAAATTAAAAATTATAACGTTAAGATATTCTGTTAATATATAAGGACTAGGTTTTGTAAGAATAAAATTGAATTTTTAAATATAAATCAAAAATTTTTTGAATTTATTCTGTATATTTGAGAGTGGAAATGGGAAAATGAATGTTGAGCGCAATGCCAATTTTTTACTTTGGGTAGGCAAAATTTTTTAGCCCATTAAAAAAAAATAAAAATTTTCTCCCTTTTTGGTATGCAACATAAAAATAAAAAAAATATATAAAAAAAAGTGTTGCATACTTTTGTCAGTAAAAATCAGCCACCTGCTGCTGATTCTGTTCGCCTGGTACCTTGGAGACCGAAAATCAACCAAAAAGCGCACATTTAACCGAACCGAACATTTTTGTGTGACGTCATTCGATTGGTTAGTTTGTGCTAATGTGCGCTTTTAGCACCCGGCGCACAGAAATCAGCAGCAGGTGGCTGATTTTTAAAAATTGCAAACATCTACACAAACATGTATGTATGTATGTACATACAACAGTTACCGTTACGAGACAGTTACCGTTATGTATGTTTGTATGTATGTACTTACAACAGTTACCGTTACGAGAAATCTATGTACGTATGTTTGTACATATGTATGTATAAATGTATGTATGTATGTACCTATGTAACTATGTATCTCTTTAACTTTGTATCTTTGTATCTTTAGTATCTTTGTATCTTTGCATCTGTTTGTCTTTGTATCTACGTATCTTTTTATCTATGTATCTTTGTATCTTAGTATCTTAGTATCTATGTATCTTTGTATCTTTGTATCTAAGTATCTTTGTATCGAAGTATCTTTGTATCTATGTATCTTTTTTATCTTTGTATCTTTTTAGCTTTGTATCTATCTATCTGTGTATCTTTTTAACTTTGTATCTTTGTATAATGTATGTTTGTATCTTTAGTATCTTTGTATCTTTTTGTCTTTGTATCAAAGTATCTTTGTATCTGTGTATCTATGTATCATTGTATCTTTGTATCATTGTATCTTTGTATCTAAGTATCTTTGTATCTTTGTATTAATGTATCTTTGTATCTATGTATCTTTGTATCTTAGTATCTTTGTATCTAAGTATCTTTGTATCTAAGTATCTTTGTATCTATGTATCTTTGTATCTAAGTATCTTTGTATCTAAGTATCTTTAGTATCTTTGTATCTTTGTATCTTTTTGTCTTTGTATCTTTGTATCTATGTATCAAAATATCTTTGTATCTTTGTATCTATGTATCTTTGTTTCTTTGTACCTTTTTTATCTTTGTATCTACGAATCTTTGTATCTACATAAGTACCTCTGTATCTTTGTATCTTTGTATCTATGTATCTTTGTATCTAAGTATCTTTGTATCTATCTATCTTATTACCTATCAATTTTTCCATTTCCATTTATCCTTTTTCCCTTTCAAATATACAAATTAAATTCAACAAGATTCTTTTTATATTCCAAAATTCAAATTTATTCTTACAAATCCTAGTCCGTAGATATTAACAGAATATCTTAACGATATAATTTTTAACTTAATAACGTTATTGTTACTGATCTATTTTTAATTATATAGTATAAGTATCTTTAAAATTTTGAGCGACCTTTTGTTTGTGATCTAAATTTATTTGCATTTTTATTGGGGTTCATATATCTTAAGCTTGCGCGAAGAAGCGTAGCTCGGCGATTTAAGCGCAGGCTGTTCAAGTATCTTCTACTGTAGCCCTCCATCCAATCGACGACTCAAACTGGTCCTCGCTATCGTTTTACCACTTATATTTACGTCTTATCAACAACAAAATAAATCATATCTAAATAAATTTCGGTGACGTCGCCGTTTTATTTGTTTTATCAGATGAACTAAGCTAAGTTGATATCCACGCACATTAGGTCAGTTCCTCAAATCACCTTGTAGATAGTCAAAGTGCTTAGAACATTGTTCGGCCCACTAATGCTCTGCAGACAGGACAGTAATGGTTTCTCGATTGGCAGGAGTCCATACAGTACGGTACGCAAACGCAGGGCCAGCAGCTAGAGAAAGAGAGAGAGAGAGAGAGAAAGATTAGATTAGGTATTTTAGTAGATCGATTATTTCAAGTTATTTAGCTTGTTAGCTTTCATGCTTTTTTGGCTTCACGAGCGCCAAATAACTTTTGTGTTTTATCTATACAAAAGTTAAATGGATTGAAGGTTTTTCGAGATAACAAAGTTCTAAGAACTTTTTGACTCAACTACAATTCCAATTAAAACAAAAGCTCATTTCTTACCCAATTAGACAGAGGAGCAGGGCGTACATATGTGTACGTCCTGTGGGTGTAACTTGAATTGTGGTCACCACATCATTGTGGCACGTTGGACAACGCACAAATGTCGGATCTGCGCCAACGGGCACCAAGGGTGTTGCCAATGAGTGGTGAATAATAACTGTAGATTGTCCCGGCTGTTGTGTCACGGGGTGATGCATGGGTGGATACATGGGTGGCTGCGTCGGTCCACCCGGATATGGCTGATAGGTTTGTGCTGGCGTACTATTATAGGTGAGCACGGCTGGCGGTGACTGGACCCTAGCTTGGGTCGCAGGCACTGCCTGCTCCTCGCCAGGCATGGGCTGCTCTGCGTACGGCGGTGGGTCTGACTTCTCCATGATGAATCAAATGATTTGTGTATTCAATATCACTACTAAAACTGAACCGTTCGGTTTGCGGTTTATTGTTGTACTGAGTTAACACTGTGGCAATCAAGCATTGATAATACTAAGCAGGTTTGGTTCAATCATAAACTAGCCATAAATGTATATGCTGATATCAGAACTTATCTCCTTTAGCCGTCCAGCTGTTGTCGATTATCTGAGACATATTTATCAGAAAAAGGGGATTTTTCTTGTTTAGTTGAATGGGCAATCAAAAGGGTATTTTAATAACCGGATTTCACAATAATGTTGTAAAAGTGGGCGTTTCCCATGAATGGACAATCAATATTTTGATTAGTTGCAATCGAATAATGATAATGTGATACAAGGTAATATATGTAGTAGCAAAAGTTTAGATCGCAAAAGTTTCGTAAGAAAATGTAAAGAAATGCAAAAGAATATATTTTTGACTGGAAAATTTATTATTATGATGTTCAATTTTATTTGATTTATGTTCTTCAATATCATTACTAGTCCTCATTGTTAAAGAACATGTTTAAAGAACATCAGAACTGGAGTTCCTTACAGATTTTCATTTTGGTATTGGTGTGATTGGAGTTTGAGTAAGAATTTATCACTGCCCCGAACTAAAACCACAACTGCTACGCACTCAAACTAAAAGCTTCCAGTTAATATAGACTGTCTTAAGAGAGTTAGTGGAACGTTGGAAAGGTGTTGTATGCCTTGAACCTTACCCAACTAAACAAAAAAGAAAAGCTCACACACATATTACAGCCCAGGCACGGCAGAAAACTTCGATAAAAAACTTATATCAATGCTGATAAGAAACTTATCACCGTTCAGCTGTTGTCAATTGTTTGAGACTTTTAAACTAAAAAACATGAGAGAAAATATTTAAGAAAAGAACAGATCACAATGTGATGAAAGGGCTACCAAGTAAATAGCTCTAGCTTATATGTTATTCAATTTCTCAGAAATATTTATTCTATGTGGAATGAATTACCTCATACTTCATAGAAATTCCACAATGAGCCAAATGTTATTGGTTCAGTTGTTTACACTCATTTTATTTAAAGTCTAGTTTTTTTTTTTAATAATTCGTACTTATAGAATATAGTTAAAAGGCTAGCTTTCGTAGGTGCCAATGTAGGCGCCACAATTGGGACAGGTGTGTTCAGCATTCTGGCAGGAGTCCATGCAATAAGGCACACAGACGCATGGCCAGCAGCTGCAGAAAGAAGAAAGGAAAAAAACAAAAGTATATTAGTACTGTGTTTTCGACAAGTGAAAAATGATTCACGAGTGATTAAACAAGTGCACATAGCAAAAATGAATCATTTGTTATGAATGCAACTTGCTGATAACTTACAGAAACAGGCACAGAATCAAGGCAAAGCAATGTGTTCGTCCAGTTGGTTGTCGCTTAACATTGGTTAGGATATCGGCATGACAGGAGGGACACTGAACCTGCGACGGATGACTACCAATGGGCACCACATTTGTTGTGGTCGTTGTCTGGATGACAATTGGTGGTCCACCGGGCTGGTAGGTCTGTGCTGGTGTATATCCTTGACTCATGTTGTTCAACTAGTATAATCCTTAAACAGTTAACAATGTTTGACTGAGCGGCTTGATGGTTCTCCTTCAACTGAAGCTTATATATTACGTTTGTCTATAACCAATTGAGTTTTCACTCTGATATCGTATCGCCTTATCGTATAAGGTGTGGCCATAACTGATAAAACATAAATACGGCGAGAGAATGAATGAAAGAGCGTGAGAGAACTCAGGTACAAACGGGAACTTTTCATGTTTTGATTGTTCAACTTTTCACATAATACTAAACCTCTATTGTTAATTGTTATTATTATGTTAAATATTGGCATCGTTGAGTGTTATCAATTGAGCTGACTCAACCCCCTATAAAAAATACAAATGTGAAGTGTGCGCGTTTTTAGGTGTTTTACAACAAGTGTGCCTATAAAGCTGACTCACACATTGCCAAATGATAAAATTCGGAAATTCGTATGATAAGTATAGGAACAACATGTAACAGTGATAGTCAAATCAGATAACTTTATCAATTACGTATATACTAAAAGGATACGAGGGGCTTGCATAAAATTCATACACAATTTGATGGACCTGACTGTGGTTATTAAACAGTTAAGGGTTAAGAGTTGATTGTTGGAGTTGATTTTTCAAGGTTTTCTTATTGTATTCATAACAAAGTTTATGTACCTTGCTATGTTTATAAAACAATTCAAATTTCATAAATGACATCTAAATATCAGATAACATAAGAAGCTTCATAGGTTAAAATATCAACTTTTCTGTTTTTGCTAAATAAGAATTTAAATACTTTATGGGGTCAACGATGCTTTATTTGTTTAAGAGTAGGACAAAAGAACAGTTTTCAAGGTTTTAAATCGTTCAAATCACAAAGTTCATGTACCTTTTTATGTTGATAATAGGGAATTCATATCTTAAAGAGATAAGTGGGTTAAAACGATCACTCAGAAAGCTGGACATTTTTAGGTGAACTTTCCTGTTTGCTAACAAATTATATGGTGTCAAAGGTAATTGTCAAATACATTTTTATATTTATCATATGTATATGTTCGCCTATTTTTTAGCCACTTTTGTAGCCTCCTATGTTAACAAATTTTTGAAAACAAATCAAAATTTTGGACATGAAAATCTTTATTCTATATCAAAAGACTTCAGACATTCAAAATCACAATATCACTTATCGTTTTCAGCGAATTTTGTGAATAACTTAGCCGTTTTCCTCAGTGATCTCATAATCGCAGATATCATTGTTGACTGAACTTATAAAAGATAATTTGTGGTCGACGTGTAGTATGTACTTATAAACTTTATTATCAATATGTACTCATGATTAAAGTACAGTGATTACTTTAAAACTAGAACAATTTGATTGTACTTTTGAACATTATCCAAGTTTTTATATGGCAAAAACAACTAGGCAACTTTAACGTAAAAATAAACACAATGTAAAGCAAAAAGCTCACATGCACAAATCAAGTACACGAGTTTTTGATAGCAGGAAAAACAAGCAGCGTATACGTAATAATTTACTTGATATATTTACATTTTATTTTAGTCTCGCTTAGTCGTCAGTATATATAATATATAATTCGTTCACAGTTAAGATATAGAAGAAGTGTTTAAAGTGCTTAAATGTATACAATTAAGAGTTAATTGTCATAGGTGCCAATATAAGAGCTGCAATTGGGGCAGTAATGATTGGCATTCTGACACGAATCCATGCAATAGGGCAGGCAAACACAAGGCCAGCAACTGTAAAAGAGAAGAAAATAGAAATTAGAAAGATTTTTATTGCCATTTATATATATGTGGGAAAGTGAATTGATAAAACTAAACTGAAAGCTGTTAACTACAACTATATGAATATTTTTATTTGATCTAAAAACTCTATAGATACTAAATAGATACTCGAAAAACATGTGTATTCATAACAAGCGTTGTAAACCCTTTTTTTTGCTCTTTTTCCCATTGAAATATGGCATTGTGGCAGTTTAACGCAGTTGTTTTAGGTTTATTTTTGTTCGCGACGTTATCTCACAGCAGTTGAGATAACAATGCTACACACACACACATCGTCACACACCCAAAGATAAGCGTGTGTGTGTGGTTTGAGTGAATGTCACATTTGGCTATAACTCGTATTCTCGTATGCTCCCAATTGAAATTGAGCGGTTTGAAATGATTCACCCAAACAAAACTTACATGAACAAACAGAGTATGAGGGCCCAGCAATGGGTTCGACTAGATGGAGTACTCTTAACGGTGGTCACCACCTCCGCCTGACAGGATGGGCAACGTATGCGCGTTGGTCCACTGCCAATGGGCACCAGATTTGATGTGGTCGTCGTCTGTATAATCACTGTCGATTGCTGTGGTGGCTGTGGCATCGGTGGATACAGTGGCGGCTGTGTGGGTCCAGCCGGATAAGGCTGATACGTTTGTGCGGGCGTATAGCCGGGCTGTGGTTGTGGCATTGCACTATATGGCGGTGGCTGCTGCTTGCTATCCATCTTTAGTTTACTATTAATACTTTTCTATCTTCTTCTCTCTCTCTCTCTCTCTCGAGTCGTAATCAACTGCACAGCTTGCTGGTTGTTGTTGAACTGAATTCTGTACGCTTATTGCTGGCTGAGTATACTTCTATAAGCCTATTGCTTCGTTTCTATCTACAAACCGCAAAATTGAGCTCGTATCTTATCAGTTTGATTTGGGTTTTTGTGTTGTTAGCTTCTATGCGATTAGCTAGCACCAAACACCTTGCCACATTGTGCGGACAATTAGAGGCTTAGGCTTCTGGCAGTTTGTTTCCCGTTCATCACTGATATGCTATATATACATTTATATATTTGACATGTTATTATTCATTTTCAGATCAGTGCAAATTCCATGCAAATTGCGCTGATGACTCAACCTTCAGTGACGTCTATTTGCGTTTAAGTGTAGCTTTTGATTCACTTTCAAAGGGGGCTGGGCTTAAGTATTTCACAACAATGCTACACTTGTCTAAATATGTATTGCCATTTTATTATTTATTAACGAGTGAAAAATAGATTGTTTATTGAGCATTCGACTTTAAGGTACTCTGACTTTTCAAAGAACTTATTGGAGTATGACGGAATGTGTATTGTAGAGCATATCTCAAATATTTTAAGCCTCTTCCTATATAAATATAATTAACTTGATCCACATAATATTTCTTAAACTAATAGTTCTTAAGCTTGCCAAAAGTAATCTATTTTAAACTTTTTGCAATAAAGAACAAAGATTTTATTTAAACATTCTAAGCAATTTCGAGTGCATCAGCACGATAATATTATCAATAAGAAATGGGTCTTTCAACCTAAAGGCATGCGAATAAAATAAAGTGTAAAGTATAGAACTATAATTAGGCAAACAGTTAACTGAAATTCACTGACATGCTTCAATATTTGCTTATCAGATATTGTATCTTGACGGAAAGCGAAATATAATGAGAGCTAGTTAATTGGATTGCTCTCAAAACATTAACAAAAGCTCAAACAGACGACCTATTGTGAATGGATCATCATTAGAGCTTTCTGGCATTGGTGAAAGCTTTTCTTGTTTAATTTTTAAACTCAAATACCTTGGCGCTTTCAAGTTCAAGCGTTCAACGGTTGAGCCATGAAAATAATGTTAGACAAATACGACAACAAACTAACTGAGATCAAAAAAAAAAAAAAGAAGAAAACAAAAACAGAAACAGAAACAATAAAATAACGACAACTGGTTTTTAAAATTACAAACGTTCGGCACTAGATAAACAATTGGCTAATGTTTTTTCATTTGATAAAATTTGTATACTGTACAATAACCCAAATTAAAAACTAAATAAGAAAACACTTGCGGCAAGCAACGAGCTTCACAGTTATTCAACATGAGCCGGCAACTAAAGTTCAGCATTCAATCGCCAACTGGTGAAGAGTTTCACTCCGATCTTGTTGAGATCAATTTGAATGGCAGCCTCGCTCAGGCCAAACAGCAATCGGCCCAGGCCCTAGATGAGCTGCTTCAGTCCAGAACATTGCCCACCCATCGCGGCTATCCCTATGGCTATGGTGATACAGACGAAGAGCCAGACTTTTACTTTTGCAAGAAGTCCAACTCGACGGGTCAGCTGGCCGAGAAGGTGTCGCCACCACCGCCAGCCAACATAAGCTGTTTGCGGCAAATGTATTGTCCCGAATGCCACGAGCGGTTGCATGAGGAAGGCGTTCGCCTCGAGCGTCTCATCACACTGTGGTAAGTATTCTTGCTAATCTTCTTTATTTTCTTGTTGTCTTATTAATTTTTTGGTGCAGCTGCTTTGCCCTGCTTCCCATTTATCCCTGCTGCATGCGACGCTCCAAAGATGACTGCAAGGTTATTTGTGGCAAGTGTGGCTACTTGTTGGGTGCCTGGAAGCGACAGTGAAGCACTCTTCAATCTTCTTTTGTTTCTCTTTTTCTGTTATTCGTTTAAAAATATGTTTTGTTTTGTTAGTTTTTTAAGCATTTACTGACCTTGTAATGCGTGGGCATGTGTGTATACTTAATACCTCATACAATGTATGAAAGGGGTGTTATAGGTTAATTAAAATAATATATTATAGTTTACATACTTGTTTATTGTCAGCCCTGGGTATCTGCTAGTCTAGCAACCTCAACTCACATTCCTCTCACTTGATTGAAGATGCGCACGCAACGAGAGTCAAAGAGATCATCCATCTCTTTGCCTCACTGCTCTATGTTTCTCGCTCTGAGGTTATTATTGTGCCTAGCCCACTTCTATGACCAGTCGCAATGTCAAGCGCAACGAATATGTTGCACGATTTGGACCTGGATCTGGATAATCTCTCTGCAGAGACGGCCACACTGGAGCTGGCCCTCGAAGATGTGGAGGAGCGGCATCCATTGAAGCCACAGCTGCGCTTCTACAGCGTTGGTCCTAGCACCTATCGTGTGCGTTGTCCTTTGTGCCAGCAGCGTTCTCGCTCCGAAACGGTACAAATGACTGGCGCGTTGGGTCAGCTTAGCTGTTTGCTATCCGTTCTATCATGGTGAGTTGTTGAGTGTTAAGAGCTGGCCGCTACGTAACTATTATTGTTTTTACTTGCAGTTGTTTTCCCATCTTTGCGCTGAGTTGCGTTTATTCCTGCCTTCAGAGTCGATTGAAAAGTAAGCGCGTCTTTTGCAGCAGTTGTGGCGGTCATTTGGGCTTCCATTGGCGTCCCATTTAGTTATATTGTTATTACTGTTTCACATTTTTGCAAGTGCCTCCTCCCTCTACTATAAATAAACGACGCAGCGCAGCTGTTTGCCAAATTTTCAGCATTTTCTTTTTTATAAGTACACATATTTCGATGAACGCCACTTGATTTTGGATTCGTATGATTGTTGTTTCTATTTTCCTCAAGGCAGCATTCTCTCCGTCTCTCTCTTTCTATCACTCTCTCCATTCACTCAATTTGTTTTTGGCGTTTTGGGACGCATCTCTTTTTGGTTTCTTTTTTAGTTGCTTTGCGTTCGCCGTTGTCATCAAATGGCCAGCACTGAGAGTTTGGATGGCAGTGCCTGTGACTATGGCGGCATCTCTGCCGTGCCACAGGTGGGTCATCTGCCCCCAAATCCCCTAGAATTTGTCTGTCCCGCCTGTCAGCAGCTTCAAACGAGCTGCGTGGAGAGCGAAGCGGTCACCTGCCTGCAAAAACTTGTCTGCACTCTGAATTGGTTACTTTGTTGGTATGCACACATTTTAATACATATTAAACAAAGTATTTTTCATATCTGCATTTTATATGTTTCTTAGCAATCCCATACGCTGGACTGGTCGGCATGATATCAATCATTATTGTGGCAACTGCGGCTGTTTTATTGGACGCCACATCTCGTTGAGTTGGTACAAACGAGCTTTGTTCCGCATGCAGCGCTCTGAGGTGGAGGACAATGGCCGTTGGCAACGTTTCCGCAAGGTGGAGAAGGAACAGTTGGATGAAAAGAAGCTGGGCAAACAGCGTGCAGCACTCAATAAAACCTAAAATGTTCAATTTATTAATTTTTTAGTTAAGTTTTTTGTATCAGAAGCTCAAAGAAAGTAATTAAAATATTTAATTGTCTTCTTCTTAAAAGTTAGCTGCTACAAACCTTTAACTGTTAACTACTGCAACAAGCTTTTGAGCGCGCCCACGCCAAAGCTCGTTTCGCGTTTAAATTGACTTCGCTCTCTGTTGGTTCTCGCTCATTTATGAAATCAATAAAAAAAAAACTAACATGCGCTACTCATAATAAACATTTATAAACCGGGTCCGCCAGCTGACCGCTGGAGTAAAAGTTCTTATCGCGGCATAGTAATTAGACAAACATATAAAGAACACCCTGTATACATACAAACGCTTTGTATTTAAAGTAGCAACAGAATTAAAGCGTTTGTGTTTAGTTGGACGAGGAATTTCACCAGGAACAGAAGTGCCGATATGTACTTGATACTGCTGGTTACGTTATCGCTCATATTGCTGGTGCAGTATGTAAGGCGTAAATACACGCATTGGCAACGCGAGGGTGTGGACGAGGAGCCGGCCAAATTTCCCTTTGGTGTATTGGATGACATAGTGAAATGCAAACGTAGTTTTGGACTAATCATTGGGGATATCTATGAGCGACACCGTGCCAAGATCGTTGGCATCTACATAATACACAAACCCACTTTACTTGTGAGAGACGCGCAGCTGGCCCGGCAAATGATGACCAGCGATTTTGCCAGCTTTCATGATCGTGGTATTTATGTGGATGAGAAAAACGATCCGTTGTCGGCGAGCTTGTTCAATCTACAGGGTGCTTCGTGGCGTAATCTACGCAACAAGTTGACGCCATCGTTCTCGTCGGGCAAGATCAAGGGCATGTTTGGCACCATTGATGATGTGGGCGATCGTCTGGTGCAGCATTTAATGGGTGTCGTTGAGAAGGCGCCGGGTGATCTGGTTGAGATCAAGGAGATGACAACAACCTATGCCATTGATATAATTGGCTCAGTGATTTTTGGTCTTGATATCGACAGTTTTACCAATCCCAACAATGAATTCCGCAAAGTCAGCAACTCTCTGCTGGTTGACGTCAGTTTCCTTGTCAAGCTACACAATGCGGCATCGTTTACATTTGCACCGTAAGCATAAAACTTTTTTCTCATCAATTATTCTCTCATTCTCTTTTACAAACAGTCTGGCGAAATTAATGAATTTTTTGGGTTTTAAAAATGAAGTGATGATCCAATTGCGTGACATGATGCAGCGAACCATTGAGTTTCGGGAGAAACACAATGTCGTTCGCAAAGATTTGCTTCAATTGCTTATACGATTGCGCAACACTGGCAAGATTGGTGATGATGATGACGAGGTGTGGAACGTAGAAAAGGCACAGGATTCATTCAAAGCCTTGTCCATTGAAAAGATTGCCGCCCAAGCATTTGTATTCTATGCTGCTGGATCGGAGACTACAGCAGCTGCCTCGGCATTTACAATCTATGAACTGTCCATGTATCCGGAACTGTTGAAAGAGGTGCGCGAAGAGTTGGATGCTGTTATGGCCAGGCATAATCTGAAGCCGGGTGACAAGTTCACTTATGAGGCTGTGCAGGAGCTTAAGTTCTTGGATCAGTGTATAATGGGTAAGCCTTTACAGCCAAGATCTGGATTATTTATATTCTTATTATTTTCAACAGAAACCGTTCGAAAATATCCTGCCTTGCCTTTCCTCAACCGTGCCTGCACTGAGGACTATCATATCGAGGATCTCAACTACACCGTAAAGAAGGGCACACCCATATTGATCTCTCTGTTTGGTCTGCATCGTGATCCCAACTACTTTCCCAATCCCATGGACTACGATCCTCATCGATTCGATGTCGATAACCTCAATTATGATCCAACAGGATTTATGCCCTTTGGCGAGGGTCCCAGACATTGCATAGGTAGAATTTTATTATCTCCATTTTTGCTTTAATCTGTATTTTCTTTTCGTTTCGCCAGCTCTTCGCATGGGCAAGGTTAGTGCCAAGGTGGCGGTTGCTAAAGTTCTGTCAAACTTTGACTTGATACCAGCTCCACGTAAGGAGATTAATTTCCGCTTTGATGCTGCACCGGTTCTGCTGCCTGAAGGAGGCTTGCATGTTCGCTTAACAAAGCGTAAATAAATATTTATTATTATGCTAAAGTGTTAACAAACGTTTCAAAAATTGTTAAAATATTTTACTCATGTATTTGATATTTATATTAAAAGTTCATCTGTTTTTCATCTCTGATATCTTTCGCTTGGTAAACATATTTAATCTTTAATAATGCCAATTTTTGATGTGTTTCAGGCGCCACTAAAAACTTTGTTTCAGCTTTTCTAAAGAAAAATATAACAAAACAGATTTGAAAGCAATTCGGACAGCTCAAGTGCTTAGTTTTGTTTATATAAACCATAACGTATATATACATTATATCGAAATATCTGTCCGACATTCTATCGACAGTATTTCGTAATAGGTGACGCGCTCTGAAATATTTCACATTTGTTAAGCAAATAAACAAAAACGCAATTTGTTTGTTGCTCCCTCTCAATGTTTTTCTTGTTCTGCTTGGACAGGCAACACATTGAATTTAGCTCCAGACCAATGATGATGACATCATATGTTTAGCTATGCGTTTCAACTAAGAGAGTGAGAGAAATATTGCGCATACGCCGCTTTGTCTCTCGCCGCTGCTCTCTCTTTGCTCTGCTTTGGTTTTTGTGGCTATCTAGTCTGACCCGCCAGTAACAATGGAGACGCAGACGCTGCAGATCAAACTGCTGCCGGCACAGACAGCCGAGGAGCGTGCCCGCAACATTATAGCCAATGTGGTGGTCGAGGGTCATCAGGCATCGTTGGTGCCCTACATGGATGACCCTGAGCATGAGCATGAGCATGAGAAGATCACGCTGCTCACACAGCTAGATGCTGCACCTGTTCCATCTCCTCCACGTCTACGCTACTATTCACCTGGACCATCCACATACAAGTTGCTCTGTCCACTGTGCCGCGAGAGAAGTGATGCGGCAGTGATGCGTGCCGCTGGTTGCAAGGACGCCAGCTGCTGTCTCAGTTTGCTTTCCTGGTGAGTAGAGAACATAGATCATTAGATGCTTATTACATTCAATATATTTCTTTGGCTAGCATTTTTCCCATCTTTTGGATCTGCTGCATTTGTACCTGGTGTGGCTGCAACCGGGAATGGACTACTAAGGGCGTCTATTGCAGCCACTGTGGCGGCAAACTGGGCATCCAAAGCAAATCCGATTAGGTAGTCAACACATAATATCGAATAAATGTCATACTTATGTTCTGTTAAGTTCATTTCATTAAATTGTTTTGATTTATTTTTTAAATGTGTTAGGATCACATTAAATTTGTATGGAAAAGTGATATTTTAATATTTTATTAACAAATTTTAATAACCAAGTATTTATTCTCAATAAATCCCACTTTATCGCGAACAGATAGTTTTAGTATTCTTTAACACATTTCCATGTATTTTAATAGGCATATTTAAATTTTCGACCTAGTTTAATTGCCTCACAGCTAGAGTATTTTGCCTAGACATCAATCATTAACGTCGTATCGCTGTTGGTTAAATTAAAATGATATAAATGCCACACATAGTTTGTTCTAATTCTATTACGCATCTAACTCAATTAAAGATGAAAACTAAATCAGCTCTCGTTAGTATTTGCTCGCATTCTCTGACACTTCTTGCTATTCTCTCTCCCACTCCCATGCTCTCCCTCTCTGTGCTGTGCTGTCTCTCACTCTCTTAGGTGCTGCTATGGAAACAGGTTGCCCCTTGGCTTTGGCCATATTACGCTTTCAGTTTAGCAATTTGTTCAGCTATGGCGACAACAAATGTGGAGGAACAACAGCTGGCAGCGGCGCAAGCCAAAGCCAAAGCATTGGAGGCACAAAAGGAACATGATATCTATGAGAATTTTGCCACACCGCTTGCGGGCACCTTTCTCAACCTGCCACATGAGTCTGTGGTGCTGAAGTGCCCGTCCTGTGGCATCAAGGATCAGAGTGTGCTCGAAAACGATCTTAAATGGTGGGCCAGTGAACTAAATCGCATCGTTGGCTGCCTTTTTGTGTAGGTTACCTATAATGCTGATCTAATGTATAGCTATTGATTGTTTTTCTTTTTTAGCACGTTTTGCTGTTGCTGTTGCATGGATTATATTGTGCCCTGCAAGCAAACAGATCGCAGCCACTATTGTGGCAACTGTGGCTGCTACTTTGGGCGCGCCATGAAGCGACGCCCACCACTCAAAATCAAAGCAGGCGCCAGCCAATAGACAGTTTGAGGAAACCACATGCACTGCAACAGTCTTTACACTTTTAACACTTGAGATCACTCGACACATTATCTCATCACAGTGGTTGCCCATTAAGAGGGACGCTTTGGTTCCTGAAATGATTTTCGTTGACAAAAACTTCTTTAGTTGTATTTATTTATTTTAATTTTATGTTTTAAAAAATAAAGAATAATTTTTTTATAAGTTTTTTGGAATTTTTTTTACGAATCAATGATAGTTTTTCAAAAAATTTCCAGCTGTCGATTTTTATTCTTATGTTTTATATCTCAACGCGTACTCTCTTGACTTTTTTTGACTACATTTTCTAAATTTCCACACGCATATTTTGAATATTTTTGCACAATGCCAAAGTTCTCCACAGAACGCGTTGCTCAGTATCCATTGGCACGCGGTGCGAACAACACATCACAGCATTTGCTCTCAATTTCGATTCGAGTATGTCTGAGGAAACTACACCCGTCTATTTTGCCGTTGGGCCCAACGAGCGTGAGATCACCTGCCCCCACTGCAAAGTGTTGGCGAAGACGCGTCTGGTGCGCTCCTGGCTGCGCTGTTGCACCAAACGGCATCATTGTGGCGCCTGTGGGGAATACCTGGGTGTCTACAGGCGTCCACAACTATAAAAAAAACACTACTCAATACAACATTTTAAGTTTTTGAATGACAATAAATAAATGATGCTGTTAATGATTGTTTTTATTGCTCACAAGAGAGTATTAGCTCTCTCTCTCTCTCGATCTTGATGTTGCTCTCTGTTTAGGGGCATTGCTTGTCTGCTGGGGCGTCGCTGGTTTTAGTAACGCACTGAACAGCAAAGAGAGCGCACACAGCAAGATGACCAAAGTGGAGCCCCAAGTAATTGCTATCAGCATCTCCAGCAGCAAGCCCCAAGTGGGCTATCTGCAAAAGGAGTCCACAATGGTCAATTGTCCTGCCTGTGAACACTTTGAGATGAGCATTGTGCAACATGAGGCGGTCACATCCCTGCAACGGCTGCTGAATCTAACAAAACTGTGGTAAGTTGAACCAAGGCATTTTTTATTTTTACCAGCAATTTGAAAACTTTTCTTTTTAGCAAAAAATGGTCTGGACGCATGGATATCAATCATTATTGCGCACACTGTGGCTGTTATATTGGACGTTATGTGCCCATTAGCTGCTACGAGCGTTGCATATCCCGATCAGCCCGGAAACAGGCCGTTGTGGATGAGATGCGCCTTAAGACAAAGCCAAAGGATTGTGCGGTGCGTGCACAAAAATCAAGGGAACAAATATTGGCCAAGCGAGCCGAGAAACGTGCCCAACAAGAAGCCAAAAACCAAAGCCAAACACAAACTGTGGTGCCAGCCAAATAAATTAGTTGAAATAAAGCTCTTTACCAAGCAAAAATAAAATAAATTAGCTACGGTTCGTGACTTGGCTAGAAGAAATAAGCTTTTGCGGTTTGCACTTCAAAAATTGTATTTGTATCGCTTTGTAAGCTCTGAAGTACGTTTTTGGATAATCAAAATTCAAATTGCCAAAACGATTCATAGAAATTCACCATTGGGACGTATGCAATTCCTGTCGCGATCATAGACGGCCAAAAATGTTTCACAATTGGAGCAGTGAAGATATTCGCGATTGTCGCTCGGACTGAAACAGGGCAAAAAGCAAAAGGGCCAGAAGCCCAGCACACAGCATGTTGCACAATCCGTGTTAGCATAAAACTCGGCACTGGTTCGGATCAATGGACGTTGCTTGCAACCGCAACAGGGGCAGTAGATGCACCCTTCGATTGGTATCCAACGCTCAATGGAGCTGCGATAATATTGTCGACGATTCTTCTCCGTTGAATCAAATGCCCTTGGCTTCTTAATCTTCTTTGGTTTCAATTTGATTGTATCCTCGCCGTTTTCGGCCTTTTGGCTGCTGCTGTGAGTCTGCTTTTTCTGTAGATCTGGAAAGGAAGCTTTTTTTAGATCTTGTTTGGATTTGCCATTAAGTACTTACAGCGCTCTGCCTTGTCGGCCATTTCATCCTCGGACATGCCTGTCATCTTGGAAATCTGTGAGATACGCTCCTCGCTGATGCCATGTGCGGCAGCCAGCCTATGCAGATTGGCCACCTTTTCGCTTTCATTGCCCTCCAGTATCTCGGGATGATCCTGGCGAATGTGATTCACCAGACAACTGGTATTGTAGCGCGAACAAGTCAGAATCTTTAAACACTTCAAACAACGCACAAACTGCAACTCGGGTGGTTGTGTTGACATATTATTGAATGTATAAAAGTGTAGACTTTTTCGTTAAAAATTGTGAACAAAATATTCACGTTTAAAAGTAACGCACAAATTTAAAATATTTCTTAGCTTTGCTATAGGAGCCTAAATGTTGTGAGTAGGGTGTTAGCCAAAACTGAATTCAATTTCATGTCTAACCTTAAGTAAAGTAAAAAATGAGTGTGTTTTATCATGTGACTACTTTGATGTCGAATTTTTAAAGGTAAAATATTTCCAGTTGTTGAAAATTTGTTTTATTATTTTTTAAAATCACAAAAGTAATTTTTTGTCACAAGTGCATCTCAAAAATCATAAAAATCTCTTTTTTGTACTTTTTTTGTATAAAAAGTTTATGATTTGATTCAATTAACTAAGCTTTGTTCCTTACAAATTCTTGGAAAAATCGTCTGCCGGACTCCGCAACTAATTTAATATTTTTTTATGGATTTTTCCAAAATCTCTATAACAATTTTAAATCTTTCGAGAACTTATCTTTACGCAAATTGTAGAAATAAAGTTGAAAAAGTTAGGTCTTTAGTAGTCTTTTGTATGTATACCCTTCATTAGTTAGCCAACAAAATTAAAATAAAAAACATTTAATAAAACCTTCATTATTAAAAGCAAACATTAATAAGGTTCTACTAGCCTGCACCTGCCTCGCTTGCCGTACATACTTACACTGTACATCCATATATAATGTGGTAATTTTTATAAAAAGTTTCTGTTTTCATAATGCTGTGAATGCGTTGAAAAAATTTTATTGTCTGTCATGTGCGGCATGAAGCTTCATTCACTTCTTGTCATGGCAACAAATAAACTCATATGACTTTTTTGTTGCTGTTGTGTTGTAGGTGGCTGGGTGTTAGAAAGGGCTGGTGGTGCCCTAGGCTAATGTAGAATAGGATAAAGGAAATGGGAACCTACATACCAGGCACATCAATTGGGCGATGGTTGTTTCGTCTTCCTGTCAGTTTATTTTCTGGCTTGACTTTTTTGTGTACATATATTTTTTGGCGCATTTTGTCAAAATTGATTTTTTTCGACAACATTTCTAGGAGGAGTTTGTCATTGGGGCTGCATGGCTTTCACTTTCACTTTGACTTTCGCACGATTCACTTACTCACTGACTGTACGTTATACGCGTTACTCATACGCAGCATGGTACTGAAAAAAAGTGAACGCGTCTGCATTTCTTTACGTACTTCACGTAATTGGTGCCTTTGTCTGCCTTTGCCTCAAATTGTCATTAGACTCGAACTGCAAATGTGGGTGGCACAATGGTTGGGTGGTATTTGCTTCTCTATTATACTATATATATTGGTTGACAATAGATACATACAATACGGCATACGTTGTTTATTTCTTACAGCGAATGCAGTATGGAAAAGCACTTTTTGTTGATTTTCTTCTTTCTTTGTTTCTTTACAGTTTTATTTATAGTTTTTTGCTTACACATAGATGACTCTCGTATAATTCTTTCTTTTTTTTTACCAGGCTAATATAAAAATACAGTTTTTAACTTATTTATCGTATTTCTTTTTTGTTTATTTGTTTTCTTTGTTCTCCTTCGATTTTGGCTTTGGAAGCTTTTTTGCTCTTAACACTGAATTTTTACTTAAATACAATTACAATTCGCTGACTCGAAAAAATGTTAACATGTTTATATTTCTCATATTGCACACACAGACGGACACACATACATACATATACATTGTAAATATAGTTGTTTTTATTACACACACGCACGCACGCACACGTACAGATAACTAAAGGTAGCATCCACACTTCATCGTTACCTTTTTTTTTTGCTCCCTGTTATCTCTTCATATCTTGCCCTGTTGCGGCAGCAGGAAACAAAGAGATGCACTGAAGTGTGACAAATACGAAATGCGTTTTTTATTTACTTTGTCTCTTCCTTTTTGTTTTTTTGCTGTAATTTTTTGTAGGTTTGTTTGCAGCAGTTTCAGCAAAATGTCTCTTGGTGGTTGTTGTTATCGTTTAGTTTTTATTTACTTTTAGTTGGACCTAAGCGCATTTATGCATCGCATAAGTATTTTTCAAACGGTTATCGTTTTTTGTGTTTTTCTTTAGAAAAATAAAATCATCTAGCTTCTTGTAAAATTGGACTATTGCCGAGCTGCATTCAAAATGTTTAGCTCGACTTTAATTTGTTTTGTTTCAGTTTGATTTTTTTTTGCATATGTACAACAATCTTTTGTGGTTTTAATTTTCTGCTCTGCCAGCTTGCCTTTTATATTTAATTTTCTAATCGTTCTTAACTAGTCTACTTTTATACACTCTCTCACACACACACTCATGCACACTTTGAGGCACATTCAGTTTTGAATCAAATTACAAATTTATAAAGTTGCACAAAAACATTGGAACTTTTTTTATCTTTTTTATCTCTTTTTGACAAACAACGTAAATTGTTTTTTGCACTGTCCTAAAACTAATTGTTAAAATTAAAAATTGATTTACACGCGCTGCAACATTTTTTTTTGGCGCACAGCCAATACACCTTCTTTTAACCCCTCTCTTCCTTGTTTGGAAACTTTTTAATCTTTTATTTACGTGGTCGTAACTCCCTTTAGCTTAATGCATTTATCACCATTTATGTGTTGGAAGAGGGAAGCGCAGGCATTATTCTATACACTATGTGGAGCACTTGGAATGTCGCCATTTAGTTTACTCACCCCCCCCCCCTCCGCCCACCGGTTGACCCCGTTTAAAGCGTATGCTGTTTGGCGGCATCGCCACATTTGGCAGCCGATTCAAGGCGTGTACGTGGGCGCCGCTTGGTCTGCAGCGAATAAAGTCGACCGCTGCGTGTCCGCATCTGAGGTTCATTCTCACGACCAGCACCACCACCACCACCACCAGCACCGCCAAGCCCAGTGCCACCACTAGAAATGATAAAGCATCTATTATGTAGACACAGCTGCGCTTGTTGGTGCTAACAATTACAAGGCAAAAACTCACTTGAGTTCCAATTTGGCCAGACGCTGCTTGATTTTGGCCTGGCTGGCTGTGTACTCGGCCAAGAGGCGGGCCAGACGCATGTTCAAGTTCTCCACGGACAGCTCCAGGTTCTCAATGCCGCCCTCAATGCTGTCGTGAACGCGCTGCGAATCTGTGCAAAAAGGCAAGACCGGAAGTGCGTTAGTGGCAAAACGGAAGTGGCCCAAATTAAGTTTATATATGAGCTTCAATTACCGGCAAAGATTTGCTCATCCAACAGTCCATCCTTGCGCAGCAGCTGACATCCGCGCTGTGTGAGCGTGGAGCGTGCCTCTGGATAATCGGCGAGTGTCTCCCACAAATCTCGCTTGGCCAAACAAAAGAGATCCGAGTAGCCCAACGAACGCACATTAGCCGTTCGGCGATTACCCGTCCGATTGCCGGCAATCTCTAGCACCGAGACCTCACCGAAGACAGAGCCGGCGCCCAGAGTGGCCAGCACCGTGACACCATTGTCACCCACGACGGACAACTTGCCACGCTTCACTATGTACATCTCCTTGCCGACATCGCCCTTGCGACATATATAGTCGCCGGGACTGAAGACCTGAAGCTTTAGTTTCAGCACCAGTGCCTCCAACAGACCCGGCTCCGTGTCATGGAAGATGCGCACCTGCTTCAGTGTATCCATGTGTACCTGTATCGCAATCTCTGCTTTCAGCTTGTCTGGCAACGCTGCCAGCACACGCTCCTCATCGAGGGCGCCGCTCTGTGACCACGTGTAGGCAAACCAGCGTATTACACGCGCCTCCAGCTCGTGTCCTACCCGACGAAAGGCCATGTATTGTTTGACGCCATCCATGCGATTCTGGAACTCGACACGTGCCACATTCATGTTCGATATCATTGAGCCAATGTTACCTATGCGTTAAAAAAAAAAAACAGAAAAAACATGAGAGAATTGCTATGAAAACATTTGACATAAAGCTGTTGTTGCATACCCTGTACCTTGTATATAAAAGCGGGGTATCTAACTTTATCTTTTTAACTTTGGCGATTTTCTTAAAGTGTTTTGGCATATGAATAAATTTTGAGGTCTAAGGTTCGAGAGATTTAGGGGGAACCAAACTTTCTTCATTGATTTTGAAAGCCATCAATCTTAAATTTTAATTTTTTTATAACATTGTCAAATTCAAATATTTAACCATCAATCAGAGTATCTGGTAGTCTAACACTCTCCTCCCCAGGACCTCTAAGCTTCGGTAAGATGTTTTTTTCTTTTGGCTAGAGGCTAAGTTTAATTTGTACTACCATTTCCGCCGGCAGTTGGTATTCGAAGATGTGAGGCATGCCACTCGTGTGTCGTAAATTGCTGAAGGGCCCAATGCGGCGTATGCGTAATGCTTCGTACAAAAGGCGACTAATGGCGGCACTTCCGGTGCACAGAAAGTGAGAGAGTGAAAGAGACAGCTGTATGGGGGTAAAATATGCCACTTTGACGAACTTTGCATTCATCATGGTAAGTAAATTTGTTTGCCCAGATGTCAGACAGCATCGCTTCCTCCTCCTTCTCCTCCTGCCCGGTAATGGTAGCGATAAGAAGGACGACAAAAATGATAAAAAGGCACGTTTGCCAAAAAGCGAGGCGAATGTGAAAGGCGTCGACAGCAACAAATCAACCGTATAGCATACAGAAAAACACAATAAAACAAAACAAAATGGAACTGAGAAGCGTAATGAATAACGTGGGGGTCGGCAACAGGAATCAGAAGGAGGTGTCAAGGGTCTCTGTATGCGTACGTGTGTGGGTCGTTGTACCGGTTTTTTTTTTCTTCTCATTTTTTGTGCCCATTGACGTGCATGGTGGGCTGTAAATTAATACCCATTGATGTCACAGATGTCACTCGCCAACCAATTAAAACGATCAGACGGAAATATTTGCGTAAACAATGAGCCCAAAGCAAACAAACAAACAGCGCCTAGCGCCTAACCCTAACTTAAAGTGGTTCGTAACCCAAACCAAACCAAACTTACCCACAATGGTGGCAAAGATGAGTACGCCGGCAAGAAAGTCGGCGACCACAAACAAATATTCCACATCATTCTCCGGCGTCGGTGTCTCGCCAATTGTCGTCAGCGTCAGCGTGGACCAATAGAAACTGTAGATATATTGTCGCTGCAGTGTATTATTCCGGGTGCCATTCAAATTGTACACCCAGGAGTCGGAGCTGAAGCCAATCTCATAGCTGATGGCAAAGTACATGCAGGCATTCCAATGGATTAGCACCAGAATGGCCAGCACCACTTTGCAGATGCGAAAGGCATTTGGATAACCTGTGGCCGTTTCCGTCCGATCAAACCACTCCCAGAGTCGAGGCAGGCGGAGCAAACGATTCAGACGCACTATGACCGGACAGGGCAGATATAAGCTGGAGCACGTTTCGGGTGGCCACCAAATGTATGCAATGTCCGTGGGCAGCATGGACAGCACGTCCAGATACCAGCCCTTGGCGTGAAAGTAATGGCGACGCAGCCGGAACGCATCGCGCACCAAAAGACCCTGGTCCAGAAAACCTGCGAAACGAGACGAGAAGGATTACGAGGTTAGACTTTTTCTATTCTTCCTTCCTTCCCCTTTGTCATGTTTTGTGTTATTGTTTTTTGTTGGGGTTTTTTTTTTATTTGCATGCCACATGTAGCGCGACATTTCACAGTCCGTGGCGCTTTTGTGTGTGCTTTGTTTCAAGAACGTCAGGGTAAAGATGCAAAACTACAAACTAAGTAAAACCATAATACCCTTGCCTCAACTGGATAATCCGCTTACTCTTTGCTTTTGTTGCAGCATTTCTCTATTTTAAGTTGAAATACAACATGTTTGAAATTGAAATTCATGGAAGTATTTAGTGTACTTTAAGCAAAGATTTTAATCTACTTTATTGTTATTCCCAAACGCACTTAATTATTTCGAGTATTGTTCATTTTAAACTTTTTTTTCTTTTGTGTTGGAATTCTCATTGAAAAGTTTTTTTTGGGCAATTGACCAGCATATTAAAAATACTAATTAAACTTTTTGCCTTTCATAAACTGATGCTTAGGCCAGAAACAGTGAACAAATTGAATAATATATAAGCTGCTAAAAGTTTTTGTAACAATAATAAAAGCTCGCATGCACTGAGCGAAAAATTTATGTGATTTCGCGCTTAAACAAAAATGTTTTAAGCAGATTTTTGATCTAAGAAAAGTCTTCTAAAATTTAAGAAAAGTTTTTTTTTGGCTTTTTTTGTCCTTCTATCATACAAATGTAAAAAGTTTACTCTGCTTTTATGATAATAATTTTCTTAATGAAGATTTTTTTTTAACCTAATTTAAAGTGTTGTTCTTCTTTAGTTCTTTAAATATATATATATATATTTTTTTTCTTACAAATTTATATTCAACTTGAGTGACTTCGCTGTTGGCGAGAGTATTGCAAAGCGATTTTTTGCCACCCGTTTTTTTGTTGTTGTTGCCTCCGTCTGAAATGTCAAGGCTGGTTTATCCCTGCGTTTGGCAAACTCACTCAGACACACATACAAACACACACGCATATGTGTATGTATGTGTTGGGTTATATGAAAAGCAAATGGATTTGCCATTGTCTGCGGCGGCTTAGTTAGTTAGACCAAAAAGTCAGCAGGTCTCATTTGCATACACAACTGTCTCCCTCACTCTCTCTCACTCTTTCTCTGTCTCGTCTACACGTGTCTTGAACTTACCCTCATGCATGTGCACCAGCGTATCCAGCAGGTAAATGAAATCGCATAGATAATCCAAAGTATACCAAACGGCCGGCGCATTCTTGTTGATCTCCCAGAAAACGGAGCGACCCACCACAAAGATGATATTGTAGAGCACCGCCAACGATACGATAGCCAGCCACTAAAATTCATGTTCCATATTAGCTAATGGAATGCAAAAAGTTTCTGCCAAGCTTACCCTGTAATGTGACTGCAGTGTGGGGTCGACGGAGAGGCGATTGCATAGGGCGCTTGTGCCACGGATTTCACTGGACAATGCTGCATCATCCATGGCGCCAGTTTTGCCTATTTTATCCGTGTTCGTTGTATTGGAGAACTTCTCCAAAAACCAATCGGGTGGCTTGGCTCGATTACGTTTCGTAAGACGTTGTCGCAACGCTTGCAATGTTCTTCTCAGCGCAGAGGGTTTGCTTCGTTTGTTTGGCTCCTGCAACACATAAAGAAAACAAGTTGCAAATGAAGTTTGTCGACCTCGCATTCAAGTGGCAAGCGCGCTAATTGAAACATTTTAATGGCCACACATATACATATATAAAACCGCATTAAAACTTGGTCAGCATCTTGCAAGTTTTGCGCTTAAATTTCTTTGGTCTACCCAGCTGCAATACTTTTCCTAGTTGTACATGACACAGCTAATGTGTATGGCACAGTGGTTGGAAATTTTATGGCTTAACGTCTCTTTTTATGATATTTTTATGGGGTCTCCCCTGTGTGAGGAGTGCATGATTTTTTAATACAAGTAATGAGAACTGTTAGTTTGTTGTGGTTTAATTCACATAATGCTAAACTGACGAGATTTTCTGTATCCCAATTTTAATTTCTTATAACCTCTTACTAGATGTTTTCCTTTGTTTTACATGGTATCTTCCCGTCATCTTGCCCTTGTCTACAATAACACACTTAATAGTTATCTTTTGTATTAAATGGTCTCTTGACAGTGTGCCATGTGGGGTCAAGAGCATAGCACATTTAGTTCTCTGACAAGTTGGTTCTCAGTGCTTATTCGAAGGGGTTCTCCACCGCCACACACACACACACACACACACATATTGAAGAGCACACAATGCATGGCACAAATATGTGTTCACACATGCTGTAAGTTGAACGCAGGCTGTCGCACACTTTCTCTCTATTTGCACACGTGATGCTTGTTTCGCGTTCTACTGTGCACATCCTGAGATTAGGGGCGTGTGCTTGACAGTCTAATAAACGCATATCAGTCGCTGGCAGCGGTTAATCCATTAAGCTGTATCGCCGGCATCACTTCTTTTATGTGTGTGGTAGAGTGTGAGTGTGCGCGCGTGTGTGTGTGACAGTTTATATGAACTTGGCTCAATATGACGCATACGACGCTTTGTACGTACAGATGTGAGCCCTTTGAGCTACATAGCAATGCTAATGACAATACAATGCCACGCATCCCGCTGCTTCCCAACTATTGTGAAGGTCGATTAATACAGTGGCTGCTGGAAAAGTATTTCTTTAAGTTAACCGATGGTATAGCCATTGTTTGACTTTAAGGCTTAAAGCGTCAACACTTTATATAAGACTTATTTGTCTGAGCTTTAAAACACTTTATAAATTCACTTTTGTTTTCACTCGCTTTTACACTTTTTGAGTGCACACTGTACTTATTTATTTATCTTTGTGATTTGTTATGACATTTACCGCATCGTTTTGCTGTTGTTGTTGCTGCTGTTGTCCCGTTATGGTCGCTATATCCAATGATTGCACCATGGCTTTGACTTTGAAATGTCGCATGCACAAACACGTCGCTTAACGTGCTGCTTCTTCTTCTTCTTGTTATACACTACACTTAAATTGAACCTGTGTCGTATTGATGTTAACCGTTAGATTTTTTCTTCTTTATTATTATTTTTCGTTGGCTGCTGCTGCTGCTGCTGCGCATGCGCGTCGACGTCGAGTTGCTTGTTAACACTGAAAAATGCGTTGTGCGCTTTGCATTAGTGCCATTGAAGGCAACTCGGCAGCAGCGACAGCGACGCAGGCAGTGACGCAAACAGCGACTTCGACGTCAAAGTCACGAACGCGCTGCTGACCAGGCATACACAATAACTAAACGGTGCTTGTTGTTGTCAATTCAAAATGTTGTTATCGTTGTTGTTGTTGTTGCTGTTGTATTTTGCAATTTTCTTAATTTGCATGTGCCGACATCGACATCGACGACGACGACAGCGACGGCTACGACGATGTCGTCGTCGTTTAATTAATTAACCTGCAAAAGTCTCAAGTGACTTTGGTCCTTCATTGTCAACGCCAGCGCCAGAGGACAAAAAAGGCGTGTAGTTGTTGTTGTTGTTGCTGTTTCTAAGCTTTGTCCATTGTTTGTCGTTGTTGTTGTTATTGTTGTGGGTGTGTGTGGCTTGAATGGCTTCATTGATGGCAATTTGACAAGATTGATGACACTTTGAGCTAAACTGAAACTGTGCTCGCGCGTTTTGTAAACGCTTTTTAATTGTTTGGCCATCATTTAATTAAGCTGAAAGGTGTCGCAAACGCAACGCAGCTACAATCGATATGTAATACACTATATAGAAGTAAAAAACTGATGCATAAATTAATTGCACTGACAGGAAGCCAAACTAACCAACTAGTTTTGTTGTATTTGATGGATAACCAGAATTAAGTTAATAAATATGTTCAACTGATGATGAGCTCATGATATGAAACTTTTTAACGTTGCAAGGTTGCAACGAATTTTAGATTCTCTATAGCTCTTGTACTTGAAATCGCAAAAACACAATCATAAACGTAATCGAAATATATATTGTAATCCCTTCTGGTCGCCCCCTTTGCAACCCAGTTAACTGACACTCGCTTGCCGCCGCTGGCCTGATTGGCATTCACAGCGTTTTGCGGCGTGAGCCGCTGCACAATAAATTTCCATAATTGCCCGGCGTCCGTAAGACACTTTTAAGCCCAGGTAGACAAAGAGTGGGTGATGATGGTGGTGGTGTTGATGGGTGGGGGGGAGGTACGGGCCACCATTGATGGTTATTACATGCGTGTACTTTATGTCCAAATAAAAATGTTGGCTTTAAGCCAAATCAAAAGTAAAAAGCGTTTACAGCAAATGACCAATGGGCCAATGAAATTGAAATGCCTGGCCAGCAGGCTGTCAGGCCCAAATATGAGATGGCTTAAACACGGCACGTGGCGCATTCGATTCGAAGGGGGGGGAAAATCTTAAACATTCAAATCGAATATTGACTTGAGTCCCCAGAATGTAATAGAAACTGTTCTCAATCCAAATGTGTGTGTGTGTGTGTTGTATTTCCGTTTTTGACATGGGATCGCTACCCAAAAAAAAAAATAAAATAAAAAGATTGAATGTCAAGTGTTAAACGCAAAATATTTACTATTTCATTTATGGCCACATCAAATGTGTCTGTGTGTGTTAAATTTGTTGGAAATGCAATCTCAACCCCAAAAACATATCGTATGTGTGTGTGTCTGTGTGTGCGACTTTTACATGGCAATAAGTGTTGAATAAAGTACTATTTATTGGGGTGTATATATCATTACGAGCTTTATCTAATTTGCATGTTATTTCCGATTTAATATAACATAAGCTTCAAACAGCATTTCTGAAGGCAAAGCGATAAAAATATAAATGATAATAAGGGTAAAACGCAATGATAATCAGGTGCCAAAATTATTTTCACTTGGTTTTCAACGAAGAGATAGAAATTTTAAGCTTAATTTCTCCACCTAAAACCTAAGCTTTAAGTGAGATTTATATAGGAACTAAACAAAGTCATAAAAAATATTAAAAACTGTATAGGTTTCGATTCCTGTTAGGCAAAGCAAATTATAAAAAGCTTGAAAGTGTTAGCCTAAAGTTCTCATTTCCATTAAAAAACACAGAATACTCTTTAACCCTTTTTGAGTTAGACCAAATCTAACTTTTGTCTTAAGAGTTTCGAATGTATGCAGTAGAACTTCCATATAACGAATCTCAAGGGGACTTTAAAACAACTTCGTTCTAAGAAAAATGCTTTATAAATATTACTTTTTAGATGGAACTAAGCCGCAGCGTGCTAAAAATTAATTCGTTCTATGAAAAACTGCGTTATATAAAAGTTTGTTGTATGGAAATTCTACTGTAAGCCTTTGAAATGAAACTTCATGTTAGTTCTTTATATGCAATTTCGACTGTTTAATACGACTTTTACACATTCCGTAGTTCAACGTTGAAAAAGAACAAAAAGGCTGCTTGAAATTGCACAAATTGAGCTTAGAGATTAAAAGCTTAATGCCCACAATCATGACAAACTCAACTGCTTAAAGTCAAACAAATTGAGATTAAAGCTTAAGCCCTAACTAAATCTCACAATTAAAACATGCAGATTTTGTTACGGGTCGAACATTAAAGTACGCTTCTCTTGGAAAAGGAAACCATTTCAACATGACAAAATTAGTTAAAGTAATATATTTTAATTGTTATCTAGAACTTTGTTCGATTATAGCTAAATGCAGTTGTTTTGTCGGAGATATTGAAATACATTTTATCTGCACAGAACACATACTCATATATATTTTGTTGTTTTGTGATTATTTTGGTGTAGATTTTGTGTATGTGTGAGTGTGTGTGTTTGGCTTATTGCTCCAATGAACGACGTGGGAAATTATGCAAATGTGCCGCAAATTGGATGACGATGACCATAAACAACAACAACAACGCTTATCAGTCAGTCAGACAACAACAACGTGTGTGTGTAGGTGTGTGTTCTGTTATTTTAATACCTTGTCTACACACACACACACACACAAAGTAGACACCTATAAAATGATCTGGTATATGTTCAACTGGACCCTCATCAAAATGAAATCCATCCGACTGCTGACGCTCGTTTTTTTTTTTGCTTGTTGCTTACTAACTGGCTTAAGGTTTGGGCCTAGTTTGGGCCTTGTTTACACGAAACGCATTAGTTGACTTTTGATTTAGTAGCACATTATTTTTTTTTTTAATGTATTTGGAAGTCACTTCGTTAAACGAACTCTTTTTTCAATTTTAATGCTGCCGTTGGCGAACGCGTTTTTTGCGCAACTGTCGCAGCTGAAATTTCTACAAAATTGACTAAGCGCTAAAAACAAAAAAAAAAATAAAGGAAAGGATGAGCGTTCTGTTTGCTCGATTGTCCTGTGCTGCTGCTGTCGAAGCTCAAATTGCACACAGAAACAATAAGCAAAACAGAAATGCCGAACACAAAACGGCGACAGCCAATCGAAAACATGAAATACTTGAAGGTATGGCAAGCAAATAGAGCTCATTAATCGGTTTAATGGCCAACACTGACACTGACCAACTTGGCGGCTGTTAAACTTGTGTGCGAAAAGTTTCAGTTCTGCTTCTTCTTCTTCTCAGAGAGAAAACTTCTTGAAAACTTTTAAGTTATGTACAAGCACTTGACTAAATGCTAAATATTTTGTATACACAGGCATTTCTAAACAGCTAAAGTATATATATATATATATATATATATATTTTGGGTTGTTTTGTGGCCGCATTTGTGCGGTTTTTGTGCCACAGTCAGAGCCGAGTCCAAACAGACGAAACACACCTCAAAAGCATTACAACAACCAAGCCAATATTTGGACGCCGTTATGCGGGCATACACTATGTGGATGTGGATGGGGATGTGGGTGTTCTGGGATTGTCTGTTAAGGCACCCAAAACCCCTGAGCACTCCCTACCCCCTGCTCGATACTAAGCGCTTTCCATTTGTATTTATTTCATTGCGTTTTTCGGCTCCCCTGCTCCTTCCCTCTGCTGCTGCCATTTATGGAATGGCATTGAAACAGTTTCAGTGTCGATTTCAGTTTCATTTTCTGTGGTTTGCTTTCACTTTAGTTTTTTGGCCACCCTAACTAACGGACTGGACTTTCGCTCTCTGCAGCTCAATGCTCTTATCTATCAAATTGGTCGTCGGCCAAGATAGTAAGTAGTCCCCCTTCTCTCTCTCCGAGTGTCCTTTCTTCGCACTCACTTACTCAAGTATTAATAGCTTGAGGGTCAAATTTCAGTTCCAAACAGACCTTTATTTCGGCCAAATAATATTGAAAAAGGAAAGCCTAAATAATGTAATTATAAGAAGTTAGCCACTGTTAGATGAAGTCACTTACACTTACGTTAAGTTCTGCTGGGCCCAAAAACGAGACCCGTTAAAAGTGATATAAAAGATTTTTGTTCAAATTGAAGGTTAATGGAGTTTCAAAACTTGTGATTTTTTAAGCTTTGGGTAGAATTCTAAATCAGGGAAAACTAAAATTTTAAGCTTGAATTGTGAAGTGATTTTTATATTTAAGAGATCATTTAAGATTTCAAGTAATTATAATTATATGAATTTTATTATTGTTTAAATATGTTTTTTTTTTTGAGTTTTTGTTTATAATATTAGTTAAATAATTTTTTGACAGTCCGAAAAACTCTATTCAAATCAAATCCACAACATTTAAAGCATAAATTAATATTTGAACAATCTTTAATCTGTTGTTAATACCATAAAATCCTAACTTTTCCTGCAATTCTTTCATTCGGATAATTTCCTTAACTTTGTCAGTGTAACAAAACTTCGTCTTCTGAAACTTTTACACGAGTTACATCTCTCTCTCCATTTTTTGTCTCTTCTTTATTTTGTATTTTTTAAGTAAGCTGACACGTGCTAATAAAAATTTCTGCGGGCACACAAAAATGGCAGTCGACGGCTGGCATTGAAACATTGGAGCATTGGAACATTGGAACATGAAGCATTGTAGTAGCATGGTAGTTTGGGGGAAGTTTGGAGCGTTGCGTCCGACGCGTCGGCTACGTGACAATGAAGGAAGTAATTAAAACGCGATTTACGGCAAGGTCAAGTTTATGAAGGTCCGCGCAGTTCATTTGCATGGAGTCCATACTTGGGGAATGTGGTAATAAAATGAAATAAGTGGGAATAGGAAGTGCGCAAGATACTTTCTCTCGCTCTCTCTCTTTCTCTGTCTCTTTTGCCCGCAGCATTTGTTAGACTTGTAAATTGTTGTTGTTTGTGTATTGTGGTATTGTTGTCGATGGCGTCAATCAATTAGAGCAATTACTTAATTACAGCCCACATAATTGAATAGCTCTCTGACGGCCTCGGCATTATTATGGTATATGGCCCAGAGACGCAGGAACCAAAATGTAACCAAATGAAATTAATGCAACAAATGGGCAAAAGTATCTGCATATATTCGCTTATCTTTGCCACATATTAATAGAATATGTATGTATATGGCATATTAAATTACGCATACGCCGTGTGATATATGAATAGTTAGCATGGATTCACTTACTTGTTGTATCAGCTTCCTGCCATTCTCCAGATAGTTGCCATCACCCGGACTGGCCTGATGCTTTGGTTCAGCGGGTGCGATGGCCTCCTCCTGGATATCCTTGCCATTGGCATCGGCATAGCCAATCACATTGGAAGATGCCGCCACCGCCACCGCCTCCTCCTCCTCCAGCTCATCATCGTCATCATCCTCATCGTCATCTTCATCGTAGTCCAGTTCAATGCGTGGCCTACGCTGCCAGCTGCTCCCACTGCCACAGCTACTGCGTAGATAGTGCAGTCGCTGCTCCTCTCTGCGCTCGGCTGGACCCATGGGTAACGACATTGCCGTTTGGTTGGCAATTAAATGCTTGCGCGGCAGGCAAACGCCCTCCGTGCTAACAGCTGCCGTTGGCTCGAAAGGTGCATACAAACCGCCGCTGATCTCCAGCTCCTCGTGTGGTAGCTGGGCTGTGCTGCAGCTGGAACTGGCGCCAGCACCAGTACCGTAGGGCAGCTGGGCAGGCGCTGAGGCGGTGGGGCCAACAAAGCGTGTGGTGCGATACATGGGACGGGAGAGACTAATCCAAAGCAAAAGATGACATCGCCGCAGGCAAAACAGCAAAGAGCTAAATCATATTGTCATGCAACTTACTTGTAACCGTATTTGGGTGATTCGGTTTCGGGGCGTCGTCTGCTGGTCATCATTGTGTTGACCCGATCTCCGCGGGCAGCAGCCATCATATAAGTCCACATTGCGGCACATCCACAACAGCTACGCTAAACACATGACGCAAGCTGAAGCTGAAGCTGAAGCTGAAGCAAGGAGTAGCAATAGCAAATAGCAATAGGTAAATCTCTCTCTGCTTTCTCTTTCACTCTGGAAACACAAAACAAAAAAAGAGTCCACATTAATGTCACAGCTTAAAGCACTTGCGGGTGCAATTGCGGATTGTGGAATTGCTCTGGCATTGTGGGGACTATCATAAATGGTCTCACTTAACCCAACCAGTTAGTGACAGTGCACAGTGAGAAAAATGTTTAAGCTTTAGCTTATTAAGTATACGTTGCTTAGGTAAAATATGAGCTTAAACTTATTTATTGCTTTCACTTTAGTTAGTTTTCTCTATCACTAAAACACAATCATGCTAAAGTCGTCACATTTTTCTCACAGTGTAGTGCTGCCACTAGCCATAAAAGAACGCTGAGCATGCCGGCGTGTCAGCCGTTCAGACGTAATTAAGCAATTAAAAGACGAGAGGGTCTCACAGTCAGCGCCGCAAGGTATGCAACACCAAATTGCAGACCAAGTCGCAGCACTTAAGCAGCAGGCAAAAGTGGCAGTTGCAGAGTTTAATGCAGGGGAGTTGTGCCAAAGAATACCAGCTTCAAGTCACTTGGGCGCCTTTTGATGGCTTCCTGTGGTCATAAAAATCAGCATAGAACACAGCTTACTTTTATGCTTGTCTATATATAAATACACTTCGTATTTTTTTTATAGTTTCTTGCTGTGATTCACATTGCGTGCTGACTGTGATTTGGTTTGTGCTGCTGCATATTTGTCGCTGCAATCATTAAATGGGATTTAGGAACATGATTAAGCTAGAAGTGCAGCTGTGAAAGCTATTAAATCAAATGCAAGGTGCAAGGTTAAGACATAAATAGAGTCCATTAATGATTATATGAAATAATTGATAGGATTTCAGGATAATAAGGTGAAGCCAAAAGCTATAAAAGTTTATTAGGAATCGTTTATGAACTTAAAACCGCTTTTTTTCAATTACCCAACAGCTTAAGCTCCTTCTTAAACGTTGTCAAACGATTAATAATCGACTTCATACATCAAACTGATGACAATTATATTAAAAAATTTGTTAAGCTGTCATCACAACACATATTTCATTTACGACAAGATGCCTTAAGCTAGAAAACAAAATGTCTCGAATACATTTTGACACGTGTGAACTCCAAATCCAACTAGCCAAAAGACAAGAAGCAAATGTCACAGTTTGTTAGAGTTCATGACCCCTGCTTTGGGGGAGAGACACACAAACACTGAGCTTATCCAGTTGTCCCCAAAAACTGTGTTTGTCTATATAAATAATGCCCTTTAATATGGCCGCAAGCAGCAGCATAGACATAAACTAATGAGGCGCAAATGATAAATACCAAATGCTAGCGACAGCAGCATCGCAAATCAGTTGCAAGAATGAGATTTCAGACGAAGCATAAGTACAAATCGCCACCAAGAAGCGCTGAACCAAAAAAAGAAAGTCGAAAAATAGATAGAGTAAGAGTTTAACTGGACTGCAAATGTGAGTCACATTTATATATTAAAAAATTTGTCTCGCACACACAAATTGAGCCAAAATGCAAATGGTCAACGTTTCTGCTGTTGCAGATAATCAAAACGTGCGCCAAACAAAAAATTGCGAATACTCTTAAGATAATTTCCACTCGAATAGCAAGCATCAGTTAGAATTGAACAAAAAAAAAAAAAGCAAAAGGGAAAAGACAGCTGCAGTTGTCCTTTGTGTTAGTTTTTTCTTAGCCTTTGTCTGGCATTTAACTGTCGCGTGATTTTATATCATAGATTATCTGTTCGCTCTGCTTTCGCTTTTTGCATTCAATTTTAAGTGCAATTTCGGTTTGCCAAAAACAAAATGCTGCAGTTTGATGAGTCAGTGGCAAAGTCTTTGACCGCATGAACACCAAAGAAAAAAAATGGGAAAAAGAATAGAACAAAAAAGAGTAAAAGACGTAGCATTGTGCATGTGCATGTGTGTGTGTGCGTGTGTGTGTGGTATGGGCGTTCAGCTCTGACACTCTGACATTCAAATAGCAAAGGACCTACCACTACTACATGAGCCGCAAGGATGTAAAAGACAAAGCAGGGGAAGTCGAAGTAGGAGTAGGAGTAGGGAGTGGCAGCCACATCGATTTTTAAGCTATATAAAATCAAAGTAAATCCATTTATCAACTTCAGCTGCAAACATTTTTGTGCAGATAACGGCAACAACTTGACTTTGATAAAATGTGCCAGTGCAACAGCAACAACAAGAGCAACAAGAATAATAACAAGCAACAGCTACAAGCACTTGAGGCAAGTTTTTAAGGCCAAGTGCCTTAGAGCCATTAAATACTCGTATCGAAAGCTTTAGACAAACAAATTGTTGACCAGCTGCGTGCCTGGATCTCTCAAATCTTGAAGTTCTTCTCCATAACACTAATCAAAAGCTTGCCACAAAATGCTGCCAGGCCAAATCGTAGCAATTAACGCAGCAGCAACAGCTTTATCTCATCTCTCCCTGACTGGCTTGGACCAAAAGTCGTTTTGACTCAACTTGGAATTGCTAACGAGCTATAAACAGCATGTGTGTGTGTGTGTGTGTGTGTGGCTCATTTGTAATGATTAAGTGGCACGCTGCGAGCTTGTGGTGTTTATGCCCCAAAGGAATCGTTTACAAACACATTTCCACTTGTATGCTAAGGATTATGAGTGTCCTGTAAAAGCCAGCAGATAAAGTGAAAAAGATAAGGCAAAAACAACACGCGAAAAGAGGAAAACGAAAACAATTTGCAACACTGTTTCAATCGCAGCTTAAACAAACAAACACAAACAGACTGATAGACAGAGAGACATTCGTTGGACTTGGCTATCAATGTAAAGTAAATAAAAAACCGAAACTCACATTATATATCTATCTATGTCGATAAGTATTATACAAATATGGCTTGCACAAGTGACTTTGGGGCACCAATCGAACCAAAAAACAAAAAAAAAAGGCAGTTAAATGCTTTTTCGAACATGACGTTCAACGCACACATATCACGTATACGCCATGTGTGTGGCGTATCAAAACAAATTGTGAGCAGCGAGCGTCAGGAGTCACAGACAGGAGTGGGAGTGGAAGTGGGGTGGTGTCAGTGAGACATGGAATCTGCGCGCGCTTCAAAATATGCTAATGTCAATTATTTTGTGCGTAATTTGCTTTCATGCTTTCCAGCACACACACACACACACACACACAGACCTTTCCCTATCATTATATGAATATTCATGTGAACGCCTAGCATTTAGCACAATGCGCTAATAATTCTATGAGCTGCTTTAAACATGACAAAAGCAATCGGCGACTTATCTAATCTAAACACACACACACATATCTATTTGTGTGTATTAATTTTTCCTGCTAAACGACACGACGGTTAGGTGGGGAGAACTTCAATTAACATTTGTGCACGTAAACGCAATAACGCAAATGGATTTGGAGGGGGGTTTATTTTGGTTGCTTTCATAAAATACGATATTTATGGAGTTTATAGAGCTGTTCAGCCGCCTCGCCGCCCCGCACCGCCCCAAACTAACAGATAGCGGATGCCAATTAATATGGCAGCACTTGTTGTTAACAATTATGCCAGTGTCCATCCACTCTGCATATGGCATTCAAATCACGCTGTTAGCTGCCCGAATTGTGCTTAAGGACACTTGGACATACACACACAGCACAGCACAGAACAGCACATCTGTGTTGCAACATGAATCTCGAGTGCTTTGCGTTAACTCCCCTCTCCCCCCTCGTCGCATTTACCTGCACTGTTTCCGAGAGTTTTTTTTGCTGCTGTTGTTGTTGTATTAATCCGGCAAACTGTCAGGCAGCGCTTAATCCTATTAGATGTGGCTGTTCGTTGGTTGTTTCGCGTGTTTTTTGCTTGTTTGTGTGGGTGCCTATTTTACATGTACATATGCATGTGTATATATGTATATATAATTTTTAAAAATACTCTTTTCTTCTACGTATTTGCTGTGCAATTGAATTTTTTCACTTCTTTTTTTACACTCGCTGCGCTGGCATCACAATTATTTAAATGCGTGCAGTAATTTCATATTAAATTTGAATATGTATTTTTTTGTTGCGAGCCGCTCATTTTTATACACTGTGGAGAAGGGGAGTTGGGTGGGGTGAAACACACTAAAAATGGCGACCATTAAACAGTTGTCGTTGTCGTTGAATTGTTTGCACTTTTATTGAATAAAAATTCAAATGTTGATGATGTTTGACGAAACCAAATCGCGCGCTCTACACACACACACACACACACACAAACCAAAATGGCGTAAACGCGCGCGTGAACAGGACGACGACAAGACGAGAGGAGAAACAGTAATGACTAGCAGCAGCCGTAGCAGCAGCAGCAGCTGATAGAATTTTTGAAAAGTGCAGAAAAAACAGTTGCGCGCCGTGTACGTTCGCATGCCTGGCTAACGGCGCAATGAGCGCCTGTGGGAGAAACCAGAACCAAGAGGCGAATGCAAATAATAAGCAGCGACGCCAGCAGCAGCAGGCAGCAGCAGCAGCAGAGGCAGTAGAGGCAGCATCGGCAGAAGCAGCAGCCGAGGCACCAGAGCCGATATCAGACGCGTTGAGAGCAAAGTGTGCTTTTCATTCATGACTTTGCAAGCTTTTGTTCGCGAGCTTTTAGCGCGCGCAAATTATGTATGTGCGAGCGAGAAGAGAAGCAGCAATAGTTTATAAAACAGACCTGTTGCTTGGTTTATTTGTTGTTTTTTTTTTGTTTTGTATGTTTGTGGGATGCTGGCATTGACCAGTGTTGCCACACGTCTGGCAGCTGTTGCCAGGCAAACAGTGACAACATAAATTAATTAAATTGATGTTTAAATGCTGCTTCCCCCTCCACCACCACATTGACACATTGACAAATTACTAAAATCAAAATACACAAACATTTGCCTGAAATTGATTAATGTCCTTTCATATATATATATGACTATATGTGTCTGCAGCCTGTCCAAAGCAGCAGCCGTTGCTCACGCACAATTCATTTGGCTTGATTTAAAGTTGAATCTTGGCTAGAACAAACCCTTGCTTAATTGCGCACAAACACGATATTCATTTTAATTGCCTTTCACTGCATTTGACATACACACACACACACTTAAGTTCAAGTTCACCTGACATTTTCTTGTAGCAGCTATTACCATTTGTGTGTGATTATATTTATGTGTGTGTGTATGTGACTGTTATTGCTTTTTGGTCGACTCTTTTTTTTTTCTTCAATTTATTTTTATGTTTATATTTGTTCGGTTCACAAGACAAAAGGTTACTATACACATGTTCATTGCCTTGGAGTTCAATAGTTCAAGTCAAGTTCAGTCACCACAAGAGAAGAAGCCAGAAGTCGGAATGCCAACAAGTGGTTAGTTATACGACAGACGGATACTGCCTCGTACGTGCCACAGAATGTGCTCAAAGCTGTGCATAAATTTAATTTTTATGGCGCGCCTAAATGCGTGCAATATGAATGAATACGAAACCCGATACACGTACGTGTGCGTGTGTGTGTGTGTGTGTGTGAATAGATACAATGAGCTTTCGCACAATTCACAATTTCAGTAATTTGTTATTCAAACACATTTCGAATCGATTATACGCTTGGCATGCTCCCCACCAATCGAGCAAATATGTTGATTGACTTTTGTCAAGGCTTATGTGTGTGTTAGGGTGTGCGTGTGTGTGTGAGCTTTTGTCCTGTGTGCCGTGCAAAAGGCAAAAATCGCTTGTGTGTGTGGATAAAATGCCAAAGCAAATACAAATGAGGAAATGCGGGGTAGTCAACCTCGCGACACCCCTCTCTCTCCTCCTCCTCCTAGGTGCTAGCTCTTCTATGTCTTTCCCCCTACTTACGGAATTGTGTATGTAATGCATGGATGAGTTTATGAGCGTATGCTTCACTGTGTCTGTATGTGATAGCGAAGCGTTTGCTGCTCATTGAAAAGCTCATTATCACACACACACACACACGCATTGCGCCCTAAACGGGCCATGGCACTGCTCAAGGTTAAATATTTGTCATATATAAGTTACAAAAAAGAAAAAAATAGGTAAATAAATATCATCCAGAAGTGGGTTAAGGTTCAGCTGCTGATACATATGGACACACTACAGAGACTTAGATAAAAAAATAAACCACTTTGAGTTGGGAGCTCAATGTCAGAGAAACAACGGCTGCTACCTGGGCCCAGAGTCAGGGACCAACTTGTTGAATTGAATTGATTGCCGCATTGAAATTTAATTGCAATTGCTATGGTTATACCATTTGAATGCTAAGATGCAACGAAGGACATTAATTAAGCAAACAGACAGGGATGAGGGCATTCAAGCAGCTGATGCCCCACTGAAGTGGCTCTGATTGCGATTGCAGCAGTCAGCAGGCAGAAGCATCAGCCTGCATATTAATTAGAATGGCGCAACACTATTGCGCACCATTGCGAATATGCAAATATTTGGCGTATGGCTCCCTCGAATGTTTTATTTTCAACATGAATATAAACTGCCAACTGTCGACGGCACTTCAACGACATTTATTCCATAAATACACATATAACAGACTTTACTTTGTGTAATATATATATGTTCTTTCATTTTTTCAACTCTCTCTCTCACTTTTGCTTTTCTTTTAGTCGATTCTGTATGGGTTGCAGTTTGTGAAAAGGTTAAAGTTAAGCATGATAAATGCGAGTCAATGGGGCGTATACTTCATATATATTGACAGCATTATTGCACAAGCACATCCACCATCCTTGGCTCCATCCACAACGTGCACATTTCTCATGGTTCAACTAACAACAAAATCCGCATAATTGCTGCACAATCAGCCAAAGCCGCAGCTAACACCAATTACTGCAACCTAATTGAATTCACAAATAATATTGGGACGAGAGAGAGTTGCTTAAAGAAGACGGCAATTTATATTTATATATTCGAGCTTGCGAATTTAAATGCAAGATAACAATTCACAAAAAATAATTATAAATTCATATCTTAAGATTTTGCAGACATTTTTAAAATTTATTCCACAGGGAATGTTTATTTTTTTGTAGAGAATAACGAATACGTATTCAAATTATAATATATTACGTTGCAAAACTTTCACAAACATCACTAAATGCCACTTGCCAACAGATAATAATAATATAAAATCATAGTTTTTTTGAGACCGATTACCAAAACTAAACAAACAGTGCTTACAATTCACAAAAGGGCAAAAAGGTGAGGAAAGGTGAGATTTTTTTCACTTTTGAATTGACTTGAGATGCAGTTGAAGCTGCTCACAACGCTGACACTCTCGGGTTAATTGTTTAATAGCAGCAGCATACTGACGTTGTAGTTCGAGTAGTCCAAGCAATTCCTCGTTGAGCTCGTCGCGTCGCATACGCTCTTCGTTGTATTTGTGACGCACCTTGTCTTGAGCACTCTTCACGCCATCGACAATTGTCTCGAACTGCTTGATGAAATCCTCGCGACCATGCGGACTGAGCATGCCTTCGTTGTAAGCCTCACAAATGGAGTTGAGCAGCGATAGCTCCTTCTCCAGATAACGTTTCTTGTCATTAAGTGTGTTGTATAGTGTATAATATTGCTTAGTTTCTAAATGCTTGGCACTCATGTCGTTGTACAGCTCGTGAAAGCGTCTCTGATATTGAGCTAGCTCTGTGCGATCGGGTATGGCATCCAGTTTACGTTCTATGGCCACAATGCCTCTATTGCGTTTGGCCAAATGCAGACGCAGCTCTTGCAAACGCTGCTGTTCGCCAGCTATGGCAGCTACCTGGGCTTCTGCATCCTGTGCGTTAAATGATTCCAGTTCGCTGTAAGCATATGTTGTTAGTTAATCTTGTGTGTATTACTCTTGAAGATATCTTACTCAATTTGTTGCTGCAAGTTGGCCAAATCTGTGCGACAGCTTTCCTTGAACTCCGCCTCGCTTTTCTTTAGCTCATCGTGCTGTTGAAGCAGGCCGCGTACCTTATCCAACAAACTAAAAACAAATTTATGTTAGACATTTGCATAAAAAGGGTAAAAATAACTTACGCTGGATCTGCATTCGCTTCGGTTTGCTTGTATGCTTCCAGTTCTGCATTGAGAGTGTGCAGCTTTTGCTCCTGTTGAGCAGTTTCTTGTTTTTGTGCCTCGACCATGTCTACCAATTGCTTGTTTTCTTTGCTGTAGCGTTTGATTTTGTGCTCCAGCGCTATCTTTGCCGCCTCTAAGCGTTTCTGTTGATTTTGGGACTTCAACTCCTGTGCATCTGTCTCCATTTCTAGCTTGAACTCAGCATAATGCTGTTGCAGAGCACTGCGAGTGGCGGGATCAAGATCGATGCGCTTTGGTTGCACTGGAGCATCCTCTCTTGTGATAGCCAGTTGTTGTAGTTTTTTCTCCAGCTCGGGCTGCATTGAAAGTTTTTAACAAAAATTAATATACAAAATTATTTACTTACCTCAATTTGATCCGCATTTGCTGTTGCCTTCTGATCTACATTTTTTGATGGAAATGGCCCAATTTCGCCGTACTCCATTAACGTAAGACGCACACGTAATGCATCATCATCGCCGCTAGCCTCCTGACGCTCGAACTGCCTTTTGGGACTATACAGCTCCTAAAAGAGATTTAAGACATTAACATGTAAAAGCTTCATGTGAATACAAAACTCACCTGTATTGCTTTTATGTTTAACAGCGGCACAACGTATTTTTGTGAGATTATCTTTGTCACTTTTATACTGATAGTCATTGTGGAACTGACCAATAGCAAATCTCTTCAAGCGCTGACCGCGTTCCTCACGGTTTTCAACCTGAACATATGAAAACTCGTTCATATATGGCAAGCTTAAGTGGTAATAAAACTTACAGACGTCTTTACTAGCCATTGTATAACAGGATGTATGGCGAGAAACTCCAGTCCTTGCACCTGATGCGGCTCCAGACTGTGCGGGCATTTCATATCAATTAGAACAGCAACAATTTTCTCCACAAGAGCGCTAACAGTAGAATCACATTAAAGTTAAGCCTACATTGCTTTAAGTTTGAAAGGTTCTTACATTTTTTGGCCAATTGTAAGGTTTTCATGAAAGAGCAAATCAACATCCACATCATAATCACAGCATTCAATGCACCAGGTCATTCCACCAACAACTTTGTCAAAGGCAGACAAGCCCTTGATGCGTGCCCGATAATATCCGGCTGCAACAAGCATATCAAATGTGTCCAATTCTTTGGCAGCGGCATCTGTATCCTCGCGTCGTTCCACCTACAACACCCAAAGCCAAAAACAGCATTTACACTGAGCGTTGTTTACATCTCGTCGTTCTGTCCCAGTGAAGTTACCTGTATTTCGCGACCGTCTGCATCGTAGCGCGTCGCCAACTTGACATTTGGCAAGATTTTGGAGAATACATCGCGGTTAGCCATGTACAACGACAACAAATAAATAAATAAAAATCCTTAGGCAAAACTGCCCATTGAACAACAGCTGATTACCATCGGCTAGTCGATGAAAATATCTAGTGTGTACACACTGCAACAAATCAAAATTCAGCCGGTGCACAACAATCGCATAAACAAAAACTTATCGATATCTTTCTTTTTACAATTTCCTTTGGTTGGTGCACACTAAAGCGGGAGCACGCATTATTTGTTTACAATGAATTACTACGTTTGCCTACATCAGGAGGGTACCAACAGCATATCCAAATTGATACAGAAAGCATATGCAAATAACTATAATGTTGTCGCCACATCAATCAATGCCAATATGCTGCCCATGGATCCATATGAAACGGATCCCACATATCCGGCAACCGCATTGGCCGCCAACGACTGGAACACAAAGATAATTTTGATACTTTCGGATGTTGATGTTGATTCACCCAATGCAAATTTACGCGAGTATTCCAAAGCAGCGCTTCTTCGTGACATCACCTGGGCAGAGCACTTGCAGAACACCGGCAGCATAATGTTTCGCATTAGGGGGCCAACAAACGACAACTTGGCTGAGATTATTAAGGAGAGGACGAAAGGTGTGTATATCGAATATGTATATTATGATAATTAACTAATTATCCTCTAGCCAGTTGGTTTATTCATGTGCCCATTACTAATCCCGAGCTGGCAACATTTGAGCACCGCAAAGACGCATCTGAATCGGAAATAGAAGAGGCACAAAAAGTCGATACCTGGAGCTGGTGGAACAGTCTACGATTTGCCGTTGAACACAATGCCAAAGTAAAAGTTGTCCTAGAGCTCAATGACTCGGATCGGCCGGACAAAGAGACTGTGCGCCGCTGGCTCGGTGAGCCCATTGAGGCTATTATTATTCCATCCAGTTTATTTGTCCTAAATCGTTCCAATTACTATGTGCTGCACAAGGAGTGGCAAGTCATAATTGGTCACTTCATAAATATTCGCGCCAACATTATAATCTCCACTAAGCCCTCGGACACAGCTATTTCACAATATGCCGACTATGTAAAAAAGCTGATCAACGATAACAATGATACCCACATCTTAAACAGGTGAGTTAAATCTTTGTATTTGATTACGTGTTTAATTTGTACTGATTATGTTTTGCTGCTTTCAGCTATGAAAACGTGTTGGAGATTCCTTTGCAGCCGCTCTTTGATAATCTGGATAGCTATACATACGAGATCTTTGAAACAGATCCCGTTAAATACAAACTCTACCAGGACGCCATACAGCAGGTGCTGCTAGATCGTGTCAGCGATGCGGAGAGCAAACGCAAAAAGGTAAAACAATTTTATTAATAAGAGAGATCATTTATTTATTGCCCACTTGCAGACGGTCGTCATGGTCTTGGGCGGTGGACGTGGTCCTTTGGCTCGTGCAGTATTTAATGCAGCGGAGATTGCAAATCGCAAGGTGCGCGTCTATATAATTGAAAAGAATCCCAGTGCCATACGTACACTGTCCAACATGGTCGAAACGTTGTGGTCCAAAAAAGGTAAGAAACAAATAACAAACATAAGAAAAACTTCCTTTATAGAACTTTAATTTCGATAGATGTTCACATATTCTCCAAGGACATGCGTGACTTTTCGCCACCTGAATTGGCTGATGTGCTGGTCTCCGAGCTTCTAGGTTCTTTCGGCGATAATGAACTGTCACCAGAGTGCCTCGATGGCGCGTTGCAACTGCTTAAGCCGGATGGTATTAGCATACCCTGTAAATCAACTTCGTACATTAATCCAATCATGTCCGCTATATTGCACAACAATGTCAGCCAGCTAATACCCACTTTACCAGCCGCCTTCGATTGTGGCTACGTTGTGCTGCTCAAGAATGTCTACCACATTGATAACCCAAAGGAGCTCTTTGAGTTCACACATCCCAATCGTGCAGAGGTTATTGACAATACGCGGAACAAAAAGCTGTCGTTTAAAGTTGAAAAGGATTGTGTGCTGCACGGCGTTGGCGGCTACTTTGATACCGTCCTATATAAGGATATTATTATAAGCATTAATCCCCTGACGCATACACCGGGCATGTTCTCCTGGTTTCCAATGTTCTTCCCAACGGTATGATATGAAATTTATGCACACTTTTATTGTTTCTCATTTATTTTACTTTTCGTTTACAGCAACCACGAACTGTTAAGGCCGGCGATACGATTTCCATTGAGTTCTGGCGCTGTGTGGATCCCGAAAAAGTTTGGTACGAATGGCAGATAAGTGAACCAACCGAGTTGGAGCGTCAGAATGTGGGAGGAATAGGCTACAATATGCGTTTATAAACATGACTTGACCACTGTAATATATATAAGGCGAACTCATTTTTGTTTTGTTGGTTTTTTTTTTAGAACAAGAGAACACAACATCTTTATTACACAAACTGCATTAAAATCAAAAATAAACCGAAACACAAAATATATAACACAATTGTAGCATAAATTGTCTGCGACTTTTATTTAAGTTTATGTTTGAAAAGTTTATAAATATGCTTAAACGTAGGTTTTATGTGTCCTTAAATATCTGTGGGGGTTTTGTTGTTGTTGTTGTTTGTTGTAAAATTTAGTTAATAATTTCCTTTTATTCCTCTCATTTATTTAATTATTTATATTTATATATAAAGCACTGCACATGATCGCAAAACGACATACTTTAAGCGAAGGCAATTATTTTTGTTGTATACGATTAAGTAGATTAAAACGGAGCTAAACTGAAACGGTACTGAAACTGGGCGGCCAATTATGAATTAGAATTAGGAGTTAACAGCGCTGACCTGTGCCATTGTGGCACCGCCGGCGGCACCGCCACTGCCACCGCCGCCTCGAATTGCAATCGCACCCTGGCCCGCCCGTATGGGCTTGGCTATTTGTGCCTGGGGTCCACGACGACCCAGATGCTTTTGTCGCACCGCCTCCTTGATGCGATCCACCTCGTATTGGTAACGTTTGCGATCCCGCATTGCACCCTCCTTGGCCTCCTTTAGTGCCGTTTCGAGTGCCTTCACACGCTCCATGGTTGTGCGCAATCGCTTTTCGAGCTTGGGCAGCTCACAGCGCAGATCGGCATTGTCGCGCACCAGCTGCTTGTGCACCTTGGTCAGCTGATCGAGATTGTTCTCCAGGAAGGAGATCTTTTGCTTTTGCGCCAGCGAACCGCCATCCTCTTCGCTTTCCTCGTTTACAACATTCTTGCGTATGCGTTGCTGCAAATAGAAAGCAATTTTTAAATAGAAAAGTAATTTTTAGAGAAGCTTTAATCCCATTCTTGCATACCTGCAGATCCTGCACGAAAAGTTTGCGCAGATTGTGCAACGTTTGTAGCTCCTTGGCAACAGTGTCTTCCAGACCCTTGAGGTCCTTGCGCGCCTGTTCGCGACGCTCGCTGGTTTGTATGATGTCCTGCAGTTTGTTCGATTTATCGGCCTCCTCCTGCTTCACCTTCTCATAGTCGACGGTCATCTGTTGATGCGCCAGCAACAACTTCTGATGCACATCCTTCATCTCGTTCATTTCATGCTGCTTGGCAGTGATCTCGTCGCGCAGCTCCGAAACCTGTTTAGTATGCGCTTCGCGTAGCTCATCCATTTGCGAGTCGAACATGGAGCGCAACTCCTCGGCGCGTTGCTTCTCCTCCGCGTTAACGGCGGACACATGCTCGGCGGCCTTCAGTTTGGCGCACTCTTCGCGCAGCGAATCGTTTTGCTCCTCCAGATTGCGTTTCTTGTTTTCAGCCTCGCGCATTGATTCCTGCAGCGATTTCATGCGCGCCTCGTGCTGCGAGATGAGCAGACGATATTCGCCCAGATCCTTCTCGTACTCGGTGATCTTTTTGTTGGAGTCCACGTTCGTGGTCTCCATGTTGGCGCAGCGTTGCGCAATGTTCTTTGCCTCGGTTTTAATCTTGCTAATGTAGACGCGGGCCATGGTGAAGTCTTCCTCCAGTTTGGCGGGATCGGTGCCCGCTAGAGCACTCATCTTGAGATCAATGGCAGAATCGCCAGCCGCTAACGATTGGCCAACTTCGCCCAGATCACGCAGCAGATTGATAAGCAGTTCGGTGATTCGTTTCCTTTGGTGCGCCGACATGTCCTTCAGCTGTTGCAGCTCCGTTGAGGTGGAATTGAATTGAGTTTTATTTAGTTGCAACTCTTCGTTGAGTGCATCCAGATCCTTGTTCTTGTTGTCAATCTCCTGTGACTTTTGGTCATAGTTGACGGCCAGCTCCTCCAAGGCCTGCAGCACCTCCTTGACCTCCTCCTTGGCCGATTCGTTCTCCTGCTGTATGCGTGCCATTTCCGATTGCAACGCTTCATATTCTCGTCGCGCATTTGCAATCAGCTCCTCCTGCTCCATGACCTGCTCCTTCAGCTGCTCGGCATACTGGCTCTGCTGGTTGATCTCCTCATCCTTATCGTCCAGCTGCTGATACAGACGCTCGCATTCCGTGGCCAAGCGAGCACGCTCATCGGCCGCCACCGACGCCGACATATTGGCCAGGGCCGTACGTTGGGCAGCCGCTGCTGCTGCAGCACCAGCAGCCGCAGCTGCCGCCTCCACTTCCAGATTGGGCGTGCTTGCCTCCATGAGATCCTCCATGTTGATTTGCTCCTCGGCTTTGACCGTTTCGCCGGCACGCCAACGTGCCAACTCCAGTTCCAGCTTCTCCACCTTGCCCTTGAGCCTGCCATTCTTCTCCTTCTCCTTTTCGTAGCGACGCTTCCACTCCTCGGCGGTCAGCTCCTCGTTGACACACACCACATTCTTCACTGTCTTGGCGCGACGACCAAAGTCCAGCGTTGACTTCGTCTCCGATTCGTTAAAGCTCGCTGGCGAGCAACAAATGACAATCGTTGTGCGTGCATTGCCACCGAGGGATTCCTGCAGGATACGCGTCAGCTTGGAGTCACGGTACGGTATGTGCGTTTTATTGCCATCTGCCAATGCGGAGATGACATTGCCCAGCGCCGATAGCGACTTGTTGATGTTCTTTGCCTCATCGAGCACTGTACCCTCAGCACCTGTTTTGGACACCTTTTCGGAACCGGCCAAATCCACCAGATACAGTTTGCCGGACAGTTTCTTTTGATTCTCCAGATTCTCCTGTTTCACATTAATAAGGAACACCGAATGCGAACGTGACGAATGTTCGTTCATGTCTGCAAAAAGGATAATAAATTAGTTAGAGTATATAGAGATGTCATACGAAGATTAGGCTTCATGGTAAGCATGATAAAGCTTTAAGATCAGAGCTAAGCTTTAAGCTTTGTGCTTTCCAATTGTGCTTATCAATTACTCACTTGTCACCGCAATATGCCGATTGGATTTGCCCTCCTCGATGACCTCAAAGACATCCTCGGGTGAGGACACAAATCGCTCTGTGGCACCCTTGACAAAGGGCACACGATTCTTATCCTCATGCACACTCAAATTGATTTTGGACACATCCAACAAATCTCGGATCTTATCCATATAGATCTCATAGTACGAGACCTTTATGTGAAACTCCAGATTCTCTTCCATTGCATAGATGTGATTGAAAATGTCGTTCACAATGCGCGGAATGATACCCTGCTTAACCGAATCACCAATGACACCCTCCATTGTGTGCGTCTTGCCGGAGGATGTCTGACCATATGCGAATATCGTTCCATTGTAGCCAGCCAGGACATCCGTGACAATTGACTTGGCCGCCTCATTGTACACCTTCTCTTGCGATGCATTCGGCTTGAAGACTTTATCGAACAGATACACTTTACCCTAAAATAAATACATATTCACAAAAAAATGTTGGCTGGTGTATTTGTTGTAGCCAAGTGTAATGGTTTCTCATGCTTCTTCTTTCTTTTCTACAGCTTTCAAATCATTTTGAACGCATGACCGCGAAACGGATTGTAATTATATGATGAGCAGAGGCAGAAGCAACCGCACACCAAATGAGTGGAACTTGAAAATTAATGAATAGCGAAGAAAAAGCCAAAAGAGAGCAGCAGCAATATGAGTTTTAGAAAAGAAAATGATGGATAGGCGGAAGTGCAACTGGGAAGATCGACTAATGAATGCTCTGTGTATCGAAAATTCTAAAGAATGGGTTTTTAAGGCGATTATATTGTGAAAGAAAGTTCTTAAGTATTGTCTATCTGACATGGGACAAATATTTCGTTGAAGCTTATCAGAGCAATGACAAATGACAAACATTATGTCTACGTATTTATAGAACACTTATGTAATTGAATACACCAATTGTCTAATCGACTTGAATAGCTAATTATGCTATAAAGACTGAGTGTATCCACACACACATGCATGAATAATTAAATACATGTTTAGTTTTACATCATGGCGACTAACAAGCAGAGAAGACAGCTAAACTTTTGGAGCATTTATAATATTCAGTAAAATCGAAATTCCATGAGGAAAATAATACATATTCATGTTGGTTTTTGTTGTTGCTGGTACAATATTATTATTATTTACAGTTTTTTTCTTCTGCTTTTTTTTTGCGGGCTTGCGTGCATGACTCATATTCGAGTGGCAGCAGCTGGTGGCAGCAACATTTTGAGGGCGATGTTTTGTTTTGGGGCCACACACACACATACACTCACAAATATACATAGGTACATACCTACCCAGGTTTATGTTATTATTGAAGTTGGGCGGACTGGTAGACAGGTAGAGAAGGTAGTGCATTATTGCCATATCAGGCAGGTTAACTATGCAAATAAAAAAATAAGAAAACATTGCCGGGCATATCGCTAGTGTGCGGCTTAGCTTACAAGCATACACCAACACACAAACAAGGTTGCCACTGTGCGTGGAAAATCAATGGTGCGCTCCAATGGGGCAACTATTGAATCAATTTTGATAGCAATTTTGGCAACAAAGTATGGAATTGGAATTGCACAAGACACGCGCAATAATTTGAGCGCTAATTAGTTAAAATACATGCACAATCATGTATGTATGTATGTTTGCGTGTATAATTGCTTACTCTCTTTCACTTGCTCGAAACTTATACAAACTAAAGTTTTGTTAGTGTGCTTGTGTTTGTGTAATTGTGGCGGTAAGGAAAGGCTAATGTACTGCGCTAATGTTAGACAATGTTCGGCATGACGTCACCGCCATAGTACCGCAACGGCACGCAAACATGTACACATGTATGTGTTTGTGTGGGTGATTATTAGTTGTATTATTAAAATTGTTTCACTTACCGCTATGGATATGCAATTCTCCTCCGCATTGTTTGGAAACTTGACAACAAACTTTGAGCCGGCCCTCTCCTCACTGTCGTTCAGTGGCCGAAAGCGACAGACGACTTTGATGCTGTCCTCAGCGGGTATTTCACGTTCCGCAGACATTTCAATGCAATTCCGTCACCCACAACACTTTTTCAACACTTCTAGTTTTTTGGTGATTTAAAAGAATGCCTTACAATTTGTTTTATGTTAGTGGTAATTTTACTTTGACACTCAGTGTTAAAATTCGTTGCAAGCGCAGAACACACATGTAATTAAAAATGAACATTCAATGCAAATAAAAGAAAACACAACGACGATGACGAAGCCACCAAGCACTGATTGTGACTTCGATTTACCGTCGAACCGCTCTTCGGTCTAAGCTAAGTGCTTGTTCTCGCACAAAATTGGAGCTCGAAATGCAGAGAAAATTTTTTTTGTGGTTATACCAGACACACAGTCACAATCACAATCAATTTGATGCAAATGTTGTTGTTATTGCTTTTGCCACTGCAATGGCCCGTATTTTAGTTATGGTGGGCTTGTTTGTTGGCCCGGAATGATTTGCAGCACGTTAAATGCACTCGCATGCGTTGTGTCTTTGGATTTTTCCCACTTCAATTATTTTTTAAGCTTCAATTTCACATTGAATAAAAAATTATTTGTTGGATAGATGGTCGATAGATTGTGGTGGTAAGTCAATAGTCTATCGACCAAATGCAAAGTTTTGCAAAATTGTCGACAGCTTGCGGTTCATTGTAAAGTGCCATATAAAACAAGACATAACACTTATAAAAAAATAGTCTTTAAAAGCGAGACCTTATTATCCATATCACAATTGTTTTATGCCAATTTTTGGAATAATAAGCCGAACTATCGCAAGCCGGCACATATCGTTTCGTTAAGTGAGTGCACTTCGTTAAGTATCGTTTACAGCTCACAGAGTTGCTTAACACTAGCATTTGAATTTTCTGCCAAATGCTCGTTAATTTCCAGAAGCATTTTTTTATTGTTTTTTGGAATTTACATTTGATAAATTCAAAGTAGTACAAAATTAATAAACTGGACACTAAAGTGTAAAAGAAACTATGCTTTGGTAGGGATTCGGTAAAGGTTGGTTTGACTACGGAAAAATGTTTGCCGCAAACGATTTGTCGGGGGCTCCAGCCCGCCTAAGCGGCGTTAATGAAATACAAAAACTCATACGTCTCTATCGCGCCAATGAATGTTTGTGGAATACTAAAACGCCTGGCTTTAACAACTTTGCCTTAAAGGAGAATGCTTGGAAACGCCTCTCGTGTTTCTTTCACAATAAGTTTACTGTTGATCAATTGAAGCTCGAAATATTATCCCTGCGGTATTACTTTTCCAAAGAACAAGAAAAACTTAAACAAAGCGAATTGAAGGGTATTAAGTTTGTACCAAGGCATTCCTACTTTGAAGATCTTCAGTTTTTAGAAGAATCAGTCAATGAAAACTCTATTGAGGTTTGTAATAAGAAAAAAGTTTAAGATATTATCAATTAACAATTGAATTTTTTAATTATAGGCACCGCAAAAAATCAACTATCTCGTTGGGAATATTGAGCTACTGAGCAGCAGTGAGATCAGTTTTCAAAGCGATACAGTTTATTTTTCGCAGCCCTCAAAATCGGATGAATCATTGGTTAATTTAAAAGAGGAAAGGCAAATCGCATTGCCACAACCGCCACTTCACCTTCGTGCAAGAACTATTGGAATGCGAGCTGCATCCGGCAATGATACATGGCCACCCAAAGACATGGATGAATTAGACAGGCGACAACAGTCAAGAGCACATCCACATCCCTTGAGTCGTAGCGCCAGTGGCTACGACAGGGAGAACGACGACGATAGGTCCAACTATAATCAAGGGCCTAGAAGAAAAGTTTTGCTTGGAAGATACAAAAGTCCGGCTAAGCATTCGAATGGTGAGGATTGGCAAAGTACTGCTGGTTCAAGAAGTCAGCACGCTGAATATGATTACAATTATAACGGAAAAAGTTCTCGGGATCTTTGTCGGAAGAAATCGGGTGAGGATACAACAAACACGCAACCCAACTACCAGGACGTTGATTCTTGCCCTTGCATTCCGAATCGAAATGCCCAAGATACAAACCAGAATCAATACAAGCCGAATGCCCCAAGACGCGAGGAAAATGGCCAAGCTACGAACCGAAATCAATTGCCATGTGGAAACAATAATAATCCAAATGAAAAAAATTGCACAAATGATGGATGCTTTAAAAAACTAGACATTCCACCATGTCAGCAGCGATCACAATATAAAAGAGAACCGGAAAGGGAAGAGATACCACGAGGCTATGAAAATCCGAAAAGGGAAGAGATACCACGAGGCTATGAAAATCAGAATGATCAGCGCTACAGACGTAATCCGGAAGAACAAGATGGCGTATGTCCCGCAAGGAAATACGAACGTAGATTTCCAAATGGTGAACAGATGCCATCAAGCTATCGAAACAACGATCGGTATTACGAGCAGGATCCAGAACCAAGGCCTAGAAGAGATAATTCACCAAGACCTGATTGCAGGCCGCCTCCTAGGGTTGAGTATAGAACACCTCAAAGGGATGATCCTGGTTGGGATTCCAAAAGGATACCCTGTAATGACGATACATGTGGATCAATCGATGAGCTTGATGACGACTATGTAGTTACACCAACTGAAAGGGACCGAAAAATGCGACGCATGATCAATGAGGAGTTTATGGAGAGCTTAGAGAAACGAAGACGCCGAAATGATGAGGGCTGTAGAATTAGGCCAGTGAGAAGGACATGCCAAGATCCAGAAGAAGAAAGTATAGATTTCAATGGAAGAATGTCCAGCTCGACTGCGTCAAAATGCTAAGCCGGCACGAAAGGTTCCACCTCCATCATGTCAAAATGAAGAATATGAAGAATGGCAGGCGAATCGACAATTCAATGATGAAGCAAACTACAGGGACGTTCCCTGCCCAAGACCGCGTCAAAACGATAATCGAGAGTACTATTCCCGTAACGATCGGCCTCAGTTCAGCCGTGATCCGTATACCAACCCAAATAATGATGAATATAGGCCACCACGTCAAGGTTATGAAAGGTTTGAAGGCTGCAGAAGGGAGGATGAATATTTAGATCAGGAGAGAAGGGAACGAAGAAAAGTAAAAAGTTGTCCCTACCAACCGCGACAAAAACCGGACTATGACAATTGTAGGGAAAATGGATGTGAACGATACGTAGAGCCAGAACCGACCTATAAGCAATCTTGCTCTAGAAGTTATTTACCAAAGAAAGAAACATATTATAGGTGTTCGGAAAACTATCCGGATAACCCGAAACAAGTTGAAATAAGATGCACCCCATTTATCCCTTGCAACGCAAAGTATCAAAACGATATCGAAGAAAATGATACGCGAAAGAATTCATGTTGTAATCCCAAATGTGATAATACACCTGAACCAGCACCAATACCTCAAGAGGAGTACACATGTAAGAAACCTCAAGAGGAGTACACATGTAGGAAACCTCAAGAGGAGTACACATGTAAGAAACCTCAAGAGGAGTACACATGTAAGAAACCTCAAGAGGAGTACATGTGTAAGAAACCAACGATTAACCGTAGATGTTCAACAGCTCCGACTCCAGTTGATAAGGAGAATACCGAAGAAGATCAAACAAACGATTGTTGTGAAAAGCAAGAGATAAAAGTAATTGTTCCCTGCAAGAATATTGAAAAAATGATGGATTGTGCTTGTCCCACAGACGAGGAACTAGAGGCTAAGAATCAAGCTAATCAAGCTGCTGCAGAAGTTTGCGAAGTAGCCGTTGAGACCGATATTGACATGAGCCTAAACGATCGACAAAATTTTGTCCAAAACTGCGAATGCTCTGATGACGAGAAAAAACCAAATGATAATGAGAAGGCAAAGTGCTCGAAGCCAGTTAAGCGTATTGGCAAGGTCTGTATGTGTAAGCCACCGGTGTTTAATAAGACAAAAAAGCAAGCATCGGATCCTGCAGGAACTAAAACCGATGGATTGAAAAATCGAGCATCAACATCATCGGCAAAGTCACGATCATCACATAAAAGACACAACAAATTGGAGGATGATAGCGCAAATAGTAAGTTCTTATCTTTTTAGTATCTTGCAATCTGATCGGTGCCATTATTTAGAATTCCAGGCCCTCGGCGGCCGACCACTCATAATCATGCAGGAAGAAGATGAAAATCCAATACCTCGTCGATTCTCGTATCGTGACAAATTTCAATGGGGCCGCAACAGATCAGCGTTCAATTCTCATGAAAGAAAACAAGAAATCGATGGCATGAACTTACCTAATAGACCCATCAAGTTTATATCCCGGTCTGCCAACTACAGTCAACGAAGTTTTGTGCACCACGCGAGTAATCCATTCCGTAATCTGAATTTTAATGCTTCCAAACGAGACGTTATTATGTTATATCCACCAGTTTTGGGCTTCTGCTCCTCTAAGCACTCTGCGACGTCAACCGTGGTCATGTAGAAGACAGGACTAACTTTGCCTCAAGCCAACCTTAACAAACCATTTCTGTATACAAATTCCATAGCATAGTTTCATTAAATGTCATTCACAAGCTCAGCTGCGTTTTATACAAAAGAAGGACTCGTATGGCACCCTAATAATGGTATAAAAACTTTCTAGAGGGCGTTACGCTTCAGTGCGATACGAGGATGAGTAAGATTCTCGGTCTTTTGTAGAAGAGGGTGTCGTCGAGGGGTATGCCAAAACTTATTGTTTTCCTATCAATGAACTTTTTATAATTAATTTATGAGCTGGCTTTTCGAAAACCATTGAAGCGTTGCGACCATAGCTAATTGATTTCAATGATAGCAATTGAAAAGCATTAACGAATTTTGGGTGGTCCTAAATCTTATGGTCTTTCTTATGGAATACGATAGAAATTTAGCTTAACGTCAATCACTATTAAGTTTTTTTTCACGACAAAAGTTTGTTTTTCAAAATATTCCATCTTCAGTTACGAGATTAAAATTCAAAACCACTTTTTGTTTTATTTTCAATCATTTATTACAATATATCATAACTCATAGCTCTACACAGCTAAGAAGAGAAATCACAAAGCTTAAATCTTAGATTCAATGGACACCAAACAACACATATACCATATTATATACTCAATTCCTAGATATTTTCTTGCCCTAGTTCATAGCTGCTTTCACTGCCTCCAAAAAGGGTATAGGCAGCTGCATCCACATCCTCGCCATTATCATCCAACAGATCACATAATGCCAAGATATAGGATTGTGCCATTTGCAGTGTCTCGAACTTGGACAATTTCTGATCGAGTGAAGGCGCCGGCACCACCTCCCTTAAACGATCGAATGCCTCATTTAATCCATTCATGCGCTTTCTCTCCCGAGCATTTGCCGCCTGACGGCGTTTCTTCTGGACCGTAGGACTTAGCATCAGTTGACTGGGTGCCGATGATGCACTTAATCTTCGAGTGCTCAATTTGCGCTTCTTTTGCGGCTGATCCGAGAGTGAGCTTTGCATGGTTTCAAAGCTGCCCATTGTCTGATGATGCTGTTGCTGCTCCAAGCTGCTGCCCGTAACATCCAGGAACTGCCAATCTGGTGATAAGTATGCCACATTATTGTATGCCTGTTGTTGTTGTTGTTGCGGTTGTTGGTGTTGATATTGTGGCATCAACGTTAGATTGTAGTTGGGACTGCCCAGATACTGTGAACTGTTATCATCCTCTGATGAGTAGTATTGGCTCATTGTGGCTCTGCACGGCTCGAATGTTGCACTGCAACTGCAACTGACGCACGAGCGGCACGAGCCAGCCAACCGAAATGTTTATACGCTGCACTTAGCCGCAAAGCCACCCCAAATATTATTACCGCTGTGCTGACCAACTTTGAAGTATGTATTTAAAGTGTGTGGACCGCGAATGACCCCTTGCCCAGGATCATCACTATTACCATATCAAGGATCGTCGGCACTCTCCCTCTCTTGCATTCTCCCTTAGCCAGTTAGGGGTTAGATAGTAGCTCTCTGTACGCTGCTCTGCTCACGCCTACGACTTTGACCTTTTCATTCATACATTTTGTCTCTCTTTTGGCTTTGGCTGTGGCACGCGTCATAGCTTGCCAAATTGCCGCTATCATGGTATGTGATCTGTTTTTTCTATAATTTGTGACTTTCACGCTCAACAGCACACACACACACACAAGCGAGATGGCCCATCAAGAGAGCAAAAGCAAGCGAGAGAGAGAGGGGTTGCATTTGAGGATGAGCTACTGTCTACTATGGACTGGCACATCAATTAACTCGCTGTTGAATTTCTTGTTGTCTCCCGTCTACTGACCATATGTTGCACGACTCTAAGCCAACACACCATATGGCCCAGAGACAAGTCGTGTCTCTAGCTTAGCTCGGGGCTAGTCGTTAACTGTGGAGTAGCAATAAATGTCCTTTGAAGAACCTTTTGGGTTACCTTTGTTAACATGCGACAGTTGTTGGGTTAGACCCATGATTATGATGCATCTGAATAGGGGGTTATTTCAGTTTGGATCTGTGCATAATCAAAGTTTTAAACAGCATTTGCACTGGATGACGTGAGGTTTATCAATAAGATATAAATTTAAAACCATAACTTCATAAAATTAAATATATAAAAGCTTTTTTTAGAAATAGGATGAATTATGTAAATTTACTTTTTAAATGATTTTTCCTCACGTCATTGTAATAAAATTAATAAATAATTGTTATAAGCCCAATCACAAACACCCACAATTAACCTCTATTCTCCTTAGCTTGAAAATATTCTTGTTGATTGAGTTCTTGACCTATTATTTGCCATGCCTCTGAACAATTCCATCGGCTATAATTATGTTGTTTTTATTGCAAACGAAAGCAAAATAAATCCTTTTTATGATTTGAAGTGAAGTGGAGTAGAAGGTAGAACAATGATACGTGTTGCGCATGCACCATAAATTTGGGGGAAGCTGTATGTTGTTGCTCGTGTGGCTCGGCAAATAATTTGTAGAGAAATCCGTGAACAACGAGTACACTTCGGGCTGCAGCAGCAACAGGACTGAACAACTTTTGCTTTAACCAGTTAAGTGTTGTCATTTTGAAAGGGCCACAACATCAACATTGTTCAAGCAGCACTCAAAGCGAGCGAATCATAAAAAACAGCATCATTTGAAGTGGAATAAACTGCATAAAGAAAAAAAGAAAACTTAAAGAATTTTGCAATGTGTCTGTATTTGGGTGTCGCTGAGAATTTGGTGGATTTGGTTGCCTATTGTGTCTGCCGTTTGATGGAGATAACACTGTTCACCTTCATGATGATGTGCAGCAATGCCAAAGCCAAGCTGACCAATAACAATCAACTAACAATGGCCGAACAATGACCCAGGTCAGTTGCAGCAGCTGAAGATGAATACAACACATCAATGTGTTGAACGAAAAGCGAAGGACTAAAAATGTATTAATTTTAAGTGACATTTCTATAAAATATATATACTTGATGTAATTTTTTTGGCTAAGCATTAATAAACAGCAATGTGTGTTGCTTTGAGTGTAGAACTTTTTGTAAGTGGCACTTGTGACCATTGGAGCCATAATTTACATTTGGCCCACAGCAAGGATTTACTTGTTGTTGTTTGCTCAGCCGTTTATTGTACATATTAACATTGGTCGCAGAGTCCCATTTGCATGATGATAAAGTATCGACTGGGGCTTACACATGTACCAATTTATTTATTTGCTTCTCCCTCTTCTCAGCCATCCGTTTGCAAACTTTTGGCAACAAGATTTTTATTGCCTTGTGAAAGCAATTGTATTCCCTATTCAAGTACTTTTTGCCATATTTATGTAGTTGTTTACAGCCGTTACTGTTGGCCGGGCCTCTGGCAATGGATAAAGCATAAATTTATTGTAATTCTACGTGCAACATTGAGAGTAAAGCTTATATACACATAAGAGACCATTATTATTATTATAATGTCCTGCACACATATTAAAGCTTACCGCAATCAGCTTAACATCGTATATCAGCTTTGACAAATATTACATACTCGAAAAATCATCAAAGTCTCTTTTAGATCTAGCTTAAAATTTAGTTGTTTGACTTTATAAATAAAACGTAAAAAAAATAATTCAAATAAAACACATAAAAAAATTAATAAAAATTCTTTTCATATTGTTCCTAGCTTTTATAATATATTTCGAAATGTTTAATTGCAAAATTCAAAATTTAAGCAATATTTGCAAAACACAACGCAACAAATTTGACAGCAATAAACTGCCTATGAGGTGGATGGATGTCAAAGGATATTTATCGGATTGTCCGGAATACGCAAACAAAACACAAGATCCCACCTATCTGTTTACCCAAACAATGCCACAAACGTTGCATAAAGAAACGCGTAACATAATACAACAAAAGCTGCTAAGTGAACCCGTTCAAAATGTTAAAGGGGCCAAGAAGTCGTTCAAGCCAATAAAAAAACAAAGAAGTTGTGAAGTGTCCGAAACGTACGAGGACTCCCAGCATATGAAGGAGTTCTTCAATGAAGTTCATTATCGTTCACTCAAACGTTACTATACCGATGTAATTGCAGCTGAACGATGCATTGCGTCCCTTAGTCCATGTCAAAAGTGTACTGAATGTGGCTTGATAAGGCCAAAAGTATTCTTTGCTGATATACGTAACAATATCTACTGCTCGGGTCCTGAGAAATTGTCCAGCATTTGAGAAAAACTTAAATGCCCAAGCTGTTGCTCTTACCATGACTTTTAATATGTGATGGGGCAGCATCTTTGGCATATAAGAAAACTTAATATTTCTAACTGCAATATTCCAATAAAATATGTAAACTTTGCCTCAACTGTCACAGTTTTGAACGTTCCATTTTAAGTATGTAATCGAAATTCATTGTAGTTAGTTTGTTTTCGTAGTCTCGACATCTCAATATCCCAAATTTTCCGCCCAAGTGGTCCAGTTCGTAGACTGCAGCCAAAGCATGACTGATGCGCCCGCCCTCAAAACAAGGTCTACACAGACCAAGCGACAGCCACCACCGCCGCCAGTTTGTGTGCCACTGCAACTGGTGGATGAGGATGGGAAGGCGCGATATTGCTATCATGGCGGCAAGTGTCGTTGCGAAGGCTGTCGCATCGCACGACAGACTCAACAGGACGAACTGGACCGCAACTTGGATGCACTTATTCCAAACAATCGCCTCAATCTGAAACCAAGCATTCGTCAAGCCAAACAGAAGCCCTACAAAGTGGAAGCACTACGCACTTCACCCGAAATGGCTGAAATGCTGCTGAAGGATCACCTAAAACTTACCAAAGAGATACCGCTATATTATCTGCCCGACGAGTATTATGTTAAAGCTTGCCTATACCCTTGAAGGTCCGCAGGAGAAGGGCACACAAACGGAGGTGTTAATTGGCACCTTTGGCGTCGATGGTTGCCCCTGTCCAGATAAATCTGTTTGTTGGGATATTTGATTATGTCACACTTAATAGTCTTGGAAAATAAAAATGTTGGGATACAGAAGATTATGAGTGTTATTTTTTGATAAAGGGGCAATTTATGGTTAAAGCACTGCATTCCGGTCTTTGACTTTTAAAAAACATTAAAAAAATTAAAACATAGTTTCTTTCGTATTGATTTTAAACATCAAAGTAACTTTTGGCACAATTGATTGTAATATATATTTTTAGATTTCCTTTTACATATTTAGAACAAAATTATTGTGAACCATGATTAAACGTCCGAAAAACTTGCGGCTCTTAAGAGCAGCATATTCTGCTGTATTCCGTCGCAGCGCTTCCGATGCCAAAATTGATGAATCCTCAAACATAACGGGTGTCAATGCATTCGTGGCCAAAGGTGATCTACGCACAGAGAGCGTCAGTGTGGTGCCCAAAACCCAATATGGCGGCATTACGCACGTCACGCTGCTATGTGGCGAAACGATCATTGGCAAAATGGGTGCCAAGTATGTGCAATCGTTGATGAGCAGCTCTCGTGTGCCATTGGACACACAGCGCATCTATGTGGATCAGGGTGAGGAGTATTTCAATTCGGTGATGCGTAATCGAGCTGCAATCCATGTGGATATTGTACACGATGCGGTGCATAAGAAGAAATCATTGAAAATGTGCAACGATCTGGATCTGCATGTGTTCCTGACCACACTGCGCACCTTTCCTGGCTTCAATTGTCGCTTTCCCGATGTCAACATCCAGCTGATTGCCCAAAACAATATGGGCAACTATGCAGAGTTGGAGTACTCGCCCGTGGAGGGTGTTGTTGAGGGTTTGCGTGTCATTGCCAGTAGGGATATCAAGCGATTTCTACGTTTTGCATTCAACACGGTGGTCGCCAAGAAGCGCAAGAAGGTCACCATTGTGCACAAGTCATCCGAATGGCCCAAGACCGAGGGTGTTCTACTAGCGATTGCACACGCCATTCAAAAGAAGGACTTTCCCGAGATCAAGCTGGAACCGATGGAGCTGGATAAATGTGTATCGCGCCTGATAGCTGAACCGCAGTATTTTGATGTGCTTGTGACCAGTGATCTGTATGGAACGTTCATGGCGACCATATGCAGTGCCATATGTGGCGGTGCCAATCTCTTCTCATCGACAGAGATTGGTGATCATCATGCGGTGTTTAAGCCGCTGCAAACGAAACTGTCGCTGACCAACTATAAGGTACTCAGTCCGTATGGCATTGTGTCCACGTGTGTGGATCTGATGCATCATCTGGGTCATGATCAGTGTGCCGATGCGCTGTGGAACGAGATGTTGCGCACCATGAAGGAGGGCATCAAGACGGTCGATTTTAAGGGCACCGATCGTGGCGAGTATGTTATATGCAACATTATGAACAAGCTGCTGTGCAACATGTTTACTGGAATGAAAGATTAAGGCCGTGTCAATGTCAATACTACATTTATTTCTACAATACTTTTTGATTACATAAATTAACATAAATTAAACTTAATGACAACAAACTAAAAATTGCGTTGCAAATTCGTGCATTTGCGCTAAATAAATAAAAGAATTTAATATGAAATGAAAAGTATTTAAGCTTTATTCAGACTTACCTTCTCATCATCGGAGCGCAGCATGCTTTGGCTTATCTGCATTTTCCAGTCCTCAGAGAACGAAACCATATCAACGACCTGCTTGAAAGATACAGTCTTTCGTATCTTCTTGCCATGCTGCCCTTTACCCTTCTTCTTCTTGTTGGCGTATTTCATATAATCGTAGACAATTGGCTCCTCGATTTCAGTTGGCAATTCAGTTTGGTTCGCATTCAATTTTGTTGTATTACTGATCTCCAAAGTATTTGGCATTTCACATGCATTTTCTAACACATCCATCTTGTTGGAAATTTTTATCAATTTACATTTTACTCAACAAACCTTGTTTTAATCAACATCGATGCTTTCTAGATGGGGTTCTATGTTGTTTACAAAAAATGGAAAAAGTTTCCTGTCTTTAATAGAGCCGTCAACAATGGGTTAAAATGACTTTTAACGTTTACACTTTGCGATATCTATAAAGATAACAGTCAGACATTTGAATATAAACCATATGAAACTCTCAGCGCAACTCAGTTTTAACTTTTTCACACTGATAATCACATCGTTCCGAGTCGCTTAATAATATGTCTATAAATGTTGAAAATGAAATTAAATGGCTTAAGGCCAGCATCTTGCCAGAGATTCTACGCAATGGAAGACTCCTAGATAACTACACCGATGATCTGGCGGATACATTTAAAGTACAGAACATTCACATTAGTATTATCGGCACAGATGAAGCCTATATGCTGACCCTATGCTATAGAGCAACAGTTGACTTTCAATTTGCTGGCGAGCAGCTAGAGAAAAAACTTATTGTTAAGGTAATAACAGATTATGGAAGTCTAGAATCTCTTAACTGCGATCATAAACAGTAGTGTTAAGATAACGTGACAATCCCATTGATATCCACAGAAAACGCCCAAGATATCGCCTGATTTATACGATACGGTGCAATTTGATGATCTCTTCAACAATGAGGTTACTTTCTACACCGAGATATTGCCAGTTATCCAAGAACAAACCAAGGGAGCATTCACTGCACCCAAATACTACTACAGCGAGATTAAAGAAAACTCGGCGCTGATTATTCTGAGTGACTTTGGAGAAAATGGTTGGAGTGTGACCAAGGATCGAGTTGGACTTAGTTTGGAGCATGCACGCATTGCAGGTGAAACGAAATTGATAATCAGCTAAAAACACAATAATTAACGATACCATTTTAGTCAAGTATTTGGGCAATTTTCATGGCTTTGGCTATGCCATGAAACATACAGAAAAGAAGCGCTTTGAACAGCTCACGAACAAGCTAAGAGAGGCACGTTTTGCCAAGAAAACATTGAGTTTTGAATGGGGCTTAAAACAAAAAGCCAGTCTGAAGCGAGCAGAGAGAGCAACAAGAAAATATCAACCACAAGTTGATAAGGAATTCATAAAAAGTTATCAGATTGTGTCTTTTAGTTATATCGGTTATGGACGTCAGCGTGTAGCGCCCAGGGAGCCCCTTGCCACACTTTGTCATGGCGATTATCTGCGAAATAACTTGGCTTATAAGTATGATACGGACAGCAGTGGAAATCCCTTGGATATTATGATGTTTGACTATCAAACGATGCGATATTGTTCGCCCATGATCGATCTTTCACTCTTCCTTGCACTTTCCCTCTTTGCAAATGTGCGCTACAAACATTTTGATGCTTTGTTTGATGATTATTGCAATGCGCTCTTCGAAAGCTACAAGAAACATTCTGGCCAAGAACTTCCAGGCTTCTTGAAGTAATATCTGAGTATCTAAAAGAACAAAACTATTAAATTAAAATCAAATTTTTTTTGCAGTCGCCCCGATTTACTTAAGGAGTACGTACGATTTTTACCATATGCTGTGCACATAACGGGTTACTTTCTGTATTCCCTTGTTGATCCGCCAACAATATCGCCCGAAGAGATGTTCAATAAGGAGCAAAGCCAAGAGGATATTGTGAAAACATCCATGGAACTAGGTGGTGAAATCGTCGATCGTGAACTTGCCCATCAAATCATGGAAATGTTTGAGCTTAGTCGATTACTCAATGTCAAAATTGATGAAGATATTGATTGCAGTGATTGGATAGAGAGTGCTAAAGAATTTGTTACTGAGAAGAACACTCTTTTCGATAATGCTTAAAACAATTTTAGAAACTTTATTATAAAACTACCAATGTATTACACACTCTAAAAAATATCTAACTGATCATAAACTAAACTAAAACTTAAGCAGAACACTACTTTCTAACTTGGGGGAGGGGGGGCGATGAGAGGCAGAGAGTGAGAGACAGACTCTGAATGAAAGAGAGAGAGAGAGAGAAATCTGAGAGAGAGAGAGAGAGATCTGAGTGAGAGAGAGAGATCTGAGTGAGAGAGAGAGAGAGATCTGAGAGAGAGAGAGAGAGATCTGAGTGAGAGAGAGAGAAAAATCTGAGTGAGAGAGAGAGATCCGAGTGAGAGAGAGAGATCTGAGTGAGAGAAAGAGAGAGAGAGAGATCTGAGTGAGAGAAAGAGAGAGAGATCTGAGTGAGAGAGAGAGAGAGAGAGATCTAAGTGAGAGAGAGAGAAAGAGATAGAGTGAGAGAGAGAGAGAGATCTGATTGAGAGAGAGAGAGAGAGATCTGAGTGAGAGAGGGAGAGATCTGAGTGAGACAAATTCCAAGAGAGAGATAGAGACACTGCTTGAGATAAACACTAACACACACAAGGGCAAGTCACAGACGGCTGGAATTGGCGCAGGCAGGCCTTAAGGTGCCTTTCTTGAAGCTAGAACCAGTTGTGAATTATAAAAAAAAATTTAATTTTTTTTTCACATATTTATAAACATATTTTTTCTCAAAAAAAAAAAAAAAAAAAAAATTTGTCACAGACGTCTGACATTGGCGCAGGCAGGCCTTAAGTACCTTTCTTGAAGCAAGTACCAGTTGGGAATTATAAGAGGATGGTTGTGAAAATATTTAATATTAAATTTTATTTTATTTTAAAATTGCTATTTTTTGGCCTTTTTATTAACATATTTGTAACTTTTGCATATCTTAACCAAATTTTCAAAGCTTTCAAATATTTTAAAAGTTATTGCCAGCACTTTAACACACATACGCATACACACACATATACATATTATATTACATACACATTTTATTTAAGTTAGCAATTTTTAGCCAACTTTTTAAACAAATCTAGCAATTTTTTCCTAAGCGATTCTGGTAGCACTGGCTCACAGCAATAATATTTTTCGCGCCGCCTATCCGTACGTCATATCTTATCTCGCATTTGAGGAGAGAGCACACTAATTTTCTCATTAAGCAAAGCGAACATTTAATAATTCGCATTCATACAAAATAAAATATTACAAAAACCAAACAGATGTACACGCAAACAAATACATACCAATTTATACAAATACTAATACATTCAACGATCGTCTATCGTTGTTTATAACAAACGACAGAGCTGTCAAACGACTAGTTGAACAGTATTCGCGAAGCCGAACGGTTCTCATAAAATTCTATTCTCCGATATAAATGGCACTGAACGTTGATAAGGAAACCGAGTGGCTGACCACTTGTGTATTGCCAGAGATTCTAAAAAACGGGCGTCTTGTGGACAATTACAACGCATCGCAATTGAATACATTTAAGGTGGGAGATATCCAAGTTACGGTAATCGGACCAGAAGAAGCTTTCATGTTGACGCAATGCTACCGAGCAAAGATTAATTTTGACTACGCCGGCAAACAGCAAAAAGTTAAATTAGTTGTTAAGGTGTGTATTCGGCGAGGTTTCTACTATACTATATAAATAGTTGATTAAACAATAGAGATATCAGTCACAATAATAAATATATCTAATTATTATACAGAAAACGCCAGAGATACCGCAGGAAATGTACAATGAGGCACAATTTGATGATTTGTTTAACAATGAAGTGGGTTTCTATACGGATATACTGCCACTAATCCAAAAGTACACTGATGGCAAATTTACTGCACCCAAGTATTATCACAGTGAAATCAAATCGAACTCTGCACTTATCATTCTGGGTGACTTTGGTGCGGATGGCTGGAGTGTGACCAAGGACAGATACAATCTTAGTCTAGAGCATGTTCGCATTGCTGGTAAGTAACATATCAATCATAATCATCAGCATGATCTCAACTAAAATACACAAATCTTTACAGTCAAGTACTTGGGCAGATTTCATGGCTTTGGCTATGCCATGAAGAACAATGAGAAGGAACAATTCCAGAAGCTAACAAGCGAATTTAGGGAGTCACGTTATGCCAGTGAGACTATGAATCCAGAATGGGATTTAATTACCAAAACGGGACTAAAGCGCGTGGCGAAAGCAACAAGCACATACCATCCAGATGTGGATAAGGATTTCGTTAAGAAGTTCCAGCATTTGGTATTCGATTATATGAATTATGGACGTCAGCGTGTGGCGCCCAGGGAGCCGCTTGCCACAATCTGCCATGGCGATTACTTGCGAAACAATGTGGCGTACAAGTATGATACTGATAACAGTGGAAATCCCTTGGATATCATGATGTTTGACTATCAGACAATGCGAGTATCATCGCCCATGATCGATCTTTCTGTATTTTTGGCCTGTTCCGTGTTTGCCGAAGTCCGCTACAAGCATTTTGATAGTATTTTCGATGATTACTGTACGGCGCTCTTTGAGAGCTACACAAAGCACTCAAATCAACCACTGCCGGAGTTCTTAAAGTACGTATGATTATAATGGAAAAACTTTTATATTTTCACTTACAAATTGATGTTTGTTTTTGCAGTCGACAGAATCTGTTGAAGGAGTACATTCGGTTTTTGCCCTACTCGATTAGTATTTCGTCTTCATTCCTAATGATGCTGGTCGATCCGCCTCAAATGACAACAGCCGAAATGTTTAATATGCAAAAAACACCGGAACAAATCGAACAGGAAGCTATGACGCAAGGTGGTGAAGTTGTAGATCGTGAAATCGCACATCAAATGAAAGAAATGTATGACCTGAGTTGCTTACATAATGTCCAAATCGATGAAGATATTGATAGCAGCGCTTGGATTAATGCGAATATCAAATAAGTTGCTCATTCACGATGAGTTGAGTTTTACGCCGCACGAAGTGTTGTTATTGTGAACTTGAAAATATGTTGACATTGGCTATAATACTTTATTAATAACTTTTACGGTTTCTTTGTGAATTTCGGTACGTTAAACTGGGGATTAGTTGCAAATATTCTTATAAAGAGTTTACATTAAATACGGTTTCTTATCTAATTCGCTTTAAAGAAACAAACAGATAGTTATGTTTGTGTGTTTATCTTGTTTTGATTTGCATGCTTTGCCATCAGCTGATTTAAAACACATGTTGTGAACCACTAAAACTTATAGAGCAACACTGTTTTTTTTGTCTGGCAGCACCGGCAATCTACGCACACACATACATATGTGCAAACGAACAAATTATTGTTGGTTTTTTTAATTAAAATGTTGCAACCAAGCCGGCAGCAAGTTCTGCGTCTTTATAAGCATCTCATAAAATACGGCAATCATTTAAAACTCACCGATAAAAACTATTTTTTGGGACGAATTCGCCACGAGTTTCGCGAGAATCGCCATCTAACAAATCCACCAGAAATTGAGTTTAACTTTAAGGTATGCTCGCATTATATCACATTAAAAAAAACTAATGAAATGTATTGCAGCGCGGAGAAACTTTGTTGAAAAAGGGCCGCATACTCTAGTAATGCTCAAACTGCGATCTTTGGCTGGCTCTCTCTCCAGCAACCTGTGCCGCCTGGCATCCAACGCTCATTTGGATTTTTCACGCTATCCAACACTTCAAGAATCGGACATTGAGGAAACATTGATGCGCGGCAGCGGGCCAGGCGGACAGGCTGTGAACAAAACCAACAACTGTGTCTTCCTGCGACATCTGCCCACTGGCATAACCGTCAAATGTCATCTTCATCGTTTGGCCTCCAAGAATCGCATCGAGGCACGCAAAATACTTTTAGACAAGCTTGATGTGCACCTTAATAGAGAGCACTCGATTGCCGCACAGCAAAAAATACTTGATCAAAAAAAGTCCACAGAGCGTAAACGACGTCAAAACAAATTGCAGGAGATGAAAAAGAGCTGGCAGGATAGAGAAGTCACAAATGCTGACACAGAAAATAACAAATGAATTAAAAGTGATTGTTTATTAAAAAAAAAAAAAAACATTTACCAGTTGGAAAAATTACCAAAGCCGCTTGCAACTTTTTTCTTTTTGGCTGCAGAAACTTGAATGTCTGGCTTTTTTGGCGCACTCGGCTGGAGATACTTGCCCACACCCTCACGATATACCTTAAGTGGTTCATTTAAACGTTTTTGTTGTGCCAGCTTTGTGGCCGCCACTTCTTTGCTGGCAGCTTCTTCAGCACGCTCCTTGGCCAATTGCTCGACAGCTTCCTCAAATGGATTAACAAACACCTGTGCATTCTCTATGACAATGTCCTCAATGGGCCTATCCTTGTTGTCCACTTCAATGTTTTCCATTTTCTGCAGAGTCTCCAGACCGCCGACCAGTTTACCAAAGATCGTGTGCTTGCCATCCAGCTGCTTGCACGATCGATATGTAATAAAGCTGTAATGGGCATTGTACAAATATATTTGATTTCGTTACTGGATCATTTAATACATACAACTGTGAGCCATTTGTGTTGGGCCCTGAGTTGGCCATAGACAGCATGCCGCGTCCTGTGTGCGATAGATTTGGCTTGAATTCATCCTCGAAAGCCTTACCCCATATTGATTTTCCGCCAGCACCAGTGCCTGTGGGATCACCGCCTTGAATCTGCAAAAAAGCTATCTTTATAATCGGATTTATATGATGAACATACAATACAATACATACAATAAAGTTCCTTATGGAACGATGAAACAGCACTTTGTTATAGTAACCATCAGCACAATGCTTGATAAAATTATCGCATGCCCGGGGAGTTTGGTCGCAGTAGAGCTCAAGATTCAGAGGACCGAAATTTGTATTGAGGCGCACATAGCCCTTCTTCTTGACACGCTCGTACTTAACCAAGTCATCATCGATAATGGCTGCCTCGATCTGCGATACGGGCATCATGGCAGTCGATGTAAAGCTGGCAGCAACTGCGCCCGTTGAATAGTGAGCGGCATTAAACTTGTCTGCAGTACGCTTGGAGCTGGATGGAGCCTCTTCTGCTGGCTGGTAATCTTTTTGTAACTGAGCTAGTGTCTCTTTCGTTTCCAGATTCATTGTTTTAATGCGTGCCTGAGGGTTCTTGCGATCCAGTTGCTCTTCCTCGGTTAGGACGCGTAGATTTTTGCGTATGTGATAAAATTTGGATATGTCATACTTTTCTAAGTGTTGAGGATCCTGTATGGTGATTATATCCTTGCGTTGAAATGGTGTGTCATCAATTAAATCTTTCCAGTTCTTGGTCTTAATGTTCAGCTGATCTATTGCCTCCCAGCAATAAACGTTGCCCGTTGTGCCAACGGCCACAATGTGGGAGTTCTTGCTAAATGGCTTGAACAGCGCGGGGCAGTGGTATTCATCGCTTGCATTCTTGTGAAAGTTCAGCTTTATCAAGGATTTTGAATCCATTTTCTGGCCGGTTATGGGATTCAATTTGAACTTTTTCAGGAAAGTCAATATCGCCTCGTACTCAAAGACATTGCCATTAAGGTCACTGTAAGGCATCTCAAATGGAGCCATGGTTATACAGCAGTTGGCAAACGGCAAACGTTTAAATTTAATATGTTCATTTTCCAGGGATTCCGTTTTTTTACCACCATAGAATTCGCTCCACTCGGTGTATGTTAAATACCTAGGAAAATAAGCTTAGTAAATCGCTTATGCTGTAGTCAAATTTATGGCTTACATTTTATCCTTTTGATGCTGTCGTTTACCCATTTTAGCGGCTTTTTATACAATTACGTTCAATAAAATAACAAAAACAATCCGCAAAATGTTGTATTGAGTAAATGCCGATCAATTTTGCCTTCGATAATCTTAGTTTAAGTGGTGGCACGTCGACTACTGACTATTGCAACGATAAAAAGCAGCTGTTAAATGCTGTGGTCACACTGTTTGCCCAAGCCGAAGCCGCGTCAAATTTGTTATTTTCACATTTAATTGATAACAACAATGTCACAACGAACCAATAAAAATACTGCATTAGAGCCAAACATTGAGGAAGCCTTTAACAGGCACACACCCATTGCGGCCAAAGTAAAAGGAGGAATATGATAAGGCACTAATGGAGATGTTTGCGGACATGGAGTAAGTGGATATTGAAAATTACAAAAGGCAACCAAATAATTTTATTTTTTCAACATTTGTAGTCCCGTGTGCTTGGAACCGTTTGCAGCTATACTTCTGGAGCATGAGAACACCATACTAAGCAAAGATACTTTAATCGAACGCTTGCGCGCAAAAATGAGCCAAGTGGTGCTCAATATAAACGAGCAATTTTTTGTTGCCAACGATGTGAGCAAAAAACTGATTACCCTTGAGGTGCTTAAGGAAAAGTTTGAGCCCTACAAAGGCACTAATTGGTAGGCGGCTCTAACTCTATATTTCCCAATACATTAAGAATGTAATTAAATGTATTTTGTAGGAATGTTCACAAATTGACGCCAGAAGAGCGCACAAGGCCGGTACGCATGCGTCTAATGAACTCAAGCATGCGGTTTATCCAAAAGAAGATTAGCTCACAGGAGAAAGCATTAGAGGTGCGTTGCCTTAACACTACACTTGTACTGCCTGAATAATGTTTACATTTATTATTGTTTGCCCGCAGATAGCGCTAGCGAAAAGCAGAGAAAATCGCGAACGTGTACATCGTATTCAAAACGAACGTGTTAAAACCTACGCATTGATGCATCAGCACACCGCTTACTTCAAGGAAATGGAACCAAAACTAAAAGAACTTACAAAACTAATGATAGAACATAAACTCAAATGATAATTAAGTTTTTTGCCTTATAAATAAAATCGTAGTTTTACCGGCACTTGGAAGAAATAAATAATACAGATATCAGTCGCCACTCTTCAAGTTAGCTTTGAATAAAATTGTTATTTATGCAAAATTATTTTACAATTAATTTACATCAAATAAACAGTCTTGTTTTTACATGTATTAACCGATTTTTCTGCACAGCTATCGACTTGTTTTACTCGAATATTCTACTTGTGCAAATACATTTTAAAATTTTAACTGAAACTTAAGAAATTCATCATACTTATCGAAAATTTTGTCATATCAAACGAAAAATTTCCAATAACAGCCCCTGTAAAAGCTTTACAGCAGGATAACAGAAGCTGTTAAAACATTGTAGAGCGCCGATCATTTTGCCCGGTATTTCATTACATTTTTTTCATTGACTTGAGTAACGTCGTCTTTCGCTGAGCTTACATTTTTTTTTACATATTATTTTTCTGTGAGGATAATAAACTACATAAAAAAAAGTCGGTATCAGTTCATGTTCCAAGTAGTGTCCTTTGCAGTGAACTAGTTAATTTTATTTATTTTTTTTTAAAGTGTTTTATGTCTCTAGTTTTTCGGCTGTGGTTAGTGTCAATACTTTATTTTTATCAAGTATTGCACTTTTCACGGCCGGAAAAATTGAGATCTATTTACAGAGAAAAGTGTACATTAAAAATGCTAAACCAATTATTGATTTCGCTTTCAGGACGGTAGTTGTGGCAATATGTTTTTTATTGTTTAATGTACATAAACAAATATCATATTGCACATCTCCCGGCCTAATAGTGATTTCTACGCTCTTCTAAATCGGTTTTTGCTAAACAAATTGCCTTAAAACAGTGATCGTGGGCATTTTTAGGCCGTGATTTGTGTCAATATGTATATTATTTTCCATATTGCACATGTCCCGGCCTATAGGTGTTACTGCAAAATTCTACAAATAAAAATGTATATACATTTCTTTTGCTTTTAAATATGTGTGTATGCATAATTTGATTGGAATGGCAGGTCCCGTTAGAATTGCAAGCGAGCTTTAAACGTAACAAGTGCGAGTGAGATAAACATATGTATGGTGGCGAGCAATATCTGTTTGGTAAGTACGCAGCGGCGGCAATAGCTTAATGCCGTCGAACCTTTACTGTTTTTGCTTTGCGAGTTCTTTTTTTTTGACGTTTGCGCTTTAGCTTTGATATTTTGGTTGCAGTTGTGTGCGTGCGTATATATATTATTAATATATATGTATGCATGTACGTTTATATGCAGCCTTAATAAAGTGTGTATACGTATGTGTTTCTGTATTAAAGTTTTTGTTGAGATGCATACTGAAAGTAAGAAAAATGGAAATTAAATTATTATAATAATTATAAAACAAAATATTTACTATATATTCGTCACACAATATCTAAATTAATTAATTACTTACTAATCTTTGGCAGCAAATCATTTTTCTATTAACTTATTTCCATTTTTTTTTACAAACATTTTTGGCGGTTTAAATCTCAACGTTTTTCATTCTGGTACCGCCATCTGTTGTAAATTTATTATGAAGCTGATCACACAGCCAACTTAATGCGTTCGTATCTCGCGTTAAGCCTGGACACAAACCTATTCGCTGTACAAGCAGTTTACATAACCGGTCTATGTTAAGTAAACACATTAACATTTTTGCTTTTATCTTGCGCGCGTTTTCATCTTATGTTAAAATTAGTTTGAATCAGAAATAAAACAAAAATAAACATGATTTAAATTAATTGTCGGTTTATAGTAACCGTTAATGAGTTAATTCAATTCGTTTACAACTTGTTTTATTATTTTATTTTATATTATTCACATTAACGACTGTGCTATTTAGTTAAGACTATAATGCAATAAATGCTTGAATTCAATAAGCAAATTTAATAAGCGCGCTTCGTTGACTTTGCTTGTATTTGCACGTCATTTACCGTTTCGCTGTTATCCGCAACCTGTTCACCAAAACCAACCAACCAACACAGTGCTCCCCACCCACCCTCTCACCCACACCATATCTCGACTATCCTGCTTAATGATAGGCGCAAGCTCTTTACTGGTCATTGGTTTGGAAAACTAACAACAACAAGACTGCCCAGCAATAAAAAACAAAAAGAAGAAGAACAGAAACAAGAAGAACATTGAGTGCATTTTGTGTGTGTGTGGAGCACGCGCGCGGCCAACAAGTGTGAAATTGAGTGCATATAACATGGCATAATGGCTATAATGGGCTCTTGGGCCCGGTCCATGCACCAATTTTTAACTGCGCCAAATGACCACCAAAAAGAAACGGTTCTGCCTGCTTGAAGGTGTTTTAAACCGCGAAAAAGCGGAAGTCGTCAACTCCTCGTCGCCTCGTACAGTGAACCCTTCAATGGCGAACTAACATTGTGTGTCTGCTATAATTTGATAGCATTTGATGCATTGTTAGAGATAAGCTGACTTCTCTTGAGAACCAACTTCATCATACCTTTAAACTGATGGCGACAATAATTAAATGTTTGCTTTGACAACCAACAACAACTAAAACAAACAACAACAATCCAATGTCAGCAGCTGCAGCACTCAACTATAACAAAAGCCAAGCTTATGTAATTGCTTGTAAAAAAAAAGGTAACAACAAAAACACACAACTTTTCGCTCCCACAATTGCTTATTTTATTCATTGGCAGCCGGCTGATTTTAATCTCTCATTCTTAATCGTGAGAGTCGGAGAGTGAGAGCGCAATCCTTTGAGCATGGCAGCTGCACGCTCTTTCTTGTAGCTTTTGCTCACGAAAGCTTCGTGTTATTTTTTCGGCAGTGAGAGAAACTAAGTTTTCGTACATACTTGTCCCACACTCCAATGATTCATAAAATAAAGTTTTATTTAATGATTTGGTTTGCCAACAGAACCTTAAAAACACCAAAAAAAAAACATCTAAAGCGAATACCGCACAGTGGCCACATTGGCTCAACGAAGCGCACAAAAGCAGCAGCGGCGGCGTGCAGACGTCACATCAAATCGTGCAAGCGCAAGCGCCGCCGACTACAACTGATGCTCGGCTGAGCGCTGCGAGTATTCAGTTACATTGCGACCAGCGTGCGGTGTGGACGTGTTTTTCGCCGTGGTGTCATTTCGAGTGTTCGAGTGCAGTTTTGAGTTGCTCTCTTGTTTTGCGTTTGCAAGTGTGTGAGTGTTTTTGTTATTATTTGCCAGTTGATTTGTTGAGTTTTTGACGTTTTCGACGTTTACCACTAGCCGTTCGTTGTTGGCCAGTCTTGGCCGCTGCTCGATTGCTGGCATTCTCTTTAGCACTTTGGCTTTTGTTTTTCAACAATACAAATACAAATCGATGTATGCGTATGCGTGTGTGTGTGTGTGTCTGTGAGTGTATGTGACTGTTAAGAATAAGAAATTGTGGAGCATGTGCCGTTGTTTTCTATTATCAGTGTGTGCAATCTAATAATACACAATTAATAATAAATGCCGTTTGTCTTTCTGTTTCGACTAATTAGAGACAAGTTTTAGTGTCGGCGAAAATGTTTGCATCACAACAACAACAACAACGACAACAACACCAACAATTCTGGCTAACATTATGCCTTGGAACATTCTTATTTTGTGGATTAGCGCATGCAAAAGGTAAGTGAAATAAAAAGCTTTCAACACACGGCTGCAATTAAGCTTTAACTCTCTCACCAACACATACTTATTCGTTCACACATGTATGATGTCATTTTCTGTGCGCAATGAAATAAGAAATTGTTTATTTCGCCGCAAAACTGACCTCGTTTTCGCTTGAACTGCGCTCGTTCATTTTATAGCTTGATCTTCAATATATGTATGTGTGCGGGGGTGTGTTAGTTGTAACGGTTTGTCAGGGCAACAAAATAGAAATTTCAAAAGCGCGTTACAAATGACTCTGACAACAAACTTGCGGCTAATAAAGTTGCTGCCATGATTCACTCAATGCCGCCTATGTCCATGTCCATGCCTTATAAGACGACACGACGCGAGACAAGACAAGACAACCGCCGTCACCACCCCCTCACCCACAGCAGTCAGCTCTCTTTACTCATAAACTCATGCATATTCACACAAGTCACAATGCCTCTCACACATTAGTCATTAACTTGAGCCAGAGCGCTCCAAGTTTCCATACACAGTCAAAAGGCTGGCTGGCAAACAATAAGCGGCTAAAAACAAAAGAGCAGCAAAACAACAAAAAAAAAAAAAACACCTACACAAAGCCACACTGAGGAAAAAAAAACAACACACACAGGAAGGGCAACATGACACGCTGAAAATGAACAGAAAAAAAGAACGCTATATAACAGCAGATTGCAAAGCTATATAAGACAACTAAAAATACCCTAAGAACTTGATGTTAGAAGCATAACATATATTAGACTTGGGATCTAAAATGACTTAGGAACTTCCTCTGGAAACATTTATTTATTAATTTAATTAATTTATATGGTCTAGAAAGTTATTCGATTGAAACTGAGTTCGAAATTAACGGTACTTAAATTGTTATCAGATACCCTTAAATTATTTACAAGATCTTAGATTTTTTTAGCATTCCTAAAAACAAATCTAAAAAAATATTCTTTCATTCGAATTCTTATCATAAAATACAAATATTCTTTCTTTCTAAGTATTTTATTCTAATTAAAGCTTTAAAAAAGTTCTTATAACTACTTAATTAAAGGGCATTTAAACAAAACCAAGACAAAGAAAAAGTTAAAAAAATGACAAGTTTGTGCCCACACACTCGATACGTTATGATACATAATATATGTTCTTATATGTATATATATTTTCCAGACGTGTTGTGGCGATTATTAAAAGGCAATCATGCGCTCATGAGCCCAAGCCCCAGCCCGCGACTCACTTATATTTTACTTATTATAAGTACAGCACAAGACAACAAGACAAGACACAAAAAAAAGTGTAAAGAAAAAAAAAAGAACACGCGGCCAATAAGCGCATGACATTGGCCTTTGTGCGAGTTGAGTGCTGCCTGTCTGCCTGTGACCATATACGAAAAAGACAAAAAAGTAAAGCCAAGCAGCTTTATTTATAAACGGCGATACTCAAGTGCAAAAATTGCGCAAAAATGAAGCGATAAAAACGGCAACAAGATCGCGCGACACACACTCGCCGCGACGTGTAGGCGAAGAAACAGGTCCCAATTGAGTTGGCTAAAACCAAAATGCAGCCTTAATATGTGTACACAAACAAACAGCAAAAAACAGAAACAGAAACAGATACGAATACGAATACGAATTTATATACATTTATATCTTATATATTATATAGTCTGTGCGGTGTTCAAGTCTTTCGGGGCAGCTGCTGCTGCTGCCGCCGCAGACGACTATAATTTACGAGAGAGTCGTCTTCGCGAGAACTCTGAGCGACAGTCTCGAGTACAACTTCATAGCTTGAGGCATAGAGGGGGGAGGCAGTCGTAGTCGCTGTGGCAGACAGCAACAGAAAGCAACAGCAGCTAAAGCTGAAAGCTAAATTGCTGGGCTGCCAGTGTGGGGCGTGCCTACAACAACAACAACAACTAAGTTTAAAGCATAACTTTTGTGTTTAGACAACAAAAAAAAAAAAGTAAAAGTTACCAAAAGGCAAATGAAATTTTGAACTCTAAGCATTGTTTTTAGGGTCTCACAACAGATAAACATTTGTTTTATTTTGGCACTAGATTATTGCAATTTGGCCAAAGGTTAATGTTTTATCTAAGATCTTGTACTTAAAAAATAAAATTTGTTTCAGCTTTGGTTTTCCTTAAGAGTTATACTAACTTCTATTGTCTTAATGGCAGTTTCGCTTTTTTAGAAATTTTGATTTGATATTTTTAACTTTTAAACTCCAAGGACTTCCAGGAATAACATAATTCAAGAGAAATCTTCAGTAGCAAAATTTATTCCATTTTAAGCTTATATTTTCGTCTTGATTTTTTGATGTTCGCTTAAAAGTCTTTAAAACTTGGCATGATGATCTCATTGACTTCAGCAGCGTTTCGCTTTAAGTAACTTCACAGCTGAGCGCACAACGCCTTAACCACTCACCCCCCTACTCCCCTTGTCTTGTTTTTTGTGCTTAAGTGCAAGGCAAAAGGAAACTGACAAATCATCGAACTGTGATTAACTCGTTTAATTGTTGGCTAAGCAGCGCACGCGACGTCTGTGGCGACCTTCCGTTAACCCCCCCCTCCCCCCTCAGCCACTCCCTTGCATCCCGCCATCCATCTCCCGCTGTCTGTCTGGTTTTGTGCATCATTTAATTTATGGCCAGAACGAATCAACAGCAAAAACGAATGACTTAGACAACGAACTTGCCATGGCATAATATATCGATGCAACAGCCGACGCTGTAAATCTTGCCAGTCAAACGGTCTGCATTTAAATAACATGCAACAACAACAACAACAACAGCACAGTACTGTGCACCTCTCGCATTAAGACAAAACATTGACAATCGCATTGTATGTGAGGGGGCAGCCGCAGTGGCAAGCACAACATAAACTAGCCAACAACAACAAGAACAATAATGATCAGTACGCTTTGACAAGCGACAGTCGCCAACAGAGTTTTGCCCAGGCAGGCGAACTGCCTAAAAGGACAACAAACGAACTGCTCGTAATAATAAAGAAATTGCGCGCCACTCGACCCCTCCCCCTCTCTTCTTTCTCCCTTGTTATTGTGTGCACATTATGCCAACGGGCTACAACAATAACAACAACAACAACAACAACAAAGTCCAACTCCTAACTTCAACTCAAGGCCAGTTTGGAGCCAGCAGCAGGATGATGATGAAGCTGATGCCACACAAGGCAAATAAACCGCTTGACTTTGCCTTGGTCTCTCTGACTCTTGGACTCTTGGCTTGATCGCTTGGACTTCTTCGTCTTTTGCGCTTTTGCGCTTTACATTTTTGCCTTATGTGTGTGAAAAATGCCAATTTTAGAGCAACTTCCAGCACATGCCTACACATATGTGTGTGTTAGTGTCCATCTCTCTCACTGTGTGTGTGTGTGAAAAATTGCCCGTCTAGACAAGCTCAGCAGCAGCTGGAGGAAGAACAACAACAACAATCAAAGCCTTTTGCTAAGCTAATAAAATCGAACTGCGATTGGGGCAAACCGCAGGCCAGGCACAGACTTGTGTCTGTCTTTCACTGCACTTCCATTGGGGGCCTCATGTTGTGTCCAACCTCCCCTCTGAACTCTTTAACCCATTGTTTGTGCAATTTCTTGAGAGGTTTGTTGCAGTAGAGTCCTGAAATATAAAAAAAAATATATTAAAAAAATATTATATTATTTCTCTTTAAGTATTAAGTTTTAAGGTTTTATATAAGGTTCATGATGTCTATCAAATATATTCGATTTCATGCATGTCAACGGGTTAAGGCCAAGTAAAAATAACAAAACCATGCACCTTCTGCCCCTTCTGCCCCTCTTTAAGTGCCCGCTGTGAGTTTAGCTAGAAATAAAAAATAAAAAAATATAAGGCAGAAAGGAGAACTCGAACTTTGCAGAGAGTCTGTGCGGCATTTGGTAGATTAAAAGGCAGCGATAGGGCAACGAGCAAATCGAAAGGCGTCGGCTTGCTTTAAGGGCTCGCTTGTCTGCCCATGACTACATCCCCGCCCGCACCCCCGCACACCCCGTCAAGCCCATCTGTGTTTAGGCATTTGTCATCAACAGCCTGGGCATGTTGTTGTGTGCCGGCATTTTTATTGAATTACAATCGGATTGGATATATATCGCTGTGGTCGAGGAGACTAGGAGCCTAGAAGCCAAGGAGTCCATTGTTCGACAAGGACAACTCACTCCCGAGTCGACTTTAATTAGCCGACTGGCAACAACAACAATGCACTGCAATGTATAAATTTATTATAAAACGAAAAAGAAAAATGAAAAAAAGGTAGAACATACGAATAAAGTGGTGTTCGGGTTGTGTGCTGCCAGGTTTTTACCGTTAGTCTGACCATTTTGGCAACGGGCCGAAACACAAAATCTGACATACTGCATGGCAGGCGAAGCGATGCGGCCAAAATGAAAGCCTAAAAGGCTTTAAACTCCAACTTCAACTCCAACTACTCTACTCTCGTCGGCTTGAGCCGAGCCGGGCCACCGCACAATCAATTCGCGCTCCCAAGGCATTTCAATTGGCCCAGTGTGTGTGTGTGTGTGTGTGTGTGTGTGGAGTGTGTCGCGAATTGCGTATCATGAACCTGGCCAACAGAAGAGACCAAACTCTAACTGTATAACGAACACACTCTCGCAACACTTAACGGGTTTGGCACTCCTCCTCCAGAGCTCAGAGCTTGCATGTAAAAATGAAAAAAAAAAAGCAAAAGCAAAATCCATGCGTATTACACAAGACTAATTGTATTAGGCAGCAGCAGCGGCAACTGCAACTGCAACAGCAACAACTGCAACTGCAACATGAAAATATAACAGAAGCGGTTTAGTTGTGCTTCAAGCTCTCTTAAACTAACTGCAATAGTTGCTTTTTGGAATTCATAAAATCACATAACAGCATACAAATTTGGCATGCGAATTTTTTTTGGCATTAAAGTTAGCCAAGTTTTAGTTTTAGCTGTGGCCTGGGAATTTTACTTTCATTGTATGAGCAGACATTAAATCCTATGCAAATTGTAAGCACATAAAAAAACTGTCATAATTATACCCTTAACCCATAAAATGGCTAAAAAAGGGTATAATGGTTAATCAGCATCAACAGCCATGTCCGTCTGTCCGCCTGTCTGTATTGTGTATCCCTAGGCTGAGTTGAGTGTCAAACTAAGTAAGCTCGAAAGTTGGCTGCCTCAATGTATGGTAGATAACTTATCAGTTGTCTCAAGTTATGAGTGGAAACATATTAAGTTGAGTTGCATGAATAGATATAATAGGCTGAAGACACCTTGTTGAGGGCTTAAACAAGTTTTGAATTATAAGAAACCTAACGAGGTAAACTTTGTGCAAAAGTATGTAACCAAAACACTAAAGCTAAAACACGCGCGCGATTTTAAACGCGTTAAAAACGCGTCATTCCTTGTACCATCCCCATGGCTTCCCACCAGTATATATACCACCCAGCATTCATTTTTAGAGCAGGCTAGTTGGCGCGTTTTTAAACGCGCACAAAACGCGTTGGTTGCTCTTTTCAGTGCTACAATTATATCGTTTTATTTTTTTTTTCTGGCTGCTGGTAATGCGAAATTAACACTTAGCTAGACTCTCAACCCCCTCTACCAGCCAGTATGGGGTTAAGGGTATGTCCTAGTCGTGATTTCTCGACTAGAGTTTTCTTACTTGTTTTACGTTGCATTTTTAATGTCTTTATAGTTAAGATAGATGCGTTTAAGTATCTTACTTTATCGTCTAGTCATTACTACGATCAGTACTAAATCAAATGTGTTGTTTATGATGATAAGTCGTAAAAATTATTTTATAGGTTTATCATCTGCTTCCTTAAGCCTTAGATGCTTTACGTTTTAGGTTTTCACACACAACATATTCAACATCACAACGCAATAATCTTTAGCGTTGCGTGAAGGTCATAAAACCACCTTGCTGGCTATAATTAATAAAAAAGGTTTAATTATGCAAAGAAAAAATACAAATAATGATATAGTAGCATCCATTAAAAAACAATTTTTTATGCAAAAACGAATGCTTGTGATAGGTTTTACAAAGAGTGACAAGTGATTTTTGGATAATCTCTTGATTTCAGAAAGATTTTAATCACTAACAACAAGTACTAATATTCAGGCTGATATTAGTCACACTCTTCGGAACATAACAAACTTATTCTTAATATCAAACTCTTTTGTCATATTATAATCGAGTTTTCGTTCTATAAACTTTGTACATATGTTTTCCATTTGTTTATATCTTGACTAAGCATATAATTTGTTTTCCTTCCAGTATAGTTTTTATTTCTAACGCCCTCAAATGTTCTGCCAAATCGAAAACAACTTTTTCTAAGCACAAGGGCACATAATGTGCATATTAATAGATTTTGCACTTCGATAAGTCTTTCAAATGGCCATAAACTTGGCAAGGCTTTTGCTTACGACAAGTGATCCAGTTATGTGTGTAAGTGTGTGTGTGTGGGTAAAATCTAGAGCGAATATTATGTAAATTTTACGAGCATAGCTGCACAATGATAAAATAAACTTAAAGCGAAGAAGAGCAACAGAAAGCAAAAACCTGAAGCTAATCCTGTGTGCAGCCTACGCGCATTGCAAGCTGCTGTTGCTGTTGCTGCTGCCGCAAACCGTTAGACACAAAAAGTCGTCCAGTCCAGGTGTCCCAAAGTGTCGAACTGGCCAAGCGGCTTGCTGCTCGTTGGGTTTTTAATTACCAAACAGTGCGTAGAGAGAGCCGCGTTTGAAACGCTGCCGACGTCAGGCAAATAACGGCGAAGTGGTGCCAAAACAGGATCAGCGCCACATGCAAAATTAATAAGCCAGAAGAAGAAGAAGACAACAGGGTATTTGAGTGCTAAAGAGAGCAAGTGAGATAAGAAATATTGTTGTTGTTGTTGTTGTGTTTGGTGCGTAAGCGTCTTAAGTGCCTAAAGCGGCTGGTGGCAGCTGGCTTAAAATATTGCTCGCCACAATTGCATAATTTATGCGAAATTTATTTAATCTATTAGACGCACTGACCCGCAACGGGAGATGAAGATACTACCTATACAGAACGACTCAAAAAAAAAAAAAAACTAAAAGCGGCAGCAAATGCAAAAGAAAAAGAATAAACATAGACGGCTTTTATATTTTTTTGCATTTTGCCGTCCACATGATAAATTGCATGTCTAACTGCATGTGGCAAATTAATCATATTTATTTGTTGTCTACTTTTGCCTGTTGTCTGTTGTCGGTAAGCGTGTCTGTTTGGTCTTCCGCTTTGTCGTTCAGTCGTTCGCTTGATCGTTTGTTTGTTTGTTGCATTTCGTTACACATGAATTTTGCTATGGCTTTTAAGCCAAACGCGCGTTTATTAAGCCAACTGTGTGTGAGAAGTTGTTCCCCGTTGTTGTTATTCTCGGGCATTGATGGAGCGCATGCCAAATTCTGTTGAGATTGATGATGGCATCGCTGACACTGCCGCTGCGCGGTCATTGCATTGATTGCCAGCTATTCAAAGCGAATTTTTGAAAAGAATCACAAAAGACTTAGGCAACAAACTTGCAAACCAAATCAAACTTTTCATTGTATGCAAACATGATGTAAGAAGCATAATATTCAAATTCAAAAGAATATGGCTCGAACATTCAATTGTTCTGTGGAGAGTGGAGGCGAGTCGTTGACCGTGTGGCAGAGGCGTTTGGCTTTTATTATTTATGCAGAGCAAGTTTTTTGGTAATTGTGGCAACAGCTTTATTTACATTTAACAGTCAAAACGAAATGCGAAATAGTTTTAAGTGGATTGGCTTATGCCCCAAAGTCAATGACATTGCATAAACAAGAAGAGAAAGAGATAGAAAGAAGCAGCAGTTAAACTGTAATGAAAGCAAAAGCAACGACTATCATATACACTTCAAGTGTAAGCCTTAAATAAATATTTAATACTTTAAGTTCTTGAGTAGACATATCATAAAAGAAAATGAAACTTTACTGCGTTTCAAGTATCATATAGGGGAAACTCTCCTCAGATGACCAGCATAAAAAGTGTGTAATAAAATAAATTGAAGGCGTCTGCCTATTTCAAGTATGTATCTACACACACACACACTTAGTTAGAGATGATTTGAGTAGAGTTTCTTAACTACTAAACAACTTCCCTACGGATGCGGTCATAAAAATGTGCTCATTATTTGTTGTAAGCGCTTTTAATGACAATAATAACAGAGAGCCGCTGAGGTGTGAGTGTGCATGTGTGTGTGTATGTGTGTATGGGGAGGAGTAACAACAAGCATAACACTTAATGTCATATAGTTTTTTATGTCTATTATTTTGGGTTTTTTGTCGGACGGCGGCCTCTTTAATTAGAAGCAAACAAAAACAGACAGAAAAAAAAGGGAAAAAAACTTCACACTGTTTGCCTTTCAACACTTCATCAGCCGTTTGCCAGACATATATAATTATATATATGCCGTACTTAGTTAGTGGAGAGTCTGAGCAGTCTTCTGGCTGTTTAATGAACGTGCAATGAAAACGCTGCATTTTATGGCACGATAAAATCAGTGACAACAAAAAAATCTTTCTAATTAATTTATTGAATTGCACAAAAACCAAAGCAGGCCAGCTCTTACAAACAAGAAATGCTTGAAAAATGTTGCTGGTGAAATGGGAACTGGAAATTGGCGAACTTGCGAATGTTTTAGTTAGAGTTCGTGTCTTAAGTCTTTTGATATGCCTGCCCGGCGGCTGCTTATCAAAACATGTATGCGTTTGATGGCCAAATTACATGGCCATGGCCAAGGGTAGGTAACCTAACGTATCGCAACGTAACCACAAAAAGAGTAGCGCCCGCCCGTAATTGAAAAGAAATGCCCAAGATGCATATCCATCCAGACCGAGGCAAAGGCAGGAATGCCAACAACAACTCAGAGACGAGAGCGCAACAAAGGCGGGCAGAGAAGTTAGAATTGTAAAGCCCACTGCGGTGGCCAGTTGCCTGGCGGTCAAAATCAAGCAAACTGCAATTTGCTTTGCCCATGCTGCAGATCGAGGCAAATCTCTCTTGCAAAAGATCCAAGATCCAGGAAGCAAATAATTTTAGCCGTCCAAATGGTTTCGCTTTTTTTTTTCCTTAACTTCAAGGGCAATTCCAAACGCCCCAAACGAACCGAACCAAAACTCTGAATTGGATTGTTTCGGTTTTGGTTTTCTTTGGCTTTGGCTTTCGTTTGATTTGCATTTTGCTGGCATTTTGAATTGGCTTAGATGATGTGTGGGAATGGCCAGAACTGCGATCTGCGGTTTTATAATCTACAATCCCACTGCACTGCAACACAAAGAGATCTAATCGAAATTGTATTGTGAATGATTGGGCTTCGAGTTATTAGAGATTGTTATTGTTGGCAATGGAAGAAGCTATGCAAAGTGAGAGTGAATAGAACCCAAGACTTGTTTGTACTCAAACTAAGTCTGGCAAATCGTTAAGCTCAATTAAATGCACAAATTTCAGTTATTTAGAGCTTCGAACATATCATGTTTGAGAGTGTGATTATATAGTCCGAATGCAATTTGTGTTAGAATTTCAATTAAAATGTCGCCCAGACGACGACGACGACGGCAATTAAAACCAAAACGAAATGCTGTTAACAATGCCGGCTGGCTTGGCATGTCCAAAACGGTTATTAACGTGGCCAGCAGCGATGGTTAGCGAAGCATTTCAGCCAAAACGGCCAACATAGAGAGAGATAAACGAACAGGCATTAGAGGCAACAACAGCAACAACAAACAAAACGCGAGACAAATGTTGTTTCAACAAGTTTGTTGTACAAGAGATGGCCGGCGATGGCCATCCGGCCGTGCCTGACCCGGGCCATAAACTACGCACTATCAAGATGCGTGGAATGGAATGTCCATCGAAAGACCCACAGACCCAGTTGAACAATTATAAATCATGATGCTCTTGTCGCACTCAACGCTTTGCTTCTCCTCTCCACGCTCTCCACACTCCGACTCCGGCTCCAAATAATAATGTCAATTTTGCAGGTGTGGGCCAAAGCCAAGCTGATTCTTTGCCTGCTAGCCACAGTCTACAGACTGTCGTCTGCAGTTGCCTAGACTCTAGACTCTCGACCACATTTGGGCATTTGCGTCTGCAGCTGATCACCGCTTCGTCCCCAGACTAAACAAACGCCCACGGGCCCGTTTTGGTCATTGGGCCGCTTCGCTGCGCTGCTAATTCAACGCAAATCGCAAATGACCAAAATAAAATATTGCGGCCTCGAGCTTAGCTTCCCCATACACAAACATATAGTCACCCATATGCAACATGCAACATACAAATGCGCAAGAAAAGGAGTTGCATACACGTATGCAATAAATTTAATGCCTTGGCAACGGTCACTTGGTCACGCGGTGGCTTCTCTCTCTCTAAGCATCTCTGCATTTCCTGTTGCTGTTTGCAAATGCACTTAACAAAATCATCTCAAATCGACCTTAAAAAGTTGTAAAGTACTTTATGATGTAAAATGTATGTAAATACTTTGTGTGAAAAATAATGTGTTGTGATGGAAAAATCTAAATTTGTTTCACATATTTCTTTGTATGAACCTCTATAAATTCTATATAAGATATCCTTGGCAATGGAAATTATCAAAAATCCATATCATTTAAGATTTATTTTCAACAATATTTTCGATAATCTTGTCAGATGTTTGATTAAAATTAATCTTTGTAAACAAAAAATGTTATAATTTTTTTAGGAAAACATATTTTGTACATCTTCATGTTTTTTTTAAAACTCATATCATTTAAGCAAAGTCTTCAGACAGCTTAATTTTATAAAACTGTAAGCACTCAGTTTATACACATATTTTTTCCGAGTGTATTTTTGCATATACCACAAAAGCCACAACTCGCACTTAAAGTGCATGCGTCGCTTTAAACACCTTTGTGTTGTGTTGTTGGCCTATTCTTTTGTTTGCGGCGCTTCAGTTTATTAGTAGAAAAGCCGCAAAAACCGCTGGATCGTCTAACTGATTTATGTATGTACACTGACCCACCAAAGCTTACCTCAACTTTTTCCCCTCTATCTTTTGATTAAGTGTCTTCCCCTCATCTCTCTTGCGTGCTCGTAATTAGCAATTGGGTCGCAGTTCAATAAGGTCGCGCCGAGCCCAAGCCCAGGCCCAACAACCATAACCTAACATTTGGACACGCTCAAGCTGAAATCGGCGTTTGATTAATGTTGCAGAGAACTAAAGAACAGCTTGAGCTATTTGGTCTGTCCGTTCATCTGATCGTCTCTCTGGGCCAGCCATATCGCATTACACGGCCAATAAGCCGAAAGCATTGGTATTTTTTGTGTGTCATCGCTGCGGGGCGGCCATTTGGAAATGTGTCAGCCCGAATGTTCATCATGGTAAATATCTTTTTTGATAAATGATTAGCGACAACTGCCGAAAACAACAACAACAACAACACCACGCAGCTTAGTCTCTCTGCCTACGTCTTTGATTCTATCTGTTGATAATTTGCTGTGCAGCATTTCTCCATTTGATAGTGTGGCATTAACTGCAGGCAACAATTTTATTGCCAATTAAGCATAAGAAGGCAATACACACACACCAACACACACACACACAGATCATGGCCTGCCATTACATTAGGAGAAATGCAATTATACGGCGTGTTTGGATCCCAAGACAAGTATTCAGGCAGCAACAGTTGCTGTTGTAACAGCAGCTGTTGGTAGTTAATGTATTTAATTGCAAATATGGTAAGAGCAATGCGTTATATAGACAACACTTTCACACCAAAATGGTCAAGCAACAAACCAGACAACTAAACAACAACTTGCAACAACGGGCAACAAGTTAGATTGTTGCAGCTAATAAGTTTGGACTTATAGATGCCCTATAATCATTCAGTTAATATTTAATTGTGAGAATTATATAAAAGCAAAGTTTTTTAGTATATTTATGTCTTTCTTAGATGTAAAGTGCAGTTTCTCAAAGCAATTATTTGCCATCTTTCTTTAGAGTGAGTTGCGATAGAATGTTGCATAAACTGTTCTCGTAACCGAAACTAATAGTGTTTATTAAAGTTTTTCTCATAGAATGCATCTGTTGCGCGTAGATTAGAAAACTTTGTATTGCTGTGAAATATGCTGCATGAAATACACTAAGAAAAATCTAACGTGTTGCGAGTTGATTTGTAGAAAGATTCTTGTTAAGTTGATTGAAATACTTCAAAGTCTGATTGAAGCTATGGGTATAAAAGGATTGAAAGTTAACAGAAAACATGAATATTTAACATATGAAAAATATTAAAAAATATAACAACACAAAGTTAACACTAAAACTGAGCTTTAATATAAGTTTTTGTTGTTAAAAACTTAATTTTTCTTTTCCCACATTGTTATAACATATTTTTCGAAGGCAACTTTAAGTGCAACAGCAGCTGCTGCTTCTGCAACATGTTGACTGCCAATTAGACTGCCTTGGCATTGAAACAGTTGTGGTACCACAGGTGAATGCCATCTGGTTAGTGTGTATGAAGAACCGCAGATCCAATGGCTAATAAGTTCTGTTAACTGCTTGTGCCTTGCGTTTAGTTGCAAATTGAATTAATTTTTATGATTATAGGTAAAGGTATTTAGTGATTATGCTGCTGCTGCCTCAGTTACAGTTATCCAGCTCAAGTCTGCAGCCACCCAAAACTGTAAACGCATTTTTCACAAATTACTTTATAAGCATAAAGAAAAAAAAAAAAAAATACAAAACATAACAACTACAACAGCAAACAAACAATGCAGCAAATTGGCTGCATCTCCCTTTCGTTCAGGCTTTTAGCGGTAAATTGCAGCTCCCACTTTCAGGTGCTGCAGTGGTTGCATCTTCTTCTTCTGATGTGTGAGTGGCATAGTGGCATGTGGGGAAGCCAGCTCAGCTGGCATAGCATATTTGTGCCTCAGCAATTTGGTTTACCCACAGCGGAAACTGACAATTTAGCAAATGCCACCGCGTAGCGCCGCCAAGCCAAAGAATGTGTGTTTGTTGCCTGCCACAATGCTTGAATGAATGTATGAATAGATGACTAAGTGAGAAAGTGCAATGAGTGTAGGGGCGATTGTTGGGGGAGTGTAAGAAAAGTGCAGCATTCGATTCAGCGGCTGAGCGAGTGACTAAATAATAGACAAGACTGCAAAATGAGGCACTTGTGGGTGGATAAAATTTATGCAAAATGTAAAAATCAAAAATTATATATGTTTTATCAGAAGAGATTACAATAATACAAGCTACTTACATTTTTAGAGATATTAACGCATGAAAAGTATTAATCTGAATATATTGTTTGCCCATAAATATTTTAAGATTTTCCATAAAGTTTTTATAGGATATCTCGAAATCGAACCCCTTCTATTTAAACACTCGTTGTTGTTATTGTTCCTGAGGCATATGCAAATTGAGCTGAGTAACTGATTCTTCGATGCTTTTGGGTAACTGATGCCATGTCATGCAACATTTGCATGTGGCTGCCACATGAGATCAGCTAAACAGTCAACATTTACAGCTGTTATAGAAGAAGCATCACGCTTTTATAGCTGTGTTTTGTTTATAGCCAAGTGCAAGTTCAAGACACATACTCGTATGTACAATGCTGTTGGACACTGTTGTTGTTCTGTTGCCGGTTTACAGTTGTGTTTTGGCTTAGCTGTTTTTCTTTTTCTTTTTTTCTTTATATGTGTGCCCTCATGTCTAAACTGTTGTGTAATTTAATTAGCCAGCTGCGCATACTGTTCACAACAAAGTGGAAGTCGGTGCACATTTACCGTTCGCATCTTTTGCATCTCATGCTTTGGGTTGCACACGGTATAAAGAGAGACAGACTGGTTCACGATCTGGCCAAGAGCACACACTGCATTCTCATCGTCTTGGTCAATTAATCATGCGTCTAATTTAAGCGACCGTGTCGTCATTTGCCAGTAGTTGGAGGCATTTGGCATTGGCATTGGCATTAGCGTTGAGTTTGAGTTTGAGTTTGGAGTTATGTGTAGCAAATGTAATTCAATTCATTCCCGCCTATTTGGCCTTAATGCGCTGCCATTGATTTGGCCGACAGGCCTTGCAGCATCACAATTTTCCGGCCAGATGAACCGGCCATGACTGAAATCTTTCAGACTGATGCAATCAGTTGGCAAAATCTATAAATGGCAGACCCGCAATTGCGTCATTTCAAACAATTAGCAAACAAAAAACCAGACGCTCATAATGACAGCCAAAGCAGAAGACCAAGACCAACAGAGATGGATAGATTGAGAGAGGCTGAAAAAGCAAAAAAAAAAAACGATAAACTGACAGCAATTTTGTAGCATTTGTACTGTGGTTCGTATGCAACTGGCGGTCACTGTAAATGCCAAGGCATGTTGCATGGACAGATGGGTTGCATCGTTGTCTCTGACAAAGCAACTTTCAAGGATGAGTTGGAGTCGAGCTGCAGCTGCTGAGGTGACATCATTGCTGACATTGCTGTTAACTCTTAAATCACAGCTGTAAGAAAAAATCATTAAATTTTTATTGTTTGGCTATTTTTGCTTGAATTAAGTGGCATTTGCATATTAAATGCAACATTTTAATTGGTGATTAATAAAAAGATTTTTTTTTTAAAAGCACAATTTTTAATGCTCAATAAATATGAAGTATCCATACTTAATAATCATATACTCATATTTCTGAAGAGACTTCTTCGGTGAAAATTCTTTAAACTGATTTTATGATGGCTAAAAACAAATTGGCATTAAAAGTGTTTAATATATTCATGAAATAGCCTACAACTATTTGCATAAGTTTTCTAGAACTGTTCTTTTTACTTCTCTAACTCGGAAAAAATGTTAGTTAAAACTTTTTATGCTGATTGCCTTCATGTAGTTTTGTTTTTATTGTAACTGTCACTGTTATTCCAAGTACTGTTAGTGTTATTTTCGCTGTTAGTGCTACCATACATAGGACTGCCTTTTGGCCACTGTTAACGCTGCTGGATGCGATGACGAGTGTCCAAAGTGCCTGTTTAATACGGTTACAACGACTGCAACGAGCATAATAACACAGTAGGTAGTCAAGTTTTTTTTTTTCTTTTTATTTTACACTTGAGTTGGCCCACAGGCTAGAGGCTACACCGGAGGCAAACTGTTGGAAACTAAGCACTTAACAATTATCACATTTGTGGCCAGTCCGAGTCCATAAAAAAAAGGCGACGTCTGCAATTTGACGCAATACCAGTCTGTCTGTCCGTCATTTTGAGTGTTTTCCTTTTTTTTTGCAGTCGTCTTTTAGTTGAATTTACTGTGGCAGTGGCAGCTAAACAAGTTTGTTTATTGACTCGCCCACTTTGATGAATTTACGCGGTAACATTGACACATTGACACTGCTTAGCATATGCAACAAAAAAATTGGAAAGCATTAGCACATGGACCCCCAATGTGTGGACAACACCCACTTGGCATTGGCTTGAGCATGGCTTGGGGGCGGGGGGGGGAGGCACAACGGCGCTGACCCCCTGCCCAAAGCGACGTTTTCTAATTTATTTTTTATGCACAGCCGTTAAGTGTAATTGGTCATTGCGAGAGAGAGAGAGAGAGAGAGAGAGAGAAAGAGAGCGCCGCTAACCAGTCAACAGTCAGTCAGCTAGTTGCAACTGCAACATGTGATGTGTGGTTGTGACTGTGACTGCAACTGCAACTGTTGCGGCTTTGGGGGAGCCAAGTAAATTACCAGTATTTCCTGTGGCCAGTGCGAGTGCTGCCTGGGCCAAGATTGATGATAATCGTGCGTCGTGTGTGTCAAGATTGCTGTTGTTATTGTTATTGTTGTTCTTGGCAATTTGTTGCAAAATGCGATAACAAAACGCTATCAGCTGACGCAGCAGCAGCAGCAGCCGCAGCTGCAACATCAACTGCTGTCCCCCCTATCCCCATCATAACTGTGAGAGTCCATCAGAGGTTTAAAGTTAATGCCCGCTGAACAAATCGCTTCAAGTGCTCAACTTTTGAGTAGCCTCAGCGGGGGGCAGACTAGGTGGCGGGTGGTTGCACATGTTTACCGTTCGCTGCACATTAAATTTAGTTTTTTCTTTTCTACCACTGCCAACCGCCGCTAGGCCTAACACTTTGGCAAAAAATGAAGAAAAACTCCACATACAAGTATATAAAAGAAAAAAATAAGACCTGCAGCTCCTTTGGCAGCCGAGCGAGCGAAATGCAAACGTGACTCGGTTTGGACAGCACAGACGTTGAGTCAGACAATTGCATAATCTTGGCCAGCCAATTGCCAATTGCCAATTGCCAATTGCAATTGCACTTGCAATGCATAGAGAACAACAACGACGCCAATGTCCAATGTTCCAATGTCCTGAACAACGCCACACACAACGCGCCAAGGCTTGGCTTTAGAACATGGCTTGAACTGTGTTCTTGTGAAGGTGAGGTAGCGGAATGATGACGGGGTGCAGTGGTGGGCGGTGGTTTGGCTGTAGGTGCTGAGAGATGGTGGATGATGTCTTGCCACCTTTCACGACTGTTCGCTGACTGCTGTCCGTTTGGCTTCTTTAGCTGGCGATGACTGCAAATCGATGCCATTTGCATGGCAATGATTTGAATTTGTTGGCTTTGACTGTCTGTTTGGCGTGGCTTGTAAAGCATTTGCCACTTTGACTATATACCCTGTGCAGTTTTTCGAATGGGTTTGTTTCGATGGGGTGTGCTAAAAAAAATAAAAAAAAAAAATAAATAAATAAATAAAAAAAAAAAAGGAAAAAAAAAATATGTTGATATTGAGTTTAGTTTCAGAAACGTTTATATATATTTATTTGATTGAATTAAACTTATGGTCTAAAGTTTAGTTCACAAACTTAATTGATTTAAATACATAGCCTTTTAGAGGCCATCATTCAAGTCGTACTTACTCATCATTTCCCTTGTGGTCTTATTGATTTGTGCATTCATTTGATTGTGCGCGCGCATTTGTTGCCAAATTGTTTGGAAAACTGTGCAGCGCCAAATGTCGTGGCTGTTGATGTTGATAGGGAAGTCGAAGGAGTCAGGAGCCAGGAGACATAACACAGTCGGTGGACAGAGGCACATGCAGAGTTCCAGTGAGTGAGACAGTGGCTGAGTGCTTGGATGATGATGATTACGATACGAAGATGATAATGATGTTGCTGTTGTGTTTTGGCAACTAACCCTGACCCACCAACAAAACCTCTCTCTATGTTGTGCTTTTCTTGAGAATTTCGCTCCGGGTCATTTTCATTTTAATGTAATTTCTTTTAAATTTATTGTTAATGGAAATTTATGCTTTGTAGCAGTTGCACAAAGAACTTGCTTTGTCTTCGAGCATGTGTGTGTGTGTGTGTGTGTGTGTGTGTTGAGCATGTTCATGCATGCTGCACGTTTTCTTGATTTGTCATGTTGCAGGTTAAATGCTAATGGCACCTTCTTTTGATTCCGATTCCAAGAAGTCTGCCCGAGTCAAGCGGCATTTGGTGATCTGTTGCCCGTCCGGCTGTGGCTGCCACAAATTGGCTCTTGTTCTACACATAACAAGCGCCAAAAAAATAACATCGAAAAAACCGAACCTTTTAAGCTGTGGTCATGTGCTCCTTCCTCGCACACGAGATGTGGGTTAAGTCGTTTTCAGATTGTATACGATACATGCATGCATGCGCTCTATGGCTAGAATACCTAAAGGTTTTGCGCAGATTCGCCACGATTCCCACGAGCCAAAGTGGGGCCATAAAAATTGTGTCAAATAAATCGTAATCAACGGCAGCAGCAGCACCAGTTGATATAGTCTGCTTATAATGCTATGCCTCTACTCTTGCCCATTTCTATTGCCATTGAGTTGTAAAAATTCAATAAAAATGCCTTTTTCGCTGGCAATTAAAGTTGTGTGCGCTCCAAGTGCAAAAATCAAAAGACTGAGGCGACAAACTTGCATGACAGCGTTCTAGTGGCAGTCGTACAGTGGGCAAAATGTGCATATTTTCAGTGACGTTTGAAACTTTATGTTCTTTTAAAATGTTTAACAAAAAATGCTGTACTAAAATGTATTGGGTTATGATAATGGTTAATCTTATTGCTATTCATTTTTGTTTCTTATTGTTTTAACAACCGCCTTGTGCAAAAGATATCTTGACTTCATAAAATATTCAATCTCTGATTTTCAAGGCAATAAAAAAGTTGTTAAAAGTTTACAAACTCACTTTTCATCATAAATGGCAACTGATTTATCAATAGTGCAGTTGCTAACTGCAAATACAGGGCCCCGAACGCGTTTCACTTCAGTTATTGTCAAGAAGAGCAGAAGACAGAAAAGCGGGGGTTGGATGACGGCGAAGGCAACACAGCCAGACAACATTTCCTGCTGTGTTGTAAAATGGTTTTGCTAGAAATACGACAATGAGAATCTCTTCTTAGCTGTTGTTGTTGTTGTTGCAGCACCATTGCTTTATTAAGTGGTCAACACTGTGGCTGTACGTGGGCGTGACGGCTTTTGCAGCTCTAAGAATTCAGTTTCAATTCGAGTTCATTTTCCATTTTCATTGCATTTGGCTGGAGGTACAAATCAATGGGCGGTTGTCGTGTCTGCGCGTAATTTGGAACATCATCAAGCACTTAGAAGTCTGCGGTATCCGTTCTAACGATGCCGCTGATGTACTCTCTCCCGTTCCCGATCTCCCTCTCAACCTCCTCCAACCCGTTTACCCAATTGTTTTTAGGCGCCGCATGCATTACGCCCACCTTGACAAAGCCGATTAAATTACAAGTACACCCAATGCCAAGTGAAAATGTGGCAAAGTCAAGAAGCTGTCTTTGTTGTTGTTGAAATGCAAGTAGACTGTGTTGCTGATTTAATTGCCATGCAATTGCCATTTCCTAGTTTATTGTGTTCTGTGTTCCCATTGTCGACGACTTTTATTCACTCTCTCTCATTTGTCAGCTAATTAAAACCAAATTTTAGTGTTGTTTTGTTTTCTCTCATTACTGAGCTTAATAGTGCCTAAGATTTGTTGAGCATGGGTTGCCAGAAGAGTTTGTGGAGCTCCATAAACATACATATTGTTAAAATCTTTATCCAAGCCAGATATGTTTCTAAAAGATATATTATAAAGCTTAAAAGGTTGAACATCTTAGATGTTATTTTAATCCGTTCGAAATCTATGCTTTTGCTTTAAGCTCTTCTTCTAACATTAGAAAATACACTCAAAAAAAAAATCAAGAATTTCAACCTTAAAACACCACTTTTCGGACTTATTTCTCGTGCGAGACCGAAAATTCTTAAATCAAGTATAAAACGTTCTAAACGTTCTAGATCGGGGATTCTTAATTTAAGAACGTTTTAAGTATGAAATGAACTTATTTTAAGATTTTTAATTTTAATTTAAGTTCATTAATTTCTAAAAATAAGTATTTTGTTGTTCTGGATTCTAGAATTTGTGTACTTAAACTAAGTATGATAATACTTTTTTCAAGTACATATTGCAGTAGTTTATTAAAGCTCGATTTATTAAAACTTTTTTTTTTTTGCTAAAGCTTCCAATCCTCCTCATGTCTTAAATAGAGATGTCGGGAAGAAGAAAATTAAGAAAATGCCATTATAAATTTATTTTTCACTTACCGTGACGGTGATTTGACCTGAGACCTCTTGTGCATGCGGCGAATGTCTTATCTGTTGAGCAAGATCCGTAAACATTCCTATTGCAGCTAATGGATATTTTAAGCTAACTCGCTGTCTTCTTTTGGAGAGTGCCGTTACATTTTGTGTATGGAGGCGATTTTGTATACATTCTTTTTTTTTGTATATATAAGTATTTCGTACTTATATTGCTTAAATTTTCTAATTTTAAGGTTTTATTTTCCTGTTAATCTCTGTTCAAAATAGCAACAGAAATATAAAAAAAAAAAAAAAAAAAAAAAAATAGAAATTATAAATGCCGTGGGTGGGATTCGAACCCCACTTGAATCAAGAACTTTTGATCTCGTTTCAGTATTTCTGGAAATATACTTGATTCAAGTCCACTTATACTTATTTAAAGAATTTTGTACTTGATTTAAGTATTTTTGAACTTGTTATGAGGCTTTTAAGAAAATTTATACTTAATTCAAGTTTATTTGGGTAAGATCAAGATTTTGATTCTTAAAATTTCCTTTTAAGTACGTTTTAGACTTATTTTAAGAATTCTAAGTTCGAATCGTACTTAAAAATTTTAGTACGAATCGGGATAATTCTAGAATAAAAATCTAGAATTTAGAACGTCATTTTTTTTTCTGTGTACAGAAAGTAACGACTTCTCATTAAAAATCTCCGTAAAATTGCTGCAAAATAAAAAGCTTTTTTTTAAGTATTTCTGCGTCTATTAAACAGCTCTAAAGCTTTACATCTTTACCTTTATCTCAGTGCTTTGATTTCGCTGACTTCTAACGAATTTTATTAGTTTTTTTGGGGATTTCTTTGACTTGTTTGTTGTGACTGCTGTTTGTTCTGCTCTTGTATTTGATTTCCTTTTGCTTTTTATGTTCCACTCACATTTAATTGGCAGCATTTCTAGTGAAATGGTTAATGCACGCTGCCTGCTACATTAGTGGCTAGATTAAGTACTTAAGCCACATTATTCAAATTACTTGGCAATGGCGATGGTGCTGATCAGTCTGATCAGACTCAAAATGAGTGTTCTCCTTTTTGACCAAGAACATTTAAGCTGATCATTTTGCCAGCACATGTTTTGATGGCGTAGAGGGGAGGGAGGGTAATACGATTTTGATTACTGGTCTGCTGTTGCAGTTTAACTTTGTTGCAGCAACATGAGCATCAGCATCAACATCAACATGACCATCAGCATCAGCATCAGAATTATGCCAAAACGAATGCCTAACACGCCAGACCCGACCCCAAACTAAACCAAATCACTGTGTGAGTATGTCTCGAACACAACTCAAAAGACTGCTGACGAGCTGACAAGCTGACCGGCTTTAACTTGAGTTTTGGTGCTTGGACTTGAACTAACTGACTTGACTCTCTGGGCTAATGCCAGGTTTTTGCTTTTTTTTTATGGTATTCATTCTCTCTGGCCAGACCCGGCGGGGGCACATTGCAGACACATGCATGGCGGAAACGGTAATGTTAAAATTGTTTTGACTATTAGATGCCCTGCAAACATGTTGAGTGTAGAGTTTTTAGTGTACTTTAGTTTGGGATACGTGTAAATGGGAGAATAACCTATGAATTTTATATAAAAATCTATGATTTCTGGTGAAAAAAAAAAAAAAAAAAAAAAAACAAATAATTTCATTCATTTTAACTTTTTTTTACTTGAATCTCTTAAGTCTCGTCACAAACACATTGTTTCAACTACAACACTTAAACAGTCTTCAGAACATTTTGGCTAATGGGTATCAATAGCAGCCCTGCGGCTTTATTAAGCGTGGCACTAAAAAGTAATAAAAAAAAATGCGAAAGACTTAGGCAACGAACGCGCTCTACTTCCATAGTAATTATGAGGCAATTGTTTAGTGTTTGTACGCCAATCGCTGAGCTGTAAGCGTTTAAGTTCTCTACTCGTCTGCTGTAGCAGCTCCCTGCTGAGCTGAGCTCCACATCAATGTCCACACTGTTGGACATTGGAGGCGTTGCCTGGCTGAGCATTTTGGTTTAGTTTGGCCCGTTTACACCACGACGACGACGACGACATGCTAGCCCACTTTCAGTGGAAAAGTTTATGTAGTTGTATAGTTTGTAGCTGCAGCAATTTAATTTCCATTTTTTGCAATTTTTTTTTTTTTTATAGGCGCACACAAGGTACACTGCTCGGAGGATCAGATGAGGGTAGACATTGGCCTGCCGGCGGAGGCAAGTAGCGAGGAACGGCCACAGATCTACTTGGAGGGTCTCAAGGGTTATCCGGATGTGCGCTGTCAGCCCGAGTTGAATGGCGCTCTCGCCGTCTTTCGTCTATCGCTAAGCGATTTTTATGAGTGTGGCGTGACACGAATGGTCAACCAGTTAACGGTATGTGACCCTTGGCTCTCTCTCCAACTTGAGTACATAATAAACCCCCCATTCTCTCTTTCCACTGCAGGGCAAAAAGGTGTATTACCATAAAATCATCATTGAATCGGCCAACAGCAAGGAAATTGTGAGCGTCAAATGTATTACCACAAGTGGTCCGGTCTATAATGTCATGATGAATGGCACAAATGCCGAACGCGATCAGACCCGCGTCGTACTCCAGGAGCAACAGCAGCCACCATCGTCTGGTTCATCCCAACATCATGGTCTGGTTAGACGCGATGTGCTGCCAGCGGGCTTTCAGGAACCAGAGTAAGTATTTCGCCGCAAATTTTTAATTGCCCCATCAAAATGCAACGTCCTCAAACTACTATGCAACTATGCATAATATTTTCTGTGCTTTTATGCGCTATCTATGCAAACTTTATGGCATATTAAATGCTTACTGCCCACAGCTTATAGTCGCAATCTCAGTTCCGGCCCTCTCTCTCTCTCTCTCTCTCTCTCTGTGCTTTGCGACCATAAATCAAATAGATGCTTGGCTCGGCCCATTACTAGCCGGTAATTAGCCGTCAAATCGATGCCACCACCACAGTCAATTTAATTGCTGGGCGTGTCTAGGCCAAACAACGACCAGCCAACGACCAGCGGACAAAAAGTACCTAATCATAAAGGGCGCATTACAATGTTTGTTTATTCTGCCTTTTTTTTTGCCCTTTAAATAGACTCATAAAAGCCAAATGGACAAGGGAGTTTATTTGTTTAGTGCTATATTCTAGCAGGGACTACCGAGTTGAGAAAGAAAAATTCCTAGGGAAAAATTAAATTGAATCAATTAGCGTTTTCTTAAAGTTAAACAGCAAGAGTTCAACAAAGTTATCAAGTAACTGTTATAGCTAAAGCCATAATATTTGTAGCCACATACACCCTACTCTTTTTTACACGGTTTTTTTTACACGGTTTTGAAGTTACACGGTTGAAAAATTTTTCAATTTTTTTCAAATTTTTTTTTTTTATCTAGTACGGTTTTGTAATTATGTTTGTTTTTTACAACACTTGGCAAAATTGCTGAAATGAACATACATAGTAATAACTGGGGAAATCCCTTATTCGAAATTTCTTAAGGCGCGTTTACAATGTCAGCGTGAGATTGGAAAATGTTTTGTCTCTGTCTGCACACATATTTTTCACATAAGTTCTATAAAAGATTTCTTAATATAAAAAGTCGACGGCGCAAGACCTTTCGGAAAGTAGTCCGACAGTTCAAAACTCTATTACCGGAAGACACTCACCATTGGATTTGATGAATATCTCCAGTGGTGATACCGCCTTTAGTCCAGATCGTCGCAAACAATTGCTCTTGTTTTCAAGTAGCAACTAATAATTATGTAGCTATGTAAATATTTTTTCTTTATTTCCATTATAATTTGTCTGTGCTTTAATTCTGGACTAACAGATTCCAATATGAATTATGTATTTTAAGTTTAAATGCTCATTAAAATGCCATATGAACATACAATTTGTATGAAATTTTATAGCTTTCAACTTTTTTTACACGGTTTTTCGAAGTAAATATAGTTCTTTATTTCATCTTACACGGTTTTCAAATCACATGGAACGTATCCCCCGTTTTACTATAGGAAACGCCTCTTTTTTTACACGGTTTTTTTTTACACGGATTTCTGCGGAACGTATCTACCGTGTAAAAAAAGAGTTGGGTGTACATATATGTTAGATGTTAGTAAGTGCTACTTAGACTCCCAAGACGGTGAGACATTTTACTACTTTGTATTTTTTAAAGCTTAACAGCAAGAGCTTACAAGAGTTTCTGTGCTAATTGCAAGCAGAATAATGCGGTTCCATAAAAAGGTCCTAACTGGATACAATGAACTAGTTCTTTTCAAGTTGCTAGCACACATTTCCCTGGTTCATTCACCGTCAAATATTTTATTGTGGAGGTTAAAGCTTACCGTAGACTACGCCTAAACTCACCTTCTAACGAATTGATGCAATATAGTTTTAAAGGCTTTGCTTTACAATTGGATGCCCTTAACAAGAAGTGTTCTTTCCCACGTTTATTCAGTTAGATAAGCAATCTAAGTATCATAAAGTCATAAAATAATCTCTAGTGCATTTGTTCATTAACGTGCCACGTAAACACATTCTTTAGTGTATGTCTTAATTATGTTTTATATTTCATTCGTCAGAGATTTGGAGATAACCACCTCGTTGACAAAACGTGCACCGGAACCGCGTCTCTCCATTGGTGTTAGCCAGGATGGACAGAAATTTACCAGAGATTTAACCGTCAAGTCTGTAAGTATACAATTTGTTGTTCTTCTACACACTTAGAGTTTCGATTTTTATTGCTGCAAATTGGTCTAATGAACTTGTAATTTCGCTTTTGAAAGGGCACACCGCTGACCATGGAAATCAACTTGGATGAGGATTCGGCGCCGGTTTATGGCTTGGGCGTCAATTATTTGGATGTTACCGACACGCACACCTCCTCCGAGACGCTAATCTTTAAGGGGTGCGTGCATTCGTCATGATCAATTATCGTTACAAACTCAACCAGTTTGTTAATCTGTTCTCTTATCCCATGTTCTTTTATCATCCATTTGCAGTTGTACTGTGGATCCATATCTGTTTGAGAACTTTAATACTGTCGGTGGCGATATTTTAAGTGCCAAGTTCAAAGCTTTCAAGTTTCCCGATTCCTCGTATGTTCAGTTCCGTGCCACAGTCAATGTTTGCCTTGGCAAATGCCTTGGCACACAGTGTTCCAACAATCAGGTGGGCTATGGAAGACGCAAGCGTGAGATTAGCGCCGCAAATAAGGTCTATGAGATCTCATTGGCCATGTTCCTGCAAGTGAATGACATCGAAGGAGTTAATAAGAGTAAGTACTTACAAATCTGTTTTGGAAATACTTACTGATCCATGTATTCTCTATCCAGATGAGGTGCTGCAGCTGGAGGAGAAGCTGCGCGAACTGAAACTGGCCAATCAGCGTCTGGCGCGCAACAGTCGTGGCAACTTTGCTGAGCTGAGCCGCAGCATGGAGCATACGCCGGCCAGCAGCGCTGTGCCCGCTTTTGTTGTCGACGAACGGGAGCTGGGACAACTGAGCTCGGGTGCAGTCAACCCGGTCATTAGGAGTATGGGCCTCTGGGCTGGATTAGTTTGTTGTGCGCTGTGTTGGCGCTTCATGTAAATAGTCGAAACGTATAATGGGCAATTGTAAATCTCAAAACGGAAGGCGGGATGGCAGGATGTGAATCAGGTTGAAGCTGCGTGTGAATGCAGTGTGTTAATGGCAATAATTAAAAACAGAAAGAAAAAAAAAGGAAAAACCAACAACAACAATAAATGTAATACTTACCTACTACTAATACTTATAATTATGTAACTGCCATTTATAAAACGTAATTACATTTAATATTAATGCGAGTAGTTTTCAGCCACAATGCCAGCCCGAATGACAAGCAAAAGCAACAAAACAACAGAAACAACAAACACAGTGATTCTTCAAAAAAAAAAAAAAAAACTAAACAAAAAACATTTCGATAACAATATAAAATTGGTCTTATGCTTAAGCACCTACTAGTCTTCTAAGTTTAACTGTTAAGCTAATTTAATTAATGACTAAAACTAAATGAATTAATAAAATTAAACAAACAAAATCGACGCGAGTTTTTCAAGTTTTAAATATTGCGCGCCACGACCGCGCAACATAACAGTGCAGTGACAAAGTGTGACCAGCCACAAAGTAATACCAAAATATTGATTTGTATTTAACAGAACCTTTTTGAGTTAACATAACAGTTCTAGTGCTGCAAAACGTCATATATTGGGACAGCTGACTATAAAAGTGTGACCTGCCGTTTAACCCACAGCAAATACCACAAATAAGTCGCACAAACAAACGCAGTTTTATAATTTGGAGGAACAAGCAACGTGTACGTTTTCATTTGGTTTACGCGTTTAAAACATACTGCCAAGCTGGGGCAGCGCTGTTCACGTCAACGCCAGATAGGCGGTTAGCCCAAGCGCTGGTGCGTATCGCTTGATCCATTGATAAATGTAGCGGCCAAGCAGAAACACCGCCAGCGTTCCTCCTACTCCTAATACCCCCGTATGCTAATGTGTTGCGACAGCAATAAAAACTTTGCAAAACAAAGCCGCTGCAAGGGCTGTTGTTTCTGTCGCGAACACCAAAGAGAGAAACAACATCAACAACTGCTACAACAACAAAGCTTCCACACCCACCGATTAAAACAGCTCACAATACATGAGCGCACCTGGCGCTCTTACAAACACTAACAACAACAAATTCAACGACGAGCTCACGTCAAACAGATGCCACACTAGAGACAACGAACAAATCATCCAGAAAGATAGAGAGTAACTACAAATTGTGAGTGCGTGTCAGCTACAAACTACGATTACGTGCTAACGCCGCAAACCCGTTTCCCACCCACCAAATACAACACATCACAGAGAGACATCAGACGTCAAAATGCGTTCACGCAAGGTGCAAGTGCTGGTGATATGTTTACTGATTATGTGGACGTTCATCACCTACTTTGTGTTGCTGCGCAATAGCACTGTCAGTTTGGATACCAAAATGCAGCAGCAGCACCAATTAAAGCAAATTTTAAAGGATACCTTAAAGGAGGATACAAAAAGTTTAAAACTAGCACGCACTTTAGTTGAGTTTCTGAAAGTGAAATATGTCGCGGAACCGCAGTTGACGACAACGCCCAAGATAAGCATCGTTGCTGCTGAGATCTCAAATGAACTGCCCGAGCAGCTAGGAAACAAAATAACGATCGAAATGCCAAAAGCAACGCCAGCGCAAATACCAAATAAAACATATCTGGCCAATGGTGAACCTGTCATACCCATTCTGGTATTTGCCTGCAATCGCGTCTCCGTTGTCAAATGCCTGGACAATCTTATGCAATATCGTCCCAGCATCGAACAGTTTCCCATCATTGTCTCACAGGTGAGTAAATAAATTAAACGCAACTAAAGCTTCATCTTATATGTGATTTCATTTTGCAGGATTGTGGCGATGAGCAGACAAAGCAAGCAATTCAAACATTTGGCAGCCAACTGACCCTTATCGAACAGCCCGATCTTAGCGACATAGTGGTACTGCCCAAGGAGAAGAAATTCAAAGGCTATTACAAGATTGCACGACACTATGGCTGGGCATTGAATACAACATTCCAGATTGGATTTGATTTTGTCGTTATTGTCGAGGATGATTTGAATGTGGCGCCCGATTTCTTTGAGTACTTTCTGGGCACACACAAACTGCTGAAGCAGGATTCAAGCTTGTGGTGTGTTTCCGCTTGGAATGATAATGGCAAGGCAAGTGTTGTAGACACCGCAAGTCCAGAGCTGCTTTATCGTACCGATTTCTTTCCTGGACTCGGCTGGATGCTTACCAAGGAGCTGTGGCGTGAACTCTCTGTCAAGTGGCCCAAATCGTATGAATTTAAGAGAACTTTTTGTATTATATATTTCTAATTTATATTGTTTTTTAGTTTCTGGGATGATTGGATACGGCATCCGGAGCAACGCAAAGATCGTGTTTGCATTCGACCCGAAATCTCAAGAACGCGTACTTTTGGCAAAATCGGCGTATCCAAGTAAGTGTTGAATGGTTTTATATTTACGCCAATCTCTAAACATGCTTTTGTTCTATCTTTTAAGTGGTTTGTTCTTTGACAAGTATTTGAAACACATTAAATTGAGCGAGGACTTTGTGCAATTTAGCAAACTCAATACAAGTTATTTATTAAAAGTGAGTGTAAATAGCAAAGTGCTGTCTAATTCAACTAATTAAAAATTTGATAGGAAAATTATGATAGAACGTTTTTGAAGCAAATCTATGTGCTTCCGCTAGTGACATTTGAGGAGCTTCGTCGCAATCTCATTGCCTTGGAGGGACCAGTGCGCATGCAGTACAACACTCGTGAGCAATACAAGCGCATAACCCGAATGCTTGGTCTCATGGATGATTTCAAAGTGAGTTGAACTGCTGAGATTTTATGTATGTCGACGTGTTTATTTATCTTATCAAATTGACAGAGTGGCGTGCCACGCACCGCATACCATGGTATCGTTTCGTTCTACTACAATAAGCGACGTGTACATTTAGCGCCAAGTGCTAATTGGAAAGGCTATGACCTCTCATGGAGCTAACATCGCTAAAACTCAAAATAGTTACTACGAAACTGTTTTAGGCCGTAAGCTCAGCTCAATGCAACGTGGAAACGGAATCAAAATGTTTGGTTTTAAACTGTTTTGCAATACCAAAAACTAGGACTAGAAGTTTATATATATTTTATTTGTTTAGTTTTAATTGTGTGTACAATTGAGTCTCTTCTTTGTTCGCATTCAGTACTGTTCCAATATTTAAGGTACTGCATTTAACAAAATCGACTCTAGTAATGGCAACTATAGGTATTTAATTTGTAATATGTGCAACGAGGCCACTCCAATTGTATGTTATACAATCTCCCCAGTCTCCCCCTTCGTTAACCAATTGATGTTTGTAACTAAAAGCAATAGCAACGACAACAACAACAATATAATCAAATAACAAGTTAAAGAAAAGTATTAGATAATGTGTATGTACTATATATATAGTCACATCTGTCGGTGACTCTGTTGCTGCAATGTTTTCTGTTGTTAAATGCTAAATAATACACGTTAATTTACTGTACAAAGAGAGAGAGAGAGCGAAAGAGAGGCGTTTAGTTGTTAAGTTGAGTAAACTCTCGAAAGGTCTGTAAAGGGCATATAAGTCATTGTGATTTTTATGATTTATCTAATTGTAATTCTTATCTAAAAGAAATATGTAAACTGTGTATTCAAAGCCAATAACCGACCCACAACATGTAACATATACTATAAAGCATAGCCATAAATAACTCTTAAGGCATTTTCGGCACACACACACACTCTTTCTCTTCTACACCCGCCCCTCTACCACACTCATATTGCAATTCGAATGTGTGCCGATGTCGGAATATATATAGTGATAGTTTTAACTAACCTACAGAATAGTTACAGCATACACATTACACCTGTATGGACTATATAAGTTTGTAATTTATATGAGCATATTTTTTGTGTGTGGCATATATATTATTTATATAAACATTAACTTAAAGACTAGCTAATCAATTGTATTATTGCCATAGCTACAACAACTACTCCACAGCATTCCCATCCCCCTCATCATCCAGCTGCTCACAGTCGATATCGCTGCACTCAGATTCGGATTGTGTGGCATGACGACTGCGTTGCGCTTGTGATAGCCCCTCGTGTCCATAGCCACAGGATAAGTTCGTGCTGTTAGTGTTGCTGGCGGCTGCTGGTTGACCTTTGTGCAGCAAGAAATTGGCATTGGCATCGCCAAAGACGCGCTCCAACTCCGCCAGTCCATTGGAACTGGAACTCGTCTCCGTTTCCGGTGACAACGTTGCATACTTCAGCTGCAGATAAGCTTCACTGTGCGCATGTGGCGGTGTGTAGTCCACGTTTGGATATGGCTTGCAACGTGACTGTGCTACTGCCCCAGCTGGTGGCATGGGCTGTGGTGGCTTGGTCAGACCAAAAGGCAGCGCAAAGTTAAGTGGTTGTCCACGCGAGAGTATCGCATTCCGGGCACTCTCAATTACACTGGAGCCATGCATTGGCGGCATGCCTGTTGCACTGCCAGGTGGTGCTCCATATGGACGCATGGGTGCGGCAGTGCCACTGCCATTCAGCATAATGGACTGAATGGGCGTGGGTCCAGCTGGAGTCTGACTAAACAGCCACAAACGATCACCAACAACCATGGGACGTGCCAGACCGCCCATGCCCAGCTGGGAGTAGTAATGGGAGGCAAGTGTTTCCACATCTGAAGTGTACTTGCGTTTCCATTTGGTGCGTCTGTTCTGGAACCAGATCTTGATCTAAACGAGCAGAGTTTAAGCACAAGCTAAAAAGTTTGCTATTTAAGTCTTACTTGTGTTTCTGTTAACTGCAACTGCTTGGCCAACGCCGTTCTCTTGGCCACCGATAAGTATTTGCCACGTTCGAATTCCGTTTCCAGTGCCTTAATCTGTGCCGCGGAGAAGGCAGTGCGTGGACGCTTCTTGCGATCATCGTGCGCTGCAATGCAAAGGAATCCTGATTGGTATGTGCTTAAAAGTCTTAGACATTAATTGCTATTGACGAAGACAATGCCAAACTATTTGCAGCTAATTTGAATTTGCCAATCTACTAATTGGCAAATAGACAGGTCGCTGCTGCAGCGCCCCAAAGGCACCCTGTATGCACGAGCACTACTTTCGTTTCATTTTGATTGTGGTCAATCTAATTGGCCATTTGGCAGCACATTTCCCCCAAACTGACCGCAAACAAATTATCATATAAATTTGCTCAGACATTCATTCGGAAAATTAGCTTAACGTTTGCCAGACGCTATTAATACCCTTAGCTCATGAAAATGGTAATGAGCCATTTCTATCTGTCCGTCCGTCGGTATTGTCCATAAACCCCTAGGCTGAGTTGAGTGTCAAACTATGTACAGTGGCGAGCAGTGGTGAGTTTATGTTTTCGAAACTGATTTTCGTCGAGTAAAAAAAATTTTACAATGCAAATGTATTCTTTGGCTGAGGAAATTTAAGTTACGTTTTTATGATACAATACTCTTTTAACCCTTATAAGAACCCATTGAAAGTTTTCAACTCTTGTAAAGTCTATTTTTAACTTTTTTTAAAAAAAGATTAAAAAATAATGTATTTGATGCAAAAAGTTGCATTAAACAATTCTAATAGTGTTTGAAAAGAAAAATTTTAAAAAATCTCTTCGCATGTATTTTTTATGATTTTTCAAAAGGGTAAAAATGACCATTTTAAACCTTTTTTCATGAAAAATGGTCATTTTTGCCATTTTCCAAAAATCATAAAAAATACATGCGAAGGATTTTTAAAATTTTTTTTTCAAACACTATTAGAATTGTTTAATGCAACTTTCTGCATCAAAATTTTTTGTTCAAGCCCTGGGAAAAAGGTGAAAAATAGACTTTACAAGAGTTGAAAACTTTAAAGGCAACTTAATGGGCAAGAATGAGTATTTGTACCATGAAAAACTTTTATATTTACCTATCCATTTTTACTAGTATATTTGCTTGTGTGATATTTTATTAGCTCGACGAAAATTAGTTTCTGGAAACTTTTACTTACCACTCCACTGTAAGCAACAAAGCTGGCTGTCTCCATGTAGATAACTCATCAGTTGACTCCAGTTATGAGTGGAAAAATTTTAAATTGAGTTGCATGAATAGATTTTATAGGCTGAGGACACCCTGTTGAGGGCTTAAACAAGTTGTGAATTATAAGAAACCTTACGAGTTAAATTGAATGTCAAACTATATAAGCTCGAAAAAAAAAAGTTTAAAAAAAAAAAAATTAAAAAATAATTTAAGTTGAGTTCCATGCACTGTATTTATAGGCAGAGGTCACCTTGTTGCGGGCTTGAACAAGTTGTGAATTATAAGAAACCTAACGATGTAAACTTTGTGAAAAACTATGTAACCAAAAGGGTAGAGCTAAAACACGCGCGCGATTTAAAACGCGTTTAAAATGCGTTATTCCTAGAACCATCCCCATGGCTTTCCACCAGTATATATAGCACCCAGCATTCATTTTTAAAGTAGGCTAGGTGACGCGTTTTTAAACGCGCACAAAACGCGTTGCACTTGGCTGCTTTTTTCAGTGCTACAATTATATCGTTTTATTTTTTTCTTTCTAGCTGTTGGTAATGCGAAATTAACACTTGGCTATTCCCATACTCTCAACCCCCTCTACCAGCCAGTATGGGGTTAAGGGTATGTCCTAGTCGGGATTCCTTGATTAGAGCCTTCTTGCTTGTTAGCTTTTTGCCTTGTGACATTTGCATCATTAGCAGGCGGCACATTTTCTTGACGCCCCCCACAAGCTAATTTGTGATTATGTATTTGTTTGTGGATCGTGCACATGACAGACGAGATCAATCAACCGTTGCATATTGGTGTATAAATGCTTTTTCTTATGAGTTCCTTACAACAATTTATCATCTATTTGATTTTAAAGCTTACTATAAAGAAAGGTGACTAAATATATATAAAAATCGTACTAATTGATCTAATGTCAATTGTCTTTTAGTTTTGTTGTGATTTAAAGACTTTTAACAGGTTTGTGGAAAGAACATATACTTTTTCTTTTTGCTTTGGAGAGGTAAAAAAAAAACTTTTTAAAACCCTCGTTTAAATAGACAAGCTTGGGGTATAGTTATGGAAGTAAAAGAAAAAATTTATTTCCCGTATGAGTTTAGAAATAACTTGGAACTAGGGTGTTTCTTTTCTTGAGCTCATTTAAGAAAAATTTGTGGAACTACTATTTTAAATAACCATACTTATATTGGTTGTACTTTGGAGTTAAGCTCACACTCAGAACCCTTCAAAGACAGTCTCATGAGTTTAAAATATCAATATAATACGCACCACTGCCATCATCCGACGCTAGATCTATATCACTTTTGGCATCATCTAGGTTATCATCCAGACAACTTGATGTGGCCGGACTGGAAACACGTGAAACATCGCAACTGCCACGCCCACTATCGTTATGATTTAACTGTGCTTGATGATCATTAATCACTTGAAAGTTCGAACTAGCATTATGTGGCTCGGGTTTGGCCAGAATCTGTTCGATTGAGAAACTGTGCGGATGGCGACGGACCGCAGATTGAGTATTCATTTTATATATCACTTGTTAGTATCGGGAAATTGTTTTCGTATTTGAGCCGGAGCCGAGACCAAAGCACAACAGCGCACGGCGACTTGTTTCGAAAAACTGATTTCAATTCGAATACGCAACAGATCCTGCGTATCGTACGGAACACAGATCTATGTTGTGGGCGTGGTCTCACCATATATCGCTCTCTTTTTACTCTTCCCATTTATGCACATGTGTTAAAATGAAATAGATGTACCAGCCCGAAGAATCGGATGCTCTTTATTTTGAAAAACCGCTCATATGTTTATTTTTAAAACATGTGTGAAATTGTCACAGACTCTCTCTGCTTGACGTGGGCGTGTTTATATCTCTATATGTTTGTGTTTGTGATATTCGTTCTAGGTGTGATTAAAAGTCATAATTTTTGGCTAATTGTTTACAAGTAGCGCTATTTAATATTTCTATGGCTTGCTAAATATATTTAATAAGTTTGCCAACATAACTCATTCGCCAATACGTACATACACACAATATGTAGACTGTTTCTCATTTTTTGGGGGCGTACTGGCACGTTCGCATTAAATATGTGTATATATGTATGTTTGGTTCAAAGATGAATATACTTCTTTGATATTCTTAAATTTGTATGAGCTTAAGAATGTGAATTTTTGGTATTGAACTTTATGCATTTTTTGGGTATTGTTTTAATGTCTAAATCGATTGAATATATTATCGAAAAGTTTTGTTCCTTAAGAGTGGAACTAAAAAGCATAAATAAATATTGGGAATTTTAAAAAACCCTCTCGAAAACTTATAAAACTTTAATTTCTTAAAATTAATTACTTGAAATCCAAACTCCACACAAAAGATTTAAATAGGTTTTTTAAAATATTTTTCAGGAAAGTTATTTACAGAACCCTTAAAATTTTAACAGCACTGAAAAATGATCTGCCGCCATTGTAATTATACTATTTTCTAACCTATTTTCTCAATTATTCATTCCGTCTCATTTTGTTAGATGCCATTTTGCAGCCACACTCTAGAATGCTTCCCTATGTATGCCTATGGGGGAGCTATGGGGCTAGGATTTCGAGGAACATGTAAAACGTTCATTAATTCCAAATTATTAACACATAATTCAGGCGAAAAGGATGGCAACAGTATGAGTATAAAAGAGAAGCAACTATGAGAAATTGGCGTGGGGTTGAGGATAGTTTTCAATTGGCTGTTGGCCAAGAACATTTGGCATACAGGGTGCGCGTGCAATGTGATAATGTCTTCATTATTCATGCACAATTTGAGCAAAATATGTGAATGCACGTTAATTAGTCGGCGCTGCTAGGGACGCAGACGCAGTGGCGAGGGGGAGAAGTGGAAAGAGTGAGAGAAGAGCTGGGGACGCCATCTATTTAGCCAGGCTGGCTGTCAGTTTGATTTAATTTAATGAGCATATTGCCTATGAGCCGCATGCCACATGCCGCATGCCGCCACATTCAAATCAAAATGACAACTTAATTTTCATAATTGCGCTTAATGAATATTCGACTATTGCTTGCCATATTTTAAATTCCGCTGCCACATACACAAACTACTAAATTGGGATCTTGGCACTGGCATTCCAAATCAATTACCAATTTGCAGACGGCCCACTTGGCCAGCAAAGCCTCCTTTCCATGCCTAGTGGATTGCATAATACTTAATCATATTTCGAATATGAAACCCAAAAACGTTTTTTTTTTGTGGCTTGTCCTCTTCTCTGGCATTTAACGTTAAATGGAGCGCAACGGTGTCACACAAAAAATTTAATTAATACGAATGTATGCATCTTCATTATAAATCATCACTTCTCAAGTGTTTGTCAGGCGCACGCAACATAAATCACAGCCAACTCCCGGCTCTCGACTCTCAACTCCAGCTTGAAGTCGCGTGTATCATACGCTGTTCTTTTGTCCCTTTTTGTTTCTTGTGTTATGTTCTGTCGACTAATGATGCATTCAAGACTCAGGCGAGTGTCAGTGTCTAGTTATGTTTCCCAAACATCTGCATAAAAAATAGAGTGCGGGAGGGAGAGAGAGAGTGGGACACTCCCACGCCATTGCTTGAGTATTTTGGGTTTCCGATTACGTCAAAGGTGAAGTTGATGCTGAATATCCTCTGTGGACTTTGTGGCTGGGCGTACATTGAACTCTTTAACGAAATTTTAGCATGATTAATTTGTTGGGCTGTTTGTTGTTGCGCCTTGACGCTAATTTGTGTCAGAAACTAATAGGGCAAATGCAATACGAGATGAGAACTCGAAAGGATTTCGTTAGAAAGTGTGTCTGTTAATGGGTAAAAATATTTATTTCCAATTTTATAGTATCAGAAGAAATTTAGTTGTGTGATAGAAAGAAAGTAGAATTGCTTTTACAAATAATTGAAGATTTGTGATTGTTCATAAACCCTTTTAATAACCTGCTAAAGATTTTTCTGGATAAGTTCTTATGTACTATGGATATGAAAATTAAACTAAATTTCCATTGTTAAGTGAAACTTTCGATCTCAAGTTTCAGAATTCTTTAACAGCTAAAAATCTTACCTCATTCTGTTGTTTCCTCATTAAGAAATGAATGCATTTTATTTCATTCATAAAAAATAAACTCCCTAAAGACATCTTCTGCTACATATATCCACGCCTTATAAGCTGACAGATATAAATAATAATTAAAAAACACAGAAAAAACAACAGAAATGCATATTAATTTAATGTGTGTGTTGGGAGTTCTGGGAAGCGAGCGGCTGCATACGCATAAAAGGCGTCATTTATGTATGTTTTGTACATGCAGACAAAACTCATAAATTACAACCAATTATCAAATTAGATATTTACAAAACATGCAGTTTAAATCAACGTTTTTGAAAGGGAATGTGAGTGGGAGTTGGCATCAAGTTTCCCAACTTCTGGCATCTTTTAATAGACACAAACTAAAAAAACTAACTAAATCAAAAGTGCCAGCTGCACAATCAATTTTAGTATAATCATGTGCTGATGGCAGCAATTAAAGTAGCAAGTTGCACCGTTGCAGCGTTGCACGAAGCAATTGGAAAAATTAGCAGACAATGCAGACAACTGACAGCGTTGGGCAATTAATTAAGTGTAATTACTCAGTGGACGACAGTTGACAAGACACTCTCCAAACTTGGGGAGGCTGTGAGATGAGCACCATTGGGTGGAAAAACTATGCCTTGAGGCAAGTTAAGTTGTTGTTTGCTGCCGGTGTTGCCACCTCAACGCATCGATGAAGATTTGTATGCATCGAGCCGCATTTTGCTTAATTTCTTTGACTCTTTTCCACAGCTACAATTGCGCGCGGCATTTTAATGAGCTGCAACCAAATAAAATTCCCCCTCAAAGTGGCGGCAAATTGCGCCCTAACCAAGGGTTAAGGCAATGTTTATGTCTAGTTAGCTTCTTGCTGCCTGCTAATTGGCCTGGTGCCTTGTTGTTGCTGCCGTTGTTGTTTGTTGTTCTGTGGTATCAAACAGTTTTACGCACAAATTGAAACTGATAATTGTCGGACCGGGGCTCGTGATTTATGTGACTAAGTGATGAGCATATGTTTTAATTAATTTCCAAGAAAGTGTTTTGGCAAATGCCACTTAAACAGCCAGCGACATGCAACTAGGCTCCCATTGCACTTGTTGCATTGAATACCTCAGAATATCACATAATCCATTGTAAGCCAACAGCAGCGGGAGTATTAAAAACATAATTTGATGTCTTTCGAAATTATGATAAATGTCTAAGAAAACATGAGCTGCCCCTAAGACCACAACAACCACAAACACAACAACAACGTGTTGCACACACATCTGCATGACATTTTCTTTCTTTGGTTTTTTCGGGCAACAACAAGTCATTTGGGAACGTGCGTGTCTGAAGGCGCCCCACATCCTCCAGCGCTGCCGCGCCAGCATTTGAGTGAGATTAATGCGGTGAAGAAAATCATAAATTAATTAGAAGTGCAACTAGTTGTCTCTCTCTCGCTCTGACTTTGCTCACTCACTTTGAGGCAGACACTTATTAGTGACATTTAGTGGCAATTTATTGTGGAAAAGTGTTGTCTCTTTTCGAGGGGAGATCAGGTTGGGTTCTTTTACTCATAACTTACAGGTGTTGTCACAGTAATGCTTAATTAGCTTTTATTATTAGCTACGATGTGGCAACTAAATGCAAATGCTATCAACTACAAAGCGAAACGTCTGAGTCCAGCCCTAATCCCCTAACATGTTTCCTCATTCTCGTATTCAGCTATTTCCTGTTCTCCTTAATTGTTGCTGCTGTTGCTGTTGGCGCCTATTGCTTGGCGTTTAGGCGCAATTAGCGAACGCCTTTGGGCGCCAGCTACAAAGTAAAAATGTCTACTGTGGCATGTGTAGGTAACTCGTCTAGCAGAGCCGTGACTGTGACTGGGCTAGGAGCACTAGCACTGCTTGTGGCATGTGGATGGGGGCATACACATTCCAAATTGTCGTCAGAGTGTCGCGACTGTCGTATCCTGCCGTAAGCTGAACTGCCTGGCAAGGAATGTTGTCCTGCCAGAAGCTACATTCCAGAGTAGGAGATTAAATTTTGATCACACAGGCAAACAAGGTAAGGAATACTTTTTTTTTCTCTTTTTTTAATGATATTCATTAAGGCACTATATAACAATAACAATGATAACGCCGGTTGCGTTTTTCGTTTAAAAATTTAGCAAACGTTAATAAACTTTACGCTATTATTGCCTTTATTCCAGCGCCTAGCAAATCCCGGAAACTTTGAAGCATAGTCCTGGATGCCGTCGGCTGCATCGTGTTGCAACGGGTTCTATATGTGAGACACAGATTCGGCAAATGTGGCTACTGTAGTGTGAGTCCTTAAACGTCCTGCGCTTAAATCGCCGAGCTACGCTTCTTTCCGCAAGCTGAAGATATATGAGTCCCAATAAAAACCCAAATAAATATAGATCACAAACATAAGGTCACTCAAAACTGTACTAATAACTAAAATAGATCAGTAACAATAACCTTATTAAATTAAAAATTATATTATTATTATTATTAAATTATTATAAAAGATACATAAATACAAAGATATAAAGATACAAGGATATAAAGATACATAGATACATTGATACAAAGATACAAAGTTAAAAAGATACATAGATACAAAGATATTAAGATAAAAAGATACATTGATACAAAGATACATAGATACAAAGACAAAAAGATACACAGATACAAAGACAAAAAGATACAAAGATATAAAAGATACAAAGATACATAGATACAAAGATACAAAGATATAAAGATACATAGATACAAAGATACATAGATACAAAGATATACATATACTTAGATACAAATATACAAAGATATAAAGATACATAGATACAAAGATACAAAGTTAAAAAGATACATAGATACAAAGATACATAGATTACAAAGATACATAGATACAAAGTTAAAAAGATACATAGTTACATAGGTACATACATTTATACATACTATATACATACATACGAACATAAATGTCTCGTAACGGTAACTGTTGTAAGTACATACATACATACATAACGGTAACTGTCTCGTAAAGGTATCTGTTGTATGCACATACAATACATACATGTTTGTGTAGATGTTTGCAATTTTTTAAAATCAGCCACCTGCTGCTGATTTCTGTGCGCCGGGTGCTAAAAGCGCACATTAGCACAAACATCAAATCGAATGACGTCATACAAAAATTTTTGGTTCGGTTAAATGTGCGCTTTTTGGTTGATTTTCGGGCTCCAAGTACCAGGCGAACAGAAATCAGCAGCAGGTGGCAAATTTTTTCGAAAAATTAAAAAAGTGCTGCATACCCAAAGAAGAAATTTCATTGCATACTTTTATCGGAGTAAAAGTATGCTATAAAATTTTTATTTGTTTTTTTTTTTGCAAAATATCAAAAAAAATGATGCATACCTACAGAACAAATTTCAATGCATACTTTTGTCGGAGTAAAAGTATGCTATGAATTTTTTTTATTTGTTTAGCTTATTTATTTTTTTATTTTTTTATCTATTCATCTATCTATGTATCTATATATGTATCTATGTATCTATATATATATCTATCTATTTTTCCATTTCCATTTTTTCCCTTCAAACATACAGAATAAATTCAACAAACTTCAAATTCAACAAATTTTTTTTATATTTTAATATTCAATTTTATACTTACAAGTCCTAGTCTTTATATATTAAAAAAATATCTTAGCGTTATCATTTGTAATGAATATATATACAATAATGGTATAATGATATACAATATAATTATCATATTATAATGTTTTTGTTCGTAATTTAAGTAGTTTCTTTGCGTCGAAAAACTGGAGCCGACTGGAGACGACTGATAACGACTGGAAACGATTGTAGAAGACTGGAGACGACCGGTACATAAGCAATCCAACGTTGCACAATGACCTCAGAATGGACAACATAGAGAACCAGGTAGCAGGATATTCAACTGCATACAACGCACGTTTGCAACATCGAAGATGGCTGCATGGTGAGTTTGCGGGACGAAGGGTCGTTCGGCGATTAAGGCGCAGGACGGACAAGGATCTTCTACAGTAGCCCTCCATCCAATCGATGACTCAAACCGATACCGCCTGAAACAACCAGAATGAATGTATTAATGTTATGAATATTGTGTTGTTATAAAAATAATGGATTTTTTGATTCCACATATTAAAATAAAGAAATAAAATGAAATAAAATTATTTTTAAATATTAAAAATTATAATTTTAAATTAAATTTATATTGATTTGTATGACAAATTTTTGGTTTTTTTATTTTTAAAATTTTTTATAAAAAAGTTTTTAATTTAAATATACAAGATGAAAAATAAAAGTTTCTTTTGTAATAAATAATAATTTATTAGCCTAACTTTTTTTTTTGTTTTGAAATTAATTAAATAAGGATAGGAATTTTCAACTAAAAGGCTGACACATTAAAAAAAATAACCATCCTACTGTTTAGAAACAAATAATTTATGCTAAAAGATGCATTAGTCGCTCTGACATTAATGTGAAAATCACAACAAATTTATTTTATGATAGTGCGATTATTCTTGAATTATTTTTATTTTCATTTGGCTATAGAGCCAAAAGAGAGAACGTGTTGAGGTCATTTCGGCGCAACGATTGTTTATGCAATTGAGATTGAAATAATTATGTATATACGCACAGTGGCTGCAAATTTACAAAACAAAAAAGCATACATAAAGCAGACTGAATTCGCATTTTAATGTTGTTGTTTTGCGGAAATTTCCTACGCACATTTTGTTTGTTTATAATCAAGCATATTGCATACAAACCTTGTTGTTCTTGCCGATTGAACTTGAAGATAAATGAAAAACCCTCGCTAACGAAAATATCGCAACCTTTGTCAAGTACCGGAAGTGTATTTATTGTATACATTGCGTATACGCCACGCCGTTTGAGCAGTTGCCGTCATCAAAGTCCAATTTCTCATTGCCTGTCGCCTTCGCCGTCGTGTCGTGTCGAGTGAGTCTGTAAAAGGCCATTGCGTCGATTGCGTTGTATGACGGTCAAGGTTGTTGCACAGAACAGCAGCACTTGCCACACGGCACGTTCGACGCACTGCCTGCCTCAGCGCCGATAAGTGTCATTGAAGTTTGCGGCAAACGCTTTGAGAACATTTTTAGCCGCCTCAAGGATATCACGCATACGGTGCCAAAAAATCAAGACGCATGTCAAGGTCAACGTCAAGATTCGCCACAAGTGGCAACAGCAAACTGAACAACTTACACACAGTTCAATGTCCAGCAAATCCAGCGACTTATGTCATCGACATATCCCAGCAGACATATCAGTTCAGATTGTTCGTGTAAATTTATGTGCGTTCTCTTAAATCGTTTAATTAACAATGTTTAAAAATAAATAAACTCGAAAGCGTGAACTCTGATTTTGATATTGTTCTAACCAGTTCTCAATTTTGATTGCTCATATGTTTTGCATTGTTCCTGTTTGAATTGGCAATAAGTATAAATTGCGTTAAGCTGCTAAATGGAGTGGACAGAGTTAAGTGTACTTTTAGCCGGAAGTTATATATGGTATATACATCATATAACTTCGATCTTCAATTAGCTCATAATCTCGTGCCTGCCCCAAGCTGCAGCTACCAAAATTGCATCTGGCACAGATTAAACTACATTAGAGTTATGCAAGCGAGCACGCACAGCTTCCCGTAGACACACACACACACAAAAATATATATTCATGGTAAATGTAACCCATGAAGCTGGAGCACACAGCAGCTCCTTTGCCCACGCCTTGAGAAATGTGCGACAATTAGTTCAGCGCTAAAAAAAACAAGTTTTGATTTTTCTGCTGCTGTTGTTTTTACTTTTATTTTTGTGTTGCTTGCGGCCACAACTCTCTGATTTTTTATTATGCTGTGGAGTGGGCGGCGCAATGCGTGCACAATAAAAAAAAAAACCTGGCAAAAAAAAATCATATTGAAATATTTTAATAATAAAAAGAGAGAAAAAAAACCAAACCGATCGAAACACGCGAATACCTTGGAACCACAAAAAAATCGCACACGCACGCCCAACGATTAAGATACCGAGTGCCAGAGTATATAAAAGTACTTCAACTGCAGCTTAACACAACAACAACCGCAAGCAAAATACCAATAGCTGGGCAACAATGCTAACGGCCGCTTTATGAACAATTACGAGCGTCTGAGTTGCGGGGGAAGAGAGTGTAGTGTACCGACTTGAAGTTGCATGCGTCACGCGTCCAAACGTTTGGCACTGTTAACTGTTCGTTCGTGTGTGTGTGTGTGTGTCACTTCACAAATTATTATTAAACTCATAAATGCGCATTTGCGAATCGATAATCAAAATCAAATTTGAAACTTAAAACTTTGGCTTATGCTTTCACATAGAGTTTGGTAACTGTATCTGTTTTGTTTTGTAGTTTTTTGGCCCAGTTTTCTGTAGTTTTGCCTCGAACGGTTCTCGAGTGTCGATGCTTGACTTTTGCTTTCAATTTGGCAATTGCGCAATAATCTTTCACATAGACAATGAGATGGCAGATTTTTTTGTGTGTTTTTGGGAACAGCCTTGTATGAGTGATGCCTTTATACTTTAAAGGTTTTTTGTAGCTTTTTTTCAAGTTCAAATAACAATAGTTCACTTATTTTTTTAGTTTAATAATATATTCACATGTTTGCAAAATGTATTACAAAAGATTTTTACAGTTTACAGCATTTAAACAACTAATAAGTATAATTTGATATATTGTATATATATGTTTATGATTATGTAAATAAATGTATATGTAATAGTTAAGTTAACACTTAATTGGCACCTAAATAAAGCACATAAATTATGATTTATGTTGTTGCACAAAAGAAAAATTAAAAGCTAAAAATGAAAAATATTTTTATTCTCTCCTGTAATAAACCGATTTGCTGTTTCCCCTCGCAGGGACAACCAAGTTTTTCTTAATCATTAAACTAACTACAAAATAACATGGAAATAAAGGTTAAAAAAATAATAAACAAAATAAAATGTTAATAAAAATAAAAAAAACAGTTGGTTATTGTTTTCGAAGAAAATGTGGCATTTCTGTTGCTTGAAAACTTTAAAACGTTTTAATCTATAAACCTGAGAATCTAATTAAGTTGGTTATTAACTTTAAGCAGTATGTATTAGTTGTGGTATTACTGTAAGCTTTGTTAACTGTCAGTTAAACTTAGTTTTAATATTTATTATATGGCCTTCTATTTATATATGACCTTTACTTTTTTGATATTATGTCCTTATGTATCTAAAAATATTATTGATTTTGTGAAAATTCTTTACCTATTCTAGAACTCATTAAAAACTTGTTAGAAACTTTTTTATTCTATGTAGTATTTAGGTTATCCTATGCTAAGGTTACTTATTCATGTTTTTAACCCATCTTAACCAATCAAATCGCTTTCAATTTGTGATATCAAAACTTTCTGTAAGATTTTAAAAAACAATTACACAAAACTTAAACTACTTTCTGGCAGTGTTGGTTGTTCCAATACGATTTTAAACATTATTAATGTTTTAAGATTATAAATAAATAGCTGCACCGTGGGTCAATTGCAAGAGAAATGCCAAATTCTCTTCTTCTCATTTAAATATCGATAATTCATTTAGTAAAACTTAAAGGCTACAAAATTCGTTAACATGGCTTATGCCTGGCTAGGCTAAGGGGCGTGGGTGTAGGCATTGATGTGGTTCTGGTTCTGGTTTGTGGACAAGGGACAACATCACAGAGTACAGCCATAAAAAAAAAGAATAAACAACTTTTGTAACCCACTAAAATTAGTTAACAATTGGCATTCAATGCCTAGTTGACTGGCGAGATGGTTTGACCAAACTTACGGGCACGCTGCCCAAATCCCTTGCTACCATCCGGACCAATGGGCGTCCTTACCAGACTCTCAGCCGTGCGCTGGGCAAACGAGCCGGAACGTGAACGCGGCGAACCGTCCAGGAAGCTGCCAGTGCGGGAGCGAGGTTGTCCATCATAGTCGCTGCCAGAGCCGCCATGCTTGTAGGTATTGAGGAAGCTACCGGTGCGTGAGCGTGGTGATCCCTCAAAGCCCTCGGAGCCAAAGGAACAGCGGCGATCGTAGCCCGAATCCGTGGAGATGCGACGTCCACCTATGTACTGGGCATTATCATAGGCAGCCAGCTTGCTGCTCAGCTGCTGGAAGTTGTTGGAGTAGCGTCTGGGCCATACCTGATAGCCACCACCACCGCCACCCACCAGCTGATCCGGTTCACGTTCACGCTCCACGTTGAAGTCATTGGAGGGGCGACGATAGAAGCCATTGCCATCGCTGGCATTGGAAAAGCTCCGCTCGAATTGCAGGGATCCATTGGAGAAACGTCGCTCTCCATTGCCCTGGCAGCTGCCATTGGAGCAGACGGAGCTCTTGCGATAGGCTTCCGACTGGCCAAAGTCGGATACGCGTCTAGAGCATGGACAACTCTCAGAGCAGTTAGAGTCCCGACGCTGTGGTGCTCCAGTTTCCGAACAGTTGCTTGCCCTGCGCGACATGGACAAAGGTGGCGCATCCTGGCTGTAATTTTGCTCGGAACAGTTGGACAGACGACGCTGCAGGCTGCTCACAGGCTGCACACTAGGCAGAATTGAGATTAGGATGGCTGCTGCTGCTGTTACTGCTGTTGTTGTTGTTGGCGACGACAGCAACAGGCGGCGTTGAAGGCTCGCCCAAAGCAGCTGCCGTACTGGCCGAGATTGTGGACGTATTGCTGTAACGCCTTGGTGCATAACCGAAAAAACCCACACCAGTTGGCGACTGTTGCTGTTGCTGTTGTTGCTCCATGGAAATGCTGCCACGTGGCTGATAGTGCTGATAGCCATTATGATAGCCATGTTGATGATGATGATGCAACTGTTGTGGCAACTGCTGCTGCAACTGTTGCTGCTGTTGATAGTAGTTCGGCTGGAAGTCCGAGTTGTTGCGCTTGAGCTTAAAGCGCAGATCATGCAAGGGCTCATGGCTGGGCAAGCCGGAGAAGCTGCCACCACGTGTCCTCTCACAGTTGGCATCCGTGTAGTAGCGATAGTTCTCCACCATGCGAGCAACTGGAGCAGCCAGCTGTATAACGGCTGCCTTTTTGCCCGTCTTCTTCTTGGGCGCAACCATCTCGTACACCTGGAAGGGACCAGCCAGATGACGTGCATCGCGTGCCGACGATGATTCCAGATACTCAATCAAGGCACATTCCTTCTGCTGCAGCTCTGGGTATTTGTTCATGAACTGACGCACATCAACGGGTATGGCCATGCCGGGCTTAAGGATGCGTATGAGAGCAATCTCACCACACTTGGAGAACAAATCCGAGACCTTCTCAATGGACAGTTTGTCCAGCGGCAAATCACAAGCAACTATGGTGCGCGATGGCATTGTTTCATCGAAGCTGGGCAAGGGATCCAGGCGACGTACCTTGGTGCCCTGATCATTTAGCTGTATCTTGGATGACTTGCGACGCACTGCATCGCCGACGACCTTCCACTCGCGGGTTAGCTGACGCACACGCTTAAAACTGGACACCAGTTTGAGACTAACGAATCCCTCCTTGTTGCGTCGCACATGCTTCAGCAGGAAGGCATCCTTTAGAATGCTCTCATTGGAGAAGTAGAACTCCACGGCATCTGCAATCTCAGCGGCCAGCTCATCACTGGGCACCAACGAGGCATCCAACGTATCAATCTCATTGGACAGCTCCTCTGATGGCTCCACTTTCACCAGCTCCGCCGTCTCCATCTCACGCTCCTCTGCTGGTTTCTTTAGACTCAAAAAGGAGCGATGCACTCGACGTGTTTCCAGCACCGGGGAATTGGCTGGCGCCACAGCTGGTGGCGGTGAGGCATCCAAGTTGAAGTTGGGATGCAAATAAATGTTATCCATTTGATGCTTGCGAAACTTCTCCAGATTGGCCTCGCTCAGTGGCACTGTGGGTGGCGTTCCCGGATCAGCCAGATCAATCAGCTCCGGCTCATGCATTATGTGATTGTCCACGGCCAGCGGCTTGAGCTCATCATCCTCCTCTGACTCCTCAGAGTCGCCAATGGACGAGCCCATGCCCACATCGAGCTTCTCATCGCTGGACTGCAGCATCAATGGTGGTGGCGATGGAGACAGTGGCGGTGCACTGGGACTCGGTGGTGCATCCTCGGAACCAGAGCCAAACTGCGAGTCCAGCGATTCCATTTGCTGCAACAGTGCCTGGGCCGAGCGTTTGGCATGGAAACGCAACAGCTTGCAGGGCAGCGACGAAGAGATGGGCACCACTGCCTGTGAACTGCAGCTGGGCTGCTCCTCCTCCTGCTGCCCAGCGGCTAGTTGAGTCATCGTTGGTGGCGTCTGCGGTTTCATGACAGGCACCGCTGTCAATATGGGCTTGGCTCTCACTGGGCTCACGACAAAGGTGTGTCCCTGTGCCACCTTAACCTCATAGCTGCTGCTGTTGCTGCTGCTGCTGTTTGCCTGATCCTGTTCACTCATCTTGGCTGATGCTCTGAGCACTGGGCACTCCAGCAAAAGCTAACTATTTCTCTTTTGTATTCTGTGTATCTTTCTATCTCTCTCTGCTTACTGATTGCTGCTGCTGTTGTTGGTGTTGTTGTTGGTGTTGCTGTGGTTTTCTGTCTGATTCAAATTTCACTTTCACTTTCAAGTTCAGCGCCAGTTGCTGCTGCTGTCTGTGCACTTACATTTAACAGTCACTGTAAGCATTGAGCGTTCATTGAACGTCAGCTGTTTTGCTTGAGTTGATATTTTGCGTAATTCTGCAGCCAGTCTTTGCCACACAAACGTGCTTCGAATTCTCCAAACTGTTTGTTGTTGTTGTTGTTTTGTTTTCTAGGCCGCGTTTGACACCGACACCAATTGATAGTCGTTAAATATATAAAAACGGCACCGCAACAATTTAAATGTTGTTTGTTTTTGCAGTTGATAAACAAATTGTTATAAAAATTTCAAATTAACATATGGGTTTTTTTTTTCGTTCCGTTTGTTTCTTGTTCCGTTTGTTCAGTTGTTGCCCGTGCGAGTTTCTTTAACTTATTTCCGTTTTGTGTCTTATCGAGGGTGCTATGTTTGTTGTCGTTGTTGTAATATTGTAGTTGTTGTCGTTGATTGTTGAATGTTTGATCCGTTTTATTTAGTACGCGAGTTCATGCAACGCTGCAACGCGGAGATAGACTGAAATTGCAAATTGATTTGAGGTCGGTTAAATACCCTCTGCTTTCGTTTAATTTTTGTATTTTTGTTGTATTTTTACAGCGACGCCAGCCGGCGGCAGCGACGCCAACAGCAGCAAACAGCAACAACAACAGCAGCAGTCGAGCGTTATTGAGCGGTCCAAGTACGCACGAAACAGCCGATAACAACAACAGCAACAACAGAGAGACAGCGACGTCGACTGCGCAGCCAGCGGCAACAACTTATTGGCAACTGAGCAACACGAAACTTGTTGCGTTGGCAACAACAAACCCAAACAGCAGCAAACACACAGCAACAACGAGAGCAGCAACATTCGCTCTGTGCATTTGTCAGCTCGAAACGTTTTTGTTGTTGTTGTTTATTTTTGTACATTTTATTTCATATAAATTGTTCTGGCAAGATACAGATACACTCACACACACACACACACACTTGCATATTGCGAGGTGCTTCCGATTTTATTTATTTTAATTCTTTTTTTGCAGCTCGTTTGCATTGAGCGCAGCGAACGATCGCGAAATTCGAAATGCATTGCTCATACGCAGCGTTCGCCGGCGCAGCGACACGAAGCGAAAATTGGGAAAGTGCTTTAGTTAGTTATTGTTGTTGTTGTTGTCGTCGATTTGGCGACCTTGTTGCATCCAATTTGCCGTCAAACAAATTGCAATGCATCATGCACACAATCCAGCATGTAAAAATTTATCTATGGGGAAGCAGGAAGCAACTGCTATGACAATTGCACTGAGGGTTAGGAAATGTTTGAACACTAATGGAGTATGCATCTAATAGACAGCACCGAACCCAACTAGGCTGAGGCAGTTCCGTCTATCAAGGAGAAATTTTGATTGGAAGTTAACTAAAAATAGAATCGGAACTTCACAAAAAGCACTTAGTACAATGCATAGATGATGTGTAACTAATGTAAAAATGAAAAATTAAGTGGTTTGCAAATTTCATTAACTAATCAAATAATACTCAAATAAACGCCACAAACATAAGTGTTATAAAAACATAGTTATGGGCAATAAAACTTGAAGGCAACTTCTAAAAATTTGAATTTTATAGAAGCATTTGTAAATTTTATTTATTTTTTACTTAAGTCACTTTCTTATTTACTGCTATTCCACATTTCACATTTTCTACTAAAAGAAGGTCAAAAGCAATTTGTTTTCAACTATTAATTATGTCATACAACTATTAAGTATATTTTTAAATAATGACTGATAAGCTTCAGTTGCCGTTAGCTAACTGCAAGGCAACAGCTGTCCCAACAACAAAATAGCTGCATTACCTCATAGCTTGCATGCCAAGTGCCAAGTTCAAGTGCAAATGCATTGAGAGAGGCGTCTCCAACTGTAGGCGCGTGTGTGTGTTGCAAGTGTTTAAGTGCATGCTAATCCTTTTAGTGGCCGTTTATGCATTTATGACACATTGTTTGTCGACGTAATTGTTGCATCATTTGTTCCCGATCAAGGTGAGGAACAAGCAAGAAATCCAATTACCAATATTTGAGTAATATTTGCAAGAATCAAGAGAACTTATTAATGCCAATTGGGCTAATGGAGCGTATGCTTAATGTGCTGCTATTGCTTTGACCGATAAGGTCAACTGGTAGTTGTTCATTAATTGCCAATTGACGACAGACATTTGCGCCCCTTTTGATTTCGAGTAGTCATACAATTTGATTTGCCAACAAGTAAATTATGATTTTTAAAAAATTGCCAAAAGATATACCACAACAACAACAATAGTTGCCAACAATGGTTAAAATAACCTTGCGGTAAAAGACATACAACAATAATATTCAAGTATTTTTGCCCAAAAACAATACAAATGATTTATTTAATACACAAAAAAAAGCATTAAATTATTATGTTGCTTGTCGCAGCCTCCAAAGTCGGAGAGAAAAAGGGCGTGTCAATCAAATTGAACATGGATAGATTAATCTGCAAGCAAAGTAAGCTGTTTAACCAGGAAGTTGCCAAATGATTGTTGGGGTAGGTCACAGCTACTTATAGCCAACTTTATGGCCTAGTCAACTGAAGGAGGCTAAGAGTCACTTTGACTTTAAGTGCGCGCCATTTTCTGCATTGTTGACCATGTTTGCAGTTGTTGTTGTTGCTGTTTCACGCATTTATTTGCTTTTATTGAACGTTTATTTACTTTTTTGCAAAAACACATGCACGCACACACACACACACATGATTATTGTTGCTATGCCTACACTCTTTTGTTGTTGTTGTTTGCCCAGGGTCATCCAGGCGCTGCTGTCGTTGTCGATCTGCTTATGATCAGCATTCGGGGCACTGAGCATTATAATTATTATTATTACTTATTGTTGCTGTTGTTGCTGCTGCTGCGACTTTACACTCTAATTTTTTTTCGCTGTTGTTTGTCCTTCTGTTGACATTTTGCACGCGTTTGTGCGTTAAACACACAAAATAATGTTTGTTTTCTTGACAATTGTTCGTTCACTTGAGCCCACGCAAAGTGAAACGAATTGAATCAAAACGAAACGAAGCGAATTTTGTTGAATTAAATTGAGGTAGGTGCCAGTGGCAGCTGCTGCTTAGCATTTGATTTAGTACAATAAATTAATAATTAAATATTTGTAAATTATTTAAGAAACACCCAAATTTATCGAGTTTCAATACCCAGAAATTGTGTTGATGATTAACAAAATACTTTATACTGAGAATCTTAGCTAAATTATTGCTTTTTTCGAAAGTATCACATTCACCAAAATAAAAAATATATTCAGAAAGGACGTCGAACTTGTCAGTTTTTATTGAACAGGTTACATGAAAACAAAAAGAGTCAATAAACGAGTTTGATGTGTAAAAAGTTAAAAAATATTTGAAAGGTTTTTTATATGTTACAAACTAAACGTTGGATGATACTAAACAAAATATTCTAGATTTTTCTTTAACATATTTACTATGCGTTTCATTGCTAACTCAAACAAAGTATTACGTATACGTTTTAATGCGTATTATTATTCGGTAATACGTGATTCACCATAAAGCTCATTAGATTGCATGACAGTTAACGTGTCATAAGGTAATCTCTAGGGCCAAAAGCTCACAACAAAAACACGCTAACGTAATCACGCCAACACCCATATTAAACAAATAATAATAATGATAATAATATGAGAAACGAACAAAAAATGACGTTGCTCACCTCAAGTTCAATGTTAAAAGCGCAGAGAAACGTGCAAGCACAGTAAGTGTTGTTAATGTGGCACGGCAAGAGGAACTATGTATTATCCAAAATGTTACCAATAACCGATTCGGTAAGCCAAGTTGCCAAATTGCATGATTTGCAACGGTTAAAGTTAACCCATAACAACAATGCATTAAGCGGCGCTTTATAGATTATGCGATTTATGATGGTTAAATTAATTGACAGCCAACTTGTAAGTTTTCAGTTCGCTGGCCTGAAAATTAGGTCATGAGAACACACACACACTACGTTGATTGTTGCATAATCCAGAACCTTTTTGTTCGGAAAGGGAGAAACAGGTTCAGTTAAGAGCTGATACCAAGGGCATTGTAGCCTTGAAGCCTGAACATCTTTTGTCTGGCCACAAGTTGCAATCACCACCTGCATTAAGTAAAGCGACTAAGCTGCTAAGGTGGCATCCACTTGAACCGGTTGCCAGACGGTTGCAAGTGCCTCTGACCGAGACTGATACGAAACGAGCCCAAGTTTCGGCACTTCATTAATGAAGCTCCGACAACATTGCAGACCTTGGACAGACCCCAAGCACAATTTATTGTATTGTAATCAGAAAGCGCGCGCGCACTCTCGGGCCCAGGAAGCTAAAGCCTACACCGATGCCGATGCCACACAGCCGCTGCTGTCAGATTGATCTGTGGATGTGTGTGGAACAGGTTGTTGTTGCTGAGGGTTGGCTGACTGCAGTTGACCTCCACATTTGGCGTTGCATATATATATTTTATTTTACCCTTTAATACATTTTTATATTTTTTTCGTTTTATAGATCTGTGGGCATATTTTTTAACTTATGCATACCTTTAATTAAAAGTTCGTCGTTTAATTATATTAAATAATTGCAAGTGCAACGCCTCTTCCTCTCTCTCTCTCGCTCTCCAACTTGCTCTCTTGTGTTTCTGCGTGTTTTATTCGGGCAGCGACAGAATTGGGTTACATATGTCAAGAACAGCCCCATAAAACACGCTTTAGGCCTATGTAGAACTGGGCCCGGCTCGCACATTTTACAAACAGCCAACTGAAAAATTGTTGTGCAATTAAAATCACATTTTGGGCCTGCAAAAAAAAAACGTTTTGTGAATGGCTCACACACAGAGACTAACTGACTCCGACACAGACTGGCCACACTTGGTGCGTGCTGGGTGCAAAACATTGTTAGTTGGGGCGTTGTATGTGAGTGCGTGTGTGTGTGTGTGGGTTGGGTCTTGGTATGCGCAAAATGTTATGGCCATAATGAAAGACACGGCAATAATGTAAAGCACATTTCAAGCACTTAATACTGTTAACATTTATGGGCTGACAGTTTATTTTTTATTTTCAATAAAAGTGTTACCAAATTGCATAATCCATGACAAACTGTCATCAAGCAGTGCTGCCACACTATGAAACAAGTGAAAAGTGCAGCCTATTGGCTTTTTATTGTTAATTAATAATTCATTTTAATAATTAAGCATTTACTTAGGTATGTCTTAACCACATTTAAATGCAGTTAGGCACGATTTAATTGCTGTCTTAGAATTTATTTAAATGCCTAACTTTAACGTTTTTTACATTGAACAATTGTTTACTTGTTTTGTAGCATGAAGCAATTAAGCTATTTAAATTCCAATCGCACGCGACTTTTCTGAGAAAAAAAGCAACGGAAATTGCTGGAAGTGTTTGTCGGACACTGCTTAAGGACAAGTTCAATAAACAAAATAATAAAAAAAAATTGTTTATATAAAAGTTAAGTTCAACTTTGTTCAGTTTTATCAGATGCATCAACATTTGATTTGTATTGTCCAGTTGCGTGACACATGCCAGCTATTGTTGTTGTTGCTGTTGTTGGCTGCATCGTGATTAATCTGCATATGTTTAGAACATTGTGCGGCCTTCGAAAATCGCGACATTAAATTATGCGCCTAGGCCTATTATTTTATGCGATTGATAAATTGACAAACGGGCCGGCAAACATTTTGCTATTGCCGCTCACTTTTTTGTACAATGCAATGTTGTTGTTGTTGTTGCAGTGAAAATCCGCTCACAATGCGTGCCAAGTGTGTGCCCCCTCTCCCCCCCCCCTCCATTGCAAACGCTGGCAACTTTCATATGTGAACTTTTTTATAGTATCTGTTGTTGTTGTTGTTGTCTGTCATTCGTTTTCAATGTCAAGGTCGCAATTGTGTGCATTTTCAATTATTTTTATAGATATATATAGCATTATTATTGACTTTCAATTACCTAGTCTGCTGCAAAAACACAAGCATCCTTGTAGACCCCACACACTGTGCTCTGTTCTTAACGAGTTGAAAAAGTGAAAATTTTCTCAAATTTAGTTCATTAACAAAAACAATGTAAAGGTATTTTGTCAATGCTGACTGCACTTGCCAAAAATAGATTTGATTCGCAATGAACATTTGCAGAGATCAAGTCAACAAAATATATATCACATTGAACTCACAAACGCAATTTGACAAATTGCTTGTGATATTCAAATTGTCGGCTTTTTTTTGTTAGAGGTGGGGCAAGGCTATGTGCGATTGGCATAAATCATGGTTATGGACAACAGGCAGAAAACATATCGTTCTGCTTTTATCATTTACACAAATCACTTGAAAAGACAGTGACAAAGGCAGGCGTATTTATAACGCATACGACATGTTGCCCTAACAATTGGTATAAGTAATTGATTGTTTTTTAACCCCATAGATTATCTAGCTGCCAATTTTCTAGATTATTGAAGCATTACTAATATCCAAAATATCAGGTTTCTGTTTAGGTTAATCACTTTTCGGTTTCACGAATCAGTTTCATCACAAACATGAATAAAACTTGTCGTCTTTTTGTGCTCTACTTGTTGGTCATTTGCTCGGTTTTAAGTGGGGCTCGTGTAAGTCCTTTAACAGTCAGCTACATCTATCTCAAACTAAACGCAAACATTGCTGCCTTTTTAGCGTCCTCGCTACCTTTTAAAATGGCAAAAATTCGATTGCGTCAACAATTTTCGCATTATAGCCAACGTTAGCTGTTGGATTGAGAAGAATGGAAGAGTTAGCGCCGAATATGAACTAAGTGAACCAATGCATGAACTGTGGATCAAGTACAAGATGACTGTGAAACGTTCATTACAAATGTCTGAAACGGTTCTCTTCGATTCGGCCTTTGATATCTGTCAACTGTTTCGTGATGGTGTCATGCAGAACAAACTGGTCAAGTTAGTCTTACAGAATACGATGCGGGACAGCAATATGGCAAAGCAGTGTCCATTGAATAAGGTGTGATTGTAGAGCTTAATGCTGATTTGATTTTAATGTTGATTTTTTTTGCAGGGTTTGCTTTATTTTCATAATATTGCTGGCTTGGATCAGTTTCCCTTCTTTTTGCCCGAAATGGATTTTACGCTACAGCTAAGCTTTTATAGGCCAAATACAACAGATGCACTAGATGAAGTTCTCAAAGGCAGCATTACTGAACAATTTAGAGCACGTAATAGGTTTTGGCATTGAATATATGAATGTAAAAAAAAAAAATACAACTAAATTTCCAATTTCGTTTTGATATCAATCATTGATGTGCAATGCATTGTGATTCACTCAATGAACTTGTTAAAGCTTTATGCTTTTTATAGTCACGCCAAAACAGCAGCAGCAGTGGCATCATCATCAACATCATCGCCATTGGCACTGCTGACCTCAAATGTCAATTGTTGCCAGCTTTTGTCTTGCCAACCTTGGCCTTACATAGAACAAAACGTAAACAAGCAATCCATGACTTATTGTTTTTATATTCTCTCGCTTGCAAAAATCTGTCATAAATGTTAACGGCACACTATAGAATATTATACAAAATGCAGATCTTCCCACAAAATTAGGTGACTCTAAAGCTAGAAAAACCCAACCATGGCCTTACATAGTAAGAACTAAACTAACAATCCATAACTTATTGTTTTCTATCTATATTTTCTCACGTAGATCTGTCATATTTGTAACGGCACTTTGCTAAACAGCTGTTAATAGCCCACCCAATTACCACGTTGCCGCCGCTGGCTGGCATTGCAAAACTATAAATAAAAAACACAAATAACAAAAACAATATAATAATAATAATAGCCGTTAGCGCGGCCCGACCCCGTCTCGGGGTCTGTTAGATTAATTGCACATTGATTACAGACAATTGCAATGTCAACGAGCCGCGCAAAGCGGAAATGTTAAACGCTAGTCGCGCACAAAACGCCAGCAAAACGCTTCAAAGTCGCGCGCGCTAGACGCCTACAATTGCAATGCAGCTAATGCGGAAGTAGCGCGAAGAGCGCGCGCGTTTTTGAGAGGAGAGAGAGAGAGAGAGCGAGAGACAGAGTACAACCCGAGATTTAAGAAATGCATTACATAGCACTTACCTTATATTCCTGAGATAGTTTAGCCTGATGCAGCCAAAGATGAAGGCAACACTTTTCATGTACTTTTGCATGCATTCACATCCAACTGGGTCTGCAAATGCAACGCCGTCGACGAAAGAATCAGTGTCATTGTGTACGTATTGTTGTTTATACATGAATATTACACTATTTACAGTTATAAAGTGGGAAGCTGATAGCGACGCTGCTGTGTCTTTTAGCATAATTGTGAACTTTGATGTTATTTATATATTTTCAGTTTTGCACTTCGGATTGGTTTTTGTTTTTATTATGATTTTTTGTTTTTTTAGTTTTTAGTTACTTAAGTTTTTTCAATAAATACTTAAAGGCTATGTGAAGCGTGTGTAGCACACGCTCTTTAGGTTAGCAACTAAAATACAACGTCAATGGGTTTAACGGAGGAGGCGGAGGCGGGCGGTCAGTCAAGACAGACAGAAGTAGTTACAGCTACTGCACGCTAGGCGGCGCCAGCATAGGAACAAAAATACTACAACTTGAGCTGGCGCTTCGCCAGCTGTTTCTCCTGCTTCCGCTCACGCTGATGCAGAAACTCCCGCCGTATGTCACTGCCACGCATCTCCAGAATGCAGTTTAACTTATTGCGTATCTGCTCAGCCGTATGCACATCCGTATCGAAGTCATAGTGCTTAAACCGAATGCTGTTGATGCTCGTAAAGAGTCCAAATGGCGAGCTGGAATTGGAGCTGGAAGTGTGGCGGGGACTGGCCGGCGAGTGGACGAGGCCAGCATTGCTGCCGCTGAGCGTAGCAATGCTACCCGTTGTCGGTGCCGATGTGCAGCTCGAGGAGATGCCACTACTGGAAGAGTTCGATTTCAGCCAAATGCGTAACAGCGCCTTCAGCTGACGCTGCTCCACAATCTCACAATGCGCCACCAGATCAATGGGCGTGGACACGGGCTTACGATGCGTCCAGAACTTTGTGTTCTTGTGCTGATCGATCTCGATGCGTTCCCCGGACACCGAAAGCGTCACATCGCACTTGAAGAAACGCTTGTCGATGATGCTAAGGCGATAGGTGCGATGCATGGGCGCTTCCAGCATATCGTTGTGATTCAGTAGACGCTGCTCGTACTCCTTTACTTGGTCCATGGGACTATCGGGCACATCGCCGTTAAGATTGATTTGTTTCAGCGCATTGACCGCTGCATCCGCCATTGCCGCTTTATCCTCCTCCGAGGTCATGGATTTGGTGCCCAACTGATTGTGATAGTCGACGCGTGTGACAGGCGCCAGTGGACGACGCTCGGCCAGCGTCAAATGCGAGAAACCAAACTTAGAGCAGGGCTCACGATTGTCAAGTGGCGGAAAATCTTCCATGTCATCGTTGTCCTCCGTCATATATAATGCATAATGCTGCACAGACTTCAGCTGCACTGCATCCGTATACTGTAGGGTAGTTTTGTAGCACACCAGGCCAATCACCTCAATGATCTTCGCTGTCGATAGCACACAGATCTTGAGCGGATAATTGCGCTCCGGTTCAGGCAGCATATTAACATAAACATTAATGCGTTTCGTGGGCAATCCCACCTGGGCGGTGCCATCGAAGCGCGCGTACTCAATGAAACGATTCTGCGTTTGCTTTGGACTTCGCGCCAACTGCTCTGATAGCATGCTCTTGACGCCCTCGTCGGACAGGTCGTCATCGCTGCTTGTTTTTGTTCCTGATGTGTTCGTCGTCGTTGTTGTTGTTGTTGTTGTTGTTGGTGTCGTTGTTTTTGTTTGATTTGATTTTGTTGATGTTGTTGGTTTGTCTGCGGGTAGCTCGATAAGGGTTTTGCGCTTAAAGAAATCCTTGCGATCGGGCGGCTGCACTTCCTCATTGTAGTTGACGCTTTTGATTCTTGCCGCCTTACGTTTTGCTATGTCCAGTTTCTCCAGTTTTTGCGCCGTATTGGAGCGAAATCGATGTGCACCCACCTCGGGATACATTTGTATGTCGAAGGAGTGCGTGGACATGTCCAGATCTTCGTCATCACTTAGATCGAGACCGGGATAGCACACAAAGTCCACTTCCTGTAGTGGCTGATCTGCTATCCGTGGCGGCATCATGTGATGCAGTGGCGCCGAACGTTGTGTAGGAGTGGCAGTGTCCGGATTTCTGCGCTGCTGCTGATGGGACGCCTGCGCCCGCTGGCTGCGCCTGTAGGCGTCCATCGTTGTGGTGGCAGTTTGGAACTTCCTCAGATAATGCTTGGGCATATCGTCACTGAGCATTACTGTTTCGCAGATGCCCGTGTCGTCCGTCGAGATGAACGAATTGCGGATGTGCGAGAGCAGCCAGTGCTGGTTGGAATAGGTGGCCATTGCACTTGGTTTGAGTCTCTCACTAACTCACAATATAAATTAAAATTATTAGTTATCTCTGCATTTGTGTGTGGCCTAGTGTAACTTCTTCTTCTTCTTTGCTCAATTAAACAACACTAACAGCAACCACAAGCGAGTGTGGCCACCCTAAAAAACCTTAACATTTTCTGTTAGCTTGCATTTTTGCATGAATTATATGTTGAGAAGGTTACATAGCGTGAGCAGCTATCGATATCAAAAGCCGCTTGCAAGTACTGACCAATTATGTTGATATATTTATAAATCAACTTAAAAGCACAATTATGTATTTATGTTGTCAATAAAAACATACTGTTGTTCACACAACTTTTAAATATGTGCATGGCGGCAAACACACTTTGCTTCTTCTTAGAAAATGATGACGTCATTGCCGCACAGAAAGCGATAGTCACAATATGCTATTCTTGAATGAAAACTTAAATCGGCTCGGATGCAAGGAACATCTGCTCAGTGTATAAAAGATACACTTCACCAGCCCAATTTTACTGAAATATTCTTTTCATTAATACATAAATAGTCAAAACAATGAATTATTGTTAACTTACCAAAACATCGCAAAATACACCGATAGAATTCAGAATGCGGTGAGCCGATAAGTCGATATATTGATAACTACCTCCCATCTCTACTACCATATGACTTTTCTACAAGACGCGAGAAAAATACCACGAAACTAGGCAATTTAAAGTAAGTTTTAGAACAGTAGAGCTGTTTACAAAATAGTCTACAATAATATTTATAATTTAGCTTACAATATCGCAGCGTATCGATGCTGTAGCAGCGCCCAGAATGGCGGGCATCCCGGTCGAATTCGATGAGACGGTGGTCAACCAGTTTAGTTGCAAACGTTGCGACCGCGTAAGTTTCACTCATTTTGGGCAAATTGCAACCTTATTTACATGTGTTTCTTATCAATTGCAGACGTTTAAAAGCAAACGCGATCAGACGCTTCATCGGCAGGAGGTGCACAACCACAACAAAACTACCTATGAATGCAAATTGTGTTCCAAAAGCTTTTGCAACAGTGGCAATCTGGATCGTCACATGAAGGTGCACAATGATGTGCGGCCGTTTGTGTGCAATATATGCTCTAAGGCCTTCGCACAGGCCGTCAACCTGCAGCGACACTATGCCGTACACAGCGGAGAGCGTCCATATCAATGCAACTTCTGCAATAAATCATTTACGCAGCAAAGCAATATGAAGCGCCACAAAATGACACACACGGGCGAGAAACCGTTCCGTTGCCAGCGCTGTGGCCGCTATTTCTCCCAGCTGGTCAACCTCAAGAAGCACAAGCTTGGCCATCTTAATGCCAAGCCTTATCAGTGCAATTACTGTGAGAAGGGCTTTACGCAGCTCTCCAATTTCAAGCGGCATCTTCAGTCGCACATTAAGGAAGGCGTCGATGTCGATGTGCCGGGTGCGATACAAGCGGCCACGGCGCTAGCGCGAGAGCGTCTAGAGGCCGAGCAGAAACCGTGAGTAAAATTATATAACTAAGTTAACTCTTTGACTTTACCTGTGGCCCTTCTTCCTTGCAGTAGTTTCTTTGAGTGCATGGTCTGTCGTGCCATTTTTGAGACATTTGGAGACTATGAGAAACATGAGAGCAAGTGTCATGAGGAGCATGAACGCACACAGCTAGATCAAATGGCGCATATGAATGCGGATGATTACTTGCCAATGAAGTTTTCGGTGCCCGATCTGGATACGCACGAAATCATTATTGAGACTACACATTAATGCCACACCCACCATCCTCAACATCCCCCCAATACACATTCACCCAACAAAAGCAATTCTACATCCACAGTCAGAGCAGGAAGAGCGAGAGACTTAGAGAGTCACGTCATATGTTAAGGATGCAACTGCATAATATTGCATGCCAACATATATCTTCTTCTTTAAAAAATAAACGCAAAACACATAAAAAAAATGAAATTGTAACGATATATATATACTATTTGTTCAAATGGGCGACTGCATCAACATAGTTGCTAATTGTATAATTTAAGCGTATTCGCAATGTTCAATTGCATAAAAAGCAGTAAAACAAAAACATAAAAAAAAAAAACAAACAAACGATTCTCAACTTTTTCATCCTAAAATCATGTGTGCAAAATTTATTGGCCATCAAGATTTAGAGCTTTTTAACTACTCGTTTAATGTGCGATTTTATGGTCATACGGTTTTAAGCATTTGGCACGTCATAAATGCTTGTAAGCCAAATTTACTCGTGCAGAAGTTTTAGACGTGCAAATTGCCGTTTGAACGGACCTTTTCCCATTGACTGCAAAATCTTTGCTAATGTTCCTTGAAAATTGCTTACTCAGCAGGCCAACATTGACACATTATGTATAACAAATTGATTTTAATATCCTTCTAGACAATGTCAACTTTCTAATGCTAAATGATATGTAAAATGTAGTAAACACATAAACTATTTAAAAGAGAAAGAGATCAAAACCATGCCACAATTGTGTTCCGCACTTTTAAATAAGCTATGTTAATGGATAACTATATTTAATTTTATTGTAGCTATAATTCCGATCAATATATATATATTACCTTGTGTCAAGCAAATTTAATTATTTCAACATACTTGTTTACTTGCGTATTTAATAAAACGTATTTATTAAGATGCAATCTTTATTGTCATAAAGTTCCTGTTCGTTGTTTTTTTTTTATTGCTGCGCTTTGCCAGTCAGACCAAAGTCAGTAAATCACATTATTATGCCCGCCACTTGGCTACAACTGTCGCCCCCATTCAGTTCCATAATATTTTATGCTGCCTTCAGAGTCGCAGCCGTCGCTCATCTTTCTGCTTGTCGTCGCCTGGGTTTCGTGTGTGTGCGCTCAATTGGCATTCAGTTGCTTAAATAGTCGCCTTAATGTCCAGCCAGACAAATGGAAGCACATTAATTACGCTGTGCCGTGACATTTGTTATAAATTTATGATGAAAAACTGTTTTTTGCTTTGGTCTGTTAAGCGCTAAAGAAGACTCGGCTTTGGTATCAGTTTCGGTTAGTTGCACTCCAGCAATGGATAAATAAATCCAGCTTTTGTATTTTTAAAATGCAATACGGCTGAAATCAATACGACTATCGCCCTGGCAATACCTCATACAGCAGGTAGCGGCTTTTTGTTTGTATGTGTATGCACAACAAATATTTGCACATCCAGATTGTGTGCGGTATTCCCAGAATGGGCGCGAAGGGAGAAGTCCTGCGCTGCATGCACAAATAAGCGAAATCATACTGAAATGCAAAATAACATTTAGAGCAGTGGGGCAGAGATGACGTCACACTTAATGCTTTGATGAGTTTTTGCATGGTGCTTAATTAATGTCGCACAACCCAGCGCAAACAAAATGGCAGCGATACGATGCGCTGCAACGCGTTGTTTTAAACGAACGCCTAAAGGCATGCTGCAGTTTTTTTGTTTTAACTGTGTAAAACAAAACATAACAAACAATATTTTTTAAGTTTAATTTAATAGCATGTAGTAATGTTAAAGCATGCATTGCTTTTTAGTATCCATCAGTTGATTATCTTTGAAATATGGTTTCAGCTTAAGTACATCTATTAAACTCCTATAGTTACGGGCCAACTAAAAGTTAAGCACTTGCCACACACACTTATGGGACAATAACATCGAAAAGCATTTTATATTAGCCGTTCACTATCGGAAACTAGCTGCACTTAATTCGTTTAAAAACAGTTTTGAATTCTCGCATCGATGTTGTTGCCAGCTTATTTGATCGCTTAAATCTGATTTTCATGTTCCAAATTTGATGACATTAACGCTTATGTGGCCAATAGCAACCGACACCATACCACTAACACCGCCCACAGACACGCACCGCTCGCTGCCTAAATTGATTTGGCAAATGTTCTGTCATCATCATTATCAGCTTCGCTGCAAAAGTGGCAATGTCATTTTGAAAAGTGGAACCCACAGCAAACACATGCAACAAGCGGGCAACACATACAGTAAAATGGGAGTTGACAAAAGAAGCAAGGACAACCGAAAGCCGGAATGGGAATGGCAATGGGAATGGGAATGAGATTTGAAGCAGCTGTCTTTGCTATCATCGTTTTGGTGTTAGTGGTCGCACATTATGGCCACCTAGAGTGCTTGGCAACGGCAACGACAGCAGCAACGCCAACAACATCCTTGCCACATACGCTTTGGCTTCTTTTGCAGCAGCTCAAATGCTTTAGGAATCAAATGCAGTTGCAGTTCATGCTGCTGCTGCTGCTGCTATTCCAATTCTTGTTGCAGTTGCAGTTGCAGCTGTAGCTGCGGTTGCACTTTAATTTGCCATAAGAGCAGCGCCAAATTGGCTTAGCCGCAACGTAATTGAGTTTTACGTTGCTCGATGGGTTAACCAATGTAAAAATGACACCAACAGCATTTTGTGCATTCATGCTACGAGTACAGCAAGAATACGCCGTATACGTATTCACCCACAAGCGTATTTAAATAAACAATAATTATAAATACGCTACGTGGGATCCGTGACATGCCACACCACACACACAAGCATATAAAACAACGACAATTGAATTTTATGGATAATTGCAATGACAACAATAACAAAAAGTTAACTGTAACTGTATTCAACATTTTGCAATACATGCGAAATATTCAAATGCAAATTTCAAGCAATTTACATTTCTTTTGTTTGCAAAAAGTGCAGCCAGAATTTAAATAAACAAACAGATTTTTCTCACATTCAAACAACCAGAAATGCGCATGTTCGGTTTGTTTGTACGTGTTTGTTTGATTGTGTGTGTGTTTATTGAAGCCAAATGAAGTCATTGCCAAAGCCGTCATAGAAATGGTTTGTATGCCCTGCAGCTATTAAATTGGGTACGAGAGGTATAATGAAGTTAACCAAAACTTTTAAACAAGGTATAAACATTTCACAACAAAGTTAACTTTATTGAAAGCATATATTTTGATTATTTGTTTTAAGACTTTGGTAAGTACATTAATGTAAGCAAAGTTTCTAAGTGGAATTTTGTCTTTTAAACACAATTCGTAGCCTTAAGGCCACTTTTATACCAAGCACTGGGTATCTGCTTGCCCACACTTTGCCAACATCTGAACAATATAGCTTTCTATTTTGTAACTATTTGATTATGTTTTGTATTTTTGGCATGCCAGTCACAGCGGATGTTGTTACACAGAACGTGACACAGCCGTGTGAATGCGGCCCACCAATAAAAAAGAAGAAACGAGAGGCCTATAAACTCACACATATATACTAAACACACATACACATTGCCATATGTAGATAGCTATTAAACACGCAAGTTGCTTAACCTAACGCGTTGCCTTCCCTCTCCCAGTCACAAGAACATCATCAGTGTCTAAAACCAGGCAGGTTAATTTGGAAAATGGGCCCAAAAGGCAGCGTTGTCTAACATGAGTTGGCAGTTTGCCAGTGAATTCGGATCCTTTCACCACCCAAGCCACCCATCTCAAAGAGTGTCAACGTTGGCGACAGAGGACAGTTGACTTGTTAAGTGTTTGCTTGTTTAAACACACAACTACAACAACAGCAACAAGGAAAGGTAATCAACTTGGTCTCCATTGTTATTGTTATGTTGGGTTAGAACTATTTAAAAGGTATAAAGCTTTTGTGTGTTGTTGTGTGTGTTCGTAGCTAAACACCATATGGCATTGTCTTGACGCACTTAACTAAACACACGGCAAATCAGTGAACAACAACAACTGAGTTTTTAGATAATCAGCTTTGGGGTTATCCGTTTCTATTTACAGTTACGAGTTTTTGTTAAGCTTTTGTTTCGGTGCTTTGGACCAGATGAAGATAAATGCTTGGAGACAACCAAATGGCACTGAATGGGCCCACAAGTTATGCTTAGATAACTAATGGAAATGTCAGGTCATCTGAATGCTGCTTTTTGTTGTTGCTGTTGTTGTTGCTGGTGCCAGCATATTTGGTGAATGGCTTAGTGTCGATGTTGCTCTCGGCCAAGTTTTGTGAGTTTTTGGCTTTAAGTCTGCCTGTTTGTGTACTCATTTAATGCGTCAAGCTGTTTGCCCCCGCACCAATACAAAATTACAAATGCAAATCAAAATGTCCGATCTGCTTGGTTCCGGACACACTGGACTGGATTTGCCATTGGCTTTGCCTTTCATGTGCACACCCAACACACACACACACACACACAACCAGTTGCCCAGGGGTGGAAACGACCCTGTCAGGATGTAGAAGTAATACGCAGAATGTCAGACATGCATAAATTATTGGTGTTGCTGATGTTGATGTCAACTTCGTTGTTGTCCACTTTGTTGCTGCCGTTTCTGCTGTTGCAGTTTTTAAATGCATTTCATGCATAAAACTTTAAAAATCTTAGCAACGGCTCTGTCGTCAAAATTTATTGGCTGCAGCACAGAAAACAATCAAAACAATAAGAAAAAGCTTTCACTTGATTTAATTGAAAATATCTCCAATTTCCTGTCAAGCAACATCAAAGGACGACCCAACATAACAACTTAGAGCGAATATTTAGCTATTTTTACATGCTGACATGACACATTCTTTGAGTAGTCAAAGCAATATTTCTAGCTAACTATCTGCCAAGTTTTTTATTTGAAAAAGAAATAAAATAGAATTCTTTGTAAATTGTGATAAAATTTTCTGCGTATTTTGTAATTAGAAGCTGAACAAGTTCGATTGTAATAAGTTTGAATATTTTAGACAAAGTTGCGAAATCGACTTTTTTTATAAAGTATAACAAAGAAAATAATAAAACTTGCGCTTTTTACTATGCCAAAACTGTCAACTAAAGCTTCACCAACAGCTGTTGCTCTCTTTTTATACCCTTAGCCCATGAAATGGCTAAATAAGGGTATAATGGTTTTATGCAAATGTATTTTACAGACGTAACAGACACACAAATGACTGTAAGGTTTGCATATGAGGCTAAGGGTATGTCCTAGTCGGGATTTCTCGACTAGAGCCTTCTTACTTGTATTCGTTTGGTTATTTTTTGTTGCTGCATAAATATAACATGAGCTGTGTGAGTGGCTACAAAATATGCATCTGTTGAATTGCTTATGTTTATTTGACATACAGATTTGCGCATACGGCACATACGGAAAGGACCCTTGTATTTATTTGACAGTTGTCTAAGTGCTGCTGGAATAAATTAAACAGACAGCCAAAGAAAAGAACAGACACAATTGCTTATAAGCAATCTCTATCTTTCACACACACAGACACAAGCATGCTGTGCACATGTTTTGCATTTTAAAATGATATGTGAAGAAATCTCCTTAACTTTGCCCTTTTGCCTGTCATCTGCATTTTTTCGCTTACAGCGTACAACATTTTCCACTCTCACATCTGTTAAAATGGCAGACTGCTTTGGCTTTGCTTAGCTCCATTCCTTAGATTGCTCTGCGCTAAGTTAAGGTTGGCAATTTGTTGTCTATTGTTTGCCGCCTTTGTAGTTAATTAATGCTGCTTGTCTACAAACAAACATGCATGCAACATACAAACACAGAACCCTAATAACTACCATAACAACCAGAACGTTGTAAGCAGCATATGAAAACTTTCTTTGTCCTGCCAACTCCCTGCTGCTCCACAGTTCCCCTCTTTCTTCTTTTTTTGTTATATTGCTGCAGAAACAGCAGTTGCTTTCCAACATTAAATCAATTTGTTGTCGGCAGTCCATTGTGTATGCAGCTGCATTGTGTATAGTAAATTGTGTTTATCATGTACGAGCAGAATAAAGTTGAAAAAAAGCAGAAAATACAACTAGTTAATGGAGTAATGGCAATGCTATACCCTTGGATTTTAATTAATTAAACTATAATGTAATAATTGCATATCAAATTAAAGAAAAGACATTAAGTTCTTAAATATTTTACACAAATTTTAAGCACATTTCAAACATAATATGAAAAGGGGTATACCAAACCGTTTGGCTTGCAATTTTCATATTTTAAACCATGCAGCAGCTTGTTGCAACCATATGTATGCTCAATATTGCGCATACGCCCCCCGCAATGCTGCAGTAAATATTAAAGCTTTTCATTTACACAAACTAAGTAAAAGTTTGGAAAGTTGGCTTCACAAAAATTTCAATTGCCACATTGTACGAATATTGCAAATTAGATTACTAGTTCCGAACAAAGAGCTTTTAACTCATTTAAAGTGGCTTCTTTTCAACTTTGAGATATTGATTTATGTTGCATGTGGCAAGCATTAATGCCTTATGAAATGCTGATGGGTACGTCGGCCCAGAGGTGACAAAATCTAACCTTGACAAGTCAAGAAGCTGCCCCCGCACCACTTCTCACCCCACGCTGTAAAAGCTGCTGTCACGCCCTGTGGCAACCTGTTCATATTGATTACCCGAAGCGATTGCGTTTCCAACTGATTTGCATTTAAAATGAAGGCCACAGCACAAGCACAAATTTAATATGTATTCAAATACGCTGAGGCAACTGAAAATAATAATAAATATATTTTTGTGTGGCAAAGGCAAAAGCGTAAGCTGCCCCATGCCGCATCGCTGCTGCTTGCCACTAATTAGAAAAGACTTTGCTGCGTATTAATGTCCCATTAAATATTTCATTTGATTTTGTTTTGGCCGTTATTAAAATCCAATTTCAAGTGTGTTTACATTCTATATTTGGATCTTAAGGCTCTTCTCCTCTTTTGGACCATAATCTGAAATAAATTTTGCGTTTACGCCCATTAAACACAGAGTACTACTCTCTTACAAGGGATAACTGCCACACAATGTATGTGCGTAGCTTAGGCTCCACAGATTTATGTCCCATTGCAGGCAGACTTTCCTATCTATTTGGAGCTTAAAACATAAACAAAGCATACGCCATGTGAGCCAAGACCTAGGTAAGCTGCTGAACAGCCAGCTGGCAGACATTTCAATTGTTGCCACATACAGCTCATTGTGTGGCAACAACCGCTGCCTGATTGCCTCGCATATTTTACAGCCATTCTCAGCCTGACAGAAGTTAATGCAGACAGACAGACTAACTCAGCTGCTGCCGCTGACATGCGACTAAATGCGGCACGGTTTTACTTAACTGTCGTTTTAAAAATATCAATTGCTTCCTACAAATCCATAAGCCGGCGTTTCATGCCTTTTGTACTAGTCTTTATCGTTAAGCAAGTAAAAATCTCATTGGATTTACGCATCAAACCATTTCAACACATTCAAAATTGTACACGTGCCGAGGATTCTTTTTTGTCCATTTGGACTTTGAAGTTGCTTAAAGCTGGTCTATTTTGGGAATTGGGATTGGTAACATATGTGTGCTTGTGTTGCTCCATTTGTATCATTTATTATATTGACTGCTGGTCAGCCAAGTTAATAAGATGCGGGCAAGCACAGAAATCTGATGACAACCATTCTGGGATTTGACATTTGATTGGATGGGTAACTTTTTCTAAAGGCTCCTTCAATTCAACAAAGATTCTCTTTACAAATTCGACTTGCCCAAATATTTAAAGTAGAATTCATAGGAAATGTTCTAAGCTTTTTCTCATCTAAATTCTGCTCGCATTTCAATTTCGATGCGGTCAACACCAAGACATTGCCTCAGAATGAGACAAACATGCTAAATAGCTTGCGCACATTTAACACTAAAAATGTTGCACAAATTGTTTAACACAGCTAGCTGCAATTTGTGTGCGTAGAACGACAATAGCAACAACAATGAACAATAACAGCTAGAACGAAAAGTAGCATGAAAATAAATACTGTCAGGCAAGAGGAAAAGCTAAAGCAAAAGCAAAAGCAAAATGATTTATATGCAACAGCAAGAAGTGCATGATAAACTAATAGAATATCTCTGAAAGTTAAAGTTAGCAAATTCGATTCACAAACAACATAATAAATTAGAAACTTTATAGCTTTAAATAAATGCTGCTAACTTTGTTGCGTGCTTTTAGCGCAATTGATTTGTATAAATTGTCAAAGTCATCACACTCTTCTAACTCATTGGTTAACACACAGGGTATAGTTGGTGCAGAGAAAGTTTGTTACAAATTTTCCAAATTAAAAGTTGCAGGGTTTACCCAGCAGCAGCAGCAGGAGCAGGAGCAGACGGCATGGGAATTACAGAGCGAAATGCTGCATTGGGTGTACAAACCGGAGAAACAAAGGATGAGGATCAAAACGAGAACTCCCAGCTCGGACCCAACGCAACCCACCCCATCCCCAACCCAAACCAAGTCAATCCAGTCATGCAGTTAAGCAAACAAGTTCGCGTGTGGGTGTCAGAGGGAGGCGTGGCAGTGCATGGGGTATTTTTTCGGGCCTTGTACTGGTAGATTGTAAGTTGTACGTTGCACGTTGTACGTCGTTTTGGCGTTAAAACTGGCGCCGTTTTCCATCAATTTGGCACCGGGGTCTGCCACTGTCAGGCGCCACAATCATCCGCCCACCCTGCCACTGACGTTTTGTGAACATTTTTTTGCATTTTTTATGCAGCTGCAGCATGCAACTTTTGTCGCTTTGTTGCTATCAGTGGCAATTTTGATGGATTTAATTGGATGTTGTTTATTGTTGAAAGCTCTGTTTAACTGACCGGAAATTGTTTTAAATTTAATTTACAAATTTACATAATACATGCGCCCGTGGGCTGTTATTATAAATATTTAATATCAATTTGCATACTTTAGTGCATTGAAATGCTGCGCAAAATGTGTCTTTAATAAGCTTAACTGGGTAAGTGAAATGCGCTTGTTAAAAAAGTAAATAAATGGCTTAATTGCTTTCAATAAGGCAATAAAAATATTATAACAAATATTTGCACGAAATATTGTTGTTGTTTTTGTTAGGCAACAGGAAAGTAAACATTTTCGATCCATAACTCTCATAAATAGAATAATAAAGCGCTTTAAGCCGAATTTCAATAAATAATTTCATTTTAAACTAGAAAACCCGGCGAACTCCGTTACGCCACTTCGTTTTTTTAAACATTTCGTTTGGGGATTAAAAGATGAAGAATGAAGATGATGATGACAATTTGGATATTAGACCAATGACCACTGTATGTCGATATTGCAATGCGCTAAAGTTTAAAATGCTGTTTTAAACATATTGATCACAGCGTTATTAGCATGAAAAAATGCTTGCAACTGTTCAATTAATCCTCTCTTTAACTGTTGTGCTCCCTGTATATTGCACCGCACATTCAGCTGATCCACCATTGACGAAATAAAATATATTTGCAAAAATTGATGCGGTTTATTTAACGTTGGCACCATTGAACCATGCAAATGATATATTTGTCCTTGTATCTGTATTTGCAATGAATTATTTGTTGAAGAATACTGTGTGACTTCTGATCGTATCATGGTGTAGAGTGTGGTGTATGTGTAGTTGGTTTGTGTTGCATTTGATTGTCTTGGTGTTATTCATTGGCGTGAGTAATTGGTTGTATGATATTTTACTTTGCAAGTCGGCGTGAATCCGCCTTCTCGAATGATATTAGCTCCAAATGAAGTCATGCGAAAGCAATTATTGTATTCAAGGATGTGTTGAAGAAAATGGTTGGAATCGGGATCAGTTCCATCGAACAATGCTTTCAGTGGGTGTTGTGGTGTAAGTAATGGATCTAGTTTAGCTTTTCCACTTGTGCAACACAATCCAGCCGTATCTCTTTTAAACTTTAGCGCTCTGCAATATCGACATACAGTCGTCATTGGTCCAATATCTAAATTGTCATCATCACTGTAGTTCGCAGTGGGATCATATTGGAATGCCAAGCGATTGTATGATACCAATGATCTTCGCGTACTCAATCGAGCATTTTCTCTTATTATATTTTGGCTTTGTTGATACACTTGTTGCTGGCTTGCATGTCTTGTGGCGGTGATGGTTGATCGTCGTCTCTGGCTTTCGACTATGAACGACTGAGAATTAAACCTCAAATGCACATACACATAATTTACCGTCAACTTACCCTTAAAGACATAGTTGCTGTTGAATTTATAAAGTTTGCACAATAACGCGTTTCCAGTTGAACTGTTACAAACGAATAACTTTATCGTCAAAACTGAACATATTACATAAGCTGTCAAACAATGTAACGACATTAATCCAGGTAACATGATAAAGGATTTTCGTTAAGGTTAAAACTTTCCGTTTTCCGCATTCCTGTTGACATTTTCCTGAATTTCTTTGCTAAAACCTCACGCCCTAGACCTTGCCACAATGCAAAGCTTCAATCGTTCTTGCTTCTAGGTTGATCGTCAATTCCTTTTTTATATATATAGATAAGCTTTATATCAATTCGTTTGACTGTTTGTGAAAGCGACTGAGAGATAAGAAGGCAAGTTGAAACAAATTGCAACACAAATAAACGAATTTGCTTTTCATAAAACCCCTTCTAGCTATGTTAGTATGAAAATTAATATAAATCCACAGATAATCAGCTTTGTGCTTTGTGCTTTACGCTTACTTCAGTAGAACTTTCTTTTGTTGTGTCTATTAAGTTGCTTCCGCAACAACTTTTGCTTTTTGCCCTGCTGATAACGTTACATGGAAAATACTTCAAAAGCCCAGTGGCTAAGCAAAAGACGTTCAGTTCAGGCCCCAAGATTGCCGAGACCCGATGGAGCACACTTGAGACAGGTAGCAGTTAGTAGCAGAACTCACAGGATGAAAAGAGCAAACTTCATGTTTGTGTATACTTGTGTATAATTCCATTCACGCAGGCAAGCGAAAAATTTTAACTCGAAAAAAAAGAAAGCCACAAGGGACACCAGCAGACATTCCTACTCCCACACATACACACACAACTCTGCACGAGCAACTTTTATGAGTTCCTAGAGCAAGAGTGAGGCAGAGAGCAAGTGTTTGTGAGAAAGAGTCCTGCAAACTGTCGTCCAACAATGGCCAATAAGCAATGACAATGCAACAAAACAGCTTGCCCAACACAATGTATGGACTGACGGACTGATGGACTGACGGACTGAATGACTGACAGTTTGTTACTCTTGACTGACCATGGCACTGAGTGACAGAGAGGCAACAGCAACAGCAACAGCAGCAACAACAACAGCAACTGCAACTGCAACGGATGTGAACGTCAATGGCGAACACTTTGTCAAAAGTGCCGAGCGCATAAATCAAATACTGCCCGCAGCAATTTCACCCAACTGACACTTGCATATGGATTGAGTCCTGAACTCTGAACTCTGGCAACAGCGATACCAAAAAATGCAATCAATGTTCGATGGTTAACCCAATAAAAACGCCTGTTTAAGCAACGATAAAAACAAAAGTCCTTCCAGCTGTGAGCTATAGCTTTTGCCAGTTTAATGGCTAGATTGGCTGAAAGTACTAAAAACTGATTTAAAGACAAATTGATATACTAAAATAAATAAAAGCTGTACTGAAATATTAAATATATATCAAACTTTAAAGCATGTACCCAATATTAATATGTTTATGTAATACATTTAAAAATATACTACAATTGATGTCTGAACCTTAAGATTGAACTTAAAGCTTTTTTTAAGGTGGTCGCAAATTTCTTTGATTAATTTAAGTATTTATTGAAAACTTAATTCGTTGCAATCGTCCGTTAATCGATCAAAGAACTGCACCCTCACGTTGCTTGTGTCCCTTTATAAGGCAACTTCAGTACAACTTACTTGATAACTTGCTAATCTCTTATTTGATCCATTAGAAGAACTTGGGTCTGGAGGTCTTTTCTAGGATTTTTGTATTCTTTTTCTCTGAGCTAATTTGATAAATTCGAAAAAACTTATTTATTGCTTATTAGAGGTTAACATTAAGATAAGATTGAATAAATAAGAAGCTTATATACACATAGAGATTAAGTCAAACTCATAAAGATTACGTGAATATCTTATTAACTGCTGAAGTACCTTTTTCATTAGGATGTAATTGAATTAGCTGCAGTTTGTCGCAAAGGCTCTTTAATAAACTTGGCAAGAGCTAAAGCTCGTTTATCTGCTTCAAAATGCCAAAAGCAAGTTTCAACCATTTGACATGAATCTCTGCTGGCAGGGTAAACAACTAAAAATGACTTTGCGCATTTTGACAAACGGGGCGCCAAAAAACTTTTGTTAACTGTTGCCTGTCAGTTGCAAAAACTCTCTCTCACACACACACACACGCGTTTTGAAATCCGAATACATGTTCTAGAGGTGTTAAATATTTTTTTTATATATTTTTGTGGGTGCTGCAAAAAATCATATTACGATTTGGTTCGTGTGGTTAGTGTTGAACAGATTGGCTCTCTCAACTGGTCGGGATTAAAGCAGTACTTTGTTGAGCTCGTTCCACTTAATTTGACTGAAGTGCCTGCACATTTCCAAATCGCTGAAGTGCCTGTCCTAATAAATATGCAAATATGTATGTATGTGTGTGCGTGTGTGTGTGTGTCTAAAAGCTGCCAACTGACTGAATGTTTGTGCCGGCTTTGCAGGTATACGATGCTAAATGAAATTGCGCCGCAGTCTCACAATTCAAATTGCAAAACTCAAATTCAAATTCACACAATTTTGCTGTTGTTGTTTCTGCTGCTGCTGCTGGTGCTGGCACTAAGCCCGACGTCGACGGCAACGCGCCTGATTAGCTTCATTATGCAGCATTTTCCAAAAAGCCATTTTAAGCTGCGATGCGCTGTTGTAAATGTTTACATGTGTGTGTGTGTGTGTACGTTAACGTATTTCAGAAATTTAAAGCCTTGGCAAGCAGCTCAATTAGTATGCAAGACACAGGCGTGAGAAACGAGCGGAACGCCGGCTACTAAGACGGCTTACAAAGGCTCACAAACACGTGTGTTGGCCAAATAAAAGTTTGAATTATTAGCCGTACATAAAAGCTGTAATTGCGGCAACTAATTAACTTTATATAGCATGCTCAAGCAGCATTTCCGTCCAGCTGCGTATGCGTAATGTTTCCACGAAAATAGTTGTTAAACTAAGTTTTATTGCAGCATTTGTGCAGTTTGTAAGTGTTTATTGAGGACTTTGCGTAGGAAAGTGTACACTAATAGGACTTGAGAAGTGCAGTCAAGTAAACATTACGAATATCTTTAAGCTTTAAAAAACCAGTTCACTTTATACCAAGTATTATTGACTGAAACGAAAGGCAACTCCATTTCGTTAAGAAAAAAAGCTTGTTTTTGAAACAATAACAGCCAAAAAAAGGGACCCTCAGCATACAATTGGCCTCGACGGCATACAACAATATTTTAATTGGACCCTGTAAAGTTGTAAAAGGGTTAAGTCCTTAAACAAGCTTACATTTGCAAATCTGAAATCGATACCCAAAGAGAGCTGATAATTATCATAATGATGTGATATGCAGATACTTAAACAAGATATTATGGTTATTACATTGTAACTTTTTATTTAATGGTTAAAGGGCTTCCAATGATTTGGGTTATGAAAAAGGAAATGAAATTTCAGTATCTTCAACAAGGCTTTGAGTTGAAATCGTATACTTTTGCACCTTGGCAAGGACATGAATTTAATCTTTCTCAAAATTTTAACGCTTTTAAGGCCACATTCCTTTAGCCTTAACTTTAACGCTCAATTGAGCCTTGGCATTGTCACGTTTGCCGTTTAAAAAATGAGGCACGCTGACAGTTAAAGTTGTTGCAACCTTATTGGAAATTGACTATGGCACATGTGTGTATGTGTGTGATAAAGGCTAAGACAAAAGCGTACGATGTAAACTGACAAAAAGTCAAAAGAAAAACTTACCTACGACAAAATATTTTGAGTGGCAGCCACAGCAGCAACACGGGTGGCAATGAAAAAGCAAAGCAACAACACTATATATCAAAGTTGGCAACTGTTGAAGTAGCCCTCGGGTGTCGGTTAGATTAATGTTTTAGCTCCTACTTTTACTACGAGCAGACACAAAAGGATTTTTTGATAAATGATGCTCGGTTCTATTACAAATTTTTAGCAGGCAGCTCAAGTTGTTATACCTTAAAGCGCTTGCACTTAAACTAATTGCCAGCAGGCTGGTAAACTTCAGCTGCATTGATTGGCAACATATTCATGCGAGTGTATGCAGTAGCAGCTGTGCACACACATACAGACAAACACAAACACACATACTTTTAATTGCTATTGGGTCAAAAACTAATTGACATTTGCAACGCAGACACAGGTGTGCCCTGCCACAAAAGCAAACACGCAAGCGGTCAGACCTCGACTGCCTGCCTGCCTGGCTGACTGTCTGCCCTACCAGGCCCAAACCTGTCAAAATGCCAAGCAAAATAGTCGACAGGCAACATGGAATGTGCCTGCAGTGGACAGTGTTTTGGTTCTGTCTGCCACTAGACCAAAAGCATTTCACACAAATGCCATATTAAAGTAATTAGGTGGGATAATAACTTTGGCATTGCCTCCCCCTCTTCAGCTCCTCTTCACTATCTCTTCTACATTTTTCGGCTTTACTCACAAATTGCCTTATTGACTCATTAGCCCAATTTTGAGTGTCGTTAGCTTGGCTTTGGTGGCTGCCAACCGAAAAATTTAATAAAAACAGCAAGCTAATAAATTTACATAGAAATGCTGGGACAGCAGCTAGGTCCAAGGGATGCGAACACATTTAGCCGTTGGCTATAACAATGTATGCATAATCTTATCGAATGATTTAATTCTACTATGGCTTCTGCTGCTGATGCTGGTGGTGCTGCTGATGTTGTCCTTGTCAGTGGCAGGCTTTTTGCCATTTGGCTTTGTGATACTTATCGCGTTATCCTGTGAACAGCCCACAAAACCATTGTCAAGCAAATGAGTCCTGGTCGTTGGTTGCCTCAGCCAATTACACACGGCTGCCGCGTTGGCTGCCATGGTGATTATGAGGGAGCAACGCATACAGTTTAAAGTTTTTTTACTTATTTTTTATTGTTGGGGCCTTTGCTGAACATTTAAAATACATACTTGATTCGATTTACCATTTGGCGCTTGGATTATTTCGTAAGTGCGTCTTGACAACAGGGCGCATGTGCTTTTTATTAAATAGCAGCGCACAAAAGCGTGCTACACTTTTTGTTTGGTAAAATTAGAATCAACCCTTGAGTTCGCTATACTTTTGTAACAAGCCTTACATTACCCTTTTCTTTAAACAGGATATTGAGCGATAAACCAAGCTGACAACTGCCAATGGCCATTTTATTTCAGTTAACTGGCTTCCATTTTTTTGTAAGGCTCTTTTGTTGTTTTTGCTTGAGAAAATCCCGGGCGACACTTTGTCGCAAATGCTGCAACTGCCTCAAACAAAACACAGCGAATTTTTCAAACTTGAAACACAGTCATCGTTCTCGTCACCGTTCTTGTGTTTTTGTTGTATTGCACAATGCGCAAGCTGGCTTAATGTTGTCGGTGGCAGTGTCCTGCAGAAAGGCTTACCATTTAGCTGGCAAAACGCCGAGCAATAAAAACCACTTTGAGCCAAGTATTTTACAAATGGATTTTGTGCAAGCTAGGCAGCTTTACAAACTCAAACGACTTGAAAGCAATGGGAAAGTGACAGCCAACATACTTTGCATACCAACTGAAAGTCATCGTCATTAAAGCCAACTTGTTTGTATTGAAATTATGGTAAGAATAGAATGGCGAACAGAAAGGTTAAGCAAATAGCAATCAAAGTCAACAATTTTTAAGCCACAAAAATATGCCAAAGGAATGGCTCAACGTTTGTGTTGGGCTATAAAAAACGAAAGCATGCCAACAGTCAAGTATCAATAAAGGTCTTGTAAGCCGCAGGAAACCAAACGAAACAGCGAAAGGTCCATGCAAATATTAAATGCAAAAAGGCAGACGGCAAAAACAAAAAAACACCAACGAAAATAACAGCAAGCAACGCGACTAGAATTCACCCTGCACCACTTTATGACACATATACTATAGTCCTTTGAGACCTGCTAGCCTTTCGCATACATTTAAAAAGTCAAAGCGACAACTTCTCTTTCTATCCCTATATAAGTTGTGGCTGGACGGGCTTTCTTCGCTGCGCATATAACTAAAAAAAAATTGCTGTGCACGCTCATAAAACTGGCAAAAAAACTGCGAGACTAACCCTAAAAAACAAAAGTAAAGGACACTGGACGGGAAGTATGACATTAAAGTTGTAAGCTCAAAGGTTCAGTACAAATTTAAATTCAAATACAAACGCAACGCGTCAGTCGTTAAACTTAAAGCAATCCAAACCGCAAAAGGGAGTGCCACGCACACATATACATATACATATATAAACCATTCAGGATGTGGCTAAGGACATTGTTTTTCTTTTGCAAATCAATTACTGCTTCAGACTCTGCTGAGGCAAAACTCCCCGCTGAATTTTACTCTACTTGTTTTCTTCTCTTTACTCTCTCTTTTAGCTCTGGCTTCAGTTTTGTGCCTGGAAGCGAGTTTTGATTAGCTTCCGCCCACGCGAATCTGCGGACATTTGACGTCGTCGTATCCCGAGCCAGCCTATAATGCATGTAGGCATGTGGGGCTGTGTGGGCGGCTGAGTTTGTTGCGAGCCCGCTTGGTTTGCCGCTTCGAGCAGGTAATAAAATAATAAAATGCTGCTTTTGATTTTAAATACACTCGAGCAAGGAGGAATTTTAATTTTGGCAAGAGATCTAAGGCACGAAAACTTTACGAAATTAAAGTAAACATTTTTGAAGCCCATAAGAAATATAAAACAAAAAGTTTAATTAAATTCAACAAAACTATAAACGGTATCACAAAACATATTGGTAAGAGTGTCTTATCTTCGGCTGAATAAAAGTGTTTTCTTTTCCTATTTTTTTCGTGCATGTCAGCCTGAATTTGTGTCAACTTTGCAGACTTTTTGCTGTCATAGCAGCATGTTTTATATACTAGAATAGTATAAAAACAAAACAGCAAACGGCACTCAACTGACAGCATCGGCAAAACCAATGCGATGATTACCCATATCGAACTCTGTATAATATTTGCCTAGGAACACATCACCCAGTATCCAGAGTGGTCCAGTTGGTGATGGCAGATCCACAGCTATGAAAGCTGATGCACATACCGTACGATCTGCAAAGATATCATGGAATACATAATCCTCACCCTTAAGCTGAAAGCGACGACCGCCAAGCGTAAAACTGAGTGTGGGTAACTGTGGCACCTGTTCGCAGGGCACAGAGAACTGGCCGTAAGCAGCAGGTGTGCCGCCAAGAGACTCGTTTATCAATATTGCCTGCTCGTAGGGCACAGCCAGAAAGGAGGTGCCCGTATCAATGATGACCTGACAGCCATCCAGGCACAACTGTAACTGACCGATGCGTGCTGCCTCCAGCTTGACTTGCCAATACGCCCGATGGCTAACGGGAACATATGTAAAGTTTCCGCTATAATAACGCTTACTGGAACCACCGAAGAAGAGATAGCCACCCTGGCGACTAGTCGAATTGCGATTCAAATAAACTGAGAATACGGGACGCTTCAGAAGTTCCTGTTCCATAACAACATAGAATGGTGGCTTGATGTTTTGTATGGCTATCGCTTGGTAGCCCAAACCAAAGATGCCATCGAATTTGGCAGCCAAAAAGATGGGTCCTGGCATTTCGGTGGCCTCAGCAAACGTTTGATTGTGCAACTCCAGGCCAGCCACACGCACCGTGTCCTGTGAGAGATACCCAGACAGACTGCCAGAACCATACTGTATATCGAACTGTGTGCCATTCGATTTGTAGCTACGCGAACGTTTTGCATTGTAACGACTGTGAATCTGACAGGCAAGCTTCCTGTGGCAAGTCTCTGAGGGCACCCACAGATTCGCCGAGCCCGTGTCAAAGATGACATTAAATGTTTGCGGAGGGTTGCCAATGCTTATGGGTCCAAAATATTGTGCATCCAGATAGTTGCTAAGTGGCACACTTCTCAACGAATCGTCGCGTGTCTTTGAGCTGTATTTGAGACGCAGTCGATCCATGCGTATGCCAAACTGTTGAAAGCGATGACGAACCGAGGGGAAACGTTGTAATGGCACACGGTACAGTTGTGTGCACTCAGCAACTGTTGCCAGCAGCAACGTGAGCAGCAGCAGAAGCAGCAGCAACTTCATAATGCAAATCAATAAACAAGCACAAAAAAAAACTTAGCAGCAGTTATGTGTCTGTTGTTGTTGAAAATCCGTTTCGTTTTGAAGTTGATAGCCTTGATATGCTTGACTGTTGCTTTGTTGAACAGTAAATCGTACTTGAATGTTGTCAGCTCTCAAATTTCCATGCATAAAATAATAATACGAGTATGTTGTAATCGCAAAAGTAATACGGTTGTGATATTGTGATATTAAATAATATGCCTTTACAAAGTGACACTGTCAAATATTTCGTTTCCTTGAATTTAAGCAAGCTAAAATGGAGGGTGGAGTGGACGTAAGTTGGGCGAATGTGTTTCGTGACGACCTTTAAAGGTTATCTGCTCAAATAAAATAGTTTGAGAAACTACAACAGGAGGACAACGTTTGTGGTTGGTCAAACAAGGGCGAATTTAAAAAATTAGAAACTTTTGCTTGCACAATATTAAATTAGTAAGTTTCACTTATGTACCGAAAGTGGTTTTGTAGAAATATCTTAAGAGTTTATCATTTAATAAATTTTTCTCAAAAGCAATATACTCTTTTTGGCTAACAAAAATCAGTGCATATAAATTTCACTCAAAAGCGTAATTGGAAATGTGAGAGTTGCGTGCAAGGCATCAGTAAAGGGCACAAATTAAATTCACGCTCGACACTTGAAAACGTTGATGAGAAGAGCATAAAAATGTTTTCATGTTGAATAATGTCTAACAAAAGCATTGAGCCAGCCAGCCTATAAAGCTGTAAGCCAAAGTAAAAACTGATGTTCTCAATTTTCCTTGACAGGCATTTCAAGGATTGTTGTTGTTGTTGTCGTTTTGGTATGCTCAATTACACCAACAACAAAAAATAGGTGAGCACCCCCCATCATGATCTAGTCATAATCAATCAACCAAATGGATTTGAACGCAACTCATACGCCCAGTTGTCTGTAAATGGCAAGTTTCCGTTTCCGTACAGCTGTGACAGATTCGAGCTAGAAATCAAACGTTGAAACCGATTACGACTTGATTTGGATTGTATTTTGCGGTTTAGCTGCTAATAAATGAATGGACGGGCCAACTTCGACACTTTTGGGCCATTAGACACACAAGAAGCATGCCAATCAAGTCGAGAGCGATAAGACTGTAAATCACGCATTCGCCTCGTTGCCACAGCTGATAAATGTGCTGCAATTAAAATGACACTATGGCTAATGCGACAACAACAACAAAAATAGGCTACCACCCGCTGTTGCTGGCGCTGCTGTCAATGACAGCACTTACCACACCTGCCACACACACACACTCACCCACACAGACACTACAGCTAATGGCCAAAAGCTAGAACACCTTGTGCGTTCTGTATTGTTAACCTGATTGCTGGGCTTGCCAATATTTGAGCAGACACAATTAAATATGTATTCATTCCACTTGAGCTGTTTGCTCAAGCCTTTACGATTTGCGCTTTGATGTGCACCTCTAACAGCTATTAATTGACAGCGTACAGTGGCCAAAAAAGTGTGTCGCAAATAGCATTAAGTAGTAATTGAAATTGCATTACTGCCATTAGCAGCTGGCGAGTGTCAGTGTTGAAGTTGAGTTCTCATTGAATTAAGCACACGACAACACCAGTCAAACTTTTGGCTTCACGTGAAGACAAGTGGGTGTTGTTTGGTGGTTGGGTTGGGTGAAAGTTGTCAGGTCAGTTTAGGCCAAAAGTTTTCAACGAGTGTCAAACCCAATACCGGCAGCAGTCTATGTGTGTGTGTGTGTCAGCACTTGTTGCTTATGCAAACTGTGTTTTAAAAAGGACAGGAAATAAGACAAACGCTATCTTTGACAAGTCGAAGATTATTTACTCTTGCAGTTGCGGAAGTTAAACAAAACTTGAAACTTTAGTTTGTGACTCAAACAAATAGTTTTGATAACAAATAGTGAGCTTTTGCAATTAATAAATATTTATCAATAAAGTATTTGATAAGCTATATTTAAGAGCTAAAAAGTTCTTCAAAAGAATTATTAAATCTTTATGTTTTCAAGTTGTCCGACAAAGCTGATTAGAAAATGTAAAAATACCTTTCTCAAGTGTATGAGGAAAGGTGAAAGTGAAAGTAAACGAATTTTGAGAAGACCGGAAATTGTGAGCAGCATTTGTATCGTTTGATGGCAACAAATTAAGTTTGCCAAAGCAGCCGAAAAAGGTTCCTTTTATTTTATTTTTTTATTTCTCATTTTTGTTTTCCTGCTCAAATGGCGTTGATAATGGAATGATGCTGCCAGTAACAGCTGCTGTTTCTGCTCCTGGCCTGGCCAACGAGTTCCCTGGGGCTCTGTGCTTGACCTTAAGCGTGGCATTTGCTTTTGTGTGCGGCCTGACAGCATATAAAACTGCAAGCTCATGGCAACGACTTGCAGCGAACGTGTTGCAACAAAGGAAGGCAAAGTGCCAGGTCTAAAGTGCTCGTATTTAAGTTTAGTTTTATGTCTGAGCTTTGAGCTAAACTCGAAAACCAATTAAATGACCAAACAAAACAAAATATATACAAACTTTATCAAAAGAGCTCTCTCGATTCTCACTTTCCCTTTGTGGCTGTTAGTGGTAGTGTGTGTGTGTGCTTGTGAATTTTTAAACTTAGCCCTTGTGTGGCAGAGCCACAAAAAAGGTTTGAGCAAACCAACAACCCCATGTCAAAACTTTGGCCAACCGCTCAATGTGCCAGCAAAAGTTGGAACTTCCGGCCCACAACTGATGTTGGACGCCTGTTGGATATCAGATAGCATCGGCCTAAAATAATATTTTAGCCCACAAAGTTTGTAGATACACGTGAATTGACTTGTTGTTGGCCCATGAAAAATCAAAAGCAAGCCGCATTATTAATGGCCCAATTAGTGGTTCAAACAGGTTGCAACATTTTTCCACTCGTTTGCGTCTTCACTTCTCGTTCTCCGACACAAACAAGTTTAACAAGCGCGCAGAAAAGTATGCTATGAATTCTGCTGCCAGGCATTTCCCACTGTGTGCCATATCCTTTATAAACCTATATATATCTATATATATACGGCCGCGTTCTGTGGCAGCTGTTGCTGCAACTACTGCAAATGTCTGTACAGCTGGTGCTGCTGCTACTGCTGCGAAATATGAATAAATTGCCATTTGCCGCGAGTGGCATAAGTAAAAGTTCCTGAAATAAAGCACCCAGTTGCATTAAAGTGTCAATTTCTGTTGTCTTAATGGGGCGTGGCAGCATTTGAGAAATGCAACAGCTGCCTTTTCCATCACACTTGGTGTGCTTAAAAGCAGTTAACTGTGCACAAGTTTGCCTCTTAGACACACTCGATGGCTTATTGAGTTTTGAATGGCTTTAATAAACGCGTTCAAAGCGCGTTTAAGCTTAATTACAAAAATAACTCGCAAATTTATTAGCTAATTAAGCCGTAAACTTCTCTGATGAACAATAAACACAATTTCACAGTTGAAATCAGCTGAAATTCGAGTAGTTGTTGCTTTTGCGGTTCCTATTACTTTTGTAGTTGCTGCTGTTGCTACCACATATATTTGATGTTGGTGTTGCTTTTGCTACTCTTGCTTTCCGTGTAGCTGATAATATTGCTGTGGTTAAGTGTATTGCTGCTGTGACTTTCATGTTTACGGTTGCCATTGTGGTGTTGCTGCCGCTATTAAAAATGTTATTTATTATTATTTACTTACACAGCGGACAAACAATTTTCGTCCCGACATAAGTTAAAAACCATTGTAAACGGAAAAGAGCAAGATAACAAAAGTTTACTGTTGCTGCTGCACTTCTTTTTTATGTTGCTGCTGTGTACTCGAGTGTATTGCTGTTGCAGCTATCTGCGTTCTTGCAGCACTTATTGTTGTTTGGATTTCAGCAATTCCAGCTGATGTACTAATATAGCAACTACCGTTGCCATTTCTTAGTGTTGTAATTGTGATTGTTGCTGTTGTAGTTATTGCCACTATTATGATTACTTTAGCTTCAAGTTTTTGATGCTGTTGCTGTTGTGGTTGCTTTTACTCTCGCTGCTTTCAGTTGTTGATATTTCATTTTTGTTGTATACTTTGACTGTTGCTGCTTTTAAAGCTTTGTTGATGTTGCTTTGTTGTTGTTGTTGTTGCCATGATTGCTGTTGCTACTTTTGCTACCGGCTTTGTTGTCGCGTTGCCATTGCCGTGGCTGCCTGCTGCCTGCTGCTGGTGCAAGCAATCAATTAACTGAGCGATTGATCTGATGTCAAATGTTTTGCTACTTTATTTTGATTGATTTTTCTCTCTCTTGTGTTGCTGATTTCTTTGGCAACATTGTGCTAAACTTTTTGGCACAAAAATAAATTGCTGAGCAGGCAGACAGCCCGCTGATGTGAGGACATCAACTCATGAGTTGGCAACATGAGCAATAATAGAGTATTAATAGGGGAGCTATCATAATAATTAGTATGCATGACGGGAAGCAACTCGAGAACTACAAAAGGCAGCGATGGCAAAGTGAAAGGCGTTAATGCGTCTTATACCCTGTCAAGTTGAAACTAAAGAGATAGGGTATAGTCAATCTGTTAAATACAAGTGCAGTCTTTAAGATATTTCAAGTAAAAATATATAAATCAATAGATCAATATTATTCAATCAAAACTGTATCTGGTTAATACCAAATAAGCCGCATTGCAGCACTGGCTCGATATAAAGCTTATTCTGATTTCATTTAACCCAGTCAAGTCGTCCCTGAGGTCGCATTGGCAATGGATATTGCAACATGGCTGCTGCTGCTGCTACTTTTGCAGCTTGCGACACAGGCGAGCCAGCTGAGCCCTTTAATTTGCATATATATAAGTACACGAAGCTGGGTGCCGTATTTCATTGGCTGTTTGGCGGAAATTGTTTCTTAAACGTTAACAGGCAGCGCTTCAGCTTGTCAGCAGCAGCATCAGCAGCAACGGCAACTTTGATGCCTCGCAACTGAAACAAAACGAAACTCAACGAAAAGTTTCTTCACTAATCTCTGGGCAGCAATGACATGCTTTTGGCCAGAGAGCAAATATTTAATTAGCTATAACACGAGCTGCACCCCAGGGAATGTCTGGCTGGCTGGCAGGCTGGCAGTCAGACAGTCATTTAGCCAGCCTGGCGACTGCTACATCCTGTCCGTCCTGGCGTCGGTCCAGGCACGCAGTCAAGCAGGCACATTTTCGTGCCACTGAAGCGTGAAACCACATCGAAAGAAATTCATTTTGCGGCTGGAGATTAAAGAGAATTCCCCAAATGAGTCGCCACCAACTACTTGAGCCCAAAGGTCCAGCCGCTTTAATGCCAGAATTCTCATCCATAAATATGCGAGTTCAAGCATAATTAAAATGGATTTTCCAAGACGTGCCATAAATCACTGCACTCTTCAGAGAGAGAGAGTTGCCTACACTTGTGCTCTATTAATAAAATTCAGCTGGATTGCAAGCAACAAAAACCACAGCAACAAGATATGGCATACAGAACAGAAAAGTAATAATAAGGTGCTTTTGTATTCATTAAAACGTGCAAATTTTGTGGAGTGTTCCAAGACCCGTTACAATTTCACCTTTTTCTCAGGTGAACATAGTGTTATTTCCATACTTATATCAGTTTATTATTATGTAAGGATCAAAGATTTATGTGTCTTACTTACCTGGCTAAAATCCTTACATGCTTTAAGAGAATTTGTTGAAGAAACACTTTTTTTTTGGATAATTATTAAGCAGTTTTTGGATGAGAGAAAAACTTTTTTGAAGGTTTAATCTTTGTTAATGCTTCTTCTTGTTCCACTAATTTTCATACACATTTAAGTATCAACTTTTCGCACTTAGTGAATTTGGATTGCTTTATTAAAATCTCAACAGCGATTGTGTTTAATGGAACTTTGTTATTAATTGTGCTGACTGCTGTTGCCAGTTGCTGCTCTGCTGTGTTGTCGTTTGCCTTTGTGGCAACACTTTTGGTGCCGTCAATTTGTATTCGCCTGCCGCACGGTTGACCTTCAACATGATGCCAACATGCCAGCGGTCGTCGAGTGGGTAATGTGACTTACTTTTGATTATGCGGCAACTTAAATTATGCTCTTCGGTCCGCACTTAATTAAAGCGGCAGCAACAACACAAAAGAAAAACGAATGCTCTTTTACTCTCAACAGGCGGCAACAATTTGAGCGTCTAAGCGACTTTTAATTGAGTTTCATTTCAAAAAACTCGTAATGTTAGCAAAAGTTCTTTGAGGAGAGGGTAGGGGCTTACAATTTGGTTAATTAAAACGTTACAATTGGCGTTGGCATACACTTTTTTTGTGTGTGGCAGGTTGCCCGTGGTTATCTTTGTGCCTGTACACTTGCCACACATTCGAGTTTTTGGGTGTGTGGCATTGTCAGGTGGCAAGTGGGTTCTTGCCTCAAAACAAGCAACTGCACTTGACTGGCGGGTGTTTGTATGCGCTGTAAAGTGTCAAAAGTTGTGCACTTCATCAAGTGTACTAGAAGCTAGGTCCTCACCAGGATATATGACGTAAAGCTTCACAGCACACATACAAACTCAATTTGCGACATTTTGCGGCACAGTGTGTGTGTGTGTGTGCGTAAAAAATCTATACTTATTGCAACCAATTTGCATAAAAAACTTTGCAATTACCGCGCACACATTCGAAATGCCACAAACTCCCACTCGAAATTTTCAGTTGGAGTTTTTGTTGCAGCCATTTTGTGGCAGTTAAGTGCTTTGAACTTTGAAGTTGTTTAGTCGTTTGGCCCAAAAAAAAACACTCACATTACGTTAAGTACTGCATAGAAAGAGAATTTAGTTTTAGTGCACATTGTGTTTTTACTTAACTTCCGGCTTTAAAGTCAAGCTAGGAAATCAACAACAAAAAAGCATGCAAATATGAATGTTAAATATTTATGCACTTCATGTGGCTGCTGCTCGTGGCAATCTCGTGTTTTGCATTCATATTTCCCTTATTTACAAACCCAACAGCTCAACAGCTCTCCACACTCTCTCTTCCTTTGACTACATTATAAACTATACACTATATGATGAAAAAAAACAAAAAAAAAACACAGGACACACACCCACGCATACACACACAACAAAATGGGTAAAAGGGCAGCTGAGAACATTTTTGGACCTTTAACATTCAACTATGGTTCTCCTTCCTTATCAGCTGCAACAGCGTAGTCGTTTCAGCCATTTTGTGCTTTTGGTAACGATTTAAGCACAGCAACATTAAGGGAACTTAAGATAGTTAACATACGAAGCACATAGCTCTCAGAAAAATGCAATTAAACTTTTTTTAATTAAGTCACAAACGCAAGTAAATAAAAAGGGCTTAAGAAAAAGAGTAGACTAGACTCTAGGGTATCTGCTTGTCTAGCCAATCTCTATTTTTATGTTTTTGCTGAGTTCATGCAATATTTATAGGCACTGAAATTTTATTGTGCCAGTGCAATGCATTTTTATGACTTTTGCCCTGCTGCAAATGGTTTATTCATTAAGGCTCAGCCGTCAAGCTGTGCCCCGAAACCCCAAACATGGCAGCCAACTAGTTAATTGGAACAGCTGGAGAGTTACCGTTAATACTATATGCAAAAGTTAATTAACTTATTTTCAGCTTACTTACCTTGATATTTTAATCAACACAACACAAAAGAATTTAGTGTCAAGGATTCTGACAAAAGAAAAAAATAAAATCTCTTGGGAAGATATTATGACAGTTTCTTTAATTTTGCTTTGAGCTGCACTTCACTTGAAAAAAGAAGATATTACTCTTAATGATTCCCCGAACACCGAAAAGCAAACATCGCAAAAATGCAATTAAGAGGGCAAAATAAATTTTTTTTATTATTTTGTCGTTGTTGTCGCTGTTGCTGTGAGCAACAATATTGCTTTGATGTAAACTCCATACTTGTTATTCTTGAAAAATTTTCCCCTATTAATTTATGAACCTGCACAATGAAATTAAATTTCCATTGTACTTTGTTATGTGGCAACACAATGAGCTTTACACATGAAAACAAAATTAATTATGTTGCGAAGAAAAAGTCACTCACAATGGACATTAAATTTGAATACACTCAAGTAAATAGATCATTTATTAGTTGTGTTTAACATTTTCAATCTTAAACATACACATAGTTTATACACAATAGATTAGTTAAGGTAGCGTTCACATAGAATTCGGCTGAAAACATTTACACATACAAACATTCAACAGTTAAAACAGTTTTTTGGTGGCTATCTTTGTTACATTTAGTGTTGTTACTATTTTCTTTTATACATTTAAACTACATACAGCTAGGCATTAAAAGGAAAATAAAAACAATTGTTAACTAATGATTTTTTTCAGCTTCACATTGGGGGGGAAAAAAAAACTTTGTGTGAAATGAAAATTCAGTTCAGTCTCTTAAGATGCTTGCAACTTGCTTGCCATTTGCTAAAATCTTGAATACGTGTTGTTCATCAATGCCAACAAACAACCTCAACTCCAACACCAACACCAATACTTAGGGGACTAACAAAATAACAAACTATAAGTGCAACAGCTTGCGTGCTTGTACATGTGTGTGAGTATCTTCTTAGACGGAATTTTCCTCCAGTCCCTGCGAGTGGAAGAGAGCGTATAGAGAATCTTAAGCCATGACAAAACTGGATTATTAACAACTAAGTTACCTTCATTAGGGGGCTGATAGCTCGGGGCATCACGCTGAGCGTGCTGCCGCTTCCAGCACTATTGGCAATGGGCAACATGTGCAATGCATTGTTCGAGCCACGATGCAAGGTCAGTGGTGCATGATGACCCACAAGCGTTGTGGTTGTGGCCGAAGACACGCATGATTCCCGCTTGCCACGTCCATAATACGATGTTAGTGGGCTGATTATAAACAGAGAACTTAATACAGACAGCAACATTGTTGTTGAATAGGGTTTTAGGATTTAGTTACATTGCTTAAAAGTACGGAGAGAAAAGAAGGGAGAGAGATAGATAATAGAAAAGAAAGGATAAATAGAGGGAAATGTTAACAAAATTAAAGGAATAAAGAAATCGATTGCTGATATTAGTAGAAGGGAGAGAAGGATGCTAACTACCTTAGAAAAAAAAAATGCTTAAATTGTATCTTGCAAATATAAAACTACAAAAAAACTACGTGGAAAACAAAACGATTCTAGTTAAAAACGAAATTGTATCTTGTCATGCAATCTGTTTGTTAATTACACTCTTAACTAACGCTTTTATCAGTGTCTTCGTTATTTAACAAACCAGGTACATGTAATTAAAAGTGAAAAATTTCGTTGACAGTTTTTCACTTACCGCATGCTCTCGGCGCGCGGGGAGCCGCCGCCCTTGTTAAAACTTTTTGTTGTATAGCTGCCCAAGTTGGTAAGCAGTGGAAGGAGACGAAGAAGGAGAAGAAGACGAAGACGTAGGAGATAGAGTGTGCACGCGTATTAAGAGCTTGAGTGTGCGTGTGTGTGTTAGTGTGTGTGTGTATGTGAATAGTTTGGGGAGTCGTGACTAGTCAAAACGTGGGCACTTACCGTCGATTCTGGTTGCGTTGAATGTTGCGCGAGTCGCGCCATGTGGCAACATGATGTCTCAGCGCATTGCGCACCTCCGAGTTGAGAAAACAGTAGAACAGCGACACCCAAAAGCCCTGTCAAGCGCCAAATGGTAAATATTTGTAATGGGCGAAAACGAAATTCCAATCGCTAGGCAAACACAAACAAACAAACTTGCCTGTGTGCTAAGCAAAACAGCGCGAAGAACGGCAAACATATGACCCATTAGGCCCGATTCCGAGGGTCCTGCCAGCACTACCAGATAGGTGATGCCAAAGAGTGGAATGAGCACCAACAATGCTTTGGCTGCCTTGCGATACTGACGCGTTTCCACCGTATTCGCCGACCGAAGTTTGGTAATAAGCACCTGACAACAAGACGCGCGTAACTGTAGCTCAAGAAATGAAACGAGGTGACAGGACTTATTAGGACTCACCCACATGATGCGCAGCAGGAATGTCAAATTGATAATGAGCACAGCGCAGACGGGTCCCTGAAATATCCAGTCCACATTCGTCTCCTCCATCCAGGGACAGTTGATGTCATACTACAGTGTGTGTGTGTGCGAGGAAATTAAAACTTTTTTTAATGAGCCACCAAGCTGTGCGCGTTTCTCTTCTCTCCTCCTCCCTTCACACTTACCTTTTCCATGTTTTTAATATGCGTTACCGTTAGACTCTTTGCCACTGCCCAGGTGACCACGAACAGCGCCGGTCCGCCTGCCCGAACAGCAAGGGTCAATTTAATTAGCTACGCACCAGACACACTGGATAAGCAGAACTTACCCCAACCAATGGAGGCGTAGATATTGAAGCGTATATTATCGCCTGAAAAGGTCTTGACCACCAGCATATACAGATAGAGGCCCTCCACCAGCATCCAAAAGAAATTGGTCAGCGTAAAGAAATGGAACAATGTGACGAGAGCAATGCAGCTGCTCATGCCACTGCGAACGGAGATCTAAAAGGGAAAAACACAACACAAAAAGGGTTGAATGGAATAAAGGTATGGCAAGAGAAGGTCTTGAGTTGCCCTAATGGGAGATACACTGTAAAAATACGCTTTAAACTAAATTAAGCTCTAAAGTTTATATGAAATCTTCTGAAACAAGTAAATTTCTGTTGCAAACTTTCCGACAAAAGTCTGACAATTGTTGCTGAACTTAAACAACACGCATACGTAAAAGTGCACAGGGCATTAAAAGGGGTGAAAAAATAAAAGAAACAATACAAAGGTAACTGGGCACTTGTGGCACTTGGCTTACCTGCACGGACAGCAAGAGTATCCAGAAAAAAGCCGACATGATGTACGTGAAGAATAAATTGGCATGGATGGTGTTACGTAGACAACGCAGCTCTCTGTACAAAAAGGAAGAAAAAAAACCAAGATGGGAAAGTAATAGAATATAAGAATAGATGGCATTTTTATGTGTGGCAAACACACACTCACTTGTAGTAGGCGAAAACAATCAGAGCCAGGGTAAGAGAGACCAGGCTTAAAGCATAGCCAATATAATAGATGATGGTCGGCAGCTCCACAATTGTCTCGAACTCCGGCACTGTCTCCGGTGCTGGCAAATGGGCGCAGGCATCGTAGTTCGTATACTGTGCCCAGGTGCCGTTTAAGTGGCAGAAACGCGTTGCATTTTCTGCACACACACACACACAAGGGAAGAAAAGGTATGTTGACACTTGAATGGATAGGTCAAAGGTATTTTTTTTCTACTTACGCCTGCTGTCATAGTGAATGCCCTGCAATTCATCCATGCATTGGAGCACGGCAAGGGTGCCTCGCAGGGTGCGCGGCCAGCAGAGTATTGAATCGAACTGTGTGAGGCAATGGTCGCTGTCATTGCCATAGGTCGTTGCATCCACGTGTTGCTGCAACAGGCAGTTCAGCTCGACACTTTGATTGATATCATCCTGATTGTCAGGAGACCAGAGAGCCTCATTAACACTGCTGTTTAATGCATCACCAGCTACATGACTTCCATGGATGCTGTGCTCGTTGTTGTTGGACATTGTTGTTGTTACTGTTGCCCCAACTGCTCTCTCGCTTTTTTAGCAGTGGGCGTATCACACGTTTTGTGTTTCTTTCATGTTGCTTCTGAAAAAGCGTCATACATATTTCATTTACGCTAAGAAAACAAAACGAATAACGAATCAAAACAAATCTATATTTGTTAAAAGTAATGCCCGTAAAAAATATATTCCATTTATTTTGCAGCATAAACTTGCTGGTTAAAATGCATATTTTAAACAAGTTATATAAGTACAAAAACCAAGTGGACTTTAAGCTTCAGCACTCAGTATTAAAATGTTTCTAAGTAAAGCTTGTTAACTGTGCAAAAAAGTTAAACTTAAGAGCTCTTTAAGTTAAATTTTTTGACCTCCTAAAATACAAAAGCCAAAATTCGGGGAATAGCTTGAAAACACAAACTGCAAACTCATATTAGCTTTGGTATATAATTCAATATTGAAAATTTAATTGAATGGCAATAGAAAATTCCTGGTATTGGCCTACAACAGGTAACCTATTAAATTTGTAAACAAGTTTGCAAATATTATATACAAATATTATATATAAAAAGTTAAAATAAATATATCAGTATCAAACAAATAATTCAATTAAATTATTTAACTTGATTAAGCAACATCAACACCGTATTTATTATTTTAATTAAAATAAACTCTTCTTTAAAATTCAAAATAAATCTTGTTGAAATATTTTCAATTATTGCACACAAAATGCGGGCCAATAAATCTTCAAATTTTACTGTCTTTTGGCTGTACTTTTAACAAGTAATTTATGCCACGAAATTGCTTTAAGCCGCACACACAAATGGCTAAGAAAACACATTTCAATGTGGCAGCTATGACAGTATGTTTATGTGTGTGTGTGTGTGTTTTTGTGGCAACAATTGACAGAGTTTGTACCCGACAATGGAGCTCTGATCCTAACACGCAACTGGCAACCGCAGCTTGCGGCCTGTTCTATTCTCCTACCTCTGTCTTTCTCACTCTCGCACTCGTTGTTTGTGTTCAGTGTATTCTGTGTATGTGTGTGGGTGTGTGCGTGTGTTAATTGCATTGGCCAAGCCGCAAGCAAACAAGGCAACCAGCGAATTGCCTTTCTCTACCCATAAGGGCAACAGTTTAAAGCCCCATAAAATCAATGGGGGAAAATTGCATTTTATGCCCAGCGGCTTTAAGTTACCCTTCTCCACACACATATTTGCCTGATTTATTAATACATAGCATTGGGGGCGCCACAGTGTCTATAAAAATTCATTAGCTTGCACAAAAGTTGGCCATCAACGACTGACAAACAGAGAAAGAGAGAGAATAATGCGGCCAGACAGTTGGCAAGCTACGTGTAGGTCGACAGTTCAGTAAAAGAGGCCAAAAGACAAAAAAGTTAGCCCACAACATGTAATAGAAATGAAAGGGCGTGGCCTGCATAAAAGTGGGTTGAGAGAATGTGGCACAACCTTTAAGTCAGCAGGACCCAAATCTTGCATTTATATGCTGATAATAAATGGCATAAATGATGCATCGTTACATTAATGCATGTCATAAAAGCAGGCGCACACACACACACACACTCACTCACATTATAAACAGATAATAAATATTTAGATGTTGTGGCCAACGAAGCGTACAAAACAATACTATACAGTGGGTGTATGGAATATGCGCATGGCAGAGTGCTTGTGTTTGGTGTTCCATATGTGCCTTGAAGGAAAAAAAAGGGTTCTCATTTGATAGTTAGTCTCGTGATTTATGCATTAGGTGGCATAAATAACCCACACACAGTTTACAGTAAATAGCAAGCAATTATTTATGTATTAGCTGGCATAAATAAATAAATACTTACTATTCTAAGTGAATTCGTTGAAAACTTACATTTATGAATATTTCATTAAGCAAATTTGCAAGTGAACAGAAAAACATTGCATTTTTTAATGTGAATATTTTATAAATATTATGAAAAAATGTATATATTTTAAATATTTAATCAAAGCACTTGGAAAAACAAACTCAACTTTATGCATAATATTTTTTTTACGCATCAAAAAAGGGGGTTTTAAAAACAACATTGCACATTTGCTGAATATTTTTATTAGGTCGCTCTACTTTTCAGTCTCACTGTCGGCCATGCCACATAATTTCGTAGCCTTTTGTTGCTGTTGTTGTTTTCTTTGCTCGTAAATTAGCGCAACATAAAGCGCGACGAGTTGATTATTTCTGCACATGCCTCTAGCTTACTTGTACTTCCTGCCCCCCGGCGGGGAATATTCTACGTTGCCTATTGTTTTAGGCAATTGTGGCGCACAGCCAAAGCAGACAAAAATAATTCAATTTTGCAAATTGCTCGCACAGTAAATATTAATTATAACGAACAAAAATAAAAATGACCGGCTTCTAATTGCCTCATAAATAATATGAAAATGACAAGCTGAGCCCCAACAAACAAAAAAAGGCTGAAAATGAAATAAATAAAAATTAAAAAGGCAATGCGATTGCTAATTGCATATTCGATTTCATTTAGCCGAAACGCGAGACGAATCACCAACAAAAAATTCGTTCAACTTAATCCATTTTGGCGTCAATGCAAATTTGTTTTGACAGCTCAACAAAAACCCACTAACACACACAGACACACATGTGTATAGGGAAATGAAATGTGTTCATCTGACAATTTCATTTATGGCGTTCACAACTTGATGAATGTCCGGCTGGTTCCATAAAATATTACAAGAAATGCCGTTGGTCGACACAAAGAGCACAAAAATATATAAGCAAACTATAAATGTGGAAGAAGATAGTGGGATATAAAAAGAGAAGAGGCTTGGCTGATAGATATCCTTTATTCAAATCTCAAGTAGTTGTAATCTGCCTGGAAGGCATACTTTGGATTTACTTTGCAGTACTTTAGTGATTGAAGGAAAAATCACACAATGAGATTATGTTCTAAAACCTTATTTGCTTTGCCAAAAGCGTTCAAGCTAAGTATAAAGCTCCAGAGCTGCATATTGATATTACATATGCTTCAAGCTGAATTAAGATTTTTTTAAACCGACTTTCTTTATTAAAATAAATGAGAAAAGATTCAACTCATTTTTGCTTTGGTTAACAAACAATATAAGTATTAAAATTAAAATTTAAGTTTACTTAGCCCAGTTTATTTCATGTTTTGTTAGACCAAACAAATTTTTGTCTGAGTTCTAAGAAACTAATTTATACTCCTTAGTTATCATCATTAAAAATGCACTAAGGAACACAAACCCTGTTGAGGGCTTTCCATTCTGTTTGTTTGTTTTATCGTAACAACCTTTTTTCCAATTAGCAGCTTGTAGGGTATAAAAGGAATACAGATGTCTGTGGACAAATAAAATGCACACACACACACACAAAAAATAGAAGCATAACAAATGGTCAGAGTACATGGGAGGTAATGTAGTATAACGCTTTGCTTATTTGTTGTCGCATCCTTCTCAGTAATTCCTTGTCCCTGCGTATACACTATTATAGAAGATTGTATCTAATCTCGTGCGATTGCACACAATGGATTCGCCAAAGGCGTTGGCGACAACAAAAACACACACGTACACACGCACACACGTTTGGTGCGAATGTGTGTTTGAATCGAATTCCTGCGGCTGACTGAGTACCAGAGCGTATGGTATGCCAAATGCTTGTACATACCTCAAGCTCCTTGCCAATGCTTGCCCCAGTGTGCTGGTGTCTGCAATTTCCGGCTGCTGCTCCTAATGCTTATAAATGTTTACGTTGCTCACCAGCTGCTGCTATCGATGTTTTTTGCTGTCGCTGCACCGTAATTGTCGGGCATTCCAATACACAATTGAAAATATAATAATAATCATCGTGCGAAAGAGACAGAGCGGTGTTAGAGACGGAGGGAGGGTGTAGCAATTGTGCACAATTGTTCTGTGGCATTTTGTGGCATGCAGCATTAAATGGCTGCAGCTTGCCGCGGCTGCCTGTGACATGCGTGGACACTTTAACGCTGGCTGTTAAAGACATTTTTATTATCAACACCCAAAGACAATAAAGACAGCGTCAGCGCCAGGATGAAGCGCAACGGAACGCGTGGCACAACAAAAGGCCAACCGAGCTTGATTGCTATTTTTAGCTGTTGTTTCGCTCCATTTCAGCTCTCATTATTGTGGCTCATTAAATTTTATATGCATAAACAGTACACACACAGAGAGAGAGAGAGCACACACAGCACACGGCGAAACAATGAGGCCTTGGACCACGCATTTAAAAATTCATAAGCAAATGTTACGCATACGACGCGTGCGTCTCTTCAAAAATTACTCACAAATATGCCTTTGAACTTGCACATTATGACATTCTCACATTAAACGGACAATGAAACATGCTAATTATTAATGTATTAAATATTCAAACAGGTATTTCAAGAACTTTCAACTTGAATGCAGATATATTTTAAGCTTTAAAAGAAAAATCGTTTGTTAAAATCAGAAGTCATACTGAGAAAGCTATCAAATGTTTATCAGGATGGAAAATAAGCCAAGTTAAACAGTTAACTTTGAAAAATAAAAAACTTTTACATTTGCTGACTAAATATTTTTTTTGCCATTTAAGAGTTGCCTGGCAGTTGACGTTAAAAGAAAACTTTTCATTGCAAAAAAAATATTGTCTTTAAAAGTCTTAAGTTTTCACTGTACTAAATGTCAGAAATGTTGCATATGTTAACTATGCAATAAAACATATGAATTCTTGTATAGATACGACTCCCCTATGCCCAATATCTGCAACACATAAATTCATAAAATGTACAATGTATTTGAACATAGATCGGGTCGAAGCATAAAAGTTTTGTGGGCAAATGTTTATACATCCACAAACAGCAATGAAATTTGATGATGGAACGGCATGTCAGAATGTCAGAAGGTCAGGCAAAGGTTTAAATATTAGCTTACAGAGTAGGTGGTTGTGTGTGTGTGTCGTAAGATAAGCTAAGATATAAACGCCTCTTGTCTAGACAAGACTATGGTGCACCATAATTCGCCAACACTTCCGCTTCAGTCTCCTTGTTGATGAGCTTCCCACACCTGATTTTCTTTTCGTTTTTTTTTTTTTGGTTGGCGGTTTGAGCTTAGCGCCACCTTTTGACTGTTATCCAAAAGTTAATGGGCTGGCCATTTGGAGCCGGATCAGCAGCCATTGCCAACAAGTGTTGCGTTTTATTGTTCCGCCATTAACAGGTTTCCGTTCCGCTTTGAGTCTTTTGGCGGCACGTGCAGTAACAAAGCAAACACAGCACGGAAAGGCACGCGCTGCAGCTACGTGAGTGCTCTAAAGGATGTCTAAGGATGTGAGATGATGCTGTGCCTTTTGGCACTCTGTTGAGTGAGTTCTTTTGCTAACAAGCTGGGGATTTGCTTGTGAGGGGTTTTGGCTCTAACAAATCCATAAAAATTCGCACAACACAAACATAAAGCACAAGCAAAACAAACAAACAGAGCAAAGAACAAAAAAATATATCCTGCGAAATCTGTTATTTATTGAGTCAATAAAAATTTGGTTTAATGCAAGTTTTGGGCCAAGTATGCTCAGAGACTTGCCAGCTAAATTTACGATGTGTTCGGGTTCGACTCCAAACGGAAGTTAATAAAATACAATAAAACGAAAGTACAATTTGTGCGAAGCCCAGAAGTAGGCAACAAGTTTTGCTTTCAATTGGCTGCTATTGTTACAAGCATAATAACATATTAGCTTCCGTTTTAGCTTAAGGCTGTTGCTATGGCCTCCAATATCCAACAATCTAATGGAGTTTTCGACAATCGATATTGCACTGAGTGTGCACAGACACAAATACACACACACAATAGGCATGGCCAATTGCCAATCCTTCTATTCAGCTTTATCCTCTGCCATTGTAATGCATTCCATTGTTGTGTGTCCGTTAGGTTGGTTGTGTGTGGCGTTTTAATTAAAGCCACAAACAGTAGATGATATTTTGCTTTCTGTGCAACAACACACACACACACACACACATACATGTACATTGCAGCAACATACCTTTGGCTTAGGGGGAGCGCGTTTTAATTGAGCGCCGAGTGGCTGCAATTCTCAACCTTGTTGTAGTTGTTGTTGGCCTAAGTAAACTTAGGGGTGAATTTTCCGTTTGACCGCAAACTTAGCCAAATGCTTTTAGGTATCCTTTTGTCCTTTGCCACTTATTTGCGACGGCTTAAATGTGTTAAACGCCTTCTAAGCCGCAAATGATTATATCTAAGCGTTGTCTTGGTTATAAAAACACACACGTAAACACACACATAGACACACTTCTTACTCACACTCACTACTTGTGGTTGTCATTTACGCATTTCAATGCTGGATTATTTGCCATGACATTTCACTTATGATTTACGCCTTAGGCGACTTGAATTTTGAATGAATAAACTTGCAATATTGATGCATTATTATGTTAAAACAAAACATTCTTTTATCTCATACGCGGAGAACTAAATATTGAACAACTTTTATTTAAATATCTTTAACGCACACATTTTGGTTTCAGTTTAAGAATTCCGTTGAATTTTTAAATTGGTTCGGTTCGATTTCGATTGAACTTTTCTTGTCTGCTCTCGAACCGCACTCGTTGACAAACCGCTGATAACTGACGGTTTCCTTTTTGGTCGCATCTTAACAAGCACCCGGAACAATACGAATAAGTTCTTACCACTTTCGCTTCGGCAAAATGGCGCGAAATCTTATACGTTCCACAAACAAAAGCTTCTGCGAAAGCTGCGTTCCACACAAGCGACAGGCGGTTGTTGCGGGCCACCCGGCCATTCATACCATTGCCAACCAACAGGTGTGTGTGTGTACTCTGTGTGTGTTTGAGTTGCGAATTCCTTGAATTATTATCTCGGGGCAATGCATTTCTTTTTTGTTCGCTGCGTCCTTTTGGCCCGCCTAACGTCTGCAAATCCGCTCATTTGATTTATGCAAATATTTGTCATCCCCAAATGTTTGTGCAACATTTTGCTGCCCCGTTTTCAAAGTGGCAGGTTGTGCTGTATGTATTTACTTAGGTGACAGTCGCTGGCACAAATATGCTGGCAAAAAGGATATCATATTCGGGGTCTTGCCTTTGAAGTTGCTTCAACGTGCAGCTAATCAAATTAAACTCAAGTGCGGCTCGTGTCGACATTTATTAAAACCAAGGTGCTTCAACTCAAAATTTGCCGGAAAGCATACGCAAATTGGTACAAAAATAAAAACAAAAATCAGCGAAAACAAAACACAGTCACCCTTAATACTCACAAACACACACGCGCTGGTATTTAAATAAAAAGCCGACATGAAGCCTACTGATAATAACACAATGACAAACATTTTGGGATCTCCCCCCAAAACAATTGAGGGCTGAATGCGTCTGACACATTCGGCAAAAGCGTCCTTAACAGCCGCACTGCGAAAATACAAAATAAAAATACATTCCACCAAAAACAAAAAACAGCAAAAAAAGAAAAGAAAATAAATGCTAATGTCAACTGGCACTCGAGAGCATTTAAATTCCATTTGAAATATTCATTGCCAAAAGCAAAGACATGTTCGCCGTAAATGTTGTGTTTTGTCGCCGTTGCGTGCTTTGTATACGTTTAGGTATATCCAAATGCATATTAAAGCGCTCATTTTCCCATCTATAAAACACACACACACAAAATGGCAATTGAATTTTACGCTAAGGCATTTTATATGTACAAAGCAGGCTATCGAAGTGATTTTTAAGCTGAAATACATATATGTGTGTGCGTTTGCCAACCTCCAGATTGATTGCTTAGACATACAGAGTGGCAAAAAGTTTTTCAATTTTCACCCACAACCAAACTGGGTAAAACTATCATAGTTAACGGGGGGTTTGCATTGTTTTAAGAGTTGACAGCCAAGACAGACTTTGAATTGTCTTTTGTTAGACTCCTTCACTTGGCTTTTGCTTTGTTGAAGACAAGTTTTGTACCCTTCAAATGATTATTTATAGAAGTTTGGATTGCAAAAATAATTTTAATCTTCATTACCACTAGAAAAATCTATAATATTAAAGATCTAAGAAAACTTACCCCAATTATTTATGTCTTTAATCTTTCACACGTAGAGTAGCTCTCAGTTTACAACCATCCAGTAAAATCATCAACGCTTTGGCTTAGCGGTTAAGAGCTTAAGGCAACCGCTGAGCATGTGAAACAGAAACCAAAAAGCGAACATGAAGATGAGAACGAGAACGACAACAAGAATGACAGCGAAGATGATGATGACAATGATGAAGTTGAACAATGACAATGGCCTGACATAAGTAACTTGACAGCCAAAGTGGGTGGCGAAAGAGCTAACCCGCTAAGAACAACAGCAACAACTAAGTAATACAACAACAACAGCAGCAACAACAGCAGCAACATGAACATGAGCAACTTGTTGTCAAGAACAACCACCTTATTACCGGGATTACCCATGCATGCATGAACAAACTCCTTTTGAAGGCTGCATTCGGTGCTGCTGCTGTCAACCAGGAAACTGTGAACTGTGTTTGCGTCCTGATATCAGAAATTGAGCCTTTTCCAAATTACATGCATCACTAATTAGCTAACAAACAATTGTTCTACGGCCGCTTTCAACACACACACACACACAATGACATACTAAATGTAAGTGTGATAAGCAGATATCAAGTTTCCCAAGGCAACAATAATGATATAGAAATTTTAAATACAGTTCAAACACAATGAAAAGTTGAACAGAATGATTGAAATTTGAGCTGAAGCTTTGTTAATGGACATTAAATAAGCATTAAATTGGGGTTTTAGGTCAACATAAAAATTTTTTACATACTTACATTAATGATTATCAGCTTGACGGGCAACATAAGTAGCAGGGAACATATGGCTTTATTTCCAATCATGTCATATTTCAATTTTAATTATCACTTGTTATATATTTTGGTCCTTGTTTTGGCGGTTGAAAATATGTTGTTATAATCCTAAATGAAATCAGATCTAAATGTGATATAGGTTATTGCTCCAGAATATTTTAAATTAATAGTTTTAAATATTTATTTGCTTACTATTAATTTTAAATTTTGTTATTAATCTTAACATTTTAGTAGTTATTTTTCAGTTTTTCATTTGTCGCTTTTATTAGTTGAAATAAATAAATAAATAACAGCAAATGCAATCAATTTTTCCAGTAACGAAAGTTTTCTTCACACATTTTTGGAGAATATTATTCACTTGTTGCAACGTATGTATAACAGCAAGTTTTTTCTTTCCGCTTTAAACTTTGATTCATTTCATTTAACGAGTGTTAAAATGTCATTTAGTTTCCGGTGTTTCCCCCGAACATTAAACTGTCTGTTTACCCTAAACTGGTCACGCTCGGCTAGTTGAACAGTTAAGAGCATTGGAGGTGTCGGGGTGAAAGTAATTCCCCATATCAGTCGACGCACTCGATTCATCTCTCTCTCACTCTCTTGTAAATGCTTTTCGGATGTGTCACCTTCAACTGACGCATTGGACCAAAGGCCGCAATGCTGTTTGTTTTCATTACGTTGAGGTTGATTACAAGCTCATTTAGAGCTTGAAATTCGGTTTTGGCAATATATAAAGCCGAGTTTTGTTAGCGCACAAATTTTATTCTTTTGCCACACACACTTCACAGTATACAAAACATAAAAGCATTGCGGTAAAATGCGGTCAACAATTTTCCAGTGCGTTGCATTCTTAATGGTGAGTAAATACACCTTTTGTTTCTGTTTTTTTTTTTTTTTTTTTCGAAATACAATCATTTATTTATGTTCAGCTGTTGGGACTTGGGCTGGACCAGGCCCATGCCGCCTACAATTGTTCATCGCCGCCGAACTTTAACAATTTTGTAAGTAGATGCCGCATTCCATCGTTTGTCCATTATGAACGCTTGAATAATAAATAACTTATGCAACATTGGGCAGGATGTGAACTCTTGCTGCCGCACGCCGGAAATCAATCTGGGCAACGTGCCACAAATGTGCCAGAAGCACATAAATCAACTGAAGTCCGCCAATCAGAAATATCCAGCCTTTGCGCATTTGGTAAGCGAATAATAACATTAAATTGCGCAATTGAGTTTAAGTATTTGCATATCTTCTTCTTCTGCTTCTTCTTAGTGCTATCCGGAGTGCATATATCGAGAGACAGGTGCCTTGGTGAATGGCCGGCTACAGATGGATAAGGTGCGACAGTATCTACAGGAGCATGTGCATCGACGAGATCGTGATGTTATACCACACATAATACGCTCCTTTGAGACATGTCGAAATAACAGTGCGTATGCTTAATGTGCGCCTTAAAAGGATTCACACTTCATTTTTCTATCTTTAAACAGTTCACGGTCACATGAAGGCTGCTCAAATTGAGTCCTATAAGGTTCTCAGCCAGGGCTGTTCACCATATGCCGCCATGCTCTATAGCTGTGTCAATGCAGAAACCTTTCTCAACTGCCCGGATAAACTGTGGAAGTCGGATAATCAATGTCTGGTTGCCAAAGAGTTTGCCGAGCAATGCAATCCGCTGCCCCACGTTCCGTTGCCCATGAGCTAAGCTCAATTAGTTCACATGTTTAACTTTTTTTAAATAAACAATAAAAACTGACAAAAACACAGATCTATGGATTTTGATATTTAAATTACTTTCATGACCCTGGCTCATTTGGCCAAATATAAGCTTAATGAGACGTGACAATAGTTTGATTTATTTAATGGTTTTTTTTTTGTAATATTATTCAGTTCTTAATCAAGGCTTAGTTGGCAAACAACACAGTTTATGAAAAATCTTCAATCATTTTTTTTAGTATGAAACAAAAGCTCGCAATAATCATTTGCAGTCTACTGTTTGTAGGCACTGCAGAAGCAGCTTTTAGGGATTTTATTGTGGAGCAAGAAACAGATGAGGTAAATTTATTTGTACACGCTTGCAAGGGAAATTATTAAGCTTTTTGTTTAGTTGCACGGAGAGCCAAGTAATGATATATCTCTGGGCTGCCCAGCGGCAGTGGGGGAGCAACCACTGATATCTTTTCATGATGTGCAACAAGATGGCATTGTGGATCCACAACTTTTACTAACAGCATTAATGCAGCATGCCCAACGCTTAGGCCTGAATCTGGAGCAATTGGGTGAGAATTATGTGACACTTGGTACATTTTATTTTAACTTATTATTATATACCTATATTAGCAAGTATGCATGCCATTGAAGAAGGTGATATCTTTGGAGTATCTGACACTGGCTGCAGTGCAGCCGAATCGTTAAACTATCGGGAGCAGCAGAGCTGGTATGATGTGTTTTTTAACTAAATCGATTTTAATGAATAATGAAATAAATTTATAATCGATATAATCAACTATGTTTTATTCGGAGCAGTAGTATACCGTCAGTTAGAATGTTTTAAGCTTAGAGCTACAAGCTCTGGCACCATATCCACACTTACACTTAACGGTATATTCCTGGTACTCATCGCATGCTTCACTGCCATGCTTCCATCTGGCCGTGGGACAGTTGACAAAACTATTTTTCACCGTGCAAATAAACAGAAAGATAGGCAGCGTGGAACAATTTTCAAATCCATAGAATCCACGTCTCTTATACTTGACAAGTTTACTTTCAATCGCTGTGCAGTTTTGCAAAGCTTGTGTATAGACGGGGACAAAATCCTTATGCTTATCCAAAAGCTGATCAAACATTTGGCGTGTGTTCTCCACATTCAATTTGGTGCCATTTAGGGCCTTGCCGGTACTAAACACACAATCAAAAATGCACTGACGGTTGGGCATGAAAGTAAATAGATTACTGAAAGTGAACCTAAAACTTACTGGCGATCCGGGCGATCCATTTTCTGGCATATATTTAGCGCAACTTGAACGAAACGGTTCAAAGTTAAAACTGGGCAACGTGCAACAGTCTTTAATGCTCTGTAAATAATATTTGTTAGTTTGTTTTGAACTCTTTACAGAAGTTGATATCCTACATTAAAGCTTAAACGCTTCTTGCAGTCAACAGCGGCATTGCTAACCAACAGTCTGGAAATAAGCCAGATTGCTACAACTACGAACTTGGTTAACATTATTTGACTTTAGTTTTGCGGCAGAGCATACTGCTCGGTCTATATATACTGCGTTTAACTCAGGTACTTAACAAATTAATGGAGCACAACAAAATTAATGCAGCTAATTGGTAAATAAATTTAAATAATACATTTGTTATGCGAACGTAGAATTTTTGCTGTATTTTTTCGCTGTGATTTTAACTGATTTTAGGTACCACATTACACTTTCGGTTTAAGAACTTTTTACTTTAGATTTGTATTATATTTTCTATGATTTGAGCAACCACACTAAGATCGGTTAGAAGAGCAGCCATTTGAAAAACGATGTATACAAATGCAGACCGGACTGTCGTAGCCTTAAGCTTGTGGCGCCACTATGAATAGGCCTAGTAGGTTTACGTTCACTCTTTGATTGAGAATTAAAGAAGTTAACGCATTTGGTGAGCACTTGCAGTCCCTGCTGGCATTCTTCAACATTCTCCTGCCAGTTGGCTGAAGGACAGTTGAGAAATGTTTTGGCTGCCGCACACTTGTTGTACAACATGGCCACATTGTTGCAAGTCTCAAAGTCACTGACATTTAAATATGGTTTTAGTGGTACATTAAATTCGCTGGTTAGATCACCAAAGATATTGCCCAGATTATTGCAGCCTTGGAAGGAACTTTTAAGCACTTCACCATAGCTAAAGTATCCGCTGTCTTTGCCATAAAGTGATGTAATCATCAAGCTGACATTTGTCATGTTTAGCATATTATCGACGCCAAGCAGTTCCCAGTGCTTAAACATGCATTCATAGCGACACTACAAATATAATGAATAATAGATTATTAAATAGTAGTTTCAATATATTTGAGAGCCGCACTTACTGCTGTAAAGTCCTTTTCATACTCGTCGCAATCGGTGCTATTGTATAGCAGATAGCTTGGCGTTGAGTTTCCACAGCATTTTTCAAGCAATTGTGTCTTGAGTAGATGTGTGCAAAGCAGATCCGCTGTCCTTTTTGGCTGATGCATCTTGCTGTGTGCCACATGCAGGAACTGCAAGTGCAGACAAATTATAACCCCTGTCAGACATATTATGTTTCTGAAAAGTTCCCCCATTTCGATTTAGAATAATTTTGAAAAAACTTTTAAGCCAGAGTTTGAAAGTATAATGCTAACATACATATATGAGTCAAGTGAAATTCAACTTTTTGAAAAAGTATTCAAGCCAGAGTTTGAAAGTATAATGCTAACATACTTATATGTTCGAAATAAAATTCAACTTTTTTATTTAAAAAACACACATTACTTAACATTTAACTTCGTTTCAGTAATTTTGATAAAAATGCATAATAATAATGATATTTTAGTTATCTTGTAAACTGCAACATGTCACATTTCTAGTCATCAGCTTATCTGTTTGCAGCACGCAACCATAATATAGGAAATATTTGATTCATGAAACTACCGTCAGTTAATATAGACAAATCAAAGCATGCGGTCTGATTTTCTGCTTTTAATATTTTTAACACTTCCAGCTGCACTCAACTCAGTCAAATGCAAGGCAGCACCTCAATCATTGCAGGTATTTATAATTTCTCTTTAAAGGTTTAAGTTCACTTGAAATATATATTCTTTACAGAATGTACAAATGTGCTGTCCATTGCCTTTGCCCAATTGGGGTGCCTATCAAAGTGAGTGTGGCAACTCTGGACCACAGCATAGTGTAAGTGATTTACACCTTAAAAGTATTTCAAGCTTTTTGGAAAACCAATCCTTTTAGTGTCGTCTTGCCTGCATCTTTAATGCCACAATGGCACTGCAGGGCCGTCAGCTAAATTTTGACAATGTGCGTCCCATGCTGGAGAAAGCCTTTAACAATCCGGACATTATCGATGCCTATGTCAGTAACTTTGCCAACTGTTCGTCGCTGGTGATCAGCAAGTATGAGGAGCTAACCCAAATCAGTCGCCAGAGCGATGCCTGCGATCGTCATGCCATCTTCTACAGCTTGTGTGCCTACTCTCGGCTGATTCGTCGCTGTCCAGCTAATGTCTGGCAGAGGGCCAACAAACAGTGCCAGGAGGCACGCGCATATATCAAAAGCTGTGCCTGGCCAGCACTGAAGATGTTCATGAAAACCACATAAAATAAATGGATTAAACTCAGGCACTTTTATTACTATCCATATATGTAATGAGTTAAGGGTCGTGTTATCAGTTCCAAAAGACTGCGTCCACACTTGGCATGGTAAGTTTCACAGTTATCCTGCTGGCCATTGGACTCAGCTTTGTAGTAGCGCTGGGGCAGCGCCTCATACTGTGAGCTACTTGGACTAAGCATCACATGCATAATGCTGCCCAGAACACCATTAATCTCGCCCAGCTGCACACTATTTGCCTCACAGATGAGCTGCAACAGGCAGTTGTCGCCACTGCCAAAGCCGTGTCTGTATTGGAATATAAGTTTAGACTGGTACTTTAACATAAAGTACTCTCTCTATACATACTGCTCGAATCGTTGACTCAGGATCTCATAGAATTTGCTGCGCGATAGCAATGAATTGTCCCGACGATATCTAGCTTTGGCATCATCATCCGGATAACCCTCAAAGAAGTCCTTATAGTCATGATCAGCTTGCTTTAACTTCGTTTTTTGTTTAATTTTCTTTTTGTGTTTACTTTTGAATGGTTTTGGTTTTTTATGCTTGGATGGTTTGGTTTTTGGTTTTTTGCGCTTCTGCTGATGCTCCTTCATAGTCATCATAATAATCTTCCGAGTCATCCAATAGATCATTATGTGGACCCAACTGAGTTTCGTTACCATGGCGCTAAAGGAATGAAAATAAGTTTCGAAGCATTATATAAACATTTTCTAACTTACACTTTTTGGTATTTTCTTCCAAGTTTTTGGCAATCTGTAGCTGGCCTCAAAATTATACGACATGAACACACGACGTTTTGCCATATCAATGGGTACGGCAATAGATATAAAGAGCTACAAAATATAGTATTTAAACTTTATTACATTTGCTTTTAAAATCAAACTTACCGCTGCTTCACCACCCGTGTTCCACACTAGAACAGCCTTAACAATCTCACACAAGGAGATTGCCAACAGAATTTGTATTGTTCCCAAAACCATATTAAGCTGCTTACTCCAGCACCTGTTTCGTGGAACTAAGAATTATATACATTTTTTGCAAAACCACAACTCATGTGTCTATTAGAACTAGCTAGAAAAGTTCTTAAGTAGTGAAAGTTGCTAATTGAAATATTAATACTTTTAAAATTAGGTCACAAAGGTGAGTTTGATAGCTTCTGGTTGAAATTTTTGCCATAAATAATTTTTTTAAAATTTCAAATTTAATCACAAGAATTTACTTATTTAAATCAGTCATAAAAATTCTTTTCTAATTTATTTTCTTTATGGTTTTTCTAACTTTAACTACATTTCATTGCGCTCAATGCGCTTAAAGATCTCCTCAAATGGTTCTGATATCATTTCCAATAAACTTTCACCACAATCTTGAGCATAATGTTGACAATCATGCTCCCAGCCATCATGTTCCGCCTGATAGAAATGCAAGGGCAACTGCTCCGGCTCCGATGTGCTGGGACTATAAGAACAAAACATATTTAATAAAGACATCGTGATTGCACTTAGTTAAAGCTCACCTGAAGAGCACATGTATTAAACTGCCCAAAACACCGTTACCATCTCCCAGCTCAGCGGCGCTTGTCTCGCAAATTAAACGAAGCAAACAGGATTCGCCAGGAAAGCCACTCCTAGAAGGCAGCTGTTTAAATTTCTCATGTTCCAACATAAATCACATTGTTATAGAAACCTTTGAAACTTGTCCATCAAAATGTGATAAATATTTGTACGTGTGAGCAAAGCGCGTTTCTCACGCTTGGGATTTATAGATGGCGGCATGGTTGTTGTCTCTGTCGGCTCTGTGTTGCTCTCTTCAGTTTGTGTTTGCTCCTCATCCTCTATCTCAATGCCATCCTGATTCTCTTCACCTTTTACTTTATGATGGGACTTTCGTGCTAGTTCCACCTCCTCGGATTCAATGGGACCATTTTGCTAAAGAAAACCCAACAACTTTTGTATTTGTGAAAGTAATGCAAGTTCTTGAGAAACCCATTCCATTCAGAGAATCTCAAGCGCTAAGCTGCTAATTGAACTATAAAATTTGGTGCTAATTGACCATTGAATGCGGCATCAAACGCGGGCCTTGACTTACAAATATAGTCCATTTCTCCCATTTAGCTGGCGAGTTGTAATTGGCCTCAAAATTGTATGAAACGAAAACGTTGCGATGCGGCAGCTCCAAAGGCACAGCCACAGCAGCAAAGACCTATAGTAGATTTTTCACTTAATTCCACTTACTTAATACTTATTTCTGCAACTACTCACGCCATGCGTGCTGGATGGCATAAAGGCCAGATAACAATCACAAAAACTTAAATGCAAAGAAATTGCGCCTAGGGCTAGCCAAAGCAGGTCTAAGAACATTATGACAACCGATACACTTAAGCTTCACTTAACAACTGAACTCAATGCGCTTACTCCAAAAAAAATCAAGTGCGCTCACTGATAATTGGTTAATCAAACAAACACGGCCAACAAGAACTCTTAGAGGTTGGAAAAAGCCAGCAATACAATGTTTCAAGTATTCTACTCCACTTTATTTTCATTTTTCCCTTCTTCTGTTTGCAATGTCTTTGAGTATTTGCTCGACTGGCGCTGAAATCAGGTCCAATACATTGTATTGACAATCGTTGCTATAAGTCGTACATTGTTGCTGCAGTCCATCCGCCTCGGCCTGATAGTACACAGACGGCAATTGTTCATCCCTGGAGCTGGTGGGTCTGCAAAAGGGATTAGTTAGATAAGGTTTAAGCGAAGTATTCTCTTATAACTTACGTAAATATAACATGCACTATGTTGCCCAGCAGACCATTGATCTCGCCCAGCATTGAGGCATTTGTTTCGCAAATCAAACGCAACAGACATGGCTCACCCGGATAAGCAGATCTGTGGGAATGAAACTTGAGATTAGGTAACTGAAATAGTTCAAATATACTATCACTCACCTTTCCAACTTATCGCGCAGCATTGCATAGAAGGTTTTTCTTGTCATTAGCGATAAATCACGTTTTTCACGATTAGGCGCCACTGTTGTCTGCGTCTGGGTCTGGCTCTCTGTTTTCTTCTCCATTGTCTTGGCCAAGTTATGTGTACTGTTAGTGCTTACTGTGCAATTGTGGCAGTTTCTGCCTGCATCATGTGTAGGATAAGTTAAATAGCTATCCTCAAAATTTTCACCCATCTAAAATGCAAACGTTTAACAAAAGGCTTTGAGCACAAACTAAACATTTACTTACAATAATTGGTGGAAATTTATAAATATGCTCGGGTTGATAGTAATTAAACTCATAGTTATACGAAAGAAACACATTGCGATGAGGCAAACTAATCGGCACCGATATGGCCATAAAGATCTGCAATTGAATTTAAGTTAGCAACTGAAAAGTATTTATGCTAACATTTGAAAAATTACACCAAATTCCGAATTTGTGGGATAAATCAATGCGGCATTTAGCAAAGTAATGCAGCAGCTGTTAAGAAAAGGTATTAATAAACTGAAATGCAATAAGCACCTCATAACGTTTTACTTTAAGTTTACAACTGGCACAACGTTCTGGTTTTGATTGTCGCGTTGAACTGGCAACGCATTGTTTTGGCCAACGAGCAAGAAACTTGATGTTTATAGCTATCAAAAAAGCTGTTAATTAACACGAATAAAAATTAGTTTTTTGGGTCGTGAGGAATCGGTTCAATGCAGTTCGAATTCTAAATGTTAAGTTCTCTTACACTTTGCATCCTTGTACACATATCAAACACTTTTAAATTGCTGTTGTATAAGTTTATGATGGACACATTATACAAACAGTGAACATATCTTTATATAGTTTATGTAACTTATATTATTTATATATGGTATATGTGTTGTATTTTATCAAACGTGTTTAATGAGTACTTTTAGTATTTGTTTTAGATAAACATATTGCAATTGACTTTGCATTTGTTATCTGTTGTTACGCAGCTTGCGCTCCTTCCATGTGGCAAATTTGGTATTGGCGGTGCGCAGCAGCATGTTCATGTGTTGCGTAAGTGATGATCGCAACGGTGAGTGCTCATGCATAGCACGATTCTAAGAAGAAATTAAAACCTTCTTATTAGTTTTACAATACAGAAATAGCTTCAGATTTTAGCTTACCTCGAAAGGCACTAGTTTGGCCATTTTGAAACGCTGAAGTGTCTCGTGCATACGCTGCACCTTATTCTCCAGCTCCTCGGTGGTTGGTGGGAAGCAATTCCAAAAGTGTTTCAGCAGTTCCTGCAGCGACAAATACAAGTTACGCAGATCGCGTTGAAAGTCGCGCGGCACCAGCTCTGCAACAATTGCAACAATATAATTAACATCTTGTAAATAAAACATGTTGTGTGTTTTTTGTTACTTACCACCAGCAGACTGTTCCTGGAAGCCGCGCATAAGTAAACCGCCTGGACTTAGTTCGCCCAGCGCGTTGACAGCCGCTTTGGGACATATGACATTGCGCGGCGCACTGCGATCTAGCCAGGACTCCGAATTGCGCACCAGCTTATACTGCACATCCTCCAGACTGAGTGAATCGCTATGGTTTTCATAGGTTTGATTTTGTAATGGACCGTTGAGGTAGCGATCCACTTTGGACAGCTCAAAGTGCTTGGGCTCGTTATTCATATTGGAATCACACTCATCTGATTCGATTAACGGTGCGCCCAGATCTTCATAGTGTATCTTTTCCATTAATCTTTGCTTTTTTGTTGGCGGCGCATCATGTTCACTGACCTCAGTCTCGACGACTGCGTGCTTTGAGGACTTGCCGTTGACACCGTTGGTGTAGTTGGACTGGCCAAGTGGACCATTGGCCATGTTGTTGCCATTGGACATGTAGCCGGGAGCGGCATTGACAGTGGCACATGTCTTCAACACCATGATGGAATGCTGATTGAAACGCTTAATCATGTTCTGATGCACAATGTTGCCGCTGTTAACCACATTGCGATCGCCGGCAACGCTGCCAAATCCCTCCTCCAGCGGCACATCCTCAAACTTCTTCAAATCTAGCAACGGATCACCAGCACCCTGCTGGACGGCAACCTTCAATGCTTGGTCATCAATTTTGCCGCACTCGGTGAAAATGTCTTTGGTGCCGGCGGTCAGACGATCCCGATGAAAGTAATGCGATTGAAAGAACTTGGTCCAGAACTCGGATTCATTCATTTTGCTTGGCACGTTCTCAATGTGCTTGCGCTTAACGGCGGGATATGTTTTAAAAATGCAGTGTATGACATCTGAGTTCAGATTGTATTTAAGGCCATTGCAGCCATCCGTTTGTGGCTTGATGTCAGCCAAAAACGCGCCAGAAACACCTAAAAAAAAACATGTTAGCCCATAAATTAATATTCTCGAGAGAAAAAATACTGTACCAATTTCCTGGACCTTGACATTGTTCTTCAGGGCATAATTTTTGGCGTGCGTGGTCCAGAATTCATCGCTAGTAAGTACTTTGGTTATGACCAGGTCCTTGTAGAGCTGTAACAAATTGGGATTTTCGACCAGTATGCGATTCTTGTCCTCCAGATCTTTATCCACTTTCCGCTTAAAATTGGGCAGCAGCTGTTGTAGCAACTCCTTGACCTTATCCCGATCGGCAAGCATGGCCGACTGGCCCTGACGATTAACGAAATGGAACGTGGATGTGTTGCCATCATGCAGCACTACCTGAAGCTGCACCTTTGGCTTACCCTCGGGCGAGATCTTTTGTGCTGCAAAATGCAAAACAAAAACAATTAGTTTGCCTTTTTGTATGCAAGCTTAGCATAAACGCACTTTTGATATCGGCATAACGATGTGAAACTGTGACCGTATCGCGGTGCTCTGCCATCCATGCCACACGTTCATTCATCACATAGAGCGTGCCATCTCCCTTTTTATAGCGCACCTCGCCCATCTGCAGCAGCACATCTTCGCTGCTGGTTGTCATATCGTTTGCGTCGTCTGTCTGTCAACCGGCGGCAACGCTTCAACAATGCCCAATTGCAGTTCACATCAATTTCGCAAGAACGCCAGCCTACTACGCCTGCAATTTGCAAAAGAAGACGCATTTTCTTTGTTACACATTACAGAAATTGAATTATCATGTTCACATGTGCCATCGGCACAGATGCACTCTCTGCATGATGCTGTGTAACGTGCAAATAGCCAAATAGCACAATACTTCGCTATTTTCACGAGATTACTAAAAAACGCACCTCGCAGCAATTGCTCAACAGTGTTTGTGGTTCGTGCCGGAACACTCTAGAATCGTTCACGGAACTGAGTACTTTTTCGATACATTTTCTTGGAATTCAGTGGCAACACCTATTTCCAGATATTTCTTCTGGCGCGAAAACAATGTGCCCGCAAGCACGTCTCAAATAAATATGACAATGATTTAAACAATATTCATTTTATTCTCTTAACAAAACAAAACAATAAGTTCTTAAAACAAAAATAACTTCAAAAAATATTGGATGAATGTTTCAATAGCATTTTAACATAAAAAATATTTCTTAATGTAATTTAATACAGGCACAGCTGCATTTTTACACATGTACACATGTACATGTTTATGCTATGTACGACGTTTACCGTTTACTTTTTCAGCAATCATCGTTTGTCAAATCAATGTTAACTGTATTCTCCTTGCCGGCGGGAGAGCTTTGCTTTTTCTTTTCGGCTTCGTCATTCCAAGTAAGGCGTTCCTCGTAAAATTTAATAACAACTTGAGGACAGTAAACGTTGGCAAGCTTAGCAGGCACTAGTTCAACAGAGTAACAGTCTTCCCAAGACATCAAAAACATGAGCTCTCCACTGGAATCGGTGGCTCCAAGTATTCTTGCTGGAATTAAACCGCGGTCGAAACCATAGCATCCAGTGTTCTTGGAAATCCGCTTGCTTGGTGTGGTTAAGATATCCGATTGTTTTCTCTTCTTTGCACAAGCTTTGTTCTTCACAGATTCTTCAAATGCTGCAATAATATCGGGACAATTAAGATGTTCGACTGGCTCCCAAGTGTTTTGCTCGCGTGGATAATCTTTCCACTTGAGAAAGTATTCAGTAACTCCATTATTTATACGTTTGTCTTCAATACTTTCAACCGTATATTCAAACATATTTAATTTATTTTTTTGCGTTGTTTATTATAATGTCTTATTGCTGAGCCGCGAGATTTTGACATGTGAACGTTCATGAACTAAATCTCACAATATGGTGCGCGGACTTGTGCGCATTGCGCAATACAACTGCGCAGTATGGCAACGCTATAATATGCGGAAAAATTAAAACTTCAACTTGGTTGATTTTATTGCCGGCTCTTGTTAAGTGTGTGATAGCTTTTTACGTTTTGCATGCAAAGCCTTTAAAAAGATTATGTCGACGTAGCTTGTGGGTTCAAGAATCAAAAAAGTAAACAGACGGCAAAAATTATTGCCATCGAAGCACTTTTGGCTTTGTTAGTGTGTGAATGTTTACAAATTTAAAACGCCGGCATTCGTTGTTGCTTCAGATGTTTATGATCGTTCACGAACGGAACGGAAACGCTATGCACAAATACACTCATACACATGTAAGTTCACTTGAGCAGCGTTTTGTTTATTTGTTCTATGCATATGATACTGCCGCTGACTATATGTATATGTATATATGTATACTGGAAAGCAAAAGGGAGTACATGTTCACGAAATTGACTTTCGTCATACATACATACATACATATGTACATACATACTATATACAGCATTGTAACTGAAACGTTTTCATGTCCATATGAAATTCTAATAAAAATGCATTGGCAAAACGTTAGCCAAACACATTCCGCATTTAATTAGAAACTTTTTTGAGTTCTCGGAACTGTTCCTACTAGAGATGGGCATGGGCCGTGCCGTGCCTCTAAATAGAAATTCCGTGTTAGGCCGTGTTGGGCCTTAGTTTTTACCAGCCGTGCTTGGGCCGTGCCGTGCCTCAAAAAGGAGGCCCATGCCCATCTCTAGTTCCTACACAATAATGCTATGCAATTATAAATTTAAATGATTTACTCATTTGAAATAAATTAAAAAACCAATGGAAGACTTCTTGCAGCACGTTCGAAATTATAAACGTTTATTAGACTTTGATTATATTTAAGCTTTATTAAAAAAATGTATGTATGTATGTATGTACATTCATATGTATTGCATGTACATATGTATGTATGTATGTGCCTTAGTACACTGACACATCTGTAGATATTACATATGCATGTACATATGTAAAGCTCCAACTGTAATAAGTCTATGTATGTACATATGTACATTGCATAGCATGTACGTATGTATGTAATTGTATGCATAGTATGTACATACATATGTAAGTACGTACAAAAGATGTACATTTACTTTTAATTTTAATATCTCCTAGAGGTCTGTACCTTTTTTGCAATAGTCGATAGTAACCTACTGCCGCTTATCAATAATTTTATCAGTCTTCAGTGTTTAACTAAAGTAACATGCGTGCATAAAGTAACTACATACACATTTTGATATGGAACAATTAGCAAATGTGGAATCAGAATACAGCTAAACGTTTACAATACATAATACATACATCAAAACATGTTCGAACTTGTATTTTAATTACTGTTCATGCCGAAAAGTGATTCACTGACTAGAATTCACAACAACAATTGCACGCAACGCTCTTCCCACATCATTCGCTCTCTCTATTTTTCACTCTCTTTGCTGGCAAACTTTTCGAAATTCAATTTCACAACGCTTCGCCTATAAAAGGTGGCAGCCTAGCAATCCAATCTTCAGTCACCAACGACCAGAACAACGTAAATCAGCAACATTCGCCAACAACTACTGGCTTTGTTCGCTGTTCGCAAACACAACCTTCAAAAATATATTTTACAATAACAAAGTGTGTGCCATATTAATTACCAACCATGGCTACAACATTTCAAATGACCAACGAACAACTGCATGAGCTCATCGAAGCCGTTCGCGTTTCTGCCGCTAACGCAGCTGGCAACGCTGCTGCCGGCGCTGCCGAAAACTCAAATTCGAAAATCAAAGGCAGTTTCAGCACCTGTTGTCACCGATTTGGAGGCGCTCGCAAACACGAGGAGGTTGAGGAGTTCATCACAAACATAATCACCTTCAAGGAACTCGAGAACATTTCTGATGAAAACGCATTGAAAGGCATCTCCCTGCTCTTCTGTGGCATCGCCTCCACCTGGTGGCAGGGCGTACGCAAGGAAGCCAAAACTTGGGAGGACGTCATTGGGCTCATCCGGGAACACTTTTCACCCACTAAGCCCGCCTATCAGGTGTACATGGAGCTTTTCGAGAAGAAGCAGGAGGATAGCATGGTCATTGATACATTCGTCGTTGAGAAACGAGCATTGCTTGCCCAGCTGCCAGAGGGCCGCCACAACGAGGAGACAGAACTGGACTTCTTGTATGGTCTGCTGAACATCAAGTATCGCAAGCATATTTCCCGCCAGAGTATCAACACGTTCAAGGATCTGCTCGAACAGGGTCGCATCATCGAACATAACAATCAGGAGGATGAGGCGGCGGCAAAGGGTCCGCTCCGTGGTAGCCGTCGTGCCGAACGCTGCACCTACTGCAATTTCCGTGGCCATACGTACGATAAGTGCCGCAAGCGCAGCAAGGCTGAGGCTAACGAGGAGGATTAAATGGCAAAGCAAACACACACACACACAAAACCATTGAGACATGATGACATCATCGGCTACATCAACAACAACTTTGCGTAGGGCGCATACTTGTAGCACCAGCGTCTCACCAATACATCAACACTCACTTTGTCGCGCCGGCTGACACATGGACAACTATTGAGAGCCAAAAATGAGAGCAGCTATTAATATACTCATTCATTTTAAACTCTTTATCAGCGCCAAGTGGCGTGCCGGCAAGCAGAGCAGAGCTCTAACAACAAAAACACCAAATCGACATTTCGATGTCGAAACACACACAACCACACACACATATATACGCCGAAACTGCGGCTGCGGCGGCGCCGAACGCCACCCATTGATTACATTTGAAACTTCGTGATTTTATCACAAACTTGAAACTTCGTGATTTTTATCACAAACTCGGAATCGGTGAACCTAGTTCACCACTACCGAGCGACTGGAAAACGGGAAGGAGCCTAGCGCACACATTTCGCTCCCAGGCCAAGGCGTTGCGCTTCGATGTACGCGCAGCAGAGCAGCGGCGTTTAGCCAAGCATTGCTTTTTTCGCTGTAGTTTTTCGAAATTACATGTGAGATATGCTTTGTGCGGCGAACGTCGTCTGCTTCTGCTGTGCTTACGTCGACGCAACACTTAAAGCCGCGTTGGGTGTTGTGTGCGCTTTGCTCCTTCTCCGCTTTCCAGTCGCTCAAAACCCGCTGCCTTGACCTAGTGCCGGGCATAGCGCAGCCGTAGCGCGCGCACCAGGCTTACAATCGTAAGGATCTCAACGATTTGCTGGCCTCGGCCAGTTTTAACGTCTGACTTCCCTGACATTGTGCGTTCAGTTCGCGTCTGCAGCTGTTGCTGTGCCTGGTCCTTAATCAATGTGGCAAAACAAAAACACGTCCATGGGAATTAAAAGTCGTTTGCTTTGCGTGGCGCAAGTACAGATGGCAACGCCACACATTTGCCAGTTGGCAACACTTTGTAGTGGGCTTCGGCTCTCTGCAGCAGTGTTACCAACAGCAAATGCTGTGACGTTAATCTGTTGCTTGCGTCTGGCGCAATAGCAAACACATTTGAATTGGTCATGGACAAAACTAAATTTCTCCTAGGGGAAATTTAAACAAACAACCAACAATTCTAAGACACATTGTGTCTTATATTAATTGCAAAACACACATTGCACTACGATGGCTATGCAGTCGCCATTCGTGCAATTGGCACGCTAAATTGTCAGTCGCTAGCGTTTAGCTCCTTTTGGAGCTAAACGCTTTGCGCGGCAAGCATTAGGCACGTCAGCTCACACACACACTCACACACATAGGGATTTCGGATTCGTCGCTGCTTTGTTGCTCCAGCTTGTTGGCGACTGTCGCGAAACCCCGAAAACGTTTGTAAATTCAGTCTCTTGTGCAGAATCCATAGGCGCGTAGTGCCATCTATATATCAAACATCGGTTAGACATATTATGGTGGCCATTGTTGTAGGGCGCGCGTCAACTTATTATTTTGGAGCACTTGGCCGCCTCGAGCGCCACATTAACAATGGCCCGCTATCCCCGATGGGATGCAATGCCTCCTTTTTTGGAGCAATTGCATTCACATCCAAGCTGGGGGCCTATCGATGACCACAAGAGGCTGCATTGTGCAGCAAGAAAATCCAAATTGTAAGACTGAAACCAGAAAACACAAATACAAACCTAAACCGCAATTTTAAAGTCGATTTTTTATGGGGGAGGTGCAGGGATTTATATTATATTTTTATTTCTTTCAGAAACAGCACACAGTCAGCAGTTGCATTTATTCGTCCAATTCGTTTAAATTCATACTCATTTAAGTTCAACATGTGTTTTGTTTATTTTTACCGTTTGATTGAGAATACACACATACGATCTCAATGACAGCTGACAGCACTTCAAGTGTGTGTGTGTATGTAAATACATAAGAAGCAGAAAATCAAAGCTGAGAAAAATAAACGTTTTAAATAATAAAAAACAATTGTAACTACGATTTTGTATGTAACAGAAACAGAAAGAGTTTTGGGACATGAAACTAATTAAACAATAGCATTTATCACAGGCTTCGAATAGACAACAACAACAAACAAAAGAGAGAGAGAGAGAGAGGTGCATAAGAGCGTAATTATGTCGCATACAATTTTGCTTATGCAGACGGGAGCGAAAGCAGAGTCGCGCACATATTGCGAATATGAGAGCATCAGGGAATGCATGAGAGGCGTTTGTCACATCTACGAGGAGCACTTAAAGCAAATAAACCCGAACGCAGGCACCATCACCTATGACATTTGTGAGCTGTATAACTTTATGGATTCACTGGCCGATATTGTGTGCTTGGTCTATCAGAAGGACAGCACTGTGTATGCTCCACGCAACAGGGAGTGGATCAAGGAGCAGCTTTATATCGTCTTGAGCGATTGAATGACTTTCAATTGTTGTTGTACAACACTGAGATCAAACACCATATGTTATTTTACTTAATCATTTGTACCATGTACATCTATGTGTATTACACTTAACGGTTAAAATTACAATTTAACAAATAAAGCTATCCTATTTCAGTGCCTTGTGCGCTCCACGTTACGGCCGCGTTCGAGTAGCTCTCGAAATGTTTTGATTTCGTGGCGTGGAATCTGTTCTCTGTACTTTTGTTGCATCTGTCCATAGATGAAATCCAATTCGGTTTCCTCGTCGTGTCGTCCTTCCGGCAGTTTGGCAAGCAGTGCACGTTGCCTGCATACATATGCATCGATAACTTCGAACACTGCTTGTTTTGTTTCAAATATCTCCATGTAGATAATATATGATGGCTTTGTGGGTGAGAAGTGATCTCGCAGCAGCTGTAGAGCATCTTGCCAGGTCTTTGCATCGCGTCGCACACCTTTCCACCACGTAACAGCAATGCCGCTGAACAGCAGAGAGATGCCTTTTAGTGCATCCTTATCGCTGATGCCCTCCACCTCTTTGTATGCCTCTACGGCCGTTATGAATTCATCAACTGCGTCATGATCTCGCTGCCCACTGAATCGAGCAAAGCAATTGCTAAAGCTGCCCTTCGACTGCTGTTCGGTTTCATCTTTTTCTGGTGCCAGAGATTTGATTGTTTCGATGAGTATTAGAAACTGTTCGTCCGACAACTGAGTCATTTTCAACAAGTAAACGCAGCTGCTTTGATGCCGTCAGCTGTAAAACTGGCCAACATTAATACTACTGTAAGTTTATTTTCATTCGTTGTGAAATTACCAATTTGCTCTCTTTCGAGTTCGAAAGAACCGGTGTTGCTCCCTTTGTTTTGGTTATTTTATGTGCTCTCTTTCATGTGCTCATTTGAACGCATTAGTATGTGTGTGTATGCTCCAATGGGGTTTTTTTTGTTGCTTGCCAAACGAACCTTTTAAACAAAACAAAAATACTTTCATTAGTAAATTGATTACGGATATGTTATTATGTTCCTACATACTCACATACATATGTACGTACTCGCGAGTGCAAGTATTTTTGCTTGCACACACATACATACATTTGTATATGGGTGTTTGTCATGTTTCCTGCAATTTCTTTTTATCAAAACTCATTTCTTATTAAACACAATTATCTGTATAATATACATACATACATACAAAGATTGAAATACACATGTGGGCTTACACATTTATAACTGTTTCACGCTCAAACTTTTTGATGAGCGAATTATTTTCGAACTGGTTTGTTTTAAGGCCGGCAACAACAATCATTTTTATTTTAAGTCTTTGAAGTAATCTTTACAGCTATTGCTGTCTAAACTCACAAATGATATGTAGCTAAATGTCCAATAAACAGACTCGTGAACTGACTTCACTTGTGTATGACCTGCTGAGCTTTAAGTACCGTAGTTATATTGCGAACAGTGCCGGATAAGGGAACATAATAGTTTGTGGCCCCATGAACAAAGGCGCTTTTATACAAATGCATTGGGCATTGGTAGCAAAGGAAATAAAAAAAATAAATGCATTTAAATGTCAGAAACCTACAGGGGTTATTGCAAGTGGTATGCGGAACCTTTATTTTTACAAGACTGGTTCTTAAATGTAAACGGCTAAAAATATGCAGTCATTGTTAAGATAATCCCCCAATAGTTTAATAATTCGTGCTAAACTTTGCTAAGATAATGCATTATTTTCATTTTTAACTGCCCGTTCAACAAGTAAACTTTGGGCCAAGTGCTGCCAGATGCTAAATAAAGCTGCCACTGAGTAATAAAAGCGCCATGTTTTGTTAGCTTGCTAGGGATGCAGTGGTGGTATTGGTATCGTCTGGGACTGCGCAGTGCGCAGGGTTGCTGTGCAGCAAAAGTATCGGTATCGGACGGTCGTATTTTTGTTATGCTGTTGTTGTTGTTTAGCAAAAATGGATCAACAACTGCACCGTCTGACGGATCGTCAATACTCAGAAGTGGAGGGCTTGCTACAGGTAAGCAGCCATCTTATGCTTATTGCCTACATGGCAAATTAAAGTGTGTTTCAAATATTACAACGCCCAATGTGTCGTTTTCTACGTTTTCGTCTGCTCACTCACGCGAACGCACCCACTCTCAAAACACACTAACACACACGCACAAACATACAAATACACATACACACAAAAACAAACACACACACATGCGCTTCTTGCCGCAGGCTATGGACATGCCGAGTTCAGACCACGAAGAAATTGAGTCGGATTCGTGCCGATTAAGCCGGTATAATGTTGCCAACCTGTATGAGGGACGTCAGCGTTGCTACACAATGCCGCACGTACCCCCCGCGCCGCCCTCCACACCAACGCTGTTAACGTCCAACGGCAACAGCAGCAACTGCCTAGCCACCAATGGAAATGGAAGCGGGAACGGCAACGGGAACGCAACTGGAAACGGAAGCTCCAGCTCACCCACCGCCAACCTGGTGGCCGATAATCAAATCAATCATTTTATCTATGTTAAAAACGGTAAGAACCTGCGTCGTGAATCCCGCTGTGTAGACTCGGAACTCTCCAAGCTCTTCAACGTCGTCTCTATCACAAATCGATTAACGGCCGTTAAGAATCGCACGCACAAACAACAGCTGGCTGAACGTGGTATCATAAATGCTTCGCGAACCATTTCCAAACTGCACGGGGCGACGAAAATCTTTAAGATCCATCGTGATCCCAAGGAATTCCTGCGCGAAACAGACGAGGATTCGGTCTCGGCGCCCGAATACGACGAAGAGGAGGAAGATACACGCTTCCGATTCTTTCGAAGGACACGACATTCGCGACGGCATTCGTTCTCTCGTATGGAACGTAAATTTGCGCGTTTCGAGCATCACGAGCGTATGGAGACGATTGTCGATAGTTTCGATGCGGCGATGAGTTTTAATGATGCGGACACCTGAGCCGAGGAAGCTGCTACTGCAGCCACAAACAACAACACCACAGGCACGGGGCAGGTGGTTCGCCGCTAAGTGCAAACCAATGTGATGAATGTGAATTTCAACTAAATTATTTTTATTACTACTACTATATTATTATTATTATTATCATTATTATTATTATTACGAATTATGATTACCGATTACCGAACTGTTCTCTCCATACTTTTAGTTTATTTTTTGCGCTGATTGCCGTCGCGCCCTGAACCACAGCTTAATGATGGCTCAGGGAGCAGCGCAGGGCGAGCATTTAGTTTTTAGCTTAGTTCTTATACGCCCCTGTGTGTGTGTGTTCTTTTTCTTTTCTCTCTCTCTCTCTACCTGCCGACATTCGAAAGCATCACACAAAGCAACCACAACAAAAAAGCACAATGTCAAGTATTTGGTTGTTTTTGTTATGCCTAAGAATGCCGGTCACAAAGAGCGAGAAAAAGAGAGAGAGCGCCCAAAAACAAACAATTCCAATAAATGCACAAAGTAATGTGTTGTATTTGTGAAAGATGATTTACCGCAATTTTCTTATCGCCGCTCAGTCGCCATCACCGTCGCCTGTTGACATATCCAGCAAGCGGATCGTTTTAAGAAATTGTTTATACATGACAGATATACGATATTGTGATTAATGAAAAGTATACAAACTACCGCAACAAACCGTCTAAAAACCAAACTTCAATTTGTACAAACTATTTCGATTGTGTTAAGTTAAGAGCTATATACTACATAATAGTGCATCATCAGCATGTTTTGAAAAAGTCACAATTAAACAATTTCCTAAAGATATCCCCAACAGCAGTCATACGCGCTCGATGCCTAATTTTTGTTATCTAAACACAAACATTTTTGTAAGGTGAGTAATCAAATGTGCGTCGCAAACTTTTTGCGTAAAGTCGTAATTTATTTAGGCACTGACAATACACATAAACATGGATAATACGCGGGAAGAGGAAGAAGAATAGCTAATACTACAATACAACTAGTTCCGAGAACCGATTCTAAGCTTTTAAAGCTTAACAACAAACTTGTTAATAGTACAAATATTTGTCACATAATTCGATAATTAATTAATTCGAGTAATGTCAAAGTTAGATGCGCTCCTTAAAGAAGTTGGCCATAAGGTTTTCTTCAAGTTGATCGGGATCAGTGACAGGCATGCGGCAGACACGATCATGGCATATATATACGGTTGTCTTTCCATTGACCATCTTAAATTTGCTTTGCAGCCGCTGATTGCATGCCTCATCCGGATGCTGTGGATCGCAATGCACAATGATCATGCCAGGTACATAGAATTTGCGGCAAATCTCTACAAAACGTGCTGTGTCCGGTGAATCTGGTCCAACCACTGCCACTAGATCCAGACCATGGTCATGGAGCAGCAAAGCTGACAGCATCTCGGGCAGGGCATGGCCAAAGGGTGAGACATCAGCAAAGAAATTCAGAAGCTTCTCTGTACGCTTCAAATACGCGTTCTCATCGTAATAGTGCGTCAGGAGGGTAAGATTGCGTGCGGAGACGCTGTTGCCACATGGCTCGGCGCCATCATGATCTGTTCGGGTTAAAGACAAGTATTAGAAACATGGAACAGGTATGAATTTGAATTTTTGAATGCACCTTCTTTGAGTCGGACAATGACATTGGGCGCATCCTGCTGTGAGTAGAAATAGGCGCCATTCGTTTCATCCCAGAAGAGTTTGTCCTGCGTCTCCTGCAGCTCCTTGGCCCAGCGCAGAGCGCTCATATCCAACGATGCCTTATAATAGTCCAGCAAACCCTTAATCAGAAACGCATAATCATCCAAAAATCCCTCAATGCGCACACTGTAAGCATTTAGAAGCTTAATATTTATACGTCATAGCTTTGACATTACTTACGCATTCTGCTCCAGCGTGTCGTCCTGGACGCCAGCGCCATAGCAGGAGCGTAGCAGCAGCTGTTTATCTGCATCATAGAGATGTTTGCGCAGAAACTGTTGCAGTTCCTTTAGCGGTCTTCAAATACGCATCCCTCTTCACGGTACCGCAATTCGCCAGCTTTGCGAGACCCGATAGCACCAAACCATTCCAGCCACATATGATTTTGGTATCCAAATGGGGGCGAGGACGCTGATCTCGCACTGCATGCAAAATATCATTTGCCGTGTGCAGTAGATTTTTAAGTTGATCCAACTCCATGTTGAAATTGGAAGCCGTATCTTCAACGGAGCCGCGCACAATAAGCACATTCTTGCCAGTGAGATGTCCATGTGGATCACTGTCTGGTGGCACATTGCTCGACGGTTTCATGCCGTAGTGAAAGCTATAAATCTCAAAGGCACGTTCCGGACTGACATCATTAAAGCGCTCCTTCTTGGCTTTAAAGGCATCCTGCACTTCTTGCCAGGTCCAGGCATAAAAGGCGCCCTCCACCTTTACAGTGTCTTCGTGTGTGGGCAACGAGTCAGCATCCTCCCCAGCATAAAAGCCACCAGCCGGATGACGCAAATCCTTGATCAAGTACTCATAAATTCGATCTGCATAGCCCAAGAACTGCTCGCTGCGTGTCAGCTTGTAGGCATTGGCATACGCAGCCATTAGTTGACCCTGATCGTATAACATCTTCTCAAAGTGCACATTATGCCAGTCCCGTGTAGTTGCGTAGCGTGCAAAGCCACCAAAGATGTGGTCATTGATGCCACCGCGTCCGATGTGATCGAGCGTTTTAAGCACCATGTCCAGCACGTCCACATCTTTGGTTAACGAGATAGGCATGAAATAGAAAATTGAGTCGCGGCACCTCTGGGAATTTGGGTTCTCTGCCGAAACCACCGTGCTGCTGATCAAAACGTTGCTTGTGCACATTTAATGCCTCCGCCAATTTGGCATCAGCGCTGCCTTGTTCAAATGCCGCCTCATCCACAGCTGTGGCATTTTGACTGGTTTTTAATGCTGCCATTAGCGAAGCGCCTGCTTGCTGAAGTGTTTGACGATCCGTTTGCCATTTCTTGGCTATGGATTCCAATACCATAGTAAATGAGGGCATGCCATATCTGCAACAAGTAATTGTCAATTAGTACATTTAATTAAAACTAATTCCTTTTGTAATATTACCGCGCTTTGGGCGGAAAATATGTACCCGCTGCCAGGGGTGCCAGATCGGGCGTTAGCCAAACGCTCATTGGCCAGCCACCGCTGCCTTTGGACATTAGCAAAAACTGCATATACACCTTGTCAATGTCTGGTCGTTCCTCGCGATCCACTTTAATGTTCACAAAATGTTTGTTCATCACGGCGGCTGTGTCGGCATCCTCAAAGGACTCATGCTCCATGACATGACACCAGTGGCATGTAGAGTAGCCAACAGATAAAAATATTAATTTATTTTCACTGCGTGCACGTTCAAAGGCTTCCTCGCACCAGGGATACCTAACAAAGACAGTTAAAGCGGTGCTGTTGAGTTGGCAACCCTTGAATGAGTTGTGATTTATTAGGACCTACCAATCAACCGGATTATGCGCATGCTGGAGCAAGTATGGCGACTTGGAGGTAGCTAATCTATTGGTATGCTTTGACGGCGTCGTCTTTGATTCACTGCCCGTTGCCATGCCACGAAACAGATGCTGATGCTGCTTTGTTGTAGTTGTTGTGCTTTGCTTCAAAAATTGCCTTAAGCGTCAAATGATAAATTTAGTTTAGCTTTGAACAACTCTGTTTAATGCAATATGTTTTGAACTTACTCTTCTGGTAGCCAACTCCGTTGAACTTTTGTTTGAGGCGCTGCTATTGCTAAAGCGCTTCTTATCCAGGTTTGGCAGAGTGTTTTGCCCCTAAACATAGCAATAATATTGATAATATATAATATACAGGGTACTCCATCAACTGATTGAACTGAATCTTTTAATTAATCGATAAGAAATCACTCGCAACAAAAAACCATAAAAGTGGTTTACATTTACGTAACTTGCTATAATATTAGCTATGCAACTGTATTTGAAAGTATTTTAGTTCAGTTGTAAATATGCGACAAAGAAATAAGCTGCAAAATATTTACACAAGATATCGATAGATCTGTTACTCGATAGTTGAGTGCCAATGTTTGTAAACAAAAACAGGTGTTTGATAAGCAGTGGCAACGCCAGCAGTACTGCCAGACTGAACACTAGATGGCCGCAAAATTTGAAATGTCATTTATCACGGCAACATTTGTCACCTGCAACATGGAGGAATATGTTACAGATGCAGTCACATTTCACCCGGAGCGCTGGCTAAAGACTTACTAGTGTGGCACTCCCGGCAGGCTGCTTCCATTTGGTTATCTGCCATAAATGCAAATCTTGCTGGCGAAATTCTTGCGTATCTATAAACTGGAGTACAATCACGCGCCCTTTGATTATGCCGTCACTTTTATGTATTGCGATTCAAAATGACACGCATATAGTCAACATATTCATAATTAAAACATTTATTCATTTTTGATATAAATATAGCTGTGAATATACAATACACTAGGCTGCGACAATGCGTTTAGATTTTTTTCATTGCATTTCGGGTCAATTGGCAATTTTTGGTTCATTTCGATCCTCAACGCAATTCGATTTTGCTTGCTTGTTTGTGTAAATGTGCGCTTTTTGGTCGATTTTCGAGCACCAAGAAAAATACTGCATTCAAAATCTCAACTTTTTCCACTTTTTTTTTACTTTTTTGGCGGAGTTTTTTTTACTATTGCCATCTAGCGCCGGCTGTCAGCGAATTGTGCTCGCCGCCTATTGGAAAGTAATTGAATTTTGAAATTTTCGTGTAAATGTGCGCTTTTTGGTTGATTTTCGAGCACCAAGTACCAGGCGAACATAAATCATCAGCAAGTCAACTTAGGGACCACTGACTTACCGGTTCGCATGATGCTATTGGTTAAAAACAATAAAGAGCAACGCCATTGCCAAAAGTGAGCAAAGCCTGTGACAGTGGAACTTATTTCATATTTTGCTATTATTTTTTAATAGTATAAAGTTTGTGAATTAATTCACTTAATTTATAAAAATTTTTATTTGATTCAAATATAGCAACAAATAACTTTATAAAACCAGCGAAAGTTATTGACTGCTTATAAAATTTTAACGAAAGATTTTGTTCCTAATATTTTTGTTTGTTGTTTAGTCAGCAGCCGACCACTGTGCAGCTCAATTGATCTAACTGTGTTTTTTTTTACAGGGCTGTCGAAACTCTCGAATATCACATGTTTTGAATGTCAATTGTATGGAATTAAAAGATCGGTCTATGGTGGCAACTCTTTGGAGAGCACCAATTACGGATTCTAACGGTAAAACATGCGCATGCGCAGTCTAAGTTCTCTCTTTTTATTGTCTTGCTGCTGATTTATGTTCGCCTGGTATTTGGTGCTCGAAAATCAACCAAAAAGCGCACATTTACACAAACCAACCAAATCGAATGACGTCATACAAAATCGAATTGCGTTGAACAAAAGTGGTTAAGAACGATTCAAATTTCCCTTGATCGCTGTCAAATTAATTCAACTAGGATACTATTCACAAAAATCTGTTTTTATCACAAAAGAATGAATTAAATTGAATTAAATTTTTCTTTAAATTTTTATTAATGCATACAGTTGTATCTTTGCTTTTGATAATTATGTAAAAAATTGCTTATACATATGCGTTTGATATATAGATTAACCTACAAGCTAATTGAAAATCACAAATGAACATAAAATATTTATACATTATAGTGTGTTTGTATTTAAGCACAACATCGTTTTTTAAGTTAATACACATCCCCCGACCGGCGGCAGAGCCAGGCACTCTCAATTCTCACATAATATGCACTCAACTTTCAGTTGACAGCACGGAAAACTGAGTAACTAACAGCAGTAGCAACTAGGCTAGATTAGCAATCACTTTGCACAAGCGCATCACTGAGTGCGCCCAGCTGCTCCTCGCTGCCCTTGATCCTTTCGGCCAGGTCGCGTGCGTCGGCAATGAGTTTGGCCTTCATATTGATGAAGTAATCATAGTCGGCGCACATATCGGCGCTGAGATGTTTGCCAAACAGTTTGGCAATACTGCTGCCACGTCTATCGATGTCTGCCTTCAGACGTTGCGCCTCCTCCAGCTGCTCATAGAGACGTTCACATTTGGCTGCCAACGTTGTCTGTCAACGAGAGATGTGTTAAAAAGAATTTAAGTTGACTTAACGATTCTTGTGCTTACCTTCTCCTGCTGGCTGCTGGATGCACGTGCCTCTAGACTGGATTCGGTTTGGGCCAGACGCTCCGATAGCGATAGCAACAGACTGGTTATGTGACCCACATCATCGATGTAGGTGCGGAACTTGGACGCTTCGCTGGGACGCACCTTCTCTGTTAAATTTGCAAGCAAATCGCTGCCCAGCTTATCATTAATGGCGCACTCTTCGCCAATTGTTTGCTGCTCGCGCTTCAATGCAACAATTTTTTGGTTTAACTGCCGGATCAGCTCATCCTGTTTTGAATAAAATAAATACAATTAGTCAGCCCATCCACTAAACACTTTGTTATGCGTTTTACTTACCAGCTTTTGCTTGATTAAATTCGTTCCCGTATCATCTGTTAGCTGCAATTCCACACTGCTAAGCTGCAGCTCTGTTGTGCTTGCGATTAAGGCGCTGGCCGCTTTCATGCGCATCAGAGTCGAGGTGCCCACATCACGTTTGAACGGACGCAGCGGAACATCGGGATTGTACAAATTGTTGACGTACTGCGTCGTCGGCTTATAGCTTTTTGGTGTAAGGATTTCGATGAGTTTATCGCTGGGTGGCAGCTGTCTTAACAGCTCCAATGCCATATGCTCGTATTCTAGTTCAATGGCCTGACGCTGTCGTGGCTGCAGGGTTGTGCGTGTCTGTTGCTCCTCGCGCGTTGCCACCAGCTCCGTTTCGAGCAGATCATCTGTCTGGCAGGCCATGTCCACTGTGCTGGGTGTGGTGGGATTGACAATCAGGACGAGTTCACTGCGTTGCATTAGCTTAAGACTATCGGCACTGTCATCCAATTCGTCATCCATTTTAGTTTCAGTTTCAGTTTCCTTCAGCTGTGTGTTCGTGCTCTCCTGATTAGGTATTGGGCTGGTTTGTTGTTCCTGCTGCTGCTGCTGCTCCTGCTCTATGCTGCTGGGATTCGATGATTGCTGTTGCTTGACTGTTGTGGAGTAGTTGTTGAGGATGCCAGTGTCACAGAGATGTGCAGACATTAGCTGCGATTGCAGTTGCGTTATCTTCTCAATATTCTCACGCAACGATTCCTGTCGATTCACAGGCGGTGGCTTTGGCAGCGTCGCTGTCGTCGTTGTGTGCTTATTAGTTCGGCACGAAAGATGTGCGCCTCGGATTGGGTTGTATTGACTGGACTGCATTCCAGCGAACTATTGCTTAGGCTGCAGTCAGAGTGTGCTGGCGATAGCAGATGCGGCGGCGGCGGTGGTGTCGGTGGTGTCGCTGGCATTAGATCCTCCTCCAGCGTTGTCTCGAGGTCATGGACGGCTTGCTTTAGATCGACATGTGACTGGGACATGAATGCGTTGGCATCATTTTGCTGCAAATGCTTCACATCATACGACTGAGATCGCGTAAATTGCGGCGCTGGCGATCGGCTCTTGCCATGGTGGCCATAGGCATGACCCAGAGCGGGCGATGAGTACCGTTGTTGCTGCTGCTGCTGTCCATAGATCATGGCATAGGCAGTGCCACCAGCTGTGGGCGTGTTGGCATTTGTTGGCGACTTTGTTGCGAGGTTATTATTGGAGCCATAGCGCATGGCCACAATATTATCGGCCGGCGAACTACTGGGCTTGACAGGCTGCTGTTGCAGTTTAACGCCTAGGGGCAGGACATCGGGCAGATTGTTGGGCAACTTGAGTTTGCCCGGTGGCATGACCGCATAGCTGGGCGATTTGCTGTGTGCAACCAGATCTTCGTTGGAGGTTAGCGTTAGCTTATAGATGCCATGATCCGGATCCGTGTTGTTCAGCTTCTCCAGGCTCTGACGCGGCAGATACGAAGCCTTCGAGTTGGATCTGTGCAAATGGCAACAAAAAAAAAGAAGAATATTAGCATATTTATCTTTAAACAAAAATCAATGTTGTGAAATGTATTTTCCACTAATAAGCATAAGCCCTACCCCAAGAGTGCGGGTCATCAGTTTGGGTTCATCGACTGCTCATGCAGGCCACGATTTAGCCATCATCGTTAGCCATTATGCAAATCAACACACATTATCTAAACGAACTGCTAATTGAATCCTCAAACAAACATCTCAACATCTCAGGGCACCCACTACAACACCACATGGCGAAAGTAGCAACAGAAACATCCGAAAAAAAATTATTCTGTGCACGATGCGCGGCGACAACATTTTGTTGCGATATTAAAACACTTTTTTTTTTTGGAGACGAACAAAACGAAAGTGAAATGTTTACAATGCAATTATAAAGAGTTTTATGTTTCAGTTTTATTTTGGAAGAGAGTTCAGTCTTAAAGCCTCAATTTTTGTGTGCAGCGCGTATGACGAAGAAACCGAAACAAAACGTTGGATGTGTCGACAACTTTCAAAAGTGCTAAACTAATTTTTTTCTTTTATTTTTAATAAGCTCGATTTGAGGCTTGGCCACCCCCGGAATTGAGACAATAAAGTGTTGCCACTAACGGGTAAAACTGTGCAGTTTTTTATATTTATATAGTTTAAGTTTATATCTAGCTGTCAAAAGAAAGCCGACGCACAAATGCTGACATGTTGCACATTTGCATAAATTAAGAGCAAAAGCAAAAAAGTCGCTTACATCATAGCAGCTGTAACTAAGTTTGCGATTTACATTTGTGTATCTTTGTATCTGTATCTGTCGTCTCTCAGCTGACTGGGCATTTGCATAAGCGACTCTTTTGTCTAGTTCCCAAACGCCTCACATTTGATTATAGCCGACAAAAAAACACAAAACGCAGCTTCTTCACTTTCTTTCAAACGTGGCGAAAAAAAGGCATCCGTCAGATACATTAGCTGTTGTTGTAGTTTGTTGTTGTTGATAGCTGTCCACTTGTTGCTTCTCTTAATCACTTCCGTTCCCCGTCTACCCGACTGCCAGCCTGCCTTGCCAGTGTTGAGTAATATGCATCTCTCTCTTTCTTTCTATCCATCTTTCTCTCGTTGTATGTTGCCAATTTGGCCATGTTTATTGTTTGGCTTTTAGCTTGGCCAGTGGACAAGCCAAAAAAAGAAGTGTTTCATTTGCATATTTGTGTGTTTTCGTTGAGATTTACATATTACACAGCAGCGACAGAATGTCTGCTAAACATGATAATATCTTTGACTCCCTCCTCATCCCCTTCTCCAGCCAAGTTTATCTTGTATAACAGTGCTTTTGCTGATTGATATCCTAAGCTTTGTTTATCATTCATGTTCTTATCTAACATAAATATTATTCCTACATTTATAATCTTAAACTCGGGTTTGACAATGGATTTAATATGCTCACTTGACATTTTTTGATGCTCACTGATAAGTTTGTTAGTGTGTGTGTGTGTTTGTCATCGCACACACCTAATGGACAAGCCTCCCCCAGCTTGGTAATATCAACAAAAATAGCACTGAGTACATTTTAGTGCCAAGTACAACGACAATAAACTTGATAATGAAGTTGAAAGAGGAAATGAAGGTGAAAAAAAACTTGATTACAAACTAAAAAAAAACTTAAATATTCATTTTGATGACTGCAGTTACTAAATAAACACAAAAACAAGGTACTTGAGAACTTTTCTACTTAATAATTTTACATAAATAAATATATTAATCATTTGAAAGATGATTCTATGATGATACTAAGGCTTAAGTTTAAATATGAAGGCATATAAACGATTTGTGTTTAGAAATAGGAATGATTTTAGATAACTCAATTATATATCACAAAAGTTCGATTCTTAAAGTTCTGCAAAAAGATTTTAAACACCTTAATGCTTTTAACAACATTTGAGTAAAGACAACAATGCAATTTCTTTGTTCTGTTCGACGTTACAATCCACTGTACTTTATCAAAGAGCCATGATACGAGTCTTATATGTATGATTTACAATGGAACACGAACAGCTGTTGCTTATCAAATAAGTAAACCAAATAAGACTCAATCAAGTTGTAAAACAATTCCAATGAAACATTCATTATCATCACATATTAATCAATAAAATTATCAAAACATAAGCTTATATATATATATAATTTCTTTTATTATTATTTGTTAACTTTGCATATTGCTGTCCGTCTGTCCTAGGCTGAGTTGAGTGTCAAACTATGTAAGCTGGAAGTCTCAATGTAGATAACTCATTAGTTGACTCAAGTTATGAGTGGAAAAATTTTTAGTTGAATTGCAAGAATAGATTTTATAGGCTGAGGACACCTTGTTGAGGGCTTAAACAAGTTATGAATTATAAGAACCCAAACGAGGTAATCTAAATGTCAAGCACAAAAAAAAAAAATTAAAAAAAAAAAATTTAATTTGAGCTGCATGCACTGAATTTATAGGCAGAGGACACCTTGTTGAGGGCTTGAACAAGTTGTGAATTATAAGAAACCTTACGATTTAAACTTAAAAAAAAAAAAAAAAAAAAAAAAAAAATTTAATTTGAGCTGCATGCACTGAATTTATAGGCAGAGGACACCTTGTTGAGGGCTTGAACAAGTTGTGAATTATAAGAACCCTATTATAAACTTAAAAAAAGAGGTAAAAAAAAAACTTTTTAGCTGCATGAACTATTATAGGGGGCTGCTTGAACAAGTTAATTAAAAAAACCGCGCGATTTATTAAAAAAAAAAAAACGCGTAAAAAATTTAATTAGCCGCATCACTGTATTTTAGGAGAAACCCCTATGGCTTGCCACCAGTTGAATATATACCAGCCAGCATTCATTTATTTATTTGAGTGCAGGACTAGTTTTGGCGAGGCCGAGTTTTTAATCGTTAGAACCAAAACGCGTTGCTTTTCAACTATTGTAATTTAAACATGCTACATTTATATCGTTTTATTTTTTTTCCTAGCTGAGAGCCTTCTTTTTAGAGTTTTGTTAATAAATACTTTTTATAATAATATTTTTAGTGTATAATATTTTTTTTTTTTAGAGAGTTTTTTATAAATATTTTTTTATTAGTAGTTTTATTCATTCCTAATTAAGCGCCTTTTTTTCAAATCGCATTAAATTTCAATCCGATATAATTCAAATTTTAAACTGTTAAGCATACACAAATTACACAATCGTTAATTGTGATTCAAATGAAGGAGAAAATTCCACCCGCAATGCTAAGTAGTTGGATTATAATACCCAGATTTATGGCAAATTATTGTTTCATTTTCGTTTCTTTTTCAATGTTGTATAAGACGCGTAATGCGTTGAAGCATTTCATTGAAAATGTTTTTTGTTTTGTTTTTTTCTTAAGCCAACCAAAAAAGCCGGACAGAAGAAAGGTGGCCCAAAATGAAATGCTTGGCCGACTATATCTTGAATATCTATTGGAAGTCTCTTTCTCTCTTTCACTCTTTCACTTGTCTCTGATCGTCTGAGCGTCTGGTCAATAACATTTCCATTTCCATACAATTAACGCATAGTTTTGGCCATATTTGAGAGGGGCGCTGGGTTATGTGATGCAAATTATGAATACCAAAGAGCAGATTTTTTTGATAAATTGCCTGGCCTTTTGTTTTGCTAGTCGCCGGTTGATTGTTGCATAAGATATATCGATAGATGCCTCAAACTTGATGGCAGATGAGGCAGGCAAACAGTCAGGCTGGCAGGCAGCTAGAGTTCACTGTCCAATTTGGCGACGCATAAAGATTGTGGCCGCCCGCTGTTGCAAGTTCCAGTCTGCATTTTGGTCACTGGCCTCAGCACTCTGACTGCGTGGCGTGCAATTGCCGTTGCACGTTGCACATTGCGTATGCAACGCTTTGGCGCCGTTGCACTATAATTTTTGATCAGCAATATAACAAGCTGCCGCTGCTGCTGTTGCTGCTGCTGCCGACTAGTTTTCTATGATAGTAAAAGTATTTTATTTAAATATGCCGACAACGACGTTGCCTTGGCGACGCATGGAAATCACGTTTTTAACATCTCGTCTTAACACTGAACTCAAAACTAAAAAAAAAAAAGCCAAAACTAAAAGAAGGCAAACAAATGTTCGCTGATGTTGTTAGTGTTGTTGTTGTTGTTGAAAACATAAACATCTCACAAGCTGGAGCCGAAATACAAAAACCGGATTGTATGAACGTAGTACGTATGCGTCCGTCGCGCACACACATTTTCACTTGCCGCAAAATGACGTCAAGTCCCCAACATAAACAGATGGCCAACAAAGTTGGCGTCGCAGTCGCCACTTTCTTCTTTCTTGCGGGCCATGAAATTGCACTGAGGTCAGAGCAGAGTGTATGGTTGTTAAACAGCGGCGCGCGGGGGGGATCGAGAGGTCAGGCACTGCACACCAGAACAAATTGCAGCAGCAGCAGCAACAGCTGCCGGAGCAGCACCAGCAGCAGACAAAACAACATATTGCTCACCACTTTACTCTTCAAATACCTCTCGAACTTGAAGTTTGGTATTTAGGCGTCTTTTTGTTGTTGTTGGCAATACCGACAGCAACACATCAAACTATGGCATAAATTTCTCTTGGAAAAATTACAGTAAAAATACCACAAAAAAATAAAAACAACATTGGAAAAGCATGGCAAAGCAAGTAACGTTAAGAAAAGCAAAAGAAGACTCACGACAAGAAGATGAAAAAAAAAAAAAAAAACGAGTAAAGAAAAGAAAAGTTCTCCTTTCATGCTGAAAGTGGACGTTGCAGCATCTGCGTCTGCCGCTTGAGTAGACAAAGTCAACACTCAAGTGATGCGTTGCACAGTGGTTACATTAAAGCAATTTATTGGTATTTGTGAATTCGAGTCAGGAAACATTTTTTATGGCTTTAATATTTTTATGCCTAAGCTTTAATCTAATAAGATTTAAGCTGGACTTCAAAATATTTAACTAATTTTGAGCTTTTTTTAAAAAATATTTTTGAGATTTTTCACTATCTTCAAGAAATTTTTAACACAATTTAAAGGCAATTTGAACAACATTTACTTGTTTTTTGAAAGAAGTTTATTAATACCCTCCATATAACCTCACTCCAAAACACTCATTAATCCTTTAAACTTGCCCCACTGTGCCTATGGCAGACAGCTTTTTTGTGCCCAACTATTGCTAGCCTGATAATTCGTGGACTGTTTTCATTTCTAATGCGGTTGTTGTTGATGTTGCTGCTGCTGCTGTTGCTGATGTTGTTATCGTTGCTGTGTTGCTGTCGTTCAGCAATAATTATGATCCATTAATTCTGGCGTCGGGCGGGCGTTGGGGCTTGTGCAATATTTTTAATGTAAAATCGATTTAATGGCGCTTCTCGCTTGAGGGCCTTACCCAAAAATAGATAGCTTAATGGGAAAGAGGCAGCAGCAGATGATGCAGCTATTGAAAGTGTCGAAAGTGGCTGCAACAACAACAACAACAAACAGCGCTTAAGTTGTTGCTGCAACTGGAACTAGGTAATTAACTTGTGAGCTAAACGGCCAAGTCATAATAATTATATGAGAGACAACAAGCTAAAGAAACACAAAAAAAAAAGATGTTGGAAGATGAAGAACAAAAGATGCAACCGCTTAAGCACTCAACTGTGGCCTGGACATGTGCGCACTGAGGCAACAAACCCAAAAGACAAGATCATAAAATGTTAGATGCTAAAAAAAAAACTCCTCTCTACAGCCCATAGGCCCCCTGGCTACCCCCCTTTTTGCTTAAAGCCATAAACCAAGCGGACCGCCTATTGTTCACCCTTTTGCGCTGTTTGTTTGCTGCCTGCCAATGCGGGTCTTTTGTTTTGGGCCAAGTTGTTGTTGTTGTTGCTGCTGGTGCTGCTGTTGTTGCTGTTGCTGTTGTTGATGATCATGTGAAGTGAATGATCATGTCGTCTTGTGTCTTGTTGCAAATATCCGCGACACATCTGCCAATGACATTTTCACTCTCAACGCTTCGCAAAACGGAGCTAACTTAAAGTGGCTAACAGCTTGGCTAAGAGATACCCAATAACTAAGCCAAAATATGACTACAGCGAGTATTGAATAAGATTAGAAAATGTTTGAATAAGTTTACAAAAAAAGAGTTCCAAAGTCATCAGTTTAAAAGCCGAAAAGTTACACAAAATATCTTACAAATAATCTTAAAACTTTACTTGAATTAACAAAAATTTCTTATTCATTGTTCGTAATCAAAAATTTATATATCTAAAACGTGTTCTTTTCATTGTAAAATACCTAATTTTTTCGCACTGTGTACATGCTTAAACTAACTCAGAACTATCAAAAGAATATCAATGATCAGTTTTCCCTTCAATCTTTCCAGAATCATACTAAAATGGCAAATGCGATTCTCTTGTTCCCTCTCACGTTTTGATACCCTCTCTTTCACATTATAAATGCTTACAGGGTATTAGCAAATTATAAAACAACAGCGTATGTATGTGTGTGCCCGCGGGCGCATGCGCAACACGTCCGACATGGATCAGTCGCACTAACCGGAGTCAGAGTCAGAGTCACAGTCGAAGACGTATTCGCAGCAGCAGAGGCAGCAGCACTTTGAGCCATTTGCGTTTTTAGACATTACACAAAAGCCGTTGGCGAATGCCAAAGTGTTTGCCGCACTTTGAGTAGGAACTGCCCTGAATACGGATTTCGCATTTGTGTTTGGTTTTCTGTTTTTTTTCTTAGCTGCTAATTTGTGCGCTTAGCTTTTTGGTTTCTTTTGCCAGGTCTTGCGAAATGCGTCAAGTGCATGAAGTGTTTGGCAGGGAAGAGTGAAGAGTGAAGAGAGAGGCAAACGCTTTACTTGTTTGTCATGTCACAGCTTGAAGATCCGGCCATGTCAAGCAGCCAAACAGCAATTTGAAACTTGCTATAAAATGTAGAAAACGTTTCAAAAATAAAGCAAAACTATGACCTTGTCCAGTAGCATACCGCAAATCTTTTCGTTAGATAATAATAATGCATGCAATTTTTATAGACTATCAAAAATCTTAATTGCCAAACACAAAGCTAACAATGAATATTTTTTTCTTTATAATATTGCACGCCGTTATAAACTGTCAATAGCTGCTTTAACAAATTGATAATTAAAAAGTTATGTTAATTGCAAATCTTTCAAGCTTTCATATATGATATCATATGCATACTAAAGATACTAAACACAGAGAAGTTCTGCCTGGAGATGTAAAAACTAAAGGTTTTTGTGAGCTCATCAGGGAAACATGTCAGCAACGAGCACTAAAATAAGTAAAATACACATAAAATAAGGCAACAACGGCAACAACAATCATCATATGTATATATTTCAACACATGTGGCATGATCGACGAGTAGATACACAGATGCAAAAAACAGATACATACAACAGCTACAAATGGAGTACCAGTAAATTCCTGTACTTCTTTATACGTTTAACGTTTTACTTGAAATGAAAGTGAGAGATTGATGGATGGATGGTTGGATGTTGGTGCGGCAAGTTTTATAGTAGTATGCGTCAGTTAATTGCCACTTTGTTGCTGTTGTTGTTGTTGGTGTTTAGTTGCCAGTTTGACCTTTAGCATATTAATGATGTAGACCAAGAAATAATAATAATAAATATACTATATCTCATTGCATTGTTAATGTATCTATTTGTTGTTGCAGACGCGCCCAGAACAAAGCGAGAGCAATACTTTTGTCGACACAATGGCCAAAACACAATAATAGTTAGAGCGTTATTGATGTGGCTAAAATTTCAATCAAGGTTAATGCCTGGCTTGAACATGAACCAAATCAACACAGATCTTTGCCTTTAATTAATGGCTAGCAATAATCCGCATTGATATCGAACCAAACGAATAAACGAACGAACTTCAAAATATTTGCATCGCTTTGCAATTATTTATGCAAATTGTTAAAGCGCACAGTGTGAAGCGTAAACTGGAAAAGAATTCTCACGCTGTTCCAAGAGCAAGACCAAGATCGAAGTTTCTGTTTCTGTTTTTTAATTCAAAGTCGCCGGCTATCGATAGCAATGCTCGATTGATCGATTTCTGATATACATACGAGTCTAGAGAGTCTGAGGCACATTGCCCCCGGGTTACTTGTTTGTTTGTTGCTGCGGATGTTGTGTGTGTGTGGTGTGTTTGTGTGTGTAGTTCAGTTGGTGACTGGGGCTGCACTCCAGTTGTTTTCTATGTCACGCGCTTCACATACATACATACACACTATTTACCCAAAAGCAAACAATAACAAAGCGTAGCGAATGAACGAAACGAACTAAGTAAAGCTCTAAAGTGCTATGACTCGTCCGGAATGCATGTTGTATGAGGGTCTGTGACGGTACGTATGTGTAACTAAAGTCGTATTTGCACTCATAACTGGACAGCTGACGTCACAAGGCCAACACTTAAGAACAGAGCATAGCAAAGCTATCATTTTCATATATATTATGTTTTCTTACTTGGTTTGTGCAAAACAAACAACAACAGTCGACAAAGAATAACAAATTGAATAAAACAGCCTAACGGCAAGAAGATATAACTATAAAAGAACCGAAGATGTTGGTAGAATGTGGGTTACACTTTAAAATATTCATCTATTAGGAATAGTTTGAATTTTAATTATAAAGCAATACAAATTAGGACTATACGTTATTTAATAGATTTATACTGTTAATAGGGTTCCGTTTAAGAACAAAACCCCTTTAAAATGCTGAAAAATTCACAAATTTAAGCGATATCTATGTATTGATGATCTTTGATGTTTCAACAATATTGAAGATTTTTGAATATTTTATTTTTTTATTTTTATTGCATGAATATTTCTAAGAACCAGAACAAATTTTTTAGGATCGGTTAATTTTTTTTATTAGATATATCTAATATCTTATATTGTTTCTTCAAAAGCAAAATATCAACAACATTTAGATTTTCAGATATCTTAAGACACTTTGGATGAATATTACTCATTACCTAAATTTTCTCAAGATTTGTTGAAAATCTCAAAATATACCTTATAAAATGCATAAAAAAAACTTTTCTTACAACATTTCTTACAACTTTTAACTAACTTTTCGTGTCATTTTCTCATTATATTTTCACATTCAAATAGATTAATCATCTTTAAGCCTCAAGCAAAGCTATAACCACAACTCGCAGCTTAAAAAGATTTTCGAGTAGAGTATTTTAAAACAAATAACTGTCAAATTTGGCGGCTTAATTTCAGATTTGATTACATTTTGGGATTCGCAGCTAACGTCGCAATTTGCTGCCCAATAAAGCTAAGGTTTTGTGGAGCGGAACACCCAACAACAAAACCAACAACAACAAAAACAGAAAAATAGCCGCACTAAGGTAAGCATGTTCCCAAGATCTTTAAGGAGACCCAACCCACAGCCCACGCCAAAAGAGCTTTGTTGCTGTTGCTGCTGTTGTTGTTGTTGTTTACAAAACCTTGGACGTGGACGTGTGGCGATCGCTCCAGCAACTCGAACGTTGGCCCCTGGTTTGGATTTTGTTGGTTGTTGTTGTTGTTGTTGGTGATGAGTGCCACTCCTAGCTTTATGTGGATAAGATGAAAAACCAGCGACAACAACGCTGAAATACATCCGCGTATTGTTTGCGCAGGCTGCCCCGGCAACACCAACAACAACAATTGTAGTTGCCACAAAACGTTAGGCGCTCGATAATTAACGGTTTATTGATAAAGGCAGCAACAGCAACAGCATCAAATACAAAAGCAATGACGATCATCAGGCCGATTATCACCAGCAATAGCAACATCATCATGATGTTGATGATGATCATTATCGTGCACCAAACCAAACGACGACGATGGTCATTTGGGCTGCATTTTGTGGGCGTTTTTCCAGCAATGAAAAAGACTTTTTTGCCATAAACATAATTCTCTGTGGCAACAACAGCAACAAAAGCGTGAAATTGTTGTTTGCCTCCATGGCGGCAGCAGCCATGACATTCGAGCTGCACCCCACTTTACACTGCCCTCTCCTCCCCCCCCCACCCCTTCACTCACTCTTACTCCCTGTGTTGAATGGCCCTAAATAGTTACTGTTCGCTGAGTCAAAGCAACTTTTTTTTTATGTGTACAACGAACTCTGGCAGCAGCGGCATTTTTATAATAACAATAATAATAAAACAGCTACAACAGCAACAACAACAACACGTTGCACTTGTTGCACTTTTGAGGATGGTTGCTGGTGGCAGGAAGCATTGGCAACACTAGCAGCTTTTGACTTTTTGCTGTCGCCGCCACCCAAAATTGGTTACACATTTGGCATTCATTTGGCTTTGCGGGATGTTGCTCGCGTGCAGCAGCACCAGCAGCAGCAACATCGAATGCCAAGAGCAATGCAAGAGCCGCCAGGCTAAAATAAACGCAATTAACTACTCGCAACAGCAACACCAACAACAACAACAAACAACAAATCAAAAAAACGAGATCAAGATTTGGCTTTGATTGCATTTTCAAGGTTGTTGTTGTTGCTGTTGCCGTTGCCCAAATTGGTGCGCCTGCAATTAAAAAACGGCTACATATATGGCGTGTGTTTATTTTTGCTTGGCTAGGAAATGTTGCACCGAACACCGCTAAATTGTATGCCCCAAATTGCGCAGCGTACAACAAGCGCCAACAAATGACGTCACACTTTGATGTCGCTATTTTAAATCATTTTTTGCATAATAAACTCACACACAAACACACACACACACATGTACTGTTGGCCAGTTGGCGTCTAGACCATTTAGCCATTTGCCATTTTTAACATGTTTCACTAATGATTTACCTGAAGCCCAAGTTGTGGCACAAATGCGCCATCTAGCAGTCACTTTTATAAAGATCAAACACTTAAACCAAACTAAATTTAACTGTTAAAATTCTATTTTTTTTTTGTGTTTTTAAAATAAATCAGCTGAGCGAAAATCCGTTGTTTTTCATTGAACAGAACCGAAGAACTAAATGAGACACAAACGATAAACGCAAAATGAGAAACGCAAAATTGTTGTTATTGCTGCTCATCAAATGAAAATGTGCGCAAAATATGACAAAATGGGAAGAGAAAGAAACATTTTCATAACGAACTGAGAATGCCCTTGCTAAAGAATTTTTTGATTGGCGTGTTAATAATGGGAGTTTTGGTTAGAACCAAATAAATGTGGGAAAAACAGATAAAACAATGCCCTTAAGTTATTATATACGCTCCAATGATATAAATATGTGACACGATATGTATACTATATGTATATAAATAAACTTAATTAAAGATATGAGAATACAATCGTGTACTAAAATTATAAATGATAGTTTTTTTATTACGTAATAAATAATATAAAACAGACATGTAAGCAAAAAATTGTTGCTGATAAACATTTCCTATGAAATAAAAAAAAAAAAAAAATTTCCAAACTGCCTAGCTTTTAGTTTCGCTCAGTGTACTTGAGATTGTCAAAAATATGCTGTATCATTAGAACAACTAAACAAATGTTGCAATGCAAATGTTAACCCAAAATGAATCTATTAAGGTACATACAATCATTAACGAATGGTCAAAAATAAACTTTTGGCAAGGGCATTTGAACGTTAAATAAACACACAAATGAGAACATAAATAAATGGAGAATTGGACAGAACTTCCTTATCATAACTCAATTAAGTTAGTGAGAAGTAAAAACGATTTGGCTTAAATATATGCCTCTGCCTTGTATCACAAATCATGGCCGAAAAAGAGATTTAAGTTTGGCTAAAAATAAATGGCATAATTTGTGCTGCAAGATGACAACATTGTGGCGCCGCTGCCGTGTTCCATTTCGATGCGGGAAAACAATTTCGGGACAACTGCTGATTAGCCAACAAATTAGATGGCATGCCTGACATATTGGCTTTTATAAAGCTGTTGCTGCTGCTGCTGTGTTTTGGGAGTCGCCTGATTTATGCACTGTGGCTGACCCAAAAAGATGTAAATATATACATAAATAAATTGTTCAAACAGCAACAACAAGAAGTTGCCATCACATAGCAGGAATGTGGCTGTTAAGGTTGTTGTTGTTGTTATAGCCGCTTTTCATTTTATTTATGGCCAACGCGCATTTGTGTGTGTACTGTGGAATGTTTCTTTTTTTTTTTTTGCTTAGCTTTGCATTTCATTTCGGCGGCAATTGCAAATTGGCTACACCATAAAAAGCCCAAAGAAGTAAAAGTAAGCAAAGAGCACTGGGCAAAGAAATACCCTGTAAGCGACATCTAGCGGCAGGCAGGTGTCGATCAAGCAGCTTTTCGTCATAGATGGCAATGCTGCCAGACACAACTAACCAGGGTATATACAAAAGCATGAGAGAGAGAGAAACAAATCAATTGCAAATTGGCATCACTGCAGCAGCAGCAGCATTCTGATTGAAAATTGCGCTTATGCCCAGTTGTTTTCCCTGAAGAACGTGATGCAAACAAAAGCAGTAAGAAAAGCCGCAGTTGCAGCAGGATGCATACTTGTGGTCAGCCTTTTGTGGGCTGTGTGGATACTTGGGGACCTTTTGTTGGCTTTTGCCGGGGGTAATTCGTCATGCGATCGAGAATAACAACAGCCAACAACACTGAACACTGAACAAGCAAATAAAAAGCAATATACGCGCCGCTTAGTTGGCGCTTTTTACTTTGTTGTATTATGCAGTCAGGCTTGCAGTCCGTCTGTCCGTCGGTTTGTGCCATGTTATATGCATTGGGAACATCGAGTTGAGTTGGCTCTTGACTCTTTTGGCTTTGGCTCCAGACTGTCGGCCTTGAGCTGTCCACGTACGCAAAAGCAAGCACAAATGTGCAACAACGAGAGTCGGACGCGAACTTGCACGCATAATAATGATCGTCAAACAACTATAGTATATATGTGTATATAACTAAGAGCATGCAAAAAAGCGAAAAAACAAAAAGAAAAAAGTGCAAGCAAAGTGTTCGCATTGATTGCATTTCATTTGCATTGTGAGAATCAATCACAAAGTCAACTTCACAAGCTTCAAAGACGCAGACTTTGGTTTAACCAGACGCTCGTTTGTTGTTTTTCTTTTTTTTTTTTTGTCTGGTTGTGTCTAGTCGTCGAGAGTCATTTATTAGTTATTAACGTGGCTAAGTGCATGTGATCATGCACATTTATTTTGCTGTATGTACATGCAATTGCAATTGCCAACAATAATAACGTCGACGTCGACAATCCAACTAAATGATTGAGCACAAGGCAGACGACGCGTCGACTTGTTGACAATCATTGGACGGACGGCATTGGCCATTCTATATCTCATAGATACACATACATATAACACACAAACATGCATACACACACACACACACACACACACATACTTGAGTATATTGCTGCTGCAGCTGGCTTTGCATTTCAATTGTAATCGCTTTGCTTTCGTTTTCATTTGACGCTTTCCATTGAGTGCTAATCGAATAGCCCAACAAATGGCGCTGATTAGCCAAAACGCATAGCTAGCGTAGGGTAGGGAAGTGGGGAATGGGCAAGCCTGGCTCGTTAGGCCTTTGTTGCCAGCTGCTTTCATTTTCAAAGCCAGGCGGCTTGGCTTTCACGCCCAATTCGGCATGCGTGCGCGTTAGCTGCATTTTAGTTTTTTTCTTCTTCTCTTAACTGCATCAGACAAAATAAATGAGTGGAAATATTTTTTTTGGGCTTTTTCGATGAAAATATTTGTTTGAATGTGTCGTTATTGATATCACAATAAAGATCAGTAAGTTCTGAGAATAAGCTTAATAGGCAAACTTAATGTTATGTTCAACTTGACTTGCCAAGAAATCTATCAATCTCAAACGAGTTAAAAAAGTGTTTGAAACCTATCTAACCTTAAGTTGTTATCAACATACGCAGCATTTAAAGATAAAGCTTTGAAGTTAAGCTTCTCTTGCACTTTTCTCAGTGCTTCTCCAACTGTAACCCTGCCGGCTGTACCTAAACCAAGACACATTAGTCCTCAATTGGCTGCAGTTGTTAAACAAAACTGTGGCATCTGCTGCCACTTTGTCTTTTGCCCATTGTCTGAATGAAAACGAAAGTGAAAGCATTTAATATGCATAATGCACAAGTTTAACTCTATATACATGTATGTATGCGTGTGTGTATGTATATATATCCACTATCTTTATGCACGCCGACTGCCAATGAGACACATTTTTTTTTTGGTTTTTTTCAAAGTCAGCTCACATTTTAATGACTTTCAAAATAGACGCGCAATTGTCACAGAAATCAAATTTGACACTCTGCCCGTTTCCCAGGCTCAAGAAATTGACTCGAAATTGGAAGCGATCGTGATTTTTTTTTTTGTGTGGTAAGTAATAAAATCAAATTGCTTTTTAACTTTTATGTGTGTGTGTGTGTGTGTAGTTGTTGTTAATGTAAAGTCCATTAAGTGCCGAACGCAGAACTTTCGGCATCATTCGTGGGTGTCGTCGTTAATTGAATTTCCACTCAGCTGAGCCCACTGAACGAAACTAACGGCATTTTATGAACTTGTTCTCAACGTTTAAGCATCTCACGTAGTACACATAAAATGTTTCATTTTACATTGCGCAACGCAAAAACAAAATTTATGCGAGAGAGTTTTTTGGGTGCCTGTTGTTGCTGGGTTCTTGGGTTCCAAAAGAATAATTGCAAGCACGTAAAACAAGCGAAAAAACATCCAAGTTCATTGACAGTCGCGTTTAAATCTTGTCTGCCACGCCCGATTGCCAATTGGCAATTGGCGATTGCGCTTTGCGGTTATCGACTTGGTCATTAGCTTTGGCCATAGCCCAAAGTGTCTTTCGCACTTTTGCGTCTCCGGCGGACATGCAAAACATAACGTGACCAAAACAAAGGCCCAAAACACAACAAATGACGAATACCAAAATGTACACAAAACATTGCATGAATTTAAGTTATTTGCCTTTACCACAAAGCCAACGGACACAACAACAACAAAAACCCCAAAGCTCAAATTAAATTAAAAAACCCTTGAGTACATTAAAATTGCAGTTTTTTTTTATACATTTGATGACCTCATCTAAGCATTAACATTATAAAATGCAAATTACTAAACTTGGGTGTTAGTTAGATAAGCATTTGTAACTTTGTTAAGCAACTAACCTGATATTTGATATATTGCAACTAAAACACAACGATGTAATTGTATGAAACTTGCAGCATAGTAAGATAATAATCCAATGTTTGGGTAAGTAAGGCTATTAGATAGCTTTTCCATAGGTTCTTAGTCTGTTAACCTCATTAATGACGATTGAGAACCCTTAAATCACGATAGATTTAAGTGAAACTTGAAGTGAAGCTAGATAAACGTCTTCTTTCAAGATGTGCAACGTTAGTAAGCTGTTGACCTCTTCTTATGCAAAGCATAGCCAAAACAAAACTGTAGATTTTTATAAGATTTATAGAATAGTTAAATTTTAATGTTTTTAAACGGTTAGCCTAATGAAATCTAACTGATAGCCCCTAATTCACCCTAGATTTAACTGATATTTTAATCAAAAGTATAAAAATAACTTTTTACATATAAGTATCTAGAGTTAACAGTCTTAGTTAACACAAAAGTTAGCCAAGAGACCAACTAACTTAATCTATTAAATCAGAAACAAAGTCTCAAAGCATAAACAATGTAAATGCAATTTTAATTTACTTAACTTTCGGTTGTATAACATTTGTTCAGGTAAAGTTATCACAAATTGAATTACAATGAAATTTGCACATTTAATTTTGTATTAGATAAATCCAAAACACGAAAAACAAAAAATTCCAAATCATTTTTGCTAATCTCTAAAGCCCAAGTCTTGCCCAATTGCTAATGGAAGCTCCCATTCAATTACAAACTATTTCATGAGCAACAACAAAAAACCAAACCTTCCCAGACTACTACTGTGAAATTTGTTGCGTTTAAAACGCCGAACATACTTAAGACTACGTAAATAAATGTTAATTGCATTACATTTTGGTCAAAACAAAAAACACAGTCGAAGTAAATTAGGCAAACAATTTAAACATGCGCTTGTGCCGGGAAACCCAGTTATAGCCACTACTGCCGCCTTAGCCAAGTGCTCTCTGCTCTGATTTTAATTTGGGTTTTTGGCTTGTTTTTTGGGTCGTCGTAGTTAGGTTTTTTTGCGCATGTTTTGATTTTTATCTGCTGGGTGGGCTGGTTGGTTGGTTTGGCTTTGGAGCTGCCCAAAGGTTTTCATTTGTTTTTGTTGTTGTTGCACGTCATGACGCGCCTGACCCACTAAATATCGTTGTATGTATGTATTTTGTTTTTATGTCAAAGCAATTTTCGTGCTTGGCACAAGACAAGCCCAAGCCCAGACCCAGTCCGAAGGCAGATGCCACCAACAACAAAACCAAACCCAAGCGATCCGATCCGATCGATTTATGTGTGTCGTTTTCACAGTAGCTCGACAAAAGCAGGAAGCCAAACATATTTACCTTTTGGCCACTTTTCAGCTCATAATTATTATTAATATATGTATGTGTTAGTGTGTGTGTGTTTGTGTGGATCGTCTGAGCTCGCAGCAGCAACGTTTTTGTTTTTTTGTAGACATTGTTATTGCTCGTGCGAGAAATTTTCGTGTTATAAAGTTAATTTGTGAAATTTTCAGTTTTTCAAGATTTCTTAATGATTTTTCTGTGGCTCGTGCACAACTCTACAGCGGGGGGTTACTTTTGATAGAGGGGAGGGGACAACGACGACAACAGAAAGGAAGTTGCGCGCCATTGCCAGAGGTTACTGGAGCGTTTAGCTTCGTTTCTTCATTAATTTTGCAAGCAGCTAATTGAAATATGCTTTGAGTTAAGTATCTTTTTTTTGTTGGTGTTGCCTCAAACGGTTCTCATTTTAAGATGAAATGACCTTGTCACTTCTTGGCCATGTCCAACAACCAACAGCTAAACAACGCAATCTTTAACTGTTGGTGTAAAAAGTTCTGTTGCCTTCGCACCTGTTGCTTCAGCTTCAGCTTCTTTATTCTATATTTTATGTTGTTTTTTTTCTGTCATCATCTTGTGTTTGGTTTTTGCCTGGTGAACTGCACCTTTTGTTTCCGTTTGTCGCTTTCTTGACTCTTGGCTTGCTACATTTGTTTAACTTTTGCGGTACTTTGTCAGCCCGCTCGACTTGAACTTGCCGCCGCCAACAGTTGCTGCTGTTGCTGCTGGTGCCACGACTTGGGCCCGCAACTTTATCTATACACACATATACATATTTATTGTGTAGAATGTAAACCGTTGTTGTAATTACAATCTACAGGCACAAGAACGACATGCTCGTATGGCTAGATGAAGCACATAAGCTGTGTCGAACCACATGTTACACACAATTATCACAATGCATATATTTGTTTTGGGCTAAGTGTAAGTATTTCAAGGGAAGTAACAGGGTTTGAAATCTTTAAATTATCTCAAGAGTTGTAAAAGATGAGAGGTTTTTTCTGATATAAAAATATGTGGTATTTTTGGTAATATAGCTTTCAAATCTTAGAAGTTTTATGTTTATTTTTGTGTGATTTCATAAATTTTTGACAATATTCGCAGCAATCATAAATGAGAAATTTGATATTTTTAAGAACTAAACTGTGAAACACGTTGCTTAAAAGTTAAGTATTGAGTAAGTGTGAAATCAATAAAATATTAAAAATTTAGTATAGATTGTAAATCCACAAACAGAGGTATCCATGTATAAAGTTTAATGTATAACAATCGATATAACAAATTTTCCCTACAGGAAACTGTTTTTTGTTTTCCTGAGATACGTTATATGAAAGTTTAACGTTATAAATAAATTAAACTTGCTTTAAAAACGTCTTTAATTCTTGAAAGTAATAAGTATACAACCGGCTACAAACAAACTTGTTATTTTTTCCGGTAACAACACAAGAATCAGAGACAATTACATATTAAAAAGACTTAAGGAACTTGATTACAACAGCTTTTTTGTAGTGTATTCATTTAGCTGCTTTATAAAGCAAAGGTTCTGAAATGCTTTTGTCGCTTGCACTCATTTAACTTCATTTGGCTTTTTGTTGTTTTTTTTTTTTTTTTTGAATATGCATGAATAATGCCCGCGTATTCCCCAAGCTATTGTACACAGAGATAAAACAATATACCAAGTGCCGAGACTTGATGGTTCGCTGACTGCCTCTGCCTGCCTGTCTCTGGTTCTAACTGTCTTGTCTGTCGAGCGCTATTCTGCCGTTCACTTTCAGATAAAGTTGGGAAAGTAACAAACTTTACAAAAATATATAGCACAGAAAACAAATTAAACAATTGGTATGCAATGATATATATATGGAGTAGGAACAACTGTGCAAAGTACTCTTTGTATATATGTGGGAAGAGAGACTTCAGCTTGGTTCGGGTTCACCTGTGGTGTTCTAGCTGATAATACAAAGCTTTTGGCTCCATTTGCATATCGTGTGTGAGTGACAATGGATAAGTCCAGAGCTTAACACGTACGGGGAAGTGATTGTAGGGGGCGCACACTCATTAGGTGGCTTAAACTTATTGCCCAGCAGCATGCTGGGGCAAGTTTCACGTTTGTTTGTTGATTTTATGACTATGCCATCTAATTAACATAATAGAGAACTGGCACAACAACAATATTAACACGATTGATTGATTGATGCATTGAAAAGCCGAGTCACAATATCACAATCATCAGCTATAAAACCGGAGGCTCAGCTCTAATCAACAAAAGGCATGTTTAACAAATTCTTCAGTCTAATGAACTCTCTGTTAGTTAACAGCGTATTAACATTACACTCAGAGAAAATAAGTTGAAAACAGGAAACTCTGTATAAATATTCAATATTTATGTGATAAAAGCTTATCAGTTTGACCAAAATATCTGATCTTATAAAATTTTTAATTGCACTTTGTTTTTAATTATATACAATTGCAATTTCCGTTTTGAAAAATTCCATTAAATTATATTTTTTTACTCTTAACATGTATATAAAACGTTTAAATGAACGCATTTCAATTGACAATTTGTTGGCGTTGATTAAAGAAATGGAATTTTTAATTAAGATTGAATTATTGCCGCGAGTCGACGGCATATTAAAAATATATTGTTGTTGACAATTGAAATGCATATTAATTTGTATTTGTTCAAGTGTTGAATACGAACAAAAAATAAGCCAAAAATAAGTCGGGGAATATAGCCTAGATCTACAGATTCTGTTTGTCAATATTAAAAACAATTTAGAGCAAAACCAAAAGGCGCTAATTGAAAACTCTTGACATTTCGCTGTTGAAAACCTGTAGAGAGAGAGGGGCGGAAAGGGGGGTAAGGTGTTTGAATGTCATCCCTATTACAGAAAATTTCCACATCGAATCGATTGGCAATGAAAAACGTTTGTGAGCCACAATAAACGTTTATTGTTTGATTTGTTTAACAACAATCATAATAATAAACATTGTAAAGCCCTACAACAAAAACAAATGCCGCAAGGCACACAAATCAATTCAATTTGGAGAATATAGTCGAAGGTCAAAGCAATTTCTGTTCCCGATACAAATGGTATTTTGTAAACCAAAACAAAAATTCTAGTGCCACAAAAACTGATTGTTTTTACATAGCATAAAAGTTGATTTTAGTTTTTATGATGCTCTTCCACATAGTAAACCATATACTCTATGCGAAGGGTATACGGAAAGGCATTAATGTGGTTTTGATATCATAAAATCAATCTTTATAAGGTTAATACCTTATAATATTCCCACAAAATTCACCCCAAAGAGCATTCGATATTCGTTTAACCTCACTGAAAAACATTTCATTCTTGATTCTATGTTTTTTTTTGAGTTCTTATTGATTATTTGTTTATGCTGCGAATGAAATTTTTGTGTGGTTCGTTAACATTTCTCCCCAAACAGCAAAATTCTTGCTTTTGCCCATTCGTTCATTTTATTTATGTCGAAATTCGTGCAAAGCCTCAATAAAATTAAAAACACAACAACAGCAAACTAAACACAAAAGCATTTTTTTGTTTTTTTGCCCAGCGACGATTTTTTTTTTTGTATACGCAAACAAATTCATTCACTTTGAAGTATTTAGCCATAAGAGGGATGGGTTGGGGTGGGGTAAGATACATAAGCTGACAAACCGTAAACGATCTAATTAAACTTTGCGATGAGTAATTGAGATGGGACTTTTTTTTCGTTAAACAAACTTTGCATGCAAGGGAAATTCTATAGGGAAATTTTGATCATAGCAAGCAGCTTTTGTCAAGCTCATCGCATTGCAGGTTCTTTTGGCATGACACGAGGGGTGATTTATTACGAACGAGGGTTGAGGTTAGGGGTGTGTGTTGGTGTCAGTGCATAAACAGTTGCATGACGTCGTCAAGGGTGACACAGGGCCATAGCCAAACCGGTTTTAGCCAGTTGATGGCTGCTAAACAAAGGCAACCATTGTTAAATGGCAGAAAAGCAACGCAAAAGTGAAAGAAAAAAATCGATAAGATCTGCAATAGGCTGATAATATGATAGAAGAATGATTAAAACCAGACATATGTGTGAGTTTACAAATGTCTAACTGTCTGGCATGTCAGCGCTGATCACTGGGAATTATTTAAGGGTATTTGAATGTGCATTGTTGGCGCGTGTCACAAACAAGCAAGAAAGAAAGAAAGCAAGAAAAAAAAGGTTTTGCCATTTTGATTGTCAGGCAGGAAACGTGCCGCAAAAGTCAGTTCAGTTTTTTGCACCTGCCGCCGCCTACAATGGAAATGGGGAATTTTTAATTGGAAACAGACACTGAGAGACGCAAGCCAAGTGGCATGCAACAAGAGAGGCTGGCCGAGTTAAAGATCACTACAAAACTCAACAGCTGTTAACAGTTATTAGCAGCTGTTAGATGTGTGCGATTGTGTGTGTGTGTGTGTGTGTGAGAGTGCATTTAAACCGGAGCCAACTGTCGTCATTAGCAAGTCTCGAGACTTGGCATTGAGTATGCTAAATATGGTCACACTAAACTTAGCCGACTTAAAACAAACAAAAAACTAGTGCAATTACACACACACACAGACAGACACTAACACAGCTACATGTTTCGTGATAATATCTTGAGAAACTGTCGCTTAACTTTTCATTTTCACTGCGCCCAGTTTTTTATACAGCTTAGAATTTCCTGGTTGAAACAACTTAATTAGTTAGTTAATTACAAGTAAGGAACATTTAAACAATGTTTCTTGTTTTGAAGTTTATCACAATTACCTTCTAATGCGAAATCTGCCGCCGAATACCATTTTCAGCTGATGCACGGTATCCAATATTGTGAAATCCAATTTGAGCGACAACAAAGCGACTGCTAAATCACAACAACAACAACAAGCTAAAACGTGTTGTCAGCTTCTTCTTGTATTTGTTATTTACTGTAATTCACTGTCGTTATTTGTGCAAAATTAAATGCAACTTTTGGTGTGCGGTTTTGTTGTTGTTGGCATAACATTTGAACCTGGCCAAAAACGAACTTCCTTGTTCACATTGAACGACACTTAATATATTTTGATTTTTCTTTTCTTAAGAGAGGAGATTTTGCACTTTATAACTGTGGGGCGTTTTGATTAACACGTATGCAAAAGAGGCGAAAGTTGAACATGTTATTTTTGGCTTTTTTTTGTGCCTATGACAAATTAGTCGTTTGCATTGCGTTTCGAGATCTGCCAATGCGTGCGGGTGGTTGTGGTGAATTAATATTTGCACACGCGAGCGACGTCGTTGTCGTTGTTGTTATCGTTTGTCAACGCTATAAAGCTGCGCGTACGTCTGCACGCGTCAGCGGTTTTCACTCGTTTGAAGTTGCGGCCACAAATGCCAGACAGCGGCGCACCACAATGGAGCAGCCGGCAAGCATAACATGCAGAGAGAGCGAGAGAGTGAGATGAGAGCGCCAACAAAGAAGAAGTGAGCGAGCGCACGCTCTTCTATTGTGAGCAGCCGACTGGAGAGCGTGCGCAAGCGTGACAAGCGTCGGCTCAAAGCAAAGCCAACAAAAAAGTGAGAGTGTATTGGTAGGCAACAGCAGCAGCAGCTGCTATGAGTTTTGTTTGCTGTTGTTTGGCTCTTTTGGCTCTCCCGTTCGTTTGCTCTCAGGTGTAATAGCATTTGTTGAGTGGTCTCAGGCTGAACTAAGGCCACGTTTGACACAAATAGAACAGTGTGTGAGTGAATTTTACACTGGACAAAATTGAGTGGCGGAAGAAATTAGCTCAACTTGAATTATAAAATTTTTTGATTCAATTATGTATTATAATATTGCTTATTTTATGCGTCGTTCTGTTGATATCATTCTACGAATATATTTGTTTTTCTATTAAAGCTTATCTTGCTGCGGTTCGATGACTGGGTTGACTCAAATTCGGGTTGATGGTCAGTTACTTCTGGTGTATACAGTATCAGTTCCTATTTGTTTAATGATAAAGATAAAGGTTAAGAAAAAAAAAGACCCTGGTTATACGAAGCGACTTTTGAGGCATCTGAGTTCCTAATTTTGCATCGCAGCCGGCAATATAACACTGCCATACACCACCCAAAGACAGAATCGGACGGAATTAATGGAGGCCCAAGCAACTTTAAACGGACAATGGATCAATTGTGTAATTAAAATATTATTGCAAGACTTAATTAAATAAAATTAACTGTTAGCATGATTTCGCGTGCTGATGTATTAAATTTACGTTGCCCGCATTAAAGTATGCAATGGGTTTTCGAAGAATTGCTGAAAACTCCACAATTTTACAAATGTTTGTTTGTTTGTAGTAGGCTTTTTTGGGGTATTAATATGGTTAATAATCTTATTAAGCCAATTAGGACCGGCTACAACAATGCTTAATATTTCTCGAGCCATAACTAGCATATCGTTATAAAAACGAACAAAACAATTGCGTACGTATGCCATGACAGTGAACATAAATAAGAAGGCGCAGCCAATGCGAAAACGATACGAAAACAAAACAAGCATTATATAAAATGAGATAAACTTGGCGTTGACCATAAAATAAATGTTGCATTAAATGCAATCGCCTTTTGTGTGTGCGAATTTTGCGCAATATTCTGAGACAAAGTTCAATCGATCATTGCTGTCGATATTTAGCTGGCGATAGCGCCAAAAATTATGGCAAGCACTTTGTTAAATGTTGCTCACGATGCAGCGGCGTCGGTTTTCATTGTTGTAAGCCAACTTGTTGTTGTTGTTTTTGTAGTGGTGGTAATCATGGCGACTGCATCGCGTCTGTCGCGCGACTGTCTCGCAAATTGAATTGTCTTGGAAGTTATTTTGTCTGTGCATAGCGCGCAGCGTGCAATGCGGCGCATGAGTGATTTATTTCGCATACGCCGCGTGTGCGCAATCGAGCTGGCAGTTAATTTGAAAATAATACGCTAGTTGGCCACTTTGGCTTTTAACTTATCGCATTCAGCCGGCTAAAGAAGGCTTTCAGTGTGTTAGTCTTTGGCCAAAATTGAGCCTGAGCCGAAATTAATTCAAATAGTTTATGCCCGACGGCTGTGCAGAGACGATAATTAGCGCCTGTCGAGAACACATGGCAAACCATCCGCCCTCCCTCCCCCTCCGCCAAAAAACAAAAGTGTGACACACCTCAGTCGCCCAAAACTGACACTGGCCGTAGGTGTTGGCCAATTAATGACCGCAAAAGCGAGCCAAAAAAAAAATAAAATGTCTGGCCTGTCAGGCCACAGCAGTGATTACAGTCAAACTTCTCTAACTCGAACTTACACCCAGCAATGTCGACATTTTCGACACCTTCCAAACAAATTTGTGTGGCAATAGCAATTTGGCAGCCAAATAAATTCTATGCAATTATACGAAATTGAAATTCGCACTCAGCTCGCACAAAAGCTTTTGTTCTACATTTTAATGACAATGTTAATTATGGGTTTGAAATGTTGCTCTGTGCATTCAAAGGCAAATATTTAGGGAAAGTCTAAGAGAACTTGAATAATTGAGTACGGGTTCAAAAACATTTTTGGCCTTGAAAACGTGTTCTTAACTTAAATTTTGTTCATCACTCCATATTTTTTCTGCACTTAAATATATTTTCTAATTTAAAGGAAGTTCAACTTTAGTTATTTTGATGCTATATACAGGTGGTGACAGTTTTTTAATGAATGCTAGGCATTGCTGTTTTGCCCCTTGCTCCAATTTCTGCACGGAGACGACGACAGGCAGTCTCTCCAAAAGCGGAGTGAAGAAAAAAAAACTTTCAAAATGCAAATGAGACACGTTTAAAAAACGGTTGAACGGCATTTGAACCCGTGATACGGGAGAGAGACAAGCCCCAAAAAAAACTTGCCACAAATTGTGTCAATATTTGTCTCGTGCTGGATGTGCTGCAACAAATCGTGCCGCAAAGGTCTACACCGGTGTCAGAGACACAACAACAACACACAACAACAATAACATGACAGGCCACAGAAATTATTGAGCATGCCACAACAGCAACAACAAGCAAACAACAAGTCGTTGCTCCACTTGGAAGTTGAACTGCTGGCGCTGGCTGGCTGGCTGGTTATCTAATGCCCGCACCCAGCCTCTCTCAATACAACAGTGGGTGCAAAAACTAAAATGCTAGGCAAGCGCGCTAATGAACCCAACAAACCGTTCATCTATCAATGTCACAGGCAAAAAAACGACAAAGCCCAAGCTAAGAATGGAACCTTTTGTTGAGGGCTGCCCCTTTCGGAGATAAATTTCAATTTTCGATTTCCATTGCGTTTACGATTTCAATTCGCTTTGCTTTTACAGCACAATATCAGAACAAAGAATATGAAAAAAATACAATAAACTTACGCGACAGGAGCAAGAAAAAAGGAAACAAATGCATAAATGGTTGACACATATTTTGAAAAATACTTTTGAAGCAAAGGGTATAACGATTTTGTAAAGAAGTGTGTTACGTATTAGGCAGAAATCTTTGATATGTGAAAAATTGTTATTAAATGCTAAGCCTCGATTGGGAATATAAGTTTTAAGTAAAATATTGCTTGAAAAAAGCTAAACTCAATGATAACTAACTAATAAAAGGTTTTAAAATATGTTTTCCAAGCACAAAAGCTTTTTTCTTGTAGGTATAAAAGCTTCAGATATCATTTTACCAAGTTTAACTTAGCTTCTTGTATACAAATATATTTTATAACCAAAACCAAACAAGCTTTCTCGATGCAACATATTATTTTTATATGTATAAAGTCATAGCTACGCTTAGTAAGAGCATACAATCTTCGACTTGCTTGCGGACAAGCGGTTCTTGCTTGTTGTTATTGTTGGTTCAGGTGCGCCGTGCGCCAATTGGTGATCAACGCTTCGGCGATTGGCAAGTTTTTTTTTTTTTTTGGCTTACAATATAAACTATATTGGTTGACGGTTTGGTATGGAGTAGTAGTATTATTGGGTCACCCCCACAATGGGCACCTTTGAAAGCGAAAGTCCGCAGCACAGTCCACACTCGATTTGCTTGATATGCTTGATTTGCTTTGATTTATGTTGTGTTTGTTTCATAATCCAATTAAGCGCAAGGCGCACAGCTGCTCAGTGAGCATTAGGCGACAGCTGATTGACGGCCAACAGTTGTTGTTTAAGCCAAAGGAAGCGGCTTATTAGCCGGTGCTCTCTTAGCTTGGCTTGGTTGTGCTACTGTGCCACGCAACGCATTGAAAGTTAATTGGATTTGATAAGGTCAAGAACAATGCGGCTAAAATGGCGGTGAGTAAGAGGCGCGTCATGGCTACAGCTAAAGCGATTTTAACATTAATCTAATGTTGGCAAAAAAATTATATGTTTTTAAATTTGTTTCTCTGCTAATTTCAAGGTGGAATGCGAGCAAAATTATTTTTTGGTATTAATTTGATATTGGATTAAATTCATCGAATTGCGTGTTTTAAAGTTGTTTTTTTAACAAAAATGTATTTAAATTCAAGGCGCCAATGACAAGAGCTGAAACAGATAGCTTAAGAGCAATAGTACGAGAATAATTGAAAATAATATTGAGTCCGAAAAATGTAAAGGTTTAAAGATATATGCTTTACTTGATACTAACATAGGGATTAAACTCTCGCTTAAGTTTAAATCATCTCAACTTTAATCTCTCTAAATAAAATCCTATTTTAGCCACAATTACTCGATTAATTTCCCGCCTCGTCTAATACAAAACCGCAACTCACTTTAACGCTTGCGAATTAAATCATAAATTTTACAAAAATATAAATTTTGCAACTGCTTAACGGGGCGTATGATTGATGTACAAATTGTTTGCTGCACTCACCGTTTCTGCTGATTGCTCTCCAGATTGCTGGCTATAATGCTGTCAGCAAGCGTGGGTCGAGCACGCGGCAACAGCGGCGGCGGTGCGACGCTGGCAACAACGCTCTCCAGGATGGGCGGCGGATTGTGCGGACGCTTGCGGCTGTTGGTGGGCAGATTATTGGTGGGCTTGACGGCGCCATTTGACAATGCTGGTGGCTTATGGGGCAGCTGAGGGTGGGTAGAAAAAATATTAGGATTAATGGAAAAGTTTTGTGAAAGAAAGAAAAGGCGAAGCACGTGGGGCATGACAAAGCTGAAATACCCCCTTGCAAAAGGGCATATGACAACAAGCAATTGGTTAATTTGAGAGAGGGAAACACACCTGCCGCAAGCTCGTTGGCTTTTTGGGCACCTGCGGCGGCACCTTTGGCGCCAGCGTTGGCGCTGTCACAGCGTAGGCGACGCGACGCGTCGATGCGCCAGCAAAGCTGTTGCGTCTATTTGGCGATGGTGGTGCGGCGGCGGCGGCGGTGGCACGCGGTTGCAGCACTTCCGGTGGCGGTGGTGGTGGCAGCGGCTCATCGAACGTATAGCTGGTATCCAGTTCAATGCCCTGCGGCGGTGGTGGCAACTCTGGCGACGGCACACGCAAATGCGGATGCTTAGGCGGACGCTCGGGTGGTGCCTGTATAGGCGGCGCCTGCTGCTGCTGCTGCTGATACAGCGGCTGAACATTGCGATGCTGTTGCGGATGATGCTGCTGATGGGCCAAGGCGGCGGCCTGCTGCAGCAGCAGCTTCTCCCGCATGGGCGCATACTCAGTGGCGGAGGAGGTGCGCCTGGGCGGCATGGCTATGCGGCCACGTGGTGGTGGCGGCGGCGGTGGCATGCCACAATCATTAAACGACAGCTTCTCGGCGCTGCTTATGTTGCGTATGCTGGCGGCTGCTGCTGCTGCTGTTGCTGGGGCGGTGTATGCTGCTGATACTTTTGCTCCCTGAAATCTGCATAATCCGAGGCGGAACTGGAGCGTCTCAGCAAATTGGGCAACAGCGAGCGGGAACGTGGCGGCGGCGGTGGCGGCGTGGGCGAACTGCAGCTGGAACTGGAGCCAACGCTGGAGCTCGCCGAACTAGGTATGCCCACGAGCAATGGACTCAGATTGTTGGGCAACGATTTGCGATCAGCCTGATGTAGTGCTTGATACGAGTGCGAATGGGATTGGGAGCGCAGCAGCTGTTGTTCCTCTTTGTGCGCCTGCTGCTGCTGTCGCTCCACATAGGATTGGACGGCGTTCTTTTGCAGTGCTTTGAGCGCCGGATTGGACAGGCGATGCGTCTTGCTGGGCTCCAAATAGGCAAATTTGTGCGGTGACTCAACCACTTGACTGCGCTCAAAGTCATTGATGCGCTCCGCCACCGAATGCCAGGCAGGCTGCACTGCAGCACCAGCAGGCGTTATCACAGGTAGTCTGGAAAAAAGTTGGGTGGAGTTTTTATTAATTGATTCAAAGTATTCGTAAATGGAAACAGATATGCATTTATAAAATTTCATGTAACGAATCGTTGAAAACTTTGTTATATAAAGGTTCTTTACATGGAAGTTCGACTGTATATTCTTTAGGTGTGTTTAGTTTTAAATTCAAGCAATATATTTTTTAGCCTTTAATATTTGCATTGCAAAACTTGCTAGACATAAACACATATTGCATAAAAACTTTAATGACTATGTCTACATCAGTTTGCATATTAAAGAAATAACATTATTAATGCAGCAAAAAAAAAAACTAGATTTTCAAACAGTTGCAATAAAGTTTAGCAGTTATAAAATCTACTCAAAGTTGTCTAAACAATCATTCGACAATTTAATTTTAATTTAATAATTATTTGTTTGCAAAATGATTTTTTTTTGAATGTGGCATCAAAAATTTTTTAACTTGTAGTTAGGATTGTTCCTTGTCTTAAAGCATTTAATATGTTTAACTTTTGAATTCCAATCATTAAACGACATCATAAAAGCATACTTGTTTTTTGCTGAGACTACTTACTTGGCAGACTTGGGCAGATTGGCGCTAAATTGTGGCTTGGGATGTTGCACATACTGCGAGGTGTTGCTGTGCACCGGTTCCGTGTAGGTGCTTACAGGAAACAGCCGATGATTGCTACGATACGAATCGTTAATGCTTTGTGCAGACAGCGGAGGCGACTGATCCGCACTGCTGGCCGCCACATTCGGTGCACTGCAGCTGTGCAGCTCCAGTTTGCTGAGCAGCGGCTTGCTAGGCGGCGGCTGAGGGGCAATTGTGACGACAGCCTCACTGCTGGATATGGTCACCGATATGCTGGACTTGTGCTGCTGGGCAGGACGATGCATTTGTGACGACGATGACGATGACGACGGCTGCTGCTGCTGCTGTAGATCTCCCGTGGATTGAGATTGGCCGAGGAGTGAGCGTGTCTCATGCGCTGGCGGTGATTCCAGCTCAGGCAAGGAACTTTGTGCGGTCAATTTGTAGTTTTGTGGATGCTGCTGCTGGAAACGATGCAGCGCCATGGACGTATGCACCGGCGGATAGCTGGGACTGTGACGATGTTGCACTCGCAACGGCTGCATCTGCATTTGCAACTGTTGCACATCATCCTCTGAGATCTGCTTGTTAACAGCACAACTGCTGCCCGATTTTGTTGGTGACTGTGTCGTCTCATTGTCGTGCAGATAGAGCACGCTTTCGCTCTGATGCCGCTTGGGCGTCAGCACTCGTGAACTATGCACAATCAGTTGCGAGGAGGAAACTGTGGCAAGCAAAACAGAAAAAACAATACAAATTAATATGACTTATAAAATATTTATTGGCCAACAATAACACACAAAACATTCTAATGGGCCAAAGGCGCAGTCAGGAGCTGCTAGTAAAAGTGGGTCGATGTTGCCCCAAAATCCAAAAAACATAACGATTTAACAATGACCCAAGGTCGCAATGGCCCCTGTTAATGTGAATGGCCGACCGTCGCCGAAATTTTTGTTGTTTGCAACTGGTTTAGAAGGCTTCTAATTTATTTTTATATATGTATACATATCTAACAGCTAATAGAAAATATAAAGTCACGTTCATGTCCGACACGTTTATGATATGAATAACTATCATTAGGCACATTCCTTAGGCTAAATAGCCTGATTAATCTCTGATATAAAATTACTGTATTTAAATGAATAAAATCATTGCAAACAAATCTTATATTCAGAAAGATATGAACTGTTACAAAATTTATTAAATATGTTAACTAGGTTTTTGACAGGTCGTAAAATGTTTAAAAACCAGCAGACCTTACTTGAACTTATGAGAATCGCAGAGAACGGACCATAAACATTTAACTTACGTTAACAAATATCACCAAAAGTCAATCAAACCTGGAGACATTACTAGAACTTATGAGAATTTCAGAGTAGGGTCTTTAAACATTTTACTTATATTACCAGAAAAGTTAAAGAAATTTCACTGAAAGCCCGTAAAAGCTGCAGACCTTACTTAACCATAATTTTGAAACATACCCGACTCGGCAATGGCACTGTAGCCCGTCGCATGGCTCGCCTCTGATATGTCGCTCATGGAGCCCAGCCATTTGAGCGTCTCTGTGGATGAGGTGCTTTCGGAACTGTTGTTGTTGTTATTATTGTTTGAGTTGTTGTTGTTGGGACTGTGATTGCTGGAATGATGATGATGCTGGGCATGGGCATGATGTGAGTTGCCGTTGGCGTTGCTAATGTTGCTGATGATGCTGTTGCGACTGCTGCATTGGCGGGCGAGTAACGGTATTGGTGATGGTGCCACCGAATTGCTGCAAATTGAGGAGAGATCATTCTCCGACCAGTTATGCGATGGCCGGGACAGCAAATCACCCTCCTGACGCAATCTTAGAAGAGAGGGAGAGAGGAAGACGCGTGTTAATGTTAAGAACTTATCATTGTTAAAAGTTGAAAATAAAATGTAGATAAATAAGTACAAAAAATGGCAAATCATTGCGTGCTGCGTCGTTGACTTAAAAATATTTGTTGGTTGTCATGTTTGGCGTTTCCTTCTCTATGGAAAAAAAGACGGAGAGGCCTCCAGACAAAAGGTATGACCGTAATTACTTGAATTTCAGCTTAGCCTTCAAAATCGCATTTCGATGGCTTTAGACATGAGTACAGACACAGACAGCCAAAACATATAAAACTCTCTTCAAGCTCTGTTCAAGCGGTGGCAAGTTCGACAAAAACATATCAAACAACACACCAGAAACAACTATATATAATAATGACAATAGAGCAGCAACTCGAGACACAGTTGCCAAGACCTTGAGAGTTAAGCTAGTTTGGTTGTTGCTTTACTTATTTTATGGCTCATGTGCGACGACGTTTGTTATTTGCTTTACCAAGAACCACATTTAATCATTTTTTTTCTCTTCTCAGTTTTTTTTATGTAGATAATAAAATTCATAATTGTCGCCAAGCAATTTTCGTTGAATACTTACTTGTCGAGGAACGGTGTCGCCGATGTGGAATCCGAGCTGGACACATAGCTGTGATAGCCCTCGGATTGTGCATACGAGGCCTGCTTTTGATGATGAAATGTTGTCTGGTCATAGTAGGATGACGAGCGTATATTATACTCCTCCAGGCCCGCCTGTGTCAGACCACATTGATCCAGATGTTGCAGCGATTGTTGTTGATGTTGCTGCAACTGTTGCTGGTGATGCTGCTGCTGCTGTGTGGGTGGCGACTGCATGTCATCCTGCAATAAGCCAAAAATAAAAGGTTCACATTAAAAAAAATACAAAATTCACTTTAAATGCAAACTTATATAACACTGCGTATACGTAATGCGAGCCTGCGCATAACAGCAATAATAAAATTTCACTACTACAGCAGTCAACAATTTAATCATTAGTTATGTCCACATCGCTGCTGCGGGTCAGCGAGCCCCAAAACCCAGTGAAAGATTTTGAGATTTTAAATCCGTTTGCAAATGATCGCAAAATCAAATAAGGAAAAAAAATACCCAATACTCAAATCCCCATCATCATTTTCAGCCTAATACTCTTTGTTTTGTGTGCGCGCGCTCATTAGATAATTAAGTGAAAATTATTATTTTGGTTTGCAGTACAGCGATATATATAAGCGATAAGCACTCAAAAACACACAAACACAAAACCCGGCTATTGCCAATGGTAACAAAAATCAAAAAAAAAAAAAATAAAAAAAAAAAAAAAAAAAAATAGTTGCCAAAAACAACGAAACAACATTTGAAGTGCAGCCAAACGTATTTTGTGCGAAGTTGCAAAACCTGGAGAAACAGACAAACAACACGAAAAAAAAATTGTTTGTAAATAATCGCAGCGAAAAAATAAAACTGGACGAGGCAGCTTAACAAATCAACAGCAGGCAAAACCAGGTAAAAACAGAGCGTCCATAATAAGTCGGATTAAGTAACTGAACCCACCCAGGGACTATGACTATGTTTGTAATCAACGAGGGTTGCAATCTATGAATCAGTTGATATTTTGAGCAAACAATGCAATTAAATATAGTTATTTTAATATTTATAGGTATTTTTCATTCATATAAAAGTCTAGCGATTAAGCTTGTGGTCATTGTCTGAGCACGGTATAAAATCTTGACCTGAGGTTAAAGAAAGTCAAAGTTAGGTTAAGAGTTTAAGACAACATGTTTCTTTTATAATATTGCAATTTTTATATTCATAAAATTAAAAAAAAATGTGGGGTCACTTTTATTTATTTTTGGGATCAGTAGAAACACAAGATCATGATTAATACCTAACTTTTGGGTTTGTTTTATGCTAAAAACTTAAAATTTTTGATAAATATTTATGGCAACAGTTCGAGTTGTTACCAAAGGGCTTTCTATCCATTAACCATAATAACTAAATACAAATAGTTTGCCCCTTAAACTGTGCACCAAACACTTCCTCCACCTTGCACTTCAGATAAAGTTTAAAGCAGTGATTGCTTGAGTGCTTCTTCAAGTATTGCCTAATAGTTAAAAAAAAAAGTAGTATTTCGAGTGCCATAAAGTTCAAGTTTTTTACAGTTGCAAATACTATATTATTTATATGATGTATAAGTGCATTAAGCAATTGAAGAAATCCCATCAACGTGATATGTAATCGTAGCTATCAACATTTACGGCAGCCCTGGTGGTGTCAAATGCTCAATCAAATCATGGGTACGTATACTTAATATTTCAATGTTTGCACTGCGCAACGACGAGCTCTCATAAACCAAATCGAATTGTAAATATTCAACCCAAAAAAAAAAAAAAAACTTGGCTACATTACGACCAAGCCTCTGAGCCACTTGACTGACTTTGACGTGGTTCACTGTGTGGTTCACAGTGTGGTGCGACGGCATTCGCAATCGCTGCCGCCATCAACGTGGGCAGCTGTTGATTGTCTTTTTGACTTTGGCGCCATAGAATTGTTAGGCAGCCTAATGCCAAATACATATAATACAAATATATATACAAAATAAATAACAAGAAAAAATCATATGACAAAGACACAAAGCGCAGCAGCAGCAGCCAATAGAATTATCATTTTGTGGGTCAACTACTTAGGCAGTGCCTGAAATTTGGAGTTTTGTGGCCTGAAGGCGCATCGCGTTGTTTGCAGCTAAAGCAAAAGAATTTTAATGGCTTCAACGTTCCCAAGACCAGAAAACGAAACAAAAATCGCAGCTAAATTCGAATTCGAATTTGAAGTCGAAGTCATTTATTCATTCATTCATTCACTTATACGTTCGTCGTGCCCGTCAGTTTCGTTTCGTTTTGGTTTTTTGGGTTGTTTTTTTTTTTTTTTTTTCCCTGGCCAATTGCCGTAATTATTTTGTCTCTCTAACACGAATTTAAATCAGCAACTGTCCCACGGGGCAATTGGAGGCCCTTTACTTTATTCCTATTCCTAGAGAGCCCAGCGCTCTGACAGCCCCAACCATAATTATCCATCTACACTGAAATTGCGCCGGATGAGCAACAACTTCAACGAAGCTTAAGCTACAGATACCCAACAGATACAGCAACAGATACAGATATACAGCGCAAGCAGGCAAGCATCTCGCACAATAAATCAATGGCAGTTTGGTGGGGGGCGCGTATTAAAACTGGTGCAGTGGGTCAACAGCTGGACAGCAGCTGAGCGCCGCTGGCCCATTGGATGCTTCATAATGATTCAGTTTGTCTCCCTTTTCGCGTCCCCTACCCCATCAGTTTGAGAGCGCGTGTTAAATAAATCACTTGATGGAGTGCTAAGCATGCGGCCCTCAGGCTCATGGAAAAACTATTGAAAGTTTGGCGCTGGGAACAACAAAAAATTTTGCTGCCCATTTCGATTATCTTGAACATGAAAATGTGCTCAGATTGGCGTACAATTTTTTACGGCTACAACAACAACAGCAGCGTGCGTATGAGTAATGTATTTGAGTTCTAATGACACTTGCTTACAATTATTAACAATTTGTTGAGCTTTCACAATTTGAAAAATGCTCTTAAATTTATAATTTTTCATTAGCTTAAGCTTGAAGCTACCGAAAGCTTACAAATTTTTATTGACGTTAAATATAATTAAAGATTTTTGCTGCTCTATTTGGTAGCATAGATTTCACTTTCCGGCTAGCAAAACTTTTACTCAAAAGCAGGATCTCTTAACTGTCGTTTGATTCTACAGTTCAAGTGTCACTTTCAGTGGTGTCATGTAGACTTAAGCTGACACCAAGTGGAAAAGTAAGAACGTGTTTTTTTCTGCGTTTGATGAAGTGAAATTTCATTCATAATAATTCTTAAGCCGCTAGCTTGTGAATGTGACAGTTGGAATATTCGCATTAATCGTCATGGAAAACACACACACACTCTTAAACGTTTGGTATTTATACATTGCTGCTGATATGCGCGGACAGCGTCAGCAGCTGAGTCACCCAAAGACCACTCCGGACAGCCAGCAGCGAATCCAATTGTCGTGGCGGCTCATTTGTCAGCACACTCACACATACACGGTGACTGATAAGAGGGTGGGAGCGAGAAGTAGAGCAAAACCGGGGCAGACAGCAAATAAAATATATGTATATAAAGCCACCTACGCAACATGGCAATGTGCATTTTTGCTTTATTTTGATTGCAAAAATGTCTGCCAAGCTGTCACATGATGTGAAAATATTTGGTGGAATGTGCATTGAGAATGCGGCAAGACAAGCAACAGCAACCGCAACAGCAACAACAATACCCGAAAACTGCCTGATTTGAGACTCTTTTTTCGTGTCAAGCTGCCAAACAGCAACAACTGATTGAAAATCGAAATTGTTTTGGCCAAAAAAGAAAAGAAGAAAAAAAATGTCGCTATTTTAAGCAGCAGCTGATCAAAAGTTTCTCCTTCTCGTTCAGTCGCATCATCATCATTTTTTTCGTGAGGAAAAATTTTTCGACGCTTTTGATTTGCGTTTTCCATTGTCGCTGGCTTGCTTTAATGGCCAACACGAATTTGACTCTTTAATGGAGTCAGCGAGAAAACGCGCCCCGGCCCAAAAAAAAAAAAAAAAACAAAGATACAGAAACAAAAAAGAAGAAAAGAAATTGCAATCAAAATGCGAGCAAACGTGTCAGAGCTCCAACTTGGCCAACAACAGCTTCAGTTCCCCCTTAGCTTAAGTTTCTTTAGCTTTTAGTTCCAGCATAGACTTCAACTTACAACTTTGGCGCGATCGTGCCGCGATTTGGATTTGAATTTGGCAAGAGCACGAAACCAAACGAAGCGTCAGTCATTCAGTCACTCAGTCACTACGTCAGTCAGTTGATCAGTTGTTAAGTTTCTCACTTGAGTCTGTCTGTCAGTTAGAGCCAAGCATTCTGATTTGTTGTGTTGCAAAATGTATGTTTACGAGTACTTAAATCTTTTTACCATGCATTTATAGTTGGAAAAAAAAATTTGCATTTAAAATGATTGTTTAATTTGATGCTTAAGTACAGTTAAAAGAATTAAGATTAATCTTAATGCATTTTATCTGTCGAACATCAAAGCAAACCTTGTTTGTCTCTAGCTATCTATAAAGATCATTTGCTATTAAAATATTTTATTTAGCGTTTTACTGGTATGCTTTAGTGTATTTAATTCATTAAATTATTTTAGTTTTAGTACCCTTCTGTCCCGTCTGTCCGTCCTCCTGTATTGTGCATAGATTCCTAAGTTGAGTGTCAAACTTTGTTAGCTCGAAAGCTGGCTGTCTCAGTGTAGATAACTCATTAGTCGACTCAAGTTATGAGTGGAAAAATTGTATGTTGAGTTGCACGAATAGATTTTATAGGCTAAGGACACCTTGCTGAGGGCTTAAACAAGTTGTGAATTATAAGAACCCAAACAAGGTAAACTGAATGTCAAACTGTCAGTTCAAAAAAAAAAAAATTTTAAAAAAAAAAAATTTAATTTGAGCTGCATGCACTGAATTTATAGGCAGAGGACACCTTTTTGAGGGCTTAAACAAGTTGTGAATTATAAGAACCCAAACGATGTAAACTTTGTACCAAACTATATACGCTAAAGATAAAACACGCAATTTAAAACGCGTTTGAAACGCGTCATTCCTTGAGCCATCCCCATGGCTTCCCACCAGTATACATACCAGCCAGCATTCATTTTTAAAGCAGGCTAGTTGGCGCGTTTTTAAACGCGCACAAAACGCGTTGCATTTGGCTGTTTTTTTTTTCAGTGCTACAATTATATCGTTTTATTTTTTTCCCAGCAGTTGGTAATGCGAAATACATATAATACATATATAAATATTTAACAAATCATACAATGAAAAATTATTTTAAAAGCGTTCAAGCCCTGTCAAAACTACAAAGAAGTGTGTCAAACTTTGTTAACATGTTGAGCACAAATATGAAAAAGGGTATCTTTAACTGGATTTAGCTGATTTTCTTAAAGCTTCTGAAGGTTTTCTTTTGTGGCTGTAAACAGCTTTCGCCTGCGCAATTTTAATAATTCTTTTTTGGCTGATTGCTTTCTTAGTGTGCAGCAACAATGCAGTTAACCGGGCAATGAGTTGAGCATTTTGGTTTTACACTTTCGCGGATCAGAGAGAGAGAGAGAGAGAGAGAGAAGTGGCCAAAAAGGCCAGACACAAGACATGAGGCGACCTCCTGCCGCCTTTCGCCAGCTGTCAAGTGGCAGTTGGAGCCCTTTTAAGTGCTGTGTTTTGGGGGCCCCAAATGAAAGTAAATCTTTGGTGACTTAATGCGAGGCACAACAAGACAACAACAACGCCACTTGGCCTGATTGGTAATCACACTTGTGGTATTTTGGTTACTTTTATTACTGTTGAGGGATGCGTCAGCGAATTGCGCAAGATGTGGGCGAGACTCATTAGCGTATATGAGGATACATATAAAGCGGGAACAGAACGGATGACTGACTGACCGTTGGAGTTGGATGGACTGCATCCTTGACCCCGTTGGCACTGAATTAATAACCTGGAGTCGTTTTTAGTTGCATGCATGCTTGCTCCAGCAACAAGGTAACTGGCAAAAATGGTGTATGGTCATGGCATGGCAACCAGTTGCCACAAGTCTTTCTTACTCCACGCTCCCCTTCTCTCCTCGTATCTATTTATGCTTGTCTCTGCGTGCGGATCCGGACTCTTGTTGTTGTTGTTGCTGTTGTCTCACTGTGGTATGCGGGACAAGATTTATGGCTAGTGATAAGTTTTGAGGCGTGCAGGCAATAAGAACAACGCAACTCTTTGGCTTGGCAATCAACTATGTTGGCCGACCAGGCCAAGGAGCATGCCAAGAACAAATAAATAGCCATGCGAAAAACCAACTAAGCAAAACACAACCAAGCCAAGCAACAGGCTAAGATAAAACCAAACCAACCCGTTTGTAGCCACAGCAGCAGCAGCAGCTCCACTTTAGCATGTCCATGCGAAATACTATAAAAAAAAAGAGAAACAAATATGCTGGCTAGAGAGATATGCCAGCATGCCCCGCACCGCCTGAAGGTCATGCCCAGCCAGATCAGCCATGCGCATACTTAATCTCAAGACTTTTTTATACCCTATTTGCATTGCGCACACTGCACTCAAAAGAGGCTTAAGCAGAAGCGTTAGTGTATAGTAGAGAAATTTAACACCAAAATTCTTTATTCATGTTGTGAAAAGTTTTCTTTTAACACATCAATTCACACTGCATTTAAGCAGGAAGCATAAAATGCAGTAAACACCAAAAGAGAACCCAAATGGTTATGCTTTTCTCGACTTTACAAGTATCTTTGATGGCATAAGTATTTTCACACGGAATTAAGTGTTTGGGGTTTATTTATAAGTGCTTTTTTGAACAGTGTATAATGCACATTTTAGCTGCCTTGAGAAATTATTTGACCTAGGCATTAATTGCTTCAAATGATTACGTTAAATTTTTAAAACTTAGTAAGTTTTTGATCTTAGAGACATTTTTTTAATGAAATTTCATGCAAATATTTATGTTTAAACTTGTTTGAAACATTCTTAATGTCTTTGTCTGCTTTGAGCAGGGAACCGTTATTCCATTGTTAGATTTTAAATGTGGAGCAAATAAGTATAAAGAATTTTTATTCATAAAACAGAAAACGGAACCAAAGATTAGCATGGTGCTTTGGGTCTTCAGCTATAAATAAAATATACTTATGTAAATATTCATAAAACTATGAAGAATTTATAACAAAAAGTTTACATTTGTGAAAAAAAATGATCTTTGGCATAAAACCTCATAAGATCAATTAACATCCAAGGCAATTATGTATTAACAAAGCAAATTATGGGAAAAATTTGAAGTATTTCCTTATAAACAACTAAAAAGTTATGTTGAGATGGAATAAAAAGTATTCTTTCTATTAGACACATTCCATTAGGTACTTTGCAAATTTGTATTTAACTTTTCTTGTCCCAAAATATGTATAACGAAATAAATCATGTATTATTTTTTGCCATAATTAGGCAACATACTGGCTTGCACAGACCTTTAATTATGCATGCTTCGGCAGTCAAGAACTTGCTGCGCGTTAATTAGAAAGCGAAGATTTTCACTTTTCTTTGGAGGTTTTGCTGAACAACAACACAACAACTGGGCAGAGCAGCTGGCCAGCCATAATGATGATGATGATGATGAAGATGATGATGATGACAACACACAAAATCAACAGTAACAACATAAACAACAAGGTTGCCTTGCCTGGCAGCTGCTGCCAGAGCACGAACAAAAAATGGCATATCATGTCTCTTTTACTCGGTGATGGTGTCTTGTCACATGGGATTGCAACTGGATCGAAAGTTTGCATATTTTTGTATGCTTTTTTTATGCACAAGGGCAGCTGTTGTCCAACCAGAAGTTGAAGCTGAGGAATTTTTTTTGGTACGCAATGCCAGGTTGTGCCTGTGGTTGAAGCTTCTAAGTTGGCATTAAATTACAAGCAGAGTCCGAGTCGGACTCAGACATGCACGCAGTTCATTTGCGGTTGCCCAGCTCAAGAATTTCAATGGACTCCAACAAGAGTAAAAAAAAAAACTTCTCAGCAGTTGGCGTCTGAGCCGCCTGCCTGCCTGCCTGTCCGCCTGTAATGGGAACGAGTATTTGTGACCTCAAAACTGTTGTTATTTTTTTCGGTGGCTTGAATGTCGCTTTGTCTGCGCCGAGCGCCGTAAGAAACAAAAGTGAAATTTTCTCTTCTCTCTCTCTTCGAGTGTGTGGGTTCAGAACAGCTACTATTACAACTAGCAACAACAAAAGCAGCAAGAAAAAAATGAAATCGAAGCGTAAACTTGAGATTCCATATGTAAACGGCCAACGGCACTTGGCCAAATGCATTTTCACTTGGCCTGTTAATTAATTAACAAGCCACAGAAACAAAAAACAACATAAAACAAAAGCTCATAAAGAAATGTATGTATGCCCATGGCCAAAGCCAAAGTGCAGCAGCCTGGGAGTTGCTGCTGCTGTTGCTGTTGGTTTTTTGGCCTTAAACAATGCAAAAGGTGAAACTCTTGCACCTGTCGCCTGTCAAGCTAACCGCCACTCTCCCCCCCATCTCTCCCATGGCAAATTGTGAGCGTTGCAATTATTTGTTATAATTTCTGTTGAGCACAACAACAACAACAAAAATGCAAAGCATTGACGGTTAACTCAACAACGACAACAACAGCAACGATGTACAAACAAATACAACAGCAAATCGACATCAGCTTCTTCGGCTTCGGCTTCTTCTTCTTCATCATCTTTGACTGTGGCTAAAACGCGGCGCAAGTTCAAAGACAGTGGTCGCAAAACAATTTAGCTGGAATCTGGCTAGAATTTAGCGCTGGCCTGGCGGCATTTTGTTGTTGTTATTGGATGTTCTTGTTTCACGTATTCTTGTTGCTGTAGTATTTTGTTGGTATTGCTGTTCGTCTCGCATTCCCTCTCTCCATCTCTCTCTCTTCTCTGTCTCTTGGTCTTTGTGTTGGCATTAATTAATTGTAGAGGCCGCCGCACGTCTTTTGTGTGTGAGAAACAAGTTCGACGGGCAAGTTAGAAAACTAATGAGCGTTAAGAGCGTTTTGTTCTTGAAACATTGGTAAATGAAAATGAAATAGCAATAGCCACAACAAGAAGAAAGCAACAAATGGTCAAATAGATACCCTGAAAAACTATGTTCGATCTTCAGAATTGTTATTTTTTTTATTAGATATTTTGCCGAAGCAAGAACTATTTTATATTTTTGTTGTTTTTGATTAAAATTAAGGATTTGATCTTCAACAATTCTTAAAAACGTTTTAAAAGGACTTTTACAATAAAAACAAATGCTTGTCAAACTGTAAGGAACGTTTGAGGGATATTTTGTTGGCACAGTTTTTACTGGTTTATGTCTCAGCTGTTTGAACATTGTATGCGTTTGTTTTTTACAACGAATTTATTGTTTTGCATTTAATTGCATTTATCAAAAATAAGTTTAAAACTAAAGCACAACAATGTATTCGAAATTAATAAAATCAATTCAAATACCCAAGCTAATATTCCACTAAATGATTCACATTCTTTCTCTGGCAAACATTTCCCTCACTGTAGGGAAATTTACTGTTCTAGAGCTACTGATCTCAGTGCACATGGGAAAATGTTGGGAATTTTTTTGGATAATAAAGTTAAGCTGTTATTTAACTAAAGTCAAAACAAATAAATATTAACTTTAATAAATTTTAGGCGAAAACATTACAAAGCTTAAGAGCTCAACCTTGTTCAAACGCTTAGCACCTCTCATATACCCCATATTGCTTTAAAGGGTATCTCGACACAAAAAAGAGGCGTTAGCACTTAGCCGCCCTAATTGCGCAACAATGGTTAGCTTAGCTTGGACTCGGAACTGTTTGCTGATCTCTTTGGCACAAAAATATGTGATCATTTCCGTGGGCAAAACGAAAGCGCGCGTACAGCTTCACGGAAATGAAGCCACAATTAAGAGACATGGCTAACACACACACACACACACTTAAAGCTTCGGCTTTTGCCAAAGTGATCAGTTAGCTGCGGAGCTGTAGAGAGCTTGCCACATACCAAAATGCCACACTGCTCAAACCACTTGAACTTTACATCATGAAGGGCTTAATGAAAAATTCCATTGCAGCGTCAAGTGTTTTGGCTGATTCGACAGAAAAGCAGCAGCAACATTAAAAGCGGCAGCAAAAGCAAAACTCTTTACAACTAAAGCCAAAATATTTTGTATAAATGTATTTCTGTGGAAATCTGCGCATTCATCTGAAAAAAAGAAGAAGAGACACAAAAGCCAAAGACGACCTTCGTCAAGCTGCGTTGCATTACAGTTTGTTTTTTTGTCAGCGACGCTGCTGCAGCAAGTGGGCGTGGCCGCAATTAATTTGATTGCAGCTATAAATAGCTAAGCGAGCTTGCAGTCTGCCAGCCACGCCCACCTGGCAAACGACGAAGGCGACGCTTGGAATGCGACGCCCCTAATCGATGCAAAAATCGGACCCAAAAACTTGTTCTCTAAGCTCTCTCTCGCGCAAATGCAAAAGAGTTTTGCCGAGCAGATGAGTTGGCAGCCAGCAGCCAGCGTGGACCACCATCATTTGGCTTGGATTGAAGTCATGTCTAATAACTGGAACTAAAGCATGCGCCGCAAAACAACGTAACGTAACGCAAACGCAACGCAACGGATTGGGGCACGGGCACGGGCATAGAGCAATTAGCGTTTGACCACAGAAAAATATGATAAAAAAAAAAACAACATAAAAATTAAGAAGAGAAAAGTATATGAAAAAAAATGTAACAAATACTCGAACGTACGTGTTGTAAGTTAGGAAAAGAAAAAAAAATACCCGCGGCGCTCGAACAGTTCAATAACCTGCCAATCGGCAATCGGCCATCGACTATCGATGAAGCGTCAGAATGCTCTGCCTGCTTTGTAGCCAGCTGAGCGCTTGGGGGCAAGAAGTTTGGTTATCCGCAACGAAAAGTTTTTTGCTTCAACATGCAAAAGAACGTTGATGATTAATCAACGCCCCCCCAGTCAAAAACACAAAAACCTCTGGAGGAAAGAATAAGAATAAGAAGAAGAAGAAGCAACAGCTGGAATTTGTGGTTGTACTATTCATTGCACAGTGATAAGGTTAACGCTGTTCCAATTCACAAACAAACATTGTTGCCCCACCACATTGCCTCTACATTCCCCACTTTGTCGCATTTCTCTATGCTCGAGTTTTTTTTTTGTTGCTGTTGTTTGGTTTGCTCATAACCCATTTTCTTTCATTGTGTGTGCGGCTGGCTCGGCTCTCTTGTGTTCGTGCAACGCTTCGAGGCAGCATTTAATTGATCGGATTCACTTTGATTGATCGGATCGTCGCTGTTGATAATGGTACCGTTAATTTGGTAAATTATTTTGCATTTAGAAGCAAAAAAGCAATCCATTTTCATTGTGGCTTCTTGATCATCATAATGATGATGATAATGATGGCCCTGGTCTACAATAAACTTTGTAAATTCAGTTAAGGTTAATGGGTGACGGGGCATCAAGAAGAGAACTCAACTCAACCGAGCTCTACAGCTAGTTGTTTAAAGAATGTTTGTGTGTGAAAAAAAAAAGAAGTCGAAGATGTAGAGAAAAGAATCTCAATGGAAGCTTAACAATGTGCGTTATAATAAAATTTCTAAAAATAACGCAGAAAGCAAAAAATTGGCAAGCAGAAAGGTGGTTATACTTCTTACATATATGATATCATCTGTTTAAAAAAAATAAAAGCAAAATAATTATGGCTTGTAGGGCATCTAAGATAATTTTTAACAATCGTAAATGAACTATTTTATGAAAAATAAATACAAAATATATTTAACTTTTCAAAGATTAAAATTCTTTTGCATACCACACATTCTTAAAGAAAAAGTCATTAAAAATTTTTGTTTTAATTTTTTTAACCCAACTTCTAAGCCAACTTATTAAAATCATATCAATCACATTATTATAACTGCACAAAATGCCAAACAAATATATTACGATCTTGACAGAAAGAATTCCCTTCATTGATAAAGCATGACAACAAAACGTTAAGAAAAAACAACACTCCTACGGTTTCATTCATTGTCAGATTGGCTGCCAGTTAATAACCCGCTGTCTGATCCTGTGCATGAGACATGCAAATAATTTGCAGCGATGCTCCACTTGCCCCCGCCGAAAAGCTGAGACAAATGTACCGTTTTGTCGTCGACTGAGTGACACAGTATCGTGATTTCGTAAAATTGAAAACCGAGAGTCGTCGTCGTCGTCGGGTTAAGCAACAAACATGCACAAAAATGGAGGTCAACCTCATAATTCAATTAGGAACCTGCAGCGGTGTCACATGGCAGGGGCCGAACCCTCCAAAACGAGTCCAAAAAACATTCCGACCCACTGTGCGTGGGCCAAAACAAAAGAAGCAGAAATGCATGGCAAGGTATATAAATTTATTTTCCGCTTGCTGTGCACATATTATTATTTTTTTTTGTCTCCATTTTTTTCTCATTTTTGCCGGCCATGTAAATCGACATCAACATCGACATCGTCGACGATCAAAAGTTAAATTTCTGTTTGTTTAAGCCTTCACTTTTTCTGTTTGTTGTGGATTGCGGCTGAGACTGAGTCGAGTGTAGACCGGAGACTGGAACTGTGGGCCATGAGTCAGCGTCAGTGCGATTGGAATTCTGCGCGCTTTGAGGATTTATTAACAAGAATAATAAAAAAAAAACAACAAAAACCGAAACAGAAACAGACCCCAGACACGGCCAGAAGAGTGCCGGCAGCGACAAACCGGTTGGCAAAAGTTTGTAGTCGTTGGTTATACCCTTCGTTTTTCATTGTGCAGTGTAAAAAGGTTAGGCTAAGCAATAGAAAAATATGCGAAAATGAAGTCAAGGAACAAAGCTTAACAAAAATCAAAGAGTTTTTAAAGAGAATGCAAAGGTTAATACTCGGCGCTATCGCTAATAAATTGATTAAAAATTGTTGAGGTATAAAAAATAAATATAAGACGTAAGAAATAAAAAATTACCAAGTTTCGTAACTTAAAATGTGAAAGGAGTATTAAATAAAACAATACCAAAATATTCCTAGATTAGACTATCGATAGTTTTGAAGAATTTGCTCCAACAAGTTTTTAGTTAAACATTTTGTAAACGCAGAGAACCTAACCAGGCATCATCAACAAAAATATTCTTAACAATCCCTGGAACTAATCTATAAAATCATTAAAAATCGCATAGGATCAACTAAAACTAAAGGGTATCACTCAAGTCAAGCACATTGACTCGAAAAGTTCTAAGAAGCCTTTACTCTTTTTTTTCGGTTTTCAATGTGAGTTTTTAAGTTTTTTTTTTTTTTGGGTAGCTTACCTGTATGGAGCTGGCGACCGATGCGGAACTGAAGCTTGCATTGCTCGCCGCATCCGAAACGGTGGTGAGGGGCGTGAATTGCTGTTGCCGTCGCTGTTGCGTTTGTTGACTGCCTGCTCCGGCTGTAGTTGCATCCTTTGAGTTGTTGGACTTGAGTGCGGCGGGCAGCAGCAGTTTGGATACAGACAGTTTGTCCGTTTGACCATTGCTGTTGTTGTTGTTGATGTTGTTGTTGATGTTCCCATTGGCTTTGTCCAGTGGCATTGTCGCTGTTGCTGTCGCCATTGCCATCGCCGACACCGACGCAGTTGTTGCTGCTGTTGTTGTCGTCGTCGTGGCTGAGCTCTGCTGATGATTTCCGTTTTCTTTATGATTTCGCATTTTCATTTAAGTAATTGCTGCTGGCTGTTTCTTGTGGATTTGGATGTTTTCGTTGCGTCTCGTCTCGTTTTATTTCGTTTTATTATTATTTTTTTTCTTTTCTAGTAGCGATTATTGCTATTATGATTATTATGTTGATGTTGAAATTGTTTTAACACCTTGTTGCCAGCATTTTGGCGACTCTATGAAAAGATCACGCGATTAAAAACAAAAATAAATAAATAATAGCACACACACAGTATATATTATGCAACACACACATTTCACTTTTTTCTCTATTATTTCTTTCGTTGAATTATTTTTTGTCTGGCGACATTTATTTATATTTTCTGCTGTTGCACTTTTTTTCTTATCGCTGAGTGTTGCGCATCTCTGGAATGCAGCCCCCCCAAGAGAAGAGGAAGACGGCGCAACAAAATTGAATCGATTGCTTTGGCCAAGTTATTTATTGTTGTTGTTGCTGCTTTTGCTGCTGTTGTCGAGTTATTTGGGTTTTTGTGTAATACTTATGCGGCGGCCAACACGTCGTATTATGTATTTTGCTGTGATGCACATTTGTGTATGTGTATGTATGTGTGTGAAAAGTGAACCAGGTTTACATAACATTGACCCAAGAGGGCAAAACGCTGACAGACACTGAGCAAAGGCCCCCCCAACCCCCCCCTGCCATTCCATTCCACAATATCAAACGTAAGCCAATAAACAAGTTTTGTTTTGTAAATATATATAATTTTTCAAATGCGATTTGTTTGCCGACTGCATTTTGGTTACGATTCGTTGCCCACGCACAGCAGCAACAGTTGCCCCCCCCCCCTCCCCCTTTCGATATAGCCTGTTTGAAATGTCAACTGAGGCAGTTGTTGGCTGGCATGTCAAATGGGCGCCTCGGTTGCATCTCATGTGTATGGTTTCTATGCAAATTGCTGTCCACTAATGCCAGGCTAACTGCCCCGTAAACTTTCAAGTGTTTAATGCATAATTATGAGGCTGTGTGCCTCTGCAAGTTAGCAAGAAAGCAACCAAGAACTGGAACCAAGAACCACATAAAACACTAACAATGCAAATAGTACAGTGAATGCTATATGATGTAGAATTTATTCAATGAACTATGAATTTTATAGGGTTGGGGAAACTTTTAAGCTTTGTATTGAAACTTTTGGCTAAGTTGAATCATAAAATATAAAAGTTTTAACTAAAAGTTTCCAAAAAAAAAGAGTTCTTGTCTTATTTGAGTCTTAGAAATCTCTAAAAAAAATCTGTAAAATCACTTTATAACAAGATCATGTTTCATGTTCCAATAATTCTTCCTTTTTGAGCCTTTACTGTACTGCAAAAAAAACTGGATTCAAAGCAGGCATCGTTGACAAAACCCCAACGCTAGCCACAAAATGCCAAAGAAGTCAGGCTAGGCAGGCAGGCAGTTTGGCCTGAAGAAAAGAACAAGAAATAGTCGAAAGACGAAGCAGAAGAAGACGATGAAGAAGCAGAAAAGAAGCCTGTTTGAGGGGGCAAAGTACGCGACGGCTGCAGATAAATCTACAACAACAACAACAACAGCAGCAGCCTAGCAGAATAGCTAAAGCCTGGCTAGCCGCCTGGCTGACTGCCTGACTGCTTTTTTTTTGCCTGGAAGTGCAATGACATTGCAATCTGCGGGCTGCTGCTGATGCTGTTGCTGCTGCTCCTGTCGCCAGTTTTGCTTGTGTATATGTGTGTGTGTTGGTGTGTGTGAAAGCTGCTGCCCCAAAACAGACAACAGCAATTCGTTAATTATGGCCCCAAGGAGCGCTCTTAAACTTTACAGATCGAAACTTCTGCCACGCAGCAGCAGCGGCAGCATAAAGCCTTTTGGCTATTTTCAGTTCGACTAATGGAGTCGATTTTTCGGCCACTAGACGACGACGTCTACAGCTTGTGTCTCGTCTAGCTTAACGTTAAGTACTGACATTTGTTGTTGTTGTTGTTGTTGTTTTGTAGTTTGCGCTAAAAGCGAAATTAGACACTTTTGCCGACATCGACAGTCAAATTCAACACACATCACACACACAACTTTGGACTTTGAAATGCAAAAATGACAGTTTCTGAATTCCGACATAAAAACGAAATGCGGAAAAACATGGTTAAAACAGTGGCGCCAACGAAATGGGCACAGTACCCAATTCCCAGCTGCGAAATTAGTGCTCCCCTTGCTCCCCTTTTGACACCCCACGCATCAGCGAGTCACACCCAAGAGAAAGAGAGAGAGGGAGAGAGGAGAACAAGTTTATGAGCACTAACTAACTGCTTATGATATCAGTAGTCCAATAAATTCCGCACAGACTCTGAATGCGAGGTCAAAAACAGGCTATGGCACTAATCAGACGTCGACGTATATGTGTGTGTATGTGTGTGAGATGAGTGAAACGATCACTTTCCAGGTGTGACTGTATGTGTGTGTGCGTTTGGTATGTGAGATTGTTGATCCTAAACAGGAAATTTTATAATAGATTGATTTAAATATGTACGTGGCTTGCTCTCTATGGTATTTACGATGGGAATCAAGAACCAGATGGCAAGCAAAAAAAAGTAAAAAAAAATCGAGATCATATCTCAATTATTCACAATTAAGATTCTTTTTCCCATGTTGAAAGCGGAATTGCTAATAGACCAATTTAAATATGCTATTTATGGTGTTATTAAAGCATAAAATACTTTTAAGATGAGCATAATTAAATTTGTCATCTAGTACGTAAATAACAAATAAATTGCAACTTTTATTACGCAAAACTAAGCGTTTGGAGAATCTTCAGAATATTTGAGAAAACACATAAATGGTTTACTTTTCATTGAAGTATGAAATTAAATGGGTTCCTATATAGATATATGCTAAAAAGTGTACATATTATAAAGTTTTATGGTATTTCAAACCAATTTCAAAAGGATTTGCTTTTTTAGGCTTTCTATTGCCTGGAACTTTAGTGGAACTTCGATACAACGAAACTCGAAACGGAATTAAAATACTTCGTTGTAGGAAAAAATTGTTATATAAAATGGTTTTTGGTTGGAAACAAGCTGCAGCGTTCTAAATATGCATTTTTTGTATAGAAAACTTCGTTATATGGAAGTTGGACTGTAATTTATGTATTTTCCAGCAATATTTTTCTAAACATTTCGCCTCAAGGCCAAAAAAAACATTCTATTAATATTTATTTCACATTTTCCACCGATTTCTTTTAGAGAATAAACAATTTTTTGCCCATAAACTCAACAACCGGAAATTACATTTTTTATTTGCAATTTTGAAACATAAAGAATAACACGAACTTGTGTGAATTTGTTTTCTTCTTTTTTTTTTCATTGATTTTCCTGATGAAAGAAAAAAAAAGAATTGTTTAATAAACCAATTTCACAATAAAAAATTTGTTTATAAAGAGTTCATTTCGCAAATGCATTCTTTTAATCTATATATGCACAGATTTCACATTCTACAAAGTATTCTCTAAGTACTTAAGCCGTTTTGGTTTTAGCAGCTGTGTCATTTGGGAAAGAAATGTCTTATCAGCTGCAGATTTTAAGCAATGCTGCCGCACCTAGATGTTAGGTTGATGGTGGAAAGAGTTGTCAAAGATTGAGATGAATGATAAAGATAACAACAAGTGTATGTGTAACTGTGTGTGTATGTGTGTGTGTAGTTGTCCCTGAACTGTGCCTGTCATAAATTCCGCTCAAATAGCTGTAGTTTGCAGCTTGTGTAGTGTCAGCTACTAACAAGCGTAACAAAGTGCTTGACAACAACACTTGCAGCACATACAAAAATGAATGAAAACTGTTACCTGCAACGCTTATGCTGTGATTAGGTTTACCTGTTTGGCACTCAAGCCTTAAGCTAGTATCTTAGCTGCTGCGATTCATTATAATTTCTCACAGGTAGAGAGAGCGTTGAGGTGGGAGACAAAGGTGAAGATCGCATGGCGCTGAGGCATTCACACAACAACAACAACAAGACGCATAAATTTACAATTAAATTTAATTCGTTTGTTGGATTTCCGCACAAAAAAGGGCACCAACAACAATTGTTGCAAGCAATTGCATTTTGTGGCAAGTTCAACGTCTTCTTTAGTGCTTGCCGCGCTTCGCTTGCAGCAGCAAAGCAAAAAAAAAACACAACAATATGAGCAGAGAAAGACATATATATTTGAGATTCCCAAGCGCGCTTCTTAGTAAGAGCAGCGAAAACAACACCCGCACATACACACACACACACACACGCACACAGTAACCAAGGCTTTGCCAGGCATCATTCATCCTCAATGCCACAACCTCAACTTATTTTCGGTCTCTCTTTTGCTACGCTTGCCGCAGTTTATCGCAGTTTTTCAAGCTACCTAAACGTGTCGGTTCGCGTATAGATTTCACATACAAACATATTTTTGGGATACACAAGCTTCGTTCTGTTCTCGCTTTACTTCCGGGGCACAGCGGGGCAAAGGATGTGGAAGGTCGGTCATTTGACAAGGCACAAGGTCATCTGCTTATCACCTGAGCAGAGCGTGGACCCAAAACGTTTAAATATTGTGTGTGTTTGTTTCAGTATGTGTGTGTGCCGCAAATATTTGCACAGCACATTCCAAGCACTTTGGCACACAGCGCAAATACAAATTGTAAAACGTGCAGCGTAACGGGAGCGCAGACAGAGAAAAACAATAATAATAATAATAACAACAAAAACAATTAATATTTAGAGAGAGAGAGCAAAGAAAAAGATACAGAAAAGTCTAAAGTGCATTTAAAATTACAATGTTTTCAAGTATATTTAAATAAAAGTCACATGTGGTAACAAATTTCAATAATTATTAAATATGTCTTCATAAACTAACCAAAAATTGCAAATGTAATAAAAAAAACTACCATAAAACGAACTTTTCTTATATAGGGTTTTCGATAGAAAACTCATTCTCTTATAAGATTTTTCACTTTATCAAAGTTTTTTCTTCCGGAAAGTTCGCCTCTCTACATTTTATATTTATCAAGCACTTCATCAAATTAGCCAAAAAAAAGATTATTGTTTATTTATGTACGTGCGACTAAAAGCGTTAATCTTATCAGAAACTGAAACTGCAGCGAATAAACTCTAAATAAGAAGACAAATTTTGGTGGAATATCCTAAACTTTGACAAGACAAATGTTTAAAACATATTTTTGAGCAAGAGGAAAAAATGTTTTGATATTGTTTATACAATTTCCTTTCCATAAACGTTTACATCTTTATTATATTTAATTCTTTTTGATTGTTTTAAAATGCACACGAAATTTTAAAGTTTCTCTAAACATACAATAAATCTGTAGAAACATTGAATAACTACTCATTAAAGTTTTAATAAAGTTTCCTAAAAATTTCCCATAAATTATTTCCGTATGATCTAATAAAATCTACTCTATCATCCAATTCATTACAGAGTAAAGAGATGCAAAACATATTTATATTTAACAAAAGTATTTTTCACATCTCTTTACAATTTCGCATTCCACGCTTTTATTGCACTGTGAACTCGAAGTGATATACATTTAAAATAATGGGAAATTCATGATGACAATGTTAGATTTCTTGGAATTATTATTTCGCTCACAGAGTGTTAGTTAAATGTCTGTTTGCTATTTGCTTAACTGTTTCGTCATTTAGGGCAACAACAACAAAATGTTGTGCGCAATTAGTTGAAATGTTTTTAATTCTTTTGTCATTTTTTTTTTTTTTGCTACTGTCTCTGTGAATATGAACGATATGTACTTATTTAAGGGAATCTTTTTTTCTTCTTTTTTTTTTGTATCTTAACAATTTACAATGACAACGGTATGTACTTGAATTGCTGTTGATGATACTATTTCTGCTGTTTTAGTTCTGACAGATAAGATTAAGAAAAATTCGACTTAGCCGCCCGGGGGCATGATGATAAGATAAAAGAGCGAATCTTTACTCTCTCTCGCCTTCCTTCTCTCTTTCTCTCTCGGGCACAATGCAAACTGGTTGCTGCCAATGAAGCCTGACATGGAGGCAGATACACAATCCATCAGATATATATACACATGGCAAGGTCGTCGTCGTCTGGCATGCAATAATCTTTTGTTGTTTTATTTTGTTCGCTTTTAATTGAATTCGAAATTCTGTAGTCAGTCTTCAGTCTTCCAACTTATAATTCAATCAATGTTTTGCGCACATTTTTTTGAATGAGTGTATTGAACCCAACCGATTCCCCCATTACTCCCCCACACACATACATGCACATATAAATAAAGCAAACAAGCTTGTTTTGAAATTCGTTTTGTGGTATTTGTTTTTTTGTTATTGTTGATGCGATATCTCAGACTGTGACAGTTTTATATAAGCAAAGCATTTCGATTCTGACATTGATTTCTATGCCCCGTTTGGTTGCAACTGTATTCCTTATGCCCTGCGTCACTTTTGGGCTTAAAATCTGTTTTTGATAGTATTTTTTTTTTTATCACACGTTATCGCAATGAGAAACCGGCGTAATACTTGAATCTCTCTTAAGCTTCATGTAAACTTTTCCACTTGGGTATTCACAACAAAATTCGCCAAAAATATATATGTATGTATATGTATAGAGCTTATCAAGTTCTGAAGAATGACGACGAAGTTGAAAAATTAAAAGGGATTGACGGCAAGTGTTCCGGGTTTCATATGGAGTTTAACAAGAAGCTTAATTCTTGATTCAAATGATAATAAAATATTAATCTTTTAATGCAAAGTTGTATTTAATGGAATTTTTTAAAGTTAATCGTTCAAAGAGTTGATTATACTTTGTCTATTTAACATTTCGAGACTGTATAAGCGAAAAAATATAACGATTTTAGGGATTTTTTGAGAATTTCGTACAAAAGATTTTAAAATTTTGCTAAAATTTAAGATTGTTTATTGTTCAAGCTCTTCTAAATGCAGTTTTCTTTAATCTATTACTATTTTTTCGAAACATGTATTATACATTAAGTTGGTCAAAATTTTTAAACTCTAGTAAGCTTTTACAAGTATGATCATTCTTAGCCTACTTTTTGGCTAGTATTTAAGAATTTATCAACCTTTCAACTTATAGCTCATACTCTTGTTTCAAAAAGTTTTCAAAAAATAGTATTTCTTTTGCACATTTCAAACTGAATTTCATATTTAGTATGTTTGTTTCCTCAATTTATCTGTTCTACATGTTTGTAGCTCATATAAGTTCCGGCAAAAAACAGACCCAAAGCAAAATTTTCCACTTCTGAAAAGTCAAAAGAAACATTTTTGGTTTTTTTGTCTTTTTTGTTTAACATGTCTTGTCTGTCTGGCGCCAATTAAAATAATCCAAAACACGTACTTGGCTGCCTTTGTTATGTGCACAAAATATCTATGTATGTTTGTTTGTTGTATGAACACTTTTTATGGCTAGGAAGAGTTTTCCCAAGTGCAACTAACTGCTGATGGGGCGGCACAGTCAGTGCTTTGCCTCTGCCACTTCTTCTTCAAGTTGCATGCTGCAAGTTGTGTGTGTTTGAAGCGCGGAAAATGGTAAAATGCAGCCGCCAAAAACTGGTCTGCCTTAGGAAAATGTTGATTGCGACGGGAACGGAACGTGGGGGCAATGAGTGGGGCTTACGGTGCACAAACAAACAAAAAAAAAAAAGAAAAAAAAACACATCCATGAGCAAAACTTGTTGTTGGCCACAAAGCACAAGATGGAGTTGGCAAAGAAGTAGTAGAAGAAGAAGAAGAAGAAGCAGAAGAAGCTTCTTGCCACCCGCTAGCGACACGGGCAGCCAGCAACAGTTTCATAAGAAAAAGAAGCAGCAGCAGCAGCAGCAAAAGTACAAGAAACAGTTTTCTTGTAAGCGGAAGACAAAAACATATCAAAGGCACAAAAGTTTTTTTTCCTTCCATTTTGTTTCGTTTATAATACATTTTGATGTCTACATATGTTTTTTGTTTATGTTTGCTGAATTTTTGTAATTATTTATTGCACATTTTATACGGTGCGGTGTTGTGCTTAATATGCCGTTTCGAGTTGCAGCCGCTGTTGCATTTGTAGTTGTTGTTATTATTGTTGTTGTAGCACTTTTGTTTGCTAACAGAACGCGTGATGAACACCGTTGATTTACTTAACACTCACACAGACGAGCACTCTAGAGTTGTCATCAATTAGATATTGAAACCGTTTGTAAACAAAAGAACTGATAATTGAATTAAATATTTATTAATTTTTATTCAATTATTACAAAGTATGCTCACTCGCTCGCGCACACACAGAGCACAGAGTTAAACACATGCACGTATATACTCATATACAATACCAGCAAGACACACAGACACGTAACGCGCGGCCAATGAACGCGGCATGAAAACCTTTTGCTTGCTTGCTCAAACTGCACAAGACGAGAGCCAAAAGTGGACTGACACTGGAGACTGAGGCGCGATCAGGCAAAGCTCACGGCGGCAGAGCCCAACACCTACACACACACACACACACACACACACACCCAGACGCTCTGAGACCCGCTCTCACAGCGGCAATTGCGAAAATGTTTTTCTTTGGCCATACAAAAACCACAAGCAGCTCAAGATTGAGAGTGGGAGAGCAAGAGCGAATGAGTGTAGTTACACACATACACAGCCCAACACTTATGTATGTAGCGGCAGAGACGGAATCTTAAGTCTGCTTTACCTGCGCTAAATATTGAAAACCCCAGTGGAAATTTGGACGTTGCTCTCAATGTGCTACACATGAGGAGTATTTAATGTTGGTAAAAACGTTTGCTAATGGGGGTCAGTCTTATCATAGGCCTGCCTGTTGCAAAGCAGAGCACAAAACCAATAGCATAAGCAACAACAACATAAACAGGTATTTTTATTGAAAGTCACTTATCTCAGCTGTCAGTGAGCGCGCCTGCAAAGTCGTTCGCGTGTTTATGTATGCGTGCATATTGTATGACGCTGAGAGCGCAAAAGAGCCCCGAACACACACACACACATACACATGCACAAACGGAAAGCGGCAGTCAAGCACTCGCTCACTCACTCGCCACTTAATCAGGCATTGGACAGAACCTGTTGCGCGTGCTATGCGTCCAGTTCTTGCTAAAGAACAACAAGAACAAGCAAGAACCTGTTGCGGCAACTGTGACTGCGACGTCAACGTTGGCAGCAACAGCACCAGCGACAGCGGCCTGCACTTAGCCAAAATTCGTGCGGGCTAAGGCAACAAAGAAAGTAAAGACTAAAACAAAAAGAAAACGCAACAAGAAGCAGCAGCGCAAAATGAAGGAAACGTTGATAAGCAAGGCCGAAGCTGAAATGAACTGTGAGTTAAGCTGTGAGTTGAGCTGCTGCGTCGCTGCACTTCAAAGTTGATTTATTTGCTGCTGCTTCTTCTTCTTCTTATTGTTACTGTTTGCTGCTGCTGTTGTTGTTGCTATGGCACTTTTGATTTTCAACGCAAGTCAATTCCAATTAAGCAAAGCAGCAGATGGACCACCAACGTTGCAGCATCCTGAGTTACCAAAAAAAAATAAGGGAAATAAAACCAAATTTGTAAGCCAATATTTGTGCCCAATTATGGTTTGATGGCCGTTAAATGCAAATCGGCACAGTTTCAATTCGTAATGTTGGCCAGGTGCTAATGAGCCAATTTTAAAGGCATTCAATTTACATTGTATGCTTTCACAGTGAACACTCGCTTCAACTAAAAAGAAACGTTTGGCTCAAAGAAGTATCTTTTTTCGAGCCACTACTGTAATACATTGACATGCAGCCATAACGAATGAGCGTATCGCTGTATCTAACGGTACAAGCGAAAGGTGGCAACATGCAAATTGCCAACATAGAATAAAACAACTTTGCCAAAAGAATCAAATAAAAATTCCCGAAAGCATCAACAATATTCAACGGTATCTTGAGTTCTTAACTAAACTTTCGTTCGCCGCCATTCGCACAGTTCATTAACCGATTTTAAATGATAAAGGCCAAAAGGGAGAGATGACCAATACAGCTCGTTAGATTCTATACACAGAGCTGCTGCCAAAGTTCACAAGTCGCAGCCTCGGGGGCGTTTTTGTGGCTAACCATATATCTTGTAGAGATTATCTAGCTGCTGGCTGAGGCTGGCTTGCGGTCAAAATGGGTAATGCCAACAACTACTTCCAGGCCATGTTTCGCGCCTCAAAGACTTTAGGCTCCTCTCCAATTAATCATTGATTTCGTTTTTTTTGTGTCTTTTATTTTTTTGGTGGGCGCTCACACATTTGTTTATTTTCTGTGGTTTGCAAAACAATAAACAAGTTTTGCCACAGCTCCAGGAGAAGAGGAAGAAGCATGGAATGTGCCGCGACTATCAATCAGTTATTGTCTATTGTCTATATGGTCAAAGCGGCACATTACCAAATATCCAAGTTGACCCAAACTGCAGACCGGACCGGACCGGTACTCGACTTTCCATTGGAAAAGCCCTCAATAATATAATCATAATAATAATGCAAGCCATCAAGCCAGCTGCTGCTGCTAGCCATGCTGAAGGTTACGCTTGTGGCAAAGTATGTATGTAAGTGGTTGTGGGAGCGGGAGCATTCGCTGTTTAAGCATTCGAAGTGCGAAACGCTGGCGTAGAGCAAAAAACACACCCAGTTCCAGTTACAGGCCAAGACGAGCGCTGATATGAAATCATTGCGTGGCATTTCACGTGGGAAACGCTATAACCAAAATCACACAATTCGGCCCTTTGCAAAAAATAATAATGATGGAGTTAATATAAGGTATACAAAGCTTTTTGAAAATGATTTAAGTTTCGATAACTATCGATACCCAGCAACGTTTACTTGTTTGACACACACTCAGAGCATAAATTTCCCATAAACAAAAATTTCCCCCTGTCCGTAAAGCAAAAAAGGGAAATAAGCAAAAAAGTCCTTTGGTTTGCAATTTAATAGTAAAAATATACTTTTCAAGCTTTGTACAGGGTATCTATCAGCTTGTCACTCAGTGCACTCTTTTTTTGACGGGATTGTCGTTGAGGAGGGCATGCGACTTGCATTTCAAGTGAGCCCCCTTCCAATGACGTCACCAGCTGCTGACGCTGCTCCATTGCTCCATATGTTGAAATTTGCATGCAACATGCAGCGACGGACAAGCGGGGCATACCAAAGGTATTATGACACACATATTTAAGCCCATTTTTTTGTTGTAGATAAAGAGATGCCAGCGAAAAAGAAGAAGAGCTGCAGCTCATTTTCTTTGATATTTGTTAAATGCAACAAAAGGTCGCCCTCCCGCAACGCAACGCAACGCAACATTGTGGAGGTGCGCGCATAGTTCCGCGATGATGAAAACAAACCAAGAAATGGAAATATATACATAAAGAGACCCGAAACTATTTATACGCCAAACGACTTGGACACACAAAATAAAGAAGAGCATATATGAAGCTTGAAATATTTTTTGGGTTCCTCGGGGCATGTTTTTTGTGACTCGATCTGCCTGCGGGCTATTCTGCTGCCATAGCAGTCAGTCAGTCAGTCAGTCAGTCAGCGAGTTCGTCTAATTGGATTTGCGCGCTTGTGCGTAACTATAAATCACACACACACAGGCAGGGAGCAAGAGGAACCGGTTTGGATTGCCAAGTCACCCGCTTATAAGCACAAAACTGCAGAGCTGCGGAAACCCATAAAGCTTTTCGACTATTTGTTAAGTGACCAAAACGGTAACAACAACAACCACAGCAGAAACAGGCAGAAGTGAACCTTTTTTCTTAACTCATAAACGATATAAAGAATAATTATGCTGCGGCATAAGCTTAAATATTAGCTTACGCAAGCTTTGGGCACCGTTTTGTTTCTTACAGTCGTGTGAATTTTATTAATGACACCCCGACAACGAAATGCCTGCCACTTGCCACTGCCACATAAGTCATCTTAGAAAGTGTCTTGTAAAAATGTGACATTCTTGGAAAAAGGCCATTTGGCCATAGAGTCTTGCACTTGTAATGTGTTGTAAAAGCTGATTTATGCTCTCATATATATTTTGGCCTATGTAAGCGGATGTTGTAAGCTAAACAATTGCAAACTTAATACACAGCGCTTAGTTTGTTCTAGCGAAAACTTAACAAACTTGTAAAACATTAAGCAGAATCAGGCATTTTTTGGGTGTTCTGCTGCTGTTTTGCTTGGTGGCCTTTTTGTGTGTGTGGTCTGCTATTTTTTTTTTTTGTAAGTCTTACGTGTGGCTTGAACTTTGCCATGGAACTTGTTTTTGTGTGGCGTCTGTCGCTTCCTGCAATTTATTAAATTTCATGCAAGCCAACAACAGGCAAGGACATTGGCCGGGCTATTCAATTACCAACAAAAATGTATTGAAAGCTGATATGCTGCAACATGTGTTGTTGCATTTCAGTAGCAGCTTTTTTTGCCCAGTGGCGCCGCAATTCAAACGCGCAAAAGTACTCATACACAAGGTGGCAACGCTGTGCAGTAAGAAAAATTCCTTTATTCAAAAACACCGCCACTTGCCATATGGCAAAGTAAGTACTCAGGAAAGTACTCATTTACCAGCTGGCAGCACTGTGCAGAAATCAGCTGTTTTCAAATGAGAGATAAAATCAAATACGGCAACTGTTGATCGTCTTGCTGAAAACAAAGAACACAAAGTGCAATTATCTACATTGAAAATGTAAAATCGTGCCTTGGCATACGCCCATTAACACTCTACATACAATGCAATCCGCCCAGGCACGCAATAAAATCTTTAAATCATGGTCGGGCATCAGCGAAGTGTCCATTATCAAGGAAGTTGCAACCAAGGGCGAACACATCGATCTATGCATGGAATACTGGGCGGCCAAGCGCAAGCTGCCCATATCTGAATATCGTCATTACTTCTACGATGTGGTGCAGGCCTATGTGCAGCGTCTGCTATCCGAAAGACTCGTGTGCAAGGCCGACAATGTCCTCCACAATGTGGACCGCGATGTCAAGTGTTTCTTCTATCAATATGCCTGCGAGTGCAACGATGACGACTTAAGTGAATTTGTGCTGGATCATTTGCGCTGTCGCGAACCGCAGCTGTTCGATCAGGAGCAACCAGTTCTAGCATATTACTGGTCGCTTGTTCAACAGCTGCGCGAGTGCAGCGATCTGCTGACTAGACGTAAGGCTCAGCTGCCACGTGTGCACATCGAGGCACTGATGACGCTGCCCGAACAAACGCTGCATCAGCTGCTCGTCGAACTTTACTTTGCCAATGGCAATGAATTACTGCTGCCGGAGCTCAATAAACAACTCGTGTGGCAGCATCTCGTGGACACGGCAAACCTGGACAGATTACGTCGTTGGTGCTGGTGTTGCAGTCAGGATGCAGCGGCCACAAGTGCACTCAAGCTACCGCTGGAACAGGCCTATGCTCAGTGGCGCATTGAGCCACCCATGTATGAATATGCTCTGGAGCATCTGGAACAACCGTGCGAACCACTTCGTAATTATTTTGCCAGCGCTGGTTACTTTTTTGCCTCCGAGTCAAAGGATATGTCCATGTTGCTGCGTCGCCTCTGTACCATGCAGTGCCTGGAACAGCACAAGGAGCTTATAAGTCGCCAACCACTAGCTCAACATCTACTCGAACGTGGCTACTATTCACTGTTGCTGCTCCAATGCGTGCCGATCTCAGCGCTGGAGCAGCTAGCAGGTGAGAATGAACCACTGCTGACACTTCTCATCGATCTCAAGACACATGATCTGAAGCAGCGTGAAGGATTCGAACTGGTTAGTGTGTATCTAGCCTCCAGGCTATTGCAGCTACTAATTATATTTGTTTTTCCATTCATGCCCCGCAGATATCGAAAAGCGTTCAAAGTTATTTGGAGCGCACGCATAATGCAGCAGAATCGCTTCAGGAGCAACCGCTGCTCACATTCTATGACTTTCTCTGCCATGAGCCGAGTGTGCGTGCGCTCGAGGGTTTCCTCTCCTCCAGCAATCTGCGTCGTGTGCCCTATTTGAAATCGTTGATGATGCGCTTCGAGCAATATGCACAGAGCAGCTTGCCAGCTTTGCCCACAGCACATGAGCTCTTCCACAAGTTTAAGCAGGTGAATTTTGCTGTGCTTGCGGCCGCGGGTCATGGCGAGATGATTAGTTTTTCCAATACACGGCTGAGTCAACGCTATGCACGCAAAGCGCAGCTGAACTACACACATTATCTGAAGCAGCAGCGAAGCGCCTATGCTGTGTATTATTTTCTGATGGAGCAACTGCAGCTGTATGGCCAGATCACACGTATACAGCTGTTCCATGCTTGCGAGACGGCCACACAGCTGGCATTGCAGCATGCCGGCGATGAGGAGCTGGTGACGCATTGCGTCGCTTGTTGTGAAATGTTGGATTTCGATACGCAAACGTTGCGCTGCTTTTTACATCTACAGCGACTGATGCCGGGAACGGGAACGGGAACACCAGGCTCTAGCAGCGGCAACTACTCCATGCAATTGCAAAACTGGGATCAGGCGCTGGTGCAGCAGTTGTCCCAAAAACCGGATGAGTTTCCCTTGGAATCCTATCAAGCCTTGATGCGTCTGGCATCACGCAATGTTCAGGGCAAAGTGGCCATCGGCGCTGATGCAATACTTTGCGGCAAACAACGATTGGTGGCATCTGTTGCTACTCTTTCAATACTTTGATCTGCCATTGAGTGAACTGAAGCAACTGTTGCCACATTTCAAGTGCAGCACTTTGGGTGTCCATCTGCTGCGTGCCCTCAGCTACGAGTGCAATCATGAGCGCCATCATAAACGTGCCAGCAATCGTCGCACTGAAGCTACCACCAATTCCTCGCAAGAAACCATGACAAACTCCTCGCATAGCTCGGGGCTGGAGGCGAATTTGCAGCAGCTGCAACGCGATGCTGGACAATCCATGTGCCAACTGCTCACACACAATGCCCAACAAGATCTATTTGCCATTGTTTTGTGCAGCAGCAACAATCTTCCCGAGGAATGCATTAAGGATGTTAATTGTTTTGTGGAACTTATGCAGAGCAGTGGACAGCATTCGACGGGGATTAATCTCATGAAGCATTGCGTGCGTCAGCGCATGCCTGTTCTTGCTGTCCTGGCAGCAACATTAAGCGATACGAATCGAGATTGGTGCTGGATTCTGTGGTTAGCCGTTGCCAGTGGCCAGTGGACGCAGTTGCTCCAGCAGGCAATCAAATGCAACGAACAAACCGAGCTTGTTTGGTCCATCATACGTGGAGCTGTCAGCGCTGGACATCTGAACCCGCTGCTCCACAGCTTTTGCATCTTTCAGCCCGTGAGTAAAAATCTATAAAAAATTCAAAATAGATTAATTAAGGTTTTTTTCCTTGATAGGACTGCAAGTTTGTGCACCTGTGTCGTTTCCTTCAGTTGACGGCCAAGCGGCAAGACTTTAGCGATGCCACAATTGTGGAGCTGCGTCAATTCTTCTGCAGTTGGAGCCAGGATGCAGTGCAGCTGCCACTGTGCGAACCACTGGAACATAAGCAGCTGATGCAACGCTGCATCGGTTTGCTCCTCATGCAATTGCAATCTAATTTTGATTGTGTGATGCAACAGCAAAAGTTTCTCGACTGCATTTGTCGCTCGGATGTGGGTGATATATGTGATCTGTTGGACTTTTGTTTGCTGCACAGAATCTTTGGTGTGGCAGCGCCTTGGTTGCGTCAATTGGGCATCGATTACGAGCAGCTGGTAAAGCGAGATAGTGCGGAATACAAGCGCCTGGTGGATGCACTCACCGAGGCCAAGGCGTATGAGGAGGCACTGCAGCTGGCGGCATTGTTGCAACTTCCATTGGCGGATATCGTATATGCCAAGTGGCTGGCGGAGCTGGACACTGGACAATTGCGTCTGCATGAGGAATACGAGCAGGAGATTGAACAGCATGCTCTACCACCGGCCATATTGGTTAACTTTTTGCTGCATGCGGGTGCTCAACAGCCGGAGCATCAGCTGCGACGTCGCTATGAGCTGCTCCAGAGCGCTTTGGGTGTCATCAAGCAGCATCATTTGTTTCCCAATGAATGTTTTGATCGCGATCAGATTGAGTACGATATGGTTTTGTGCTATTTGCAGCTGGAGCCGGAGCAATCTCCGCCCGTAACTATCTATCATTCCGAATACTTTGAGCAGATCATGCAGCAGGAACGCTGTGTGCTCTACAAATCGTTCTCCGAGCTCAAGGAGCTAGCTGGCATTGATGATCTGAGCATTGCAAGCAAATCTCAGCTGACGCCCGAGATGGAACAGCGTCTGCAGGAGCTGCTTAATCGGTTGCTGGATGAGGGTGACATTGTGGAGGCACTGCGTCTGCAGGAACTCTTTGAATTTCGTCCAAACGACCTGCGCTTCATTGTGTTCGCCATGGCTTTGGCCGAGGGCATGACCAGCATTGTGAATCTGGCCACCAAGGAACGCCAGTTGCTCAGTGATATTGAGAAAAGCGCATTCCCCAAGTTCAATCGATTGACACTGAATCAGAGTCCCATGGCCAGATGTAGCAGCGATTTATCTGGCAGTTGCTCGACGCTGGAATTCGAGGAGATTCCGTCGAAGGAGAAACAACAAACGTTGGACACGCTGCTGGGCATTGGCTCCAAGCTCAAGCATGGTGTGGAGTTGGGGAGACGCATTGTTTTATCGTATCGGGCTGCCATGTTTTTGGACAAGGAATATTTGGATGTGCTGCGCACCAAGGATGTTAGTGTGCTGCTCAAGAGCGCCGCTGAAGAGGATTGTCTGCAGCGTCTATTGGTTGTCAGCGATATACACATCTCCACCCGACTGACGCCCAAGGAGGTAAACTTAAATCCCTTTACAATTAAGAATTATTAGTTGACAAATTTCGTTTTTTTGTAGATTGCTGAATCGGTTGCCTTGGAGTTGACCACATGCATTGTTCGTCCACGTTTCTATATATTCCATGTCAGTCAACAGCCTAGAAATGCGCCGCGTAACGCTGATCTTTGGGGTCACAATATTGATAAGGATTTTCATTTGTTTCTGGAACTAACACCGAATACCACGCTACTGGGAAATTGTCTATTGGAATATTGTGATGCACTAAAGGCCTATCGTCGGTATCAGGATAACAAACCCTACGAGCAGAGTGATGCCTTTGAGCGTCTTTCAGGCATTATCATGCAATATGGATTGCCCAGCAATGTGAACAACAGCAGCAGCAGCAATGTGCCTAGTTCGCCGGGCAAGCCACAAGTTTTATCCCACAAAAAGCAAAATCAAATCTATGTGGAGTTGTTGATTAAGGCACATTTGTGTTTTGTGCACGAGTGCTCCATGGAGGGCATTGCCAGTGTGTTGGAACGCTCCAAAGTGCTCAACGGACAGCTGACAAAGGCCAAATCCTGGTCATTGATTGTGCGTCTGCTCATTGGCATTGCACGTTATCGTGAGATGTTTTACTGCTTTGATGCACTCATTGAGAACGAACAGTTTGAATCTCTGTTGGGACAGTTCGATGAGGTTGAGAAGAGTGGCTTGCGTCAAGCCATCTTGGGTTATTTGCGAGAATATAATCCCAAAAATGGCAAGGAACTTTTGCGTCTAGCCGCACATCATTTTCTCATGTACAAAGAGCTGGCCGAGATGTGGTCTCAGGAGGCGCAGGAAATCTTGGACAAGGTACGCTCCAATGCATCCATTGAGCCGGGCAAGCTTAAGTGCAGTCCGGAGCTGCAAGCGCAGCTGCAGCAAGCTCTGGAAAATTATACACATGCCACCGAAAATTATTTGCTGGACAACAAACTAATTCTGGCTCAGCTGAGTGTGGCACGTGCCGAACTAATGGCCATGCAATTGGATCTGTGCAACAAGGCGTTAGAAAAACGTGGAGGAGGAGGAGGTAGCGCTTCCAACAGCAGTCACTCATCATCGCTCTGCGTTAGTGTGATTGGCGTTCAAACACGGGAACAGTTTAGGGAGCTGGTCAATACACAATTAAGGTGAGTTTGTGCGAAACTTTAAAACAAAAATTAATAAATTCTGATTTCATTCAGCGTGCCACAATCTTTGATACTGAGTCGCGCCTATGGTTACGATGTCAACTGGAGTGACGCTTTATTAACCCAGTTTGTGGTGCTGCAGAGGCGCAACTATTTGCAAGAGTACCGTTGCCATCAGCGCATCAATGACAATGTCATCGAGCAGGTTGTTAAGGGGTAAGAATTGAAATGAAATATGCACTCACCTGCTTAATAAACACATCTTGTCTCATTGTAGCTATTTGCTGCACACTCAAAACAATCCAACGAGTGCCAAACAGGAGGAATCTCTAGCGCAATTGGTGGAGCTTATTCGATCCGTCACACTAAAATATAAATTGGCTTCCATTTTGGGGCTGAAAACAATTGTTATGTCGCTGATCAACGGTTCGACGGTGCACTATTTACGCGATACGAATTTCGGCCGCAATGAGCTGCATAACGCGACAAATATGTGACACAGAAAATGTGATTTATACACTTTATTATACATTTATGTACTGATTTCAATACCAAATACATTATTCAATGGAAAAATTCTTAAAAGGGCGCGCACTTCAACTGTAAATCTCTGCAGGGTTGTCTTCTTTCAAGAGGTGTGTGCCGATACTATTGTGTTGTACACAACTATCGATGGACTCGCAGCAATATCGATAGCGCGCTGGAAATTATCAAACTTGCGAGGCAATACGTACTTGCAATTAGTTTCTGACACAAGTAAATAACGTGCGTAAGGTTTTTTTCCTAAAAGACTTAAATTACTTAACTTGTTTGAACATAGTGTGTTTGTATTTACAATTTCTAGACGACTTATTAGTTTATTTTCCTTTATATAGCACACACAATGGCACAAAGCAAACTGAATGATCTTGCTGGCAAGCTGGGCAAAGGTGGCCCCCCTGGTCTGGGCATTGGACTGAAGCTCTTGGCAGCTGTTGGTGCTGCTGCGTATGGTGTCAGTCAATCCTTGTATACCGGTAAGTTGTGTACAATGCCACATTTAACATATGAGTATTGAAATATTAAAGAAAACACGAACATTATTGCGGCATATGCACCTAACCTCAAAGATGCACTGGTATGTGTGCCTGTGTGTGTCGGTGCTAGCGGCATTTGTTGGATTTCATAACTCACTGGGATGCTTGCACAATGCGTGAAATTACTTTAATTAGTAAATGGATGCAGAGTCCAATGAAAAACGACTGCAGTGCAGACTATAACTTACATCTGCCTTTACAATACTTGCGTTTTATGGTTGCATAACAAACTTTTGATGTTTTATCTCGCTCTATCCCTTTGCAGTTGAGGGCGGTCATCGCGCCATCATCTTCAGTCGGTTTGGTGGCATACAGAGTGATATTTATGCTGAAGGTCTGCATGTGCGCATTCCATGGATCCAATATCCAATTATCTACGATATCCGCTCGCGCCCCCGCAAGATTTCATCACCCACCGGCTCAAAGGATTTGCAAATGATTAACATATCGTTGCGTGTGCTTTCGCGTCCGGATTCACTAAATTTGCCGTTCCTGCACAAGCAACTGGGTGTTGATTACGATGAGAAGGTGCTGCCCTCCATCTGCAATGAGGTGCTGAAGAGTGTCATTGCCAAGTTTAATGCTTCCCAGCTGATTACACAGCGTCAACAGGTGCGTTTCAACTAAATTACAAAATTGTAAACGTTTTTTCTAAAACATTAAACTCACCTGCAGGTCTCTCTGCTGATACGCAAGGAGCTGGTGGAGCGTGCGCGTGACTTTAACATCATTTTGGATGACGTTTCGTTGACGGAGTTGAGCTTCGGTAAGGAATATACGGCCGCCATTGAGGCCAAGCAGGTGGCACAGCAGGAGGCGCAGCGCGCTGTCTTCTTTGTCGAACGCGCCAAGCAGGAGAAACAACAGAAGATTGTCCAAGCTGAGGGTGAAGCCGAGGCAGCAAAAATGATATCCTTTTTACAAAACAAACCCTTAACACAAATATTACTAACCCCATTTTTATAGGCAATCATTGTTTCTCGCACTTGGTTTGCACCTTAACTGTTATGTTTACTTAGGTTTGGCCGTCAAGCAGAATCCAGCCTACCTGAAGTTGCGCAAACTGCGTGCCGCTCAAAGCATTGCCCGCACGGTAAGTGTGGTTACTAAGATCACTTTTGTTTCAGTCGAAAAATTGTTAAATAATTACCAAATTATTTATTATCCGAACAGATTGCCAGCTCACAGAACAAGGTTTACCTGTCTGCCGACAGTTTGATGTTGAACATTCAGGACTCAAGCTTCGATGACATGACTGAGAAGGTTTACAAAAGTAAATAACTCGTTCCGTCATTGAGATTACATTTAAGTTGAGAAAAAAACAAAAGATAATACAGCAAACAAATTTGTTATTGGTTTCGAGCATTGGCCAAAACAACATGTAGACATATATAGACCGTGTAATTTTGAGATAACATTTTCTTTAATCGTTTCAATCTATTATCTCTTCTATACCAATTTTTTTTTTCTCTTTGCCAACATAATATCAAATCCAATTCGTTCTGTTTAACGTTTCTTTTTTAATCCTAAACGCGCAACGCAGTGCCAGACGATTTGGTTTGGATTAAGTAAGCGGGCTAATTCCTAAAACTTTGTTGATTTATTAATTCGATGCACAGCAATTTGCATACATATAAGCTAGTGCCTAAGATACCGTTTAGTTTTGTAAATTCTTAGCGCGTCGTCCACACTTCTTCATCACGTTGTGTACAACGGCGCCGTCATCTCGCAGTGCATCCAGTTTGCCCTGCATGGAACAGCTTCATCTCATATCGTTTCAGCATCGCAGGCTTGCAGCATTCGCAAGTGATGAGCGCTTACAGCTGTTGTTGGAAAAGTGTTGACGACGACGCGGTTAAATTGCCGCAGCATTTAGCGTTTTGTCCCATTCAAAAATCACGAATACTGTTAATAAATGCGCATTGAGAAAACAAAACAAACAAAACACTTGTCAATACTCGAACAAAAATAGCTCTAACCAGGTGACAACAACTCGTTCCGCAAACCATAAACCTAAACAAACACCCATCGTTTTTCAGTTGGTACGGGCCTGCCCAAGAATTGGCTAGATGCACGCAAATTGACGTCCGACGTTGACACCAGTGTTGGCGATGTGGCACGCAGCACAGCGGATCGTATACGCAAGTAATAGCAGTTGGATTTGGAAGCAGCATGCAAACACTTCATCATCCTCCCACGCAAAACTACAATCAAATCTATCCAGTACAAAAAACAGCACTTATTTTATATGAGGACCATAAAAATCAAAAAATAACTGACAATGGCAAGAAAACGTTGATGGCTAATTTCTTCAAATACGAAACATTTACTTATATTATAATAATTGAATGTATAAAATACATAAGAATAGTACATAAGATGGGTGTATATATTATATATATATGTATGTATATATAGTATAATTTATAATATGTATAGAAGATTCATGTAAAATTGTAGGCAGATTAGGTTAGGTTCTTTGTTGTAGCTGTCACTTCATATCATCATTCTTTCGTTCATCAATGGGAAATGGGTTTTTAAAGTAGAGTTTCGTGCGAGATCTTGACTAGAAATTATGTGTGTGTGTGCGTGTCTTTTGTATTGTTATGTTTATGCAAGGGAATTTTCAAAAGGAAGGAATTTTTTCGGGAACTTTGGGAGTTGTTTAAGTAAAGCTAGTAAAAGTTTTTTGTTGGTTGGATTATTTAACTTTCCTTTTCATCGATATCTAGATAATCCTTAACATAAACATAACAATACCGTTATGCGCATTTAAAGTTGTTGCTATAAACTTTTTATGGCAACCACTTTAAATACAACTTGGATGTGTTTTTTTGTATGTTTTGGTCTACTTCTTGAGCAAAGAGGCCTGTCTTTTAGATTAGGTGCTGCCATTATCCATCCATATATATCCAATACTCATATTCGTATATCTATATATCTATCCATAATAACGAACTCGAACAATCAATCAATTTTTCCTGCCATAGGCGCGTGGGGTTAGCTTTGTATGTATGTATGTATATATATATTAGTTGTATTTTATGGTTGTCGAGCACTCGACATAGACCAGGATCAGGCAGTCGATGGAGCTTTGCTGCTGCTGTTGCTGCCACCCTCACTGCCGCTGCTGCTGCTGCTGGCATTGCTATTGGCGCGACGCGTCTCTGCCAGAACCGGTGTCTCGCGTCGATGCCGGCGCAATGTGGAGCTGGCCGATGGCGCCGATGAGCTCAATGCTATGTTGGCCGTAAAGGCAGCTGCCTCGGCTCGACTGGGCACGGTCAGGGTGCCATTATTGGTGGTGTTGCTCGTGGCACTGGCGCTGCTTCCGCTTCCACTTCCGCTGCTGCTGTTGGTATTGATACTGATGCTGCTAGCGCCGTTCGCTGTGGCAGCGGCGAAGGATTCGCTGATGCTGCCCAACGGGGGTCATAAGTTCGTCGTCTGGACCAGTCCACGCTCCAAATGGAAGCACTCCAGCATGGCAGCGCCAACAGAGCTGCGTCGTGCCACCATTGCATTAACCACATTCCATTTGTTAACACGCGGATCATAACGTTCCACGGAGTTCAGCGAGGAGCTGCCATCATTGCCGCCCAAGGCGAACAGCACGCCCTCCACATCCACGACCTCATGGGTGGATCTGTGAAGGAGAGACATTAGAAGCTTTCCAGCTAAGAAAATCTCGCACTTTCTTACCTTCTCGAATGCATTGCCGCTAATCGGTTCCCAGCAGTTGCGACGCAAATTAAAGCGTTCGCCGCTGGACATGCACATGGTGCCATCGTTGCCGCCAATGCAATACAGATGGCCATCGGTGGAGGCGACACCACAGCTGCTGCGACGCGCTGTCATGCTGGGCACGGGCTGCCAGCGTCCGACACGCGGATCAAAGCGTTCCACACTCGACTGATAGTTGGTGGAATCGAAGCCACCCAAGCTATAGATTTGATTCTCCAAAACGGCCAGACGGCAATAGCGACGTCGCGTGCTCATCGCTGGACAGGAACTCCAGATGCCCGTGAGCGGATCATAGCGTTCCATGCTGCTCAGACAGGAGGCGCCATCGTAGCCACCACAGACAAAGATCAGGCCATCATAGGCACAGATGCCGAGACAGCTGCGCTTGGTGCCCATCGGTGTGATGTTGCTCCACTTGTTGGTCAAGGGATTATAGCATTCGGCCGTGGCCAGATCACTGACACCATCATAGCCACCCACCACATAGAGCTGCTTGTGCAGCGATGTGACACCAGAGCGTGAGCGACGCCAGAGCATTGGTGCCACGGGTGACCAGCTGTTGCAACGTGGATTGTATACCTCACATTCGTTGTGAATGGCAAAGAGACTGCCACCGCCGACGGCAAAGATGTAGGGCTTCATGCCCTCTGGCCGGCGTTCCTGGGTGCGCTGACTGCCCATCAGGCTGCGCTGCTCCGGCAACAGATGATACTTCATGGCCTCCAGCAGCAGCTCCTTGCACTCGGAGTCATCGCGCATCAGTGTCTCCGACTCGACGCAGCTCATCAGGAAGTCACGATTGACCAGCGGCAGGCGCACATGTGACATCAGTTCGGCAATGTGGAGGCGACGCTGACTCAGATCATGCTTCACCCAGCTAATGACGCCCAAAAATACTTTCTCCTCGGAGCTGATGTTCAACTGTGTATTGGATATTAGCTCCTTGACCTCTTCGAAGGGCAGTAGCAGGAACTCCTCGGTGCCCACAACTTGCTGAAAGTTTTGTAACGCATACTTGTGGGATCGGGTGTGGAGTTCCTTGCAGGAATGGGCATCCGCAAAGCTCCGGATGCCCAGACAGTTCGATGGATGCAGTTGACGCAACAAAAACTTACAGCATGCATCCCGCACCGAGTGCATCTGCAGTAATCCCGATGCCGGCAACAGCACTTGGACATTCTGCTCCGTTATGGTTATCTCACCCGTATAGGTATAATCAATAAGTTGACGCAGCGCCGAGCTATCCACATCATGAAGTCGCACTAAGCCCTGAGTGCGCTCCAGCATATCATCTGCAAGGAGGGAAGAAATGTGTTAGGTTCTCTCTTTAATACTCTTTGGTTGTGGTTGTCCCTTACCATTAAACATGGCATAGAAATAGGGCGAAACGGAGGCCAGCACCACACGATGTGCATTAATGGTGTCCCCACCCACTTCCAGGCGCACATCACACAGCTGCAACAAAAAATGGGGAAGGAAACAAATACATCATCATCATCATTGACACATGAAGCAGCCGACACGAGACGTTGCAAAGTGTCGCTTTACACAAATCCGATTAACAACGTCCTGGCTGGCTACGTGCTCAATTTCACAGTCTAACCCTATACCATATATGAACTGAAGGTACAGTGGTTGAAAGAGCTTGAAAAAGCTGTTAAAAATTCGATTATCGCAACTTTAATCTTTTCTGATTAATCATTTATTTTATTTTATTTATTTATCGAAAACTTCAGGAAAACTTACTTTTTCTTGGGAAACTTAAGAACCGTAATCGAAAACTTTTATTCGGTTCTTTACAAATACCTTGTCAAAAAATTTTTTCTACCTGAGTTTCATTAAGGATTCATGGGGTTTTAAGCCACTGTTCTTCCCATTGAATCCTTACAAGTGATCCAGACATTGTTCAAGTTTCACCATAAATAACATAAACTACCCAAAGCTAAGCTCTTGTCAAGTCAGCGCACCCGATTAATATCTATTTTTAATAGCACAAAATTTACATTACTTTTTTTTTGCCGCACACGTCATGCATGTGGCAGGGGCGGAGTCGCCCGCTGAGCAAATTTTGCCTTTTTAGTGCTAAATGACAATTTGCTCTATTGGCTCACCCAGCTGCCCTCTGGGCGGACGGGCAATTAATTTTTGCCCAAAAAAACACGACTTAATGGGAAATGAAATTATGTATACGCCATGCGAGACAACTGACCCAGAGGTCTAACGAATCTCAAGCTTAAATTATTTGTATATTAATTATGCTAAATACTAATATAACAGTTAATTGAGTAGAACTGAGAAATTAGATGGCCTTGAAATGATTTAATTAAAAGTTTTGTAAGTTGTAAACAAACTTTTTAAAGCATTTAACTCTGAAGTTTTTCATACTTGTGCATTATTGCGCATTTGATTGATGGCCGCAAAGGAGGCGATACAATGTCCTGGATTTTGATGATGTGCCTGTGGCAGCACCTCCTCATTGGGACCCGGTGGGCTCAGATCGCTGGGCGTTTGTGTTGAATTGTTGCTGGTGGTGGTAACATCCTCATTGTTGCCACTCGCCTCGGCAGTGCTGCAAGAGATAAACATGAAAATTTTTAAATCAAATTGCAGAGATAATCCCAAATAATGATGATGGTTATGGGGGCGACAACATGACGCCATGCCCAGACATTTTTGCCACAAGAGGGTTGTTTTCTGTTCAGAGTCTCCCCTTTTTCTTTTGGGGGTTGCTGTTGCCGGCATTAAAACATGAATGAATAAATGAATGGAAGTTGCTTTTTCTGCTTTTTACTCACTGATTCGATTTGACGGGTAGAAACATTGCGTTGCGGTTTGAGGCTTCAAGTTTATCGGTATGTTCGCAGACTTAAAACATGTCCTCACTGATGTTGTTGCTGACAGATTTGGTCCTTGGTCCTTGGGGATTTGTTAAGGGGCCTTTGCTGCGCCCCTATACAAAATAATTCAGTCTTTTCTTTGGCAGTTGCAGCTGTAATGAAGCCTGAGAGTGTAACGAAAAAAAAACCAAAATCAATAAACTTGTAATTGTTTTGCTGGCACCCCTAAAAAAAAATGAACATCATCAACCCAAATTTAGGTCAACACGCAGTTTTTGTTGGCTGGGTTTTAGGGTGGCCCAGACGACAACGTCGACTGTCATGAGATCATACATAGCTCCCAGAACATTGTGTTTTTTGTTTTTTTGGTCATGTCAAAGTGAATAGCTAGCATCTAAAGAGACCGCAAAGTAGGTTAAGTGCCGACAATCCCGCTGCCCCCGCCTCTCCTCACCCTCTCTCTTTCTTTTCGAATGTATTGTGCTTATTGTTTGGGTAAGCACCATGCTTCTGAATGAGCTGCACCCAGGCGTATTTGGGTTAGACACGCTTTGATGTATGCGAGGCATGTGAAGGCTCCTTGTGCTCCTCGTGCTGCACAGGATGCGGACGTATTTAGTATATATACCGTTCAAATGGCCCATTGCATGCAATTTGCGCATTTGCCAGGCCAGCGCGTTAATGTTGGTCAGTAAACAAGCTACCTATTTATATGGCATTGCATTGAAGGTCGAAAGGGAGTACATAAAAAGTGAGCTTATGCGTGGGAGTATAAGCCAATAAAATGGCTAAAACAAAAACGTGTACATAAAATGTTAGAACGTTGTTTGTTGTAGATGAGCTTGAAGATTGGGAAAACATTTCTGCATAGAGAAATATTTAACTTTTTTTTGAAAAAATTTGTTAATATCTGTAGAAAACGTTTTTAATGATTATAAAGTAAACAAAAAGTTAAAGTAAGCCCTTAACTCTCAGTTATTGATAAAAGGATCTTAATTTCATTTAAAGTTTGATTTTTCCTATGTTTTTGGATGTAGTTAATATCTTTAGAAAAGTTTATTAGCGATTTTCAAAAAATTAACATTATTGCAGACTTTATAAATAACTCAGTAGTTTGCTAGTTCTGAATGAAATCAAAAACCAATAAGTTTTAAGATATTTTCTTTGAAACTTAAGTCCGTGTTAAACTTAACTTAAAGCTAAGCGAAGGTGCATCATACTCATTACAAATATAATCAATAATGACAAAGGTATGTAGGGAATTGTTTCCAGGAATATTTCCTACAATGCACTCAAAATAAACGATTCTTAAATCAATATTTATGCTCAGAGCTTAACAAAACGTTAAATATTTATAGTAAAAGAATCAACAATAATGTATGTAAGCAAACAAAGCAGTATTTTCACGTAAAAAAAATCTCGGAATTTTTTCTGAATAAAAATCTAGTTTTATATTAAAAAAAAATCAAACCCTCAACAAAATAATTATTTCATGAATACAATATACAAATTCCTTTCTGTGTATACCTGTATAATATGTCAGATAATTAAATGCGAAAACTAGTTCTAATTCCAGGAAGCTCTAATTGCTGGAAGCTCCAATTTCTGAGTGCGTCTTCTGTATATAATCAAATAATTATAGGTATATAAAAATATATGTATATGTAGGTACAAACCCACAAAGTAAAAGAATTTCTTCAATGCAAATAAAATAAACATCAATTTAAGAATAAAATGAGATTAAAATCACACTTAATATTCATTATCCCGAGGATTTATATATATTTATAGGCAAATATTCTAGCTTCTTCTTACACTTGTTATTTTTATTCTTGTGTTTGTTTTCTTTTTTTCTTCCTGGTCAAGTGACAATGGTGATGAATGTTTATTAATGCCTGGCCATGCAAAATAAACAACTGCATTCGGCAGATTGTGCAAACAAACGAAAAATAAAGATAAGCATTGCCTTTTATTTATATTTTCCCATTCGCAATCAGTATGCATATACAAAGCATAAATATCTTTCAATAACACGCTTGGAAAGTTCTGGGGTCAACAAAACGTGGCCAGACGATGTGTGAAATCAACGTCACGATTTATTTTAACGCTGCATTAACAAAACGACAAAAAACAAAACACAAACATAAACACTGTGATAAGTACAACAAAGCAACACAAACACAGAGCGAAAAAATTTCACTTTGCAAACAATTACAAATTAACGACAATTTTTTTGGATTTTGAGCTCTTTTTTTTGTGCCCAACTACAACTACAACAGACCCATACCCATGCCCAGGCCCAGAGCCAGGCGAAATGTCATGCTTGAGGGCACAATTGTGCTGTCAGGTCAATGGCCGTTTAATACATCTGTGGACCCATAAGGCACCCTAGCAAAAAGAAGCCCCATTAGGTGCTTATTACTGCAACAAGCCACCCCCAAATAAAAAACTGCAAATGTATGCAAATGCAAACGGACTTGACACACAACAACAACAAGCCGTGGGATTGTCACAGTTACCAAATGGCATAAACTTTCTGGCTCTGTGTGGGTCAGTATTTTGTGTTTGAAACAAAAGTTTGCGTGCCACTTGGCGTATGAGCAATGTGCGTGTAATCAAATCTGCACACCAGGGTCATTTGTTGGGCGGCTCTCGTTTACCGTTACGCTGCATGCGGTTTATCTCACATTGACAGCCAAGTTTGGACGAACTAACTGCTTTGCGGTTGTAGAATTTCAGCACATAGCAAAAAAAAAAATTAAATAAAATTTGATTCGTTTTGCGAAGAGAAATTTTAAAAAGAAAAAATTAGTTATTAAATGAAGAAAAGCATACAAAATGTTTAAAGAAACTCTGCTTAATGGATTTATAATTTTTGATTAATGAATTATTGTTTAAAAACAACTTTGTTTGCAGTGGCAAAAGTTTATTCAAGTATAAAATTTAAGCTTGGCATAATTTCACTCTTGCCTATGAGCTATAAAATAATCGTTATTTTTCTCAGTGTGCCCATAAACTGAGTTTAATAAACTTGAAAGTATATTGTCGCACACAAAATAAGCTTAGCAGGAGAGAGAGAAAGAAAGAAGGAGAGAGAGAAAGCATTATAAACACGTCAACCCAAAAGGAAACAGGAAGTGAGTGTGAGGTGAATTTTTGGGGGGTGGTGTTTGCACTTGACAAAAAAACCATATAAATAACCTTAACATGCGGTCAAATTTTGCTCATCCAACTTCCCATTGGCAACAACAAACAAGTGCTAAAAATATATTAAGCCAGAATAAACGAAAAAAAAACCAAAATAAAAGTTCAGCTGAAGCTGATGTTTAGCTTTTATGTAAGTGTGTTTGTGTATGTGTGAAATTCAAATTAACAAGCAAATGAGCCAGAAACGAATGCGGCACACGTTAACAGACTTCAAGTTGGCTCCCTTAACCATTTGAGCCATTCAGTAATATTTCTAAGCGTCTGGCGACACAAAATTGTGCAAACAATGAACCGGTTGTAGTTGTATATAGAATATATGTATGTATGCGAATATATATATATTTCATCGTTGTTTCGGCTCCACGTGACGGCACGAAATAATGAGAAGCAGCCACAACATAAATTGCAGCCAACTTTTGCCAAGTGAAACTGATTCTTGCACGCTTCATTGATGATTAATCAAAGCGCGCGAATGTGCAATTGTCTTCGAAAAAAAACGAACAAGGTCAACAAGTTTGTTATTATGCTATGCAACTATTCCCTTGCGGCATTGTGGCGGAAATGAGCTGGCAACTTGTCTTCAATTACGGCTAAAATCAATGATTAAGACAAGCTAACATTTTGTATACATTAGCAAATGCTTTGCGTGCATTAAGAACATTTAAGCATTATGTCAGCCCGATTAGATTGAAGGTCACAACTGAAACTCATAACTAACATATGTTATTGGTTTAACAAACATTTGTTTGTTTCTTATGCTAAAGTTTTTCGCAGTAAGAAACGAATTTATTAGAAACAAAGTTTGTTTAAGCAACGCCTAGCACTAAAAATAAAACTACAATGCTAAAAACTTCACCATTTATTTAATGTTTAACTAAAAAACCCTTTTTAAAAATAGATGGAAATTCGAAAGTATCAATGTTTTAAGATCTTTTTAAGGTATTTAAATGAAGTTTTGAAACTGTTTAAAGTTTTGAAGATATCTACAAAAATATAATTTAAAAATAAAAAAATTTACTAAAAAGTGCTTTTCTTCTTACATAAATGAATTTTCTATACAAGCTTTAAAATTTTTATAAAAAAAATATTTTTTGATCTACATATTATAATTTTCGAAAAACATTATTTTAGCTTCTTGCAATTTTTATTATTTTTATTAAACCATTCTAGTACTTTTTATTATTAAATTCATATCTAATAGAGGAAAAATCTTACTTTTACTTGAAACTTATAATAATTTTTTTTAAATTGATTATTTTTTTTTTAATCAAATAAAAACTTTATAATATTTAGGTCAACATTTTTCGTTCCCATTACATTCAAATTTCTCTTTACTTTAACTTCGATCATTTTCATTACCGCTTTACCCAAACAACGAATAAATAAACGTTTAGCACATTCTTTATTGAACGGCTGGCGGCACTCTTGAAGCGTCCCCAAAACGGACTCAAGTGCCAATGCGTGTTGGCCGAAAAAAAAAGAGACACAGTCAAGAGCAGCACCAAATATGGTGAAGAGTATATATTGTAGGTAGTAATCATGTGCACAGATGTGTGCCAGGTAAACCAAGTAAATAACAACAGCAACAACAGCGCGTCAAGTATACGCAACGTATGTCGTAATTAGTGTAACTGCTGTTTGTTCTGGAACACTGTTTGGGTTGCCAATGGTCAATATGACAAACCTTCACTCCACCCCACAACTGCGACGCAGCGAAAGTGAGCTGAGACTGGGTCGCAATATTTGCCTGCCTGCTGTTATCGCTGCTCTTGTTGTTGCTGGCTAAGTGCCGGCGTTTTTATTTTCGTTGCGGGTCGTCAACCTGCGGCTGTAGCGCGGGAAAATGTATAAAACAGCCGTTTTGTGTTTTTGTTGCGTCTGCGCATGACTCGAGAGGGGCTTTTCCACATTTCCCTCATTTTTCGTTTTTTTTTGGTCAGTGCAGCGGCATGTGTCGCATGCCCAGAAACTCCTCTCTCTCTATCCCTAAAAGAAATTTTCACTCAACTCCCAACATTTAACACTTACTGCCGCACCTTATTTTTTGTTTTTGTAGAATTTGTTTGAGTTTCAGTTTGGTTTACTTTGCTCTTTGTTTTATTTAACGGCACTTGTGCAAGTCTGTTCTTTATCCTTGTTAATATTGCAACACTCCGAAATTTCAACGGTTCTTAAGCCAATTATTTCTGTTGCTGCCAGGCGTCGCGTGAACAACTCTGTATATCGACGACTTTTGACAACTGCTCCGCGTTCGAGAACTTAACGGCACGAAAGCTCAGACGCGACTGAGCGCGACGTTCGCATTGACATCGGCAAAAGACATCGAGACTCTGTTAAAGCTGTGTGGCCCAGTGTGGGTGATGCCAGTGGCGTAGAGTCAACAAAGCATTTTCTATGCGAGGGTGAACTAATGAGTCAAGTAAGAGCTGGGTATAATCCATGTTGTTGCTTATAACTTTTTGCCAACGGTTTATTGAAAAAAATAGAGTATAAGAAAATATGTTAAAAATATTTTGGAGTAAATTTTGAACCATATTCCTTTTTAATATTTTTTTTGTGTAATGATTTTAAAACTTTATAAAATTCAAGCTCTATTTTACTAGCTAAAATATTATTAAAAACAATATAAAAGACTTGAAGAATCTGCTTACTCTTCTCATAGCAATAAAAATGTTATATAGTAATAAAGCGAATTAAAAGCTAGTCGGTTAAATTTGATCATTAATTAAGTTAGAACGTTGTCTTAAAAACTAATAAAATAATTAATAGCATACCTGTCAATAGTAGCTTACTGTAACTAACTGTGAAACACATTCGACTTGGGCTTAAACTTCTTGTGATACTTTTTTTAGAATAAACTTTAGCAGCTCTAACGAACGTACTGTACTGTTAAGGAACAGCAGTGCTAACTGCCATTCTGTTATACTCAAAATGGCACAATGTGACGGTTACAGAACTTTCAAACTCAAAGCTTCCACAGCTTTAAGTATATTTAAACCTTAACCGTTTTTATTTCAGAGTGCACTTTGCGTAAGAGAGTTATTTAAGTTAATTTTAATCTTTGAAAACTCTTTAAATTATTATTATTTAATAATAAGGCTTTCGTGTATTGTTTAGCATTTGATAAATGATGACCTAAATGTGCACAAAATGTTTAACAGCTTTGATTTTTTAAAGGTAAGTGAAGTTTACTTCATTAAAAGTCAAGGAAGAAGTAATTAACTTGCATTTTTCGCCCATTATATAAAAATTTAACTCATAAAAAGCTTTTAAGAAAGTCCTCGTGTGGCTTCGCTGTTGATTTGATTTCCCGTTCACATTTAAGCTTTTGTCGTTTTCTTGCTTCACATGAATTTATGGATTAAATGTTTTTCAAAAGAATTAACTAAACTCAAATGAAGCAAAGCTAAAAACACATTGAATACTTTCAGGCAAATGCCATAATTCTTGTAACTAGCAACTAAAGGAAAACTTTTCCGATTACTTAGAAATTTGAAAGCAATTACATGTATATATTAAAGAACAAAAAAAAAAGGTACGCTGCATAAATGTCACTTGATTGAAGAGAGTTTCAAGCGAAAGTGAAATTAAGCGAATAGAAGAAGAGAAGGTGGGGAAATTAGCAAAGTGTTTGAAAACTTTTAAATGGTTTTTTGCAAAAGTTGCTGCAACCTGTGTGTTGCCGTTTGTTGCTGCCATTTGTTGGCCATTAACTCGCCGGGCGCGTCACAAAGAAGCTGCCGCTGCCGCCACTGTCCACAAGTCTAATTAGATTGTTGCATGGTAGCGACCTTGTCTGCAGCTGATGTTGCTGTTGCTGTTGCAGATGCACTCAAAGGTGTGTGAAACATGGGCGACAACAAAGGCTATGGCCAACACAGCTCAAACAATGTTGGACAGCACAAACCGCTAGCCACTGTGTGACCCAATTATGTAAATTTTTGAGTTGAATTTATTCACTTTGACGTCACATTAGGGACAACCAGGTGCGAAACAGGTCATAAATATGACAAAAAAAAATCAGAAACTCTATAACTCAATTGAATCATGTGCATTACGCAATATGTAAAAGCTAGGATAATTGTGTGTGTTGCCGCACACGAATCCTTTTTAGTCCACCTGAGCCTTATTGCCGCTATACAAAGTGCAAATTGATCCAAAAGGGTACTTAACGCATCGTCCCAAACCCCCCAGCCCCCAGCAGCCAGCCCACTCAACAATTGGCCAATTGCCATCGTCATGCATAGCATATAAGCGAATATCAAGAAGCTCAAGTCGCGAGTTTCATATAACCAAACTAATGTGACGACTGCGACTGCTGCGCATGTCCCTATGTGCCTTGCCACTTGCCACTTGCCACTTGCCACATGCCACCTGAACCTAAACGTTCAAACGTCATCCAACATCGTCTTCGTGCGTCCACACAACAACAGGTGCTCGGCACGAACCACTCTGCTCTGACTATAAAAACGCACAACTTGTTCGCCATTGCCGTTAGTCGCATTTACAACGCTGTGCTATACGATCTTGTGCTCCAATACTTTCAACTTTCAACATGTTCTTAACAAGTCTTTAACCCCAAAGGCAAAACAATATAATCATTTAAAATGTCTAACTCTTAAGAGCTCAATTATAACTTTAAACTAAATCCAAACCTAACAACAGCAACAACACCAAAAGCCAACAAGGATAATGCCGATAGCGTGCTTAAGTTTAGCGCGATGCATATTGCTGTTGATTCTACTGATGTCAGGTAAGATATATTGACTTTTTGTTGAAAAATTTGTGTGTGGTTTGCTGACAAAATTAATAATATAAGATAATTTGAAATTATTAAATTATAACAATTTATAATATGAAATATAAAGCTTTTTCAAAGAGAAATAATCAAGTTTTGAGATATTGGAATTTTTTGTGTTTAAAAAAAGTAAAAGAAATATTTTTTTAATTAATGAAAATGAGTTTGACAGTGATAAATGTTGGTATTTGGAATTAATAAATGTTAATATCGAACACTTTTTTTTAACGTGTTTGCTTTTAAGAACTTCACTGCAAAAATCAAAAAATTTTAATATGTCAACTTTATTTTATAAAGTATTTAATATGAAAAATATATAAAAAATAATATAAAATAATATTTATTCTTGATCAGCATCAAAAGCCATGTCCGTTTTCCTGGTATTGTACATAGATCCCTAGGCTGAGTTGAGCTCGAAAGCTGGCTGTCTCAATGTAGATAACTCATTAGTTAACTCAAGTTATGAGTGGAAATATTTAAAATTGAGTTGCATGAATAGATTTTATAGGCTGAGACACCCTGTTGAGGACTTAAACAAGTTGTGAATTATAAGAAACCTAACGAGGTAAATTGAATGTCATGTATGTCAATGTATCAATGTAAGATCGAAAAAAAAAAAAATTAAAAAAAAAAAATTTATTTGAGCTGCATGCACTGTATTTATAGGCAGAGGACACCTTGTTGAGGGCTTAAACAAGTTGTGAATTATAAGAAGCCTAACGAGGTAAACTTTGTTCAAAAGTATGTAACCAAAACGCTAAAGATAAAACACGCACGCTATTTAAAACGCGTCATTCCATGAACCATCCCCATGGCTTCCCACCAGTATATATAATATCCGGCATTCATTTTTAGAGCAGGCTAGTTGGCGCGTTTTTAATCGCGCACAAAACGCGTTGCACTTGTCTGCTTTTTTCAGTGCTACAATTAATTTCCTTTAATTTCGCATGCCATTTTTAGTTCATTATAAACTAACGCACTTTCAATTTACAAGCGTCGACGGTATAACCCTTTTCGTTATATTTAAAGCCTAACAAAGAAATATTCGTAATGTGATTAAATTGTGTTTTATATAGCCCAACTGAGAGCGTCATCATGCGTGTGTAGTTGTGAGCTTCAAATTTATTGCACTGTGGGACAATTAATGGCAAAACTTGGTCAAATTTTAGCAAGAATAATTTATTTTTTCAGTTGAATCGCACGACTCTTAAGTTTCGGAGTTCCTTATATTCCACATAACTTTGATTTTAGTTAAAACGTGTGTTTCTGAAATCGAAAGTTTCAACTTAAGAATTCCGATATTTAGATTTACAACGTCATCGATATAAATAAAATCCTCCTTTATCTAATCAACGAATCTACTTTTAAACCACTTTCAAAGATATCAAAGCTCATCAATAACCCAAAAACAAGTGTTAAATTTATATTTGCTTTCAAGTTGTTTAATTTAAACAATATCTAGTCGAAGTCTTCAATATTTAAACTAGAAAACAGCAGAAAACATATATTTAAAAAGAATATTCACCCAAAAAAATATAAAAACCCATCGTAGAATCAAAGAATTATTACCGCCAGGGTCTAAAACTCAAATTCAATTGTTTCCCTGTACAACTTAGTTATTATAATGTCAGTTTTAGTAACATACGAAGTAAAAAACAAAGAAACTAAATGAAGCTTTAAGTCAGTCCAACAAACATTTCAAGGGCTCTCTGCGTATACGTATTGCTCATGTTAAGCATACATGAAATCGAAAAAAAATTAAGTTTCTTTATTTTGTATTTATTTAAATGCAGTATTAATCTAGAGCGTAAAATAATAGTTTTGATGTATTGCATATGAAAATCGAGCTTATTTTGAGGAAGATATGGGCAATTCTCTGATGTCGAATGCGACATTTGTACGCAATCAAACTGAAAAAAACATGTGCCTTGATTTTTTTTTATTTTTTTTAAATGCGAATTTTATAGCTCTTGGTTAGCACTATAATCTGTGTTAAGATCGATTTTGGGCATTTGTTCATTTTCAAGATAATCACAAAAATGTAAGGCATTCGCACCGACACAGACAGAAGTCACTTTTTCGAAAACTAGCTCAAGCACTGATTTCAGCGAAACGTGATGGAAAATTGAAATGCCATTAATTTTAAAATGTAATGTATTAATTTTTCTTAATAATGCATTTGATTTGACTTAAAAATATTAAGTAGTTTTTTTAAAATGAATTTGAATCACTGTCGCACGCTACATGTCGCACGCGACATTTTCTTCCATCATAATTTTTTATGTTGTTTTTGTTCTTTTAAGTAATTAGAAGTGCATAACATGTATTTAAATTATTTTTTATATATTCAATATTTCAATTTTGATGCTCATTGCACCAAAACCTTGGATGCACTGATGAAAAGTATTCTTTTCACTGTCGCACGCGACATTGGTAAAAACGAATAAGCAGATAAGGAATTCACCGTTATGAACATAAATAGAGATTTAGAAGAGCGATAATCAATGCATAATGACTCTCTTTAAAAAAATTAATCAAAACAAAACGTGCATTAGAAATGCTCAAAGCCGAACTTACGACTTGGTCTACTTTGCATTGAAATATTTCGAAATGTGTTATAAGTAAACGTAAAATTTGCTTATATTAGTGTAATTTATTGATTTCCTACACAAATATGCGAAAAAACATACTTTTATGAACTTTGATTTTTTTGGCTGCGGTTGACCTTTCTGGAGAATTGCCCATATGGCAACCGGAATTCCCAACATTTTTGTATCATACTTAAACCCTGCTTTCGTGCAGCTTTGGCTTATCGCTAGTATATAGCCTGCATATTTATACAAACCAAGCTGAAATTTCGTCATCTATTTACTTTTCATGGAATTGCAAAGATTAATTAAAATTTAAAAATAGTATACAAATGAGATCTATCTAAATTCATTGGAAACTGATTTTTTTTATAATTAAAAGATTAAATGTGTGTGCTCGGAAAAAAAAATTGACTTAAAAAAATACACTTATACATATTCATTTGTAATGGCTTTAGAGATTCCTCACCGGCATTCATTCCATCTGCCATCTAGATTCCACTATATCCATGTCAGATTTACAATTGACAAACGATATCAACAATTAAAACGGAAATTGAACAAACCAAAAATATTAATCCCCAGGGCACACTCACACTCACACAACAAACAATTAATGTTGGGTTTTTTTGTTATCTCACAGCGGCGTCCATGCGCCCCTCACCCTCACTAGATGGACGAATGGGGAATGCGTTGGCGAACTGGAATTGGCCAGTGAAAAGTTTTTCGGAAAACTTTGACAACGGAAGCCCTTTGCCAAAATTTGCGACAGGGGAAATGACGCCCGAATTTTCCGATGCGTTTGCAAAGGCGTTTAATTTCCCGCTGCTTCCGATGTCGTGGAACAAAAGGCGATGGCGCTTGTGGCACCAGCGATACGCCAAGTATCTAAAGGAGTTGCAGGTGCAACAGACGTCATGGTTGGATGAGCTGCAATCTCCGGCGATGACAAAACTAAAGCGTGCACCCAACCTATGGCCAACGCGTGAGGCAGCTTATTATCCATACGCCTACGCAGGAATCCGTAAACGTGAACGATCCGACTATAAGGGTCCATTGTTTAGGCCATCAATCAGTGCTGGTGGGTTATCTTAGCTACTCCATGAGCATTGGCTAGGGTTTTGATAAGTGCCACATTTGACCATCTTTCAGGAGCTATGACCAATCTGGGTGATTTCTTCAATCGACTAAGGGCGAATGTACAATTTGCCGAGCAGTCGCAGCAGCTGGGTGAGGCAGAGTCCGAGCTACTGGAGGGCATGCATCGTCATCCGCTGGAGAAGGAGGAGGGCAAACACTCATGGCAGCCGCCCGACGATCGTAAGAACGCAGCTAAGCTGCGTCCAGCTATACTTAGCTATCGGCCGTCGCAGAAGATACGTTCGCTGGTGTCCCGCAATCCCAACGGATATCGTGGCTCACAGTTCATAGATCCCAGCTACATGTGGTTGGGTCTGGGCAAATGACCATAAACTTGGCCATCCAAACAACTGGTCGCAACGTTTGATTGAGCTGCAAACTATTTTCCATTTTTGCCCCATATTTTCAAAACTTTTTATCTGTGTGTGTACATAAATTACAAAAAAAAAATATATTTATACCTTAAAGGCAAGCATTCAAAGATGCCCCAAGAAATGCCAAAAAAAAAAATCAATTATTCGGAGTTTACACTATTATCAGATTTTTTCAACATACATATAAGCAGCGTTCAAGTTGTTCTTATATTCTACACTTTCAATTATAAGACTTTGCAACATACATATTAGCAGCGTTCAAGTTGCTTCTAAACGTTGAAGTTGCTCTTATATTCTACATTCGGGTATGCAGGCGGTTGTTCAGATGTAGAACGAAGCTGACTGTTTGAAAGTTTAATTTGTTTATACAGCGCGTAGATGCCACAGAATACGTAGATTTCCAAAGCTTAAATACAAAAAACAAATATAAGGTAAATAAATAAATATCTATACACAATATTCGAAGACTGGCACTCACCTAATGTAAGAAGTCGATAAGTAAAGAAAATGAAGATCTGTTCATCAACATCCTTGTCATTTTCATTATCGGAGAACAACATTATATACCCAATCACACTAAGTATTGTTGTAATGACGGTCCTTATGACAGCATAAATCAGCCAAAGCGACACCATCGAGTGACGCTCCTAAGTGCGAGAGAGAAATATATATATACTTGTATATCCAAGCTTATGACGTTAGCAAACGTCTCTCACCTGTTTAGTGCCCGCAATGAGTAAGCCCGAAGCGATGAGATCGAGCACAACGAGAATCAAGCACACTAAAGTTGTAGCCCAGAGATACGTATGGGCTGCAATGATTGCATATTGTGATGCTGGAAAATACTCTTACTCTCTCACTCTCTTTCTCTTACCTGCTGCCATACTACCGAATATCGCAATTAAACCATATAACAACTGAACGATCCTTAGAGATGAGATCACAACTCCCAGCCAGCCAATGACAATGCCAGCTGTCTTTAGCTGCATGCAACAAAGTTTCTCCAACATTTTTAAAAGCTTCAAACAAGTGATCACGCAGCAAAAGTCGCGAATGTACTAAATGCGAATATCAAAGATTCTTTTGATAGCACATGTTTTGAATATATTTTTTGCACATATTGCATATTTTTATATGTGTATATATATGTATATATGTATGTGTGTGTGCGACTTATTTGACGCTGTAGATCAGCAGCTGACACTTCGTTTCACACAGGCACAAGCCGAAGCAAGTCAAGTAACAGCCGAACAACAGCCGAAGTTATTATTTGTTCAGTGTTAAGGCCCAACCAAACGATGATTCCGTGCTTGAAGCATCGCAACAAGACTGAACGAAATGCAAGTTTACGCATTGAGCGTCAACGTCTATACCCATACGTTGCTTAAGTGCTTTGTCTCTTCTTCTTCTTGTTTTTTTGAAAGACATATGACAGCAGCTGTGGTACATTGTTGCCATGTGTTCTATTTTTATTACATTTAAAATAAATGTTAACATTAAGAGTAATGTTATGTTAAAATTAATGATATCACAATTTTTATAGATCAAGTGTATTATATTTATGTGTTTATAAACAATAAAATGAAGCTTTAACAATATTTTCTATATTATAAAAAAACAGCGACAACTCTATAGCGCTTAGCATTGAAGCAAAGTTTCATTTCAGTGAAACTTTGCTACAGGCGGCGAAGCATTCGTTAAGAACAAAGAAGAAGAAAAACTGAACGAAAAGGTGCGTAAGCATCGTTTGGGCAGATACACGACGAAGCATATGTTGAAACTTTGCTTCCTGCGATGCTTCAAGCAAGTAATCAACGTTTGGTTGGGCCTTTAGACATTAAGAGTAAATAACTTTATTTTTTTGTTTCATTTATAATAATTTATTATATAATTTATTTTTGTATCAGTTTGCGTTCAATAATTATGAGCATAGAAATGCGCATTCTCCGGTTCGTTAAAAAATTAAAAAAAAATCAATTTTACGGAGTTTACACAATTATCCGATTTTTTCAACATTCAAGTTGTTCACGTTCAACATATGTATACATATTAGCAGCGTTGTAGTGGCTCTTATATTCTATACGTATGCTCTTATATTCTACACGTTGAAGTTGTTCTTATATTCTACATTCGGGTACGCGGGCTGTTGTGCAGTTGTAGAACGAATCTGACTGTTTGAAAGTTTAATTTGGTTATACAGCGCGTAGATGCCACAGAATACGTAGATTTCCAAAGCTTTAATTCCAAAAAACAAATAATAAGTAAGTATACGAATATTTATACACAATTTATACTCACCTAATGTAACGAGAGTCGAGAATATGAAGATCTTTTCGTGAGCATCATTACCATTTTCATTATCGGAGAACAATATTATATACCAAATCACACTAAATAGGTTGGTAATAATAATTCTTATGACGGCATTAATCAACCAAAGCAACACCATCGAGTGACGCTCCTAAGTGCGAGAGAGAAGTATATACAGATATATCCAAACTTAAGCATAAGCAAACGTCTCTCACCTGTTTAGTGCCCGCAATGAGTAAGCCCGAAGCGATGAGATCGAGCACAGCAAGAACAAAGAACATTAAAGATGTTGCCCAGAGAAACGTATGGGCTGCAATGATTGGAATTTGTGATGCTGGAATATGCTCAAACTCTCTCACTCTCTCTCTCTCTCTCTCTTACCTGCTGCCATACTACCGAATATCGCAATTAAACTATATAACAACTGAACGATCCTTAGAGATGAGATCACAACTCCCAGCCAGCCAATGACAATGCCAGCTGTCTTTAGCTGCATGCAACAAAGTTTCTCCAACATTTTTAAAAGCTTCTAACAAGTGATCACGCAGCAAAAGTCGCAAATGTACTAAATGCGAATATCAAGATTCTTTTGATAGCACATGTTTTAAATATATTTTTGCACATATGTATGTATGTGTGTGAGCGACTTTTTTAACGCTGTAGATAGCAAACAAACTGTTTGTGTGCGCGACTCATAGATACTCTTACACATTAAGAGAAAATCATTTTATTTTGTTTTTTCATTTATAATCATTTTTTATATAATTAATTTTTGTAGAGTATCAGTTTGCGTTTAATAATTATGAGCATAGAAATGCGCATTCTCCGGTTCGTTACACAATTATAAGACTTTTTAACGTAAGTACATATTAGCAGCGTTGTAGTTGCTCTTATATTCTATACGTATAAGTTTATCTTATATTCTACACGTTGAAGTTGTTCTTATATTCTACATTCGGGTACGCAGGCTGTTGTGCGGTTGTGGTATGTTTCTGACTGTTTGAAAGTTTAATTTGTTTATACAGCGCGTAGATGCCACAGAATACATAGATTTCCAAAGCTTTAATGCCCAAAAACAGATAATAGGTAAGTACATATATACACAATAATCGAAGACTGGCACTCACCTAATACAACGAGAGTCGAGAATATGAAGATTTGTCTTTTTGCATCTTTGACATTTTCGTTATCGGAGAACAATATTTTATACCATATCACACTAAATATGTTGGTAATGACGATCCTTATGACAGCATTGATCAACCAAAGCAACACCATCAAGTGACACTCAAGTGCGAGAGAGAAGTATATATATCCAAACTTATAGCATAAGCAAAAGCCTCTCACCTGTTTAGTGCTCGCAATGAGTAAGCCCGAAGTGATGAGATCGAGCACAGCAAGAACCAAGAACACTAAAGATGTAGCCAAGAGAAACGTATGGGCTGCAAAGATTGCATATTGTGATGCTGGAAAATACTCTTACTCTCTCACTCTCTTACTCTCTCTCTCTCTCTTACCTGCTGCCATACTACCGAATATCGCAACTAAACCATATATCAACAGAACGATTCTAAGAGATGAGATTCCAACACCGAGCCAGCCAATAACAATGCCAGCTGTGTTTAGCTGCATGCAACAAAGTTTTTGCAACATTTTTAGAAAGCTTTAAACAAGTGATCTCGTTGCAAAAGTCGCGAATGTATTAAATGCGAATATCAAACATTCTTTTGATAGCACATGTTTTCAATATATTTTTGCGGATATGTACTATAATAATATAACTATAACTATAACTTTTCAATAGAAACATGGATTGCAAATATTGTACGTATGTGTGCGTCTTATTTGGAGCTGTAGATAGCAAACAAACTGTTTGTGTGCGCGACTCACAGATACCCTTTCACATTAGAATTAAATCATTTTATTTTTTAAATGTTTATAAAGTGTCATAAAACAATTCGGAGATTTAAAGCCAAAGATGGCTTCACTTAAAATGAGTATGCGAACTAGTAAATTTTTATAAGACATTTTTACACTTGAGCATAGCTGGTGTTAGTCTTATATTCTACACTGGCGTCCGCAGGTGGCTTGGTTGACGAATTTTCCTGACTGCTTGGATGTTTCAATTGCTTATATAGAGAAAAGATGCCGCAGAATACATAGATTTCCAAAGCTATAATAAAATAAGGTACATTAGTATAAAAACCTCTAAATATAATAAGTTAAGAATGCGACTCACCTAATCCAGCGATTAATACGAATAACCAGACGGGCGTATTAACTTTAACAGGTTTATCGCTCGTGACCGTAAGTATATACCATGTCACACTGTAGAGATTGGTAATGATCATTCTAATTGCAGAATTGATCAGCCAAAGCAACACCAACGAATGACGCTCCTACATACAAGAGAGAAAAAAAAAAGAAATAATGAGAAAAAGTAAAAGAGAGAATAACGCAAATTTCTTACCTTTTTAGCGCCCCAAATAAGTAAAACCGAAGAGATTAAACTGAGCACAGCAAGAGTCCAAAATAAGAAGACCAAAAGCCAGATCCAAGTAATGGCTGCAAACATATTGAGATGCTACAAAATGCTCAAAGGCACAAAAAAAGCTCCCTCTCTTATTTTCTCTCTTACCTGCAGCCACACTGTACATTATCATGAGCAAAGTATAAGACAACTCAAATATCATCAGAGATGATAAGACAACTCCGATCCAGCCAATGACAATGCCAGCTGTCCGAAGGCGCATGCAAAAAAGTCTTTCCAACATATTTTTTCTAAAAACTTTTGAATGCGTTTCTTGAAACAAAATATTCAACAAGTGATCTCGTAGCTACAGACGCGAATGAACTAAATTCAAAAATGAAAAACGTATGCACAAAAGCACTTTTTTATAGTACTTTTTCCTAATAAATAAGATATAGTATATGGTATGTCTGTGTTCGATGCTGTTGATGGATAGTAAACAAACTGTATGTTTTCGACTAATAGATACCCTTTAAAAGAATATATGTTTATTCTTCTCTTATAAAGTTGTTCGTATACGCAATTTATTTATGTAGAGTATTAGTTTGCCTTTAATTATTATGAGCATAGAAATGCGCATTCTCCGGTTCGTTAAATTCATTTTGCTAATTTGCGTGCCTCTCTAATCTATATTACTCATCTTTGTTTGTTGATGTTCTATATTAATTCATTTGTATATAATACATTCCTACATTTGCACACATCGAAATATTTAATGGAATCATGAATCGACGTTTATTGTGCGAAAAGAAAATAATAATTCACAAGAATTTTGCATTTAATTGATAGCTGGGGAAATGCCCCATTTTATTTGTTTTGTTGTGAGCATAAGTGTTTTTTGTTTACCGAAAATTTTCTCTTTATTTTCTGATCTGTTTTGCAAGTATTTCCTTTATTCCATTGTGGAAAATCTTATTTTGTTTTTTGAGTTTTGCTATCATTTGAAGCTCAATACATTGAATCATTAAGTTTTTTTTAACTATTTAACAAATTTAATTTTATTTTTTGCAGTTATTTTTTGCTCCTTTCTGACAACAACAATTTATGTATTGGAATCGTCGATGGAACCTTAAGTTATTGTCCAGTCTTAGTTTCTTGGCATCTGGTTGGAAATTCTTATTGATAACATCAGAATAGATCTTCTAGATCTCTCAAGCAGCCATACAACCAAGCCGTACTTCACATATATACATTTATTAACCCATGTTTTTAAAAAACATTTAAATTTATATTACAGAAACACATTTATATTCAAAAGGCAATCATTTTAAGATGCTATAAAAATCAACTATACAAATTAACAAATTTATAAGATATTTTTTTACATTTTAGCATAGGTGGAGTTGTTCTTATACTCAACACAAACGTCCTGAGGCTGCTCAACTAACGGATGATTCACACTGCGCGTCAGCTGAATTTGCTTATAAAGCGAATAGATGCCGTAATAAACGTAAATGTCAAAAGCTGCAAAAATGGAGTCAATCAGAAAAATTACTCACTTATTACTTATTGAGTAAATACTCACCTAGTCCAGCGATATATGTGAAGAAGAAGAAGAATGTGTTAACTTCATCAGGTCCCCCATCAACGGGCGACATTAAATACGTGGACAATGTGTATGTAAAACTAATGATGATGCCAAGGGCAGAATTGATAAGCCAGGGCAACAACATCAGATGACGCTCCTACAGACGATTTTAAGAGAGAGAGATGAAATAGTAATAAAGAGATTAACGGAACATTTGACAAATGCAGTTGCCTCGCTCTTACCTTCATAGTGCCCCAAATGAGTAAACCCGAAGAGATAAAATTGAGCACAATCAGAGCCAAGTAAATGCTGCTCACAATAACAACGGCTGCAAAGATTACATTTGGAAAGCTAGAAAAAGCTCAATTTCACTAAAATTCACTCTTACTCGCATGCGTTTCTTCAAATCTGGTATCCAAATGCTCAGTTATGCTTTGAGCTATTTCAACTGAATATGCCAAAATAAATGACACAACAAGTGTCAAAATGGCTGAGCCCACAACTCCGAGCCAGCCAAAGACAATGCCAGCGGTATTGAGGCGCATACAAAAAACTTTTTGTAACATTTTTGATTTTATTTAAAAAAATGCGCGTGTTACTTTTAAGAGATTAATAAAAACAAGTGATCTCGCACCTAAAGTCGCGAATGAACTGATTTCGAAAATGAAAAACGAAATCCAACAGACAACAGACAACCGATCGTTTCGATAGTACATTTTCAAAATAAGTATGTTATTATATATGTCTGTGTATGTATGCGGCAGCCTCTTATTCTTCGCAGTTCATGGTAAACAAACCCGTTTGTGAGCGACTAGTTGATACTCTATAAAATGCTTTATGGATGCAATTTCTGATTCAGACTTTTAAATATGATAAGAGTATAGAAATGCATCGTGCATCTTTAATCTATATATTCATCCCTGTTTGTTGATGTTATCACCGACCTATTACTCATTAGTCTAACTTAGTTAGATGTCGGTGATGTTATACATATATATTTATACATATGTAGAAATGTTTACAGCGTCATGAGCACGCGTTTAAATATTTAATATTTTGTAGCCAAAAAAATAAATTGCAGATTTCAGCTGTGATTTATCGTTTTCTAGGGAAAACCCCATTGTTGTTTGTGGTTTTTCATTCAAATAAAAAGTATCTATGTATATTCATTCAACAGCTTCTAAGTCCAATTGGGTATTTTCAGGCTCATCATTACCTGTATTGTGTCAAATCCCGTCTTTGCAATTCATTTCCATTAATTCAAGTAACAATATACGTTTATTCAAGAAGGTACATACCATGTACCTTAATTTTAATACCAAATATATTCATTGCTGCATTTTTTGCTCATCTTCAATTCACAAATAACATTACATTTTGCTATAACTGAAACTCGGTTCGTTTTTATACTGTACACTCACGTCCTGCGATTGAATGGCCAGTGGATGCTTTTGCTTGTTGGAAAGCTGGATGTGCTTATACAGCGAATAAATGCCATAGTAAATATAGAGTTGCCAGACTGAAATAAAGTACGCATTAACAACTGTAACGGTTTAATTATTTTTGCAAATTACCAAGTCCAGCACTGCAAGTAAATAATAAGACTGGAACGTTTACTGGAAATGGTCCGTTGTCAGACATAGCGGCACACAACATGAAAAATTTGTATATAATGCCAACAACAATGCCAAAGGCAGAATTGATCAGCCAGGGCAACAGCATCAAATGTCGCTCCTACAAAAAAAAGCAACAAAGGAGAGATGAGCAATAAAAATCAAGAGAGATTAACGGAATTTTTGACAAAAGACTCTCTCTCTTCTCTCACCTTCATGGCGCCCGCAATGAGCAAGCCCGATGCTATTACATTAAGCATAACAAATGTCAAGTAGAAACTGCATCCAACGATAAGGACTGCAAAGATTATAATGTTTTAGACCAGTTGATTCTCTGTTGCACTTAAAATCCACACTTACGAAAGTGTACTTCACCATGATTGCCATGAACATGATTCGCAATGCGTTCCGATATTACATCTGAAAATCCCAACACGGCGGTCACCATAATTGTAAACATAAATGAGCCAACAAGTCCCAGCCATCCCACAACGATGCCGGCGGTATGAAGGCGCATAAAGCAAATGCTCTGCAACATTTTCATTGCGTTTATAATTTTTTTATTCACACCTGGCTTAGCTGACAAAAATTCAAACACGTTTGTTCAAAGGCAAAAATACGAATGAACTGTTTTTTTTGGGAAATGGAAATTAAATCCAAGCGCAAAAACATACAAACACATACTACATACATATGTATATACATACGGTGTGCTAGTACCGTTTTGTTATAATGTACCGCTTCTGTGCCTTGTTCGTATTCGTCAGTTGTGATAATCAACTAAATGTGAAACACTAGAACATGCCCGACTTAAAATTACCCTTTACACTTAAGTTTAATACCAGTGCAAATAATATGTAAATACTGGGTAGACTAGTTAATTAACCCTCTGGCTCTTATTTATTTATTTTTTAATATTTTTGATATTTGCTATATTAAGAAATTATTATTTCCCAAATAAATAGAGCTTTTTAAACTATATTTTATTTTATTTATTTAAATTTAAAGCCAATCTGAAAACGTTTTTGGGAGCTAGAGGGTTAAGAGTAAAAATCAATTAGCTACAGATTTGCCTTTGCAAGTTTTAAATATACCATGTATTTTGCTCACATACGTATAAATATTTATTTAAAAATTAATAGAGTATAATTTTAAAGAGATAAGCCATCAGAACATTAAATTGTCGTAAGCTGAGGGAAAATCCCGTTTTGATTACTGTTTTATATAAAAAAAAATATTAACAAATTCAATTACAGCTACTAATTCATTTGCATATAATCTGATTCGTAGAATATTTTGTATGTTATTTTTGTTATCAGAAAAAGAAATGAGCTCATTTTTAAATATATAAACAAATAATTTTAAGTCCAGAAACTCGCTTAAACTTACACATAGCCCAATGTTCATTTTTATATAACATGCATATACACCCATTGAATATATATATGTATTTAAGTACAATATAGAGATTACTAATTTTAACATTAAAAACATGAGGGTTTCGTGTCATTCGAAAAAATTTTCTTATCGCTTCGTTCACAATCAAGCTTCCCCTCAAAGCTTAAAACTTGGCATAGTTGGGATAAGTGTTGTCCTGATTTGGCACTTCTACAACCTGTGGCTTTTCAATCAACGATTGAGCCAGTTCGTTTGTAAGTTGGATCTGCTTAAACAACGAGTAGATACCACAGAAAGTGTAGATTTGCAGACCTTTAAATAAATAGAGCGCAATGTGCAGTTAGCTCCATGTAGATACATACAAACTAAATTATAGGTGCACATCTGTTTTTGCAATTGAATATGTAAGAATAATGACTCACCCAGTGCAAGAAGAGAATTAAACATGAATAATCCTGATATATAGGCAGATAGAAGGAACAAATTCAATAAACCGCTAAGGACAAGTCCAACGCCAGAATTGATCAGCCACGGCAGCAGCCACAAATGGCGCTCCTGCATAGGAGAAAAAGAGATAAGCATAGACGTTAACAATTTTTATAGCAATTACAACAAAACAACAGAAGAGAGCATTAACTGTAGACTTTAACAGCCTCTCTCATTTATCTCACCTTTATGGTGCCCAGGACGAGCAGACCTGATGCCAACACGTTAAGTACAGCAATGGCCAAAAATACGCTGCACCCCATGATAAGAGCTGAACGATAAATTAATAAGTGATATTGTAGTTGTAATGCTCTGCTCAATGCTTACCCGTGTGAATTTCATAATAAATTAATAAGTGATATTGTAGTTGTAATGCTCTGCTCAACGCTTACCCGTGTGAATTTCATAATAACTCTGCTTCTCTCCGCATGCCTGCCCAAATTGAGCGAGCAATCACTTCGGAGTACCCCAATGATGCGGAGACCAAAATTGTCATCACAAATGAGCCGACAACACCAAGCCAGCCGAGAACTACGCCGGCGGTTTTGAGGCGCATACCGCACAGACCCTTCAACATTTTTGCCATTTGTAGCTGTTGTTACGATCACTGAAAATGAAATGAAACTAAAAACCACATTTAAGAATTATTTTGTATAGTCAAACTGGATGCCTAAGCAAAAAAAAATACAAACACATATACAAACACATACAACTGCGTAATAAATAATAGCAACACCTATGTGTGGAGTTTTTCTTAGAATACGAAAAATTAACATCAAGTGTTTATTGAGAATACTTTTTCTTTTGCTGTTATATATTTCGCATTTGTATATGTATAAACGTGTACATACATATATATAAGCCCACATACCTTTTAGCGAGAGTTTGTTGTAGCTTACTCGTCAGCGTCGCAATTGAGAATGAAATGCAGTGCCATTATATTTACAGCGATCGATGGAGATTGAGATTAATGCTAGAATGACACTCAATATTCAAATGCATTTACTGTAACGCCTTAAGATCACGAATAAACGGTTATTTTTTAAATAAAAAATGGCTTATTGCATCTGTACATAGTTGTTAGAAATTTCATTTGTTTTTGCTCATGTGGGTGTTTAAATTGTATAAAAGATAAGCAATCAGAGCATTAATTAGTATTGAAATCCCATTTAGATTCTTTGCTGTAAAAACGCTGACATGTACTTAAAAAATTCTTTGTAATTGATAAGAAAAAATTCATATAAATACAATTGTGTAAAGAAATGATATATAAATCAATAATTGATAAAAAATTTAACCCAATTTTCTCACAGATAATCCATTGATTTCTTATATATTGTGAAATACTTTTATCTCTTTTTTTATAATTTTTAATCGTTTTGTATAGGGTACATGTAAATATATATATTTAAGGAAGAGCATTTATAAATGCCGCAAAAAATGGCAAAAATATTGTTTGATCAACGTTTTTTTTTTATAATTACGATCATATTTTTAATATACGAGAGTATGCATGTGCACTATGTGCATTGCATATATTCAAGATAAGTTTGTATATATATTAATTTTAACATCAAAAATATTTATATATATGTATATTTCATATGATATTTGTTATCGCTTTCCGCGTCGCTGCATCCAATTGGACTTCCCCTTTCGAAGAGTAGCTTAGATTTTGGTATAGCTGGGATATGTGTTGCCCTGACTTGGCACTGGAGCACCCTGTTGCTGAGTAATCAACGGACGCTGTTGTTCGCGTGTAAGTTGAATCTGCTTGAACAACGAGTAGATGCCATAGTAAATGTAGATTTGCAAACCTAAAATGAGATGGAAAGCGAATGCGCAGTTAGTTCCGTCCACAAGCGTAGGGGTTATGTATGTATAGCGAATGCGATAAGCGCCAAATATTTGTATATACATATTTACAAAGAGCCGGCAAAGTATTTATCAACAATTGCACATATGTACATACAAACATACAATGTGCACATGTGTTTATGCAGTCCGGTTAACATGAAAGAAAGAACTATGACTCACCGAGACCAAGAAAAGTGATAATCATGACAGGAATGACACGACCAAACTCATTGCTCGATATTGTGGCAATTAGTAGGAACAAATGGTATATAATGCTAAAGACGAGTCCAACGCCAGAATTGATCAGCCACGGCAGCAACATTAAATGGCGCTCCTGCATTGGAGAAAAAGAGATAAGCATACATACGATGAGTATTACAGATTTAACAACAAAGCAAAAGTCAACAGAAGAGACGAACATGAACTGTTGACTTTCACAGCCTCCCTCTTTTTCCCCTTACCTTCATGGTGCCCAGGACGAGCAGGCCCGATGCCAACAAGTTAAGTACAACGATGGCCAAGTAAACGCTGCACCCAATGATAAGAACTGAAAGATAAAATGATAAGTGAATTTGTATGGTTTTAATGCTCCGCTGCACGTATGAATGTAGCGCCCCCTTCCACTGTCTCTCTCTCTCGCTCTTGAGCTTTCATTACACTTGTGTTGTTGTTGCGCTTACCCGTATGAATTTCATCATAGTTCTGTTTGGCATCTTGCATGTTCTCCACAATACGTTGAGCAATCACATCGGCATAGCCCAATACCACGGAGACCACAATTGTCAACACAAATGAGCCGACAACACCAAGCCAGCCGAGAACAACGCCGGCGGTGTTGAGGCGCATGCAGCACAGACTCTTCAACATTTTCACTGGTTCTTGTTGTTGTTGTTGTTTTGATAACCAAAATTTAAACGTAGTTGCCTTCAACGAAAAACCACATTAATGAATTGCTTAGTATAATGAAATTGAATGCCAATACGAAATATATACACACACATATACGTATGCAATATGTACATAAGCACACTAACCTTTATTAAAGAACTTGTAGCTGACTCGAACGCGTCGTAATTGAGAATGAAATGCAATGCGATAAATGCGCAACAACATTGTCTGTTTGAAATGAGATTTATGCCAGAATGATACTTTCAATTAGCAGTCACCTTACAATTACTCTGTCGGAAGCTTATAATTTTGTATTTATCAATTTAAAATGTTGTCTATTTATTTATTTTAATAAAGTCAAAAATACGTTCCTACTTCTGTATAATAATGATTATAACACACAATTTATATGCAATGTCATATACAAATGTCACTGTATTCACAAAGTAGCAGTTACACTACAATTCTTACAGATCCCAGCGAACTGGAGCTGCCAGACTGCTATAAACTTATTTGCATTTCAGTACAATTTAAAAAAAAAAACAACTCTTATACGTTACATGGGAAGAAAAGTTTACAAACACACATGCATACGTGTGTGGTTTTGTAAATGACTCTCTGGGGGAGCATAAACACGCAAACCGACTCATGCTCCAACAACAAACACACACACACATGCTCTCTCTCCATCTATATGACTGGGAGATGAACGATGAGTAGAAGTAGTAGAAGCCGCGTCAGTTGTGTTTCGCCTGTTGCGCGCTTTGGTAGCATTTTCGTCTAGTATCCGCGATCGTTCTCAATTAATTTGGGAAAAACTGTAAACGTTGTTAACGAGCATTGCTGACATAAGCCAGGCTTTCAAATGGAAATCAAACTAACTGTTGATCGTGGACCATGCGATACAGATTTGCGTAGCTGGTGTTTAGGCATTGCAATTTATACGCTTATTTCCATAGCATTAAATACGCTATTTTCGCCATCGCGTAAGTATATTTATTTGCGGTTTTGATATCCAAGCACACAAACAACCGTTCACGCACATACATACACATATGTATATGAGTACAGTTGTATATGTAGGTTTTTGTTTTGTTATGACTTTTCCCCCATTTTATGTTGCTATTCAAAGACATCATCACAAAATCCACATTCTATATGCATGCATACACATACATATATATATATATATATATATATATATACGTAAATATAAAGAATGAGCTAATACTTCGGCTATAAAAGGCGTTTCAAAACGTGTTCTCATGAACGGGGGGCGAGCTGTTTGTGTTTTTTTTTCGTTTTTTCGTTGTTATACTTTGATACCAAAGGTATCATAGTATATTGGGTTTGTGCAATGTCCGTCATGGTGTCCGTCCGTCCGTCCGTCTGTCCGTCCGTCTGTATGAACGCAACTTTTTTCGACACCCTTTAAGCTAGAGCCTTGCAACTTTGCAAATATCTTGGTACATGTCTTCGTCAGACAAAGTGTTAAATTTGGGGCTCTACGACCTCAGGGGGCCTGGGAAATCGATAACAAGTCGATACACCTCGATGTGCGAATCGATAAAACACAAATATATCCCACATTTTAGCAGCTAGAGTCACCAAATTTGGGGGCAAGATAGCTGATGGCATTCCCAAAAATTGCATTAAAAGTTTGGATGCCACGCCCACCTATTCGCCCCCCCCCCTCTTAAATTATAAACAAAATGCCTGTATCTTCCACAGTTTTGAAGCTATAGCCACCAAAATTGACATGAAGGTAGATACTGACATCTGACAAAGTTATGCATCAAAACATTGGATGCCACGCCCCCAAACAACGGGATATGCCCCACCGCCCTAATAAAAACCGGAATGCATGTATCTTTGCCAGTTTTTAAGCTAGAGTCACCAAATTTGGTATGAACATTGTTAGTGACATCCGTAACAGATCTGCATCCATGTTTTGGATGCCACGCCCACTTATACCGCCCACCTCTTTCTTTCTTAGTTTTTGGGCTAGAGTCACCAAATTTGGTATGACATTGGTAGTGACATCCGTAACAGGTGTGCATACAAATTTTGGATGCCACGCCCACTTATACCGCCCACCTCTGTATCTTTGTCGGTTTTTGCGCTAGAGTCTCCAAACTTGGTAGGAGGATAGAAAGTGCCATCCGCCACAGATAAATGTCTTGCCTCCCTTCTGCCTGATTTTTATACCCAAAGCCTCTATATTACTATTTGCACTAGGAATCCTTAAAACAGCAATGTAAACTGGTATCAAGTTTCGCAGTCGTTCGTCCACTCACGTTTTTTTTCGTTTTTTTTTAAATTACATACATAGTTTGGAATTTAAAATGACAATGACGCCAAGTTTGAATACAATGATGATCACACACAAAGATTAATTCTTATTTTGCAGTTCTGACATTTATTGGATTCGCGATTGCGGTCATTGGAAATGTTTGCTTACTTATTGGCTGCCTGCGGGTAAGTTTGAAAATCTAAAAATTATTTAATACATGAATAAGTAGTGCTACTTCCGGTGCAAGTGGCAAAAAGAATTATTTGTTTTTGATAAGTCATATCTTGAGGTGGAGATTGCTCCCAATGCTTGTTTGTTGTGTGTTTATTTTGATGACTGGGTAACCGAAACACACACACACACACACGCATGTTCCGTTATTGAGAGCAACAAGTGTTAAAAATTTTGTGCTATTTTTGCCATACAAAATATAAACTATTTTTAATTGTCCAAGCGATAAGGGCATATTAGCTGAATGAAGTCCTTGAGAAATTTAAAAAAATATTTTAAACAAAAAAAAGCTCTTGTTACACCGAATAATAGGCATCTAGCAGTCATGAACACTATTTTTTTTTTGAGTGTATCTTACAAACACATTTATATATGCATGTTTTTATTCATTGTGCTTTTCTCTCTAGTATAACAATGTGCTGGTTGCCGTCTGGTTGGTTTATGCCCTGTTGATAGCCATCAACTTTCCGTTTGCCATTTTTGGCACCATCTTCCACTTTGGTGGCTATCGCGAAGCGACGGGTTTCAATAATGTTATATTAGCACTACTCTTTCACATTGTAGTCATGCGTAAGTACAACTGTTTACCGTTCTGAGTATTTTGTAAGTATTAATTACTCTCTTCTTGTTACAGTTATTTGTTTGTTCTGCGCTCGCATCGTCTACTCGTACCATCTGGCACTGAAGAATCGTCAGTCGAGTCCGCAACATGCAGTCGTTGTTTGAATCTCTCTCTCGCTCTCTTCCTCTCATTTTGAATATTTTTTTGCATTTCGTGTTAAATCTCTGTCGCATTTGCCGGCAATTGTTTAATTTAAGAGTTTGTAACCATGTGCCTTCTAATATATATACACACATATATTTATATGATGATGAAACAGATTTGTAATAAAATACAGCTTGTTGTATTGAATTGCAATTTGTCGTTAAACAATGTTATTATTTTTTTTTTTACTTCGGCGCAACTATCAACAGTTTGAAATATACATATACATACATACATACAGGGGTGCTTCTAAAAGCTAAACATTTTTCATAGGACTTAAGCAACAGTTAAAAAACAATATTCATATTAATACACACATACATAATCGGCTACATATACATTTATATACTCTTCTACTACTATACGGCATCTAACTAAGCTAAGCTAAGCTGGCTTCGCTCGCTCGCACTCTCTTTAAACGTAAAATGGAAAGTTGGTCTTCTTATTGGTTAGGGTTGTTGTTGTTGTTGTCTGCATAAAGCTCGTCTCCGTCTCATTGTGGCTATTAAGTTTCGCTTGAACCGCCGCAAAGATGCGCGCCGTCTGACCAGATGATGATGATGATGATGGGATCGTGGAAACGCCACCACTACCACCAATGCCACCCAGATTCAGCTCCAGCTCGAACTGTGTCTGGCCATGTGCCTGCGTCGTCTGCTGCCTGTTGGCCGCGACCAGTTTTCATCTGGGCGTTGTTATGCTGGGCAGCTTTTCTAGGAAATCTTGGGCCAGCACCTCTTCAATCTCCTGCAGGCAATTGGCCACCGTTTGCTCCGTGTCCGCATAGTTGCTGGGATTGGGACAACTAATGCCCAGCGTGGCAAAGAACGGATAAAGTTCCTGCAGCGATTGCAGTTGCTGGAAGCCCAACATCAAGTGACGATTGCGTGGACGTTGCAAGACCTAAAAACAAACATCGTTTTAATGATTGTCAAATAGTTGATAAAGTTGTCCACTTACCGGCGAATGACTGGTATACTTCATGTCCATTAGCCGTCCCACGCGACGCACATGCGGCACATAGAGAGCATTGGGTAATGCGGCCAAATTCTCAATGCTGCCATTGGGCAATGGCAATGGGACAACCTCCTCGTGCACATCGAACTCGGTGCCAACAAAGGCCCAGCGATACATTTGGAAATGCGGCAACTTGGTTGCCGGCAAAACACAGCCCAGCTCCAGTAGCTTGCATGCCTCCAGTTGCACCGAACGCCAATGTTGCATGGGCGTTTGGGCATTCAAGCCATTGCTGGCGCTAGAGTTCGATGATGACCAGGAGACATCAATGCCAGGCAACAGACGCGATTGTTGACTGTTGATTAGGTATTGGATAAATATTTTTATTTATTTCCTCTTATTGGAAACTTACCTGCGTTCATCGCTCTCGGTCTTTAATTCGTGTTCCATTTGTAGAAACACTTGCACCATTTCGGCAATGATGATGGGCCACAATGAGGTCACATGATCCGGTGACATGCGCAGCAACAAAACACGGAAGCACAAAAATACGGCTGCCTGCACCGAAGGACCCAGTGGCACCAACCGCAAACTATTCGCCAATTGCTCTACAGAAAGGAAAGATGTTAACCTTTGGTACAAGAAACAAGCAAGAAGGCTCTAGTCGAGAAATCCCGACTAGGACATATACCTTAACCCCATACGTAACGTACGTTTTTAGTACAAAATGGAAAATAATGGACCAAAATTCAAAAAACTGCGAAAAATAAAATATTAAAACCATTATTTTCCATTATTTTCACCGATTTTGATAAATTTATGGTATTTTTCATTAATTTTCGATTATTTTTAATCGAATCCTAAATATTGTTTTAAACCGAAAATAATCGCAATTTAATCATTAATTCAACTTTAAAACAAAAAAATTCTAATTAATAATGACTACAATTAATAATCATTTGTTATCAGGTAACAATTTTATATCGGAATATGACCAGAAATGTTAAACTGCGATATCTCCGGTGTTTTTCAAATGTTCATTATTTTAACCCCAGTTTCAAACCTCATTTTTACAATTTTTAAATTTAAGATTTTTTTGTTATCGATCACATGTGTATATCGAGAACCAGAAATGTTATCGATAATTTAAAACAGACTTGTTTTTCTCATGGTATAGGAGAGTTTAAGTTTCAAGTTTGAACTCTCTAGCTCTTATAGTCTCTGAGATCGGCGCGTTCATACAGACAGACGGACATGGCTAGATCGACTCGGCTGTTGATGCTGATCAAGAATATATATACTTTATAGGGTCGGAGATGCTTCCTTCTGTCTGTTACATACATTTGCACAAAATTAGATTAGATTTAGATTTAATATTAAATATTAGTCTAAAATTATAAAAAAAAAAAAAAAAAAAAATTATACCCTTCTTTTACCCATTTTAAGGGTTAAGGGTATAAAAAGTATTATCATCCAATCTTACCCTGAATATCTGGCATATATTTATTATGCTGATCAAATTCGCTGCAATAGATGACAAAAGCGAGACGCTTGAGCAGCATGGCGCGCAGTTCGTACTCCTGATCCCTGGATGCAAAGATATTGAGGCTGCCCGCCTGTGAGAGTGAGACGCGAGACATCAGCTCACGGAATGTGGTATTGTCATAGGTCATCAGATTGTCCATGATCTGTCGCCAGAAGGGCAGACACGTGATGTGCATTTGAAAGAACGTGGTGTCCAGCAGCAGATCCAACATATCCTTGCGCCACGCCTTACGCGTATACTGATAGCCACTGAGGCTGGCCAACAGCGCGGAGCAGGCATAGAAGAAGGGCACATTCCGGGCTGTATGATTCTTTAGATACGGCGTTATATTATAGAGCAGCGTGGTCACTATGGTCACCACCTTATCCTTCTCCTGTGAGCCATAGGCAACGTCCAGCAGATTGGACAGAATGCCAGCGAGAACACTTTGTGCCTGCAGCGAATACTGTTGAATGCCGCCACCCAAACTATTATCCTTGGCATGACCATCGGTGTCCTCCTTGACGGCGAGGTTGCGCCGCAACCAGGTGGTCTGCTCCAGACAAGCACCCGCCACACTGGACAGCGATTCCACCAACCGGGCCGTCACATCGTGCAGTTCACGCACCTCCTTCTTGTCCGGAAACGGCATCTGGGGACAACGCTGCACAAACTCATTCAGGAGCATCAACAGGGCAAACTGTGCCGGCGGCGACAAACTCAAGCCATCTCGTATGAGCACCAGCAAAGCCGCCCAAGCATCGGCCAGCTGTGGTGCTGGCGCAGATCTCATATAGAAATAGAAGAGCTCCAGAGCGCTCACCTCAATGCTCAGCTGAGCCGGAGGACGATGTATGGGTGGCGGTGACTTGACCACCTGATGCAACGTCTGCACAAACGAATCCATGGGCATTACCCTTATGCTGGACACCAGTGAGACAAGACTCAGCTGGGCCGGGCATGCCTGCAATGTGGAGTTGCGTTGGAACTGCTCCACAATGCTCAAGGAGCTCGAATTGTTATTGTTGGCGGTGCCTCTTTGCTGCCAGGTGACTGCAATGGCGGCCAGAAAATTGCAGCCATGATGCAGCGAAACGGGTGATAGGAATTCCAACAATTGTTGACGCACCGGACGCAACTGACCCAATTCACTGTCCCAAATTGCCGCCACACTCGTCATGATCCGTGGCAGATGCGACAAGACAGCATTGCGTGCCGCCTGCAGCTGTGGATTACGTGGTGCCGATGCCGTCGATGTGGCTTCACTCGCTGAGAGAAATGAATGCACAATACTATTCAAGAGTTGTCCAGTGCTGGAACTCTGTGAGGCAGCGCTCGTCTGTGGATAGGCCTGATTAAAGAGATGCGACAGCGCCGTCTGCTGTGTATTGTCCAGTAAACAGTAATGACAGAGTATAGTCAACGCCTCCAGCTGTGCCAGCACATAGTCGGGTGGAAAGTGACGCTGCTGGGGCAGCGTAAGCCTGGCCAGACGATCCAGATTATTGCACAGCTGATGCACCACACTAATAACAATATTCGTGAGAGAGCCAAAGCTAAAGCAGTTCAATGAACTTGTGACCAAATCCGTCCAATTGCGATGCAGATGCCGGAGACGCTCCTGCTGCAGTGCACCCAGCACGGCGGCGAGGAACATGGGCTGCTGACTGATCAGACAGTTGGGCAAGTATTTGACATTGGCAGCGGCACCCTCGGCTAGCCGCGTGGGCGATGCATTGCCGCCCGCCCGAGGGATTGTGATCGTCGCCACCGGCGCCCCCAGTGTTGGGCGTATCCTGACGCAATTGATGCACCTCATGCTCCAGCCGTATAACAGATAAGAGCAGACGCAACAGCTGCAGCTGAAAGCAATCCGCATGCAGTTGATCATCCTGCGGATCATTAAAGCTAAGCACCTGATCGGCATAGCTATTGGCGCCTCCTCTTCTCCCATAGCTGCACACCGAGCTATTGAGGCAGTGCAGCATCACCTTTTGGAGCTTGGCACGCGCCAACAGATCAGCTATATAGCATGCCAAGCCACGACCCATGCCCTTCACAATCTCAATCAGTTCCGTGCATATCAGCGCCAACAGCTCAATGCTCTCCAGCTGTATCCTCCGATTATTCACCACATCCTGCAGCGTCGGCGGCTGACGCTGTGCATCCAAGCTCTCGCGTTGAAAGTAACCACGTGCATAGAAGAGGAGGAGTGTAACCAAAAGCTCCAGATGCATGCAGCCACGATAGCCCTGAGCATACTCCGAGTTGCCCACACTGCCATTGAAGCCTTTGCCCGAGATGCTCTTGCGATGCCTGATGAGCAACTGCTTCAAACTCCCACTCGTAAAGGATGTGGTTATGGAGAGACACAAGAACGTTCGCTTGTCGCAGCAAATAATATTCCTCAATGTTTGCAACGCATACAGCGTCTGCCTCGTATCATAGATGGCCAAGTAGAGCAGGAGATGATTATGATACAGATGCGCTGAATCCTGAGCTATTTGGCGTTGGCCCAAGGAACTGCTGCTCTTTGTGGATGAACGTATGCTCTGTTGCTCTTCGGCGGCAGCGGCGGCGGCGGCGGCGGCAGCTGCAGCATTCTGCCTCAAGATCTCCACATTCTGTTTGCTCTTCTCCAGCGTCTTTTGCCAATCGGCTGGCTGCAGTTTGCTGGTTTCCAAACAGAGCTGTCGTCGCTTATCCTCCACATTGATTGTCTCATTGCCTAGCTCCGCTTCCTCCTCGCTTTGCTCCTCCGTTTCAGCGTTCTCCGCTTGATTGCTATGATTGCTATCCGTGGAGGTCTTGGAGATGCAGCTCAAACGTTTCTTCTCATTGCTGTTGAGCAACTTTTTACGCTTGCGCAGCTCCTTGGACATCTTTTTGCCGGCGCCTGCTTCGCTGAAATACTCATCCGCCGGCAGAGCATTTTCATTATCTGGTGCCGGCTGCTCCTCCGCCGGCTCATTTAAACTCGAATCTCCGCCGGGCGTCTTCTCACGCGTCAAACGATACATTTTGCGACTCTTGATCTTCTCGTGCTGGGTGAGCGCCTCTGTAACTCTCTCGCAATCGCCAACAAAACGCTTGACATCATTGTCATTGGTGGAACTAATCGTTAGACTATCCTCCTTTTCAATGCTCGTCTCGCGCAGCTCCGAATCCGATTCGAAATCGCTGCTTTCGGAGTGATCCGTAATGTCCTGGTCATAGTGCAACGAGGGCTCTGGATCCGGTTGTGTGGTTGTCACTGTTGTTGTCACTGCCGCCGTATCACTCTCATCCATGGCGCTGGCCAACTTTTGTTCCAGCGGCGTTTGTGGCGCATCCTTGCCTGCCGTATGCACCAGCTCAATGCGTGGCTCCTCCAGATCGGTCTCATCATCGAAATCATGTGCATTCTCCAGCGGGTTTATGATCAGGCCAATGGTATTGATGTCCTGCAAGGCTTCGCTAGCCAATGGCGTCTTGTCACTCACAAAGTTTGAGGTTTTATTGGTTTTGCCGCCACTCAGAGTCACCCCAAAGATCTTCTTGGGCAGATGCCGTATGGGACTCTTCTTTTTGCCAGCTGCTGTTGCTTAGGCCAATGCCACTGGTGGAACTGCTGCTGGCTGTTTCCATGTGATGATACTTGACATTGCCCTGCTCCGAACTGATGGCATAGACATCACGCTCGAATGCCGGCGCCTGCTGATCCTCATCCGCCTCGGCTGCCTCGCGATACAGCTGCTGCATGTGGACAATGCCCACACGCTTGGAGCTGGCCGAGAGCAGGATCTTGTAGAGCGGTTTGGTCAGGCGTGCCAAATCGCCACGTAGCAGCGATGCCTGCAGCCAATTGGTCACAAACGTGCGCTCGGACATGTAATGCGGCAGGGCCAAAGTATCCAGTACCTTCAGTAGAGTCTTCTCAAAGCCACGCGACATCTGCTTCTCTCGGCCCAGATGCCACAGCAGCTCGAATTTCTTGTAGCTGCGAGCCTGACTCTCACGCAAACGTTCCGTGCAGACTGTGGGACACAGGAGCTGGGCATCCGTGGCACGCTCCAGCTGGAAACTGCGCAGCGCAGTGCTGTGTCCGATTTGTGACTGGGATTGTATCAAATGCTGGGCATACATGCGATTGCCAATGGTCGATTCAACGAGTCCACTCTCCAGGCAGCTGTGTAGCTGATGCAGCAATGCTGCTATCTGGGATGGATCAATGCCAGGCGTGCCCAAATAATCCCACAAAATGGAGCTAACGAGTTGAAAGACGCGCGTACGTTGCTCCATATAGTTGACGTGTCCGAATTTGAGCAGCGGCAGCATCACAACAAAAGTAACACCAGGACTTGTTGTATGCTCGATCTGGGAGCGCAACAAGCTGCAAGGGAAAGGGAAATGTATGAGAAAGTTGGACATACTCTTTAGAAGGAAAATGTTTCTACCTTATCAAATCAAAGAGCGTGGTTATAGAAGCAACCTGCAGCTCCTTATCGCTTTGAGCAAAGCAAGCGACCAAACACAAACACCTTCAGCCAGTTGGGTAGCTCCGGTTCTAAAAAAAAGAAAAGTTTTAGTAAAGAATAGAATCATTTTAAGGGGGGATAATTTGAATGAAAAAACACTTTTTTTTTGTAATAAAGAGTTACAAGAGAACGAGATTGCTGCCGGGAACATACTTTATGGTACTGGGATCGATGATTCAGTGTAAGTTACCAAAAAAAATTGTTCCTCACTTTTTCAGAAAAAAAAAACTTTTTTCGACGTTTTTCCGTAAAAATCGATTCTTTCAAAATCTACGTGAACACGATCCTTTGCAAAATCTACTGGAACATACTTTCTTGATGTAAAATGCCTCCCCCCAACGTTTTTGAAATTTTTCCATTTTCATATTATAATAGTTTTTTCACATCAAAAATGGCGGAAAATTTAGCGTAAGATCGCGTTTTTTTGCTTAAATAGGCCACGAACTGTTGAAAAATCAAAATAATAACTCGAGAACGATGGAGGGGGAGAATTAACTCGTACTTGAAGAAAATTGAACAACATTTTTGATTTCAGATAATTCTACGCCGAGTTATCGTGTTCACCAAATGCTCGGTTACCGGGTTATTTTTCAATATTTGTATACGGAAATTCAACTAAATATTCTCTATATGATGCTTTATAATGTAAAAAAGTTTGAATAAATTTGCTTAAGCTGTTTCTCCGTAAAAAATTACAAAAAAAAAGCGTTTTTTCATTCAAAATATGCCTTACTCCCCCTTAAGAACTCTCCATCTTACCACTCTTGTCCAGCACAATATGCTTGTTGCAATTGGGAAATGTTGACATCTCAACCAGAAGTGTGGCAGCCAACTTGACGGCAGAGCGCAAAGCTGAATTCAGCTGCAACTCGGAGAGCTGTTGCACACTACGCTGTGTCTTTGTATCGATGAGCAGTTTCTGTTGTGGCTCATCGCAGGCATCGCTATCGCTGCTCAGCTCACTGGCACTGACCGTGGGCAGCGAGAGATTTAGTAGACGTTGCAGTTGCTTCGAACGCGGCACAAGATCCACTCGCAGCAGGTTAAACAATCGATCGATTTGTGACTCGCGTTCGGGACACTGATGCTCCAGCACACGCTCCACCATGAACATGCTGGAACTGTGGCTGGTGCAGCGCTGCAGTTGCACTTTAATTGCACATTTGCTCGAGCTTAAATCGGCGCAGTCGGAGCTGGTTGTGGTTTCAATATTTAGTAGCTGGCGTGCGAGATAAACTTCGAAGAAGATTTCATATTGTCGTATACATTTTTCGAGTATGGAGAAGCCACGTTGCTGTTGAGCCTTGGTCTGTTCATCTTCGAGCTGAAATTCTGGACAGTTTTCAACGGGTGCACTCTTCGGGGGCTCCTCGCCCGCATCATCTTGTACATCATTGGATGCTGCAGTATTTGGCGCTATAACTATGTCCTTGGGTCGCGTTTTCTTCGGGCTGCTGCGTATGAAGGGCACCTTGGCTTTGGCCTTGATCTTCTTAATGCTGCGCGGCGTATCCAAATCCGATGACGATTGCTGACCCGTATCCGAAGCACTTATCTGCAATAACAGAGAGGATTATTAAGTGTTTAAAGATTAGAGTACCAGGCTTACATCCTTGTCCAGTTCGGAGAGTCGTGAAAATGATTTTGCCTTCTTTTTGGGACTGTGTCGCACCACACTTTGATTGGAGGCTGAACGCCTGATGAGCTCCTCATCATTGGGTTCAGCACTCTGTGAATGTTCCGCAAATTGATTCAGACGTGAATCTGATTTACTCTTCTCCAGTGCATTGGTTTGCATTGTGGACTCTAAAGCGCTGTTGATGTTTCTGCCTTCAACATTGATAATCCTTTCATCTGAACCCGAAGTGCTGTGTTCCATTAATTTGTTCAGCTTTATAGGGCTACTGCGGGACAAAAAGGAATGATTAGAAGGGAGAATAATTTTTTAAATCTTAAAGATACTTACGTTATCATTGGCTGCACGCGTGAGACAATCTTCATGCATAGCTTGAGGGCGGCAGTGATTTCGTCGCTGCTCAAGCGATCCATGTGCAATGAGAGCAGCTGTGTTATGGCCAAGAATACTTTGGGCAAATAGACGCGTGTCGTTTCCGTATACATCTCCAAGGAGATGGTCTCCAGTAGGAATTCGGTGAGCACGCATATTTCCAGCACACACGGATCACCGGAGCCAACGATGCTGGCAAATTTGCCATCGCCATTGGACTGGGCAGAGGTGGGCGCCTGTTGGCAGGCGCGCTCAAACATATTCGTCATATAGCTCCAGATGTACGCCGGATCAAAGGTGGCGAACAGTAGATTCGCTGACTTGAGCGCGTCCGCATTGCTGCTAGAGATGTACATGGTACGGATTATGTCATGCAGCACAAAGTCTAGCACAGCGCTGCCAATCTCCGCCTTGTCCAACAGCGACAACATTATGCGATACGGCTTTAGATCCATGGGCTGGCACTCCAAGCTCAAACGTAGCGTGCTCACCAATGCACTAATTAATATATGCCGCGAATGTGTTATAAAATACGGCTCCTCCTTTTGGCCATCGATGGGTGCCGAGTCCAGGGAGAGTGTGTCATAGGTGGGTGAGTTTTTGGTCACCTCGCTGGCCAGCAGCCACGAGAAGAGTCGCCTATTTAGCGACATATCACGTCTCAGTATTGTATTCAATCCGTTTGTAACCAACAACACCAGTTGCTCCTCCTCCAGCAGGCGTGTGTGCATTGGGAAGCCAAGCAATAGGAACTCCAGCGTATTGCGCTGCACCAAGATCAGAGCATCGTTTAGGCATGCGCACAGCGCTGACATCATGATCTCACGATTGTGACCCATTATATAAATCTGTTTCTGCATATCCAGACGCTTATTGAAATGTTCCAGCAGAAATGTGATGGCGGGCAATCGTATTGCCGCATTATTAGCCACCGATTCCCATAGCACCGTATAAAAGTGCATCGGATTGACTGCGAGGCAAACATTCTTAAGCAGCGCACTGATGCGCTCAAAGTGATCCAGTCCACAGTCATAGCCAGGCAGTACGCCACTCAGGAATCCACTTAACGCCGGTCGCAACTTGTCGCCCAACGGCACAAAGTATGTCTCATAGATGGTCAACAGAGCCGGACGCACATTCATGGCCGCATAGCCAAGCAGCGGAAAAAGTCCCGCACTGTGGAGAGATAAGAACAAATTAAACATTTTTTTCATTTTATTTAACATCACATTACTCACCCATATATGAACTCAGTGGCAAGACGTTCGGGTCCCGTCTTGCTGAATATCACCGAATATGTTTCCAGTGCCTTCAAATGTACACCCGAGGGCAGGGCGGGATGCATGCATTGTGCCAGACGCTTGGCAATCTTCAAGCGTCTGGGTATGACTTGGTACTGCGTATTACTTGATATCGCCTATCACAAATAAAAAAGAAAAGATGAAAATGGGTAAAGTTTATAATAAATAACATGTTAATAAGCCTAATTGATTGACAAAGCTCGATCAAAAACTAGTTTTTTAAGTATGTACATACATTATTAATCAACTTGATAAACTTAATTTAGGGCTAGTATGAAGCTTATGAATCCTAGTATAAAAGACATTAAAAACTTGAAATTCTAAAAATAAATGTCGTACATGAAAAAATCCCACATAATATGTATGAAAACAATTGCGATAAGGGAGCTATTTGAATTGTTCCAACAAAATAATGAATCAGCGCTTCCAAAGCTTTTAGTATTTATCGCTTCAGTGAAAATAGTGCAAAGCAATTAGCGGGTCAATTGTGTATGTGTATGTGTGTAGTTTAACTATGCATTAACAGCATACCTTGCTTAGTTTGCCCAGTGCTGATATTAAATCCGCCCACTCGCTGGAGTATTCGAAATTGCGCAGCGCTTTATCAATATTTGTCATATATTGGCGATATTTAGCTTCGGCCATAAGCTTCTGCTCCTCCACGAGCGTGTCCGCAGACTCCATGGCGTCAATTGTGACCGATTCGATAGCTATAAATGAACGAGACGAAAAATGAATCAAGTTGAAAACAGCAGCAACAATAAAAAAAAAAAATCAATAACAATTAACAAACACTTGTTGCCGTTCGCTTGCGTGTCCTTGAGTTTGAGTTTTTGGTTTATTTTTTTCTGTTTTGTTAAGTTGGCTTTGAACCGTTTGTTTTAAACTGTAAGTGCATACATATTTAATGAGTGTGGCATCCAGCGCACACGCGTCCGCATCTGCGTCAGCTGCAGCTGCTTGCCAACAACAATGGACTTAAATGTCGAAATCACTAGCGAAAATTGCTCGTCTGTGAATATGTACCATGCGTGTGTATGGGTTCTTTTGTTCACACACACACACACACGCAGTTAGATGTGGCATCTATTTAGCCCCAAATTGAATTTGATTTGTGTTCTCTATATATTTCACATTTCACCTTATTAACCCCCTAAGTGGGCAGCAGTCTTCTTTTTTTTGCTGTTTGCGTTGTGTTGCTTGCTCTCTCGCGCACGTCATAAAATTAACTGCAAATGCAATTACTGTGACGACGACCAAACACACAAACACACACGACTCGAGTCTTGAGACTAGCGACCAGCTGATGACGAATTTTTTTGCAGACAGACGACGACGACTTTTGTTTATTATTTGATTATTAGCAAGTTGCGTTAAACGGTCTCTCTACGACATTTTGCATCGCCATCGGTAATTGCACATATTTATAACTATTTTAGTTTACTGATTTACATTGCTAAAATATATGTTTTGCCAAAAAAACACGGATCACAAAAAAATATTGCAGACTGCTAGTCGTGGTCACATATTTTCTAATTCATCGAGGCAAGTATCGTTATATCGATAGTCAAAATATTCATTATGGTGGAATGACACTGAAGTGCAGTTGATATAAAACGGTATTCAGCGTTTGCTAAAAGTGTTTTGTGCAATTTATAAAATATTTAAAGTTAAGCTAAAAAGTGAAATTAAATTAAAAAGATATTTTATTGTTTTAAGGTCAGTATATATTTCCTTTTTCACAAGCTGAATAAATTACTTGTAATAAATAAAAAAAGTCCCGTTAAATGCAAAAAGAGCGCGCAATAACTTAATGAAAAAAAATGAATAGAAATTGAACATTAAAAGTTTTTAACCTTTAAATTTGATGAGTTTGTGACTTGAGCTTCACTTCTTCTTCCTATTCTTGCCCTGAGCAGCAGCAGCAGGCGGTGCTCCTGTCAGCGTTGCCAACTCCTTTTTCAGATTCAAGAGCACCTCCACTTCAGGTTTCCAAACGCTAGCATCTCCACTTGCCTTCAAAGTGCGCACCTTTTCACCCTGTGCTGTGATTTTATCTTCTAGTGCCTTGATTTGAGCCGTATCGGTGGAGGCGGCGGGTGGCGCTGCGACTGCTGCTGGCGCTGCCTTGGCTGCTGCTTCAAGTTGCTTTTTCAAATCGAGCAGGACGTTTACTTCTGGCTGCCAGACAGCCTTGTCTTTGGTGCTCGATTTAAGCTGACGCACCTTTTCGCCTTGAGCTTGAACAGCTTTTTCCAGTTCTTGAACGGATGCAGCTGTTTGGGCTCCATTATTTTGTGGCGTTGTAGTTGTTTTTGCTGTCTTTTGTGCCGCTTCCAATTGTTTCTTCAACTCCAGCAGCTTGTTTACTTCCGGCTGCCAGACGCTCTTGTCTTTTGTGCTAGCCTTAAGCTTTCGCACCTGATCGGCTTGCGCCTGAACCGCTGCCTCCAATTCGGCGACATTCGATTCTTGGGGCTGTGCCGCCGTCGCCGTCTTTGTTTCTTGTGCACCGCCATATTTGCCCTTCAGTTCATCGATAAAGGCCTGCTCCAGTTTGGTAAACAGCGGTGAAGGCTTGCCAATCTTGTGTCCAGCGGGCAGCAGAATAGTTATCAATGGTTTGCTATAAGAAAGATTTTAAATTTAATCACAAGTATTTATTTATTAGGATTAACTTACTCTGCATTGAGTGGCGTTTGTTGAGCATTTAGTTGGGCAAACATTTGGCGTGCCGTGCTGGGCATATAGGGGAAGAGCAGATTGGCCAGCAAGCAGGCAATGTTCGCACACAGGCCAATGATGGTGGCAGCACGTGTCTTTTGCTCCTCGCTGCCCTTGAGCAGCACCCAGGGCTGTTGGGTTTGCATATAGCCATTGCCATGTCTCGAGATGGCCAACAGATGACGTATACCATCACGCAGCTTGGCCTTCTCCAACGAATTAATATAGCCTCGCAGTTCACGATTGATTAGCGCCAAAAGCACCAGCTCATCTTGGGTTAAGAACAATTTGTGGCACAGTGCTGTTGAAGTTCTTCTCGCAGAAGACCAACGCGCGATTCACAAAGTTGCCCAAATTGTTGAGCAGCTCGGAGTTGTTGCGTGCCGCCAGATCGTTCCAACTGAAGCTGGAATCTTGACCCTCGGGACGTGCCGAGGCCAAATAGAAACGCCAAACATCAGCGGGAATGCCCGTCTCCTGGGCATCATTGCCAAAGACGCCAATGCCGCGACTCTTGCTAAATTTGCCATCCTCATAGTTCAAATACTCCGTGGCCATAATATGGCTGACTAGCGTGTTGCCCTTGTTGATGGCCAGGAGCACGCTGGGCCACACCACCGAATGGAAGGGCACATTATCCTTGGCCATGAACTGGAAGAGTTCGACATCGGTGCCGGCAGCTGGACGCCACCACTGCTCATAGTCCTTGGTATAACGCTTCGTCATGGACACATAGCCGAATGGCGCATCAAACCACACATAGAAGACCTTCTTCTCGAAGTTCTTGTGCGGCACGGGGATGCCCCATTTCAGATCGCGTGTTATGCAGCGCGGCTTCAGACCCTCACGCAGCCAGGCGCGTGTTATGACCCTTGCATTGTGCGTCCAGCCGTTCTCTACACGATCCACCCAATCGCGCAGCTGTGGCTCTGCTTTGGGTAGATCGAGGAACAGTTGGTCCGAGGAACGTAAGACAGGTGCACTATTGCAGACCTTGCAGCGTGGACGCACCAGCTCAGTGGCATTGACCAGTTTGCCACATTTGTCACACTGATCACCGCGAGCATCCTCATAGCCGCAGCCAGGATGTGGACAGGTGCCCTCCACAAAGCTATGGAATGATAGATTTAAATAATGAAGCCTATTCCTTGGAATATTTACTTACCGATCAGCTAGGAAACGATCGCATTTCTGGCATAAAAGTTGCTCCACGCTCTCGGTGAGTATGAAGCCAGCTTTGTTGACATCCTTGAAAGCCTCTTGCACAATGCTGCAAGCAATTAATAAAATGCATTAATAAAGGTAATCCTTTACTCCCCCCTAAGCACTCACTCGGTTTGCTCCTGTGCCGTTGTGCGTCCAAAGTAATCAAAACCGATGCCGAACCAGCGGTATATCGAGTTATGCAGCTCAAAGTATTTATCGCAGATCTCTCTGGGTGTCAAATTCTCGGCGAGCGCTTTGTTTTCTGTGGCTGTGCCATACTCATCCGTGCCCGAGATGTACAGCGTATTGTAGCCAGCTGCACGCGAGTAGCGTGCAAAGATATCGGCGGACAGGACGCAACCAATAATGTTGCCCAAATGTGGCACATTGTTGACATAGGGCAGGGCGGAGGTAATGAGAACATTACGCTTGCCAGGCTTGGGCAGCACCGTGCGTGGCTCATCAAAGGCCTGAGGTTTGTTGTGGTTAAAGGCAGCGCGTGCCGCATTGATCTCCTCATCCGTAACGGTGTCGGCCACCGTGGATGCAGTTTCAGCAAGCAATTTGCCGGCATCCGTTGACGTTGAGCGGTTAAGTGGAACGTGATGAAGACCACCATAGCGATTTGCATGCTGCAGGGCATTGAAGCTGAGATCCTTGAGTGGCTGCTCGGCCAGCACCTGTTGCACCTCCGGGAATGCCTTGATTTTGTCATACCAGCTGCGCAGATTATCCACGTGTTGGGCACCTTTCAGGGTACCATCTGGCGCCAGCAAGGACCACACGACAATATCCGCTGCGCTTAGCTTATCGCCCGCCAAGAACTGTGCATTCTTGAGATGATCGTTGAGTTTCTTCACAAGATTATTGAGCACAGGCATAGCATTTGGATCGGCGCGATGTCCAACGCCCATGTGATGGGCAAGCGCTGGTGCTAACAGCGTTGTCGACCACTCCAGCCACTGTGTGTGCGTAAAGTTTAATTAATAAATTTAACCTTGAACAGTCAGCGACACCAAAAAACATACCTCGTCCCGCTGCTGCCCTTCATCGCCAAGCAAATATTTGGCAATGGCAGCTGCTGAAAAGAGACGCAAGCCGTTGTCCAGTTCCAGTGTTGGTAACACCATTAAGTCCTTGTACTTGGCATCTGCAATTGGAAAGTGTTATTGCATCATTTATAAAGCCATAATTGCTGCACGTTGCCGGCCCGCATTTTTTTTCTGGTTTTAGTCTTACCATTTAGGTTAACCAACTGCACTTGAACCTCGCGCTTGGCGAATTTGGCCAGCATTAGGAGCTGCAGGCCAAGCGGATTGCCTTCGTTTGTGTAGATTATCATTTTGCAAAGGCAATTTCGGCGAATTTAACTATTTTAAATTAATTTACGTGGCAGAAGGGAGTTAAAATTAAGCCACAAGCCACCGTCGCACGCGAATCGTCAACTAGAATTGTATTAGAGATGAGCTAACAAGCAAGAACTATCGCCAACGGGTATCTATCAAGTAATCGAGACTAATCGATGTATTGTAAAAAGGTAAACAGCTGTTTATAACAGGTGGCGCCACTGTGCTGAATATAGTAAACAACTTAGAAGCTGCAAATGTTTTTGTTATAAATTAGTTAATTCGCATTAAAATGGGTGAACGCAAGGGTCAAAATAAATATTATCCGCCCGACTATGATCCAAAGAAGGGCGGTCTCAACAAATTTCAAGGCACCCATGCGCTCCGTGAACGTGCCCGCAAAATCCATCTGGGCATCATCATCATCCGTTTTGAGATGCCCTACAATATCTGGTGTGATGGCTGCAAGAATCACATTGGCATGGGTGTACGCTACAATGCCGAAAAGACAAAGACCGGCATGTACTACACAACACCAATTTATAAGTTTCGTATGAAATGCCATTTGTGCGACAATCACTTTGAGATACAAACAGATCCGGGGAATTTGGACTATGTAATACTATCGGGAGCACGACGTCAAGAGAATCGCTGGGATCCGCTGCAGAATGAGCAGGTGGTGCCAGAAACAAAGGAGGTACAAAAGCGACTCTTTGACGATGCCATGTACAAGCTGGAGCATCAGGCCAAAGATGTTCAGGCTGCTTCGGATGCGAAACCAGTACTCCAAAAACTTGTCGAGCGCAATCAAAGTGTCTGGGATGATAGCTACGTTGCCAACTATCGATTGCGTGCCACCTTCCGGCAGCAAAAGCAGGAGATCAAGGGACAACAGGAACTCGATCGCCAGCTGCTGGCCAAGAGTAGTCTGGACATTGCTTTGCTGCCCGAGACCGAGCAGGATCGAGAGATGGCGGCGCTTATGAAACTGCAAACTAAAAGTGCCCTCGAGCGAGAATCCGAACAGCGCTTGGAGCTGCTCATGCGACCCGCTCTGCCAGGTGCCACATCGACCACATTTGGCGGTCTGAAGCGTCAGAAGGCCCTGAACACACAACTGCAGCTACAAGATCTGGGCATTAAGCGTAAGGCAAATGAAGAGTCAACGAAAGAAGCTGAATCATCCAAAAAACTAGTTAGTCTCGTTTGCGATTATCCCAGCTCCAGTTCGGAGGACAGCAACAGCCCGGATTCACATGATTAAAACACCTAGATGCCTTGAATAAACACAATAAAATGAATATATTTATTTCTTAACAATTACTACAAAAAAAAAGACGTTCAATACAATCCTTCATTTGGATCATCAATAACGCTATCAGTGCTATGATCCTCCAGAGGCTCAGTGCCACTGCCGTTCTCATTCTGATCGGTCTTATAGAGCACCTCAAACACTCGATTACAAAAATCAACATCTTCGTTTCGATTAAGCATATCCGTGAGCAAGATTTCAATCTTGTGCAGCTTCTCATAGGCCGTATCACGTTTCTCAATCGTATCCGCAATCTTTGTGTTCAGCTCCTCAATTGTGGCTTGTAGCTCATGTGTGGGTTCCTCCTTGGCAATAGCTGGAGGCCGTGGCCGTACAATAGGCTTTGGCTGCACTGCATTGGCCGCGGATTTGATGTTCTCCAAACCGGGCGCCTGGGTGTCAAAGAACTTTTTGAACCACTGCAGAAACTCAAAGTTATCCTGAAAGCGACCCTTTATCAAGCGATCCAACGGCACCGTCTTGTCCATCTTGAGGCGTGTAAAAGCGCCCTGAAATAACTTCATGTTGTGAAAACATTCGTGTTCCAGCTTTGCCGACATTTTCACACGTTTCATATTGATGCAGCTGGGCGAGATCATTTCCATCATTTGGCAATAGGCAACACCTGGCAAATTGAGGCAACTATTAACCATTGCATCGCCTGCAATTAGAATCTGCTTACCCGATGACATCTCTTCGATTTTCTTAAAATTTCCATTGACCATGGTATTGACCCAGTCGATCATTTGATGCCGCGATATATTCTCGCCGGTGATGTTGGACAGCGACACCGTTTGCTTCATATCACTCGTCTTGGGCATGTTTGTATGTGTGTGTGTTTTTATAACCTAAAACTATTAAAAAGTTGCACCTTTTTCACCAGCTGAAATTTAATTGACTTTTTAAGAATTTATTGTGACTGGCAGCAGTAGTTGTTTTTTTTTTTCAAGAATTTTAACTATGAGTAATTTTGTTTTGCATGTGAACCAGCACAAACTAAAATAGGAAATCAAATACTAATAATTCTTTGTTCTTTTGCGTTTGCTTCTCTTCTCCGCTCTGCTTGCAAATTCTTATTGTGTTTTTAATCCTCCTTTTTGCGTTTGCTTTGACGCAGCCTGGCAACATTGGCGGCTCATCGTCAGGATCAAATGATAATCGTTTTCAAGCTTGAATATCGATAACACTAAACAGTTGATTTATTTTTTTTTTTTTTTGCTTACAAAGATTGAATCTTAAATTTGTGTTCAACTTTCTTGACGAACTCGATGAAATCCGCATAGAGCACGTGTGGCACCTCCAAGGCGGCAAAATGTCCACCACGTCTGTAGTACGTGCTGTGTATTAGATTCTTGTACTTGTCCTGCAGCTGCAGATCCAGGTAATGCATTATGTCACCCTTGAAACGAGCACAGCCTGTGGGCACCTGGGTGGGCACACGATCCAGCTTAAGATCAAGTTGCGCCTGGCTAAAACCCTCAGCATAGAGACGCTGCGATGTCGTTATCGAGTTGGTTAAATAGTAAATCATAACATTGTCCAAAAGTGCGTCCAGTTTGTAGCGTTTCTTGAGACCGCCATCGGGCAACGAGCGATACGTGCCATTGGTCCACGTGGAGAACTTCTCCAGAATGTAGGCAGCCAGGCCCACTGGATTATCGGTCAGTGTGGCACCAATGGTGTCCGGTTTTGTGGCCTGCAAATGGAAATAGCCGCTCTCCTCCATCAAATAGCTAAACTCACGCGATTTGGGAAAGAAGAAGTCCTCAAAGCCGCTGGGCACAAACATTCCCGGCCATACACCTGCCAGCAAACCCTTTATCTGTGATCTGGGACTCAGATTGTTGCACATATTCGAATGATAGCCCAGCACATTCTCCGGATAGAGTGTGGCGATATGTGAACCCACTACAGCGCCCCAATCGCCACCCTGTATAAAGAACTTATTGTAGCCGAGACGCAGCATCAGATTACGCATCATAACAGCCATTTGAGCGGGGCCAAAGCCTTGACGAGATGTGCCCTGGAAGGATAATATATTTCAGTAACAAAAAGTAATTTTGAAGATCTCATCTATAGCTACCTGTGACCAACCATAGCCTGGCAAACTGGGCACAATCACATTGAATATGTATTTATTATTTGGATCCAAATTGCTTTGATGCAGCAGATGAATTAGATCATAGAATTCACGCACCGATCCCGGCCAGCCATGTAGCAACAGCACCGGATAATGTTTCTTGCCCACCTTGTTCTCGTCGTAGACCATCAGGTTAAGAAAGTGCATGCGTAGGCTAATTCAAATCAAAAGTAGCCATTATCAATATTGATAAGCGCTTATCAATTCATTCATGGCAACTCACCCTTGGATTTCGGTTGTGTAGTGATTGAATTGCCAAAGGAAAACTTCACGAGAACGCCAACGCGGCAGGTAATCATCGCGCCAATAGGCAATCAGCTCCTTTAAATAGTCGCTATTGAAGCCATATTCGAAAGCAACGCCCTCTAGCGGCGGCGTCAGATGTAGCGTGCGATTCAACTGTTTTTTCAGATCCTCAATGGTCTGAAAGAGAGAGAGAGAGAGAGAGAATATTGAGAGCATGCATAAATCAAAACGTATCTTGACTTACCGCTTCCGGGTACACCAAACGATTGCCAATAACCTCTGATGTATTGGCCACATATGCAGCATAATCCTTGGGCTGTGCCTCATCACCCCACCATTGCTGTGGATTAAGCGCTGGTGCCGGCAAATCGCCCCACAACTGATTCACACGCTTGTACAGCATGCCGCCGCCAATGGCCAGCAGCAGCACCAAAATTCGCGTTATGGGCGACATTCTCTCGATCTCTCTCTCTCAAATCGAACTCCTCTTCAGCCAAAGGTTCTCGTTACACTAAACGGGTGTGTGTGTGACGATAGTATGCGAGCCGGCGGCGGCGGCGGCGTCGTCGTCTAATCTGACAAGCAGCTGAGATTGCAGTTGCGTGTTGTTGTTGTTTGTTAGTTGTCAAATAACTGATCGTTAAACTTCGCGCACACACACGATGATAAGTGATTTTTGTTTGTTTTAACTACGCTTCGTTAATTTCAACCACAGCTTAGCTGCTTTAAGAAGTCGCATATGTCGCACCTGAGAGAGCTTTTTGTTGTCTCGCAAAGCTTTTGTGCCGTGTTAGGTAACTCGCTTGGACTCAATTTTTGAGACGCAGCTGTTGACGCCGGGTCAGCAGTTGCTTGGCCAATTAAATACATGGTTTCAGTATAATACTTTTGGTGCTGAAGGCCTGTTGATTTCTGCATAAGAATAGTTAGCTTATAATTTTATTATAGGTTAATTAATTAATAAAATAAAAAATCTTTTGGCTTCTTAAAGCTTGTAAGCGTGTCATGAAATACTTAATTATGGTAGCTATTATTATTTTTTTTCAAGGTCGTTAAGTTATACAATGTTTTTAATAGCTTCTCACAAATTTTAGCTGGAAAGTTTTCCAGTAAAGTTTCTTCCAAGTGCATACAATAGTCGCCTATGCCTATTGGAACTTGGAATATTTATTTTCTTTGTACGTGAACGGTGAGAAAAACTGATTGTTAATTCTATAGACGATTGTATATATTAAGTTTTGTTTTGTATTTATTTTTTTTTTTGTTCCCGGGCAGACTGTGAACGTTCTTCGCTATTCCCGATATTGATGAATAAACAATGTTATCAAATTTATAACTTTTATTTGTACACATAATGTAAACAATGATTACTTTTTTTTCCTTGTGCCGCTGCTTAAAATACAACCAACATACAAAAAAATCATTATGGAAATCGAAATTTTATCCCAAAGCCTTCTTCACATAGGCCACATAGTCCTCATAGAGTTGCTGTGGCACCTGGAACGCCGGAAAGTGTCCGCCGTCCAAATGATGTGTGCTATGCACTAGATTGGGAAACTTATTGGCCAGCACCGAATCTGGTACATGGAATATCTCATGGGTGAAGCGTGTGCAGCCGGCAGGTGCCTTAACGGGCACATTATCCACACCCAAGGCCATCTGGGTGGGACCCATGGACTCGGCATACAGGCGCGCCGACGTAGTTATCGAATTGGTTACATAGTAGACCATAATGTTATCCAAGCAACTGATCCATAGGTAAAATGTTTGGTTAGACCGCCATCGGGCAAGTTCTTGTATGCAGAATTCGTCCATGTTGAGAACTTCTCCAGGATGTAAGCGGCCAGACCAACGGGATTGTGGGCCAAAGCTGCGCCAATGGTATCGGGCTTAGTGGCCTGTATGTGCGCATAGCCCATCTCCTCCATAATGATATAGAACAAGTTACCAACGCCCTTGTAAAAGTCCTTATACTGGCTATCCACATAGAAGCTGGGCATAAATGAGGAGAGCAGCAGACGCAGGCTGCCCATGGGACTGTTGTTGCCACACATATTCGAGTGATAGCCCAGGACATTCTCTGGATAGAGTGAAGCCAAATTGCTGCCAATAATGCTGCCCCAATCGCCACCCTGTATGAGGAACTTATCGAAGCCCAGACGTAGCATCAAATTGCGCATGATAACCGAAACCTGAGCAACGCCCAGACCAGGCCGAGAGGCACCCTATGAAGAAAATAACAGTTTGTAAAGCTTGCAACATGACGCAGAATCGAGTTAAACTTACCTGAGACCAACCATAGCCGGGCAAACTAGGCGCAATCACTTCGAAGACATAATCGCTTTTGTCGCTGCCCGTTGTCAACAATGGAATAAAATCATAGAATTCACGTACGGTGCCGGGCCAGCCGTGCATCAGGAGCAATGGTAAAACCTTTTTGCCCTCTGCATTTGTTGGCTTTGCATGTATAAAATGAATCTTCAAACTAAAGCATTTCCAATAGAATAGAGCAAAAATACATATGTTAAAAGGTCACGGACTGCATAAGTTGATTTGACGTGAAACCAAATGAGTTCCGTTACGCGCATAGTTAAATACTCTTAATAAATAAATGTATGTATGTATGTATGTATGTTATATAAACGCACCCTTGAATCTCAGTTTGGAAGTGCTGGAACTTCTTGAGGAACTGTTCACGTTCATTCCATTTGGGCAGATATGTGTGTCGCCAGTATTTCACCACTTTTTCCAATTGGTTGGCATTGAAACCGTATTCAAAACCAATGCCTTCCAATGGCTCCTGCAGCTTCAGCGGACGATCCAGCTGTGTCTTCAGGTCAGCGATTACCTAAAGGGCAAACAAAAAAACCATACATAAGCCCAAAAGCAAAATTTCATGCATAAATTAATTAGGCAAACAAGTTTGCAAAAACCAAAAAAAAAAAAAAAAAAACCATTTGTAAAAGACAGAAAAAAAGTGGTTGGCATTTTGCACTTTGACCTACCTCGGGCGCAACACTTATGTCATACGGATAGACGGCTTTGTTATCCTTGTAGGCTCCTGTTAGCTTTGGTCCCCAATATTCATTGTTATCCAAATCTGGGCGCTTGCCCGGTGCACCCAAATCGCGATAGTTCTTGAAACCGACCGCTACCAAAAAGGCAAGGCCACCGATCAGTATGCGTACAGAGGTCGCCGCTACGGATGGCATTCTTTATTATATACTTCTAGGTCTTTTTGGGTTGAAATACAGCTGTGTTATAATGACTTTGTAAGTTTCTAAATAGTAATTAAAAACACTCCGAGACCAAAGCGGCACAACACAACCGTACGGTTTCAGCTCACACAGCAAACTGTTGAATAGCGCAAACTGTTGAAGACCCGGTTCCTCGCAAAGAGAGCGAGAGAGAGAGAAGCAAAACTGTGTGAACAACAAAGTTGACGATTATGGCAAGCTCAAATCAGCACACCATAACGAAATTGCGATACAATGTTTCTACAGTGATGCTCACACAAATAGGGTAGGCTAACAATTTAATTCTGCGAGATAGTTAGTTTGCAAATGTTATAAAAAGAATATATTTGTATGATAAATATCTCAATTAACTGTTAAAACTGGAAAATTATTATCAAAGAAATATAACTAAAGCTGCAAAAAAGCTTAAAAGTATATTCATTGTTCTTAACTGCGTCTATAATTGCGCAGTGCACTGTGTGTTTGCTCTCTTTGGATAGCGTCACACACACATTAACGCAACATAAATAAACAATCAAAAACGTAAGTGGAGAGCAAAGCAATAAGAAAAAAAATGAGTGATCATATATTTTGTCGTGCTCATCGTGATTCCAATCAGGCACGAAAATGCAAATAAATATGTTTGGTTTGAATAAATCTATTTACAAATCATTTGTCAGCTGCGCTTATGCTTTGTGATTATATAATTTGTATTCAAATGCTTTTTATAGTCAATCAAGGGGATTCCCAATGTGATTTCTCTTGTTTCTTTGGGCTCTTATACCCACAAATATACAAAATTCGAGTATCATCAATCAGATAGCTCATCCATAGCACCGAAATGTTATGCTTTGCGAGCATGACACAGCATTGAAACAATTGTTTAACAATGACCTAATGGTAATGAAACATATAATCTCGTTCTTTCATACCATCATAAAATAGGTATCAGTATTAGTAAATCCACCACGTTACGTATCATTGAGCAGCAAAAACAATACTCAACACGATGACCGGTAACAAGTACAAAATTCAAAGTACGGAGTTGAAGTGTTGAAAAGCGTTTGCAAATTTATTTTAAATGTGGGCGCAAAAAAAAAACATCGCAAAGCTTGAATGTTTAATTAACGACAAAAATAAACTATTGCGATCACATACGAAAACAATATTAAATTTAATTTAATTGACGTAGTTCAAAAGAGACAACAAGGAAGAGAAATCCGTCACGCCGAAGAGTGAATACTCTTTTGCTATTAAAATAAACCATTAAGTTTTAATTACATGATCTTTAAGATTTTCTTTTAATTAACAAATTCTATATAAAATTGCAAACTCTATGAGAGGCTACAAAAGTATCCGTTTTTCACTCCACAAAAACCTTCTGGACAAATGCTGTAAAATCATTGTACAACATGGATGGCATCTCCATGGCGGCAAAGTGTCCACCATGTTGGAAGTACATGCTGTGCTTGATGTTCGTATACTTGTCACGCAGCTGCCACTCGGAGGCACCCGGTATATCGAACCTGAAACGTACACAGCCCATGGGCACCGGCGTCTGGACGCGATCCAGCTGCAGATCACGATACGGCTTCGATACATTCTCGGCATAGAAGCGTGCCGCAGTGGTGGCAGCATGGTTTAGATAATAAATCATCAGATTATCGAGCACCGCTTCCAGGCCAAAGACAGTTGTGATGGCACCAAAGTCCTGCTGCAGACTGGGTCCACTGCAGGTCTGGAACTTTTCGAGTATGTAGGCAGCCAGTCCAACCGGACTGGACTCCAGAGCGGCACCAATCGTATCCGGTTTGGTGGCCTGTATATGATAATAGCCACTCTCCTTTAACAAGTTCTTATACTTGTCCCAGATATCGGTATGATGATCATAGAACATGCGTGATTGCAATATCTTCTCGGGATAGTAGCTGGTATAGATGCCCTTGAGGAAGGAGAGCGGTGTGCTCAACACACACATATTCGAATGATAGCCAAGAACATTCTCCGGATACAATGTGGCCAGATTGCTGCCAATAATGCTGCCCCAATCGCCGCCCTGGACAAAGAACTTCTTGTGGCCCAAACGCAACATAAGATTACGCATAACGGTTGCCATTTCGGCCGCATTGAAACCCACTCGAGTGGCAGCCTGCAAAACGTAACCAAAACCATATGATAAAAATTCATTGAGAAACTCGTGGAATTTCTTCTACTTACATCCGACCAGCCGAAGCCGACGAGCGAGGGTGCAACAACATCAAAGGCATAATCGCTTATATTTTGATCTTTGCCCAGCATGGGTATAAAATCATAAAACTCCCGCACCGAACCCGGCCAGCCATGAAGCAGCAACAGTGGATAGACTTCCTTCTTCTCCCTAACCTCCTCCGAAACGCGCTCATGTATAAAGTGAATCTTTAAGCTGTCGAATATGGTATAATTAACCAAATCAGTCGATAAGTTTTTAGGGTGTTGTTTGTTTTTCAACTCACCCTTGTATCTCGGTTTTGTATTGCTTTAGTGAGTTAAGATACGCTTGGCGTTGATTCCATTTGGTTAGATACTTCTCACGCCAATATTCCACAAACTGCTCCAAGGCATTCGTATTGAAGCCATATTGAAAAGCGATGCCATCTAAGGGTTCCGTTAGTTTTAATGTGCGATTCAGCTGTTGTCGCAAATCCTCAATCTCTGCCTTGGGTACATCCAGTTTGAAATCATAGATTTTCGTATCGGGCTTATAGTTCTTGCCATCGCCAGCACCCCAATAGGTGTTGTCATTGTATTCGGGTTTGGGCAGTGGACGTGTCAGTTCCGTGAATGCGAGATAAGCGTAGCCAACTATGGCCGCGAATATGGCCACAATCAGTCCGAATATAACCAAGCACTTCATATTGCCAAAGTGCAGTTACTTTAACGTTTGATTATTTATCTGCCTAATGACCAAAATGTTAATGAGCTACACAAGTTGCCTTAGCGCGCTCTCACGAGAACATCGATTATGCACAACTGATCTTTGTGCTCGCCGGTAACTAACTGACGGCGGACGATTGGAACGCCAAAGAGCTTACGCTTGGCTATACTACACGCGTACGTATGTATGTACGTTCGTCTTCATGTGTATTGATATAGTACGGTATAAGTATAAATACGTGATAATGTGACGTACAGTGGTACGTAAGTGTTACAATTATTTTGATTTAAAGTGCAAAAATAAATAACCCATTAAATGTTTTTAAATCATTGGGAGAAACTTTTGTGCATAAAAATCTTCACTTTTGACTTTGCTCTTTCGTTTTTTCTTTGCTTCACTTATTTTTTTGTCACAATTTAACCACAGTTATTTAAGATTCTCGCTGTCTGCTAAGAACGTTTGTGAGATATGAAGTCCATGCTGAGAATAGTATAGCTTAAGTGCACGATATCTTATCAAAACACTCAATGAAACTTATTTATTTTTATTTATAGGCGTTTTCCCTTTTGTCTGATAATGATCATTAGCGACGTGGCCCCAAACATTTTTAACGACAACAAACAGAAGTTCCTGTGAGCTATAACGGCATGCGCTCTCAGATTTGCAGATGAGAGAGCGGATTTGTGCAAACGAGAGAGAGAGAATGGAAAAAGACCATAATGTAGCTTTTCAACAGTTAAAAAACTACTCTTGCAAGCGTAATTACAGAATTGGTATAATAATGTTTAAAGTGAAGTTTAATTGATCAGAATAATGTATTAAACGCAATAAATGCACTGAATCGCGAAATATGTAACATATCACATAATAAAGTCTGATTTTACCTCTTAAATCTATTGAAAAGTGTATAGTGTACCAAATGTATCACGCGGTGTGATGGCAATGCCTTTTTTCTTCTTTTTTTTGTGGTGCAGTGTTGTTAAGATTTTGTTATTGCCGGCAAAATGCATATGAATGAATGAATGTAATTGTGTGTGCAACAGTTAAAAAAGTTATCTTGCAAGCGTATTTAAAAAATTCATTTAATATTGTTTAAAAACGAATAGAATAATGTACAAAACGCAATAAATGCACTGATTCGTGAAGTATGTAATACTAATTTAACATAATCAAATCTGATTTTACCTCTTAAGTATAGTGAAAGATTTATATAAAGACAAAATGTCTCTCGCGGTGTATATATATGTTTTTTTTCGTTTTTTTTTTGTGTTTTCCCTTATGCCGCCTTTTTTTTCTTTTTTTTTTGTGCAGTGTTGTTATGATTTTGTTTTTGCGTGCATACAACTACATGTAAATGTGTGTGAATAGAGAAAATACAAATAGAAATTCCGACGCAGTTCAGAATGTAACTAATTAAGTGCGCTCTTGTTTCTCAGCTGAGATTTAAAAGAGGTGAGTGTTTTATTGTTTATTTGTTGTCAATTTGCACACATTAGGCAAGAACCAAGCATTGTTATCATATGTAAGGTTATTATTATGGTTTCACACTGCTCTTACACAGCAAGCAAACGCTGTGGTGAGTTAACTTTCATTTCATTGATCAAATGTACAAGGTGGTAGTGTGGTGAGTACACTACTCCAATGCCCTGACAAATTAATTGTAGACCGCTGTGTTTATTATATTGATTGTTGAAAATGTATACAAAATCACATTTAAGTTTCATACTTACTGGAGGGTAATTTGCTTTATAAGAGAACTTTTCTCAGGCGAACATTAAGGCTTAATGGCCAAACACGTTAAAAAAAGGGGGATAATGGCAGTGAGGTGAATATTTCTTCGCTCTCCCTGCCGGACAAAGCTGGTCACGCTAAAAACTATTCATAAGTTTGACAGTTTTTGAGGTTTGTAATTTTTAGCTACATTAAACAAATTACAAATCATTTCTGCTGCGAATGTCAATGAACTTTACTCTTGGCTAAGAGTATGGTGTTTGGGCCTTTGGGGGTTGTTGCACTATGCTATGTCTTTTGGGGGAGGTTAATTTTGTACAAGCTGTGTGGCAAACAATTATGTCGTCGACATGCACAAGCAGCTCCTCGAATCAGCCCCTGACAAAAGTGCCGGCAAGCATGCAAGCGCCCCAACAAAAAAAGTGGGCGTGGCTGCCAGTCGAAACAATTCAAACAATGGCAATTGGAATGCAAGTAAAATTAACGCAATTAGGCCGCCGACTCGATTTCGGCCAAAAACTCACACACACACACACACACTGATTCACTGCAGCAGTGCATGCGGCAAAAGTTGGCGGCGCCAGCGTTGCGCCGCCCCTTAGCGTGCCACCGCGCCTCAAAATCGTATTGATAGCGCCAGCGTGGCATAAAAGCGTGTCAAAAGCTGGCAACAGCCCCAAACTATGATGGGGATATACCCTAAGCAACGTGCCCCAAACGAACTGGAATCGTTAATTGCCGCATTGATGGGCGCTTAATTTAGTGCAAAGACTCAGAGTTGCCTTTTTTTTCGGAAGCGAACTTTTCGTTGTTTGAAGCTTTTGCTTTTATTGAGTGCGGCCGTGGCTTGTGTGCCACTTTGCATATACCCTGTAACTGATTGGGTAATAGGGTGTATTCAGTCTTAAGGATGGAACAGTATAGAAACTTCTACCTTTATATAATGCACTGATTTCAGATTAGGTTTTGTAATGATCAACAATCAATCAACTTTATCGATATTTATAATTTTTTTTCTATAGGAATTATGTTTTATACTCAAGCTTAGTTCTCTAATCTTCTATAGTTTTTCACTTACAGGACAACTTACAGTCCAGCTTTTTCCTTTTTAATGCCACTTTGTTAATATTGTTTGTTGTTTTTTTCTGTTAGTAACGTTTTGTCTCTGCCTCTAGAAAAAGTTGGGTGTTTTGAGTACACGTAGTTTCCGTTACCGCCTCTTGTAATGGGCCGCAATTATCATGAGCTAGCACGCACTTCTCCTTGTGGTACATTGAACTGTGTGCAATTGATTTTTGACATGCAAAGAGCGACAGTTTTATATGGTGTGACTGGAACGGTAGTTCTAGCAATAAAACAGCCACAATACTACAATCGATTTTAGTTTGTCAAATACCAAAAAAAAAAAAAAAAAAAAAAAAAAAAAAAAAATTTGTCCAGGCACCCAGCTCGGCTGTATTTATACAAAAATGCCCCCTATGCGTGACACAGCTCAGCTGATTTTTCAAAAAAAAAAAAAAAAAAAAAAAAAAAAAATTGTCCAGGCCAGCCAGCCAGCTGCTGTATTTATACAAAAATGCCCCCTATGCAAGACACAGCTCAGCTGATTTTTTTTTTTTTTTTTTTTTTCTGTTTATTTATTAAGAAATACGGGGAAACCAGTGACCCCTTTGTGTCCTTAGTCTCTTTTAACTCATCCTCTTCAGGCGCACCGGCTAACTTTCGTTAGCTTTTTCAGGCTTTTACATATAACATATAACATAGATAATAAATAACAATCACAATAATAACAATCACAGATAAGAAGATCTGTATAGAATTTAATTCCTTCAGACCCTCCTCAAGGTTGAACGGGAAACGATGTCTTTCGGTTGCCTTTTGGCATCCGTACCACCAAATGGGTGCTATTAATCTGTTTGTAAATAGTCACCAGCGACAAGAAAACTCTAGTCTAGACGGACATACAGCAACAACAACAATAGGTAAAATTACAACAATTAGGAAAAAGCGACATAAAGTTGCAGCCTAAAAGATGCTCTTACTTTGATTAAACCGGCAAATTTGCCACAAAAAATCGGACAAAATCGGACGGAATTTAGACGGACATACAAAAACAACAGGTAAAAATTACAACAATTTATACAAAAATGCGTGACTCAACTTTTTGTTGCATACTTTTAGGCTGATTATTAAACAAACAAAAAATTGGACAATTATCTTGAACTATTGTGTGGTTAATGAATAATTGATATTTTATATTAAAAAAAGTCTTTGAATGCTTGGAAAAGAGATTGAAACTTAATAAAAAATATATAACAAAAGTATTTTAATGACTGAACTGAGCTGTCGAAATATTTGTTTGTTTTTTGCTTTTAATAACTTTCTTCAATTTAAAGCGGCAAAAAATCTGTGAATAAGCTCATAAACAGATTACGAAATAAGCTTTTGAGTAATAACAACAAGCTGATGCAAATTTATATACAAAAGTTTAAAAAAAATCTCGTTTAATGCGATTTATTAACTAATTATCCTGATCATTCCATTCGCCGTTTGCATCATTCCAAACCGGAAATCGTCTTTTTGCGGGTGGATTTGTCCCATCAACACCCAAATCGGCATCATTCACTTGCGCCACGCCCTGTTGCAGCTGCAAAAACAATAAAAAACAAAGAGTTAGTCACAATAATAAAGTATTTACATACACACATGCATTGTAACTGGCCAACTTACCCCGCACAACAACAGTGCCAATAACATGGCCATAATATTTATGTAAATGATTTGCAGTCGCATTTTGCACTCAGACAGTTAATTCGCTTGGCATTCAACTCAATTCACGTTGTTCGACTGTTTCATGTTTGTTCACATTAATATTCGCAAAATATTCCCAATGCATATTTGTTGTTGGCTTATATTTAATTCATGGTTGGGCATTATCAGTTGTTGATAAGCCGCACAGACGAAAATCGTAAATAAATTGAATTGAACACAAAATGATGAAAATGTTTTAACAGCAACCACAAACAGCTCATAAATCAATGAATGCTAAATTAAATAATAACCAATAACACGTTTGACACATTTGTATCTTAAAGCAGGCTACTATCAAAACTTTAAGCTGAAGAGTATGGCAAAGAAATGTTTTCTTTCTTGCGAAAAAATAACAGAGAAATAATGAAAGTGAAAAAAGACCTTCAACTACACATAAGATTGGAAAATCGAATCGAATACAAATACTTTTTAATGGAAGCCAAACAAACAAGTCAAGCCAAATAGAAAGAATCATCCGGGGGAAGCACTCCGCAGATAAGAACACTGCAGAGCAGAGCAGAGTCGAGCTGCCGTGATGGGGATTTTTTTTTCGGGATGTGCGTGGTGGCAAGATTTTCTCTCTAGGGTGCTGAATATAAAAGCAACGTTGAGTCTCAAATGAATTATCAGTCAATCAGCTCTAGATTCACATCGTACAACATCATGCAGGTTACAATCATTGCTTTATTCTGCTGCCTTGTTGGCTCAGTACTTGCCTTTCCCAATCCCCAACCGGAGGAGCAGAAGGATGTTTGGACTGAGCGCAAACAATATAATCCACCAAATGAGCAACGTTTCTTAGTGGATGGTGGCTATAACAAGGACAAGACTGGCAAGGACGTGTGGGCAGTAGCTCAGGTCCCCGTTTATACCAGTGATAACAAACGTCACGAGTTCGATGTGGTCGGCAAATATGGACAGCATCTGGATGGACCTTATGGCAATAGCCCACCCTCCTACGGCTTTGGCGGCAACTACCGATTCCGTTTTTAGATAATCAAACACATTAACAATCCAGCAATAGTATTTGATAAAAAAAAGGTTTTAAAACTAAAAAATAATTATTTAAATAAAAGAATTATTCAGAATTAAGTTTTACATGTGTTTCTGATTAACTAACTTATCTTAACAACTCATAAAGATTGAAGATTTCTCGTTAAAAGTTTTTGGCATCCTTGAATTCATCGTTCATCTAACCCGGAACATAATGAGCAATAGATTTAGCTGTTTATAAACTGTTGAGATGAGCTTGCAGTTTGGCTAATTGTACATGACTATATTTTTATGTTCTTTTCTGGCTAATTCTTGTTGGTAATAACAAATTAAGCGCACACGTCGACAACAACAACGACAACATGTTGTTGGTCTTAATGAAACCTGCCGAAATATTTTTTTTTTCTTAATTGGATATATTGCGTAAACTGTCAAAAAAGCCTTCAATGAAAATTTATCATGTCAGATGAAGACTGTATCCAAAAGTTTATAAATAAAAGTTGTTTAACAAATTGCTGTGCTAAGCGGCCCAACGAAAGCGAATCATCTTCGAAGGTGGCTCAAATGTGGGCGTTGCCATATCAAATTATTTAAAAATGAATCATTCTTTAAGGGGTCTAGAACGGGAATTACAAAATGCTTTTCACATCATTAATTTGCATACAATGTGTTTTCGGCAATTTTTTAAAGTGACCTTGGCGAATTATGATATTATTTTTGAAAGAGAATATCCCGCATATTAAAGATGAAGGTTTTGGCTAACACGTGCCAGATTTCAGATATGCTTATTATATCTTTCAGGTGTTGAATAATAATGAGAATTTGAAGTATAAAGCAAAAAGGGGATAACACTTATGAGCTTCCATATAACGCATCTAAAGGGGTAAAAAAATATATGGAAGTATGTTATATAAAAGTTCCAGTCTAGTTTTTAAATAATCTTAGCAAATGCTTCTGGGAAAAAGTTAATCACACTTAAAATGTTGCTGCAGATCAGATAACAATATTGCACATTTGATATCTTTCTTTCACACCATAAAATACATATATACATATATTCTTTCTTCTCAGATCATAAAAGTCTTTATTACCATGATGATAATATTTGTTAAGAGTTCAGGCAGCTTATCAGCGCCAATATATGACTTGGGGGTTTACTTTTGAACCACTGTGAGAAGTGATTCCCTTTGTAGGGGAAATATTTCAGTTTTATACGTTTCATATATAAAGCAAACAAAACTACGCAACACTCATCATTTAGAATCGTAGCTTAAAGAAATCTACAAGATGCAATTAAGTCTGAGTTTATTGCTGCTGCTCGGCTTGAACGCCTGCATCTGGGCCTATCCGAATCCTCAATTGTTAATCCCCGACTTGGCCGAATACGAGCCGGAATCGCAACTGGTAAGCAAGCAGTTAAAACTAGATGCAACAAAGTTGAATTTCAATATTCCTGCAGCTGGCTGAAAGTTATGATTGGGCGCCTAAGGATGATGAGGAGTTGCAACATCGCGTGCGCCGCCAGTTAAACGTTCAAGGTGGAGGAAGTACACGCCAAGGCTTCGATTTAAGTGTTAATGCACGTGCACCCGTGTGGCAAAGTAACAATGGTCGGCATTCTCTAGATGCCACTGGACAATATTCACAGCATTTAGGCGGTCCCTATGGCAACAGTCGACCCAATTGGGGTGCAGGTGGAGTCTACACATATCGATTCTAGAACATTTATATTTAATTTGTAATTTTTAAAAAATATTTATTTCATTAAAAACACTTAAGCAAGCACAAAACAATTTTTGTATATAAAGCTTAATGTTGTCAAAAATATCACTTTTCAATTGTAATCAATATCATTCATATGCCATTCCGTCTCAAAAGGCGATCTGTTTTCAAAGATTGTGGGATCAGGTTCGGGTGACTGCGAAAAACATATTCAAATCAATATTCACATTCAAATAGATTTCACTTCAAAACTTGCCCCATGCCAATCCATTTTCGATGTGGAACGCCCTTGGCTCAAAGCAATTAGCCACAGCACAAAGAACAACAATTTCAATAAGCCAAACATTTCCAAATATTTCGCGTGCAAATGTGTTTCGCACTCGATTTTGCGAAATCAACTAAGTGCCGTTTCGCGTATTTCATACATGACAGCCAGCTATCAGCTAGGCTTACCGCTCCCCCCTTTGCCCCCACCCCACACTGTGTCTGTTATATCAGTAAGCTGTGCTGATACGATAGGAATTCGCTCGAAAAGCTCTGATGAGCAATCGCTGTTTGTCAGCCGAATGGCATCTTTGCATATAGCCGAGCCTTCTTCCCCTCTCCCCTTTTTCTTTTGTCTACTTAAACTTTTTTAAATTTGTTAAATTGTGCCACTAAAACTTGGCACGTTTTGTGTTGAAATCGAATTAGAATGAAAAACTAGTGAGAATGAGCTGAAAACTAAAGCTTTGAATCTAGAAATACCCTTTAAAAAGATTAAGAGTAATGTTTTAAGGATTTAAACATACGAAACTCAAACGAATTGTGATGAGAAAATGTAATTAGCCGAAGTAAAATTTTTTTAGCCCTTAAAGAGTGACACTCTATTGGATCAATTTTTAAGAAGTGAACCTCTCTCGTTCGCATTGCCAACATGTACAAATCGTCTAACTACAGGGTATTTATGCACAAGAAGCAAAAAATGAGATTTCAGCAAACAAATCTAAATGTTAGTGGCAAACAGCAATGAAGGTCAGTTCATAGGGTAACAAAAACATTATTATTGGTTTGACTTGATTCTGATTCTATTTTTTTTTCAATTGGTTTTTGTTTGTGTTCGCTGCTGCAGTTCTGCATAGTTGTTTTTGTTGATAGCGTCAATTTTGGGCCAATTTTCTTTTGTGTGCGCCACAAATTTTCTCTTTTTTTTTTTTTTTTTGAGCTGTTTGAGAGCATGGTAGATTTTTCCATGTCATTTTCATGCATGTATTTGTACAATGTGCGCTCCATTTCTTGGCCATTTGTTAGAGCCATTTTCCAAATCAATGCACAAATTGTCAAGCCAGTCAGAGTTGGCTCTCAATATAGCTAACGCTATAGAGTTAAAGTCTATTGTTTTGCAAAACTTGAGCGAAAATTGGCCCCACAAATTGTTGTTGTTGTTGCTGTTGTTGTTGGCGGTGGAGTCGTCTCTTAAATTGCACATGTGGCAGCCAGCTCATTTGTCAAGTGGCAAATCACTTTAAAGGCCAGACGAATGGAAAGCAACAAACAACAACAACAACGATAAAATCAACTTTGCATGTAGTACTTTCAGCTGGGTTTGTGTCTTGGCTTTTGATCGCTAAGCGCTGATTGCTGATTGCTTGGCTTGGCTTGGCTTTTTGCTATGCTTTGCCATCTGATCGTGACCGATCGACGGCATTTCCCACGCAAAAGAAAAACCTGGTGAATAAAAGAAAACAACAACAACAACAACAACTGATACATGGCAGATGCCACATCTTTTGGCAGTGCAAAGTACACTTTTGCTGGACCAAAATTGATGCTCTTAAAACTTACAACAGCAACAACATCAGCAGCAAAAGCAGAAGTTTCTAATGGCCAAGCAACTGGCCACTAATGGCTTTTTAATGAAGCCGACAGTCAGGGTGGAGAAATTTGTCAGCAACGTGCAAATTGAAACTAAGTAAGCCAACTTAGGCGTATTAATTATAACCAGCAGCAGGTAAAAAAAAAAAATCACGCAAACTTGCCAAAATTCACCTGAAAGTTTGGCAGGTGGCAAAGTAACTACTTCAGCTTTTTTTCGTTTTTGGTTAAGGCTTTTCCTGTGGCCTTTGCATTTGCATTTGACATTTAGTGCAACTGTTGCAAGATGCGCCAGCAACATGAACAACAGCAGCCAACAACAACAATAGAGACAAACCAGACATGAAAGCAGCTTTTCCACTTCGAAGTCGAGGCGCCTCTCCCAACCCCTTGTTTTACCAAATTTGACAAAAAGAGCGCGGCATTTTCGTCTGCTTACTGCATTTGGCCAAAATGTCTATAGTTCAATTGCTGATATTTTGCTTGTGGCACACGAAAAACACCAAACACGTGACCTATCCACAAAGACGCGGTTCAAAAACGGGCCATAGTCGGTGTTTAGTGGCTATTGATATGGTTGCGTGACACGCACGATTAGTTGCGATAGTAAATATAGCGTATACGATAAGGTTACTTTTTGATTAAAAGGTTTGTTATAAACTTTTTAATGTTAAATTTAACTTAATAATGGAAAATATGTCTGAAAGGATGTGTTTGTAATCGTTTCTTAAGAAAATAATCAAAATGTATAATTTAAGTTAGCCTAAAAATTTAAGTTTAGGTTAAAAATTCATAATTTTTGAAAATAAATCTCTTTGAAACATGTTCCAGTAATAAAAAAATATTTTTTATGATTTTTTCCCCCCTATTATAGACCAGTTAATATTAATCTCGTGAATCGATTTTTTACTTATGCCAAAAGTTTTACAGTTTTCCAATCACTCTACCATCCCTAACAGCTTCACCATAGATGTTAGCTGATGGGCCAAAATGTCTGAAAATGGCTAATGAATTGTGCGAGCTGCCTACGTAATAAATCTTAAATAAAACTGACTCATGCTGCATTCAAATGTGTGAAATGCATTTAGAATTGGACTTTGCAAAATGAAGGTTGACTTCATTGTTGCCTGCATGTTGCATGGTGTTGCTATTGTTGTTGTTTGATGTTGGTAGTTAGTTAGTTAGTTGGTAAGTCACTTGTTGTTGTTGTTGTTGTTGCTGTTGTTGTCGCCATGCAAATTGGTCTCACGTTTTGTGCATTAAGCGAACTATGGGGCCACTGTCGATGATTGAGTTCTCCGCACCTGGTGGCAATTGCCCGCATATCTAAATATCATACCTGTTAAATTGCGATTACAATTACTAATCAATTAAATTATTTTTGGGAAGTAGTTGTAGTGACTTATAGTTCGCTGGTGAATTTATGATTATATAATGATTACGACTACAAAATCAAAATAATCTAATTATAAATTATCAATATAATATAAATAATAAAATAATAATTTGATTATTTTGATTATTTTTGATTATTTTCAATTATTTTCATTATTTTGATTATTTTTGATTATTTTCGACTATTTGACTATTTTGACTAATATTGACCAATTGCGACTATTTTTCATAAAAAAAAATTAATATCACTACAACTTTTCGTAAAGATTGTTTTTGACTTTACCTTAATATAAAACAGCTTTGTTCCAACTTAGTGAATAAATAAACTCAATTACTATCACGTGAACGTTTAATTAGTGGTTGACGATCTTGGAGTGTATGCACTAATCGATTTTTTTGTGACATTTAAATAAAAGAGAAATGTATTCGTACGGTATTAGCTTTTGATTGACTTTCAGCGTGGATAATAGAGTTTGCGTAATGGCCTTTACAAAGATAAGATAGAGGATATTTTAAATATTTGTGAGCGCTTATCATAAGCGACGCCTCTTAGCCGCCTCTGTGGGTTTGACTAGAGCGCGACTCACGTCACGCAGCATGATATTTCGCTCAACGCTATGAAAGTTTTAGATCACTTGTATGGAGCATAACTTTAGTTTGTTATGTGCGTCGGATTTGTGCTTTTTAACGATTCGTCTCTTATTGAGTTTATGTTTCGGTTGAGTTTGAGTTCCTTACTTGTAAAGGGGTAGCGCTTATGCCAATACAGTAAACAACCTATATAAAAACTTCTATGAAACTGTTTTGAAAAAACAATATTATATAAATGTTGAATAAAAATATATGAAACTTTATTTATATTAAACTTTTTTAAGATAGTTCATTAGTTGTTATACAAATGTTTGTATTAAGCACGGTGTTTTGAATTATAAATTCCTAGGCGGCATCATTATCTGATTTTTCGTTTAAAGTTGTTTTATGAGGGAACGCCAATTTATTGTGTAAACTATGTTTAATGTGAAGTAAATTAAGTTATTTTTGTGATTCGTAAACCGTTTATGTATTAAACTATGTTCTTGGAATTAATTTGTGTTTTTTAATGAAATAGTCGCAATTGGTCAATATTAGTAAAATAGTCGAATAGTCGAAATAATTAAATAATCAAATAATGAAATAATTGATATAAAAATAATCAAATTGATTATTTTATTATTTGATTATTTTGTTATTTTGATAATTTGTGTAGTTTCAATTATTTTGATTTTTGTAATCGTAATCATTATATAGTTGTAAAACCAAAAATAGTCGTAATGTAATGACTAGTTCAACTTTTCAACTAAAATAATTTAACTACTAATGACTACAACTAGTAATCACTACTTAACAGGTATGCTAAATATGTATCGCAATGTCGGAAATCAAAGGGTTAGCATGGGGTTCTATATGTGTATGCATGTATAAAGGAATCGGTCAGCTAATTGGCAAACCGTCCAAATGGCTGACCCAACGCAGCTCAATTAGCCAAATAATGGCAGACGGAGTAACCTTTTTTTTTGCCTTCTTCTGTTTGATGGCTAGCTTTGATCTTAACAGCAAAAATATTTACCGTAACGCATTATGGCGCACAGATTAAAAGTCAAGAAGGCAGCAACAAAACGGCTGCAGTTTGCTGCTTGCTTGCTACACTTCAAGAAAATGAATTCACTTTAAAGGTGATTTATTTTGTTTCTTTTTATAAACAAAGTCACAAAATTCGTCAAAAGTCAAACAAACAAAATCACCCAGGGGAAACACTTTGCAGATAAGACCGAGACTGAGAGTAAGGTGATTTTTTTGCATCACATGTTGACATGTTTAATATCTCTAGGGTGCTGAATATAAAAGCAACGTTGAGTCTCAAATGAATTATCAGTCAATCAGCTCTAGATTTACATCGTACAACATCATGCAGGTTACAATCATTGCTTTATTCTGCTGCCTTGTTGGCTCAGCTCTTGCCTTTCCCAATCCCCAACCGGAGGAGCAAAAGGATGTTTGGACCGAGCGCAAACAATATAATCCACCAAATGAGCAACGTTTCTTATTGGATGGTGGCTACAACCAGGACAAGACTGGCAAGGACGTGTGGGCACAGGCTCAGGTCCCCGTTTATACCAGTGATAACAAACGTCATGAGTTCGATGTGGTTGGCAAATATGGACAGCATCTGGATGGACCCTATGGCAATAGTAAACCCTCCTATGGATTTGGTGGCAATTATCGATTCCGTTTTTAAATGATACGAGTTTAAAACTGGTTCTTTACCAAAATTATTATTATTATGAAGCTTAAAGCATTATTATTCAAATAAAAACTATTCTTTAATAAAAAAATATTTTGTGTTTCTGTTAAAGCTTCAAAATTTAGTAAACTTCAACAGTAAAGATTCAAAGCAATCAATACAGGATCATAAATTAACGCTGCCTATATTATTTTAATGTGTTTACAGTTGCACTTTAAGAATTTCTCAAGAATAAAATCGTTTTTATGATGTTATTCATTCTAGACAGGTATTTATTTCTGTGTACGAGTTTTTTTTTTTTTGGTATTGAAGTTGCAGTTGCAGTTTGCTATCAGTATCAATAGTAATTTCAAGTTTCACTCGCCACAAAACTTGACAAGCGGCCAACTGGACATAGACATAGTGAAAGAGAGTGAGCGAGAGAAGAGAGGGGTGAGGGAGGGGGGCAGTATTGGCTTAGAAACTGGGACTCTTGCACAGTCGACTGGGCGCACATGATGGTGTCGTAGGTCAGGCAGCAGCAGCAGCAACAACAGCAACAACTACAAAACGGCAGCGGCAACAAAAATGTGTCTACGATTGCGGCAGTTTTCCAACTGCAATTTGTGGCCTAGGACTTGGCATGTCGATGCAGTTGGATCAGAGCCCATAGCCACAATAGCAGCAGTAACAGTAACAACAACAACAACAACAATGACGATTTGTAGCCAATTATTTCAAATATTGTATTGAAATTGTATGGCAGTGTGTGGCTATCTGTGGCCAGGGATCTGTACAAGGCGCACGTAGACCGACTTGAGTGTGTCAAAGTGGCCACTCGAAGTCATCGTCAATTGTAGCTGGCTGCCACTGCCACTGCAGTTTCTGTTGCTATTGATGTTGCTGCTGTTGGCCATGGTCAGCATTTGACATTGCCAGGTCTCTCTCTCACAGAGGTTAGAATCCAAGCAACAGCAACAGCAACCACTTCCCATGGCTCTGATGAGGATTTGTCATATGCATACACATTGATTAATCACCTGCTTTAGCTACAGTCACCAATGTCTCTAAACCGTCGAGACTTTCAATCACAGCACTTGTGGTTGATGTTGTTGCTGTTTGGGTCACGTCAACTTTCGACTTCCATTGGCAACTTTTAAAACCGCACGCGCCCGTTGACCTTTGCAGGTGGCAGCAACAGCAGCAAGTGGCATTCATTTGTGTTTATTTTAAGCATCACAATTGCATCACAATTGGGATTTGTCATCATCAGCAACATGAAAACGTGGAAATGCTAAGAATTGTTTAGATAACTATTGAAAGTAGTTACGTGACTTTTCTGCTATTGCATATGATTTGGCTTCAATTTGTCAAGGGAATAACTTAACTAAGACTAAGTTTTGTTAACCCTTTACTGCCATTCCATAGGCGCAGTTAAAGACTTTGTCTTCAGCTCATTGCTGTTAACAATCGAAGCAATTGCTGGTTAAAACGTGTTGCTGATTTAAAATGCATAAGCACGATTAACGACAACAAACAGTGATCAATAACCGGGCAAGAATGCGCGCGTCTCAAATGTGTTTGGCAAAAGTTATTAATACCTTATTAGAAGGGGTCGTCAATGTGGTCGATGACAGCGTTAAAGCCACAATCAAAGCCAAAGCCAAAGCCAAAGAAAGGCATAGAGCTGGCTTAAAAGAAGTACGAGAAGTGTGGAATATCAATGAGTTTGTTTTTTTTTTTTTGTTTTGTATAAGCGAGTGTGGAGTATTTCTTTGCTTTGGCTTAACGCAGACGACAATTGCATTTCCGCTTAATTGTTGGCCCCTATGGCGACAAACAATGCAACAATGCAACGGAATTCTTTTAGCTAAGCTAGGAGACAGAGACAGCGAGATAAAGAGAGGTTTGTGGAGAGAGTCACAGGAAATGCAATCATAAATCGCGCTGATGGTCATTGCTGGCGCGTTGTTGCAAATATTTATGCTCTGTGTGGCAATTAGCCTGGTCAGTGGCCCATCTGTCTCTCTCTCGTTCGCTCTCTCTTGGCCAAAACCAGGAAATGTTTTTGGCCCAAACACTTGTCAGATTGCATGTTCAATTCTAATAATATAATTTTTGTTGTTGCCTTCTTACTGCTGCTATTTGCGTGCCTGGGCATTGTGTCCAGTGTTCTTGTGTCCCAAGCCATCGACTTGGCCTACGTTTGAGTTGGAGTTGGATGAGGATGCCTGTTTGCTGTTGTTGTTGCTTGGTGTCTGCATTACAACATCATTAGAATTTGATTTGCATTTCCTTGGACGCGGCGTCGCATCATGGCTAACATGGCATTAAAGCCCATTTAGCTGTCGTGTGGCAATTATTGATCAACTAGGTGCCACAATCGCCCAGCCAATGGGCTCCAGCTGCTTCTCTTAATGCTCTAATGCCCGCTTACCCTGCCTGTCTGCCTGCCTAGCTGCTGCCTGGTGGTCAAGATATATTTGCATACAAACAGAAAAAAAAAAATGCTGCCCAGCACTGGATGCCTTTAGTTCTGCTTTTTTTTTTGTCTTTAGTGTTATGCTTAATGTTGCTCGCAACGGGTACACTGTAAGAAAAAGAGATCTTATTGACAAAATAATTGATCCATAATATTTTTACAGGAGAACTTCTTCATACCGATTTTTATAATAAAATTTGGTTCGATCAGAGAACAATTCTGCTTCTGGGTAAAGCTTTTTATTGCTCTTTTAATTCGTTATGTTGAAAAAAAATGTTTAAAAAGTAAGAAAAATTAACAAGCTATTATTTTAAGGTTTTTTTTACGCAGTTTAATTAATTTTCTTGTTTTATATTCTTCTTTTTTCAAAAAAAATTTCACTTCAGATTTTCAAGAAAGAAAATACTAATAAATTTATTTAATTTTAGCATCAAACTTACTTAGTACTTTATTTTGAACAGTGCAGCATAATTTCTACCTCAGCATCGCCTTTAGTTGGCCATTACCAGCATTGTCGTCGTCGTTGACGTCGTCGTTTACTGGACAGCACTTGTTGACTGACGCGTCGCTGACGTTTAGCTGCCACTGTGCACTGTGTGCCGTTACACGCTAAATTCTGCTCAACCGCCAACCGCCCTAACAACCCCACCTAAACACACAGCCCCTTAGCACGCTTCATTTGGCGAGGCTTTCGCCTGCGCTGCAAGCGTTTAAATATTTATGTCTTGTGTACTTAAGTTAATCACAGCGAAATGATGAGCACCAACTGTTAACTGGCGACTACCGTTTGGCAGTAAAGCTGCAGCATTCAAATCATTTCAGGTTCTTAGCTTTAAGTACTATTATTATTATTTATTATTTTATCACTTTGTCTCTTTTTTTATTTAAGTGTCAAGTGTCATTTGGCATTTGGCTTTGTTGTACATTATTGAGTCGTTAAAATTCCATTGTGCAAGCGTAAATATTTTAATTATTTAATGGCTCTTGGCCAAGTTGACATTCGAATTTTGTGGCTGCTTGTTGTTGGTCAACAAATTACCTAAAATGGTGACCCAAAATGTACGACAGACACTTGTGACAAAAATGCCCGACAAAGAACAAATGAAACAACAACAATAAAAACAGCAACAATAACAACAGCAAGGAACAACGGCGACAACAAACAAACAAATAGCGATAACAATAACAATGCCAATGTTAAGGACCCATAAATATGGCTTTAAAATCGCATGTTTGCGGTTGTTGTTGCTGTGGTTATATTTATTGTGCACTCAGTTAAGGGTATATGCAATTGCTAATTGCGTTTGGCAGCATTAAATAATATTGTGAAGCCTTTTAAATTTTAGTTTGCACTATGCTCACACAGAGTATTTTAGAAAATATTTTAAATGCTTTGATCTTTATTAATATAAAAGAAATTTTTAAAACCAATTTAAGGTTATAAAAATGTTGGGCTTTGCGCGTGTTTTGTTGTATAGGTGTGTTGCTATGTGTGTATGTGTGTGAAAATGCTATTTAAAATATTTGAAAGCTTTCAAAATTTCCTTTAGATATGCAAAAGTTACAAATATGTTAATAAAAAGGCCAAAAAATAGAAATTTTAAAATAAAATAAAATTAAATATAAAATATTTTCCCAACAAGCCTCTTATAATTCCCAACTGGTTTTAGCTTCAAGAAAGGTACTTAAGGCCTGCCTGCGCCAATTCCAGCCGTCTGTGACTCGCCCTTGTGTGTGTTAGTGTTTATCTCAAGCAGTGTCTCTATCTCTCTCTTGGAATTTGTCTCACTCAGATCTCTCTCTCACTCAGATCTCTCTATCTCTTTCACTCAGATCTCTCTATCTCTCTCACTCAGATCTCTCTATCTCTCTCACTCAGATCTCTTTCTCTCTCTCAGAATCTCTCTCACTCAGATCTCTCTCTCTCTCTCTCACTCAGATCTCTCTCTCTCTCACTCAGATCTCTCTCTCTCTCTCTCACTCAGATCTCTCTCTCTCTCACTCAGATCTCTCTCTCTCTCTCTCTCTCACTCAGATCTCTCTCTCTTCTCTCTCTCTCACTCAGATCTCTCTCTCTCTCTCTCTCTCTCTCTCACTCAGACTCTCTCTCTCTCTCACTCAGATCTCTCTCTCTCTCTCTCACTCAGATCTCTCTCTCTCTCCTCAGATCTCTCTCTCTCTCTCTCACTCAGATCTCTCTCTCTCTCACTCAGATCTCTCTCTCTCTCTCTCTCTCTCACTCAGACTCTCTCTCTCTCACTCAGAATCTCTCTCTCTCTCTCTCACTCAGATCTCTCTCTCTCTCTCTCTCTCACTCAGATCTCTCTCTCTCACTCAGATCTCTCTCTCTCTCTCTCTCACTCAGATCTCTCTCACTCAGAATCTCTCTCTCTCTCTCACTCAGATCTCTCTCTCACTCAGAATCTCTCTCTCACTCAGAATCTCTCTTTTTTATTTATTTATTTTTTTAAATTCAATTAGTAAGAGTATACATTCGTCGACTTTGTCAGCATACTTCTTTCTTTGCTGTTGTTGTTGTCGGCATTTGTTTGGCTTTGAGCTTGGCGTGTGGCCACCGTTGTTGTTGCATTTCATTAATTTACGATTATTGACCAAAAAATTGTTAAAAGGCCAGCAAACTCCAGTTGGCTAACGCCATTTTTGGGCAGCATCCCATTTGCAGATTAGGAGCCAATTTGGTGTGAAGTGCCGGCTTTAAGGCCAATGCGGCGTCTGCACAGTCCAAACAGCAAAGAGTTTGGCTACAATCTAAACGCTAACGGCAGCTGGCAGTACATCAATCAATCGCTGCTGAAAAAAGAAGAAGAAGCGGAGGACAAAACTGACCTTGCAATAAGGAAGTGGCATTCGTCACTGTCCAAGGTTGCAGCAGTTGGGGGCTGCAGCAGACACACACACACAAAAGTTTTCAGAAGTTTTCGTGTGAATTCTGCTTTTTTATTTATGTTTGGCAATTAGTCTAGACAGCCGGTGAGCGGGGGGCCCTCAGCTAATGAGTGTAAGAGCAGGGCGGGGCGTATTTTTATTTTTTTCCATTGTAATTTATTTATTTTTAATATGTTGGCAGCAGGCTGATGCCGCCACCAAATCCAACGCCAACCACTTGCAATTTTTACAACTCAATAAATTGGCAGCGTTTCTATCGTTGAGCTGCAATCAATGTTGCTTTGGAGCTTGCCTCGTTGCTCTCCCCTCTCCTTCCCCGCCCCTGTTTGGTGTGTGCGCAATTATTGTTCTAACGGCATTCGAGCAATTTAGTGCCGCCTTTTTGGGTGGGCAGTGCGATGACCGCAGCCCAATGTTGTTGCTGCTGCTGCTGCTGCTGCAACTTGTGGCTGCAACAAGCATTGTCTGCCTCCAGCCTGGCCAGGCCAAGCCAAGCGGTCGTTGTGTTTGGCCATACAAAATCATCAACATAAATTTTTTTGTTCTTTTAGTGCGTTCTTTCTTCTTCTCTACTTATGCCCCACAGCCAACAGTCAACAGCAGCATCAGGATGCGTTGAGTATTCGCTGCATTCTATGCCGCATTTTGGGTGTTGAAACTCATAAAGACAAGCGCCGTTTTTGGCCATAAAATTGACAGCTTATGGGCTAGGGAAATTGAAAAACCGTCTATGCATTTTCTATACATGCTTATCCATTTGGCCAGATCATCACCAGCATTGGCAACGCCATCGATAAACTGGGTATCGTAATGATCGATTTAATCAACTGATTGGGTAATGAGACCAGACGTCATTTTAGATGAAAACTCTTAACGATAAAAGCTATAAAAATTTACGCTAACTAACTGAATATAAGCTTTGGCTAATCAAAATGATTTAAGATCGTAACGAACTTAAATTTTGCGTGGGGAGCTATTTTTTTTTTAATGCTTAAAGTTATAAAAATCGAAAAAAATATATAAGAAAAATAAAAATTTCTATCCAAACGTGTATGGCTGCATAAAACTTTAAAGTTGGCATTTATTATGCGTTATAAATTAAGGATTTTATTGCCATATTTACTCAAGCAGCTGCCTCAAGTGTGATTTTTATTACGATACCAAGAGTTTAAAGTTAGGTAAGAGATCTTAAATAGTTGAGAAATTTTTCTTGGTAGTCATTAGATCGATTACTGAAAGTCAGCAAGAGAAAGAAAGTAAAAAGCATTGAACTAATGTTAAGAATTTTCTTATTGAATGATTTAAGCCTAAAAATTTGTAATATAACTTAAATATTTTCAAACAATTAACAACCTATTTCTCAGACAATTTGTTAAAACAACTTATAAAAATTAGCATAATTTACATTTTACTTTGCTTGAAAATTAATTTTTTTCGGTTTTTTAACAGCAATTTAATTGATATTTAAATTTTGTTCAAGCATAAGCAATGTGAAATGTAGGACGAACTGTTCTAAATGTAATCTCTTTTAATTTTCGAAAAATTTATGCACCACAAAGAAACCACAATAAACAACGTTCTAGGCCAGGCTCATGAATAATTGGTTAGATTGTTGCTCATTTCTTTTCGTTTTCATACCCTTAACCCATAAAATGGGTAAAAGAAGGGCATAATGGTTTTGTGCACAAGTATGTAACAGAATGAAGCATCTCCGACTCCGTCAAGTATATATATTCTTGATCAGCATCAACAGCCGAGTCGATAAAGCTATGTCAGTCTGTCCGATTGTATAAACGCACCGATTTCAGAGACTATAAGACTTAACTAGGTTATGGGTATGTCCTAGTCAGGTTTTCGTCGACTAAAGCTTTCTTACATGTCTTTTTGTATTCTTTTCAACTAATTTGTTGTGGGGCTTCAACAACACCAACAACAAAATTTTTAATGAATTTTCATAACGATAAAAATATATTAATATGCGCAAACAGCAACAACAATAACAATAACAACAACAAACTTGGCTTGGCAGTCAAAGTGGCGTTAAATGTTCTGCAGTTCTCTACCAAAAAGTACCGCTATGTGCGGTGTGTGTGTGTTGTGCGTTATGGTTTGTTGACTGCCGGCGACAACTTCCGACGCACTGTGAAAAATAAAACAGGCCAAACTGACAACAACAACAACAAGAACATTAACAACTCGGACGTGTCGTTGCGGGTGGCTTCAATTGTTTGGCAGTGGGGGTACGCAGGGGGGGAGAGGGGTTAAGTCAGAGGGTGTTGACTGATTTGAAACTGTCTGTCTGTCTGTTCTGTTCTTTCTTTATTTTCTTTTGTGCCTTTGTCTATGTTTATTTAATTATTGCTGTTAATTAAATTTTCTTTCGCACTAATCGACTTTAATGCTTGACGGGTGGCCTGAACCCGACAACGACAACAACAACAGCAACAACAACACCTGTTAATGACCCCACATATACAAAAAATTGGCAACACTGCAGTGAAAAAGTCATCAAATGGCCAAAAAACGACTCAATAACAACGCAATAAAAAAGGCAGCCACAAAAAAGTTTAAATAAAACACCTGCTGTTCTGCATAAAGCCACGCTTTAACAAACTTTTACCTCTGCCTTTCCTACACCCCTCCCCCCATTTCTTCTCTTTGGCCAATTGTGTGGCACACAAGTTTTTTTGTCTTGTTATTCGCATTTTCATTAATTGGAATTTCTTTGGTTTTTTTTTCAACTGCTGCCACAGCTAGACCATTACAACAACAACAACAAGAGCAACAACCGCAAGTAGCCGCTGAACACCGGTAGCCCCCCCTAAAGTCGTCACTTCGCCCTTCACCCTACCGCCCCAACGCTAAGTTGTGTTTTTTGTGGGTTGGGTTTTGTCTTTTGTCGCGCCTGAATGCGGCTCGATAAAAAAGCACACAGACAATGGACAAATGTATTAATAAAGTTATGAAATTTGCAATTGTTTGCCGCAGGTAGCTGGAAAGGGACAACGAGAGAGAGAGAGGGGGAGAGCAACAATAGCCTGGTAATAATAATGTTATGAAATAAAAAGTGTGCTAAGCTACATATAAAATGCGGCTTTAAGAACCCATAATTACAAAGTTTTCGACAAAAGGTGTTAAGCTTGATTGTTTATGAGCTTTTAAAGCTAAGCAGCTGTAAGTTGAGGCAATTTTATAGGTAAGGTTGAGTTAAATAAGAAAAGTTGCTTGAGAGAAATATTTATTCGAATTATTTTATGCAAATTTTGACCCAACAAAGATTTTGTCAGAGATAGAATTACAAATAATTATTTATTGCGTACAAAAAATATTGAATAATATTATTTCTAAAAAAAAGGTAAGCTCTCAACAATATTAACTAATTGCAATTTTTTCGTATTACATTTATGCGTTATGACACTTAACAAATTTCACTTTTAAGTGCCATAATTAACGCTTTAACGAAATTATCTCATTGCGTTTGATTGCATTGAAGCATTTCATTTATTTGTCAAAGTAAAAGTACACAAAATAAATAAAACGAGAAAAGCAAAAAATAATTGTAGTCAATTTGCGGCCACACTTGAAGCTGTTTATATTTATTTGTTTGCTTATTTATCAAATGCGCCATGGCAACCACCCACAAAAAACACAAACAAAAAAAACCACTGTGCGTTGCCCCCACAGCGGCCATGCAAACAGCTGTGTATAACAGCTGTATAACAGAGAGCGAGGAAGAGCGACAGCGCGCTCAAACAAAAAGTAAACAAGAATCGATGTAAACCGGCTGTTGTTGTTGTTGCTGCTGCTGTTGCAGTTTTTGTTTTTACTTCCGTTCAAGAGAGCTTGAGAGAGCAAAACGCATGTGCAAGTGTTGCTGTGCTGCTGCCATTATGCTCAGATCTACTACTATTTTTGCATTAGCTGCTGCTACATAATTCTTTTTAGCCAAGCGGAAGCAGCAGCACCCAAATAGACAAGAGAGAAAGAGAGAGAGCGCAAGAGCGCCAACGAGTCGCAACGACTCGGACGACTTTGGCTTCGGGCCGACAAGAAAACCAGTTGACTGCTTTGGCTTGTTGGCGTTGGCGTTGGCAGCAGCAGCAGCAGAAGCATACACCGAGTGTTCCAAGTCTTGGCCAAAACGCGCTTGGTTTCAGTTGAGCTTTGCCAGCCAAAACGACAACAACGACGACGACGCTGCGTTGGGTGCCACAAACGATTTGTTAAACAGCTCAAACGACGAGTTCGCGTCGCGTTTTAAACATATACAACAAACAACCAAAACAAACAACAAAAACAAACAGCATACACAACAAATAATAAACAAAACAAACAACCAAAACAAAAACAAAAATCATAAAAAAAAGCAAACGGTAAATTTTGAAAAATTCGCTAATTAGGCAAAGTAAGAGTTTTTTTGTTTGTTTTTAAGACAGCGAAACCAGTTTGAGCAATTAAAAAAAAACAGGCAGAATATTTATAGTACATATGTATGTATGTATGTGTGTACATGTATGCATGTATGTATACATTGGGCACATATAAATTGCATTAAACTTAAACAAAAGGGCAGCTCATGCTTGACAGAAAAACAAAAAATTGCAAGTGTATGTGTGTGTGTGTGTGTGTGTGTTTCTAAACAGCCTTGAAAAGCTGCCTCGCAGCAGCCTCTGTCAACCGTGTGGCAACAACAACAATAATAGCGTTCCACAAGTCACAACAACAAAAAAATGGCAAAGCTAAAGATGCTAGGGAAGAAGACGCGCAGCTGACTTTATGACGTCGCCAGTTTGGCGTGTTAGCCTGGCCAAGACCACAGACCAGAGAGTGAGAGAGAGAGAGAGAGAGAGAGAGAGAAGACACAACAGCAACAGCTACCTGGCTAGACATGAAACCTGGTGTGTCTATCTGTTGCTTGCTGCCAGCTTTGCCTGCTTGCAACTGCAACTTAAGCACAACATACACACATGCACGCACACACACACACACACACACACACACTTGAGCTGCTTGTGTTTAGTAAATACACAAAAAAAAAACACGCGAAATTCGCTTTTGTTTTTGTTTTTTTTGTGTTTTTTGATGAGTTTTTCCACAAATAAACCGCAGAACCTTAACAAAAATAAAAGCGAAGAAAATAGCTAAAAGGCGCGCGCAAACATTTTCTACAATGCGCATATGTGTGCATGCAACACACACACACACACATGTATGTATATATGTGGAAAAACCGGTTGCAGTTAGTTAGTTTGTTTGTTTGCTGCTGCTGCTGCGCTTGGCTGTGGCGAAAAATAAATAAAAGCGATTAACTTGAGACAGTTTTAGTGGCAGCAACAGCAGCCGCAGCCGCTGGCCGGCAGCCTTTTATAGCCATGCCATTTTTTTTGAGGGCTTCTTTTTGTTTTTCTTTGCATCTTTTGCATATTTGCAACATAAATCTAAAGTGCATATATATAATATATATTTCCTACGATTATATATATGTTGCCTCTTTGTTTTGCCAGTTATTTATTTGCTTTGTTGCATTTCTTTTTATTTTATTTTTGCAGCGAAAACCGGAGGTCAAAATAAAAAAAATAAATAGAAAAAATTCGCTTGAAGAATTTTTTGTTTGATTATAATTTACATTTCTTCGCTATCAGCTTGTGCTCTTTATCTCTGTATATCTGTGCGTGTGTAAAAGAAACGAAAACAACAAAAACAAAAAATAATAATATTCAATATTGATTTAAATTTATTGTGTCATTTGATTTGTGGCTTTGGTTTTCTAACACAACGTTTTTTTTGCATTATTGATTGTTATTTATGGCCCCTAAAGTCACTCGCAACGTGCCACACATTTTGTGAAGCCGCAACAGCAACGCAAAACCGTTGAAGTTGCCACCAAAAGCAAAAAAAAAAACTACAAATCAACATCGAATAAAATCAAATAAAGCGACATTGGTCAGGTGTCCGATTTGAAGCAATTGGATTTTCATTAATCAACACGGGTGAGTTGTTAATTTTTCAACCATTTTGCCAATTTTCAATCGAATATATTAAAGGTAGGAAAGCTGTGCAGCAAGGGGGTTGGGGTAATCTGATTGGTTGGTGTCTTAAGTCATCAGTGCTTAGATTTGGCCAAATAGTACGAACTGATTGTTTGGCTTGTTACTAATTGCAATTTGGGCCAACTGCAAATCGACTGTTGAGTGTTGTTAAAAGCTTGTAGATTTGGCTAAGTAACAAAAATGGAAGGATTATTTCTAGGTGTAAGATAAATGCAGTTAAGAGAAAGAAGTTATTCTCAATATTTAGAGTATAAAATTGGATTTCTTATGCTTGGTAATATTTTACCTATTTGTTCTTTTTTCTTGTCTAACATTTCGATTCAACTAAACATTTTCTTTATTTGCCCATTGTTATGCATCACACACACAGACACCTTTAATTACACATGTATGTGTGTGCCCTTAACTCATTTCGCACCCAATTTAATTACACAAATTACGCATTCATTAGGACAACTATTGTTTGATCCTTTCATTTTGGGCGTTGTCAAAAAAAGAAAGAAACAGAAACTAAAACCGAATGCAATTTAATCACATTGAATTGTTAAGCATCAACATTAATGAACAACAAACGTTTAAACGTTTTATTTATGCAATACATTTGATTATCGCGTTAAAACACACACACACACACACTCATTACGTATACGCCACATAGACAACAATTAATTGCATTTTAAGTCTCACACATTCGCACATTTTGGCTTAAAACGTGCATTGAATTGCCAAAAACATCCAACGAAATCAATTCGAATAACTACGAGCTCGGTTCAACTATTCCGTTTATCTGCATATCAGTAGTTATTGTTTATGTTTATGTTCGTGTTTATGTTTATGTCTACTTCCCGACACAGCCTTCCCCTCCCCGCCCCACCGCATATATCTGCATAACAATAGCTGCTACGAAAGCTGCTTAAATGCTGCCATTTTTCGACTGGCAACAACATTTTAATTAAAAATCTTTTGCTTTGCTGCGTTTTGTGTTCATTTTGGGGGCGCGCTTTTTGAATATTTTGCACGTGTGCGCCCAGCCTCTCTGGCCCCGGCCACGCCCACTCGCATGGACCCCCAGCCAGACAGCCGACGGGCTATAAATGTTAACAAGCATTCAAAATTTGCATAAACTGTGCCGCGTCTCGATATCTTTTTCGGGGGGAAGCTTCAACAAATTCAAAACGCAAAACGACTCAATTTTTTGTATTGTTTTGTTGTGCTACGTAATGTGTGTGTGCGTTTGTGTGTGGCAATTAAATGGACTGCAAATTAATCATAAAATGCGCAAATTTTATGCAACATTTATGTTTTTGCCAAAATGTCGATAGAAATTTGAAATTATATACATATATTTTAATGAAATTATGCTAATTTATGATAATTGAAAATTGGCCAAAATTACATTTCAATGGTAATGCAGATTGGTTATATACGATATCTGTCTGCATTATTGCTATTGGAAGTGTAAATATATTCGAGTTATTTTGATTGTTTATTGCCTGAGATATGCAAAATTTTGCAAATTTTTGGATTGTGGGAAAATATTTAAACAGACAAATGAAAATAATCATAATAGGTTTAAAAGCATATTTTATTAAGTTTTGACATAAACTAACTAACGGACAGAAGGAAGCATTCCCGACCACAGTAATATTTACATAATTTCTCTAACTAAACTACCATAAAAACTATCAAAAAACTCAATAGAGAAATGTTCGCTTTGAACACTTAAACATGGACATGGCTTGACATTATTTAATTGCAAGGTATCTTTTTATTGTCTTTTCTTTTTTTTCTTCCAACTAATTAATTTTGCATTTATTTTAATGCAATTTAAATTCATAAACATAAATCAACAAAAATTTGCATTTAAACGAATTTTCTGTGGTTTTTTCTTTGTGTTTGTTTCAATTGCAACTGGCAAATGGCCATAAATCATATAAGTTATTGTTGGGTTAATTAAAAACGTAGCATCAGTTACTGCTGAAAATGCGTAAATTACAAATTGAAGTTTTGTTTGTATGAGTGTGTGTGTATGTCTGTGTGTTTGTCGAGTGTTAAATTGAAGTTAATTTTTAATTATGGCCGCTGAACGCGCTTGTTAAATTGCCTTTTAAAATTCAATTTACATTTTGGTCTCGCTCTTGGACCAGGCCCATCGTTTATATACACACATGTATGGGTGTCGAGGAGTGATCGAAAAGTTGTGAAAGTTTTTTGAGAGGGAGCAGGTAAAGAGTTATTTCTTAAAGGAAAGCTTTGGTAAAGTTAAGGCATGCTGGCATGCTTAAAAAAGAAACATAAATTAACAAAAATGTCAACTATAGAAATGTTATTACATTTCAAAAACGATTTGTCTTGAAGTTAAGAACACCCGTAAATAATTCATGAACATTAAATGTTGAAGTTCAATATGTAAATTGATTTTTTAAAGCCTAAGACACGATTATTATATTGAGTAATCATTTTTATACATGAAATTAATAATTCTTTATTGATTTGGAATGGATAGAATACTCTTTTCCGACCCTGTATCATTTTATTATTAATTTATACTTTTGTAAAAGCTCTTGAATATCTTCAATTTTATGACAAAAGTTTTAAACCACCCTCGTTAATATTCTTGCGCACTTTTGATTGGCTTCAAAATGCTTGGGTAAGAACTTATGGTTTATGGAGTCTGTGGCTGTTGCTACAACAATTACGCGCATGTGCGTAAGACTTTGTTAACTTGGCCCGTTTTTGGCTCTTTCGCAGGGGAGGAGGAGCTGAGCTCTCTCAACAGGAAGCTGCGTCGCTTGGCATTTAAAAACGTATTAATTTTGACGCGCCACATTTTGAGTCGATGTTGTTGTTGCTTTTGTTGTTGTTGGACTGATGATGATGGTATCTATAGCTCGGTGAGTCGAGAGTGATATAAACGCGAATAAGTTACGTCAATTTTTGTGTACTGTGTTCGCTTTTTGGGATACATTTTGTATTTCGTTGTTGTTGAGGTAAAGGTCTACAACCTTGGAAGCTAGAAGTTGAAGTTAAAGTCAAAGTTGGCTGTGAGAGAGAACTGCTTTGCTTTGCTTTGATTATTGCCATTAATTAAGTCGATGCTGTAAACCGATTTGACTCTTGACCAAATAACAAATGATGTGTGCAAATACAAAACGAGAAGTCGATCTAAGTTGAGTGTAAATATTAGCATAAAATATTACATAACATATGGGAATTGGCTGTATGCTAATGAGCTTGCAGGGGAGTAGGAAGGCAGTGGATCATCATCGTTGTGATATGACAAGTTGCCGGCGGGGTTAAAGCCGGACTTGTTGCTGCTGTGTTGCTGTTGTTGCTGGCCAATAAAGCCAATGACCCAAACGCAACTGTTAAATAAACGAGCAATTATTAATGCGAAACTCAACTCTGTGAGGCTTGCGTCTTTGTCTGCCTGTTGTTTGCCTCTTGTCTTTTCTTCTGTCTGACTTATAAAACATTTCATTACACGATACAATTGAGTGAACGCCTTGAACTTCCGCTTAAAGAAGTTCAAAATATACACAAACAGACAGGGCCTAACTTGGAGCACAGAGCGCACTGTGTGGAATGACAGTCAAGAAACGAAGACCAAGTCAATTTTTTAGTTGTTTTATTTTTTTGTTTTCTGCTGAGTTGTGGTAAACTGAGTGTATTAGTCTCTCTCTGTGTGTGTGTGTGTGTGAAGGCATGTTTCACACTTCAGAGCCTATCGGCGGTTGCAAAAATAAAACAGAGCCAAACAAATTGTAAAGTCATAGGCAAGACGATGAGCAAAAAAATAATACATGTAGCCCAAGTCCAAGTCCATGTCTTGAAACTGAAGAGTTGTTGGTGCTGTGTTCTTTGGGCTGCAGCCAAAGTTAAACTTAAGCAGTACAAAAAGGCTTTTAATTTTAATTTGCATATGGCAGAACGCGCTCGAGCAGGCGCAACGGCGGCCTTATACAGCCAACAGCAACAACAACAACAACACAAACACCAACACAAGATACAGATACAAAAAGTATTAAGTAAGTATCTGCTAGATACATGCATCGCTGCAAGTACTTAGAGAACGCGCCAGCCCTTTTTGCAATTTCAAGTGCCAACTTGTGGAAAATAACATTAAAAAGCAAACAGTTTGAAAATAGTAATGACTTCGAGATACTCTTTTTTTGGTGGAAAAAATGTTGTCAGCAACAGGAAGCAAAATTAGAGAGTTAAATAGATCGTTTCTGTTAGACCAGTACGAAATTTATTAGTAGTTTTGAGGAAAAAAGTTTTGGAAATATGAAATGTTTGATTTTTAAGGCTTTGTCATGATTTACGAATCGAGAATTTTTTACATAGGAAAGTCTTATGATCTAATCAAAATTTAATCTTATTATGTTATAAGACCCAGCATGTAATGCATTTTAAAAGAAGTCACAAGCTATTGTGCATAACAAATATCCCCATTTTCTATTAATGTTATAAAAAACTACAACAACAACATTGTTGGCAAGTTGGACTTGCCCATGGGCCATGGCCTGGCAAAAATGCAAGTTAAATTTAATTTATTTCTGCTGCGATTGCTGCGCTTGTCTACCAGCTGAGTGTTTGTGTGTGTGTGTGTGTTGGTGTATGTGTGTGAAAAATGGTTAAAAGGAGTTGGCCAAGTCCAAGACCAAGTCTCACTCTCTTCTTAAGTGGGGTTCAACTCTAATGACCGCGTGTGAAAATGAAAATGGAAATGCCACAAAGTCAGCGTCGTCAGCGTCAGCGTCGCGTCGGCGTTGGCGGCGTTGGCGGCAAACGTTGCGCTTCGCTGAGCGCAACTTGGACTTGGACTTCAACTTCAACTTCAACTTAAACAACAACAACTCTAGCTCTAACTTAAGCTGCAGACACGACTTGGTTGTTGTTTCGCACACAACGCACTTGGGGCTAGAGGGTTAAGAGAGAAGGGGTTAGGCGGAACATGTGAACTTGTGAAAAATCGAAATTCCAATTCCGAGAGAGCTGCGTCTGGCAGCGAAATGATTTACGCTTAAATAACATGTTGCATGCGTTGTTAAGCCAAAGCAATGTGTCTTTGTTGCAACAACAGATTCACATCCTAGCCCATCATCATCATCATCATCATATTTTGTCTGCCCCCTCATGTTAATGAATTTCAGAGCTCTCCTTCCTCCACAACAACAACAACATTAGCTCAGAAACAGATTGAAGGTACATTTAGTTTGAATATACAAACATACAGAGAGTTATAAGTTCTTGGACTCGTGAAATTGGCAAATGGGCAAAATTGAATCACGAATTCAGGTCAGCATAGAGAGAACGTTGCTAACTTCTGTACAAATTATATTCAATTATGGAGCTGCTTTATCAAGATCTCAGCAGCTCAATTATGTGTGTGTATGTATGTTTAGGGCATAGGAATGCCAGATGAAATTTTGAACAAATTGAAAGCAGTCACCTCTGCTGCTGTTGCCGGAGATCAGACATAATTTTCATAATTACATAATCATCGATATAATATAATGTGCCAACAGAGTCTGAGACATAGACATAGACATAGGAAAAGCAACAACTGATGACAAAATAACGATGAAAAGCAAAAAGAAATTGAATAAAGAAATAGAAATAAAGAGGGAACAATGATTTTTGGTATAGCAGACGTTTGAATGCTCTTAAGCTTTTGGCAATAGTTGCTGTAAACATCATTGATGGTTGTTTAAGCTAAGCGACATCTAGCGAAATGCATAGGTAATCAAAATTTTATATAATTATGCAATGGAGACTATCGATAAAGGAATAAACTAATAAAATGAAGTCCTGTAAGAACTTTACTTCAAACAAAATATTCACAAGTTTTTCCTTCCGATATAGCCTTAAAACTCAATTTGTTAGAGCATAAAAATTACTTGTGCACGTTTCCGTACAGACAACACTCAAAATAACTTGTGTTCAAAATCGTTTTTATTTTCTTATTGTTTGACTTTTCAACAAACAACAACACAAAAACAGCAACAACAATTTTACATAATTTTCTTTAGTTGTTTTGTGTTTGAAAGCATTTTTGCCCAATTTGAATGCGCCTCGAAACTCATCCGTTTCGTACGTTGCAAGTACGGCTAGCATGTCGAATTTTGCTCAGAAAAACCGAAAACCAAACAAAAAATAAAAACAACTCAATTTAATTTCTTAGCTAAGCTAAGAGAGATTGCAAACGGCAGCAGAAAAAAAGGGAAAAATCTATTGAAATTATTTCGTAATATTTGCAATTTGTTAAGAAAAAAACGTGGCCCGGAAAATCGCAATGTAAATTGCATTTGTTGCTATGCAAATATTGTAATTGCTTAAAGGCTTCAACCATTGCACATAGCTGCTGTTGATATTCCTTTGCTTGTTGTTGTTGCTGCTGTTGTCAATTGTTGTTTGCAATTGTTTTATTTGCTGTTCATCGCAATTTGATTGCTTGGTTGCCGCTGCACACGCAGCGTATGCGCAATTTTTCCAAACAAATGCATGTATATACAACAACAAAAAATTCATATTATTTACACTATGCAACGCGCAATGGAAAAAGAGAGTCTGCAACATGTTGACCAGTTGCTTGGTCAGGCCACTGTCCACGCTCAAAGATAAACATATTTTCATTTGCAAAGCGCGCAGGCGGCTGCAAAAAAGGCCAACAAACAGCAATAAAAACTTTGGGGGTAGGTTGGTAAACAACAACAGCAACAGCAACTGTCTGTCAACCTGCTGTAAAATGCATTTCAAAAACTAAAGTAAATAATTTAATTAGCTGCTGGCGCTGCAGTCACAAAACTTTAATTCATTTATTCATTTCTGCACTTTACACACTTTTTTCTTGACGAGTTGCTTTGATTTTCCGGTTGGGTTGGTAAAGGCATTAAAAATCGAGAAAATAAAAGGTTAAAAGCTGTAAAAATGATATTATTTTATATATATTATATTATAAAAATAATCTTAATATTTTTCTGAAAAAGGTTTCTTTCCTACACAGTAAAAACTTTTATTTCAACATTTTCGTCATATTTTTTTCTGAACATAATGTGATTTTTGTAATTGCTAAGAAACTATTTGATTAATTTGCAGTTTATTTCATTTCTGGCTCTCTAAATGCCTAAACTTTTAGTATTTATATTTAACCATTTTAACTGAAAGCTGTGTGGAAATCTATTAGCCACACTTGCAGATAATATCCTGCAGTTCCGACACACACATTTTAATCTCCCTTTTTGCTCTGCCTGAGAAAACTTTGGCATAGCTTTGCTAGAGTATTTAAGCTTCATTTTGGCAACAATTTCCTGGTTATGCTATTTTTGCATTTTGCTGCTGAACAAAAAATATATGACCGGTTTTTTTTTTTTTTTTATTTATTTGTTGCACCGGACACGTCCAGCAATTTGGGGCACGCGCCTACAGCAGCATGCACACATATGTGTGTGTGTGTAGACTTATGTGTTGCCAGGAGATGTAGTGTGAAAAATGGCCAATTGCATTGGCAGCAACAATTCGGGGCAAAGTGACAAATACCTCGATACACATACATACAATGTGTCAGGTAAATTCTTTGTTGCGGTTACGAAATCGACGCAGTTACCAAAAAAAAAAAAAAAAACCAATAGACATACAGACTGACAGTCAGATAGACGTATAGATAGATAGATAGATAGATAGACTGTTAGAGAGTTGCAGACATATTGTGCTCAACATTTTTTGGCACATGCCGATGGCAACCGCAGCGCAAAAATGCCAAAAAGCGAGCGCAACCAAATGGCAAATGATTTGTCAGCAATTGTTGATGGGGTGCCAATGCCGTGCATGGCAAGGGAAGTGTGAAACGAGAAGGGATCGAAGGGGTGTTAAAGGTAGTCAATAGCAATTGCAGTTCACACCATGCTTTGCATATCGATTTAGCTGCATTGTTGAACAGCTAAACGGGCCAAGGGTTGCGGATTGCAGATTGCGGGTTTGTGCTGGGTTGTGTTTGGGGGTTAAGATGGATGCCAAATGGCATAAGGTAAGCTAATCAAGTCACATGATTGAGTTGCTGACAATAATGACAGCTTATCGTAAAGGTATGTGCTAATGCGTTTTGCGCAGCGCTGAAGCATAAGGGAGCAGTTTGACAATGTATATAATAATATTTCCTGAGGTGATTACGTTGGTTTTAGCTACGAGATTTATTTATGAACATTTAAATAATACTTAAAAAAAGTTTTTTGAACAACAAACTTTATAAACGACAAAATTACAAAGCTGATATACAAAATAAGGTATGTTTATATATGTTTGTTTTATACTTAAGCTGATTTGTTTTTATAAAAGCTTGTTTTGGTCTCAAAAAATATTGCTTGTAAAGTAAACGCCTAAGAAAACGTTACTAACCTTTGTGTACAACATCTTAAATATGATTTTCAACAATGCAACACAACATACAATATTTTATTCACATAGTTTTTGAACTATTATAATTATTAATTGATACTTTTTCTAAGAGTTTCACACATTTTTAATTCTCCTACTGCTGGTAAACCATTGAAACATTTAAGCTAACATTTAATATTTTCCGACTTATATTTTTTTCTACAACAGCTGACTTGTATTAATTTTTTGGCATTGAGGCTATCTACATGTAAATCTTATAGTTAGTTATGCTCATTAAACATAAGGTTTGACATGGTTTATTTTTATTTTTTGTGTAATTCACCAATTTACATGGCCCTGAAACGGCCCTAACATACTATGATGTTTCTATGCGTGTGTCTCCCTTCTCTATTTCTTTGGCTGCAGCTTAGCTCCAACACGCACTGATTTACTATGACAGATATGCAATACACATAAACGGTTTATGTTTAATTGATTTTCGTCAGTCGACGACTGATTGTATTGGACTTAAATGCTGCAGGCGACGCCAGCTGTCTGTCCGTTAACTGATCTCTAATTTTGGCCCCTCTCCCTCACTTGGGTTTTGGGTTTTTTAATCTTTCTCTTGTTGCTACTGCTGTGTGGTTGTTACGAAAGTTATCTAACATCGTCTGATCGTGATTGTTCGGCAAATGACATTTGACATGTTATGCGGATTTCTATTTTTTGTTACTTGGGCTCACAATAAACTTAATTGTATGATAGGGAATTTCGTTGTCGTTACTGTTTCGGTTTTTTTTTTTCATATGTGCGCAGCTGGAAAACTTTGCCTATCTGGGCAAAAGGAAACAGCAAAAAAAGAATGCTCATAAATTGTTTGGCTGCCTGACTGCAATTGTTTAATTGTTGGCCAGCACTTTTATTTCGTTTGTTGCTGTGGCCGATAATCGGCTTTAAAAGTGACTCAACTTTTTGGTCTGCAGTCGAAAAAAAAGAAATAATTGTCATTTGTGTGGCGCATAAGTCGAATTAATTTTTAACAGTTTGTTGTTTGCGGTTTTTAATTGTGCAATTTTGGCCGAAGTTCAAGTTGGCTTATGCAACTAACCATTCGTTGCACTCAACACTTGGACCGGCGACCTTAGCTGGGCCTTAGTTAATATTTATTTCTTTATTTTGTGGGCCAACCTATGACATCGCCAAAGACAAAAGATTGCTTTGTTGTTTGTTTGTTTTGTTTTGCCATTATGATTGAAGTAGTGGGTGAGCAAAAAGGTATAAGGGATGCAGAGAGTGGGAGTAGAGAGAGCTGCCTCAAACTTGCCGACTGACACAATGCCCCCGGCAACGAGGTGATGTCAGTCGTCAGTCAGCGATCGTGATCGATGCGGCCACCAAATCTTTATAAAAAAAAAAAAACCAACAAAACGCCGGCATCGCCGAAAAATGCTTATTGTTTTTGGCTATTGGCCGCTTCTTGGAATGCGATCACGTCTTTGGATTTGGATTTTAGTTTTGCCTTCTTTTGTGTTGTTTGTGTTGTTGCTGCTGCTTGTGGCCGGCGGCTAGAAATTGGCCAAAAACTGATTTGCACAACTGTCAACGAATAATGCAGCTGCATATTGTTTATATATATAGTATAGTTTGTGGGCCAAGTTTGTCGTGGCCCTTTCGGTCAATTGATTTGCCTGCCAGTGTTTGGAGTTCGTGGTCGGGTCGTGCCCATTTTTGATTTCTTGTAATCTTTACTCAAAAAGGTTCGGTTCGGTTCGTCAATTTTGGCTGGCAGCTCCTTGAGCAATTTGTCGGTTGATTAAATTGTAGGTGGGTTTTTCTTAGCCAGAGCTCAGCATTCAGCTCAGCTTAGTTTGCCATACCATGGCATGCCATTCCCATTTCCTGTGTGACCAAAGTGATTAACATTTTTCGCCAGCTGTTTTCCATTTAGCAGTAAAAACTTTTAATTTAATTACACACACACATACATATACACAGAGAACGAAATGTGAATACATTTGCCACGCTTCGACACCGTTAAAGTTTTTTTTTCTTTAGCTTTAGCTTCTTTTACTGGGATTGTATTTTAATTGAATTGCCAACCGTTTTGTAAGTCGAGCATTTTCTTCGTCTCTAAGCGCAAAAGTCGAAAATCCAATCTGCGCACCAAATCCATTCGACCAGGCAACACACACAAACCCATTTGCAATGACGTCTAAACTTTACAGCCAAACCCTATATATGTACGCCCCAACCCGTTCCTTTGTGATGCTGTCCACAGTTCTTGGCAAAGTCCAAATGAAGATAAACACACAACAGTCACACATGACCGAAGCTCTGATGGTTCGTCTATGTCGAGAGCTGACACAGAGCCAAAGAGGCAGACGGGCAGAGAAATCTCGTTGGCTGGACGAAAGTTCTGACAAACTTGGCTAACCGCCATCGCAGCGGCAGCAGCAACAGCAGCGTCTGTTCAAGCTGGCATACGCGGCGTATGCGCAATATGTATGAAATAAATGTCAACTTAGATGACATTGGGTTTTGCGAAGAATGGGCGAAAGAGAGAGAGATAGAGGGGAGATAGGTAAGGCGTGGTGTCTGTGCACTCAAATCTTGAGCTGTGCCACGCTGAGCCCGCATTTAATAAAAATGAATTAAATTAAAATACGCAACTGCTGACAAAATGTCAAGTGTAGCAATAAAACGCAAGAACTGAAAAGGGACAGGCACAAGAATCGTGCGGCATGTGGCAGGCAGGCAGTTCACAATGGATAGAGTATGGGCAGGGGCAACGTTTGCTGAACCAAAGCTGGCAAGCGTTCTTAATGAATTACACAAAATGCGGGATGGGTCGTCAGCAACAGCAGCAGCAGCAGCAGCAGGTTGGGTCGGGGTCTGGGTTTTGGGTCTCTGTTCACGGGTTTCGCTTACTGGTTATGGTTTCTGGTTCTGCTTCTTTGCCTTACCGACGGCGAAAAAAAAAAGAATTTGCAAAAATTAATTTAACAAATTTTTAATTGCTCATGTCGTTTGCGCGTCCGATCAACGTGTTGAGACCCAACATGCACTGAAAAAAAAAGAAGAAAACTATTAAAAATATGACATAAAGATGTTTCATATTTTATAGTAATTTTCTAACTAACGATTTAAAAAATATTATGGGTTAACTAAAGTTTTTTCAAAGAAGTAATATTGATCTTTGACTTCATTTTGTTGTCTTTCTGTCTGTGATTCCCAATATGTGAATGACCTTAAGAACTCACAAGATTCATACCAGGAGTACTTAGTCTTATGCAAAAACTCCTTACTACTGCCACATTTTTCTCAGTGCACCACCGCATTATCGACTTGAGCCACCTGCCTTGGGCCTGGCGGTTGGTTGTTTGCTTTTGGCTGATTCGCTTATAGTTTTTTTTTTTTTGTTTCGCGTGTCTTCATCAGCAGCTGCGTTTAACGCGAGTCGGCGGTTTGCCACAAAACAAGTTGAAGTTTAAGGTCATGAGTGTGTGCACAAACACACACGCACGAACATACACTCAACTGTCAACATCAAATATGTATAGTTGTAGGTTTGTATGCATAAGTCGATGCGGCAACATTTTATGGCGCCTCAAGTTCAAGTGCACGCTGTTAATGGCAGCTTGAGTGGAAATTCACATTTTTTTTCGATTATTTTTTATTCGCATATTCCTAGAAAAACATTTGAAGTAAAGATGTAACAAAGGGCTGCTGCTGCACCAGATGTCCATTTTGCATGCTGCCAAATCAGCTTAGGTTACCCCCCTTATGCTCCCTTGCCTACAATTCAGCAGCCCTTTAGTAACTGGCAACAGCTGCTAACAAAATTGTACTTTGCTGACAGTGCAGTCAGTGGGAAAGGATTTTACCTTAGACCCAACGTGTCGTATGTGTAATGTGTGTTCAATTGAATGGACAGGCAAAGAGCTGCCAAAATTGCTCAGCGAGTGTGCAACAAGAAGTATGCCACACATACACATACTCAAACAGCGCTGTGGCACAGAAAAACTTTTGCAGTTGCTAGCATGTACGAGGATTTGAAAGCACGAGAATTCGTGCGTGTGCAATGATTAATGGTACAGGATGAAACACGATAAAGGTAACATTTAACAGAATGTTAGTAATATTTGTTGGGTACAAAATTCTTCTGCCATCATGATAGGCGAATAGTGTACTTGAAGAAGGCACAAGCTTTGCGACACATATATCATACGTCGATGTGATTAAAAGATCTGCAACATCTAGCAGTTTTGATAACTTTGCCCATAAAGAATTCGATTGATTACTGTAATGTACAAATATATTTTATGTTTACCTAAAAAATGCCTGCCTTTTTGAATAGATGCTTGAACAGCCCTCGCCTCAACATTGACTCCTTGATTGGCATGTTAGTTTTAATAAAAAAATGTATTGACATAGCTGCAGCTGAAGCTGCTCGCATTGTGTTTACCTTTTAAGTGAGCCGGGTAATATCAGTGCATAATATAAAACACTTGAACTAATGATATTTTGCGCAACTTGCACACCCTTTCTTCTTAAACGCGATTTGTTTGTTTGTGTGCGTTGAGCTCCCCAGCGACTTAATTTGCAAATATTTTGCCACTGCATAAGAGCAGCTTTCAGAGAAGAGAGTTGATGCTGAAATCTACTCGCAATTGCATTCGTCATTTGTCAGGACTGTAGTTGTTGTAGTTGCAACATTGTTTGTCAAAGCGCTCTCCCCCGGGGCAAGATTGGGCTGGTTGGTTGGTTGGTTGTTTTTTTCTTCATAATTTGCCAGGCAGTCTAGCTAGCCCCCCAGTCTTGAACAGTTGCCCGTTTCCCAGGCAGCTAGCATCGAGTTTAGCGCTCATTTGCAATTTGTGTGTGGCTGCTGCTCAATGCAGGAAGTTGGCAATCGACAAACGATGCACATGACTATGATGATACCAGGGGATGAGAGCAAGAGCAACAGAATGAGAACGAGAACAAGGATGTGGATGTGGATACTGGATACGGATAGTGCTGATGCCAGTAGGAGAAATGCAATTAATTACTTATGTAGATAGCTTCCAGTCAGTCGTCTGGTCCATAATCAGTTCACTTAATGTGCCGGCTAGCTGACTAATCAGCCATGCATCTGGCCAATTTATAAAGCCAGCAAATGCAAAGCAAATTAAACGCCAAATGCACTTTTCTATCCCCATTCCCATCTATCTATAACATTATGTATATCTGTATCTGTATCTGCAATTGCAACTCATTGTTGGCATTTAAAATGCAAATTCCCATTTGCAAAACCGATTAGCTTCTATGATGAGAACGTGGATGACGATGATGATGATGATGGTGCTCATCACCCACGGCCATGCCAACAAACAAGCACAGTAAATGCAATAAAAATATTCAAGCGACATTTATGCACGAGAACGCGAACGACGTATAAAGGACAAACAAAACGCATGTGAACCAAAACTGAAAAACTCGCAAACTGAATTAAGCAACACAGTGGGAGAAGGGTAGGCGGCGTGGGTTGGTTTTGCTTGTGGCAACACTGACATCCGTTGTGGCACTAAGCGCAGCTTCCGCAGGCAACACAACGCAGGATGCCACAACCAGAGGAGCAGACAGTCAGCGCAGCTGTTGCCACGTTTGCACAGGTAGCCAAGGGACTGTCAGTCGGCTGCTAACTGCAAAACTGTGAGATGCGACAATGGCAACGGAAATGTTAAATGCCGCCGCGTGAGTCGCCACCAAACTCACTGAGCCCTTGCTATAAGCCTTGCCTCCCCCTCAACGACTCGTTTCATTGATCGTTGATTGAATTTCGATTCGTTAGGTTTTTTTTTTTGCCTCTTTTGCAAAAGGCCTGTTGGGTTTATTTTTCCCCTCTATATTTACCATTTCTGCATGCTGTGTATACAGTGTTTTTTTTCTTTCTTTTTAGTATTCCCTGCTCTAAACTCAACGACAATGTTTGGCGTTTTGCTGGAATAGACATGTTGCCATGTTTGTTTAGTGGCAGGCCGCTGCAGGGCCAGGCTACTTAACTGCAGTGGTATTTGTGTGTGTGTGTGTTTGTGGCATAAGTGACTTGCGACATAAAGTGCTTTTATTGATGCTCATTTGGTATTGCAATTTGTAGCATTTGTGACATTTATGCAGTCGGCATTTCAAATGTCATTATGCTATTTTGTAAATGATGGCGAAAAGCTGTCAGTTTTGGACAAGTTTTCTGAACGCTGATTGGCCTAAAAAAAGCCTTTCCTAATTGACTCAATGCTAATTGAAGAAACTAAAGTAGAAGACTTACGATGCGGGGAGATTAAGAAGCCGCAGAGAAGCCATAGTTGCATGGGAAGCACCGAAGATGCATAGAAATGAAGCCTTGAAAATGTTGCTTGAGTTGTTGAGCATTAAGAAGCGACAAGATTCTAAAGATAGCAAAAGGCTAAAGTATTGAACAGTAAGCTAAGATTAACTAGACACATATAATTACATCTGAGAAGTCATTAAAGTGCAATGACACTAGTTGAAAGTGGTACTTTACGTTAAGTACCAAGTTGATGAAAGCAAATGGGTTGCCTATTAAGGTAGTTTTAAGTGTTGGAAAGCGAAAAATGATAAAAAAAAAAACGTTCCGATTGAGCTAAAAACAGCTTTGTCTAACGCTTCTTATATCCTATTGTAAAAGCTTTCATACCTAATCTTAAAGTTACTCCCAATACTCTTCAAAACTGAAACCAAACTGTAAAATGGGCTTAGTCTAACAGTAAATTTTGCTTTAACACACAAACACAAAAATATGAATATCTAATTTATAAATCGTTTAAGTAGGTGCCAAAAACTCGTTCAACTGCAATTTCGCTCCACATACATTTGCATATATCAATAAAAACCGACAACAAAAATTTGCATACCATTTGCAGTTAACTGTTCAACACTCAACGTGGCCAACAACCCGACCTACCGCAACTTTAACACACAAAAATAAACAACAACAAATATATACATATATATACACATATTGAAATATTGATAGAGATAAATAATAAACATGAAAAAAAAAATTATCAAATGCAAGCTTTAACGTCACATGCTTTAAATATTTTTGTTTTAAAATTACTCGAAACATGTTTTGAATGTGTGTGTGTGTGTTTGTTTCGTTTAGCACTCGACTCAAAATGTATAGTATCTCAATATTGTATCTCTATGAATATATGTGCCGGAAACCCGTTTGGACTGTTGGGTAATTTGGCTACAGTTCGACTCGCTTTGCGGTCTCAATTTAACACACAAAAAAAACCTAAGCTTAACGGTTGCAGTTCAGATTCATTAATTTATCACCGTACAGCGACGGTGTTGGGTAATTTTTATATATTTTTGTGTGTTAGCAATTATGTGTGAAACACTAATTTTGTTTAAAGCTTTTTCTTTATTTCTTAGTTTGTGTGGTGTTGCGGCCTTGTTAATGCAACAAATAACACAATTATAATCAAAGCTTAGGCAACATTGGGAGTTGAAAAGAAAAGAAAAAAATACTTTTTTTGAATATGAATTTTGAATGCAATTTGAACATTTTTATTTTGATTTATGTGCAGCATTTAAACTAATCTGCCAAAGTTGTTTAGTTTAAAGAAAAACAAATGAAAATAAATTCGAATATATTCTGCTTAAAAAATTGATTTATGTGCAGTGTTCAAACAAATACAAATGCATAACAAATATTTACTAACATTTTTCACATTCACATTTTCCAAACACACCTGTGCTTTCGTTTTTAGTTATTTTTGGCACTCTCTTTAATTGCCGTGTTTTATTATGATTTTTATGATCTTACCAAATGCTGATAATAAATGTTATGGCTGTGTCTTTCCACACTTTCCATATGCAAATTTCCACAAAATGAGTTAAATAAATGATTTGCCTGTTGGCATTTTCGTTCGTTATTTTTTCTCCTTTGCATGCAACTAAAAGTTTTTCTCTGGCTTTGCTCAAATTGCTTGCATATTTGATGCGCATTTGTGTCAGTACTTCCCGCTCCCCAACCCATTACCCCTCCCCACTTGCTGCATAGATTTTGGCAATGTGTGCTTGTTGTTTTCTTATTCATTTTCATTGATTTAATATGCACACACTCGTAAATCCCTTCGTTTTTCTGTTTTTTTATTCACGAAAGTTTTATGTGTTTTTTGTTTTCGGTGCGCTTTTAACGTTTTGTTTCAGTTTCAATCTTTGGATTTTCTGTAGAGTTTGTGAAGGAGCACATTACGTGCTGCCTCTGCTCCTCTAAACGCTGTTGGGAGTTTATGTTTGCCGCCACCCCGCCCTGATGGGTGTTGCTTGTTGCTGTTTTAATATGCGTTTAGCGTTTTATCGTTGCATTCAACATGCCAATGCATTACCCCAAACACCCCCTCACTTTAAATTTCATGGCGAAAAACTTTTTTCAAATGCTTTTGCGGTTAGTTTCTGCTGGTGTTGCCAATGTTGTTGTTGTTGTTGTTTGCTGCATTTGTCACTTGTTTCAGCTCTTTCTCTTCTGTTATTGTTGTTGTTGTTTTGTTTAGTCATTTCTTTTGCTGCGTTTTTGGTATTTTGTTGCGCCATGTGGCATGTGCAGTTATTGCCATGTCCCATGTACCATGTCCAATTGTCCACACTGTCTACACACACACACACACACACACACACAGATCTCGTTCCGGGCCCCCGCATCTGAATATTTGTGCAACGTGTTTGCGGCGTTGTTTGCACAGCTTTAACAGCCTCCATATGTGTATGTATGTATGTGTGTGTGTTTCTGACTGTTTCCAATTTCAACTGTTTGCTTTTGCTAACAAACACACACACTTATATTTATTCATATATACAGGCCATGATGCACAATGAAAATCGTTTTTAGTCGAGAAAAATATTTTTTTGGTGCGCCCTTTGCTGGCATTTGCTTAGCGGTGTAGAAGCGAACACTTAAACAGTCGCAATTTATTGGCCATATTTATTTAAAAAAAAGAAAACATGCAGTACACACACGCACATACACACACACATTGAAGCGGCAGCGGCGACACAAAAAGCCAAAGTCGTTTTCTTTACTTACCAGTTGTGGCAAGTAGCAAGTGGCAAGTATTGCTGCCTTCGTTGCCTGCCTTTAACCACAAGTTTTTTTTTGCTGCTATGCTTTGCTTTTTGCACATATTGCTTTTCTCGATCGAGTCTAAAAATAGCTTTTCCACACGCTTTCAGTGTGTTAAAAATAACATCATATTTTTCATAGTTGTTGTTGTAGTTGTTGTTGTAGCTGCAAATTGAAGAAATATGTTGCAAGCGCTTAAGAGAGTGAGAAAATGGCGCCCCGTCTTGCCGCCGCCTTTTGCTTTTCCAACCCTTCAGCAAATAGTTAATAAAATGCTTGGTCTTTAAGTGACTTTAGTCGAAGACGCCGCCGTTGCTGCTACTGCCACCTTGCCCCCTAGCACACGAAACATAACACTAAATATTTGCTGCCAGCCTGAACTTGTAATCAAAGTCAACGCTGCAAAAAGCATACCTGTTAGCATGTCCAACAAACTGCGACTACGTCTCGGCTGATGCACCTGCCTGGGTGGAGGAGAAGTGTATGAAGTCGCAGCTCTCTTAATGCCAGCGTATCATGAATGGCAACTTTAGGGCACACACACACACACACTATGTTAGACATCACTTGGCTGTTTTTTTTTGTTGCCTGATAAAATTATGACATATGAAACTTTAGCTGAAAAGGCAGCTAACTTGCTCTCAAGCTGCTTAGCAAAGGCTTTGGCCTGGCATGCAAAGTATTTTTACCACATTTGGCTTTTGTGTGTTTGTTTCGCTCGCTCGTTCGTTCGTTCGTTCGTTCGTTCTGGCCATAAACATGCACACAACATGGTGACGTAGCTGATAAAGCCAAGACGCGGCTCAAATTTATTAAGGTAGAGCACACACAAACACATGCACACTTGATTAAAGTAAACCGAAAGTATTTCGTGAATAGTTACGAGTATAAAAATAGAACCATGTACATACGTTTGCTGCTGCAACCTTCGTGTGGCACGTGCCCCGCTAGGCATGGCAGGGCGTGGTCCACTAAATTCGTCAATTTGCGCACAGCTGTGAGCTGAGGTCATTAAGCAATGTTACGCATACGCAGCGTTTGCCTGCGGCTATCTCCTGTTAGATACGTAGATAGTTAGATAGATACATAGATAGATAGCACATTTGTGTGCTGAATTCTCCTGCGGGGCACACACACACACATTCGACTATTTTTATATGTGGATACACACACACACACACACACACACACACAAACCGTGAGTGCACCATGGGAGTTAAAAATGCCATTTCACATTTGCAGTTTTAATTAAAATGAAATTAAGTTGCGGTCGCTGTTTGCGGCTACATTTTACGCTTTCAATGCAATGTCTGCACTTTTAATATAAATTTTAATAAGCTATGCGTATGCCAAAAGGTGGTAACACTACCTGGCTGGCTGCCTGGCCGGCGCGTTGCAAGCGGCAAGCTGCGAATTGTAACTGGCAGCAGACAAATGACAACAACTACTGTTTGCAAGGCTTTTAATGTGTCACAGTTATATCTGTGAAGAATGTGTCTTAACAACTCGATTATAGTTGAACAACAAGGTTCAGATTAAAGGCAAATACAGATAATGGAAAGAGATTAAAAAATATTATAACGTTTTAAAAAAGTCTTTAAGGCACAATACTAGGTTAGTTTAGGTTAGGTTTAAAGAAAAGATTTTAGAAAAACATAAACGAAACGAGCTAGAAGGCTGAAATTTTAAGCCTTTAAAACGCGAGGCAGTTTATTCCTGCCTCGGTTTTTAGGTTTATGTTTATGTTTCAATAATTCCGTAAATCTGCTCTACAATATAACAGCAAATACCTATTATTATTGCTATTCAAATTTATTCATTTCAAACGAATTCATTCAAACGCAATAAACTAAACACAAAACACGCACATTCCGGAAATTCTAGTTTTGTTCGACACAAACAACAATTTTTTTATTGAATACTCAGTTGATCATAGTAGCATAAGCTACTGCTAGTATTTTTGTATATTATTTATTGTAGGGTGCATTGTAATAGTTAGCTAGGGAAGTGTAGAAAAGGAGGGTGCAAAGTTTTTAATACGCTCGGCAAGGGCTTACAAGTATATTCCATTTGAAATAAATGCAGTAAAAAAGTAAATAAGGCATCCAGAGCCCTGAGCCAAAGCACAGGCAATTCTGGCAAACACTTTGCCGCAGTAGCTGCTCCTCCATAGACGGCAACAGAGAGGCAGCCAAGCGGCAACAGCAACACAAAAAAAGTTGTTTCATTGCTGCATATACCTTTTTATTTTTTTTTTTTTTTTTTTGCTAGTTTGTTTGCTGGCCGTTGTAAACTGCTCTCTTTTGGCCCCAAGCAGTAGCTGCAGTGGATCCCGGCTACAAATTTTGGCTTTGAAAAAGTTTTGTGTTTTTGGGGTTGTCGGGTTCGGGGCTTCGGGGTTTCGGGTTCCCGGTTCTTCTGGCCGAAACTTATAAATAAAAATATATTTATGCAAGGGCTAAGACCAAGGCTAAGGATGAGCATGCAACTTTTTGAGCGCACTTTTGATAAAAACAAAGGCGTGTCCCCCCAAAAAAAAAGAAACAAAGTGGCAAATTGTACTTTTCTGCTGCTTCTTGCCTCAATTTCCTTATTCATTTGACCTGGGGCAGTGTAAAAGGCAAACAAAATTTATTGCCGCGCCGCGACGTTTTTGTAATTAAATGGTTTTGGGGCCACGAATTGTGGTCCAGTGTTCTTATTATTCATCACTTGATAGCAGGCATTTAATTCGATACAATGCAACAAGCAAATGCGCAGCAAGCCGCATCAATTTCACATAAAAAAGAAATATATATACAGACACATTTGTGGCCTTGCTTTTTGTGGCATGCTTGTCGAGTGGGGGGCGTGGCCAGCTGTGTTGCAAAAACAACCAAAAACATAACAACGTTCTTTTGAAAAGCTCACATAATTTATTTGGTTTTTTTTCTGTATTCTTACGAAATGTTTCGGAATCATGCAAATTAAATTCGACTTTTGTATTGTTTACATTCAAATGCGAAATGCGAATGCCAATTTAATGTTCGGATAACGTATAAAATTTGAAATTTTTTTGTGGTGTTTTTTTAAAGGCCGCTAATTTAGCTTAATTATAGCCATTTGAATGACATAGACCAAAGAATTCCATCTTATAAACATACATATATGTTCTGAATCAATGCGCATAAATCAAAATTCGAATTCGTGATGTCATAAAGTGTTTGTAGCTGCCCTTGGCGGATTCTTTATAAAAAGAATCTAGGCATGGAATTGTGAGAATTGGGATAATAGGTTATGAAATATTTGGGTTTGGGTTTTCAAGGTGATTGCTAGAGTATCTGCCTTTTTGCCTGACTGCCTGTCTGCTCTAATAGTTTGATCATAAAAGCACAGCTGTTGTAGTTCTAATAACTTTATTACTTTTTGTTGAATTGAGTTTAATTTCCAAATCGTTGCTGTTACATTTATGGCAATTACTTTTTGGTCTCAGGTGCATGTTATGGCCATTCGACAGATAAGACCTATTAAACAATAAACATTTTGCACACACACATTACATAATTGTCGTATAAAAGTTTTTATGCACACACGCACATGACTAAATGCAAAATTCAGATACACAAATGCAATATATGAGCAACAATGAACTGAACAGAATTATGAGTTTCCGACATTCGACATTGTTTTTTGCCTTTGGCTTGGAAAATTGAAAAACATTCGCTAGAAAATTGAGCAGCTGTTGCTGTGGCTGCTGCCGCTGCATATTGCAATTGTATTCAAATATTAGACATAAATTATCATTGAAAATGTGCGCAAAAAACTTTTCGCTTTCCGCAAACAAAAACTTTTTGTTCGCCTTTTCCCAGACCCCAAAGCCCTTAGCCAAAATGCAATGCAGCTTCGGCCTTGTAACTAATAACCTCAATTTGAAAAAGCAGCGAAACATACTCATACATATAGTTTCTCATAAGTAGATACTTGTGGTGCACGTGTGGGTTTTTGACTCTAACAATATGGCAGCGCTAAAAGGGGGGTTGGCATATGCTGCGGCTCTTCTTTGAACGCAGTTACCCTTCATTGGACACACGGGTAGCTTAGGGTGCTCGGAAAAGGGTTGCTAATACAGTCTAACTTCCATATAAAGAACTTTAAGGAGACAGGGAAAACTTTGGTATAAGGAAACCAAAAATCCCCAGGAGGAAATTCAACTGTAGTATGAAAACAGTTCCTAAAAAAGTGAAAATTGGCAAATGCTTTGTTTCTTTTTTTTTTAGATTAATAAGCTCAGTTAATGTTTTTTGTTTCTCAGGTTTAGCCTACTTGTTTGCTAATCTTTCTTAAGGAAATACTTAATGTAATCGATTCGCAATAAAACTGTAACTTTTTCAATATACAAATAGCTTGTTTGCAGTTCAACACTTGAAGAATTGCAAGAAGACTCTTCTAGCCTCCCTCGTCATATCAATGTCAAAGTTACTGTGCAGCCTTAGCTGCCGTTGAGTATGGGGCGTGGTTGAGGTGCTTTGGGAAAGTCTTGTGCTCATATTTCGCCTGCTGCTGCTTTTGCCAGTTTTCGCTTTTCTTTGCCTTTTTAATGACTTTTCACTTTTCACTGTTGCGCGTTCTCAGATTCCAAATCAGATTCAGAGTTAGTTGATGGGTGAGGGAGTGTGTGGTATGTGTTTTTTTTTTCGTGTAGCATTATGACAGAGAGACCCTCGTCAGCGTGAAAAGTGAGTGTGAAATGTTAGCCCAAGTCTGTCTGTCTGCTTAACTGGGCCTGATAATTAGAGTACAAATTGTGTTGTGTGCGTCGGCGTCGGCATCGGCATCAGCGTCGGCGTCGCTTGACTGCCAGGCGAAAGTAACAGCAAACAGTAAACAAACATAAACATGGCCAAGACCGCAGCTCGATTTGGTGTTTGGTGTTTGGTGTGCGTGCCTCTAACTGTAACAGATAAATGCAAATTTATGGCCGCGACGTGCAGAACAAATTGCCAACAATTTAGCCATGTACCGTTAAGCAGGCAGTAGTCGCTGAAAGGAAAGAAGAAAGACAGAAACTAAATTTAATTAAACTGCATGCGGCTGGATGGCTGGCCGGTTCAAAAACGTTCATTAGCGTGCAACTGGATGGTTGTTAGAGAGAGAGGGGGAGGCGGGCGGGTTAGGCAGTTACCCACAAACAGCTGTCCGGCCATTTCCGTCCATTTGCCACCATCTATCCAGCTAGATGTATCTGTGTGTATCTGGCCATCTATCAGTTACAAATTGTATCGAGTGCAATGCATAGAATTTATTGCTTCCTGCTTTACGCCAAAATCAAAATAGAAGTAAAAACTACAACAACAGCAACAACAATGACAAGAATGATGATGTTGATAATGATGATGATGGCCGAGACCTGAAACCGTTTTTATTTTGTTGCTGCTGCTGCTACCGAGAGTTGGCAATTATGCCATTTGACATAATTCATAACTACAACAAACACACACACATACAAACAGCTTTGCCACTGCAACGCGGATGCAACAGCAGCAGCTCCAGTTGCCAGCTACTACTATTGGTCGCCGGCATCTGGATGTGCAATCACTTGGCCAATTGCCCGTTTGCCTTTGTGTGTTGTTATCATAAATTTATGCGCTCGTTTCATAAACGACAACAACGAAAGTTGTTTGATGTTGTTGTTGTTGTTGTTGTTATTGCTGATGCGTCCAATGCACATCGGGGATATGTTGTTCTTGTTCTTTGCCACTCTTGACCAGTTTCCAGTTGCTGCTGCCGCCATCTTCTCCGCTTTCGCGCCAATTTTTCAACCCGTGCGCTCTCCTGGGAATCAGGTTAACTTTGAGCGCGCTCAAAAGTTTTTAATAAATTGACAAAACTTTGTCATATGCATTGTGATTTGTGCCACACACAAAACTCTGCTCAAGTGGCCCCTTCTCAATCTCAATCTGTAGCAGTAGCTAGCTGCTACAATAGCAGCTTGCAACGTCCCATTTTCATCGCACCGTCAGTGCTATTTAAGTGGGTGGCCGAAAGAGGGTGGTCGAGTGGCTCTGAGTGGCTTTGGCCTGGCATTTGCTCTGCTCTGCTGTTTGCTGTTGTTGGTGGCTTCATTTGTTGCTCGTTTGCAGCAAGCTGCAGTTATGCCGTTTTGATGAACTTTGTGCGGGCCAAATACACAAAAAGGAAGAACAAAAAAAAATTTGTATTTTTTCATTACTTTTTAATACACTGCGTGTAGGGCATAGAATTGTGTGGGCATGTTGATTAGTTTATGTTGTAGATGATTGAACTCTTATTATTCTTTCTAGACGTATACGTAATATGCATATAAATAAAAATTTTTAAAATGAATTAACTTATTTTACAGTGCCTTTAGCTAGTTGTTAATGCCGACTCGCCTTTTTAACTCTCTTTTTGGAGCTTTTTGTGGCAAGTTTTCACGCAAAAACGCACACAAAGTGTGGCGGCAACAGCATTTGAAAAGTGTTTGCCAAAGTCTTTCGGAACTGCAACCGCTGGACAGCTCTCCTACACCTTATCTCTTTCACTCCCTATCTTGCTTGCTCTGTCTTTTCGCCATCGCGTTCATAAGTACCACAATATTATGTCTGTGAAATTTAATTAGAGCAACTGTAAGCATTTGTTTGATCTGAACTGTTTTGTGAGGAGAAGGAGGGTTAACCCTTTTCAGTTGCTTTAGCTTTGGCTGTCAGTTGTTTTTACTAAATAGACTAAATGTAAATATGCAGGTAGCAGCAAACAGAAACATCAGCAACAACAACAACAGCAATCATAAACTGGCAACAAGCTGTGCTCAGGTAATTACCTGTATATTTAAACTTTTCATATTTTTCAGCTGCATTTTTCGTTTGCCTTTGAAAGTTTGTTCACAACATGCAAGCAACAGTTGTTGTTGTTGTGTTGTTGTTTGGGTTATTTCAGTTATTTTAGTTGTTGTTGCTGCCATGTGTTCTACTTGTTGGTAGTAAATTTGGCTTGCATTTCTCATTGGATTTAAGGTTTTATATACATACGAACATATTTATGCTACTCCCATGCCACATGCGGCATGCTCAGTCTTTTTTTTTTGTGTGGCTGTTTCATTTTACTTTCAGCTGCAACACACACACACACTAACAGGCAGACACAAAAAGTGGCACATGTCGGCTGCACAGTTTGTAATCAAATGTAATGCTAGCCAGGCAAAAACAAAAATTTATGAAAACTCATGCCGGCAAAATGGGGAAAATGTGCGAACAGCAGCAGCAGCAACAACAACAACTGCTGCAGCTACTCTATGTGTGTGTGTGTGTGTGTAAGGCCTGCTTAATGGCAAGTAAAAGTATCAGATACAAAATTTATTTCACCTGCCAAGGCAGTTTCACTGTTGCTGTTGTAACATCAACAAGAATTTTCACTTTTCTTTTCTGCATTGTTGCCGTTGCTGTTGTTGTTGTTGTTTGGGGCAACAACTTAGCCCTTGGCAGACAACGTTGCATGCCACATGCACAAAAATCCAAGCAGCCGTAGCAGCAACAGCAGCAGCTTATTATTATTTGCCATTATTGTTATTGTCAATAATTTCAACTTGATTTGCCTTGATTGGCAGACACTTGAAAGTGCCAAGGAAGCCGGGTAAACGGGTAGCATGATGGGTTAAGGGATTCACACACACACACACATACACTTAGGCAGATGCAATTTATTGTTGTTGATTTCCAAGGCTTGTTTATCATGTGCACATTGTAAATTTGGCTGCTTGTCGAAAGCTTCTTTCGAGCAATAGGTTCAAGGTTGTGTGTCAATAATGTCATTAGTTTAAATGTGTTATTGGATAATGCTATTATTTAAGCTGTTAGTCGAAGGTTATTAATTAAAGCAATTATGTGAAATGAGATAATAGAACATGCATGATAATAAATATTGAATTGCAGGCAGCATTTAAGACATAAATAACTTTAAAATTCCTTACGAAGTAAAAGAAAAGTATTTAAAAATATTATTTTATGTTTAAAATAAAGTGGATTGCGCTTCTCAAGCATTTCTTTAACGGTTGATTCATTTTCAAAGCATTCCTTTGACTTATGATTCAATTTCATACCCTCTTTCTTTCTCTCTTTGCCCAAAACTTTTTATATTCAACTCGTTTTTCAAAAACAGCATTTTGAGCACGTGTTCATTGTGGTTGTAGTGGTTGTAGTTGCATATATAAAGCTATTAAAAAATAAATGAAATTTTCATGCATGGCCACAAAACTAATTACAGCTGAAGTGTCAAGCAATTGAGGCAGTTTTATAGTTATACTACGACGACGATGACTACTAGTTATAGTTGAAGTTAAAGTTGAAGTGTTTGCTGGCCAAGTGGCAAGCTGAAAAGTTGGCTGCACTCGGCAACAAAAATCTACAAACTCACATACGTAACTTTAAGTGCGCCAGACAATACGCCAACAAAAAATAAAAAAGTTGATGTCCAAAAAAATATAAAACAGATAAAAAATGTAGCTTTTTTTTTTGTATTTGAAAAATGGCTGCAACATAAAAATTGACCCCAGCGACAAAGGCGGCCAAAAAGGCGACGTCGTCGTCGTCGTCGTTGTTGTTAGACGATGTTTTTTTAGGAAGCCAAATTGTTGGAGACAGGGAGGCGCACAACAAGACCCAAACACAAACACAGACAGACATACATACATCCAGAAGTAGAGCAGCAATTGCCGACTGCCGGCTAAGCATATTGTGCTTGCAACACACACACACACACCACCGCATCCTCTTTCTGCCCGGTCTTGAATGCATTCAAAGTTGGACTCGCACTTGGACACTGAATTGAAATCGGCCGAGGAGCAAGAGCGAGAGAGCGCGCGCGTGTCTGTTGTGTCTGTTGGGCTGGGGCAGACAAATTACAGTAGCCAGATTTCTCGTCTTTCAATGTTGTTTTGCATTTGCAGCAACAGCAACACAGCAACACAGCAGCTAAATCCAAAGCCAAAGCCATGTGCCACGCCCCTAGACCAGCTTGTTCGCCCATGTTCGCCTCTAGCTGCTGCTACACGCGCTGAACGTGTTTTTTTTTTGTTGTTTGTTATTTTTTTTTGTTTGTGCCTCGCATGTTGTTTTGTGTATCTTGTGTTTTTTTTCTCTCTCTTGGTGTTGCTGCTCTTTCAAATGCTCCAAAGAATGTGGTTTACTTTTTGGATGAGTTAACAAGCGAAACGTTGTTGTTGTTGTTGTTGCTTGAAGTGTATATGTACATACATACATGATTTTGAGTCTAATTTGAACGTCTAGCATTTGGTTGCCAGAGCAAATTTGTCATAGAAAGTGTGTGTGTGTTTTCAAACAGCTCATAGATCAGTTTCGAGTGATAATTTTAGTCAACAACTGACGTGACAAATTGTGCATAATTTTAAGACATTCACTTGCATACAAATTCTTTGTCATTTGTGTTGATTTATGTTTGACTTTAAGTATAGTTTTTAGTTTAGTTGTTGCTACGATTCTATAATAAATAATTCTTAATCTTCTCATTTTAGCTACCAGAAAAGTGGAATTAAAACAGGGTGAGTTAAGAACATAAATATATATAATTGCAAAGTAAATAAGTGTTTAAAATTTATTAAGTTAAATACTCAAATAAATCACAGTGTGGCATTAAAAGCTAATTGAATTTTTGTTTGAAAAACAACTCAAATAAATGAATCGAACTTTTGTATTTGTTTTGTTTCGTGTTTATGCTTTGATTTAAAGTTATTTTCGGTTGGAATTTATCAAATAAATATTTTTGTTACCGCTCGGTCGGTTAAGCAGTGCAATTCAAGCCCAGCAGACATAAACAAATCAGCCAAGAATTTATCAAATAAATATTTGTGTTTATTGTTGGCTTAGCTCAAAGGTTTCAGCAAGCCAATTTTCATTAAACAGCTTTAAATTTGGCCACTCTGATAGCCGCAACCGCATCTGCAATTGCTGTCAGTTTGGAATAAATGTGTTGCTCTTAAAAAAACGGTTTGTTGAGCCTGTGCCAAATGTGTCAATTCATTGGCTCAAGCTCAAGTCTTGGCCAAGTGGCAGAGCCAAAGTGCTAAAAGCATCTATAAAAACTATATAGATACGATGTGTAGGCACATATGGTAATGAGGCCTAGTTTTGTGACCATAAACAGATTATCAAGAAAAAGTTTGATGTTGTGCCTCTTCAGTTAAGTCATAAAGTTGAGCTTATTGAAATTGAATGGACGCTTAATACGCACTTGGCGCTTAAACAAATGTGTCTTGTTCTAATGCTCTTGATGACGCAGTATTCTTGTTTAACGGTTTTTGGGGCGTGGCCTCATTTGCTGCTGACATTTGTCGCACGACAACGACGCTGTTGGCCACGTTGCCCACGCGCTTCAGATTTATTGCCGTCGAGTGGTCCGCTAAGCGATTGTGAGTTTTGCTTGCTGTTTTGCCTGATGCTGATGCTGACTTATTTATGGGCTGCGTGGGCGGCAGCAGCAGCGGCAGCAGGGTTATCTCTGTGCTTTAGTTTTTTTTTTTTTTTTCGGCAGCAAACGGTTGCAAATTGCGCAGCATTTGGTAGCTCCACAGAGACTTGAAACTTGATGTCTTCGCACTGTCTTCATCTCTCTCTGTAGGTTTCTCTAACTGCCTGCCTGACTGCTGCCAGCCCTGTTGGAAAGTTTTATTTTTTGTTGGCATGCGGAGGCGTCAACACCACATTTCGCTTTAGTGAAATTAGTTGCCATAATAATCGTTTATGCATCGTATTGGGCGTGCAAAAGGGTAGCTTAGGTTTTTGCAATAAATATGCAACGCATTGGATACTGTTTAAAGTGAGCAAAAGCACTTAAGTTGATTTATTCCTCTGACTGTCAAAATATATTTAAAGTCGAAATGTTTTTTCAATAAAAGTAAGTTGAATACAGGAAGCAAATTTATATGTTGTGGGCTAACAAATGGGACAACTTTCCTTTTAAAATATTAAAGAAAGCGTAAGGAAATATATGAATACATTTTTGTTTGGCTTACAATTGATTTTTCATGTTATTCTTTAAACTTTGATAACTTTTTTAGTCCAGCTTTTAAGGGCTCTTCAAATGCCATCAACCAGTGTATATTACTTATTCTTCGGTTCTCAGAATCATGCAAGGGCATTACGTATTCGACCATGCAAAACAGTTCTATATTATTGCCTGTTGTCTCTTGTTTTTTTAGGCATTTTTTTGCCTTCATATTTTGGCTAATTTCTCAAGTTGCGCCAATAAATTCTGGCAGCAGCAATTCGCTGTGGCGTGTTACGGTAGCATTTGACACCAATTGTTGTTGCTGTGATTGCACGCTATTGTTGCTGCTGCTGTTGCTGTTGCTGCTGTTGCACGTCATTCAAATGGCAGACAGCCAACGAACAACGAACTTCGTGCTCAAGTGTTTGCCAGCCAGAGGAGAGAAGAGCTGTTAACTTTGTAACTCTTGAGCTGCATTTTTTCGTTCGTTTTTTTTTTTTTTTGGGTCTTTTGCGTTGTGTCAGGCGAAGGTCAAAATGCTGTTGTCAGTTGTTAGTTGTTGACTGTTGATTTTTTCACCTGCGCTGCAGTTTGTCAAGTGATTAAATCAGTTTGTCAGCTGCGCGCGCTCACCCCACACACAAATTAATTGTAGTAAATTATGAATAGCAGTTACTACAACATCAAATTACTGCTGACAATTGACCAGGCCAAAAGCGGTTGTTGTAACTACTTGGCCACTTGCCCACTTGGCTGGTCAATGCCGTTTGCCGCTTTGCCTTCTATTTTGTTTTTGATCTTTTTTTGTTGTTGTTGTTGTAGGTTTCTTCTATTTCGCGTATGCGCGTAAAAAAAAGTACCAAACAGCAGCAGGCAGCAGGCAGCAAGCAGCATTAAAACAAAGCTAACGGTAAATATTTGTGTATTTGCTTTGAGCTGTGGCTTTTAACGAGATTTCGTGATGTTTTGATTTCGTTCGGACAACTAGAGCGCACACACTCTAAGCCCTGTATATATATGTACATAATAGATTGTGATGCTGTGTAAAGATACAAGTAGATACAAGATTTGCTACATGCAGATACAGATACATGAATCTAAAGCTTAAAAATTGGCTACATGGTTTTGTTTAAATGTAAGAATGGCAGTTAAAAAACATGTGTTTTTTTGTGTCTAAACATTTTTTTTCAAAGTTTTTTTTTACTTTCAGTAAGGGTCTCGATAAGCCATTTATTACCAAGTTTTATAACTTCATATTTTAAACATTCATATATATATATATATAACTCGTTAAATCGATTGTGCCTTGTATACCATTTATATAATTTCATTTTATTCAATCTCGCACTTTTCAAACCAAGTAAATTCACATAACTTTTAGCTTAACGTTACTTAAGCTTTTCGCCCCTCAAACAAAGCAATGCAATCAATGGCAAAGAACAATTTTATGACTCAACGAACTTGTTATGCTTTTTACCACAAACAAATAAAATGAATTTGTTCCCAAACTGTTAAGACCGTTCAGCAGACAGACAGACAGACTGATATACGTATCGTATAATGAATATTTTATGTGAGTTTTGTCGATGTCTTCATCGTTTTGAACGTTCATCGTCATCGTTTGTCGCTTGTCGTCTTTGCTCTCGCCCTCATTATAAAGCACAAATCATGCATTGCGTTTACTTAACGGTGCTCAAAAAGCTGACAAATTTATTGTCGCCGACGACATAAATCGGTATCAGAGACAGAGCGAAAGAGAGAGTGAGAGAGAGAGAGACAGAGATCTGACCCACAATTCGAAAATGTGTCAGAGACAAGCAAATTTGCCAAAAATCGTGCTGTAATTGACATATATACGATCGCATTATACACTTTTATTTCGCATGTGTGTGTGTGTGTAAGCTCATTATGCATGCAGTGGCAAAACAAAAGACTGAGACAGCAAACTTGCCAAGATCATGTGAAATATGTAAGCATGATACAATCGAGAATATTCAAATCAGTGACAAAGCCATAAATTACCATAACAACATATATCACACATTCGTTCAATTACATGCAACTTTTTCACAAGTACAAATTATTTTCATAGACTTTAAGAACTTCAAAGATCTTAATTAATTGATGGAGTACATTTCTAAGCACAGATTGAACAGAAGGGCATGCAGATTAGGGTGTGGAATGTTAATGTGCTCATTTATTTGCTGTCTCAGCTTAATTCGATCGCATTCTTTAAAATGTTTCCCAGCTTGATTTATTTTCAGAGCTATTCCTGTTAATTTGCATATATCAAATCGTTTTCTTTCTTTGTTAAGCTATATTTGGTCATTGTTGTTGTTTATTAATTTTCGCTACTTGGCTAATAAACTGCTAAATGCCAAAAACGGATTCTCAACCCGAAAGAAATTTCACTTTTTCGGGCTGTGGCGTCTGTTGTTTGATTATACAAAAAAACAAAACTTTTAAACAAACCGGTTAAATTGCTAAAAACAAATTCTGACATAGTTAAAATTAAATTTTTTCTCTTCTTTTTTTTTGCGCAATTTTAATTAAAGTGTTTTGTTGAGTGAAAGTCTGTGCTGCTAACTTGGGCTAGTCCAGAATTTTCGGACTGCCTTTGTCTTTAATGGGGCCAATTGTCGACTTCCGCTGCGTTAAGAATCTGCGCTCAACAAATAAGTGCAAAAGCTGTGATGCCGTTAAATTTAATTAAATGTAGCTAACAAAAGCAAACGAAGAAAAAAACAAAACAACAATGCACAATTTGTGGCATTTTTCCACTTGCTTAAAATGTGCAAAACTGTATGGCAAGTTAATTAATTTACTTAATAACTTGCTGTTTACAGTTATGGTTGTTTGTTTGTTGATGTTGTTGTTGCTCATTTGCTTTGTTGATGTTTTCATCAGGTAGCCGCAACTTTTTGCTGTTGCTGTCGAACTCTTGACTTCATTTGAATGTTTTTTGTTTGCCTGAGACGCAGCAAGTCCAAACAAAATATATATATATACAATTTTTTGTGAAGTGAGGTAAGCACTTGAGTTGCTTCTGGCCTGTGGACAGTCGCATTCGCAGTTGGAGTTGGAAGTTGGAATCTTTTTTGCTTCACGTAGCTGAAATGTCCTTCTGCTGTGGCAGAAAATTCTTTAGCGTCCATTGACACTGGGTTTTGTGCTTTTCGAGTGGCTGCTGCCAATGTTGCCTCTTGCCCCTCGTACCCCAACATTCCCTGCCAGCAATGAGTTGAATTTAACACCTTTTTTTTTGTTATGCCCGGCATTTAAAGCCCAAAAGCAGAGCTAGTCAGCCAGCCAGGCCAGACAGACAATAGCAAAAAAAAAACCTGGTACGAAAAAAAGGAGGTAAAAATGTTGCAATTGTACATGACAGACCGCATTATACACTGTTCTGAGTGTCATAATAGCTTAAAGAAATCGGAAAAAAATGTTTCTTCTCCATTCAAAAGGTTTTTTTTTACTTTGAGCATAACAAAAACCGAAAAATATTTTTGTAAAAATGTTAAACTATGTTTTAAATATGCTTTACCGAAACGCTTGCATACAAAGATCTTGGCAACAATGACAACGGCAACATAGAAGTAGCAACAGTAGCTGCTGTTGAGCGCCCTTAAAGGCCCGTCGCAATGCACTCAAAAAATTGATGACCCAGCGCGGAACGTGACGTGACGTGAAGCTGCTTAAAGGGCGAGGGCGATGAAGGGGCGAGGTGCTAGGAAGTGGAAGCAACAGCAATGCGACGTTTTAGTTTGAAATTGATTTTCCCCATGCGACGACAATGTTGCCAGCTATAATAGCAAAGCGAAACAACAGCAACAAACAGAGACAAACAATGCTGACCTTGCTTTTGTTGCAGTTTGCTTGTTGCACATACACACATATAGACACCCGAGGGACTTGACAATTGCTGGCCATAAACGCGCTAAGCAGCTGCCCATTGTGGGCACAACAACAGCAAACAGCGACAGCAGTAACTATGGTCAACGAGCGTTTCGCATTAGAACAGCAACTTACCAAATATAAACAAAAGACTTGGGCAACGAACTTCTGCGTACAGCTGAACTAAACAATGGCGCGTGCTATGTCTAAAACTTTTAGCCAACAACAACAACAACAACAAAACAGACAGCCCGATGCCAAAAGCCAGTTTATTGCGTAGCATTTGGAAACCTGCTCTGATCATGAAAATGCATTGAGCTTGAGCTTTGTCTCTTTTGTTTAGTGTTGTTGCTGTTGTTGTTTCTTCTCTGCGCACAGATCTAATAGGAGTCTTTTTTTGCTGTTTTTTTTTTTGTGCTTTGAACATGCTAACGAAAGTTATTTATGCATGCAACAAGTCTACTTAGGCCTGCATGCGTCATCGCTTGTGGTTCATAATTTATGCCAAGACTCGCCCCTTGCAAACGCTGTTTGTTGGCGTGGGTGTTAATGGCGGCAGCAGCAGCGGTGGTGGTGGTGGCGGTGGCGGCAAACAGAGCGGCAACAACAACAAGTTGAACAGTCACGCCAGCAAATACTCAGCTGTGTATAGGAAAACAAGCTAAACAACTACGACAAGAACAGCAGCAGCAGCAGCAACAACAGAAACAACAGCAACAACAGCAACATGCTGGCTGAGGCTGACTAGCTTCAAAAGGGTCGACGACTTTTTGCGCCCGCATTGGCACCCAGCATCAACAGCAACAACAACAACAACAACACTAATAACAACACCAACGTGTTGCCGCATGCAACGTACTGCATTTGCAGCTGGCAATGGCCGCTTCTGGCTGCATAAACCAAATAAATGGAAATTGTTTAAAGTTTGCTTTGGTTTATGGCCTTAGACGCGCTGCTGCTAACTGCAAACTGCAAACTGCCAATGCTAATTGCATTGGAATGTCCACAAAATGCAGATGCCGGTCATTTGCGTGGGTTGCCGGCGTGCCAACTTCTGGTTGTTGTTGTTACTTGTTGCTTGTTGCTCGCTGTTGTTGCTGCTGGCTGCCTGTTGCTTTTAATTATGAGCATTAGCCAAAGGATAGCTAGGCTATCCTATTTTAAGCTGGTTCGTTCTTTTAATTAACTATCAGTGGCTCTGTTGGGCAGGGTTGTCAGGCACTTAGGCACAATATTCAAGATGTTTTAAAAAGCCTTTTTATAGCATTTTTATTTTTTTTTTTATATTCCATTCTCTGATTTATTTAAACATTTTCTTACAAATATCACATACAAAATTTTAGAAACTTTTCCATCTTATCGCAAGTTATCCTCGTACTGTGGATGGTTTAAAGTATAAAGGTCGAAATGGTTCGCCAGCGCCACTGAAAAACTTTGATTGAAACTCAACCCAATGCAGACGTAGTGTGTGTAAAAATGCCGATAGACCCTCCATCATGACCAGAATGGCCACGGTCAATATGGCCCAGATGAAGAAGGCAGCCATTAGCATTGGCACTCCAAAATATAGGGGTAACTTATTGTGTAGACCCTTCTCCAGGACCATAGACCACAGAACTTCTGCAAGCTGACTGTGGGCCAGCGATAAAGCCCACAAACGCAAATAGGATGCGGTATGGGAAACCGAACCCAGAACACTCTCAATGGTATGAATGCCCGAGTGTATCCAGATTTCGCTCATATCAAACTCGACGGCATCAGCAACTGTTTCCAGCTTAGAGCTACGCGATAGCTTATCCTGCCCAACGTCTTGGAATTCAACAGAGTAGCGTAGTGAGGAACGCATCTCCTGTATGGTATTCCGTCCATTCTTCTTTACTTCACCCATATCCCGTTTTGCGCGCTCCTTTGTGAGCTTCTTCTGTCGCCGGGTCAAGTAGATGGGCATACCGGCCAAGAGTATGGGTATCGCTGCAAAAGCTACCAAAACTAGAGCATACTCGACGGTGCGTTCGTATGGAAACATGCCTTTGTTGCATGCCTTATCGTCCAGTTCGGTGTTCTTCATCAGCATCATGTCAATGAAAGTGATCAGCACGGACGGAGCACACGCCGAGTTGAAGGGTGTCTGCTTTAGACCACCATAAGTTATCCACTTTAGGAAGATGAGGAACACGAGATAACAAAACAAACATGTCATGAAGATAAACTGCGGTATGACAACCAAAAACAAGTCCGCCTTGTGATGCAAATTGAAGCAATTGATGGCTGAGAGCGTTAAGCCAAACATCATTTGGGAAATACCCAAGATGATGGCCATTTTCATTTTGAGTGAGTTGTAGGTGGTTATGGCATCCTCGCCACTGATGCTCCACATGGGATCCACGCCAATCGGATACGGATGACCCGTATACATTTTCGGATCGTTGGGATTCAGGACCAAACCAGATGATATATTACTTATGGTCGTCGCATTGTAAACCGCTGACCAGCTGGAGCCAAAGATATTCATAGATTTGGAGACGGCATCATTGTATATAAGACCAATATATATAGAGAATACGCCCATTAGCAATATAATATAGCGACCCGCAAATAAGATGTTAAGTATTTCATTTTCACTGGCATCGACGCGACGCTTATTCTCAATGCGCTTCTCATTGACGATGAGCAGGCAGGCGAAGAATGACAATATGATGCCATGTCCCAGATCACCGAACATGATGGCAAACAGAAAGGGAAATGTGATTATTGTATATGGCGCTGGATTCAGTTCCCTGTAATCGGCCATGCCATACGAATCGATGAGGTTCTGAAATCCCCTGGTGAACTTATTCAAACGGAAATAGGTGGGCGGCATGTGATGCGCATTGCGGTTGCGCTTGAGGAGAATGGGCGGTGAAGTGGAATCCTTTGCGCCACGATTGAGTGCCGCACGCACTCCCTCAATATCCGATGTGGGTGTATAGCATTCGGCTTGAACGTAATTCTGATGATCCTTGCCAATGCCCACGGGATACAGACGATTTAATAGATCATAAATCTCCATGGATTTGCGTAGATTGACGCGCATTATGTATAGATCATGGGATGCATCGAGCAGAATACGTTTGCGCAAGAATCGTGTCTCCGTCAACACCAAATCCAGATCATGAATATTCTCCTCCAGTTGATGGATCATTTGCTGACGCACACTGGCCTTCTCGGGACACTCAAAAATGGTCACATGAAATGCCTGACAGACCTTCATTAGCTTCGGACGATAGCTTGTCGAGGTGGTCATCATGAGTATACAATACTTGTGCACCAAAGTCGATTGATGTCCCACATACTCCATTGTTTTCATTGGAATCTCGGCGTGTCGCATTCAATAGATTGCGTCCAAACAGTCGATAGATCATAAGCTCAAAGGCTGGAAATTTTTCAGCATTTATGCTGCCCAATATATGTAGTTGAGCTGTGAACTCTGTGGCTCCTTGTCCGACTGATCCTTCAGCAGTTCCTCCATAGTGCTCTCCGAGTAGAGCAATTGAGCACCCTTTGGACCATCCGACACAAGAGTCTTTTGTGCTTTCTTTAATGCAAATTGCTTCTCCTTCATATAGTTTTGACGCTTGTCAAGCGCCTGAAAGTTTTCCATAACGGCTTGAACTTCTTTGTGCAGCTTGCGCAGCTTTATCTCATATTGTGGTATCATAGACTCACGTGGTCGAAACTCCTTGTCCACATCGTCATAGTAGACCTCATGTATGGACAAATTAACCATCTGCTCCTGCAAATATTCAGCAATACGCAACAGCTCATAGCACAGTTGCACACGCTTCGTATAGATGCCATTCAGAATGCGATCTTCGTCATATACATTATTAAACTGCAGTCCACCATTGTGTGCCACCTCCACAAGGCAATTAAAGGCATTGTCCACATGTAATAGCAGCTGGCACAGCTCCATTTGTTCACTGCGAAAGAATGCCTTCGTCATGTTGAAGCCGCGGCTTTAGTTACAAACGTAAAAAAAATATAATTTCAATTTTTATTTCACTTCAATGTCTAAAAATGTTTGCCAAGCCTGCTAAACTGTGTCGCCTGCTAATTGATACATTTGCCTGCCTGCCTGCCTGCCTGCCTGCCTGGCTGGCTGGCTGCCATTGTTATTGTTTGTGTTTGTGTTTGTACACTTAAAACGAGTAGCGGCTAACTCCAAAATAAACTTAGATCAACAGCGATAATATCAAGTTTGCATGCTTTCTCTCCCTCCCCTCCCCTTCTCCTTTGATCAATTCAAGATACGCCCACATCTCAAGCTTATTTGCAACGCTCCACTGAACAACGTCAACTCAAGCCTGCAATTTATGCTTTGTTCTCAATGAGAAACTTGACTTAAATAATTTTTCTGTATTAAAACAGGGCTGTGCAAGTTGTGTTTGTGCATATATGAAGTCATTTTGGAGTGGGAAGTATGGAAAAGACAAAAATAAAATTAAATTAAACTGAAATCTCACACACAACAATTACACACAGTTATTGTAAAATCAATTCAATGCAATGCTTGAGATAAATCTATGAAAGGCTAGACTAGGAAGGCTTTTCATTAATTTATGCCCTTTGCAACAGCTTTGTAAAAGTATTGTAAGCATTTGATTGCTACTGTTGTTGCTTTTGTTTATTGAAAGACTGTAGTTTATTTAATGTATTTGGGTGAAGAAGGGTATGTTTGATTGATTTCAAGCTATTGCTTACCTGAATTAAAAAAAAGAATTTTGTTAATATTGTTTTAGTTGAACTGCTTATGTTTTGGAATTATTATTCTGGATTCTTCATTGACAGCTCACTTCAGACCTTTGCACAGGGTATATTGCTGTCCATCATACTCATATCTTAGTTGTTGCCGTTTTGTGTTTACATTTAATTTAAATGGCTAAAACGAAAATGCATTTGAATGGCTTTGTCTTTGCCTAAAGTTAAGCTGTAGCTGTTGCTGACACTGTCTACGTTGTATATATATTTAATCTGCTTATATAAGACACCAAAGTGACAGGAACTGTTGTTGTTGTTGTTGCTGTTGCTGGTGTGTTGATATTGGTGTTATTTTCACATCACATGCCACAAAAGATGCAGCAACATTTTCCCATACAAATCGAACTTAAAGCGTTTAAGACAAATTGTTTTGTAATTTTTGTGCCTCTGTTGTTGTTGCTGTCAGTATCAGTTGCTGTTGTTGCCTATTGATTGTCGTTGTAGTGCCAAAAGCGTTTTACTCATTAGCTGCTGCTAAAAGGAAAATGGTTCGAAAATGTGCGCGTTTTTGGGGTGAAAATATATCTGTTACGATTGCTTCTTGTTGCCATTGTTGTTGGCCATAAAATGTTCGTTAGCGCTAGCTAGCAACAGTTAACAACAATAAGCCCAATGGCAACAATGGACAACAAATCGGGCAGCAACAACAATGAAAGTAAAAGTGCCAAAGCGCCAAAGCGCACTGCACTTGATAATTTCTGAGGCAAGCTTTTCGTTGTTGTCGATCTCTAAAAGTTTGTTGTTGTTGTTGTTGTTGTTAGGCCCGCGAGTGATTTTGCTGGACATTGGCGTTAACAATGAGCAATTGGTTCGTCGTTGCTGTTCGATTTCATTAGCTTTTATTGCAGCACTTTTGTTGCCAAAGAAATTAAGTCACCAAATAGGAAAGTTGTGAAGGAAAGCAAAAGTGGGCTGCGTTTTCACTTTTGGCCACGGCTTCAACAGCCAATTGCAGTCAATTTAGTCCATTTTGCATGTCCAACAAATAAAATTAACCAAGCTTAGAACTGAAAAACCTTATTTTCAAGTATTTTCATAAACTAATCTGCTTCTTTCTCTCTCTTTTTGCAGAGTGTCTGTGTGATGTGAGTGAAGTTTTAAGAGCACAAACAAGCAGACGCCAAGCTTAAAAAGGTAAGCAGCCATCGATTTTGGCATTAAATAGCAATTAAGTGAACGACGCCCACACTAACAGCAACATTGAAAAGACGCAACTCACTTTTCATCATCAGCAGTAGGGAGAAAGTGCACTTAGAAAACTTGTAATTTGCCAGCGGCAGGCGGCATGTGCGGCAAGTAGAACCCAAAATTAACGCCTAAGCCACGTTGAATCAAGCACCTCAGCTTTATTATGGCAATCAAGTGCGAGTGACGCGAAAGGGGGGCGAGAGGGGCCGTACATTTCAGTTTAATTACAATATATGAGGCATAGCCAGAAAGTTCGAATCGGGTCAAGTTGTGTAGCACACGAAGCAGAACACACGAATTTGGTAGGCGTGCGTGTAAAAAACATAAAAAACAAGGGCAAAAACCTCACAAAGCGAAAGTTAAAAGTGACAATGGAAAAATCCCAACAACAAAAATAGTTAAACTCAAGAATTTGACAATTGAAAAGTTTAAATAAATTAAACAAACAAGCAATCCACAAGTTTTAGCATTTTACATGAAGATATATTGCTTCTTCGCTAGAAAAAATCCCATGCATTTCAGTTTTACGTTAAGATACAATAGTGTCGTCTATCTGCAATATATATACTCACTTATACTTCATTGTATTCAACTCAAATAATGCGTACTCATTCAATTCAAATATGTTTATGAATGCAAATGATTCGCAGCATTTAATGGAAATACATAAGTCAAGATATCAAATGCTGTCACACTTAAAGAACTAACTGTGCTCAAGACTGGCAATGAAATGGACACTTTACCTTGCAATAGCTGTTGTAGTTCGTTGCTTAAGTCATTCGTTTTGCATGCCGCTGCAACGCTGCAACGCTGACTTACAGACTGACTGACGGCGACCTTATCATGACTATGACTGTGACGAGTTGTCTGTTGTTGTTGTTGCAACTTGTGGTGTGCGTGGACGTCTAGCCCGGCTTGGCCTGGTCTGGTCTGGTCTGGTTGGGTCTTAGCCAGGTCTGGTCTGGTCTTAGCCTGGCCATCACCGTTATGCGTCGTCTCTCTCTCGAGCTAGAGCTGGCAGCGCTTCATTAAAATGTCTAGCTTGGGCCCCAAATGGTTTTTGAAATTGAAACGTCGTATGTTGCGACTGCGTTTGCCATCTTCTGTTGCTGTTGCTGTTGCACCAATGCATCTTCGTCTGTTCGCTGGTTGGCTGGCTGGCTGGCAAACAGCATCATCATCATCATCAACTTGCCTCCAGAGCCAACTAACATCTCTGGCAGAGTCAACGCATGATGAGCGAGAGCGCGCGCAATCGCACTTGGCTTTGGGGGCTTGATGCCAAGGCAACGACCATGCTTGTGGTTGGGTTTTTGGTTTTTTGGTACTGCGATTGTGGTTGCTCCAGCAGCAACAACAACAGCACCACCACCACCACCATCGCCACCAGCGCACAATTTTCAATTTGCCAATTGTAGCAGTAAACTTTATAGCTGTATTTTTTTGTTGTTGTTACTGTTTACCGTTAGTGTTGCTTGTGTGCATGTGATTGGCCTTAGGTGTTGGCTGCCAAGTAGTTTTTTTTTTTGTTGTTGGCCATTTACCTCAGTTCCACGCCTTCGCTGCTCTGCTTCTTTTCTCAGTACATGTGTATGTAGGTATGTGCGTGTGTGAGACTTACTAATTTGCGACAATTGGTCTCTGACCATTAGCCAAACTCACTCAACTAACTGTCGCAACTGACCATTATGTGTGGGCGTGCCTCATATGCATACGCACTCTACAATTTATGCAGGAATTCTGGCATGAAATTATGAGCATACTACCATTGTTATTTAATAAAACGGTACAACAACAAATCAGTCAACGAAGCATGCAATATGTATAACCAATTAAGTGATTAGTTTTTTTTCTTCTTCTTATTCAAATTATAGGAAATGCAAAAGTGGTATTTTTAGGCTTGTTGACCTTTTGTTTCCGCATTGGTTAGATAATAAAAGTTTTGTTAAGGTAATAAGTTTAAAAATAGATTTCTTGTCACTAAACATTAAAATTACTCACGATTTAACTTCTTGCTAGTAACAAAATCAATAATTAAACAAAACATTACCTTCGGTTGACTTTAGATTAACTCATTATCATATAATTACAATAACTAATAATATCTGTATAATTACATATTTAAACATATGTTTACAAGTACTAGAATCCAATCAAACTTAAATGCTGCTTATGTGTTAAAGTCATTATTTTATTACATAAATCATTGGCTTATGTTTTTACACCCAGCTTATTTTTAGCATATGATTTAATAGCATTAATATTTTTGCTTCACTTAACTTCACCTAATGATGTATCACAACAATTTGTTTTGTCACTAATTAACTGATATATTTGAATGCCATCAGCATAATATATGAGTATTTTTTTTTTATCTTTTCAAAACTTTGCAAAACCTTAAACTAACTTTATAACAAAAAGCTATCATTAATTGCTTGTACAAATTGGCTTGTGAAGCAATTAAAGTGTTTTGTTAGCCGATTTCTGCTGCCTCCCAGGCTCCCCACTGTATAACTTTGTAGTTGAAATTGACAGGCAGTGGCAGCTGCAGAAAACTTCTAATAAATTGTGTCGTTATGCATTTTGCGTAACAGCGGCATTTGCAACATTGCGAACGTGCCTCGCTGTCTGGTCATTAGTTAGCTTGGGTAATTTGAAACAAGAGATACACACGCACACTCGCACATACACACATAGTTTCATATTTGCCTGGTCAAATTCATTAGACACACGCTGTTTTGCATGATTCTTGCAATTTGCAACAAAATACATACATTTTGAGCAAACATGACCCAATTTTTCTCTCCCTCTTTTTTGTTGTGCCGACATGTGCAACAGAATCTACCAAAAAAGAAAAAAAAAAAAAAAAATAAATAATAATAACGCCAGAGACCCAGCAGGGCGTCCTGTATGGTTGTGCGGCACGAGTTCAAAGTGAAATTTCATAATGAAACGCAGCGCGGCTCAATTCTCAATTCTTCAACTCTATCGCACTCTACAAATTCACATGCTCGCAATTTGTTGCTGTTGTATGTTTCAGAACCTAATCAACACATCATCAATAACAGTGGGAAATCATTTGTTCTACCAAAACATAATGTCTCGACTCCACCCTCCCACTCTCTCCCTGTGTTCATTCTGGATTCTGTCTGTGTGATTTGTGCCCGGTTGGAGAGCCACATTTGGCCGTGTGGGAGATTAATCACACACGGGGCCATAGGCCCAAGCGTGAAATGCAAACAAACAAACAGTTGGACAGACAACTTGGACAGCTGGACGTTGATTATAGCCACAGCATACAGTCAGATCCACGTTTTGGCCGAGTGCGCGTTGAGCGTTGAAAACTTAATGAAAGCAAGCGAATTTCTGTGGCTTTTCATTTGACTTCTCGATGGTTTTTTTTTTTTCTGTTTTCTGTGTATTGGTGTGTGCACTGACCCGACACGCCCACAACTCTATGCTGGCCGCCCACTGTGTCAGCGCCTGGCAATTTGATTGCCACTGTGTGTGGGCGATTTGCCTGCCACTTCCCCCCTCTTCCGAGCCGCCGTTTCGCCAACCGCTTTGCAATTGATGCTCGCAATTATCTAAAGCTCCACAAACAATGCGCAAATTAAATGCAATAAACAAAATACTATACAAAGAGTTAGCTTAAGAGGGAGAGAGGGGATGAAGGGGTGTGTGCTTTTTTTTTTTTAGTGGCGTAAAATGAGTGCAGTGTAAATATTTTATGTTACAATTTGCGCGTTGATTTGTTGCATATTACAAAAGAGCACAAAATATGTGTATGTATAAATCGCAACCACAGAGCCCGCTGGCAACGTGGGCAGCCGGCAATCCGGCTTGCTGTTGTTGTTGTTGTGGTGCAATTAGCTGGTGGTTTGCTCATATTTTGTGGCCAAACCTGGCGGCGGGTGGCCGCATGGTGGCATGGTTTAAAGCAATGCCGCTTTTAGCCATGGCGCTCCCGTAATTTGCTCATAAATGTGCGCTAATAGACAGCAACGAGTGTGCTTTAGTGCTTTTCGTTTAGCTGTGTGTTTGTATGCGTGTGTGTGAGTGTGTGTGTGTTCGCCTGCTGTTGCGGTGCCCGCTAACCAAAATGCCAAATTAGCCAAGTGGCTGCCGGTGCTGACCGTAACACGCGCCACAGCCACTGCCACAACAACAACATTTTCGTAGGCGCGGCCCCTAATATCTATATTCAAAAAGGTAACTAATAAATGACCTTAAACTATTTGCATTCTACTAGTTGCTGCTGGTCTTCAAATTCATTATCAAAATTGCCATTGTTAGTTATCTTTGATAAATTGAAGCATGAATTTGATTATTAACATTATTAGACTAGTCTATATGGCTAATTGTTTCTCCTTTTCTTTGTTAAAAGCGTTATTTTCGATTTTATTTGCATAAGGACAATAATACAAACGTGTTTAACTTTTGTAAGATCAATCAAAGCTATCTTGTTTTACCTTTTAAGCTTTTTACCATCGTATATTGACTCACAAAGCTTAAACTGAAGTCATCTATGTTTTATTAATCTTGTCTGTTGTGTTCTAAGCTTAGCTTTCCAGTTGTTGATGTCAATTTGGGGTTTCCCATTTTAAGAAGTTTGAATATATTATATCATTTTTATGCAATGGGTTTTTAACGTTCTTTTGCTGCTTGCATCATCATTCTTTTTGCCTGTTTGTTTCTATTTTTAGTAATCTCTTAGGCAACATCTTCAAAAATTATGCAACATTCGTTTGTGAATATATTCTTGCATAAATATTTTTGTTTTTCGTTTTTCGCTGACTTTCAAAACATTATTATCATTAGCATTGTGTATATCATTTGCAATCAGCAAATCACAAACAAAAATCTTGTAACTGACCTTCGTTTGTTGATTTTTGTTGTTTTGGCATCAAAAGCTTAGTTAAATAGAATTCATTTGGCTTGTCATTGTTTTTTTTTCTTTCTTGTTGTTGTTGTGTAAATTAATGCATTTATTCATGCGCTCATTGCCTCAATTAATGCGACATTGAACGCAATTTGTCGTTTGTCATTAATCTTCTTTTCAGTTTTCATTTTCGGCCGCGTTTGGCCAACAACTAATTTTAGGCCGCCACAATTTTGGCATTTTTCGCGTTAAAGTGGTAACATGAGTTGCCTTTATAGTTGCTACAGTTGTTGTTGTTGTTGTTACTCTTTTTTTTATTATCGCAGGAAATCGCAAGTCGTTGCGAGCGTCCAAACAAATTTATCACAAAGGATGGAGAGTGGGGAAGAAATACTTCACGCTGCCCTGCATGCATTTGACAAAAGACGATTTTTGTGGCTTAACGACTTTTGCTGTGGCTAATAGACAGCTAAAGCCAAAGCCAAAAACACCGTAGCCATGACGCACTTGCAACAACAACAACAACACTTGCAACTGCTCAATGCAGGCTCAGGCTCAACCTCAAACTGTGACTCTGAGACTTGCTAGTACGTATATGCAAAGCCTTCATCGCCATCCTCGCCCCACCCTCATCTTTAGCACAGTTTCCATGGCCACAGCGTGGGCCGATGATGATGATGATGCAGCTCATGTTTTGTGAGGGTTTTTTCACCCTGGCCCCCTTTTTGTGTGGGGGGGCATATAGTGAGTGGCTTGCCATATTGCCAAGGCTCCTTTGTTATCAATTCAAGTGGAACGTATTACGTGCATTAGTATCCTTTTGCTCCAGCAGCTGCCTCACACTGCCTGACTAGATGGCTTCGTTGGTTCGTTGGCTGCCAGCTTGACTAGCTGACTGGGTTGCCATTTATGTATATGTATATGTGTGTGTTTGTGCTGCGTATTTATTTCACTGTGTCAAGTTCTTTTGTGTCGACCTGCAAGATTTATGACACTTTTGTTTAAGCCAAAAGCAAAAGCTTTTAAACGCCTCAGACCCAATACACTTGGAAAAAGTTGCTCGTTTGTCAGAAAAATCTTAATAATATGCAAATTGAGTGTGATTGTTGGAAAGGTTTCGTTTTAAGCTTTTAATAACTAAAAGTTCCTGTTTTAGGGTCTTTCAACCCACTTTTATCCTGCACTTCAATAAAATTCATAAATTGATAAGCTTAAACATAATATTTTGAATATTGTAATTCATTTTTTGAGTGTATGGAGACTCAGGGACAGAGGGACCTCGTGCTCTACGCTCACATATGCAAAATCGATGGCATGATGCTTATCAGAATTGTTGGCTGAATTCTGTACTTTGTTTTTTTTTTTTTCTTTTGTGTACCGCTTTTGTGGCACTCGTTTGGCTGGTTGGCAGCTTGTCATAATTTTTTCGTGAAGAGCGCTTGGTTTAATTTTTTGCTCGCTGGTGAAAGATTTTTTGAGCCACAACCCACAGTAGATTGAGATAAGTTGTTGCTGCTTAGTTGATTTATGCTTGACACGCTTATTGAAAAGCCATAAGACAACTGCAAGAAAGCAACAAAACAGTAGAAGCATCAGCAGCAGCAGCTAGGGAGTAAATATACACTACTGTGTTGAATGGGGTCATCAGCTGATAGCATTTGATTTATACGAACCGCATTTGACATAAATATTTTATCTGCTGCGTGCAACGTGTCGTATGAGTGACATTAGCCAAAAACCTAAGCCAACTAACAAGCTGCTGCTGTTGCTGCTAGCGCTTACGAAAATGACAGAAAAACAGTTAGCCTTTTGCATAAGCACTGATAAGGCCACAACAATAAGCAACTGTGACATCAGCAGCAGCAGCAGCAGCTACAGCAGCAGCAACCTGTTCCATTGCCCAGTCGGGGTATGAGTTGGAGTCATAGTCTGCATGTGGCACCCACCCAGCTTAGAGGCAAACAACCCCCCTTGGTGTTTTGGGAGCTGGGAGATGCGACTGCGACTGAGACTCGTGTCTCTTTTTGCGGCATATACTTAACAGTAAAATAAATATTTTACTATAAATCATGCATTAGAGTGAGGCAGCGAGCTGGCTGGCTGGCTGGCTGCCTGCCTGCCTGCTTGTTCCCTGTCACATGTTTGCCAGCCACATCAACAGTGCTGACAGTGTTGCGGTGTCTGGGAGGCAGGAAGGCAAGGAGAATCGGAGTGGCTGCCTCACGACTTTAGCCAACGCTCGGAAGTAACACACATTTAGCGCTCGAGCAGCCAAAAAATGTATTATGAAAATACTTGCTAAAGAGCAGCCAGTTAGACAGTTAGCTAGTCAGCCAGAGTGTTGGCCATCAAGTGAGGGGAGGATAAGCAGTGAAGAGGGGGTATTGCTAGCAGGCAGATAGGCAACCAGGCAACCAAGCTGAATTGTCGTCGTTTACATGTCTGTTATGAGCTGTAGTCAGTGCAAATCAATTAGCCTTTAAAAAAAGCTAGTAAGCTGAAAGACTTTTATGTTTATATTTGATGATATATGCACAGACATTTATTTGATATGTTTATTTTTTTATATATTTATTCAAAAAATATATAAGTTATATGCTTTAGAGCAAATAATCTTTATTAAATATATGTTCATATCTATTACAAAATCACTTTTATTCTCAAAACTTAATCCATAAACGAATACTAAAAATCCTGGTTAAATAATCCAAACGCCTCTGAAGTTTGGGTGGTTATTAAAGTAAATGCTCAAGTTATTCCTCTTCAAATTTTATTTAAAGTAAAGAAAAGCATTTTTTTGCTTTTACTAAATTTTATCTTAAAGCAACCAAACTTTACGGCTAAAAACGCCAACGCCAACCCGCCAGCTCTAAAAAATTTTTTTGAGGCGACATTTTTGCATAGCAGGAAAATGTTTTATAAGTAAATTGCCAGCGATATATTTGATATTTCATTTCATTTATTTATGCGTCGCATTGCAACTGCCACAACAAACAGACAAAACAAATAGCAAACATTATTACGTATACGACATGTGATCGTATGTGCGTTTACAGATGTGAGTGTGTGTGTGTGTGTGTGCCACAACGGCTTTTCCCAAAAGGCAAAAACATACCAAAAGGCAAAGCCAAGCAACAAGGCATGCAACAAATGCGCCAATGGTCAAGGCAGCAGCAGCAGCAGCCACAGTTGTACCACCTTAACCCACCTAAGCACACCCATCCGAACGAGCCCCGTCTCCTAAGTCGCCATTGTCGCAGCTTGTTGCCGTCTCCATCTTCGTCTCGGCCTCGTAATCGATGAGCTGCTGCGCATTTGGTCAATAAACGCATTTCTGTCATTTTTTGTTTGCAGCGCAAAATTTATGGCGCGACTTTGGCTCTAAACTCGAACTATTGGCTCGAGTCGGACTTGTAAGACTCGACTGCGGCTTGCCAAATGCCATTTTCATTTGACTTTGACATTAATTTGTGGCCGCACTTTGCCTTAACCAGGAAGTTTTACCTGGGCATTGCGCAAATATTTATACATTACGATGATTTAGAGAGCATTGCACTCGCAATCGCACTCGAAATGAGCAGCGCTCGACATATGTAGATATCTATCTTTGTAAGTAAGAGTGGTAAAGTCGAAAGTGTACGACTAGAAGATGCTCTATAACCACAAGTAATGTCATAATCGTTGCAAGAATGCAAAGAAGATCTTAGGGTATTGCAGAATTCTAAAATACTTAGGTATATCATTACATATGCCCCATCGGCACTTGCCAGTTTCAGTTATTGCCACAATAAGGCTGCAGCTGTTGCTTCTTTTTGGCCATGTGGCTTGGTTTGAGCCCATTGTCAATGGAGTTTTACTGCTAACAAGCTCGTAGGCCATTTCGATTTATGCGTGCAAAATGATGAGAACGTGCTGCGATGGCCGCGAATATATAGGAATACATATAGGAAAAATGGGAATAGGAATAGGAATAGGACTGTCATCATTATTTGTGCCAGTGGCATTGGGTTATTTATGGGTCTTTGGGTGAGACAACGGCGTTTTTTGTGACAAACCGCTTTACCGGTAAATCGGTAAATCACAAATCTACCTTTTCAACTAGGCAGCAAGCTCCGTTGCAACTGCAACTGCTGCAACGAAGCAACAACTAACAAGTGCCCCGAAAAAAAAGTGCTGCCTTTTGTGGGCACTGACAACGAGCAGGGTTTATTAAATTTATGCAAATTTTATTTATAAACGACAGCCAGTCTGGGCTCTGCCTCCGGATGATACAACCACACCAGGATGAAGCTCAGCTGCAGCCAACAACTGTCAACAAAAGAGCCTCAAACCTTATAGCTCGTCGCTTGTCTCGTTCGTCTGCTCGTCTCCCCCGTCTGTCTGGCTGCAGTTCATCCAATATATGCACAAATCCTACGCCTGCTGCTCGCTGACTGCTCATGTGTGCAATTCCGTTTTTTTTTTTTTTTTCTGCCTGGCATCATTTCTTCGTAGCTGTTGCTGCTGCTGTTGGTTTTATGATTTTTGATTTAGTTTGAGAGCTGATTGGTTTTTACATCCACGTTGTTGGCTGACATGAGGCGCGGGCGTTGCTACGATTGGCATGTCTTTATTATAAGCCTCTTTTGCCTGGCAGCATCAACATTTACAATGCCTTGATTTATATGCTAAAAAGCAGTCAACAGCCAATCGCTGCTGCTGGCAAACTTGTCACTTGAGAGCCTTTTTGACAGGCAGCAGCGCGCAGCAGCAGCAGCAGCCTCTCTGGCAAAGTTCACAAACGCAGCTAACGTTTTGACCCAAATAAATTGTATCATTAATCAATTGAAATTAAGTTAACTTAATTCTTGGTCTGAATTATGTTATGGCGGGACTAACTAATAGTTATTGCTGGTAGCACGCGGCTTATTATTGTATATTAATTTTTAATTAAGCCCCAAAGTCACAAAAAAATAAAAGCGGAAATAAAGCTGAACAAATTTAATTTTAAACTGGGTCGAACGGTTCGAACGAGAGCGTTGATTAATCTCTGTATCTGTGAGATACACTGCAACGTGTTGAAAAGATATTCATTAAAAATACATAACAATACCAAAAACAACAACACAAACAACAGCAGCAACAATGAAGGGACGCAACAGCAACAAAATAATTGCGCACCATTGCGGGGGTGTGTGTGTGTGTAGCATGTGCAAAGTGGGGCAACATAAAAAAAGGGCGCGAGATTAAAAAATAACAAGCTTAAAAATGCGCATAAATAACCCCAAAAAATTGAAAAACACAACAAAAAATGCAATGCAAGGCGTGTCCAACACACACAGCACAATAGCGCCATCTATGATTCAATGTATTTGGCAATTTGCCTAATGGAATAAGTATGCGCAACGAATTCACAAATCAATTGGCCTTAAACATAATAAAAAGCCAATTATACATAAATAATAAAATCTAATTTGTTGCTCCATTTCACAAAATTTGCCACTCGAAATGGTTAGCTGCCCCCAAGCAGTGTTTGTGCCACACTTGAAAACACTTAAAGCTATCACAACAGCTTTGATCGAAATCTATAGAATTTTGTGCACTCGAACTGCTGGAAAGTAAACGCCAACACTCCGTGCACACTTAACCCATTGTGGCCATCAATTGTTTAAGCCATGTGACATGTTGGAGGCTGTCAATAATTTGACACTTTCACTGCCCCGAATCAAATATCCATGCGGTTGATGGACAGTTTTTTGATTGCAATATCTATGTATAATAAATACGACAGCTGCCCGAACCAGCTGGCCAACTCGCTCATAGAACATGACTATGACCAAAAGAAAAAAAAAAAAAAAACTAAAAAAGAAAAGAGTTAATGACCTTTTTGTAAGGTTGTGTTCTTTTGTTTTGAGTGGCACGCCCCAGAGCTATGTTGCACGCCCACTCCACGCGCGCTTGCTCTCGCTTTGCCAATTTAACACCTTTCTATTCTGTGCGTCTCTCAGTGTGCGCCAACAGCCTTTTACCTAACTCACTTATGACCGGGCCAAAACACACAAAAAAAAAGCGAACTCAGACTCGGCCAACTTTGCCTTATGGCCGTTACAATTCAATTGTTACAAATTAACTGGCCGCACTAATGTTTCACGCTTGCTTAAGTCTCAAGTTTAAACATCGATATGGATGCTGCTTGACTCGCGGATTGGTATCTGTGCAACATTGGGGGGCAGACTGACACAGTGCCCTTTGCCGAATGCCACAACGTTTCATTTACATCCGCATTGTTTGGCATCTCATCCATGAAATGTATAGTCTTGGCCAAGTGAAAGGTGGCCTATCTCTCTCTTGCTCTCGCTCTGGGCATATTCAGTTTATGTTTTATTGAGTCTTGTATATGCCCAAAATATGTGTGTTCTCCCACGCCAGCTAATTAATATACAAATTACGTCGTCTAATCAGGCATGGCTGTGTGGCGTGGCTTTGTGGCGTGTGGCATGCAAATATACTATATAGCATACTACTACTACTATATGCAGCAATTGGCCCCAAAAACACAATGCCACACCATGCCACACCGCACCCCTTGCTGGCAAAAGGGGCTTGGATGCTTGGATGATTAATGCGCGGCGACAAGCCAAGGACATGACTGGCATGTGGCAATTGGCATGGCATAGCTGCCAGGCAGGATTTTTGGGGGCTTAGCTTGAGTCACCTGGCCGACGACGTCGACGTCGCAGATATAAATTCAAATTGTGTCAATTACATCGCTGCGGCTGCTTATCGACGACAGCCAACTGACAAACTGCCCCGGCAGTTATTTTTTTTTTTTTGTTTTCTTGCCGCAGTGCACTTGGAGCTGTTCAGCCTGACAAACCTGCAGCAGCAGCAGCGGCAGCAACAACTACTACAACATCGGTTTCCATTTCGACTTTGGCATAGCCTGACATGTCTGCTAAAGTCGCAAAAGTTGTCGTCGTCGTGTCAGTGGGGAAAAAACACTGCAAACATATACTACAGACACATATTTATACATATCGCCGATTTCCAGTTTCCATTTTGCGGTTTCCTTTTATTTGTGGGCCCATGTGCAGCGAGAGTTGCTTTGTGGCAAATCAAATATTTGAAATCTTTTGCCTCATTAAACCAGCACGGTAGCTGATTATTTTATAATTTTTCTTTTAGAAATTTATTAATCGCTTACATACTTTCGGAGAAAGATCTGAGACGAGGACGACAATTTCCATGAGAACTTTCTTGCTTTGAAGTTTGTGGATAAATATAGAATCTTATGCTGCTTATAAATGAATACTTTATTTAAAGCTTTTATATTTTGAAGAAAATTAAGATAAAAAGTTTTATGAAGTACTTTATACAACGTCAAATATTCTAAAAATAAATTTTTCTTAGATGCTTAATCTAGTTCTTAACATAATAACAAAAATTTAAATCAGTTTTGTTTTTCAGAATCTTTATTAACATTTTTTTGTTAACATTTCACATTGTGTAGGGTATTTTTTCAAACTAGATCACTCAATTACCAAACTGCATTTTCACTTTTATTTTATTCATATATATATTATAGTCTTATTTATTATTATAATTTCAACATAAATTCATTTTCACACGCAACATTAGAAATTTAATTAAATCATTATGTTATTATTATTATTGGTGCTCTCTTTCGCTTATTTTAAAATGTATATAGCTGCCCTCGCTAGCTGCTGCTCCTACACACACACATACATAGATTATTTATGAACGCAGGTTTTTCATTTTAATGTCGGGCATTAGCTGCCCTGCGGCTTAAAGCGATCTGTTCTAATTGGTTTATAGATTTGTCTGCTCGATTTCGCAGCGCAGCGCTGCGCTCGATTGCCAATTGCTTTATTAATGGCCATTTGGTTGTGGCCTGGTCTTGGACTTGGATATGGATTTCGATTTAAGGTCTATCTATCTGTCTGCTTGCCTGGGTTAATGTCATCCGTAGCCCAGGGCCATGTGGTGGTATGCAAGTAAAAGTTTTATGGCCAAAGTATGTCACGGAAATGGCTTAGTTAAAATGCGTGCGGTTTTTAGAGTGTGATAGTTGGAAAGGGGGACGCAGCAGAGGGTGTGGCTTGGGGTGTGTTGGTTGAATAGTTGAATATCTATACATATATGTATCTGTAGAGTTGCATTAATAAACAGCAAAATAGAAATCGAAACGAAGGAGGCCCTGCAGCAGTCTTCAGCCACACATGGGCATAACCAAGACAAACAGCAACAAGAACAACAGCAACAACAACAAATTCAAGTCAAGGCACATCCTTTAATGGCAGTCCGTGTTCGTTCGTCTGTCGTTTGTCGTTTTTGTCTGCGTTTTTGCCGCCCGCCTGTCGCGCCTACTGCGCCAGTCCGTCAGTCAGTTTAAAAGCGAGGCCAACAGGCAAAAAGCAACAGCAACCATTGCTGCTGTGACTGCTGTTGCTGCTGTTGTTGTTGTTGCCCACTTGAACATGTAGTGCAGTCATCGTCGCGCATTTTAAGAGCCCCACAACTAAATGCAACTCTCAACACGGCAAAACTCTTGGCAAGGACCGAAAGAGAAGTGAGCACTGAGCCTAGACAGGCCACAAGACACGACAGCAACAGCAACAGAAACAGCAACAGCAACAACTGCAACAGACGCATCGTCAAACATATAGGCTATGTGCTATAACTCATTAATATTAAATGCTGCTGGCAAGACAAGCCCCTTAGTCAGAAAACACACACACACACACACACATACGTTAAGACTTGGGGCTGTGTCTTGCTTGCAATACAGAAATTTATGCGCATTTTGTTTCAATTTCATACACACGTGACTTGTAAATTATCCATTGATGTGGCAAAGGGGGCAAGGACCCAAAAGCAAATGGCGACAGGATGAGCAGCAGCAGCAGCAGCAGCAACAGAACTGAGAATACGATTTCTGTTTAAATGATAATTGCACAGGCGACAAAAAAGAGCAAAAAAAATATAACTTTATATACATATATGCAACATTGCAGACACCACGCCCACGTGCGGCGCACATAGATTGAGATACAGAGTCAGAGGCATGCAAATTTCAGCTGCAGGCCACAAACAACAAAACAACCAAAAGTAATCAATTTTATTGTTGCAACTGTTGTTGCTGTTGTTGTTGCGTGTTACCAACCGAAAGCCAGCCAACAACAAAGAAATAAATAAAGCCCAAAAAGCAACAACAAAAATTATGTCAGCAACGGAAAGCAAAAGTTTTTTTTAAAGCGAGAACTGTGACAACAGAGACCCCAAACCAAAAAAAAAAGTGAAAATTATGACACATTTTGTTGTTGATGTTGCTGTTGCTGTGAAAGTTCAGTTATATGGCCATAAATACGCATATTAGCCTCATTTGATGTGTGGCTAACAAATGATATATGTAAACACAAACATATAAGGGTATTGTATATCTGTGTGGGTCGCACATTTTTCTACTGTCAAGATTCGGTTCTCATGGCGTAATTAAGCATAATTACCCATGTCAACAACAACAGCACAGCGGAGATCAAGTTGAAGAGTTAAAGTTTGTAGCAGCTAGGAGAACTGAGAAGCTGTTGCCAAAGTTGGAGGCGCAGTCGCAGTTGGTTTATTTTGACAGATTTCACTTTGTGTGTATGTGTGTGTGTGTGTGGCATATACGCAGGAAATGTTTAATCTGAGCAACAACGCATGCTTCATTTCCATTGTTGTAACAACAACTGACTGATGCTGTTGTTGTTGGTTGTGTAATTATTTGCATGCAACTTGAACAACTTCGGCAAAGTCCGGCTAAGTCGTCTCTGTCATTTTCTGTGGTCAACATTAAGGCCTTGCCCCGGTCAAAACTGAAATTAACCCAGCAGCAGCAGCATTCTGACCGAAAAACAGCATAAGAAGAGCAACACGTTAATAACAACAAGAAATAAATAAAATGCAGCAACAACGAAGAATATGTACTCTAGAAAAGAATGCAGCTTAATAGGCTTGAGAAGAAAGAAAGATAAAAAAAAAAAGATTTTAACTCAAAGCATAAAATATAATATTTATATTAAGTTATTAACTATCTCAACGCCTTAGACATTGCATGTCAAATTGTTAATAGTCCCTGTGCAAGAGTATATTACAAATACTTTAACTTTGCTAGCATGGTACTTGTAACCCAAGCGGATCTCTCAGTTTTTCAGTTCTTCGTTCTCAGTTTCTCATCTGCCTGTTTTAACGTTTGCGTTTTGCGTCTGCGTCTGCGGTTGATTTTTATGGTTTCATTAGTACTCCACATGCATGGTGGATGTCTTGGCTTGGCTACAAGCAAGTTGGATGATGTTGAATGTTGTTGTTGTTGTTGGCTGTTGGCTGCGCATGCGTAGAGCCAAGTTGTTGGCCAAGTTGTCGGTTGTCCGTTGGCCGTTGTCGAACCAAGTCTTTGGCTGGCCTGAGAAAATTCTACTGACCCACAGAACTTTAACTTTTTGAGTGGCATTGTTCAATTTTACAACAGACAAACAACAACAACAAACAGCAACAACAATAAACAGCAGCATCAAAAGCCAAGAAATTTCACAAAGCCTGTTGGCCATTTTCTACAATGCCGCCTTGTTGTTTTTTTTTTCGTTTATTTTTTGTTGTTGCTGCTTTTCTTAGCCTGCGGTTTTAGTTTAAGGTCTTAGGCTTTCGACAGTTATTGATGCCACAGCAACAGCAAACTGTTGCTGTTGTTGCCCGTCATTGTGGCATCTTATCAGCCAGCAGAAAGCGCACAATTTTCACTGTACTCAATAAAACAATTTGAAAACCGGCAGGAGACGATATTGCTTCAGACTACATATGTTTTTTGGTCAAGTTTTATTTTAAGCTGTCCAACAAAGGTCTTAGTATTTTATTAACAGAGTATCTCCCTGTTCTATAACTTTCAACTTTAACTTGTGCTTCATAATAAACTAGGCAAGCGTGCAACATAATGAGCTCAAACACGTGTGGCATATTTAAGCCAATGCGCAGCTAATGCTGACGCACTGACCACAGACAAACAGCAAATTTGGCCTCATTTTGTTCTGTTTGTTTACAATTGAGTCGCAGCCACAAATGGAAAATGGTCAGCGAAAAAGCTATGTGACACATTTGAGCCGTCGATTTCAATAATTTGTGGCCTGGGCTGGTCAACAGCCACAGCAGCAGCAACAGCAGTGGCAGTGGCGTGGCAGCAGTGAGACAGCAAGAAATTGCGGAAATTGCCAATTGAAATGGAAAACATTTTCATTATTCGCTGCCGCTTTTGGCCATAAACAAGCTGCCCAGCTTGCCCAGGTGGGTGTGCATGTGTTTGTGCTACAAATTTATAGCCAGAAACATAAATTCGTTTTAAAGGCAGAAAACATATTTTTGTCAACTCGACCATCTACAATTTTTCCGATTTTACCAAGCATTCGACAATTATATATTTTATATATTTTTTATTAACTTTTTTGCTGCTTGGCATTGCCATTGATTTATATAAATATGTTGGCCATGCTGCCGCCAAGTGCTATAAACAAGAAATCTGTAATTAATAGAGTCCCACTGCCTGCGCCTGCCTCAAGCCTAATAACTTTAAGCAGCCCCATAAATTTTGGCGCTTACACAGAGGCCTTTTGGCTTTTGCTTTGATTGCATGTCAGCGCCTAGTTTCTAAGACGCCACTAAAGATCATGTTTTGTTTGTTGCTTGTTGTTGTCTGCCTGAAACAGGACATGTTGCAAGTGGCTCAAGCACGACACATAGTCACATGCCACATGTGGTGACACATGGCCACCCGCCGACAATGGCAATTAATATAGAGACAGAGAGAAAAAAAAACAATCCAGCCACACAGGACATAAGTCCTTCAAACTAAAGTGCTTGCCAACAACAACGATCAGGTTCCTGACTCAAAATATATTCAAATGTGAATAAAAAATAAAAGGTGTGTCAATTGCTGCTGCTGTTGTTGTTGCTGTGGCGCACCCCGTGATTTATTATATCCATACAAAATCCGACTTTTTTTTGGGTGATGTTGATTGGGGTGAGTTAGAGGACTGTCGGAGGGGGGTGGGCGGTGGACAGCGGGTAGTCAAAACAGCCGCAGCCATAAATATGTCAATATAAAAACAGTCAGACACACAACTGCAGCAATAACAACAACAACAACAACTACAACAATCGAAACATTTCAATAAAAATCCAAATCAATATCAAAAGTTTACAAAATAAAACATGTCAGAAAGAAAAGATAAGATAATCACAACTTTGAAATACCCTAATTTAAAGGATTTGATTGATAAAAGATATAGTTTTCGATCGTTAAATTGCTGTTATTTCTGCTATATAAGATTTAGACATGATTTTTTACAGGAAAGCTTAAAAAATTTTAATCAAATATTAATTTTGCTGTAGTCCGAATCAAATTTGAGAGCTTTGATAATGACTTTGTTAGTGAATTCGTTTAAAAATCTTTAATATGATCCCATAGATATTCTTTTAAAACAAAATATTGTATCTGCCTTTGGTTCCCTCTTAACTAAATCTAAACTCTTTGTAATATCAACCGCTTTAAATTTCACCCAAATGTTTTTTCCCAAACCTTCAAACATTACAACATGGATCTAGTGCATGCATCACAAAAATACAACATTAAAATCCTCTTTAAAGCTTTTAGCGGGCTGTTACATAAACTAATTTGGAATCGGAAATACCCTTTCGCATAGATAGATAAAAATACAAGCCGGACGCTATCAACTTTAATGCCCCTTTGTTTTGCTTGTGTTGTTGCATGTTTCATTGCTGCTGTTGTTGTTGTATGTTGGCAGAGGGTTGAGTGGGGTGCTTGAGTAGCATTGCAGCAGCAGCAAAAGGGGGCCAATCTAGCAGTGTCCAGTTGAGGGGGCAGACAAAGGGAGGGGGTTGGGGGGGGGAGGATAAATTGTCAATAGCCTACAAATTGGCGCAGCATATGGCAGCAATACATTTTTGAGTACTTGCACTCGTTGTGTAGCCAGCGGGGGTTGAGTAATCGACATCGACATCGATGGCAACTGCAACAGCAACAGCCAACGACCAGGCAGCCAGCTATCCAGCTAACCAACAATTCAGCGCCATATCACTGAATGGCTCCATTGCCATCGAGTGTGCCCAGGTGTGCAAAGCTGACGCAGCAGCAGCTACTGCGACATAAAATGTGTTGCTCATATGCAGGAGAGAGAGAGAGGGATATATATGTAGAGCCAAATTCTGTGGCATGACACCGTTGAAGGTGGCCCAGTGCTGTTGGCGCCCCTAACTGCTCCTACTAACTGGAGCTCACGGCGCACACAGCACACAGCCGTCGACTGCATGACTCAGGTTCAAGTTGGCCGCATGACTTTCAGCGCGAGCTGACACACAAAATACCCGAAAAAACGAATAAATATATACACATATATATACATATTCATTTGTATATATGCTCGTATATAAAATCAAATGGTTGGCGTTTATTAAAATTCGAGTGGTATGAGTAGAGGAGCCCATACTGCGAGCAATTCTGCGGCAGCTTTATTAAAAATGCAGAAGCTATGCTGCAGCAAAGCTTTTCAATGGGGATAAACTGGCACAGGAGAGTTAACCAAAAAAAAAATTTGAAGGCACGACAAAAGCGAAGAGTGCAGCATACAAAAATTTGACTTAAAGGTCGCACATACATTGAAGAGAGAAAGAGAAAGAGGGGGAAGAGGAGCGTAAAAATGCGCTGCAATTCCAGCTTAATAATAAATGCCATAAATAAATGTTTGTTGGCAAATATTTTTGTTGTGTTAGAAAAAAAGAAACATTTTAATGGGAAATGTATGAAAACGTAGCTTGAAATTGGAATGATTGAGAAAAATTAAAAAACAAAAAAAAATTAAAAAAAAAAATATTAAAGTACTTTAATATTGCATTTAAACGTAGTAAAATCATACAAAAAATTCTTCTTTTAGCACAAATATTTTAGGCTGAAACTTTAAAGAGTATTTGGTATTTTTCCATGAACTTAAATTCACTTCCAAACAATTTAAAATTACCCTTAAGTGGTGAAATTTAACAAGTTGTTGTTAAAAATTCTTCAAATATGAAACTTAAATAGAATAATAATCGTTATTATCTTAAATTCAATTACTAAGTTATGCTTAGTTTGTTACGGAAAAGCTTAAAGCTTAAGAAGCGTTCCCTATTTATTTTTGGCACTATTACAAACGTCAGCGAAGCATTCGGGCAATTACATGGTTCCCCACTGACCTACATCTGATTAATTTGGCTAATGTAAAGAGTCTCAAAAACAAAACACACACACACAGCGAAAATTGCCTAACCCAGTGTATGTGGTGTGTGGCATAGGCTATAGAAGGTGATGCAGGGAGGGAGGGAGGTAGGAGAGTTGTATGGTAAAGCCGACCAACCAAGAGGTAACAACCAGTAACCTACATGGCCAGCTAACTTGAATGAGTGTCAAAGCTATTTTGCGCTAATTGCCTTTTACGATTATTTTCACATTTGGACGAGCGACGACGACAACGACGACGACGTCGAGCGACGCCCGACAACAGTTCAAGCCCCCCTAGAGCACAGTGTCTTGGCAAGACTGAAGTTGTTGCTGTTTGTGTTGGTGTTGCTGTTGCTGTTGCTTGCTTCAAGTGCTGCCACACACTTACGCGCACGCATGACTTAACACAGGGAGCACAGCATAGAGGCAGCAATGTTGCGTCGTTGTCCTCGTCGTCATCTGAGGCATCTGTGGAGCTTAAGCTCTGGAGCATGCACGAGTGCGCCACATTACACAGCGAACAGCGAGAAGATAGAGATAAACAGACACACACACACATAGAGATAGTAAACGTGTGTGTGTGTGTTGCGCCCAACTCTGATCCTAACTGCAGCCGTGGCACGCAACATATTCGCTTATTAAATTGAATTAAATTTTTCGTACGTTTTATTTGCGGCACTTTTCGTGCGAGGTATGCGATGTGAGGCCGCTGTGGGTTAATGTCACACCAACAACAACAACAAAAATGCTGAGAAACAACAGATAGATAGTAGGGGCCAACAACAACAACAACGAATGCCATTGCGCTTAACTTTTGTTATTATGGTCAATTATGGCTAACGGCAACGGCAACGTCTCAAACCATCGAATTGCTCTTTGCACACACACACACGTCACACATATGCGACACAATGGCAAATATGAAATTGATGATGCCTCGTAATTGTGGGCGTGGCTTAAGCAACAATTGACTCCCTCTTCATCCACACTAACAACTAACTGACCCAGTTAGCCAATGGGCCCGGCCAAGATCCGATGACACGTGCATTTCGTACCTTAGCCACAAGAGTCACAGTCAAAGTCAGAGTTAAAATCAATTTGTTAACGTTTTGCTCATGAGTGTGTTTTTTTTCCTGCGTTTATTAATTTTCAATAATTGCGCAATGACCTTGCCCGGAGAGCCGGAAAGAAAAGCCCATACTTGGGCCATTAATTGACTTTTAAGCAGCCAACAAATCGGTCAAACTATGAGAACACAAAACATGCAAAGAAGAATTCAATAACAGTTAATGATAACGAAGCTAGAGATACTCTACGATTTTGAAATTCGATAGTTTTTTGCAAAACAAAAGTTCAAATGAGTTTAAAAATAAATAAAAATATTTTTAGTTTTTTTTCTAACATAATTTTTATAAATAAATTTTTTTTAAATAATGAATGAATACATATTTAAATATTATTGATTTTTTACTTAGCTCTTTTAATAGCCAATATTTTTGTTTCCATAATTTTTTTATATAAATTAAAATATTTTTTTTATGTTCTTAAATATTTGCATGACACAAAATCAAAAATTTGACCCCAATGATTTTTTTCATAAATATTGACAGCCATATCTAAGCTTAAGCAATCAAATATATTAAAATAATATATTTAGACAAAGTTAATGATGGAGTAATAATGCCAAGGTTGCAAGGGTATAAAACTTATTAAAAAATTGCTGTTTGCTATTTGTACAGCAGTTAATCATGCAGGCAAAATCTAAGCTATCTACATATATATATATATTTTCCTATATATATAAGTAAATAGATGGCTCATCTGATGATTGGCGCATGTCTAAAAATAAACGAGCTCATTCTAAGCTTAGATTAATATGTGCGCCTACAAACAATACAAACACACACAAACAAATAAAAAAAAGCAGAATCGTCGTAGTCATTGGGGTAAACATGTTTCAGAGAGTAGTACCTTACACACCAGGTTCTTAAATGCTGAACATAGATTGAAGATAGAATGCGAAGATTGCTAAGATCGCTGTGAGTAAGTAACAAAGTACTTTGTGGCGCAGAAGGCAATCATCTAATCGAGCACTTGGCACTTAATTACCAGACACACTGACTCGATTGTGTGTTGCTGTTGTAACAATTTACAAGCTGGCGCTATATAATTTTCAAATAGCCATTAAAACAAACTCCCCAACAAGATTGTAAGTACATATTTAAAAAGCCAATAGTTGTGAAGAAGTTATTTTTTATTTTCCGACTGGTCAATGCCAAGGTAAAAAGCATCGACAAGGTCAGTGAGGTCATCAATGTGGTTGTGGTGTTGTTGTTTTTGTCGAGACTCATCGGTATTAAAGACATTATCTAACTACATAATTCTAGCTAATAATAATAAGTATTCAAATGCTGTGTCTAGCGATCGTAATCACAAACACATTCTTTGCAGACAGCTGACGGGTAAGAAAAAAAAGCAATAGAAAAGAAACCGTGAGGCAATCAGTTAAGAGCATTGTCAATTGCACATTGAGTTGCCAGTTTGATGTTGAGGCGTGGCATTGTGTGGAATGTAACTTGGTTGGGGGGACACTCGAAAGTGTCAGTGTTGAACAAATGCAATAAAGATTGAGTACCCGCAGCAACATAATTGATTATGACCAATGTGTCGCAATTAGACCAGGTACAAACAAAAGAAAAGCCCATTGGAAAGTTGTTATTGGCCAGCAGGAAATCAGTTTCTACTCACAATAGAAATGACACGAAATTGAGCATTGAGCAATGAGCAATGCGTTTTTAATTGATACGCTACAAAATTACAAATAACCATTACGTATACGTAGACGAATGTGCTGTTAGCCACACGTGGTTTGAGCCAACTGCAACATAAATTACAATTTAATTGAATCGTGACTGCAACGTTGTCGAAACAATAAAAAAAACACCAAACACCAAAACGGTTTTGTTTCAAATGCAATCAACATGCAAATTGGCCAATAAAGCCATTTGAAGTGTCTAACACTCATTAAACATGGCCAGAATCTGGCTACATCATAATCCCCACTTGGAAGCACTGATCACATATTTAGTGGTTGCATAAAACAAGCTTCGCCTCAAGGTTCTTCAAATTTGTTTAACAACAAAAGCGTAGCTTTGTTTACCTAAACGTCTCGCTTAATTCATAATTTAATTATCAATAAATAAAAAACAAACACAAAAGGTGTTAAAAAGTGAAGACGCCGCTTCAAAAGAAACACACAAAAAAACAAGAAAGTTAAGCTTCTTGTTGATGAAGCTTAAATACTTTGGCATATAATAGAATTAAGGCATCTCATTTAAAGTTATTCATAGAATCTTAAAATGCTTTTAAGCCTCAAAGGGAATATGCTGTGTAAGCATATCATGTATTCCATTAACGTTTTTGGCAACGCGTCGTATGAGCAATGTATGTAGTATGCAATTATGCCATTTGACTTTGACAAAATGCCATTTGCTGCTTGCCAAATTGATATGAGATGGTCAAGAGCATGTTAACTGCACAATTTGCCAGCACTTAATTAGCCAAAAATGTCACATCAAATGCAATTTAAATTAAAATTATATATAAAATACAAATCACTGAAGACAAACAGCTCAAACTTTAACTTGTTTGTCTGTTAGTCTTCTGTCTGTGTGGCATGTAGAGTTAGAACATGCAACCCAACTATGTCTGTGTGGTGTGTTCTAGTCCATGTTTGCGCATTTGAAATTAATTTATGCAAACATTCGTACATACATATGTATGTGTGTTTGTGTGTAGTAGTTGCTGCAAGACAAGTCAAGACATGCGGCGCTGCCGCTTTGCTTCTTGAGGAGAGTCTAGTACTCAAAACAGTCGAACTGCTGCGCATACATAAATAAATTAAAATTGCTAATGGCTGGAGTGAGTGAGGGAGAGAGAGGTGCACTGCACGCCCATAATTAAAAGCAGCAACAAAAAATACAAAAAATAAAAGAGAAAACCATGACCAGCTGAAGATCGCGCTGCTTGCTTGCTGTCTACAGGGCCCCATGGCATAAATCAATCAATTTATTTGCAACGTCTGCTTTGCTATGGAGCAGCAGCAGCATTTGAAGACGATGACGATTGCTGTTGCTGTTGTGGCTGTGGCAACTGTGGCAAATGGCAGTTGTAATCTTGGCCAGCAGCGGGTGCAACGAACTTCACCTTCGCAATCTGCAGCTAGTTTTAGTTCCTGACTTTGCCACAGCACACTCCTCCCACAAGAAAAAAAGCCGAAAACAAATCTAAAACCTGACTCAGTTCCTTCTACGTTGTTATTTTTTTTTTTAGTTGTGTTTTGAATTTGCAACCACAGCCTCGCAAATGCAATTTGCTGAAAACTTGCGCCGTAATGCCCCATAACTCATTGACAATAGACAACGGGGCATAGTTTTCTAGTTTCTAGTTGTAGTAGTCGTAATAGTTGTAGAGTTTTGGCAGCCGCATCTATCTATATATATAAGTATGCTGGCCAAAAGAGACACAGAAAACATGGCCATAAGTTAGCTGCTCGCTTAAATATGAAAATAATTTCATTTGCAGTTTGCCAAAATAATTTCACGCCAAGAATTTGTCGTGATTGCCAACCAAGCCAACCAATTTTCAAGCCAACAATAGTAGCAAGAGGCGGGCAGGCGAGAAGGCGTTCAACACATGCAAATAAAGAACATTATTATTTTTTTTGGGCGCAGCAGCAGCTACTATTGGTAGTGCAATTGAAGTGCCTGCTGCTGACCATATAATTAACACTTGGCAGCTGCCAACCAAACCAAGCCATTAAGCGTTTTAAGCTTTGGTTTCTTTTGGCTTTTGATGATGCGGCTGTTGCAGGTTTCAGTTACCCAAACGTTGCCTCTTCAGCATCATTATAATGGTGATCAACATTATTGGTAGCGCTTCCACACGGCAGCAACACCAATAATTTAAGCTGTCATAATGAAGCCATCAAAAATCAAGAATTTCAAAATGCTTTCACAGTTTGGGTAAATACCCTACATGTCAAACTTTTACTTATTTTCTGCTGTGCAATAAATTCTTAGGGTATACGTATACTTCGCTTTAGTTATAGATGAAAGACTTTCGTCACAAAAACACATTGCCGGCGCCAGCATGAACAGCTGCAACTGGCTCACTCGAGCAGCATCATCAAAGTATTTAAGGCTTAATCGATGGCGCTTTATTGCCCAGCCCAGCTGTACTCCCCTCCACTACTCTCCCCTTTATGCTGCAGAGCTGCCATTGTAGCTTTAGCAATTCCCTGCTTGCCATCGTCTAACCTGCAATGCTTTTTTTTACACTTCAGCCACGCTTCGTTTGTGTCGACAGCAGCTTTTCATTAGACAATTTCCCCAGGGAAGCGAAGGGGGAGAAGGAATAGCGTGCTGGGCATTTGCACTTTGTTGCAAGCAGAAGTAGAATACGATGGGGGAAAGGTTTGGGTGTCGGGCAGGGCAATCGAGCAGATTTTCATTATGTCGAGTCGAGTCGAGTCGACACTAACAACAACTTTTACTTGTGTGTGGTACATTGTTAGCTTAATTGTTGTTGTTCTTGTTGCTGTTGCTGTTGGTTGGTGCTTGTGTTGCTGTTAGAATGTGCGCGTTATTGAGTTACGTGCTTGGCGGCGCAACAGTAACAGCGGCAACAAGCAACTGCAACTTGGCACGTTTGCGTTATTTAACTGTCAGCAACATCAACAGCAGCAACAGCAGCAACAATTGCAACAAATGCAACAACAGCAGCAATTTAGACTCTGCCCAGGCGCTAATTGACACTGAAAATGTCGCGCACTTAACATTTGTCTTCATCAATTGCGCCCAAAAAGTTGCCGCTGCTGCTGTTGTTGTTGTTCCTTGTTGCAGCTGGCAATCGGCTAAAAGCAAAAGCGGAAATCTGAGACCAACATTAATGCCAAAAACCCACTTGCATATGATAGACGATCTCAGAAACTGTGCAAACTGAGCCTGGGCACGGCCTAAAGCAGCAGCGAATCGCTTATCATGCCGGCTAATCGCAAAATGCAGCTCAGGCTTAACACCTACGCAGGGCTGCAGTACCTATAGCGCTGTGCAGGGCTGCACACACATAGGCAAGGGTACAACCGCAAGCGGCAAGCATCAAAAGTTACCGCACACACACACACAGCCCACGCTTGAGACAAATCAAGCACAGCCCATATACATATTAAGCACTTAATATACCCTAACTAAATGAAGTGTGATAAAGATTACTCTTAATTGCAAAAAGTTAGTTTGACATCTAAGTTGAAAGGAAGAGAATAAAAGGATGCTAAATCTTTGAAACGAACAAAAGAACCCAAAAAATTCATTCATCATCATCATTTACATCCTATGTTGTCTTTACCTTTGACAAAACGAATCATCCTTCATACCAATAGAGTATTTTGCAATCGTTGACATTTTGCAGTTGCTGCTGAATTTTTCTTAATAATAACTTTTGTTGTTGTTAGCAGATTTTCATTATGTTGAGTGAACGAAAACAAATGAAAGTTTTTTTCTGTCATATCTGTTCAACGTATCAATGTGTATGTGTGTGTGTGTGTGTGTGCACACATTGTGTCTCATTAAGTGGAAGTGCATTCAGCGCTGCTGATGCTGCTGATGCTGCTGCTGCTGATGATGATGATGATGAGGATGTGGATGTGAATGTGGATGATAAGTTGATGGCGATGGCTTTTGACGACATCAATATAATTGTTTCCCGGTTCACAACAAGTCGAAAACATACAACGCTGTTTAAGCCATGTGGGTTGCCTTTAAAAGCTCCACCCACTTAAAGTGAAATTATTAATTATAGAGCTGCAATTTTGGTTAAAGCGCAATTGTCGAGAGTGTATTGTAAAAGGTTCAATCGAAATTGCGATTTTTCTATGGGTTGATTTTTGGACAAGGTCGTTGCCGTTGCTATTGTGGCTTTAATAAGAGACTTTAAAGAGTTTAAAATAATAATACAACACAAGTCTCAAGGCTGCCTGCCTGCCAGTTGGGCTTAGCTCTCTGTGCTTTGTACTCTATGCAAATTGCTAAGCATAGTGAAGCAATAAATGCGATCGAGATGTTGCTGAATTTAATAACAATACTCTGATGTATATAAAACGAAGGAAGGGGTACGAGGAGTCGCCCACGCGCAATTATTTAAGCAGGCAAGCGGCTTTTGTTTGCCCGGTTGACAACTTCTTTAATCAAAAGCGATTTTCAAAGCGTTTCAATTGGGGCGTGGCAACAACAACAGCAACAGCAAGCTCTCTGTTTCATGTGCCACGTTTAAGCTGTTGCTGGTTGCTGTTTGTGTTGTGTGTGTGTTGTTGCCTCATTACAAATTTGACACTTTGGCTGACAGACGTTTGATTTTTGGTCGTTGTTTTCTGTTTTTTTGGTTTTTTCGGCGGCATAAATCTTTATGCTTATGTCATTTAAGTTAATGGCAACAAGTCAACAAACAAACACCAAACACTTGAGGCCAACCAGCAAACTAAGCCCAAACAACAACAACAACAACTACTGACAGCTGTTGATAGTTTATTGGGCATTTTGTTTAATGGGCTGCAAAAGAGTTAAGAGTCAGACTTATTTCTAGGCCTTAACTATGTCTTTTCGTTAATTATGCCTTAGAACCATGCACTAAAGTTTAGAGTCCTTGATTGGGTTTGCTGCCACACCCAACGCGAGGGCTTTAAGCCATGTCTTTAAGCTTCATTACCAACTTAGTGGCATTATTAGCCAAACTAGCAACAGCCTTGTGCAAGTGCTGTGGCCGCTTTTGCCATTTTTTTTGGGGCTGTCGCCTCGTCCATAAGCGTGACTTGGCCAACTTGACCAAGCAGACGTGTTGACGTAGGGCAATTGTGTTTTGTTTTTTGGAATTGGTATCAAAAAATAATAGCGTGTGAATATAAACTTAAGGTGGCAACAAATTAAGCCTTTTGCGTTTTGGTTTTTACTTTTTGATTATTATTGACAGCGATTTGCGTTGATTTTGACCATGAAGCTGGGCGGAGGGAGGGTCAGCACACAATGATGCTTGTTTTTGCGCCGCCTTGAGTTCAATAAGCTTTTGTTTGGCTAATTTATGCCAGCGCCGATGCGGTCCGCATGGCTCCAAGCATATTCTTTTAATTAAATTTTCAATTTAAAAACACTTGACGCACTCGCTCGTCCTCAAACAGTTGATGACAACATTACTTAGGAGGCGTAGAAGGTGAGAGTTGCGGCGCTGCAGCAGGCGCCACATTTTCATTAAACCGCCGGCAAACATGGCCCATGTCTAGCTAGGCCAGGCCAGGACGCGCTGGCCAAAGTCTATTTTCATACAAATTAAATGGCTCAAGAAACTTGTTTCACTCATCTTCTTTTCATATTTTTGTTATTATTTTTTATGCTGTGTGTCGTTTGTTGTTGTTGTTGCGACTACTGTTTGCTGCTCTTAAATGGAAATTGCAAAATTGATAATTGCTATGCGCCACCTGTGGGCTGTTGTTGACATTAAACCAAATAGACACTGTTTTGATTAACTTTTCAGAAACTCCATTAGGTGTTAAGGAAGTTGGAAAATTTAATTAATTTTATGTGCTTGACTAGCAATTTGTATGTAGAATGTGTTAAGAAATAACTAAGACTTATTAAAACTAAAACAAGTGCAACGCGTTTAAAAACGCGCTAACTCGCCTGCTTTAAAAATTAATGCTGGCTGGTATATATACTGGTGGGAAGCCATGGGGATGGTTCAAGGAATGACGCGTTTTATAACGCGTTTTAAATCGCGCGCGTGTTTTAGCTTAAGCGTTTTGGTTTCGGACGGACAGACAGACAGACATAGCTATATCGACTCGGCTGTTGATGCTGATCAAGAATATAAGGTAAAATAAGAATAGTTTTGGAATAGAAAAAGTACATTAATACTTTTAATGTAGTGCAAAAGTTTTGAAATACAAAAATTAAATCATTAACACTTTTTTTAACTGACTCAAACTCAATTATTGTCTTAATAGTTTAAAACAAGTAACACACATGCAATGGACCAGTTAAAATAGTTGCCAGAAGAAATCTCTATTTGGTTTTTCAGTGTCCAAACAACCAGTTGCCCAATTGCCACTTGATAAACACATAAAACTCAAACATTAAAATGATTATTATTAATTTAATTGTTAGGTATTTTTTTTTGTGTAACTGCCAAAGCTAATCTTATATTTTCCATCTTCTTTTTGCAGGTAAGAGCGACCCCATAAACCCAAATAGAATTGCGGCACGTGAGTAAAAGCTACAAATTGCCATCACTTATAAGACACTAACTGTAAGAGTTAAAAGATATTGTTGTATCTGTATCTTGCGCAACTGTCGCTTATGCTAAGATATACATCTTCTTGTTTTTGGGAATGGCAAAAGAGAGTATTCACTTTCTCCTGTTTTAATTGCGGGCAGCTTTATTTTAATGCGTGCGCATTTTAATGCATTTAAAGACCAAAGCAGAGCAATAACAGCGTCAACTTCTGTGTGGTTTGGCAAAAAAAAAAAAAAAAAAAAACAACTTCAGACCAACTCACGTACAAAAATGATTTTGTTAAGAGCCGACTTTAAGTGTGTGTGCGGGGCGGGGCAAGAGGAAAGCAGAACATTTAAGCAGCTTAACCCATTTCCGTGCCACATTATCATCATCATTTTTATGTGTGTGTTGTAGCTGTTGTCGTTGTTGTTGACGCTGTTGCTGCTGTCTTTCAACTGTTGCAGCTTTGTGTTTCTTCCTTTTTAATTTCTTTCAATTACGCCGCACTTGTCACAGGGCATAAAATGACAATGTGAAGGGTTGGCTCGAGGGGGCGTGTGGAGTGTGTTTGTCACCATTGCGGGCAGCCTGTGAAATTCCCTCATTAATATTTCATGCATAAATACCCAGACACTCGCTCAACTATAATAATGAGCATTAAGGCGACTTTACTCCATATGTGTGTGTGTGTGTGTGTGTGTGTGTGTGTGTGGAAGGCTCAGCTGAACATCAACAACTTAAAAGCCACTTATTAAACGCTTCTTTTTGGGGATTGCATCAGGTAATTTCAACTTAATGTTCTCGCACTCTCTTAATTAAAATCCATATTCGCAAGCTGTTCTCTAATTATATATAACACACTCAAACCAACACACAAACAAGTAGCACAATTGAGTGGCACAGCTACAGCGGCAACAACAACATCATTATTATCGTCTTTGGCTAGGCGAAAGTTTGCCAAGTTAGCCAAGTTAGCCAAATAGTCGGTCTATGACCGCATCAAGGAACCAAGGAAAGTTGTTTGTGTGTTTGCGTTTGTGTATGTGTGTGTGTGCCTTTCTAAAAGTTAGTCGTAGTTATGTAGAATACAGAGACAATGGCCAAGTTACAGCATGCCAAGTTGTGCCAGGTTGCAAGTTACAGGTTGCCGGTTGCAGGCAGCAGGCAGCAGCAGGTTGCAGCTTGTATGTTGCTGCCCATACGCCATTTGGCGCTGTTCAATTGATGCGCCAGTAACATGGCAGGCAACACAAAACCAATTTAACAGCAAAAGCCCAAAAACAGGCAAAACTCATCGCGCAGTCGGCATTGCATGGATACTTTAAAAAGCAACAACAAAGCTTCAGTGCAGCAAAAGGCTTAGCTAATGGCAAACGCCGTCTCTACAAAATGCACTGGCCGTTAAAACAAATGAAGCCAAAAACTGAATGCCAGGCGAGCATTGCTAATGCAACATTGCCTAATGCTAAACAAAAACCACAAAAAAAAACACTGACCAAGGCGCACTTTCAGTTTTCAAATAGCCAATATCCACTTACAACAACAACAGGATCAGCAACTGTAGCAGCAGAAGCGGCAGCAACAGATAACAAGAAAATTGGCATGATTTTGTGTACTTGGCCGAAAACCGAATGCCCTTTTGTGAAGGTAATAAATACTTATACTTCACGTGTCGTTTGATTAGATTTTAAATTTAGGTGATTATAACCATAAAGGATGCTTGGAGAAAATGGAAAACAGAGTTTAAAACAGTTCACAGAAATCCAAAAGTTGGCCCAGAAACATATATATGTATTAACATCTCGAAACGACAGATATATTCTTTATCACAGCTAAGGGATAAAACTTAATTTAAAGCATTACTTAAACTTTATTTAAATCAGCATCAAATCTTTATAAAGCTCTAAAGATTACGCAACGTAAACTCTTCTTTTACGTTGCGAACCCTATTGGGGCATTCAATTGAATCCAAGTCCAGCTGACTCCTCGTTGGAGCAAAGTGTATTAAATGCTCAACGCGATTCGTTTTTATGGCAAAGTCAAATAGGAAAACAAAATAGAAGTTAATCTAATAACAAAGATTGAGCGCAATAATTTTAGCGATTGGCAGCGCAGATTTACCATGCCAAAGGAGGAGAAACCAATGGACCTGGACGTGGACCCAGCCATAGCATAAGTTGCATTTAGCCAGCAAAAGTAAAACCAAGTAAAAGGGAGCGTCGTCGTCGTCGCCGTCGTCTCGACGCGATCCACACTCCAAAGGCCATGACTGGCACTACAAAACATAGAAGAGAAGAGGGAGAAGGGGAGGGAGCATAGAGCGTGGCCAAAGGCTCGTTAGCGTTTTGGCCCAGCAAGTGCAGCAGCAGCAGCTGCTGTTGCTGACTCCAAATGGGAGCTGCAGTCGCTTTGGCTGCACTTGTTTTGTTGTCTATGTGTGTATGCTTTTGTGTGTGTGTGTGTGTAGATAGCGTATCTAATGGTTACATTTTAGTGCATACAAACGTATCTAATCGTTTAAACGTTTTATTAAATTACGTTAGAGCTCTTGCTTGGGAGTTGAGTTGAGGCAAAAGCCAATCGAATTTCTTGCATCATTGTTGGCCCAAATGGCCGTTTGCTTTATTTGGTTTCGTTGACTTTGGCTATAAGCCATGACCTTGCCCAGCAGCATCGGCAGCAGGTTCAAGGTGAAATTTATGTGCCCGAAAATTCTTCTTGTTGCATTTCTTGTACGCTATGCATTTAAGTTTTGTATAGCAAAGATTGCAGATGTAGTATGTATGCAGTATGTAATTGCCGTCAGCAACAGCTGTTAAGAGAACAGAGAACTGCAAGTTAAACAAGTTGACAGCCAGACAAACAAACAATTGTAAAACTTATGCGAGCAACGAAAGTTTTCTGCAGAAGATAAACAAAGCAAAAGGTAAAGCTGCTGCAAGCTGAAATGTGGGCATGGCCCATAGAACATAGAGAGAAGGCACAACTAGAATCAAATGCCAAAATGTTGACAATGCGACTGCACACAGAACAAAAGACACTCAACAGCAACAAAAAGCAGTAGCTTCGGGGTAACATGCAAAGCAGCAGCAGCAACACTAACAACAACATCAGTAACAATGCACAATCCTAGAAATGAAATTGAAATCGAAAACGAAATCAAGGCACATGCATATGGATATGCTTTTCTACTCTATAGCATCGAACAACACACAACTGAAATCAAGAGCTGAAGTGAAGTGATGTTGTTGCAGGAGCAAAGAGCAGCAGCAGCAGCAGCTGCTGTTGCACTTTGGACACGACATTGCCACGGCCAAAGCCAAAGCCACGGCTGCATGCAAATGAGGTCCAGCCCCTTTTATTGCTGGGACATTGGTTGCAACATAAAAAACGGTGGGCGTTGTGAGGATTATTATTGTAGCCGCCGTTGCTGAAATGAGCACAACAGCAACAGCAACAGTAACAAAAAAAAAACTAGCACCGCCGGCAAAGTTGAGTATGTGTTTGTATGTGTGTGTGTTGCAAGCAATAATTGCTGCTGTTTTTTCTTAGTATTTTTTGTTGTTTGTTAAATGGCAACAGGAGCAGCAACAGCAGTGGGAGAATGCTCAGAACAATTGAAGTCAATACTAAATGCAGAGGTTTTTTGTTGTTGTTGTTGTTGTTGTAACATGTTTCCTCATCGCGTCGTCGTCGTCGTTGTTGTTGGGCTGCTCCTTGATTTGTTTGCTTTGGGCTCAGCTTAAGCCTCGGCTTAGTTAAAGTCTCAGTTTCAGTTTTTTGCCATTTGCCGTTTGCCGTTTGCAGTTCTCAGACCATTGGGCTGCCCTTTTTAGCCTGCAGCATGAATTTATTTGTTTTGAAATTGTAACTCTGCCAGAGAGTCATCCGCATCCGCAGCAACCTGAGAATCATCATCATTGCATTTCAGTGATTGTGCCCCTTTTTTTTTTCGTTCTTTCATGCCTCTTTTGCTGATTGTGCGGTTTCGATAAGTTCAATGCAACTGCAACAGCAGCCGCAGCAGCAGCAGCAGTCACTGCAACGGTAGCAACAATAAACCCAAATGCAACGCGCAACCCACATGCATCACGTGGCAAGCAACATGGCATTGGCAAGTGATAAATTAGCCCAGGCCAAAAGGAAGTGAATGACGCCGAGAATACCGAAATGTCAGCCAAAAAAACCACCAAAAAAGAAATAAGAGAAAAGAAAGGAAGACAACCAAAAAAACCAAAAGTAAATTGCAGAACAAGGAAAGCAGCGCACATTTTCACTTTATGTGGCAGTCAACACAAGGAACAAGATTAAAAAACTTGCAACTCAAAGGATGCAGTAACTGCGCTAATGGCATACCCTATTTAATTATAGCTTATAATGTTGTTCAGAAATGTTGGAGCTTTCAGAGATTATAGCTTTGATAAATTGTCACTGAAGCTTGTTAAGTAATAAGTAAATGTTTATGAATCTTTAAATGTTTATTGATTTTTCTACATACTTTAAGAGCTTTTTAGCTCATCCTTTTTATTGTTTTCGATTACATGAAGCGATGACTCGCTCCGTTGTGAGATACATGTGCCTTGCTTTGACAAACAGATAGATAAACTGTAGATACCCTTCATTAAGTGCTTAGGCCAATAGCACTAGAAATCGATGTGCACAATGTGCGATGCGGGAACACAGAGTCAATGGCAATTTTCTCTCCATATTTCTCTAGTTGCTGCCGCTGCTGCTGCTGCGGCGAAGAACGTGCGCGCCAAAGCGTCGCAGCTTGCAACGGGTGGTGCAGCAATTGTTAAAGTGGGTTGTGGGTTGCTGGTTTGCTTGGTGCGCTGTGGTGTTGATGTTGTTAAAGGCATACAGTAACAGTGACAGGGATGGAAGCGAGGGTGTATGCTGTGGGGGGAGGTGAAAGGAAACACAATAAGAATGATGCCGCATCTTTCTGCGCATATAAAGCTATGGTTAGGATTAGTGCGGAGTCGCCGCAGTTGTATTTGCAACTGTGTAAGAGTCGTTGCAACTGTAGCAAACTTTTACTTATTGTCCGCGCCGTTGTTTATTTCAATTTTTTTGGCTTGCAATGCTTTTGCTTTTGGCTTTTGGGTTGGGGGTTAGGGTCGGACTGTTGTTGTTGTTGTTGTCTTCGGTTTTTGGCTCTGTTTGTATTTAATGCGACCAGGAACAGGGACGTGTTCTGCCGCGAATTCGTGAAACGTGATGCTGCAAGTCGTTTGGTTTTTTGTTGTTGTTTTGGTGTGTTTGTGTTTTTCTTGCTGGTTGTTTGTTTATTTGCTCGGATTCTCTCGATTTCGCCTGCCCTTGCTATTATTGTTTCGGGATGCGGATGCTGCCAGTGCCATTGCCATTGCCAATGCTATTGCCAGTGGCGGTGGCAGTGGCAGTGACTTTGCTCGCATTTGAATGCATTTTGGTGTAGCATGAAGCTGTCCTTGTTATGGTGCCTGGCATTGTTAGCTAGACGACGACGACGACAGTCAGGCTTGGGCCCAGGCACCTATTAAGGGTATCTCTAACATGAGAACTTTCCTAACCAAAGGGCCGCAAACTATGAAAATGAAAGCCAAATTGGCAACTTTCCGCTTTTGTTGCTTTTGTTCTTTTCTGTTCGATGAGAGCGAATCGAATGAAAAATGTTTGCGTTTCGTGTCCTAATTGGTGGCCCAACGTTCTGTTTGTTTGTGTTTGTCGCGCCAAGAAATAGAAAAAAATAATCATAAATAATGGCACCTGGAGCGCCAACATGACAGATAGAAATCGACTTGAGAAGAACTTGGAGAACTATTGAGAATTGAGAACTGGGTACTGGGAACTACCCAAAAACCGACTGAGAAAGGCCATTGACTGTTTGACTGTTTGAATTGAAATGAGTGAGTGAGTGAGTGAGCGAGTGACTGATTGATTGACGCGCGCGCTTTCAGCTGTTAACAATCTTATTGTGGCCACCACCGCCACCACCACAACGTACACAGGTTGGCAATGTAATTAATTGCTTTTGCTGGTCAACCTGCGTCCAGAATACAATGTGGCATCAGCATCAGCAGCAACAGCAGCAGCCACAGAACCCGCACTGCTATGTGGGTCAAAGCAGTTGAGACAAACCATCATCATGTATCAGACAGATTGTAACAAAAGTTGTCAGGCTCAGCCATATGTAAGAAGAGTAAGTGATATGAAAATTATAAGTTAAGCAAAAGGGGGCTGACATAAATAATTTTCATTTCTTTTCACTGCTGCTGCTTGCAGTTGCCTTTTTTATTGCTGTTGAGTTCAATGAACTTCACTTGGCTTGAAAATAAACTAATTTTTCGTAAAAAGCATGAGTCAAACATGGCGACGAGCCTCGTACACCAGCCTAAAACATCAATCAAAGCCAAATTAAGCGTAAAATGCTGTGCAGGAAACGAAGCGTCAAAGTCAAGACACAACACAAAGCACAACACACACTTGGACGTGGATGCAGTGCAAAAGGTTAGGCCCGCACCAGGGAAGCAAAACCCGCATATATATAGCATTGTATATAGTATATAACTAACCAGTACTTGGGCAGAGACCAAGACAATCAATCAACGCGCGCTTTCTTTCCAAAGAAAAGCACAAAATGAAGTTAACAAAAAAAAGTGCAAGCCTAAAAAAAAAAAAAAAAAAAGCTGCAGCTAATTTTGGATCTCAGTCAGCCTCTTCAGCCAGCTCCAATTGCAAAACTCATTTGCATATGCAGCTTTGAGTTATGGATGAGCTCGTTGAGCTGAGCTGTTTTTGGCGTGGGCCGCAAGACAAGAATTGGCACACGCACAAAAGACTGCGATTTATTTTAATATTTTTCAGAGTCTTTTTTCTTATGCGTTATGCAAATCTTTAAGCCGACAAACAATTTCCTGAAAAAAGGGCACACTGACAGTTGACACACCGTTATAAGAGTGATTTCCACAAATTTGATAAAGACAATGCCGACAAAACAAAAGACTTAGGCAACAAACTTGCATATGATAAGACAAGATCATCTGGCAAAAGTGCAACAATAAACGTATACCCTAACAAATGAACCGAAAAAGTTCTTAAAAGATATACTTAGCATGAATTACTATATGCTATAAAATTCTAAACTTTTACCATAAATCTCTTTCATGTTTAAAGCTAGAAAGATTTTCAACTTATGTTTCTGTTATCCTTTAGCTATGTTTAAGTAACAAACTGTCTTAAAGTTGACTCATAAGCCAATATACCTCATTTTAGAACTATAGGAATCCAACAACTCTTGACTTTTGCTTGATGTGTTCTTGTCTTGTCTTGTATTATTGCCTGCCGGTCAAAGCCCAAGCTAAAGCCAAAGTCAAAAGCCGAACGTCGCCGTCATAAACCTTTCGATAGGCGGCGCTGCTTTGGCTACGCCTTGACCGCACCGACACCACCAACGAAAACCACCAACAACAACAACAGCAACAACGACGACCCAAACTCACTTTGCTGTGCTGTGCAGTCTTGTTCTTTTTCAATTTTATATATGTTGTTGTTTTATTATTAAGCGAGACGTGCGTGGCATGCACAAAATGCGAAGAGAACAACAACTGGTTGCATTTCGCTTTGGCTTGCATTTGGTTGTGCATTTTTAATTTCCAACTGCGACGCTGATAGAAATTAAAAAACAATATTTAATCAACGCACATAATCTGCATTTTAAAATTAAGTTGAAGCCGCAGGCAGCATTTGGGTGTTGACCATTTAACGCGCCGATTCGCTTACGCTTCAACTCCCCCCCGCACACGCCAAACCCTTGAGTTCAGAAAAAATATAAAAAAATTTGTTAGATTTTAATCGCTTTTGCTGCGTTTTCGCTTGAATAAAAGGTTCAGGTTAGCTGCTTGGCGCAAAGCCATAAAAATGAAATCAGCGGATCGGACAACGCTGACGACGATGACGACGACGACGAATGAAGAGACGATGACTTCCTTGAAATCAAAGTCGACGCTCAGCGACTCGACGTTTGATTCATTTGATTCTTTTTTTTTTTGGTCCGAAGCTTCAGGCTGGGATTTGAGCTTGGCTGAGGTGACGGGCGCCGGCGGGCGGAGTGGATGTGTGGAGAGGAGTGCTTGTTAATCCTTTGACGTGACGTCTGTTCATAATTTGCGCTCATATTTCATATGCTATATGCATGCTGCTATATTTTGTGTGGATATATTTGTGGTCCAGCTTTTATGAGTAGAACTTTGGCCTTGCGGCAATTTTGAAAGGTTTTCTGATTGAATATTCTCAAGTAACTTGTCGTAAATCATTGGCCCAGACAGCATTGCTGCCAGGTTCTTGGTTCCGCATCGTTCTTGAACCCTTTTTTTTTCATTTTTGGTTTTGTTGCCTGCATGATGATGATATGCATATGTTGGCGAATTATTACATCAGTATACTTTGTCATCTCAAATGGCTATAAAGTTAATAGTTTCCCCCAAAGAGTCCCACAGTTTTTGATGCCGTTTGGTTCAGTCAACCCAACAACATTCTAAATGCCAATCGTTTGCTATAAATAAAAGCCCAAAAAGAAGTCAACGCTTGCTTTTAATTTTAATGAACCATAAAAATTCACACGCACAATGATGATGATGATGATGGGGGTCCATATTACGATACCCAGAAGGTTGACAAACAGATAGAGGGACTCGGTTCAAATGGAAATGTTAATGAAATTTAAAGAGACGCTAACAAAACAAATCAACAGCTGTAGCTTAGGTAACTGGGAGACGACGAGTTTTTCTCAGCAAACAAATCTGACCATAAAAATCCAAGAACAACAAAATTCAAAAGAAAACTATTAAACAAACCAGAGACGGACCAACGCTTATCTCCAGAGAATCTCTCGCATAGCGTTTGCTTAGAAATTAGAGCCCAAAACAAATGCCCGAAAAGTATTTTTTTGGTTTTCAAGCAGAAGAAAGGCCGAACACACAGCCAAAGCCGAGCTCAGCCGTAGACCGGTTTAACAGCGCACTGTTAAACTTAACAGAGCTGTCGCTGCGACAGCAACGCTGACTGCGACGTCAACGCAGACTGCGTTGTTCTGGGCACTCAACTCAACAGCTCTCAGAACCGTAGCTCGCATTTCATTAGCTTCGCATCCAGCGACCGGTTCATTCCACCATCGTCGTCGCTCCCAGCGAGATCTGTGCGCGTGCGCGTCTGCAACCCACGCGAGACAAAACACTCACAAAGTCGAGATACGAGATACGAGATACTTGAGACTCGCTACGCGAATACGCGAATACATAATAGGAATTCAAATAGTGATTGAGATTTCGCATATTCCGGAGTTCGTTTCGTTTTTTATGCAAATCGAATACTCGAGCGAACACACGTAAGAAAAAAGAAGAAAAGAAAGATAGAAGTGAACAGAAACAGATCTTAAGTCACATTTTAACGGCGTGAAAGTAAAAATTCTTTGTGCCTCATTTGGTATTGTGAAATTCACAGTTAGTCGTCGTTCGTTCGTTAAACAAAAGGAAAGAGCATTACGTATATTACGAAATGATCATAAAACCTCGCGTAACCAACAATCAACAAGTCAAACAAACAACAAAAGTGAAATAAAAACAAGGCAAATAGAAAACACACAAAAATTTCAAGTCAAGAAAATGCCGCCAATGAGTAATGAGAGTTTATTTTTATGCTACTAACTCTTCAGTGTGTGTGAGTGTGCGTATGTGTGTGTGCTGTTAATTGATTGCCAAAAGGTGTAAATCGTTATTGTACATATTTAACGGCATTTTTTTGGAGCAGCCACCAACAGTGATTGCTGTATGCACATTAGGTGAGATATTCATAAATACACATGTAAATATACATATATCCCAAACAGAATAAATACAAAGAGTTTGTATATATTTGTATAACATTTATTAGTAATTAGCGTCATGCTCTAGAAATTGGGTTAAATGTGAAAATTATTGTTATTATTATTATTATTTGTAATATTGTGTTTGAGTGTTTGGCCGAGTGTGAAATTGTAGACCTCTGGTCATATAAAAAGAATCAAGAATGGATATGAAATAAATTATATTACTAACTTTAGATTAATCTTAAAAAAGCCAAGAATTCTAAAACTACTTTGAGTTTGACAAAAAAAATGTTTTTTCTGATCAAATATTTTTTTTCCACAAAAATAGTCTCAAAAACATAAAAATGCTAATCAAATGTACTTTAAAGATTTTAAGAATGTTAGAAAAAGTCAGCTAGAAGATTTCTCTGTTAATTTATTCTGTTACTTTGATTTAATCGTTCGGTTAGGCGGCTTAAAAACAAAAGTTTAGGTAAACAAATAAGAATTGATTTGACAACTAATGGCTTTTATTTAATCTACTTTCAAGCTGAAAAATTCAGAAATTAAGCAATAAAACGATAAAAATCATATGGTTAACTAACAAATTAGGCTTGTAGCAACAAAAAGATTTAAATTAGATAGTTAAAATGTAAACGATTTGTCAAGAATGGGTAAAGCATTAAAAAAACTCAAACTTATTTCTGACCTATCTAAATTCTCAAAAACAAAATCTTTTAAGGTCACATAATTTGAAAGCTACTTTTCCTAATACGAAAAAGAAAAGTTCTATATTTTTTTTATAGCCTTTCACTGCTCACAATCAAAGTATAGAAAATTTGTTTACCTGTTGGATTATCAGCTCGATTATATGCCTATTGCCTATTGCTGCCCACTCTCTTGAATGTGTTGTTGGTGTCTCTCAGCTGACAAGTTAATGGTCTGTCGCAGAGTTTGACACCAACGCACATCGCTTCAAAGCATCTTCGATTTGCAGCCAACACTCTCTCTCTACGAATAATGTTATATTGGGAATATTTTTGGTAACGTTTTTGTTTGACAATAAAGACATGCAGCAGATAGTGTCTGAAAAAGAAAGAAAAATTTCACTTACAAAAGGTGGCGGGGCGGGTTACATTTTCTTATTGTATTTCTCATTTTCTGGGTCAAAAGCAAAGCAACAAAAGCCCATCCTCGGCGCTTGCCAAGCCCAGGGCCAGAAGACCCAGCCCCAGCTACAGCTCCAGACCCAGTGCCAGGGCCCAGCCCCTTGTCTATTTGTCTCTAAGCTGCTTGCATTTGTTTATAAATGGCAACGTGCTTGCTGCTAGCTGCTTGTTGCCCAAAAAGGGTTTTCCCTTTTACACTCAGTTCAATCAAAGAAACTTTCGTTTCGTTTCGTTTTGAACTTACGGTTACAAAAGTGTCAGCCCAGAACTCGACAACAATAATAATAAGCAGCAAACACACAACACTCTTAAGGTATACATAAATTAAAGTTGGGCACCGCTGCTCAATGAACCTCAGCCCTCTCAGACACACACACATCAACGCTTCACTGCCTCACTTCAAAAGGCAAAGCCAGTAAAACGGTTCTTTTACTGATTCTTTCTTTTCCATATGCGCTTCTGAAGAAGAATAAATGTCGTTTGGCTGCAATTTGGTTTCGATTTCCTGTGACTATTCATTCTACTCCCTACTCTCTGCTATTCCCTACTTTATATGCAGCACATGATTAATAAAAAGAGCCAGAAATCTGTGTTTCCCATTCTGACCACTTGGTTGATTAGTAAGCACGTCAACATTTCAATAAAAAGTCATAAGGAAAAAAAAAACCGTCTATTCATTGGCTCGGGTAACCTCATCAACGTCACAATAACACTACAGCAACAACATCTACAACAGCAATAATAATATTACCCCTCATTTTTATTTTTTCTGTGCCGTTCTGTTGCTTTGCATTTTAATTGCTTTTGATTTGCTGCCCCCGCCATTTATGAATCGGAATTGGAATTGGAATTGGGCGCGTTCCGATTGTTAAATTTAGCATATGAATACAACACTACAAATACTACGTTACATTCTATCTGACTGTACACATGTACATATAGTAGAGCATGGCTCATCGTCACATCTATTTGCATATGGCATATGGATGGGTAAACACACATACACACACATGTTCTTGGTTTAATATTTATGACATGGCTAGGGCGAAGGCCCAAGGCCCTTTTAATGTCACACTGACAAAGCTTTTGACATCTGGGATTATATAATAAACTAACCGTATTTATACGAGATGTTGATATAATTCTGTGCACAGCTAGGCTTATAATCAGAGAATAACAGTTTAATAACTATGAATAGAAAGATCACTAGCCGCACAAGCTATAAATATTTTAAAAAGGAACATAAAATTTAATTGCGTTATTCCTTTAAAAAAAAATGAAGAAGAAGACGCTGCGAAATTGGCTGCGAACTATAGCTGTGTTTAATACTTTGTTCTTGACGTCATAAAAATTGAAAAAATTTTTAATGATAAGTTTAGTGACTATAAAACTTTGCCATAATTTGTAGATACAGTTTGTGGTATGGGAATTATTTTGACATCTTATTACAAGAATCAACTTATCTGCCCCACCAACACCCACTTATTAAAGCTGACAGCTAGCTTTGGTTTTAGTGCAACAACCTTATGGTTACACAAAAGCCCATAGACGAGCAGACAACCTTGCGGTTGCACCCCAAAGCCCAAAAGTGGAACCCAAAACAATCTCAACGCCTTTTCTCACACCCAAAAGAGTCAACTTGACAAATGAAAGCAAAAAACAGCAATGCGATATAAAAACCAAGAGTGTGCAAAAAAAATAGAATAGAAAAGCAGGCGAGAAAAAAATGCTAGCTTGGGCCGAGCGTTAATTTTTCATGGTGGACAAGAGAGAAAAACCATATTATTTCATTATTTACATCATGGCGACTAAACAAACGAGCGAGGCGAGCAAGGCAAGTGGCATGAGGCGTGCGGCATGCGGCATGAGGCAAGTGGCAAGCTGTGTTGTCCGTTTGGCCGGCACGTCATTAGTCACACCAAGGGGTAGATATGAAAGAACAGAACAGCAAATACAACAACAACGCCAGATCCGCGTGCAAAAGCGGATAAAAAGTAATCAAAAGCGCTAAGAACGACATAATAAGGCAACTGAGCTGCAGGACTAGCTGCAAAGCAGCAAAAAGATGAAGCTGAAACCGAATCAGATGCTAAAGCCAAAGCCAAAGCTAAAGCTGATGCTGTAGTTGAAGGTGTTCGCCAGTTGTTGCTTGACAAAACGGAAATGAAATTAAATAAAAAATACAAAACACATATAAAAAAAAAAGGGAAAGAAGAGTGGAAAGGAGTTTTGCTTGGGAAACACGATGCGCGTATTATATTGCATTACATATAAATGCTCTAGCCGTCAAGTGCTGTGCTGTGCGTTGGCGTTGAAGCGGCAACACGGCGCGAATTCTTAGTACATATAGCTATAAGCAGCTTGCACCGCAAAGACTCAGACTCAGGGACTCTACAATATTTTAAGCTGCAGCTTAAAGTGGTGACAACAGCAACAGCAACAAGAGCCACGACTCTGGCTATGAGTTGAGTTGCATTTTGTAAAACTCTTTAGTGTGATTAATGTGCTCAGACACACACTCGCACACACACTCATACACACACATCAAACACAAACTATGCAAACACACACACACATGTGTTTGCTTCCTTTTATGAGCTGCGGCACTAGCTCTGACCTGCGACCGGGACGTGCTCCTTACACTTTTCCTTTTTTGTCGTTCTTTTTAGCTCTTTTTTTTTGGAGCTGGCTTTGCGCGTCTCTCTGTTGCTTTTGTTAGCAAAACAAAAGCCACCCACATACTATACACACAAACACACACTGCAGCACACCTATGCTCAGATTCTGTTTGCTTACACACATACATATATGTATGTGGCACGTACATTTTGCCCCGTAATCCTTTTGAACGCTGCTTTTATCGCGCTTACTTCTACTTATACTTACATATACATATACATATATACACTTTCCGAGGTTGTAATACTTGTTCATTAAGCACAAACTCTTCACATGCTGAGAAACTGAGTTAATGTTGTCTATTATGCAGATAGATATAAGGGGCTTAGGGTGACAGATATACATACAAATATGTATGTGAATGTGTAGGTGTGTGTGTTTTTGCAGTTTCTTGGAACACACATACATATATGCAGTTGCTTTAGATAGGGAAATATTTGTGGGGTAGTGTTGGATATTGCAGCTTACTGGGAATCCATCTATGGATTGACATTGTGTACTTTTTCAAATTATGTTTTCAATGAAAGTGGAGCTTGTTGAAAGGAAAGGTTTCTTAATATTCTTTTTTGCATACTATTTTATATATGGATTGAATGTATGAAAAGGTATTTTTTGGTACTAACAACTCCATTACCTATACAACAAAATTTAAACTATATTAACAATATTCAGTTTTTATTTAGTTTGAATATATATTGGCTTATTAAAATTGTTCTTCTCCATTATATTTTGGCTTAGAACACACTAACCTTTTAGCATGCCAAAAAGTAGCGTAGAGTATTTAAATTGCGTTACATCATTATGAAAATTTTCACTTTTCGGCTTGTTGTTGCTTTCTGTTTCTTTTATATGTACTCGTTGTTGTTGTTCTTGTTGCTATGTATCTCATTATGCGTCAGGCTTCTTCTTCTTCTTTTTCGTCTCCACTGCTGCTGCCAGTTGTTGGTGCTGTCTGCGTCTTGGGTTACATATTTCATATTTCATAGTCACAACCGCAACATTCAGTAAAGGGGCGACGTTGTCACTTTTTTTGCACTCCACACGGCTCGTAGTATTGGAACTTGTGGCTGCTTCGTTTGTTCAAGTGTTATGCCTGCGGCTTTTGTTTTGCCTCCTTCGGGCAGGAAACAGAAACAGCAACAGCAACGGCAAAAGCAACAGGCTCAAGTGGTAGGATTCAGTAATGTCCAACGTCATCGTATCGTGGGCAACTGAAAGAAAAAAAAAAATAAAATAAAATACTCAAACTGATGGCAGTAGCCTGAAAAGGATTTCATGATTATCGCAAGTTGTGCTGCTTATTAAAAACAACAAAAATAAGTTTTTTTTTAAAAAAAATTAAGAAAATAAAAAAGTTTTTTTAGAGTGTGTGTGTGTGGGACTTCTTTTGAGGTTGCAACGTGTCATCCACAAGTTAAATGAGTTTCTCCTTTTTTTCATTCCGTTTCTGTATTTTTGAACTGATGCACAGGAAGTTGTTAAGTGTTGCCCTGGCAGCGGCAACAGCAGCTGTCTGAGTGCCTTTTTGCCTAAGCCTGTGCCACTTACTTACTTACAACTTGCCACAGCCAGTTCGGTGCGGCGGTTCAGTTCGGCCCAGGGGCGCCACTAAATTAATTAAGCCATTCTCAATGAAATCAAGTTAAATGCGAGGCGCAACTGAAACTGTGTCATGCGCTATACAGCAAAAAAAAAAAAAGTAAAGAAGAAAAAAAGGCTAACTAAACAAAACAAACAGGCGACGACTTAAACTCCAGACACGTACGCGCCAGGAAGCCGCATCCCAGTGCCTCAGTGTTAGTCAGTTGGCCAATCCTACTAGCAACCAATGTGCGACCAGACTGTGGCATCAATTTTTGTCCAGTAGCCGAGAAAATGTCACGTTTCGCCACATAAGTTACAAACCGTGAGAATTGCTATGTGAGTTTTCCTCTTGGACCCGTCTGAGTAGGAAAAAGGTACTTTCCATGGTGAAAATTAATTGCTGGCCGTGTTATCGTCGTCTAAGACACAGTCTAGCAAATTAATTGGAAAGCAGTTCACAACAAAAAAAAGTAGCTTAAAAAAAAAATAAGAAGACAATACTGTTGAAATTGAGCTGTGCTTTTATAAAAAAAAAACTTTTTACAATAGCGTTTTTTTTCTTCTAACAAATTAAAATTTCAATTAATTTTCGCTTAATGTAAAGCACGAAATGTTTTATAACTTTTCGTACTGCACTTTGGTTCATCATTATACTTGCAATCGAAGTCACTTTGCCCGACGCTTTATTGGCCAAATGGCTCGTAAATTGTTTATGAGCAGCGTTTTGCAGCATCAGCTGTAAACATTTCCCAAATGCATATTTCAAGCCATAAACGGTGGTATGGCGACGCCTCTGAAAATACATCTGCCATTGCCATGCAGCTTTTTTTTTCCTACATATTTTTCTAATTGCCAACTAATTTTAGTGAATCCACAAACTGAGGCACACACATAGAGGAGAGCTCGTGAACAGATCAATGCAGCTCTGCCTCAAACTCTGCCACTTTGCTTGTCTCCTCTTGTAATCGGGCACATTTATGTGGGCTCATAAATATGCAAATATCCTTTAAGTACTTTTAATGTCTGGCCATTTGTTGGTGCCTGGCTTATGGCCAATGTCTGGAGTTGTCGACTCGTACTCCTCCAATTCCTTTTACTGCAGCTGCTCCTCCTCCCTTCCTTCGTGCCCGGTTTTTTTTTATGCCTAATGGTCTTAATGGCATGTTTGGCATTGTCGCCGTCATCTTGGCTATTTACATGCATCTTGTTGCTGCCTTTTTCGTTATGTGCACTTTGCCATTGCTTTTCAACTTTATGCAGCTCATAAATAACACCTATAGGCTATATTTATTGCCTAATTAGTGTGAAAATATTAAGTATTCTGTTTGTGTGACATACGTGCAAAATAGTGGGTTGTGTAAGAAGTTTGTGTTGAGTATACGAACATAACTGTTTTTTTTTTTTTTGGTTTGTTAGATTTTTTTTGCTTGCTTAGTGGGCCAAATTGTATACGAACAACTTTGTTTTTTTTTAAGTTATTCTTAGAAGCCAAATTGTGAATTTAGTTACGTTGTAAAAAGAGAATATTTTTAAAATATAAGAGCACCAATTAATATTGAAGACATAGACTAATTAAAAAAAGTTTTACAAGAAATAACCCTTTGACTAATTACCCAACGATTTAATTAAAGGACGCCGAACACAGGACGAACTTGAGCTGAACTAACACTAGAACGTCAACAAACTACAACTAACAAAAAAAGAAAATTCGCACACTGTGGCCAGCGGGAGACGTGAAGCAGTATCCGAATGCAGTATCTCAACTACGCACTGCAGACATCCACGCGACTGCTGACCAGCCAGAGCCACAGTCAAAGCCAGAGTCAGAGCCAGAGCCAGGCAGCGGCTAATCAGACTGGAAGTACGCCCATTGAGGAGCAAATAGCGCACGCCTGCTGCAGCCGAGGCGCCCAATTGCTACGACTGCGCCAACAGGAGCTGGCCAAGCGACGTGCACTCGAGTTAGAGGATCAATTGAACGCCAACGTTGGCAGCAACGCTGATAGCGAGCCGTGCAGTGACGACGAGGAACTCGAAGAGGGCGCTGTGGGTGGCCAGAGAGAGCAGTAGGAGGGAGCGAGAGGAAGAGTACATTAGCGAGTCGGCGCCGCAGCCAGTCCAATGAAATTTACTCTCATTTAATGTGCAATTGGCGCGCAGCAAGCTGCTATCGTTTTTCAATCGCGACATGGCCGCCACCGATGGCCAAATCATATTGGCCGCATCCCGTTTTGGGGATGCGACGCCCGTTTATTTGCGCGACTTCTCCAAGCAGCCGATGCCGGCGGTGGCCAAGATCCTTAAAGGACAACATCAAGCACTGGGCGTGCCCACACTCTCAGCCCCGTCGCTGCAGAGCACAGCACTGTTCCTAAGTGCTGGCAAAAAGTATCAGATACTGGCGCAACCCATCAAGATCAAGGAGGGACGCAAGCCCACAAATGTGGGCGCCAAGGTGCTCATACCGGAGACCTATCATGGCTACTTTGAGCTACTCAGCGAAGATGGACGCTCTACGCGCTGCATTGATTCCGTGCTGGAGTTGGCGCGACGACGCAATTGTCGTGTCTTGGTGCGTGAAACGTTCCGTTGCCATCAGCTGAATCGCACCATACATGCCGGCGAGCTGCTGACCACCATGAATGATAATGGCAAGTACCTGCAGTGTCGCAACATCAAGGACGAGATCATCAATCTGCCACTCGATACCAAAGCCAAGTTCTCGCCCATTGCGCGAGAGGACAGCATCAGCGGAGTGCACACCGTCAAGAATCTCCTGCTCAAGCGTATGCCGGTTATAGTGAGGTGAGTTTGACAAACTATTTTTGATATTTAGCGCCGATCTTCCAAAGTGTAATCAAATTTAATAATTTTTATATATTTCTGTTTACTTTTTTGTTAGACTCGTTCATGGCAGTGCACCAAAGGGACTGAAGCAGCCATTTGTGCCCGAGCTAAGGCTGTTGGGCTGCGTGGAGATTGATCGAATGTTTGCGCTGCCGCTGCAAAAGGATACGGATCTGGTGCCAGTGCCGCTGAATGCTAAGATCAAGCTGCAGCGTGCCAAGAACATGGAGCAGCTGGAGCACTTCATTGAGTACACACGCTTTCTGGACAAGGCGCAACGACTGCTGGCGGATGCACGCGATCGCCTGCAGATAGTCGATCTCAAGCTGAGCGAAAAGGAGAAGAAGGACTCCAAGTTCAGTAGCCGCAACAGCGGCAACAAGCTGCCCGTTGTCATGCTGCCCTCCGCGGCTGGTGTTGCAAGCGGCCTGGCTGAGAGTGGTTATGTGCTGCGCAAGAGTGCCAGCTGCGATTCGTGGTCCAAGCAGCAGCAACAGGCGCTCAACAATACCGAAATTGCTGAGGAGTACAATGAGATTGATCATATCTATGATTATGTGCGGGGTTTGACGCCACTGTCCAAGGGTTTGGCGAGATTTGAGCCGATCTGTGAGTCGCCCACATTGAAGTCACATCATACGGACAGCAGCGGCAATGGCAACTATTGCAGTTTGATACGTGGACCAACAACAACAGCACCGCAGCAACATCAGCAATCCAGCAACAGCAACAACAACAATAATAACAACAATTATAGCAGCCTGGAGTCAAATAAGCACAGCAGCAGCAATGGTGGCCATCATCATCTATATCAACAGCAGTCGCAACAATCGCAGCAGCAGCAACAACAACAGTCGTCACATCATCATCATCAACATCCATCGGCACTGCTGGTGAATCACTATCATCACAGCCATATACAGGAGGACATTAAGCCAGTGCCGCCGCCCATTGAAACGATACCGGGCAAGAAGCCAGCTGAGAAGCGACAGCGTCCCACATTACCAAAGCTTTACATCAAGAATGCGAATGCGCATAGTGCCGGCAGCAGCAGCAATGGCAACTCCACTGGCGGCACCAGTCACAGTCCACAGTCACAGCCATAGTCACAGTCACCACAGCCATTCACAACAACAACAGCAGCAGCAACAGTTGCCACCAACACCAGGTGGCAACAGCAATAACAACATTAGCAATACGGCAGCAATTGTCGCAAGTGCTGCGGCTGCAGCAGCTGCCTCTGCTCACCACGCCCACACGCACGCCCACGCCCACGCACACCATGCACACCCAGGACACCAACATGGCCATGCCCATGGACATCCACACCATGGCAAGGTGCTGACGCCCAACAATCATTTGCCCGTGAAGGAATCATTGGAGCCGCAATCGCCATTGTTTCATATCAGGTAAATAATAAGAATTAATGATCTAAAACTAAATTTAAACTTAATGGCATTCTAAATTTCATTCTGTTAAGTTCTTACATCTTAAATTAAGTGTCTTGATACTTAAAACGATTGTGATTGATGCCAAATGCTTTAATAACTTGACCTAACCCAATCTCCTTTCTCTGTCTCTCTCTTTCACGAATACAGGTACAAGAGTCTCAGCAGCTTGCAGCTGACGCCGGACAGCAATACAGCGGCAATGTCGCCGCCGACGATCTCAGCAAAGGCAGCAGCAGCAGCTGCAGCTGCAGCCTCCAACTCCGCCGGCTCACAGACGCCGCCCGATTTGGTGCTCAAGTGCAGCAATAGTAACAGCATACTGAATTCGCACGGTTATCTGGCGCATAGTCACAGTCACAGTCACAGCCGCAGCTCGAGCAGCAACAATCATCATAATCCGCGTGAGGGTACGCTGGACTCGTCGCGCAGCGGGGGACGCACTTCGGGCGATTCGCAGAAGCTGCCGGAGAAGAAGACGCGACGACTGTCGCGACCGCGCAGCCTCTCCAATCTGGTGTGGGATCTGCGGCCATCCAAGGAGAAGTCCAAGAAGAAGCTCTATATACACCACTTTGATCAGCGTCAGCAGGCGACGCTCTACCTTTAAGAGCTGCAACTTGCGAGTGTAGTAAAGTGAAGTGAAGTGAAGTGGAAGTTTAGATTCGTTGCCAAATCGTTTCGCTGCCATCAACGACAAAATACAAAAACAAAAACAAAAAACACAAACAAATATTACAACAAAACCCCACAGACAAAAACAACAACAACACCAATATTATTTGAGCGCTGTGTGTGTTCCTGCAGGTGAGCATGGAGAAGAGATGGGCTTAGAAAAGGGTAGGGTGGGGTGGGATGGGATGGGATGGTTAGTGGGAGGCGTGGCAATGCAAATCGTGCTGCCTTGTGATTGTTTTGCTTATTAAATTCGTGCAGCTAACTAAACTAACTAATTTCCTCTTTGCATCCCTTTTTTTTCGTTTCGTTTTTCTTCTCTTCTTTCTCACTCTGTCTCTGTCTGTGTCACTTGCAGCTTTCACCATTTGTAGCTTGCAGCCACAATTTTAATTAATCTTGAATTGTGCCTTCCCCTGCACCCAGAACTATATGCTTTAAGAAATTCCATTAAAATATTTTCAAGAATATTTTGCCTGGATTGACGAGAAACAGAAAACGAAAACAAGTAGAGTGAAAGAACGGAACAATATCAACTACATAAAGCGTGTCCACACACACACAGACATACACCCTCACACACACACACTCGTACATACATACACCACATACACACACACACATCAAGTCTATAAAATTGTGATTTTAATTTTATGTTTAATTTAATGTTATGCGACCATTTTTAGTTGATATTTACGAAAAAAACACAAAATAAGAAAAGCCATTTTTCATTTTGCTGTCGCTTTCAGTTTGAGTCACATTTATAATTAAATAACGGCAAAATTAACAAACTTAAATTACATATATGATACAAAAAAAAAGAAGCTTACAGCTGACGATGAAGAAGAAGACGAATCAGATAAATAGCGCCCGAAGCAATATCAAATTAAACATATAAACATGCAAAAAACAAAAATGAAGAAGATATATTATATACATAAAATATTATGGATAAGCAATATTACAAATATCGAACATAATTTACATAGAAAAACTTATGCAACAACATTTGCAGCAACAACAACAACATAACTAATGCATATTTTAATGTCTATATCGGAATATAGTTGAAATGAATTTATTAATTTCTCCTCATACATTTAAATGTTGTTCGTTTAATGTAAAACTGTGTATTCGTAGCTGTATTATTCCGTAATTGTTTATATTTTAATTATTATGCAATTTAATTACAATTAACAATTAACTATTCTCTTGTCTCTTTAGTTGCACAGAGCTCAAATCAACGAAAGAAGAGAGAGAGAGAGGCATTCCAACATGTCTCTCTCTCTCGCTCTCGTTTTAGCTCTCGCAATGCATTGTCTTAGTCGTTTAGTGTGTACATTTTAGTTATTACAAATTATTATATCGCTTATATAGCATACGAGCATATATAGAGTATATTATACTATAAACTACATTCTATTTGTGTCTAATAAATGTCTCAGAAATATATAAACATATATATATTAAATTGTATATGCAAAATACAACAAGTTGTTTTCATTCCTTATTCGCTGGTATTTGCATTGTGGGCGTTGAACACAAATGAAAGCGTTCGAAAAATTTCAATAATTTCTAGATTGTGACATGTGAGTCAACAGTTGCACCTGTAACTAATAAGGTGAGTGACAATACTAAATTGGCTTAAGCAAACTGCGTTTTTAAAGTTGATTCAACGAGAAATTGCGCAGGAATAAAAATGGACAATGTGGTAAGAGTTCTACATAAGAAGGTAAGAACAATAAACAATATAATTGCAGTTTGCTTAAAAATTGTAAAGAAAACATTTGAAAAATAAATAACAACTTAAGGCAATACTTTAATAGGTATTTAGGTATTATCATGTACATAAATGTACTTAAATACATTAAAGTATAAAGTAAGTAATATTTGATCATATGCATTGCCATTTGGTATGCAAAAGTGTTCAATTTCCTTTTGCAGGCAAATCATTTCTAACGGCCACTAATAGATAATGCTTACATTGATCCACAACAACAACAACAACAGCAACAGTAATTCAGTTAAACAACAGCAATAACACCAAAACTGGCTTTTACCAAATTGGGAGCAACGAGCCAGGTGAAAACTGCGCAATTGCTGTCGTTTTATTACTATTTTTTTTCATGTTGTATGAACGCACCGGGCGCAAAAAGATAGAAAAAAAAAGAGTATTGCAACAGAGCAACACTTAATAATTTATGGACACACGCCAAATGCTTCCTGCTAAGCTAAGAAGAGTAAGACAATGGGGAGAAACACCTGCCAAAGCGCCGACACCTGGCTAACACACAAAAAAAGAGCTAACACTCGCCCATTTGGGCAAAGAATTAAATCCCCGATTGCATTACATTTGCCTCAACACCAAATGCGGAACAAACTATACACACTCACACAGACAGAGTGAGAGGAAACAGGCATATACGATGTTGGGGATAGAGGTGGCTCAATTGCGTTAATGTTCGTAATTAGTTGGCAATATCGAAAGATTTAATTTGTGCGCCAGGCCCCAAAACGGTGCGACGACGATCAAGTTTGTTGCCTAAGTCTTTTGTGTTATAGCTCACATTATATACATATATACATGGAGCATTTAAATGCAGCTATGCAAATAGATTTCTGTAGCTGTAGCTAAAAGCTGCCGGCAACGAATTGAATAACATGAAAAATGCGCTTACATTGCGATATCATCACGTTTATGACGCTGGCACAATTAATCAGCCGACATGCAAGCGCTAAAAGGCAGACTCCAACTCTTGGCCAATCCACAGCAACAGCAACAGCAAGCAGAAGAAACGCAGTTCGAAACGCACACAGCTGGCTTTTTAGATTTTTAGTACTAAGAACTTTAAACGTTTCTCTGCTCATCAAATGTGCAATTTATAACATTTTCCTATGCGGCTGCTGCGAAGCCAACAAACCAAAAATCCAATACGCCTACGCCAAAAACAAAAAGAAAGAGCATACGAACATTAGATACCCTTAAGAACCGGCTTCTATAAGATACAAGTAACGTTACTTTCATTTTATGTTTTTAGTTCTACTATTTTTATGGAATTATGAAAACAAATAAACTATTTCTTGAAAGTCTTAAAAGATCTTTGTGTTTTTAAATCTTTCTTAATACTGTTTATTCTACTACTATATTATTTCTTATTTATTTGTTGCACGTATTAAAGAAGCTTTTAATGAAGCTTAAATTAAATATTTCCTAGAATTGCTTTAAACATACATACATATGATTGAAGTATTTATTTCGAGCTATGTTTATTAAAGCCAGTTTTATTGATCATACTCATAATCATAGCTCAATGTTTTAATGCCCACAGTAGTGTATTTAAGAAAAATCTCAGGCACTAAGTCTCAGTCTCAGCTTCCTCTTCATCTCGCATCTCAGTTAGCAGTCGTTTTTGCCTTCCTTGCCTGCATGTTGCTTAGCCATTTGCTACAGTTATGGCACACAGGAAGACACAGACAGAACTGGCTGTTGAGAACAACAGCTGCCTGCCTCCATCCGCTAAGCTCTTCACTTCACTCCATGCCACTCCAACTCCAACTCACAGACTCTGGCTCAGACTTGTGTTGCTGTTGGCTCATGTGCCGGCGATTTGTATCGCCGTCTGTTTAAACTGTGTAAATCGCCCTAAACTACGCATCAGTTTCGGTTTCAATCTTGAACTTGCTAGCTAAGCTGTTCTCTCCCACCTCTCCCACCATCATAGTACCTGCTTGCCGGTTGCCGCTTTGCAACAGGCATCGCGCATCAATATGTTTATTTGAGGAAGTGGTTTCGTTTAGCGTGCAAGAGCAACTTTATCGCGATATACGCGATATGCGATGTAGCGGTAACAAATTGGCCTGCCAGCCAGCCAGACCGAACTGCTGTTCTGTGTAAGAAATCCTGGCCCAGTTCTAAGCTGCTTCCGCGTCACAATACACACAATTAAAAGTGCGCATAGTTCAATTACCCACACAGAGAAAGAGTGGAGAGTAAAGAGTTTGGAGTGGGGGAAGGAAGAGAGTGTTTAGATTAAGTACAGAGCAGAACAGACATTTACCCTATTGAACATGAGTAGTAGGGATTCAAACCGGGGGGTTCAATGATGCAATTACCCGGGTCGTCGACTTCTGGCTTGTTGTCGGTTGGTTGTTTGTTTGTTTGTTTGTTTGTTCGTCTACTTCTTTGTTGTGTTCTGTTCTTGTGGCAATTGCGCAACTGTTGCAAGTTGCAACTGCCTCGATAATCATTCAAATTTACAAAGAAAACAATCAAAAAACAAATTCCTAGAACACAAATCGACGAAACTCATTTCATTTCAATTAAAGTTGCACGCCGCACGGCAACTCGCACACACAATAAAACCGAGAAATAAAACAAGAACGTGAAATGCACACACATACACACACACACACACACAGAGAGTTGCAAGTACTCTTAGTTGCAAGTTGTAGTTGTCATTAGCAATTGATTTTCTATGCGCTTGTAACATGCTTCATGGGAATCCCACTATAACCAATGCCAGCCAGCTCATGAGAGGCAAAGCGTAAGAGGGAGAAAGAGAGAGGGGAGCGCAGGAAGAAAATCGCAAAGAAAACAAATTTAAATAAGACAAACGTCAACCAATTACCGTCAATCGCATTTTCCGCAAACGTCGACGTCGTCGTCGTCGTCGTCGACGTCGCTGTCGTTGTTGCCAACCTTTCCTGCAAAAGTTATACGACATAGCTGGCAAAAATTGCCAACTGCTGCAATGAAGATGCCTTGGCACACAGCACATAGATACTAGGTGGAGGGGTGGGTGGCATGGTCGCGCATGTGCAGTTACGAGTGCAACAACGGGCGACTGCGTCACACGGCACGCGGATAGGTCAAGAAACTGTGTGGCGGCATTTGAATAAGTTGAAGGAGAGAGAAGTTGCAAGTTGCAAGTTGCGCTGCTAAAATCAAATCAAATCCAAATCAAACAAAACAAACTGCAGACACACAGACACAGACGAAAGCAACAGAAGACTAACAGCAACAACAACAACAACAACAACAACGCAGCGACAAGGCATCGAACAAATTTCCATGCTGCTGTGAAATTCCGCGTTTGCAAAAAGACGACGACGAAGTTGTTTCTCGTAGCTTGTTTGTTGCCAAGGCTTGTTCTAAGGCTGTTTCGTTGTTTTTTGAGCGCAATTATCCGTCGCGTATTTGCTTTGTCTTTGGCATTGACTTTGGCCATCGATGTAACATGTCGAATGTGAATGTGAGTGCCTGTGTGCTGTGTGTGTGTGAGCCAAAACCTTTCTTCCACTTCCACTTAAATTGCCCATGACGAGCTGTGCGCACTGACAGCTGTGGCAGCCGTTGAGCAACTGTCTAGCCGACAGTGTGCCCAACTCTATATACAGATGCAGTGCAGTGCACAGTCCAAAGAATCGTAGTGTATCCATCATCAGCATGCGATTCTCATGCGAAAAGGTCAACAGCAGCGACAGCAGCGGCAGCAACAACGGCAACATCAGCTAGTTGCTAACTTAGAATTTCAATCATTGACTTTGGCCAAAGTGAAATGCGCCCCGATGATACGGAGAATCCAAAGCAGCAGCTGCTCAGCATCTCAGCTGCAGCAGCAACAGTTGCTGTTGCTGTTGTTGATTTTTGTTTGTGGTGCGGCTGCTGCTGCTTCTGTGCGTTGCTGCAACATTGTCGCTGCGCGTTGCCCACTTTGTTCTGGAGCGATATCTAGCAGCTAACAAAAAATTGCTGTTAGGCAACCGATCACGTTCGCCGCATGCATACAAAACAGTCCAGCAAGGCTGCCTGCTTGCCTGCCTCTTGCCTGTTTCGCAATTGCAATTGGCCTGGCCATTTTCAACGCCAGTTGATTTTTCATTCGATCCATTTGAAATTGTTTGATGCCAGTTTGATATGGCCATGATAGATGCCAGCTCGTTACGACTGCTGCAACGAGTACTTCAATCATATTCAGTTGCTAGCTGCAACAGCAACAGCAGCAACAACAGCGACAACCAAGGCCCTGACAATGAGAATTGGGTTCCGCTGGCCATAAGGAACTGTCCCATTAAAAAATGCTGGCATAGGGGTGAGAAGCGACAGAATAGGTAGTTTGGCTTAAAAGGGTACCTGATTATATGTTTTTGCACTTATATCAGGCCACTCGCCAGAGACCGAGGATTAGAATTAAATCAGTAATGAGTTTTTTTTTTAGGATTCATAAATTTACCGTTAGTTTCTTAACTGATCTGTGATTTCATTCACTTAAGAAGGTTTCTAAATTGGTTTCCCTAACAAAGTTCTAAGAAATATATGAAATATTTAGACTAAAAGATTTTTTCGTCTTTTACTCTGCAATTCCATTTGTATTCTCAACAACCAACTATTCTCTGATACCCTCAATTTTTTATTGTGCTTTATCAAAGCATTCAAAGTACTTAAACTTCTAGTCATATCTTCTCGACGAGCTTATGTTCTTGTGCGATTATCCATTATGCTTTTTGCGTGAACAATACTCGACTTATTAAAAAAAATACTTCAAGACATTCCGAATGAAATTTTTAAAGTTATTCGATTGTTAACCTTGACGTCATTTAACTGCAATATTATAACAAGTTTATTAACGGGTTCTCCCTGCAATGAATAAGCTCTTTTACACCCTAGCCGTTGGTATTATGATTAATTTGTAAACAAAACAGTTTAAGAAGAAAACTTAACATTTTGCATAATTTAAGTAAAAGCAATGCATATGAGAATGAAGTTTCAAAAGTTAACTTCCGTACGCAAGGGTATACAATCTTCAGTGTGCTACAGATATCTTAACTTACTCATATTCCTTTTTTGTACATTTCTGTTTTAACGAATGATTTAACTGTTGAAAATACATTTAGTGCATGTGCGAAATACGTTAAGGGCAACAACTGCAACAACAGTGACAACAACAAAGGGGACTCTGTGTATAAAATCAATAGTCCGGCAACACAGACTGTGAAACACACACACATACTCAGACACGGCGTGTTGCACTGTCAACAGTCAAGTGGCAGTGCATTAAAATTGTAAACTTGCACAACAAACAAAAGCCACAAACAGACGCTCTCTCCCTCTCGCTCTTTCGTTCTCTCTCTCTGTCTCGCACTTTTGCCTGAACACAGTTGTTGTTTGTGTACGCGATTCTGGTCTCTGGTCTCGATTGGCCTGGCCAGTACACACACATTGCCGCAAGCCACACGGCCCAAAAGCATAAGAACAAACTGCACAAAGGGGGAAAAAGAGGGGGAGGGCAATTGCAACGATGTTGCACATTGGTCGCCTGGTATCCGGCTTATAAGCTGCCAATTTCAAATTGTGCGTCACGTACACGCATAATGGGCAAAAGTAATGAAAACATATGAACAGACCGGCAGAAGGGCGCAAGGGACGACGGGTGGAGGGTAAAACTAAAGGGGAGTTGACTTAAGTTGATCGGTATGGCCCTGCACGCACTGGGGGCATGGCTTGCCACATTTCCAGTAGGCAGTAGGCAGACATGCAATTGCAATCGCAAATGCACAAAATAATAATTTGCAATACGCGCAGTTCAATTACAGCAACAACTGCAACAGCAACTGCCACAACTGCAACTCCTTTGGAATCATCTTTGTTGCGTATCATTTGATGCATTGATGTTGCACACATATACATTCACATATAATTGATATGCTCTAAGTAATTGGTGCTGACCACGCGAGCAACATCTATGCAGTTGCTGTTGCTGCTGCAGGTTGCAAGTGAGAGATCAAGCAAATGATTTGTATATCGAAGCGATCGTTTCGATTATGCGTTCGGACATGCTGGCGACATAGAGGACCACCCCACTATAACCTGCCAGACATCCATCACGCGCCTAATTGCATAGCCAGCAGCAGCAGCAGCAGCAGCAGCAGCAGCAACCAAAGCAAGAGCAACAGCAACAGCAACGTTTAAATGCCTTGTTGCTAAATTTTGTTTATAAATCAAAAGGCATAACGCTTGGCTAGTTGCTGCTGCTGCTGCTGTTGTCGCCAACATGTTGCTAGCTGTTGCTATTGCTGTTCTTGATGTTTTGCGCAACGCTGAAAGCATTACGTTTGATGTCGCCACATTTTGTGCGCAATTTTGTTCTGCTTGCTTTTGTCCTTGCCATACTAGTTGTTGCTGCTACAAAACTGCCATTTATAGGCAATTAGGCTTTGATTTTAGTTGCTGTTTGAATGGCTGTTGCTGCTGTTGATGTTGCTGTTGTTGTTGCTGTTGTTGTTGCTGCGGTCCTGCGAACGCCATTAATGCAGTGTGTAACAAATCATGGCTGCAATTAGTGCGTGTTTATGACTGCCTGCCAGCAGGCACTTCAGTGACAGAGGTAGGAAGGGAGTTGGCGCCCTGGCACATAGCCAGAATGAGGGCTCAATATTTTTTTGCTGTAGTTTTTAGCTGTCTGTTAGGCGATTTTTGCATGTTTAGCGCACCGCACAATTTGCATGCAATGTCCATGGCCAACAATGGCCACTGATGATAGCAGCAGCGACAGCAGCAGCAGCAGCGGCAGCAGCAGGAGCATCAAGCATTGGCGGTGTCCAGTGTCCAGTGGCGTCAATAATGGCCTGTCGTTTGCCTCCGCTCTCTCTCTCTCTCTCTCTCTTTGTCGACATGGCCATAAACGCCCGCCGGCCATATTGTTAGCCGCATCAGTCGATAGTTGTTTTTACTGCTGCTGTCGCTGCCGTTGTTGTAGCTGTTGCTCTTGCACTAATTGCAATATCCATGTACAAGACACACACACACACACACATGCATCCATACAATACGTATACACGTGCTTAATGACATAGATCATGCTAATATAATTATATGCTAGACGGGCCAACAACAAAAAACTAAAAGACAACTCTACTCTTTCATATCATATCATCAAATGTTAAAAAAAGAGAACCAACATTATAGAATTATGCAATTGAGCAGAGATTTGAAACTTATAAGAAAAAAGCTATCAAAAAGATGCCAGTTAAGAAGATGAGAGAGTTGAAAGTCAACTATAGAGTTTAGCTTCCTTTTTTGTTGTTGTTGTTGTTGTTATTGGTGCTTTGCTTTTTTAATTTGCATGCCCAGAATGTAGGTCATTAAATGGTCGTAAGAGTCGTCGCTAGATGAAATGCTTGAAACGCTGCCGGTTAACAAAGCGTTCACGACTTTGCCATTTTCCCAGCATCAATTGGCCCGAAAACAACAACAACAAGCAACAACAAACAAAAACAAAATACAACTTTAAATAATTTCTATATTAAACGAGCATGAGAACAACTTGCACATTTTTGACAGCAATTTTCTTGGCCAAGAGCGCCCCAAAGCAACAACAACACCAATAGCTGTGTTGATAAGCAATGTGGCTGAAAGAATATCAGCAGTGATATATCAACTGTCCGAAGCCAAAGAAGACAAAAAAAAACAAAAACAAACCCCCCTTGGGCCAAGCAAAAAAAAAATTCGTTAAGTGCTGACGCTTCAAAGCTGCAAGCGAGCTTAGAAAGAAATGCAGTTTTTTTTTGGCGAAAGCAAAATGTGCAAAATGATATTCGTCTACGAGGATGATGACGTCGACGTCGACGCTTGTAAAAATGTAAAATGGTAAATGGCGATGTGACCGTCGTCGCGCTGCTTAAAATTCCAAAGCAAATTGCGGGCAACAACGCCAACAAATGTTGTTGCCTATTTGCCGACAACAGCAACAACAACAGCAACAGCAACAACATTCAGCAACATCACAAACATCAATTGACCCTTTGGTGCTTTAGGATCAAGCGTAATAATCGCTAGCATAAAAACGCTTTGCACTCTTGCGCCCAGAACGGAACAACACCAACAACAACAACTGATAGATAGACCTGGCATAGGGACCTTAACATGCTTCACCTGGCCTGTAACTGAGAGTGGCCAAAGCTGAAATATTCTAACCCCATACCATTCCCAGCCGCACACACATGTGCCCACTTCCCTCGGTTGTGGCTCTGGTCATCATAGCCAATAGCCAATGGCAATGGCAACGAATGAAGATGAATCGTCAGAGTCTCAACGCGTTTAATAAAACATTAATTTAAGCATATAACTTACACACACACACACACACACACATACTTATGTAGATTTCAATTGTGCCGCCAGCATTGCTTCTTGCTGACAACTTTAATATCAGGATTGCATGTTATCCATAACGATTGTGCACTGACCCTAACACAATACACTGCAAATAGCTAGCGATGATAGGGTTGACTTTGACCATTTGCCACATACTGTACCTAAGTATTCTCCTATCCATATCCATATATATGCCCTAAAGAATTTAGGGTACCGCAACGATTGCTTATTTTGAGTGCTTCACATATTGTTGGAAAAAAACCCTATTTTTTTCCTTTATTTTTTTTTTTTTTATTGTTTTCTTGTTCATTTCTTCTTTTATAACACCCGCCTGAGGGTCAAATTTTGAACGCTGTCATGTGTGTGTGTGTGTGTGCCCTGGTCCAGGCCAGTCTCAGTCCCAGTCCCACTCAGAATCGCAGTCGGAGTCACAGTCACTGGCGGAACGAGTGCAACACGAACTATTTAATGGATGTGGCATGCCCGGCCAGCGTAGCCATGTGAGAAGAAGACATCTGGCCTGCCACCACACCAGACCAGACCAGACTCCTATGCCATCTACAATCAACTAGAAGAGTGTGTATGTGTGTGTGTGTGCGGCCGTTAATCAGCTTTGCTTGCAGGCCTTCTTTCATCAAACAGCAGAAGAGAGAAAAAAAGGCGCAGGCGGCACTGGGCCACAAAAACCGAAACCGAAACAGAACAGAAGAGCCAAAACAGAGATTAAGCATACGACGTGTTGTATAGTTATCGTTGGCACAAAAGACATATATATATATAGTATGTATAACCACCAACAACTAACGGATCGCAGCAATGTGGATGCGTTTTGACTTGCCCCAACTCCATCTAAGCGCAGCGCTGAGCGGCGGCAATTGTAATTTATGATTCGCAGCGCACGGCATCCAAATGATCTATTGGCCAAAAGTCATTTTCTTAAGAGGCAGCGTGCCGATGCTCGTTTTGATTATTGTATCGTCTGCTATCTATGCTCGCCACTTGTTGCATCAACATCACATAGCAGCTAAGATGGCCTGTCGTTGGATAGATAGATATAAAGAATATTGCATATTTATCATTGGTAAACTTTATTCTTTACATTTTACATACAATTCGTTTAAAATTATGGTGTGTTGGTGTGTGTGTCTGTGTGTTCAATATTTAAGTCGACATGGTCATAAAAGGTGTCAATTCGCATAGTGATGATGATATTGATATGAGAGATCGTGTTCATCATTCATCAATAAGCTGTTGATGTTCGAATGTGTCGACAAAAATACATTTTCTTTCTGGCATCAAACGAATACATATTTATATGTATGCGTGTGATTCGTGTGTTTGTGTTGTTGTTTTCTTTATATGGTAATTTAAATTGAAATTGTTTATATATTGAGAAATAATGATTTGCATTAATAAGATCTACGTAAATTTTAAACTAAACTGGCTACTTTTTAGGTTATAATTAGCTGGCGTCCGACTTTTTTTTTCATCATAATATATATATATAATTCTTTTTCTTTTTTTCTGTTTTTCTTTACTGTGCCATGCTGATGTGCTCTGCGTTCTCCTCCTCCTCATCCTGCCTGCAGCTCTCGAAAATGTACAAATTCGAACTGGCAGATATCTCGTTTTGCTTCTGGTGGTAGTAAGTTTTTTTGTTTTTGTGTTTGTCAATAAAAACTAAAACGATTACTTCTTTTTTATCGTCGACTCGGCTGCTCGCTCCTTGTCCTTATCCTTCTCCCGTTGCAGCTGTTGTTCTTGTTGTTGTTGTTGCTCTTGTTGTTCTTGTTGTTGTGTACTGCTGCTGCTGCTCGGGGGCGCTGACTATAATGGCGGCGCTTCATAGTGAAAGCCCGGATTGTTAAACTTAAAGCGCGCGATCTCAAACTGCAAGGATTCGTAGTTGATGTCGGCCAAACGCTTCAACTGATGCGCTATCTCCTGTGTATCCAAGCTACTCAATGCAGCACTCAGCGACGTTGTCTGTGGCTCATGATGTACCTTTGTGTTGTGCAGCGTTGGCATCGATCCGCTTGCCTGTATGGTTGTATACGAGGAGCGCGGCGCATTTTTAACTAGCATAAGAAATATTCACAATCATTAAGTAATCTTATGTTATGCCATTTGGTTAGAACTTACCTTCGTAGATGACCTGATCTCGTCGTAATCGCTTGACAGGCAGCTCGCCGTTTATTAGTTTGGTGCCACTGCTGGAGCCAGTTGCATGTATATTCGGGGTGCACACGAATTTGACCGGCTCGACGGGCGGCTCGGCATGATCTCGTTCCTCATCCACATATGAGTTGTCAAGAACGATGGTGCGATAACCGCCACCGCCGGTATTCACTGCCGTTGTGGAACCCACATTGCCATCAATGCCGCCGCCCTGTTCATGCATATTCTCATCGGTAAGATCCTCTTGATCGACATGCTCCTCAACCATCTCGTCGTCATCGACTTCATCGTTAATGGCCTCATCGACTGCCGCTTGCAGTTCCTTTTGGAAAGATGCTGATGTCCGTTGTCCCAGCTCTTCCATTTCATCTTCTTGATCGTCTTTTTCCGATTTCATGTTCATTAGAGTATCTCCAGTGCCCGGAACCTTGCCAAACAAATTGAGTGCGCGCGTCTCCAGCGACGACATGGAGATGTCCTTCTCGCTTGACATTAGACTGCGTCTGTACTTGCATCGGGTTGTATTCTTCCAGTCGTTTAATCGCTGCAACGACAATTGCAACAATAACAACAACGATAAGCAAAAACAAGAACAATTATTGTGCGCGTCATTTGCCGCCAATAATCGCATAACCTCCCCCGCCCACCTCACAGACCGACAAGAGTATTGTTTCAATATTGGATTTGGGCACGAAAAACTTACCTTGCGCCATTCCTCGGCAGTTAGGTTGGGTCCTGAGCCGCATTTGTTTAGCCTGTCGGATAGTTCTTTCCATTTTCTGGTCAAATAATTCAGATCATAATCGCGCGGCACGCGTCCACTGGCAAAAATTGGGTCGCTCTCCATTAGCTCGATGTACATTTGGTACTGCTCGGAGGAAGTGCGCTTTTTGCGTCGGTCCATTTCTGGGTCGTTTGGATTGCACAGAGTGTTAATTAAACTTGATTTTGCCACCGAAAACTGCACTTAAAACACGAAAAATTAAAATCGACGCCACCAAATGCAAACAATTTTAACGCGTTATACCTTTTTTAGTGTTTTTCTCTATACGATGAACATGGCTGCTTTTGGTCGACTATCGATAACTTTAGTGATTGTGCGCAACGCTGCTCAATCTGCGTTCACGTCAAGGGTGGTATGCTGCTCACAATTCAAAACACAGCAAGCGCCATTTGGTTTGTTTTGGTCTTGCGTCTTGAGTCACATTTTATTTATGAAAATAACGCAATTTCTTTACATCCATTTGTACGACAAGAATTATAATTTATAATTCCTTTCCCAAATCAGTTTTTTTTTCTAATTTGTATTGCGCTATTGTTAAAAATTTATTTATTTGTGCTGCTGGTATTTCGATAGATAAGATACTTGCGCGTAATCGATGGCTGCATGTGTTGGCCACTCAAGCGACAGTGTTACCCATAAAAATACGGAATCATTGTAAAGCGAAGACAGCAAATTTATTTTCATTAGACTTTAAACGATTAAATAATTGCAATATTGTGAAATAGAAGCATACAGCAAGTGATAAATTGCTGGCCACAAAACAGGCCAGCATATGCGCTACAACAGCATGCAAAATATGTGCACAATAACATACAAAATGGCATGAAAAAAAAGACGCATGTTTGGGTTTTTAGTCATTTTGTTGCGAACGAAACCAGATGATAACTGAGAGAGCGAGAGAGCGAGTTATTGAGTAAGTGACCGACTGATTGTTGTGCAGGGAAGGACGCGAACAGAAACACCGAAACCCGAACTCCCGAGTGTCCAATTCCGAGCACAAGCCCCGAGACCGCGTCCATTTAATTCCAGTTCCAGGAGAACTTTAATTTTCTGCACGAATTGTCACACACGCAATGGCAGATTCGCTGCTGGAGGCGCCTCCTTTTCTGGAGGATGTGGCAGCCTCCGTAATTGTTGACCCATCAGAAGTAGCAGTTGGTGGCAGTGATGGTGCTGGTGATGCTGGCGTCGGCTCCTTACCGCCTGCTGCAATGCAGTTCGCAGATCTTACCGAAAGCGGCAGCGAAAGTGACGAGGTCAGTGCTGAGCCGCAGCAGGCACAGCAGGACCAGCAAGGACAGCCGGCGCAGCAGCAGCAGCAGGATAGTGACGCCTCACCTAGTGCTGAACCAAATACGCCTGCTGCACGCTCCTCGCCGCCACCCAACTGTGCCATTTGCCTGTCTCGATGCAGGCGCAAGTGCTTTACGGATTCGTGCATGCATCAGTTCTGCTTCAAGTGCTTGTGTGAATGGAGCAAGGTAAGTAGCTCAACGCTGTGCATAGTCCCCTGCTAATCTCATGATTTCTTTCACAGATTAAGCCAGAATGTCCGCTTTGCAAGCAACCGTTCAAGACTATTATACACAATGTGCGCACCCTGCAGGATTATGATCGATATCCGGTGCAGGCAAACACACCAGATCACTCGGCGCTTAGCTTTCACATTGTTAACATACGCCGTCAACGCTTCATGCTACAGAACCTGACCAATGAGCTCAATGCCTCGGCCACCGATGAGTCACAGGATGGTGTCAATCTCAATGCACTGCCAAATCGCATGCATGTTCCGTTCAATCGCTTCGAGCCGTATCGCATGGAGCTGCTCAATATGTATCGTCAGGATCAGGATAGCGGACGTGGTGGCTCCGGCACCGGTTCCTTAAGTCAACTCTGGCGACGCTATGTCTACGATCGAAAGTTGTATGCGTTGCCCGTTAGCGATAGCCTCACTGGACACTTTAGGGAGTGGAGCGCACGCTTTTACAGGTGAGTGTGGAATATATCACATTATATAGAATCACATTAACATATTTGCTTTTTGTTATGTTCAGAGATAATCCCGCACAGATGCATCGTTTAATGCCATGGATAAATCGGGATATTGTTTGCCTGTTGCGCAACTCCACACAGAATGTGAGCGATGTGATGCAACTGATGCACGATATCCTGCCCATGATCAATATACCGACACGCACATTCAGGCGAAGATTATCACCGTTTCTGGGCGAGCGCACCAATCACTTCATACACGAACTCTTCAACTTTGCCCGTTCGCCATACGATATGATTGGCTATGATCGTGTGGTGCAGTATTCGGCTCGTGTTGCCGAGGAAGTGGAGGTGGATCTGCTCGATCTGGTGTCCAATAACAATGATAATGGCAGTGGTAGTGGCAGTGCACAGCCGCCAACAGATGCCAATGGCAATGGCAATGGGAACAACAACAACAATGGCAGCAGTGGCGGAGGCAGTGTCAGTGGCAACAATGGCAGCAACAATGGTGGCAACAGCAACATATCCGATTTGACGGGCAGTGGAGAGTCATCGGGTGATTGGGGCAGGTTGCCGCGTCCATCGACCAGTGTGATTGTGACAAATCCCAGTTCAACACATTCCTTTAGCGTCACTATGGCCACCGATGGCAGCGAGCTGCCAGGCATCTCCATACGTCGCACCACAACCTCAAATGTGGGCTCCCAAACGGTGGCCATCAACCTGAGCATGCGTCGCTCCGCCAACGAGGTGATCGAGATTGACGATGGCGATGCGGCGGCCAATGCCGAAGTGGCGGCCATCAATGATACCACCAATCAGACAGGACGCCGCCAAGCAGGCGCCAGTCTGCCCATCAGCGCCCACATTGAGCTGCAGAGCAGCGATTGTAGCAACAGTAGCGATGACGATGAGTGTGTCTTTGTGCTGGAGCGCAAGCCGCCACATTTGCGCACACCCGAGCTGGTCAGCCTGGACTCCAACAGTGACTCGGATGTGGTGTTTGTAGATGAACAAAAGGCAAAGACGCCGCCCAAACCGACCAGTGCTACCAGTGATGCGACCAACTTGGAGCCATCACTTGAGGATGCTGCTGCAGCTGCAGCTGGCTTGCTGTCCAGTGATATGTTTATGGGACCCAGCACCAGCACCGGTGTCTGCTCCACCTCGGGCAAGCACTGGAAGACGGTGCTGGAGGAGGCGCGTCGACAGGACGCAACCCGGCGTACGCGCCATTCAAAGCGGCATGCCGCAGCACGAGCTCAACAGCGCTCTCAACTGGCAGCAGTCAAGGCTAGCAGCAGCAGCAGCAGTAGCAGTAGCAGTGCCACCAACTGGACAACCACTAATGATGACGAGGACAATAACTTGGAGCGGGCTACTTCAAATGTGGCCAAGCACTGGAAGAAAGTGCTGGAGGAGGCACGTCGCCTAGAAGCAGCCAAGCAACGCAGTCGTCATCCCAAACGCAATGCCGCAACGCGAGTTCAACAACGCAGTCAGTTTTTAATACAGCCCAGCAGTGGAAGCAATAGCAGTGCGACCATTTGGACAACTACTAATGATGAAGATAGCAGCAGCGATGACTCCAACTGGGCAACTTCAATGCAACGCAAAAAGTCCAAAAAGCGTACGCCACGGAAGCCCAAAACGCGCAAGCGTTCAGCCAACGCCAAGACACCAGCTCAGCCCAAGAGTAAGCGACGGAAAAGGCAACAGGAAGAGCAAGAGCAAGAGCAGGAGCTGCAGCCGCAGCCGTCTCCTGAACCGGTAGAAGAGTTACCGGAAAATTCTCGTCTGATGAGCAGTGACGACAGTAGCATTAGCAGCAGCAGCGATGACGAAAGCAGCAATGACAGCAGCGATACCAAACAGGCAATTGGTAAGCACTTAAAGTTATTAACTGATTATGGTACTTAAAACCCTTTTTTTTTTAATCTAGGCACCACAAGCAATAACAATAGAAATGAGCAGAGCGGCAGCAACAACAGCAGCAGTGATGATGACAGCATTGAGAATGTTATGCTTAGCAAATTGCGTGACAAGCTTAAAACAGAGCCCAGTGGCGGCGAGGAAAGGAAGCCGCTTAAACGTGAATTGGCACAACCAGATGCGGAACAGGAAGGGTGGCAGTCGTGCCAAGCGTCGGCGTAGTTCTAGCAGCAACAACAGTGATCTGTCTAGAGCCAGCAGCACCTTATCCAGTACGTCATTCGCCATACTAACATCAGCACAAGAAATAACCACGATGAACGAAATAGCCAATTCACTGATTGAGCTGTCCACGGTTAATGCAGCGGTTCATGCAGCCAGTGATTGTTTAATGAATGATCAACCAGTTGGAGACGAAGTGCTCAGCATATTGCGTAATACGATCTATCGGGATGACTCTAGGCATGTTAATGACCTTTTTAATGTTCGCCCGGATACACTGAGTGATGCGCAGGTGGATTCCATTGATGCAAATGAGGATAGTCAGGAAACTGAATTAGATGTGGAGCATGATGACGCTGATGAAGAGGAGCACAACAGAAATGAAAGTGATGGAGACAACGACGATGAGGATGACGATGATAATGAGAATGATAATGATAATGATAACGAAGATGAGGATAACGAGGAGGAAAATAATAATGCGAGCGACGATGCTGAAGGTTCAGAAAACAGTGATTCAGATTAAGATGCCTCTAAATTGGTTTAATTTAAACACTTTTGTTTCGTAGCAGCTTTTACTACTTGTACGACATCGTTTTGACTTCACACTATACTAACATACAAAAAAAACAATTCAAATTTACCTATTAGAACCTATTCACTAAGAACAGTTTACCGCAGGCAATCAATATCGTTGGGCCGAATTAACGCTGCAGTTTTTAAGTTGTATATACCCAAAACCACTTACATAGATCTAAATACATAACAATTGACTTATATAGCTATGTATATTGATGAGGCCAACTCCAAGCTAACATTATGAGAAAAAATAACTGATAAAATCGCATGCACAATGTTTACCCAAAATATGAATATAATTGTATATGTTTGTAATCGTTTAAGCTATCATATATATATATATAACATAAATATATATTTAAATTCATTTACAATATTATACATTAAATATAAATGTATACTGTAATGACTATGAGACACATCGCCTATACAAAACTTATATGCAAATGCCATTTGCTGAGCATATATCCAAAGGTCTAGAGTTTTGCATAGGCAATGCTGTAGATTATTGAATAGAGTACTCCACAAATGCAATAAATGTATAAAAAAAAATCAATTTCAAGCTACAATATCAAGCTTTTGTTTTCTTAAATGTGATCGATGAGAATAACTTACTCTAAGAAACGTCTCCATATAATCATTCTAAATTGTAATATCTTCTTTTGTTAGGTTCTGGAAATGGGAAACTTGTCAAAGGAGATGGACATTTACAAAACTATTGTACGCGAGTGCACTCGATCTAATCGAATGATCATCGGTTGCATTTTCTATCGGGTAAGTAGAAAAACTTCATTTTAAGAATGTTCTTGCCAGGAATTACACTTGATGCCTTTATCATTTAATACGAATAGTTTTAAGCTCCATAAATCAGCTAAACACGCTATAAAAGCAAAGTACCATACATTTTGTAATCGTTATCGATATATTCTGTCGTGTGAGCGACCCTTTTCTAACTGTAAAAATTAAACGACGACGTGACTGTCACTTGGCTTCTGTCAAACATCATTTCGCAAATTATTTTATTCATTCGTTCAGAACATTTTGCCATTGAACATTAGAAAATTCGGTCTGTAGAATAGCAAATACTTGTTTATATTGTATGTCTCCGCAAACGACGATCATTTTTCGCAGTTTTGTAAACAAGTGAACAAGTTTAAAAGCCAGCTTTGCAGAGTGTTTATGCATTTGTTGTAAGCCCAGACGCGGACCCCAACACGTTGTGATACACAAACAAAACATAAAAAACAGACATAAACTCACAGGCATTTGTTTATTTATTGAACGCTTGAAACTAGAGGAGCTGTAAACGCAATGCCTGCATTTCAACAGGGAAGAACTGTTCGTCCCGAGTATCGCCCGGAAAACTTTGGACGTGATACACGCTATTTGGACTATTGGCGTGTTTATGTTTATGTTAATAAGTTGCATTCATTGCCTGGCAGCAATGTGCGTGGTTTTCGCAATATGCGCCCATCGGAATACCGGTAAGTACAATACAATAACCCAATATAGGTAGGTTAAAATGTATTGAACTTTTTGTTTTTGTAGCTTCAACTATGCTGAACAGGAGCGTATGCTGGCATTCGCCAATCGGGATCTGTCCGTGTTGTTGTTTAACAAGAAAGCGGATTTGTTAATCTTGCGCCAAGATGTATTTCCCAATTTGCTGATTAGTTGCAACATGAAGAGCATGGACTTTCGTTTTGCCCTTGCGCCCTTCTTGGGTAACAAGACTAATCACTTTGTGTCCGAACTAATCAACTATGCTCGCTCGCCCTACGACGATCCCTTCTGCTATGAGCTGAATGTGAAGTATACGAGCGATGTGCCCGTTGATGGCGCTCTGCAGCACAGCTTTGTTGAGTTCTCGAAGCGCATCGATGTGGATGAGTTTGAGAGCGATATGTTGAACCCTAATCCATTCTTTGAAATTGATGACTTGGGCGATGAAGGATTTCGAGGATTTCCTGATGATCAAGACACTGGGCCACTGCTTGAGTCGCCAAGTTCGCAATTAACTCTTTCGCAAGCCGATATTGAAGAGTTGAGAAGTGTTGGGGCATCTGAACTTACCAGGATGGTCAACGTTGGAGCCGCGGCCAGAGGAGCTGCTGGTGCAGCCGATGCACAAGCTGCCCAAACTGCTGCAGCTGCAGCCAATGGAGGAGCTGCCGCTGGCGGAGCCGCTGCAGCTACTGCCGGACAAACTAATCCGGCCCTCGTTCAAGCTCAGTTGATGCAAGCACAGACTGTTGCTGCTCTTGCCGCAAGACGTCTGAGTCAGCACCAGCAAAGACTGACTTCCATCGCCAACATTACCAATAATATACGACTTGCCCGCAAACGCGAACGCAGATTGAAGCTGATCGGTTCACAAAGATCACAGTAACTCTTCCATATATCAATCAATCCATTCGCAAGCTCCTACTCATTCGTTCTTACAAGTAACTCTTCATTAAACTCACTCAATCACACTTTCGCTCTCACTCTCTCTTTAATCTCACTCAGTTCTCACTCACACAAACATTCACACTTATATATGAATTTGGAGCCTGTGACGCGTTACTTCTGTTTGCCTCTTGTGTATTAATATTATGCACATCTATAATAAATAATCTAAATAATAAAAGGCAGGAGCTTAACGAATTTTAGCTTGAAAAAAACAAAATGAACAAAATGGAATAAAAAATAAAAAATAAAAAAGGGGCCCAAGGTTGGTTTTTATATTTTTTAAAAGGTTCTGCCCGCCATCAAATATTGATGACCGTTAAAGGTTAACGGATAACTGGAAAAAGGGATCGCTCATCAATAAGGACATGCCATTGAAATTGCGTGCCAAATATGCCTTTGACGCATATTTTGCTGCTGTAGCAGTCCTTTGTCTTAATGTTTACCGTCTGCTCCCGCACCGAGCTCGCCTCCTCAAAGAGGTAACCAAGCGCAGTGCCTGATCTGCCCTCACCATCCCATCCCATCCATCGTCCCCCAACTGTCGGCGCATGAAAAATTGAATTACACGCACTTTTGCCCATAAGCGAGAGACGAGAGAGCCAAAGTAAAATTGAACAACAACAGCAACAAAATGTCGATGTGAAAAATGCGGCCGCTTTGGTTTTAGAGTGTTTGTAAAGCGAGGGGGTGGGGGGCTACGGTCGCTTGTGGTATCAAAATTTATGGGCAACAAATTGAGTTAAGTTTGCCGTGCAGTTAAAAAATACATCTAAATAAAAAGGGATAATATAATTGTCCCCGGGTACACAATATAATCCAATGCATATTTGATTTTATGATTTTCTTCAGGTGTACTGCGCCCCATTATTGCATATCAATGGGCTAAGCCCCAAAAGAACAAAGCTGCCTAAACAAAAAGCTGTTACGTATGTGTTGGCTTAAGCCTAACTAACCATTATGGATAACAGCATTATAGTTTTTCTTTGTTCTTGAGCTGGCATGGGGTGAACGTCATTAGGGCTATGCTTGCTTATTTGCGTAATGTTGACGAAAAACTTTCCATTTGGCTTGCTGACTCGCCCAGACGTCCAATTGACAGACACGCCCAAGCGCCAAGTTTCGTTACCAAAGCGCTTCAAACTTTTACTTTTTTTCCCCCCCTTTTGACATAAAGAATACCCTGTACTACACCAGCTACAAAAGTCTAGTAGTTGAAGCTGAAGTCAAGTGAAAGCTGCTATAGAAAAATCTAGAAGGACTCTTATAAGGCACTCCATCAAGCATCTATAGTGCTGATGGACTTGTCAGTGGATCTTCAGAGTTGTTGAAATTGTAGTTAAGGCATTGTAGAAGTATGCATCAAGTGGTGATAAAATGTATTCTTACATTAGTTTTAATAAACAATGATGAAAAAAAGTTTAAATTATTGAAAGAGAATTAGAAAGCGCAAATTTTGTTTACTCAACTGAACAACATTGCATATTTGAAAATATAATTTTAATAAACAATGATGAAAAAAGTTTAAATTAGTTGAATCAATGAACAACACAAAAATTATTAATAAAAGTTTAAACTATAGCTTAAAATCTAAAAAGTTAAAAATGAATTTTGGTATTTACCTAAAGTAGACTAAAATAATAATGTACTGTATTATTAACTTATTTAGTGATAAACGTAGATAAACGTCATCAGTTTTATTTAATAATTAAAGAATCTTTAAAAATATGATACAATTGATATAAGTTACAAGTTACAGGGTGTTTCAGACTTCTATCACAACATCACTGTATTTGGTTGTAATTTTTTATTTTTGTTAAAGAACTTTCCGGTGCATTCTCAGTTGCAGCAGCAGGCGTTGTGATGGCATACAGAGGCAGAGCGAGGCATTAAGGTGTGTCGTATGGATAAAGGGTGGTAAGGGTCAACGGGGTGGTTGTCAGTGATTGTCGGTTTTGGCAATTTGATTGCCAAGTCAGAAAAGTTTTGGCGGCATTTGTGAGGGATTGTAAGTTTGAGTTTGCAAATCACAGCAACAGAATTAAACGAGCCAGATATTAAGCATACGCACTGTTTCACATCATCATGGCCTTAACGCCAAACGCACTTGCATAAATCAGCAGCAAATGCAATAATCAGCTTCATTTTATGGCCATTTTATGAAAATGAAGCCTGACAACACAACTGTATTTCGTTCTAAATGATATATAGTAGTTTGGTGTGAACTATATTCTGTTAGAGAGTATAGAATTTTATGCATGATATGCATTGAATGGTGGCAGCGAGGGGTTGGACAAGTGTTAGAGTTATGGCGCATAAATGTTTAATGCGCCTGGCAATTTTGGGCTTATCTTAAATGGTGCGCAAGTGGCAGGAAAACACAAAGCAAAGCTCCCTCCTGCCCCCCCGAAAATAAAAATAAAATTAAAATAATTGCCACATTTGCCGCAGCGGGCAATTAATCACAAGCCACAATAATATGCGGCAAGGCGGTTCTTCGGCATTTATGTTCCTTGCTAGCTTGTATGTATGTGTGTGTGTGTGTGTGTGTGCTATATGTTTGCCGTTTAACACTAATGAAGGCTGGTGTGTTGTGCCTATGGCAACGTTGTCGCTTTGCTTGATTTGATTTATGTCCCAACATTTTTCCACCTCAATTCGAGACGCGCTTTTTCGCGACAAAAGCAGTCGATATCCTGCTGTGTTGTGCTGTTGCTGCCCCTCTCAAAAATCACACCCTCTGCCCTTGACTGCTGTCTGTTGCCTCTGTTGCTGGCCATGTGTCACTTTCATTTCTGCTTAGATTTCCGATTGCGACACTTTTGCCTGCAGTCGTAATAAGAAGAGGGGGCTTTCTTTTGCGTCTTGTTGCCATTTGCCAACAGTAGTAATGTTGCCGCACTGCGTGGCACGTTCTCAGTTCGGTTTCCATTACATTGCAACGGAAGCCGGATGTTGAAATTGTTGAGGTTCTCTCCCTGTCTCGCTGTCTCTCTAACATAAGCTGCTTACAGGCACGAAGAAGAGTAGTACTACGAACGCACTGGCAATGGCAACATTTAAAGGAAATTGCTATGGATACGTTGTGGCAGCCACGTCCTCGATTGCACAGCGTGCGAAACCCAATCGCGGCATCCTTTAAATGCTCAATCAAAACTTAACTGGAGAAGCACCAATGACTCAATTTACGCATTGCACAGCGCTCAAATACAATTTCAACCCAAAAAACCCATTCGAATTCTCACCCAGCCAAGAGAAAACTTTCAAATGCGAGCAGCTTAAAAAACATTCGCAACTGCCAGCCATGATACTGCTATGATATTCAGTTGAATTCGCAAAAGTATTTGCGCGATGGTCATAAAATTGCGTGCGGCATTGCACATTGCAGCAGCAAGGACATCGGACATTGGCAGCAGCCAGCACTTAAAAAGTTGAGGTCGTTACAAGTGGCGAGTGCAATGATAATGTTTCTTCTCTAACCCTCAAGAAGAGTCTAATCCGGTCAATCTGCCCGTTCAGTGTTATCGCAAATCGAATTTGATAAGCAAGAGTATAAATAAAACTTAAGCACTGAACATTTATAGAGAGCATCAGCATGTTACGACATTGAAGTGCAAGGTGAAAAGCGTTGTGGCACCAAAGCTTAAAAGATGCAATCTTTAAAGGGTGAGAAAGCAGAAATGTTAAAGTTCAAAGAATTGGTTTTAATAAGCTTAGGTATCTATAAAGTTGAAATTAAAATACAACATAACATAAATAAATGCATTTATGAAATTGAAAATTGAAATCTTATAATCCTATTCATTATATTGAACTGTCATTAACAATTTTGAAATTCAATCATAAACTGTGTGTGTGTGTGTGTGTGTAAAGCATCGCATATTGAAAATCAATTTCATTCTTTGCATTTTAAGCTTGAAGAAGGCGGATTTTGGCTTTTTCGCTGCCGGCAGCAAAGACTTTACTGGCATGTATTATAAATGCCTGTGTCATAAATCTACACATGCAACATATTATTATTATTATTATACATATATGTATGTATTTTTTCTCCTTGCTTTTCTTGCTGTACGTAATCATGCTGCCAAATTTATCAGTAGGCGTCGTCATCAGCCGCCAGCAATGCCAGTCATGACTCTTATCAGCATCATCATCATCATCATCAGTTTGAGGAGCAGCGGGAAAAAGAGAGAGGGAGAGCGGTTACCTCATCGAAATCCTGCCGCATGCTCTCGTACACATGTTACGCATCTGGCTTTTTATGGTTTGGAGTTTTTGGAGATGAACTTTGTTGCTTTTTTGTGTTGTGGCAAAAACAAAGTTTTCCTCACTATGCGTGTGTTTGTGTGTATGGGTGTGGTGTGTGTGTTGTCACTTGGGGGCGACAAAAATGTTGGTAATTTGTGCCTGAAGGTTAAATGTTAATGTCCAGCCATTACAGCGAAATTTGACGTTTGTTTTATAGTCCCGCCTATATCTGTCTGTCTGTTTGTCTGTGTGTGTGTGTGTGAACGGGTTATGAGCAGGTGCCACAAGAAGAAGGACAACGCCTAATGTTGCGTATACGTATTTTTTAGTAGCTCACTAATTTGTTGCCCCCCCAAGGCCGGCGTGGCTGGCTGGTTTTGTAGTTTGCTTAGGCGCAAGCAGTTACTCCCTAATTTAAAGAAGCAACACCAAAAATGTTGCATCAACAGTGTTGACACACGTTGGCTCAACCAAAAAATTGTCCTTGCCCCGAGCTGTGGCCACAAATGGAATGCCTCAAATGCAAACACACACACACCCACACACACATATAGTATATTTACGCATGCTGTTGGCCATTAAGCCAAAAAAGGCAGCGTCAAATCGTCGCATATTGTGGCCAGGCGAATGGGTTTCATCTTAATGGCGCCGACAAATGCTGTTAATGTTAATTTAAGAAAATACATATTGCAAATGCCAATGTGTGTGTGTGTGTGACTTTGGTAACATTTGTGCAATATTATTTGCGGTCAAAGCACAAAGACTTTGCTTGAGACAAATCCTTTTAGTTTTTGCGGCTGCTGCCAGAAGCCAATTAATTGTTTGAACTGCTTGCCGTTGGCACTGCTTGCTTACTGCTTTGTTGAACTCTTACGCCTACAAAACTAATTAAAGAAATATTCGCTTTTAAATATATATATGTATGTAAATAACCAAAACAAACGATGAGCACACGCAGATACTGCTCTGCTGCTGCTGTGGCTGCTGTTGCCTGTCGGCTGCTGCTCATGTGGCTTGTGACGTGTGCAAAGCAATCAATTATGGCAGTCAAGGAGCATGGAGCAAATCCCCATTCCTAGCAACCCATCATCCCAACATCCCACCATCCTAGCATCCCAACAGACCCACACGCGCATCAAGTTGAGCTAAGTTTGGTTGCCAAAAAGCGTGCGAGCGCCTATTGAAAACAACAACACCAACAAAAAGAACAAGTAGAAGGCACAGCAACAAGCACAATTAATTATGTACTGGGAGGGTTCTTTGTAGGCGCGCTTCAAGCAGCTTGCTGCTCTTTTATACCCTACACTTATTATAAAAGAGCCAAAAGGGTGCTATGAGATAATTAGATTAGATAATTGTACGAGAATAATATATCAATAAGATTCGAGCTAAACTTCATATTAGCAGCATAGATATCGGTGTTTATGATGTTAAGGTATCTTGAGGTACTTGGTATCTTCTAGTTAAACGCTTTCAACTAAAGTACTTTTACTTTGTGTTTGTATTTGTGTGTTTGCCCGAGCCATCAGAAGCACAAGACACAAGTTATGGTTCTGTCTCTGACTAAGGTTGAGTTTGCTGCTGCCTCGAGCGTAGACGACAGCATATGCTTATGCATGCCTAATTACGACAAATCCTTGCCACCCCGAAAACACTAAGACCAGCAGCTAGCGCCAGAACAAGCACGCGCAAATGAAGCAGGCAACAAACAAACACACACACACACAAGTGTATATTTGTGTGTGTATGTGTTTAGGTTTAGGCGTTCATAATTATGGCCGTATTTAGAGAAATTGGTTATTATGTGCCTAACGCCATTTGTCTGACTAAAATAGTAGTTTGTATTTGTGCGAGTTTAAGCCTAAGCCAAGTAAACGGGTTGTTTCATAAATATCTTAAAAAGGAAACATTATTAAGTCTAAGATGGTTAAAAGGAAGTCAATGGAATAAGCCAAAGCGGAGGTTGAGATTGAGCTCACAACAAATACTTTTAAACGAAATATCATTTAAATGAAATACAAAATTATAATTATTATTGATACCTAATAAGTTATGAAGCAGCTCTCGCTAATTACTGTTGCCATGCTCTTCGAATGCTTGAAATTGTTTGCTAATTCATTATTATTGCCACTCGAGTCTAACAGTTAACTATGCTACGACGATGGCTTCAACAAGGATCTCCCGTAGCTGTGTAGCCTCTTCAGCAATTAGCCATGTTATCTATGTATGTATGTATGCTAGTGTGTGTATCGATAGCTGTCCATTAATAATGCCTGTTTGTGGCGCTCGTTATGCCAGCCGCGTCGGCCAATTGGCCATCCATCAGTTGCAATTAATCATGCTTCAGCCTAACGATTTCACTTCAAATATGCAACAAATTGATGCCACAATTAGCCTGCCTATAAAATGCCTCACATTCAACGTATGTGAAACTCTCACATGTTGCAAACTGTACACGAAATTTGCTTGATTTCTCTCAATAATTGCTCATAGTTTATGCTTAGTTTGATATGTAGTTAAGTTTTAAGTAAACTTTAAAGAATCTGAAAGGATTTGGTCAAGTTACACTAAGAACATTCCACACATTTTTTGTGTTTTTAATGTTAATGCGTAAAAAAAACGCAAGGAAAGAGACAGAGAGGAGGATGTGAATGTGTATAAGGATGACCTAGTAGATCATGACAGACGAATGCAAGGCGGACATCATTTGCAATGCTGCTGACATTTTTGCTGATGAGCATGAAAAGCTAAAACAGCGCCGCCTGTCATAAATTGCGGCAACAACAGCAACAGCAACAACCAATACGGATGCACTTGCCGCTCTCGAGTGACAGTGTCTGTGTGTGTGTGTGTGTTTGCGTGGCGCTGAAATCACAACATAAATTCATCAACGCCGATTGACAATAGCCTGTCAGTTAACCACAGACGGCGTTGTTGCTGTTTGCTGTTGCTGTTTGCTGTTGTTGTTGTTGCTTTGATGTTGGCTGGCAGCGTTAAACAAAAGACAAACAGTCTAAGAGCTACGCAAATGAAGTCCAACCGCATACAGAGGCCATTGCCATGCACGCCATTACACACACACACACACATACATGCATGGAAAGCAGTGTTATATTGGCATTGGATGTGTTCCGCTTTACACTTGCTACCGCATGCAGTTCCTCATAGTTGCCATTGTTGAATGGTTAGTCCTCTATGCGTTATGCATGGTTCGTCTCTCTCTCCATCTCTCTCTTCACCCATGGGCAGAAACAGACAACAGTAACACAAGTTGTCTACCAATGTACTACTGTGTACTTAAAGCTGTTTCTTGTGTGTGTGTGTGTGTTTGTAAGCTCAAGAACAAAGACAAAAGAGCGGGTGAAGGAACGCCATAAGCTGAGGCAAATGAGAAGTGCTGCACAGATAATTGCACAAAGATTTGCATACGATGCAATACAATTTGACTCCAGGCATGATGAAGCGCATTAAATTTTAACATAACTATCTTGTAAATAGATTTAAACTGCTGTTGGTCTTCTAGGGAAATGTGTTTGAAGTAATAATAATAGCTTGGAACCAATTATTATAAATTCAGAGAAGTCCAGACTATAATAACACATTTTTATGTTGAACATCTTTTTTTACAAACTTCGAACTGCAATCGAATACACTCTTCTTAAGCTCCTTTCACTTATTGCGCCCTGCTGAGTGTACTTAAGGGTTTTTTCAAGTTTAATGAGTTCGCAAATTGAATGCAGACTTACTGAATTCGTTATGTGTAGTAATTGGTGCATATAAATTTGAGCTAAATGTAGAAGCTTGTCGATGATGCTGCCTATATCAATAAATATAGATAGATACTCGTTTATAAATATACAATAAGATGAAAATGATTCATGCAATTCTTTGGGGGGCTAATTTGCGTGGGTTGCTGGACACAGCAAATGAAATAAGATGTGGGCTACTGCGAAATAAGTAAAGATAAAAAAGAGTGAAGAAAAATCCATTCAATATATGTGCTTAACAACAATTAAATGAGAAGAGATACAAAGGCAGCCTTGGCTGCACTGGCGACAATGGAGAATGTAAAAGTCAATTATATGGACTTTATAGATATGGAGAATTAAGCAATTGTCTGCTGTCTCTGGGTGTTAATGTGTGTGTGTGGGAAAGTAGACAGGCAATATAAATTCTTTTCTATATAAGTTGTTGTTGTATTTTGCTTGTTTTTGCACGTTCTTTTTATAAAAATTCACCTCAAAACGGCTGATCATCAAAGATATTGCCGCTTGACTTGGTTAATACTGAGAGCCAAAATTCATTTTCATTTGTAGCACGCTCGCGAGTGGACGTGTCCCCAGTTCCTAGTATCGTACATATATATATCTATATACGTATAGATAGTATATATAGATAGTGTGTGTAGATTTTACACCTGAATCGCGCAACGCGTAGACGTGTTTGTGTGTGTGTTTGTGTGCGTGTGTGTGTATCCTAAATTGAAAAAGAAGAAGAGAGAAAAAGAAGGAATAAGTTCGTTGCAGATACTTACTGGAGAGTACGCAACGTGCCGCCAAGGCATGCGAATAAGTGTGCAAAAGTTATCAAAATTCAAATTAACAAATTGCAGTGCGGCCCACAAGTGAGTGTTATTAACAAGTTTGCTTAACGAACTTTGTACACTTTGCAAATTAACATTCCAAATTGCTGTAAAATTGCGTTGAATACGCGCTGATTATGTAAAATATATACATATACATCTATATATATGTATGTGTATATATTTTGAAATAAAGCGAAAATTGCGAGAAACTGAAAATGTCACCTGGCTGATGGCGGACAGCAGAATGCCGTTGACAGCAGACCGCATCCCTCTCCTCTGGCCATCAGTGTCTCATTGTTCGCCCGCATCGTAAAGAGCTGTCAAAATTAAACATATATACATTCATATATATCTTTTTTTCGTATTTAACGCATTTTACTGTTGACTTTTTATCAACTCATTTTAACATAATCATATTTAACAACATATAAATTTTGTTTTTTATTTATTTATAATTTTTTCCGTATTTGAGTTTGTATTATTATTAGTTGGGCAGATTGCTCAGGCGTTTAGCTTTGCCGCATTTTATTTTTAGTTTTATTCAATCAGCGACATTTTTACTCAATTTTCCGATGTTTTTTCTTTGCTTTGCTTTTCTTTTCTGTCGCGTTTTTCTTCGCAGCTATTTTATGTTTGCCTTTCGCACGATGCTTTTGGGCTCGTTTATTAGTTTTACTTTCACGCTTTTGCTTTTGTTGCCAATTTCGCGCACCGAAAACTCTTTTGTCTCATTCTCACACTCTCTTTGTCTCTTTATCCTCGCACACTTTTATGGCTCTTTATTTTTGTACAGCATATCTTTTTGCCTTTATTCTTTCGTTCACACCTGATTGTTTATGTTGCGTATTTTGTTTGCCGTGGCGCATTTGATTTTTATTTGCAATTTCATTTCCATTGTTTTTGCGCGAATTGCTAAATAAATTCAGCGTTTAAATGCCATTTAGGTGGCAGAAGCAGAAGCATCGGCATCGGCATCGGCATCGGCATCGGCATTGGCGGCATTCCCGCCACAATTTATGTAAAGCACTTTTTACACTTTGCGTTCGTTAAGCGCCCGCCCAAAAGTATGCAACAGCATTCGACACATTCGATTCAATACATGTTGTTCCCTTGTGGCACACACATGCAGGCATACACGGCGTATGCGTATTGGTTTTTTTGAAGTTCAAGGTCGCACACAACGTAATTATTGACTATGCTACACTTGGCCAAATTTGTAGCAAGTACTACTAGAAAGATTCAACAGAAATTGATGTTCTTTCAATTTCAATGGATATTGAATTCAATTTAGCTGTTTTTAACAGACAGCAAACTTTAATTTATCGCAATCCAAATTAAACTGTGTGAAATGCTTCAAATCTGAAGCGCAACGAATTGAAATTCCACTCAAGTCTTCGCTGTTCAAGAGAAATCATTATCTTCAGTTTCTCATAATGCTGCTGCCGTGGCAACTGCTTCAACTAGGTGAGAAATCAGTTTGGCATATCTGCGATTTATCTCAAGATATTGTTGTTCTTATTCTTCTTACACAAATTTCTTCTGAATTAAAAGAATCTTACACCGGAATGCGTTCTTCTAGCTGGCTGCATTGCAGCTATGTTGTTATTAAAAAAAAGAAAAAAACAATGCATGCAATATTGAAAATGTCACTGCAACTGCAACTGCAACTGCTGTTCGTTTAATTAAGCTCGACAATGTGCAATCAAGCCGAAATACGCATAACGCTTATCGTAGGGCATGCAGCATGCAGCATGCAGCACATGTATGCTTAAAGTATTTTTTAATATGCAACAGAAGCTTTCAGCAACATTATTTCTCGCTGCGGTTCTTTTGTTGCAATCAAATTAAATGCATAATGATAATGTGCAGGTAAACAATGGCCCACCAGACCCCAATTAATCCCCATACCATATGCCACAATGCCACCATGCCCCACCCCGTGTCATATGCCATGTGGCACGCATGCATGAATGCAATATTCATTGCAAACTATTGCCACCATTATCAATTTGACGCGGTCGCTATGCAAACCCCGATTGTGCGTTGTGTGCTCGGGTGACGGTGTGTGGCAGTGGCAAGGTGGTGGGGAGGGTGGTGTGGCGGGGTTACCTTGTTGTCTGATTGCCAGCGAACGTAACTAGTTGATTGGCAGCCAAAACTCAAGTGATTAATCATGCAATTTGGCATGCAACATTGGGTTTAATGCTTATCTCTCTTTCACATTTTGCAGCCATCACAGTTAACAGCAACGCAGCAGAGCCCCAAGGGGCGCCTCGGATACGCAACAGGAACAGGAAGTCACAGCACATCCAAAGTACACCCCAACAAGAAGAAGACTTCGAAAGCTGTAAGTATAACAATCTTTTTGTTGCTTTTCATTTTTGTGTGTATAAAATACTTTAAAGTTTGGGCAAAACAATTCTTGGAAAATGTATTTCTTTAAGTAGTAAAATATTTGCAATAAGTTAAGAGTAGATAAACTTATATCTCCTTTCCTTATATTTTTGATTGTAGATTAACCACATTTTCAACTTAATATATAAATATTTTATGCAGTGCGTCAATATATATTTGTTTTATATCCCAACTTCTTCTCAGTTTGTTTTCAAGTTTGCCATTTTCATTGAGTTTAAAGTTTGTTGCTTTCACTTTACTTTGGCATTGCCTGAAACTTAAATCGTTCTTCTTATTCTTTACTTGTCTCTCTCTCTCGCTTACTTCGTTGCAGTCTGGGAAGTTTCAGTTTGGCTCTTGCAACTGATTCGTGTGTCTGGCTTTTATTTATAGCCAGCGTATTTGCAATTCTATCTTTAGGCGTTCCACTCTTTCTCTTTCTCACTCGCTCCCACTGTGTCTTCCTTCGCACTCTATGGCTAAATTCCGGGCAAACGCATTACTTATTTTTAGAGTCTGTCGCCCGTGTTCCAAGGGTCTTCTCACACATGGATACGACCTTGAGATGCGTCTGCCTACGAGTGTGTACGTATTCCCTTTGGCTTATTGTTCATGGAGCCGCAGCTGAGATGCGCCACATGGCAAAGACAGCAGCTAATGGACCCCAGGCGTTCAAGTGATGCGCCTTTGTTTGTTTCGGCTTAATAACGAATGATATTAATGCAAATAGCAGCGTCACTGAGCACGAGGTCAATTTTTGGCTGAAACGCATTTACAAAACTGCAAGTGAAATGTGAAATTGTATCTATAGGATGCGTGTACAACTAGGGCGTAATTCAAATATGTGCGTTCCAGTTTTTTTTAATGGAGTTTATTTTTAGGCTTTACAGCGGCCCAAAACACACCGAACACATACGCATCGATACATTTGGTGCTAACGGAAAATGCCGGCAGCTTTATTAATAGTCCGTCAGTTTGATGACGTCAACGGAAGGTGCCTCTCTCTCTCTCTCGCTCTCTTTCCCTTTGATTTGGCCAAATTATTTTGTTAGTGTGTGGTGCAATTAGCATTCATTCGCTTTCTTGTGGTTCTAAAGTCAAAACAAATCATGTGTAAGAAAACTTCATTACAATTCACACACGTGCAACAAATGTAACTCATTAATGAGCTGCTGCTGCCGCTGCTGCGCACAGCTATAGATACAATATGCATAGATACTAAACACACACACACACGCATAGTTTGATGCCAAGAATATCTTTTAGCGTTCGTATTTCGATCGCGCATTTTGTTTGTTTGTATCTTTAACGTTGCTTCTCTCTTTCTCTCTCTCTCTATATATATATATATAGATACACAGAGCGCTCGTTGGTTTGTATATATTTAAAATATTATACAGTGCTCTTGTTTTTTTTTTGCTTTTGCTTTTCGCTTCATGTGCTTGGCAATTTTCACTTGCCTTCAGTCGGTTCTTACATTTCCAATCGAATTCTACGAGGCGCGTTGCAAAAAGAAAGCGCTTTAAATTAAATACAAAATTCTCATCACATTAAATATTACAAAATAATTGCGGCTAAAAATAAATGTATCTAAAAATCGAAACAAAAGTGAACTGTTTATCAATAAAAATATATATATAATATATTTTTTTGAAAATTCTTGCCTCGCAAATACATATTGCCAAAAATTTAATTAACGAACGTGCCGTAACCCCGTAACCGTTAACCGTTTTCTTTCATCAAGTAGTCGAGTTTCAAACCAATTGCATTTTATGATTGCCTTTGAGTGCCGATTTCGAACAGCAGCAGCAAAAGCAGCAACAACAAAAACAACATCAACCATATCGGCAACGACGTCAAACAATTTTGCGTTATCTATTGGTGAGTTGGTCTTTTTCTGGCATTTTTGGCTCTGCGGTTTTGCATTTCGCTGGCCCTGCCAAATGTGTGACCCAAATATTTGTTTGTTGCTGTTGCATTTTAGTTTCAGTTTCAGTTTCGCTCGCTGTATTTGTTTTCAATCTTTTTGCGTGCGGTTTAGTGACAGGCAATCTTTTTGGGATCTATCAACTCTGCCCGTCGATTTTTGTCACTTGCGACAGCTGGCGAAAAGTTTTGACCCATTTCGTAGAATTGACATATTGCTAAATTGCTTCAATTTAAAAAAAGCGCATTGAAGTCGATGAACAACTGAAGCTGGCACTCGTCCAGGGTCAAATCAGAGTAGTTTTGTTCGGCAAGTCTTTGAACTCATTTGTAATGAACTCAAATTGTACGCATTTCCGTTTCCGCTTGCCATTCAGTTGCCTGTCACATAATTGGCTAATTTTAATTATCAAGGTTAATGCTTTTTCGAATAGATATATACATGTATGTTGAGAAAAACAAAACATTGAGCAACTGTCGCCATCAATCTTGGCGTACGAATAAACAAAAAACTGGCTAAGCAGCTACAAAAAAAAGAAGGCTGGCAAAATAAATAATAAATATTATTGTTGGATCAGTAACACCAGCTGAGCGCTTACAACTTTTTGGCTGTGCATCAAAAAGCGAATTAAATATTTATGACAAAATTATGAAATTATTTACTTGACAACCTTAAAAAATCTCAGTTTTGTTTTGTTTTATGAAATGGCCAATATTAAAACTCTGCTCAAATACACAAAAACCGACTCTCAAATTTCTACTACTATCTTCTGTCTACTCGTGCACATAGTTCGCCCGCTTATAATGGTCATTGAATTTGTGCATTGAATGTGAACTGAAGTGCCAACCGAGAAAAAGTACTATCTCCAGGGCTAGGAAGGGGGTTGGAATGGGTGGCTGAGCTGGTGGAGCAGTTAACGTTATGCCAGCGCATGCTGCTTTCATTTTAATCCTTTTTAGCGCCAATTCAGAGATGCAATTGCAAAAATTAGTTTTACCCGCACACATGTGGCTCAGTGCCGCATGACACGCCTCTTAAACAGCCCCCCCCCCCCCCACCTCCCTTCTCATTCTGACTGAACTCGTTTATAACACACACGCACAATTTGAGCGGGCGACAAAATTTCTATTCAATTTGATTTTAAGCGTATTTTCCAGTTAATTGCACGCCATTCGCCATTTGCTATTTGCTATTCGCCATGAGCTTTTGAGCAAACTGACAAAACGCACAGCATAAATGTTGAGTGCTTGGCAGGGAGGGGGCAGGGATGCGGAGGGGTGCATGCAGACAAGCAGAGCTGTGAACTTTTGGCCGCGTTTAAGGCAAACGCTTTAAAATATTTCGCACAATAATTGCCAACCGGCGCACGACAATTTTGTGGTGCACCTCGATGTTTATTTATTGGTGCAGGAAGTGCCTGCCCAGCTGCCCCACCTCTTGCTGCACTAGTGGGCGAGGCGTGGCAACGCCTCATTTAGCTACTGTGTTGACGTGGCGTATACGCAATATACATATACGAGAAACTGCTGCACGAAATTGCATTTATTTATATACATATATTAATATGTATACGTGTATATATATTCATAGTACAATATATCGCGTAGAGTGCAAAAAATATTTTTGGTGGGCTTCATGGGAAATCTGTGTCATTTTTATTATTAAAAGCTGCGCATTTTCCGCTTATTTTTGGACACAACAATCAACAAGCAGCAGCGAGCAACAAAACAAGCTAGCGGATTACGATTTAAAGCAATAGCCAAGGAACCTTTGGCATTTTGTAGCAAGAACTCCCAACTGCAGTTTGACATTTAAAGGGCAAATTAATTATGATTACAATGTGTTCAAGTTAACATTTGCTTTTTTGAAATGTTGTCAAAGGATGATTATGAATATGTTCTTAGAACTTTAAACACCAATGCACAATATATTTATGTAATATGTTGTATTTGGAAGCAGGCTACAGAACTTAGAAAGTAAACTTACGTTACCATATTATATATAATACTTATAATTGATTAAGCTTAATCGAATGTCAGAAGCAAGTTAGTTGAATTTAAGACATTTCATCTAATATCTGCATTTAAATGTCCCTTTGGCCAACTCTTAATTAATTTTATCATAAACTCAAACACATGTATTCAAATTAATATATATATTTTGTGTTTATGCTATTGACAGTTGTAAACGGCAGGTAAATATTATTTGTGGTCACATCAAATGGCAGTTTGAGTATACTTACTTCCCACATCCTGATCTTCTGTGTGTGCTTATAATTAAGCTGAGTTATTGGCAATTAAATTGCAGTACAGACTGCACAGACTGTTAACTGAAACTGGATTTTATCTGCCAGCTGTGTCTATTTACATATTGTTGGCTCATTTTCGTTTCGTTTTCGTTTTGCTTTCGTTGTCGCTGTTGCCGTATTGAGTTCTTTTAAATAAACCGCTTTTAATGAAGCCCAGCCAGCCATAAGCAGATTTGTGGATTAGAATATTTGCCAAGGGCAAATGAAGCCAAGAGCGGTGAGAGGGAGGTAATACTACAACTTGCAAAAGCCAACTGGAGCCCGCGATTTACGATTTACGACTTACGACAATGCCAGCGAGCCAGCACAAATGGTCATCAGTTTGGGGCTGGTCTTGATTTTTGGGTGGCTTATTCAAATGTGAGTGGGTCTGGGTCTCAGTCTCAGCTTCTGAGTGAAAGGTAATGTGGCAATCCGATTTATGGGGGCGACTTATGATGAGCTTAGCGTAGGCACAGGTAGATATCTACATATATTGTACGTGAATTTATAATGATATGAATATCAAATTGACAGGACTTTGTCTCTTCTTGGGCAGAGAGGCAGTGGCAAAGGCAGCCTGCATCTAATCAAATCAAGTCTAATGATGTCTGATTGCGTTTTCTCTTCTCTCCCCTCCCCCTAGTGAGCCATGGAACAGTTTGAACAGTTGTTGACGTGCTGCGTGTGCCTGGACAGGTATCGCATACCAAAGTTGCTGCCATGCCAGCACTCCTTCTGCATGGAGCCCTGCATGGAGGGACTGGTCGACTATGTGCGGCGTCAGGTAAGATTTCATTTGTCATTTAAACACACATATGTACACCGAATACACAAAATCCCATAAATCATAATCACAGCCAAATGCATATGTGTGTAAATGTGTGTGTGTGTGTGAGGCAATTTTGTTAAATGCGGCGTATTTATTCAGCGACTACGTCACATGCCACAAAGCTGCTTAATAAATCGCTCAGCAGAAAGCCCCAACGAAAAGAAGAAAAATCGCATTCAGGGAAATGAAAACAGCATTTTCGCTGTCCAAAAAGCCAACGCAACATTGTGAAAATGAGTTGAGTTTTCAGCTTGTTCTTCTTTTTGGTTTTCATGAACGAGATTTTTCTTCGTTGTCTTCTTCTTCTTCTTCTTTTGCTTGTGGCGCATTTGCGTTGATTTTTGTTGTTATTCTTTCTTTCATTTTTTTTTTCGCTTTGGCTGCTGCTTAAAAATTATAAAATTTACATATAAAGCAGGCATACTTATCTATACAAATACGTGTATATATAATGAATATATGTGTCTACTGCGCTACTTATAGACAGCTACTGTGTGTGTTTGCGTGTGTATTTATAAATTTATTTTGGCTTTGCGCCAGTGCCACGCAAATAATTGGTAAGCATGCCCATTGTATGCCAAAATACTGCTGGCCAAATAGGCGCATTGCCAAAACAAGTTAAACAACTACCAATAACTGTCCAATGCAGCCAGAGCCCTAAAGATTTGCCAACACTTTTCGGCCAGGCCATACAGAGACAGAGATGAAAGCTACAAAAACTCACTTAAGATGCCTGCACTAAAAAAAAGTTATCAATGCTGTGAAGGTTTTTAAAGTGTGTTACATATACATACATGCATGCCATGCAGTTATCATGGCATTAGTTCTGCCATTGACTGTAAGGAGTGCAAGAGAGATTTGTTGTAATTTGCAATTTTCTTACGTCTGATTGGTTTTCTATGTGCAGGTCAAATGCCCCGAATGCCGTGCCGAACATCGTATACCCTACAATGGCGTCCAGGCATTTCCCACAAATGTGACGCTGCAGCGTTTCCTGGAATTGCATATCGAAATCACCGGAGAGCTACCAGATCCCACATCAGGTAAGTTTCCACCAACCCCTGGTTGGCTTTTTGTAAAAATCAATTGCAAGCCGAAAATGAATTTTCATTGACAAAACATGAACAAAGCATTTTTCATTGGAATGTTTGTAATTGAATTTTTGTCTAAAAGCTAAATCGCATAACTTGAAAATTGTAGCTAAATCGTCCCATCGTCTGTCCGAAAAGTTAACATTTTTGTGCATTCAAAATGTTTGCGATTTGCTCATTTAAATTTGTTTCCGCTGCGTTGATTTTTCCCAAAATTCGCATATCAAAAAATTTGCACACAACAAAAATATTTGTTAATATATTTTGTAAAAGGGCTTTTGTGCCGTTTACAATTTTTGGCAGCTTAACATGCTCAAAACAAATATTTATTAATAAATACTTCACTGTGTCGACGTTTAATAAAATTCCTTAAATACCACATAAAAAATGCAACTACAAATAATATTCTATAAAGAGAGCTAAGCACAAAGCAAATAAAAATCAAATGCCATTTCCATAATATTTGGTTTCCAATTAAAAATCAGGCTCTTTGTGTGTGTGTGTGGATTTTTTTATCAGCAGCACCCACCAATCGCTGGTAGCAATTAAAACTAAGCAAAAAGCAAATTGATTTTCGTTGATTTTTTGTTCGTTTTTGTTTTTATAATATAATTTGCATTGTGGCCATATTGGTGGATCAGGTTGTAGCCATGACTATGCAAATAACTTGAAACTTGATAGTCGCAGCAAATTGCAAACGACAATCACAAACGACAACCGACAGCGGACAACAGACGACAAACGACGACGACACTCATCAGCAAATGCAAATAAGTGTTGAGAAGCAAGTGCTATGAGTATTATTCGCATTGCCTGCAATCAGCGTCAGGCAGTTAATAAGCAGACAAAAGATTCGAGTATATATATATATATTTTTTTTTCAAGCATTTTTGACAATTGCTATGCAAATGTTGTGTATGTATGTGTGTGAGAGACAAAGAGCAAAAGTTGCTCCTGCTGCTTGAGCGCTTCAAGAGATTTTTTGGGCAAATCCTTTCAAGCCGCGCTGTTATGGATAACTGGATGCCATGATACAAGGACTCGCAATCGCATGTAGTATTTGCAAATTCACTTTTCCATATGATTACACAAGAAAATACAGCCAACTATTGGCACAGAGCAAGCAACATTGCATACTTTTCATTTCTCAGCACAAGAACGACCCACGTGGTGTGTGTGTGTGTGTGTGTGTGTTGGGGTAAGTTTATTGTCATGCTCAGCAGAGTGAGAGAAGGAGTGTGTGTGTGTGCTGAGATTGGAAGTCGAGGCGAGTTCATCAGGCATTGCCATTGCCTAGTGGGGTGGGTTGGGCTAGCAATTGATGCAGAAAAGTTTACATTCTGGGACTGGAAATGTTTGCATTGTATTATAAGCGGGAAAAGAGAGAGGATGGGAGAGTGGGAGGGATAGCTCGTTATTTGCATTTTACAGAGCCAAGAAACAGCGGGCAGGATGTGACTGCTGGCAAACGACACATAAACATCGAGAAGACATAGAGAATACAACGCTTAGGTGCAGTTGATTTCCAGCATTTGGCGACACTCTTCAAATCGCATTAGACTCAAACTATACTATCTAACATCCTCCAGCATACTTTTTTTATTTTTTTTGTTAAGGGTATGTTATGCGCTTTTAAGTGCAATCGCAGTCTAGATAGATACGAATGCGACCGCCTTGTTGCTGCCAACAACTGCAAATTGATGGGTTGGCGGCCTGTCAGCATCGTCGACTGCTCCTGCTTCTGGTGTCTTACAACTGCAAGGGTAGGGCTTGAGCTTGAAACTCTGTATTTCATTTTTAAACAAGTTGAAAGGGAATGCGAATTGATTGTACGTGCTCGTATACGTGTGGAATGAAAATTGTTCAACACTGACAATTACTCATTGTGACATAGCAGACAGCTTTGTAGCCGCGTGAAACGTTTTGGAATTGGAATTTCTTAACGCTAAAAAGTTAGAAGGGACATAGGCAGACAGTAACAAGAAAGTGAATGGTTTTTTTTGCAATTTGTTTTTACTGAAAGAAAAATGGATGTGTTTTTCTCCTTACAGGTCAGATAATGGAACGCTGCGGCGTTTGTTCCGAGAAGGCCTACCTGTCCCATTGTGCACATTGTGAGAAGAAGATCTGCGAGGATTGCAAGAGTGCCCACATGGACATCCTGCGTCGCGAAATCACCCGCTTCAATTCACAGGTATTCACTCTACCCCAATTTTTAAGCTTCCCTTTAATAACTTATGTTTCCAACTCTTATAGATTCGTCGCAGTTTGCATCGACTGCAGGACTCGCTGGCCATCATCGAGAAGAACACGTCGAGTCTGCAAACGAATGCGATAAGTGTAACAGAGGAGATTGATGAAATCTATCGACGCATTACAAAAGCCATCAAGGATAGATCAGATGGTCTAAAGGGTGAAATTGATCGATATTTGGCCGTGGAGCTGCGCAATCTGACAACGCTTAAAGAGAATCTGGACTTGGAGATAACGAATATCAACAGCAATTGCGACATTGTGGACAAGTACATGAACGAGACAGTCGAGTGGGATGACTGCGAGCTGATGGACACCAAGGAGATCTTTCTGAAGACCGTCGAGTTTTTGCGCCACTTCGAATACGAGAATAATGATTACAGTCGCCGTGTGCGCTTCCTTGTGTCCATTGATCCCAATCAGTTGGTCATGAATCTGGCCACCTTTGGCGATCTGAACATTGCACCACACTCAACGCCAGGCGGCTCTCTAAGCAGCTCACATCTAGCGCCACCCGGTGGCCTGCAGCCCGGTCTGATGCGTTCCAAGAGCGATCATCGCCTGGCCACCCAGTTCCGACAGCAGGAGGAGCGCAGCGGCTACAACGATGAGCCCGTCCTAGGCGGCCGCAAGTTCGGTGAACGTCCACAGCGCAGCGCAACAGCCAGCAACAACAACAGCGATCGCTATGGCGACAATCGTTATGGTCGCTCTGAGTATGACAACTACGACAACGACTACGAGAACGAACCGTCAAGTCGTGCAGGCAAATCGTCTCGTTTCCGTTCACGCTTTGTGCGCTCCCATCAGAACGAGGATTCGGACAGTGAGCAGCAGCAACAGCGCCAGCAGGAGATCGATAAACGTAAGGATCGCGTACTCGACAGTGAGGATGTTAGCCGAGGCCAACTTAGTGGCATCATACGTCTGAGCGATTGTTCGCGTGTCGTCCAACGACTCGCTGACATTGGCAAGGAGAAGAAAGAGAAGAAATCGGATGCAGCCGTTGCAGCACAGGCCAATGTCCAGGCCGCCATTCAAGCACAAAAGGCAGCCATGCAGCGACAGCAGCAACAGAACCAACAGAAGGCAGCAACAGCCGCCGACGAGGACGAGCTAGCTCGTCAGAAGCGCAAAACTGGTGCAGCAGCAACCTCAACAGCAGCCCAGAGCGGCGAATCGAGCAGCGAGCAACGTCCAGGAGCGGACCGAGTAGCAGCATTGAAACGTGGCGGTCAAGGAGCCAGTGGAGAGGATAGTGATGGCAGCAGTAGCAATCAGGCGGCAACAGCATCTCCAGTGCGTACAGCAACGACAGCGACAGCACGAGCCGAGGTAAGTGTGAATGAGACAAATGAAGAAGAAATAGGGGAAGAAGAAGAAGCGGGAGCAGATGATAGTAGTGGCAGCAGCGAGACTGAGACCGAAACTGATAGTGAGAATCAGGCACAGGCAGTGCAACTTGTTGAGCCAACGACAGTTGAAGATCAGGTGGATAGGGTCGATGAATCCTCATCCGAATATGAATATGAAGAGGTGACAGCCAGTGAGAGCGAGGCAGAAGTGGAGGTAGAGCCGTGTGCTGTTCCAATGATAAACGTATTGCCACCAGAAGAGAATGAGATGTTGGCCGATAAGGCGCCAGATAATGAGAATGTGATCAGCGATAGGCAAGAAGTTGAAGAAGAAGAAGACGACGAGGAAGTGACTGAAGAAGAAGAAAGCGAAGACGAAGAGGATGAGGATGAAGAAGAGGAGGAAGAGGAGCTCTATGAAATGCCGGATGCTGAAGACGACTATTAGGATTAGAAAGATTTAAGAAATAGTTAAACACAAAAAGTGGGATGAGCCTTGCAGATGCGTTAAAGCCTTTAAGAAAGCTATTCAAACAAGAAAGAAAACTCTCTGCTGCTACTTTGTCACTCCCTCTGTGACTTTTCTTCTCTCGCATTGTTATATTTCAACTAATTTGGGCCTGCACAGTATTCTATTTGATAATATAGTAATATTATGTATACGTCATGTTTTGCCCAGTGTTTTGTTTTGTTTGTGCAAAATGAAGTCTTCTTTATTTGTGTTCAGTGTTCACACTTTTCCCTGCTCCGTAAGTCTATTATCCTTTTTTTTTTGTATTTGAACAACAAAAACTACAAAAAAGAAAAAAAAACAATCCCAAATTTACTTACTGTTAACCGTTAACTATTTTACCTGTTACCTGTTTACCTTACTATACTTATTTACCTTGTTGACCTATGACCTTTTGCAAAAAGCGCTAACAAATGCCAAAATGAATTGATTTGTTGTTATGTTTCTTTTTTTTTGTTTTATTTTTATATGTATGTTTTAAGCTAAGTTTCATTTGATTTTATTTATTCAATCTACTATTTTTACGTTTTCGTCTTGTGAGCGCCTTTCATTTTAATGCTGCTTTGGGTCAAACCTTTTTCAACAACACAATCGACTAATCGCAGCAACACGCAATTCGGCAAAGCCGTTAAACTAATACACTTTCATAAAGCCAAAAAAAAAAAAATCAATTTTATGTGATAAAATTAAGGAACATTTTCTTATTGAAAAGTTTCGACCCAAAGCAGTGACATCAGAAATTATGAATTATGTACAAATTGAATTTCATAGTAATTTAACATCGATTACCCTGTCGTTTATGGCTTAGTTAGAGACTGCAAAAGAAAACAAGTTACAAATAAAATACAATTTTTTATGTGAATTTATCAAAAAAAAAGAAACCAAAAACAAAAACTCGAGTAATTTATTCTCTCTCTTTATTTATCGCTTCTTGTGTGTAACGAAATCTTTTTTCTCTCTTTTTGTTTTATTGTTTTGCAAGTGGACAAACGATGTGGTAGTGATGTTAATTTGCTTAAGCCTTACTAAATATCTTTGTTCGATATTGACCGGCACCAGAAACAGTTAAAAAAAAAACGCCAAACCGCCCAAAAAGAGCCAAAGCGAAACCATCAAATGACATTTCTCTTCTCAATCAATTTATCGTTGTTGTGTATATATCTTTATATGTATATATTCATCATATTTTTATTTTTTATTATTACTTTTTCTTCTCATTGTCATAAGTTTCTGATGTCCGCTGTATATATATATTGCTCTTACATGTGTGTGTGTGTGTGTGCTTGTTTGTTTTTTTCCCCTTTTTCCATCCCGTTGCCAACGTTTTTATTGGCAAGTTCAATGGGAGCATTTCAATCATGACTGTCAGCGTTTGCTGCTTCCGTCATTTTAACAACGTATTCATTTTCCCATTTTGCTCTCGTTCTCTATGTCTGTATGTCTGTGTGTGTGTGTGTGTGTGTGTGTTTGACATATATGCGCACTCGCTGCATATTTGTCTTGCTTTGTTATCAAGTATTTTTGGCATTTTTGAATGCACTGCAAAAAAAAAGGTAGACATGTTCAAAGCTATTTATAGCATTTCAATCATCTGATATCACAAGAAACATTTCAAACTGCCCTCGCAAGTGAGTGTGTGTTTAGTTGAGTGTGTGCCTGAGTTTGACATTTGCCTCGTTGCACCCCAATCTCCAACCCCCGCAGCCCCTTGCATCGTTGTCACTTGCACATGTTGAACAATTTATACATCCATCACTTCATTCATATGCATTTCGTTATATTCTCTCTCTCTGTCTCTGTCTCTCTATAAACTTGCATTTCGTTTCGTTTGCTCGCTTGCAACCCAAACAACAAACAACAACTAACAGGCAGACAGCGCCACAGACTCTGATGCAACTCCCAATCCTACCCAACAGTCAAAACCGCCGGCAGTATCCGCCCAAGTAGCCGCTGTTAAGAAGACACAGCGTTCCGGCAGCAGCGATAGCAGCGCCTCCACCGAAAGCTCAGCCAGCTCTGCGGCAGCAGCAGCTGCAGCTGCAGCCTCTGCCCAAGCAGCGCCCAGCAGCAGCTCCAGCAATGCAAAGGCGGCAAGCACAGCTCGCTACTCGACGGCCAGAGAATCGTCAACAGCAGCAACAGCGACGCCCGAGAAGAAACCCTTCGTCAGTCGCTTCCTGCCGCAGCACAGCACTCCGAGCAATGGCGCTGCCGATAAGAAAAAGCCCGAGTCTGAGTCTAGCAGCGAAGAGGAAACCAGCTCAGAGTCCGAGTCCGAGTCGGAGCCAGAGACTAAGCCCAAGACCAGTGCAACAAGCAGCAGCAGCGCTGCCAAATCAACACCCAGCAGCGCAGCGAGCTCCACAACGGCAGCCACCTCGGCAGGCACTAGTAGCTCCTCGTACCGGGATCGGTTGGAAGCACGTCGCGCTTCGAGGGATGACAGTGCTGCCACAACGGCACGCAGCAGCTATGCGACGCCCAGCTCCAGCAGCAGTGGCTACGGCAGCAGCTCCACACGCACCCGAGCCGTGCCCGCGCCCCATCATGTGGAAAATGAGGATCGCTATGGCAGCGGCAGTGGCACCGGCACCGGCACCGGCAGCAGCAGGTATTTCCATTTGAAACCAATTGCTAATCAAATCTTTCTTTATATTATACTAATTACAATTTGCATGAATCACGAATGCATTACAATAACTTACTTTTTGGGATATCGATTGACAACACACATACATACATACTCACATACATATATACACATTTACATAATTAATAATGTGAAATATTTTTGCATGCTACTTTGAATATTTGCCCTTGCTAAAAGCATAATTTTAATTATAAAGGATTTCCGGTTGCAGTGTAAAAGAATTGCATTTCTATACATACAATATTTTGTCTGTCTGTCCGTCTGTCTATATAATGTGTGTGTATTGAATACTCATTTAGTGTGGATTGCTTTTTATGGCATGTTGATTGCGGTGTAAGCAATTTGCATTGATTACAAAATAGGAAATGTAATTCGATAACATCAAAAGCGATGATTCAATATGTCACCAGCAGGGCATACCTCGCTTTCATGTTTTATTGGTTGCCAAAAAAAATAATGCGAATACTTAAAAAATAAGCAAAGCTCTTTATGTATGAAGGTGTTGAATCCGATATTCTGCTAGGGTATTTGATCTTCGGTCTTGCCGTAGCTACCAATTATTTTACAGTGTACATATTTTGGTTGATTCACTGGCAATAATCAATTTACAGCTTACAAATAATAACAAAACTGCGTGCGATTAATTTAAATTTATAATTAGATGCCACAGCTAACACGCACGCACACACACACACTCTCATACACATACATGAACACGTAAACAAAGCATATATACAATTTAATGGAGCTATTTTGAAATTTAATGCTCATAACAATTGCGATTAAATTGATATGCGCAATGATTAAATTAATTGATATTTACTATGCGTTTACTTTGTTTAACATTCCGGTTTTGTTGTTGCTATATCAACTACTACATATATGTATGTATGCGTGTGTGTTTATGTGTCTGTGTGTGTGCTGTGATATTTCTCTTTGCTGCAGCTTTATAGTACAACTGCGTAATATTGGCATTAGCATCGCAGTGGCCATTTTATTGCTCATGCACCTTGTGTGGCGTCTAACTGTCAAGTTCATAAAATTTGCATAAATGTCGACCCGGCAGCAGCCTCAGCCTCAGCCAGCTCTAGGTAAAAGCCACCAGCCACCCCACTTCTCCTCCTTGCAGTCCTCAACCCAAAAACCCTTTAATCCGCCTTCTCTTTCTCTCTTTGTATATGTATGTGTATTGTATAACTCACACTTTGCCGTATTTGTTTATGTGTATTCGTCTTTGCAGCGCACTGCCTTTAAGCATACCGTACATAAGTAGACCCTACCGGGCCCGCTACCGACAGCGACTTGCGGATGTTTCGCGTGACATTAAATAACCATTCTAGATGCAGTGATACCGAACACAAAAACCCCTTAAAGCCTGCCCAAAACTTGTTTCGTTGTGCATTGCCTTAAAATGTGTGAAATCGTGTGCATATATTGTCTTCTTGCTTTATTTTTATTCTATTACATATATCATTAAAAGTATTTTGCAGTTAACAAACTAAAAAACACGCCTCAGACTTAGTTTTTTTCGGCTTTTATGTCAAACAATGACAAGTTCAATAGTCTTAAGGGCTCAAGCAGCTTAATCCCCAAGACTAAAGAATCGATATTAAATTTAGTAAAATTTTCAGTAAATTCTTTTGGAACATCTCAATTATGTTTGGCAGCACAACTCAGAGCATACTCTAACTGACTTGAAGATAGATTTGTCAGTTGTGTTCTCTGCAGCTTACAGATTCGTATATATATGAACTTCTTTTTATAGAAATGTCAGACAGTGCTCAGATATAGTTGAGCTGACGTCAATGGGTTAAAGAGGTACACAATCAACTAGAGCTTGAAATAAGTTGACGCACATGCTGTTGCTGAGGTTGCTGCTGGTGGTGTTTGCTTGAAGAAGAGCCACTCAGTGGCTGAAAAGCGTTTTCAATTCAATTCACAGCACTTTTCAATGACCTTTCGTTATTTGGGTGCTCAACACACACGCAGAACAACAACAACAGCAACAACCGATAAAGAAAGGGTTCAATGCGCCCCTGAGCACAATTCAAGCTTTGGAGATTCTTTAATTTATTTTATTGACAACAATATTGAACATTGATTCCTTTTTGGTCAGAGACAAAGCGTGCGTAATGTAATTAAAACTTAAGACCAAACAAATATTCTTTTTTACATTCATTGCGTTTTTTTTGATATGTTTTCAACCGACTTTGCACACACAATAAAATATTATTACGTATTGTTGAACAACTTTCAACAACGTCCTTTTTTGATGCCAATTATTGTGAATTTTTTTTGCTGCTGCTGCTGTTGTTGTTGTTGGTTGTTAGCTTGCAAACAAGTACAGAGCAATTAACGCACTCAAATATCGTTGCTGTTGCATTCATACATATTATTCGAATCATTCGTTTGTCCAATTGTTTGTTGCATGCACACTGCCACTGACATTGCCACTGCCACAGTGTGGTATATTGAATGTAAACGATGCCACTACTAAAAGTTAATAACAAAAAACTTCCTGTGAAAGAGCGTGAGCAAAGGACCGCAAAGACTACAGCTTGGTTTGCTTTTTCCATACTAAATACAATACTGATATTAATGAGCTCTTTGTGTATTTTTTTACAGTTTTTATTTTTGATTCAGTGTTGAAAAGTAGTCTTTAAAAACTGTGTGTGTGCTTATGTTGTTGCTTTTTGTGTAGTTTGCTGTAGTTGCTGTTTATTTTTGATGCTTTTGTTTATGCCAAGCCTTCACCCTTCAATCTATGCTCCACCTTTACCTATACCCTAACCCCATATACCCCCAGTCAGAGCTGTGCCAATTGGCGCCATAATTTCTTGTGCTCAACTTTTTGACTACTTTTTGTTTAACTTTGCGTTAATGTGAAATGTGAATTTAATTAGAAACTTTTGCGAACGCATTGTTGCTGTTTACTCTATTTGTGTTCGTTGTGACGTTTTGTATTTTAATTGAATTTGGCTGCCTAATAAATGAGCCAAGGCAACCAAACGAAACGAAATAAATGGGTTTTCCCATTCACGCAAAACGATGGAGCAGAAGATGAAGAATCTTAAAAGCGAACTCCAAGTCCAAAAACTTGAACCGGGGTAACGGAAACTCGTTACACAGATTTAAGCTTGTTAAAAGTTAGTTCATTAAGCGGTCGCGGATTCAAAAGTTTCTTCTTGAGCCAGGTGCAAGGCACACACACACACACACACATACACACCCAAGATACACACACACAGCAAAAAAGGCAACAACAACAAGTACAACCAAAAGCAACAGCAAAACGCAAATAAAAGCATAAAAAAATATCAAACAAAAAACAAATTTTTCTAGCTACACAAGCCGCTTTTTAAACAAGAGCAAGAGCAGCGCCATTGTAGCGCAACCCTCGCTATCCACACCCACCGCCTCCTTCGATGAGGATGCAAATGGCACCGGTGATGATTCGGACAGCCGCTATGGCACTGGACGCTCCCGCTATCTGGCGATGAAGGAGCGTCGCACCAGATTGGCGCGCAGCCGTTCGACGCATCAGTTTGGCAACGAGGATGATGATCTGGATGAGCCCGTGTCGCCGACAACAGTTTCGCCATCCGCTTACTTGGCCTCAAGGTGCGCAAAGTAACCAAAACCATACGAAAATCCCGGCACTCAGTTTATCAGTTGTATATATAGGCAGCAAATCGGCAGTTGTACATACATTTGTGTATATATATTATAGAATTTTTGTTGGGCGCTTTCATTGTGCGTGTGCTACAAACCCCCTCGTCGCACCCCTGCCGCCAGCCCTTACTAGTGCAGAGTGTTATTTATTTATTTATTTATTTTTATTTTTTAATGAATATTTTTCGCGTAATTTATTTTAATTTAGTTATATTTATGAGTTTCTGTGCGTGCCAGTCCCACGTTTTTTTTATTACTTTTTTTATATAATATAATTTTTCAACGTTTCGTTATCGTTTATGTTGCACACACACACACACGCACACTAATTACAGTTCATAATTACATATTTGATTTCGTTTATGAGTTTATTTAATTTTGATTTATTTTATTACACATACACATATATTTTTTGTCAGCACACAAATTATTTTTCTGCGCGTTCAATTAACCGAAAATTAACAGGAAACAGCCATTTTGTATAGTTCTTCTTATCTTTTTGACTGTCTCTCAGTTATCTTCCCCATTCAACGCACTCTGTACAAATCTCATCATGTCATCATGCAGTTTCCATTTCAGTTCCGTAGACGCGCCTCATTCATCGAAATTATAGAACAGAACAATCCACCAACTCTCAACTTGGCAAGCGAGGGCTGCTTGTTGAGTTTCGTTTATGTTAAAGTTGTTATAAAACAGTTTGAGCTTTTCCCAATTGCTTTCAAACTGTTTTTAAACATCTTAGCATCTATGAAACACAGCAATCAACTCTTGTCAGCAAACACTTTTATCTAACAGCCTCTTTATACATATGTTTTGCAGGTACAGCGGATATGGCAGCAGCGATCTATCCCGCAGTCGCTCCTCGCATGCATTAAAGTCACGCGACAATTCGCCAATTGCGGATCGCAGCGCTGGTTCGTCGAGAAGCGCCTTGGCCAGCTCCACGGAGAACAAGGATGGAGAGGCGCTGAGCTCGTGGGCCCGTTATCTAAAGAACAAGTATGGTAACAAGAGCTCTAAGGATGCGCCCAGCAGCAGCAGCGTTGGCAGCGCACGCGATAGTCACGCGTCCAGTTCGACGGCGGCGTCGTCGCATGCGCACGGCGCTGCTGGTAGCCGGAGCACGGCCAGCGATGTGTCCAGACGCTTGAGTCTGGGCCTGCCGCTGCGCCAGGCAAATGAGCTGGCCTCGTCCGATGATGACGGGTCAAAAAACGGGCTAGGCTCCCCTACGTCCCCTACGGTAGCAGCAGCAGCAGCAGCAGCCGGTATAACCGGAGTGGCAGGTACTATCCCTAAACAGGTGTACCTGCGCAAGCGCCAGCAACTGTTCCAGTTGGGGGGCCGGGGGAGCGAGCCCGGATCCTTTACGTGGCCGCGCGGCCTAGCCGTCGGTCCGGACAATAGCATCGTCGTCGCCGACTCCAGTAATCATCGCGTTCAGGTCTTCGACTCCAATGGCATATTCGTCAAGGAATTCGGCGAGTATGGCAACGGTGAAGGTGAATTCGATTGCCTGGCCGGCGTGGCGGTCAATCGCATTGGCCAATACATCATAGCCGATAGGTGAGTACTCGTACATAATGCACTGTTTCAAAAGCTAAATGCTATAGAGATTCACTATTGTTGGCCAGGTTAATAGCTATCTAGTTCTTAGCTGCATTTTAATTAAGTCGAAACAATAGTCGCCATGATTAATTCTTGGGCTTAGGCTACATGTGCCACAGGACCTGCTTCTAAGCCGGGTAATTGGCACGGCTAAGCGCATAATAGCCGCGTTAATGAGAAACATGTGCGCTGCGGCCATCGCTACCCAACCCAGCTTTAAGCTTCATGTTTTGTTTCGTTTTGTATGTATGTGTATGCTGGCAATCTTCATGCTTCATCCGGGCTGTCATTGTCTGCAGCTGAAATCTCGTTAAGCACCATCGTTGTGCTCGGCCAGCCTCATTGTGTGTTTCAACTTTGATTTTGCACGTTAAGCGGCTTAGTCTAAGCTCGGTGCCCAACAAGCCAAACGCGCGTCACACGACCACGCCCATGCCCATTCCTACTTTTTTAACTTACGGCCGTGTAATGAGAGTTCGCAACGGCCATTTTGTAATTAATGATGTTGCAAAGAAGAGTTTTACATTTTGATGAACAGCACATATAATTTGTTTTTGGTAAAGTACTCTATGGTTTATACACTGCAATTTGATATTCAAGCTGGAAGGATACCTTTAGTTAAGTACTGTACTTTAAGGATATTTGTGTCACTGTCACATTGTCGGGGGATGTCTTTTTAACTGTCTGTCTCTCTACTATGTTGCAGATACAATCATCGCATACAAGTGCTTGATCCACAAGGACGCTTCCTGCGCGCCTTCGGTTCGCAGGGCATCGCAGATGGCAAATTCAATTATCCTTGGGGCGTAACAACCGATGCACTCGGCTTCATTTACGTTTGCGATAAGGAGAACCACAGAGTGCAGGTAACGTCTGCTTCACCATTTGCATGCAAATATTTATAATCATCAGCAGCAAGCAGCAGTAGCTGCCAGCATCTGCCTGTAAAGGCGGCCAGGGTCACACCCACAAAACCCAAGCCAAGTAAAAGAGATCCAGAGCTCGGAGCCTCGAGCTCAGAGTCTTGCTCAATTTGTCACACTTGAGCTACGGCAGGCAGAAGGCAGCAGCATCTGTCTTGCGTCTCTATCGCCTGCCTCTCCTACCACCTTTCCAATGACACTAACAAAGCAGGCACAGCAATTTTCATGCGCTTAACTGCAATATATATTTGTATATACAATATATACTTACACACTGATGGACTCTGTGGCTATAGGACTTCGGTCCTGGATGTGGACATTGCTGCCAGCTTGTGGCACTTTCGTTTATACCTTTTTTTTTGTTTGTCCACTTCAATTAAAAAAACTTATGAATTCGCTTGGTTTCGTTTCGTTTTTGGCCCGGCTGGCATCTGGTTACAGGTTTTCCAATCCGATGGTTCCTTCGTTGGTAAATTCGGTTCCTGCGGCCGTGGCGAGGGCCAACTTGAGCATCCGCATTATATAGCCGTATCGAATACGAATCGTGTTATTGTTTCCGATTCGAATAACCACAGAATTCAGGTAAGCTTTCGTTTCAGTTTGAATTTCAGGTTCACGGCTGTCTGGCCACCTGAATATTTTTAATTAAAATATGCTACAGATTTTCGCACACACACACACACACTTACATTTGTATATCTTGTATTTGTTGCCTGTCACACAGATATTCGATGTAAATGGCAAGGTGCTGTCGACGGTGGGCGGCGAGGGCTCCGACGATGGTCAATTCAAGTTTCCACGGTAAGTAATTAAATTACAATTTCGTTAACGACCTCGAATGCAGTGAGATGGAAAATGCTGAATTTTTGGTTTACGTTAACAGCGGCGTGGCTGTGGATGATCAAGGCTATATATTTGTGGCCGATTCTGGTAACAATCGCATACAGATCTTCAATCCGGATGGCAGTTTTCTGAAGACCTTCGGCTCTTGGGGCTCTGGTGACTCGGAGTTCAAAGGACTCGAGGGTGTGGCCATCATGTCCAATGGCAATATATTGGTATGCGATCGTGAGAATCATCGTGTCCAGGTGTTCTAATGCCACGCCCACTACTTCGCTAAATACACAAACAGTGCATTACTTGGATTACAATTTATGATTTTGAAACACTTTTTTTATTGATTTGATTAAGACTTTTATTTAAAAAAATTTGAGTACCAAAATTTAATGTCCACATTTCTAGGCCTAGAAATTTGCCAATCATTTAAGTAGCAAAACTCAAAACAAAGCAAAAAAAAAAAAATCGATAAACTTGTTAGTACGAAGTAAAAAAGAAGAAATCCTTTTTGAATAAAGGAACAAAAAATACGAAGCGAAAACTCGTCAGAGTTTGAGTGAAAAAAGCATTTCGTCCAATCATTTCGAGCACGTAATGAATTTTACAATGCTCTCTGGGTATTTTTCGTTTTTTTCTGGCCTAATTGAGATTTATCTGAGTTTTGTGCTGGCCAACAAATTTGCTGCCTGCTGGCACTTTATTAAATTAAGATGTTTTCTGTTTTTGCAAAATGAAAGTTTTCGGTCCCTTACACATAAACTATATGGTTTAGTACACACACATGTATGCATATGTACATATGTGTGTGTGAACAACAGAGACCAACAAGCAACAAGCACTGAAAGCAGCTGCAGATTTATGTGTAATCGCATAAATTTGTTTGCCAGCAAATGTTGCGCATACGCCATGTAGCACCACTACTCACAGCAACAAGCAAATAACTAAAATGCTCTTAGCATGGGCATTAAAAACAATGCGAATGCTTAATACACTTTGGCCATCATCTATTTAAAACGAATAAATTCCATTTTAAACACTTAATCCTTTCACAAACTTCCATATAATTGTTACCTGGGCTACGTGGCGTGATTAATGCTCAGGCCAAAATTGTGTTTAAAACTTATTATGCTCGATATAATCTGACAATTCCCTGTATTACAAACTTTACTACCAACTTATAATGCCCACTTTTTTCTGGGTAAAAACAAAACGATAACTATTCCCACATCTCACACACACGCACACATTCACATACACATATGAGCGCGTACAATGAGAGCAAAATGTTGCCAGTATGTAAGTGAGTTTTATGTGATTAAAATGCATGTGAGGGTGTGAATGAATGACTGAATGAGTGAGTGCGGAGTGTTTGAGGGTGTTTGGGTGAGTGTTGAGTGCTGCTGTTTGCCATAGAACTTTATGACTTTGGCCCATCGCATCGACCCCTCCTTGCAACACACTCGCATTGACGCCTGATTACATAATAAAATTCGTTGATTTGCAACAGTCGCAATTAACCTTTGATTGGCGCTAAAGTTAGAGCCGACAAAAATTACAGGACAGCACACTTTCGTACATGCACACATACATATATGCATTTGCTTATCTAATTGAATCAAATGTTGTCGAGCAATGTTGCATGGCACGCAGCAGCAACGCCTTTCAATTAGCACATACGGGCGGGCAGCGGGCGGAGGCAGTGGTTGTGTGGTTCGAGACACATGAAAATGCAACATTCTAATTCAAGTTTGAGCATTAAAACGCGAGTACGTGGCACAGAAAAGTTATGCAAAATTAAAGCGTACAATTTGCCAAAGTGCTGTCGTGTTTTTCTTCTTACTTTTTTATGTGCAGCCCACATGCCAGTTGAGCGGCATGCCGGTTGGAAGCGGTAGCTGTGTAGGGGCATGGCAGCTATGTAATGAAAGGAGCTACAAGTTGCGTTGCTGCACATAAATTACAGCTTTTTGGCAACAACGACAGCAAAAGCAACAACATCACAACAAAAAATAAGAAGAAAAAACTCCGCACGATTCGATTTTTTTATGACTTGTAATTTTTATTTGCCATATTTGCATGTATCACGTGCGACGTTGCGAATTTCATTTAAATTAACTACTGCAAAAGGCAAGGGGCGTGTCAGCGAGCGGGGTGACTGGGATACAGCGTAACGTTTAATTGGAACACGTTTCGCATCAACAATAACAACAAACGCTGTTTGTATGTGTGTGTGTGTGTGTTTGTTTGTTTCGCTGTTGTTTTATGTGCTCGCAATTTGCGCGTCGCCAAATTGCAAAGTGATAAAAAATTATAAAACATGTTGCGCTCAAATGTATGCTACACAAAACTTAAATTGTCAGCTCCATCTAATCTTTTACAGGCGCCGTCAAATTGCCATAACTTTTGGCTCTAGCGATTTCGATTTTCATTTGTTTGCGCATACAGCGCTTGCGACGCTTGCACTTGTAAAGGTCATACACACATAATCTTACACAGCTGCAACATTGGCCTTGGCTTGCCCTGCTTACAATAAACGCACGAAATCAATCCGTGCCACAACTGAGTGGCAGAGTCCATGCAACCAAAACTATGTGTGTGTGTGTGTGTGTGCTCCCTCAAAAGCGAAACCCAATCAATGTGCTCCGTCTGCCCCTGCAACAGTTTGCCTGCTTTGACCCTAGTTGCACGTTGCAATTTTCATGTGCGTTCAATATTTGTGCGCTTGTTTCTGAGCGTTTTATGAGCTGGTAAAAGTTTATGTTGCATACCCCACATCGCTACCTTTGGCGCTTATTCTTGCTGCCACAAAGTGAATTTTGCCCCAGCGCGCGCTTTTAGCGAAAGTTGCATAAAAGCGAAAATTTGTTTCAAGTGCGCGCAACCATTTCAGACTTTCCCTTCGCAATTGTTCAACTTCAGGTAAGCATAATTTCAAGTGCCGCAATCACTGAACAACAACTGCCTCCAAATTAGTTGAATACTTATGTCCGCCCCTTACTCGCCAGCAGAAAAAAGTTCATTGTTTGCCTTTAACTGTTGCACAGATTTTGCTTTTGCTTTCGTTTTCCATTTCGGTTTTCGGTCCGCTTTTAATTCTTCTAAGCGTTTTGCCAGCTGCCCCCTCTTTAAAAAACAAAATTGGAACCCTTTTCGCTTATTACTTTTGCTGCCGCTGCTGCTGCTGCAGCTTAATACATTTCGTTTCCCTCCGCAATTCAGTTTTCCATTCGGTGCACAATAAAATTTTTGGCAGCCTTTCTGATTGTTGGCCAGAGACCCAGAAGCAACAGCTGGTCACCTTTTGGGCATTTTCGTTTTGTTTTGTGTTGTTGTTTCCTTCTGTTTGTTTTTTTTTTTTTGGCTCTGTGGCAGTTAAGTGTAAAAAATTCTTAATGCCTTTGACAGCCGCACACTCCAAATAAACAAGCTTTGGGGTCAGCTGCACGCACCCACACACACACACACACACACCTACACAAAACAATGAGAGAATAAAAAAAGGTAAAGCCACTCAGTTTCAATCAAAAATTACGCGCAAACGCAAAAGGAAAAGAAAGTCAATTCCAAACCGATGAAAATGTCCGTGAGCAGCTTTTTTTTAATACTCTTTCCAGTGCAGTTTTATAAAATAAATTAAAACGATTCTAAAAATAACTCGTTAAAGAAAAATAAGACAAAACCATATTATTAATAATAATAAAAACAAATAAAAGCAGTTAAAAGCAAACTAGTGGAATATCTGTATCAAATATACGACAAGTATGACAAATTATAGCCTAACACAATGATAAGACTCTAAAATATGTATTTTTAATTAAGTTAAACTCTCTTTGACTCCTTGGCTATAATATGTTGACATTGTTGACCTTTAAAATCAACAGGATCGTAAAAATCATTTAACATCGAAATAGATTGTAATTGACATTGTGTTGAGTGAAGACGAAGAAAAAATATAAAATATACCTTAGACTTTTGATTGCAGATAAGATTATGATTCTAAGAATATGCTTTCAAGAGCATTACATCGATGACTTTCTTTTCCCAGAAAGCTCTGTTTGTTGTTGTTATATTGTGTTATTGTTCTGTTCTGCTGGCCATTCAGTCAGTCAGTTAGATAGAATGTTGGGAATGCGACCTAATACTTGCTCGCATGCCGATTGTGAATGCGAATTGCGGATTGCTCAGTGGGACAGTTTAGGCAGCGAGTAGGCAGTAGCAGTCTTAACCTTTTGTATCTGTATCTCTGTGTGTATTTGTGTGTGTAGGAGGGACATCTCTAGAGTTCCATTGGGTTTATGTTTCCGTTTCGTTGAGCCTTGATGGGCGCTCGACCGGTGCACTTGGCGGTACCTTTAATACCACTTGAGTGACTTTTTATGGCCATACATATGTAAGCGTGTGTGTGTGTGTGTGTGTGTGTGGGCGTGTCACATCAGTGTGCTGTGTGTGTGTGTTTTTTTTTGTGTTCATTTGGACTTAGCCTTGCCATTTGTCTGCTGTTGTTGTTTGTTGTTCTGTGTATTGTTTTAGTTTCTGCAACGTGTCTGACATTTTTATATGCAGCAGCAGCACCAACGACAACGACAACAACTTTTCAGTTTTATTATTTCCATTTGGCCGCTTTTGTTTTCATTGCTGGTGGCAGCGTCATGAAAACATTTGCGACAGCATCTGCATGCATTTAAATAAATATTTTAATAAATAAAATGGTCAGCTCAAGTCGTGTGGCCACAGCTGTACGATTTACCAGCTAACCCTTCGTATAAGGGTAACTCTGTCATTCAGTCAACCATTCAACTGACTGACTGACAGACTGAGTGACCTTTTCCAATGGCTTGAAGTGCACTCTCAATCTTTTCCCCTTCCTCTTGTGCCCTGGAGTAATCTCTGGGTGGGACATGCAAGTTGATTTTTAGCATCACTTTAATACCAATTGAGTTTTAAGCTTCCTTTGCATACTGGCAGGTAGTTTTGGCAAATCTTGTGCAGCTGGCACAACAAGCTGTAACAGCTTGGGCGAGCAATATTTTCTCAGCTACAAAAACGGAACAATGGACCAAAAGATTCAACGGACTAACGGTATCCAACTTAACGGTAACTCAATAAAACCTGTGTAAATACTATTGCAATAGATAAAAAGCCAACAGTTGTTGCCGTTTGCTGTATGTGTGTAGAAGTGTAATTCACCCACGTAACTTTTTAGTAGATTCAAGAGCAAGCAGTTTGGCGAGGGGTGTGTGGGTTGGTCGAGGTTGCAAGCGCATTGTGAAGTGCCTTTTAGTTTGCGTAAATCAAAGTAAGAGAGAAAATTAAACTTCTAACTAAAAGCTGCTTACAGTTTCGAGCATTAAATGGATTTTGACATATTGTTTCTACGAGAGTTCGAGTGTGTGTGAGTAAGTGTATGCTTATCAAACTAGTGATGTGTGTGCAACGTGCTCGTTACGTGGCACGTAAAAGCTAATCTATACTTAATGAGATATGGCGGGTAAACTGTGAAGTTTTGCTTCTTAATTAAATACTCAACGTTATTAGCTATGCATTTTAGCCAAAAGTTGCTTAGTGTTGCACTTGGTGTGTTCTTATAGCAAAAGAAATGTGTGCACTAAGAAGAAAGCCTTTTACAACTTCAGCTACCTGTACTAGAACATTATATTATTATTATTAACATATTTCATTGCCTCTTCATCTCATAGAAATACCAAATTGTATACTTCTTCATGCTTTTTATTGTTGTCACCTTAATGGTTAAACAGTTAAACTATTTTATGAAGCAGTTTAACCAAACCTCTATTGTTTATTTATCGTCATTTGCTCACGAGTTCATCTCACAAACTCAGCATTTCGTTAACCACATTGCAATTACGCAAGAGTCTGGCAATGTTGATTTGGACTGCATTAAGCCATTACATTGATTGTTTTTGACTCTGTTGTGCACTGTTAGTGCACTAAGCTACAATTTATACACCACAAACATATAAGTATAGAACAAACAAACATATGTATGTATTTATGTAGCAGAGATATCATGAATTCGGCGTTAATGCTATCGAAGATGTTTAACTGCGTCACATTTGGCAGCAGCTTGGCTTTGATGGCGAATTAACATTTATCATGCGCCACGTGAAACCCATTTATCACAACACAGAGATCGCCTCGGCTTGAAACAAAGAAAATCACATTTGGTATTTATTCGTATTTGGATACGTATTTGTTTTGCTTTTGGTGCCCGTCCGTCGATTCATCAAATCCTTATGTTAATAAAATCAGACAGACAATTCGATATGGGGCAGACACCAGAGCAACAGAGCATCAGAGCTGTCTGTGGAAGGATGCAGGGTTAAGGACTCAACAGCAACAGGAACAGGCCAAACACACACAACGCCAAAACGAAATTGCCGCACAAATCTCAACGCGTTGACCTTGGCCAGGAGTCGCCGGTTTTTGGTTAACACAACATGCCAAGAACCACAACAACAGCAACAACAATGCCCCCAATGTCCTGGTGCCATGGGCTTTATTTCGAGCATTTGATTTATATTTAAATGCCTATTGAGGTCAAGTCGTGTTCATAACTCTTTGTATCGACGCTCCCCGTCGACATTCTCTTGTTGCCCACAATTTATCATAGGCCATCCTCGGTCTCCCTGGGTGTTAAATTGAAATTCCCCTCTGTGCCCAGAGAGAGAGAGAGACAGATACAGAGAGAGGGGGAGAGTTGGGCTTAATAAAATCAATGTTAAGGCGAGTAGTCTTTATGGAAATGGAAATGGAAATGTTGTCTTGTTGTTTTATCCTTGCCGAAAAGGTATTAAAATGTATTTGGTGATTGCTAGGGTATTTCATATTCGGCATGATGTGCTGCGGCGTTCTATGATGTTAAAGTTAAAATCGTAGACAATCCTTTCGAGCTGCGGCCGCATGTTAATCATGGTCCGTGGCGTGGGCGGGCAAAATGTTCTGCGGCTTGTTATTTATTGCCTTGTAAAATGAATTTACGTTAAGGTGCTGCCCAATATGGGCCACATTGTTGCCCAGTGTAGCCAGCTTGTGGCACACGTGCGAGCTGAGTTGCGTTGAGTTTATTGAAAGGACGCAAATAGTTGTCGCCGAAGGTGGCATCTATAACAGATTTATTGCAAACTTTGACACGAGGCGTGGCACAGTTCTCCCTCTTACGTTTTTTTTTTTTTGGCTATTGTTTTTATTTTTAGTGCTCTGTGCATTTATTTTTGGCTGCAATTTGTATGCAAAGTGAGCTATTATCGGTGGCATGCTGGCATGTGGCATGCATGGGCGTGCCAACATATTTAAATCCCCTAACAAAAAAGGAGGAAAAATAATGCAAATCAACCGCAACAATTGGAGCATTGAAACATTGTTTGCAACAGGAGCAACGCCGCGGCGATTAGCCGCACGAAATGCTAATATTTAGCACAGAAGTGCTGAAGAGTAGAAGGAGTAGAGGCAGCGAGAGCAACACTGTTAGTCACATTAACTGCAATAATGTAACTGTAGACGTTACGTATACGTATACGTATACGTAATACTATATGGCTATAAAGTTAGCGATTAGTCCAAACACGCCAACACTTGAGGCCTGGCCGGCAACTACCGGCTGTTTATGTAATCCGCAAGCGATTCTAATTCGAAATATGCCACGCAAGCATCAGGCATGAAACTTAACCACCCACTTAACCACCCCGAAAACCACAGGGCAAGCACCTTGCAATGCGCAGAGGCCTTTCCGGTTCATGTTACGGCGGCGTCTGTTGCATGTTTTAAGCTGAAAATTGATATTAAATGCTTTGGCATAAAAACATAAAATGATTTCGTTACCTCTCTCTTTTTACCCTGTGTGTGTGTTTTTACTGCTTACGGTTTACGTTAACGTTTACGTTTACGTGCATAATGAAGGTATTTTAGCCGCTGGGGTCCCTGCAAACAGTCGCCCGACTCTGATATATGCAATGCCATTAGTTAGGCCTTGCTGATTGTGCAAGAAATCCAACACTTTTCGGGCAACACATTGCCAACACTTGCTTGCTTTATGGGTGAGGAACTCTCACTCTCAAACACACACACCTTCCCCTCTAAGCCTCTAACCTCTAAGTGTTTGAACTGTTTCTGTGTGTGTTTCTTGTGACCTGGCCGATTGGTCAGCCGCTGCAAATTAATTTGGGATTTTGCGTCTATTTGTTTGCCACATCCATACACACACACACACACACACACACTTGATACACACACACACACACACATAACTCTCGCTCTTAGTCATTTTCCCTTTCAGTCGTTTTTAGTCCATTTTTGGCTGCGGCTCGCATTCATCACAATCACACGACCCTGGCTCGGGCCTCGCTTGCAGATAAAATTTATGTGTCCTGGCGGGGCCAGCCACATGCATCCATGAGCAGGCAACGTCTGGACACGGCCGGGCCACGTGGACATTTCAAATGCTGCCAAAGCTCAACTGACATTTGATATATTGGACCAGGGCAGCAGGCAGACAGGACGTTGTGACGGAAGAGTATTGCAAGGGCAGGCAATGTGGCAGGATGGACAGTTTGCCACAATTTCAGTTCACATTTTGGGTCCTTTTTTGAACAGTTTTACAACCATCTATCTCTCCCTCTCCCTCTCTCACTCTGTTATACTTTCTCGCTCGCTCAGTGCTGCTTTGCATGTGTAATTGCTGTGCTGAGAGCGTTGTAAGTGGGCTCGTAAAAATTCTGTGTTGCCTGCTGCTGCTGTTGCAGTTGTTGTTGTTGTTGTTGTTGTTGCTGTTGTTGTTGTTGCTGTTGTTTAATTGATGACAAGCACTCGCTAGTGTGAAGCGCTGCGGTTTATTCAACTTGCACTCAAATTATAAAGCACTTTCCATCATGTTTTATATGTGAAATTATGATGCGAGTCATTCAACTAAATTGTTTTTAGAGGTCAAACGAGGGCTACTTGCATTTAAATAATAATGAATTTGTGTTTAAAACGTTTAAAATAAAGTGTTTGTGTTAATTTATTACTCTAACCTTACTTTTATTTCTTACTTCAAAAACATCTAACAATGATTATTGTTTTGTTTATCTACCCTTCACGTCTTCATTACTTAGATTTACTTCATTTAGTTAGTTTCTTAAAAGAACACTTCATTTAGTTCACAATGAACTCATTGGCAGCTTGTATATTGACTCGCATTTATAAACGTTACTCAGGCTCTCTTTCTGTCTGTCTGTGAGGTTCTTTCACATTGCCATTCTCTGTTTGTCGGCACTGACAGTTTGGCACATGCTAAAACGTGGTGCCAAAACTAAAGAGATAAATGCAACATGAACAGCATAGAATGCCGCCAAGTTGGAACGTGCCAAAAATTAACAAATGCCACAAAATGGACAAGCTGGACAAAAAGAGGGGCAGGCCGACTGCCAACAAACAGGGCACAAAAGATAGACACAGACAGATAGAGATACAGAATGAAAGATTAGAAGAGAGTGGTTAGGAGAAAGGGAAAGGCTGGACTTGGTGTTAACCAGCTTGGACAAGTGTCAAAGTATTTAGCATGCGCTGAATTTTAATATCACACATTTGCACTGCAATCAAACGGCATTAAGCGGCAACAAAAGCAAAACGCCTTACTTTCACAGGCAGGCAGAGGGGAGTGTCAACGGCGACCCTTGCATGTCATGTGCCACGCCTGAGAACGGGCAACAACTGCTGCTGTTAGCTGTTTGCTGTTGTTCGACTGTAATTAGCACACTCTGATTTGTATTTGGCCAACAATAAAATGACAGCTTTTGGCTAAATGGCACGCAACGCAACGTAACCAAACGTTACGTCTAACGTGTAACGTGTAACGTAGCGGGCAACAGGCGGGCAACAGCCCACATCTAACTGAACCACCACGTCCGGCATTTTCAACGGAAATGCCAGCGCAGTTGGCGTGCGCTCATTTCGATTGCATGTCGTTTGCTCCCAGGAGCCAGGCCGGGCCAGTTCAGGCAGCCAGGCCGGGCCAGTCCAGGCAGCCAACAACTCAACCACAGGCCATAAATTCCAATAAACGAGTGCAGCCTTGGCCCAGCCCCTCCAATCCACTGCTCTGCTCTGGCTGGCCTCAACAGGTTTGAGGCTTTTTTGCTGCAGTCGCACAGAAATATGATAGCCGCTAATTAACGCCCCCGTCTAGTGGCCAGGCTGGGCCGGAAGCTATGTCAGAATGAGTACGGCAGCAGGCGGAAAGGTGGCATACGAAACTGGGTAGATTCGCGGTTCATTAGGAACAGTGCTGTCACGCTTTGAAGCTTTGCTGAAGCACAAAAAAAGCTAGTTTCAAAGTGTCATTAAGAGACTACTTATTCAAGCTATATGGTCATGAAGATTTTCATTCGAATATTTTTATTTAAAAAAAATATATATATTTTTAATTGATTTCCAGACAAGTCATAAAAGCTGAATGTTGTATGGTTAGGGATAAAAAAAGAACAACAAAAATGTTTTATTCCCCCTTTTGCAATGTCAATTTAAAGTGCAATTTACAAGAAACAACATCGGTTTAAAAAAAGCCAAAAGCTTAAAGAATGGATGAACACTGATGAACAAACCAACTGACTGCATTTTGTGCTACATTGTTTTTAGTATGTGTGTGGTGCATTTGTAAGCGAGCTGTGTTTTTTTTTTTTTTGTGAGCTTTTTGTTTGAGCTAACATTTTATTTCATTTCGTTTGACTGCAAATTAGAGACGCCTGTTTTAATGCTTCCCCACTGCAAGGACAAAGCAAAAAAAGAAAGGAAGAAAAAACAAAAAGAGATAAATGAGCAAAGGGGCTAATAGGAAAAGAGTTCATAATAAAGGATACTTGTTACAGACTAGCTAACATAAAACACGCAAAAAGAAAATACTAATACAATGCTTTAAAATAAGCCACGAGTAAAAACGGCACGTGCATTAGTATGTGTGTGCGTATGCGTATTCGTATGAGAACCGGCAAATAGTAATTGCCAACTCAAAGGAGCACGCTGCATGTACGTCACGAAGCGTATAAGAGTGAGAATTGATAGAATAAGAGCTTAGGTTCGTAACAGCAATCGAGCAATGTTTGGAGAGGAAGCTGGATGGCTGACAAATAGTTCAATAAAGAAAATATTTGGTTTGTATTTAAATATATATATTTTTAATGGTAAGCTTTTTGTCTATATTTATAAATTAAGGCATAAGGGGTAAGTAACCTATTTATCTCCTTTCGCGAGCGCCGTCTTACTGTAGTTAGCTTCATCAACATTAACACATAACATAGACATAAGAAACAATAATAACAGTCACAGATAACGCTTCTTCCGCAAACTCACTGGCCAGCTGGCTACGATGACGGTGCAAACGTGCGTAGTTGAATACTGCGATCTATATGATATTCATTCTGAGATCTTTGTGCAACGATGAATTTCTTACGTACCAGTCGTCTCCAGTCGTCTCTAGTCGTCTCCAGTCATTCGACGCACAGAAACTACTTAAATTCGAACAAATACCTTATATTATGATTGTTATACTATATATCATTATACCATAATTATATATATTCATTATTATTTATGAAATTTTTATACAATGCAATATACGAGCCCAAATAAAAACCCAAATAAATAAAGATCACAAACATAAGGTCACTCGAAATTAACTAAAAATAATTAAAAATTTATTAAGATATTCTGTTAATATATAAGGATTAGATTTGTAAGATAAAATTGAATTTTGTAATATAAATTAAAAATATGTTGAATTTATTCTGTTTATTTAAAAGGAAAAAGAGGAATTATGGAATCGGCATAAGCACTTTTGTTCAACTTGCTTGCGAAGCCAAGTTCAACCGTTCCACGCAATTCGATTTGAAGCGACGTGCGTTTTGTCCGCGTTTTTTCTTTTTTTGCTTTTCACATAATTGGCAGTTTTTGGTTTGATTTCGAGCAGCAAGTACCAAGCGAACATAAATCAGCAGCAAGTCAATAGAGAAAGAGAACTTAGACTGCGCATGCGCATGTTTTACCGTAATATTCTGTCATTGGTGCTCTTCGAAGAGTTGCCACCATAGACCGATTTTTTAAAATAAATTATGGCCATACAAAAAGTGTGACATTCGTGAGTTTCGACAGCCCTGTACAAAAAAACACAGTTAGATCAAATGAGTTGCACTGTGGTCGGCTGTAGGCAAAACAACAAACAAAAATATTAACAACAAGATCTTTCGTTAAAATTTTATAAACAATCAATAACTTTTGCTGGTTTTATTAAGTTATTCGTTGCTATATTTGAGTTAAAAAATTAAAAAATTACCATGAAATAAGTGAGATAATTCACAAGCTATATACTATTAAAAAATAATTGCAAAATATAAAGTTGGCCCCACTGTCACAAACTTTGCTCACTTTTTTGCAATGGCGTTGATCTCTATTTTATCCGACCAGTAGCAGCACGCGAACCGTGGCGTCAGTTGACTTGCTGCTGCTGATGTTCGCCTGGTACTTAATGCCCGTAAATCATTCAAAAAGAGCACATTTAACCAAACCAACCTCCATTTTCGTTGACCCTATGACGTATATGTTCTTGATCAGCATCAATAGCCGAGTCGGTCTAGACATGTCTGTCTGTCTGTCTGTCCGCCTGTATGAACGCGATTTAAAACGCGCTTTAATTACGTCATTCTCTGAACCACCCCCATGGCTTCCCACCAGTATATATTCCACCCAGCATTAATTTTTAAAGCAGGCAAGTTGGCGCGTTTTTAAACGCGCACAAAACGCGTTGCACTGCTGGCTGCGTTTTTTTGTTTGTTTGGTTAAATGTGCGCTTTTTGAATGATTTACGGGCACTAAGTACCAGGCGAACATCAGCAGCAGCAAGTCAACTTAGACGCCACGGTTCGCGTGCTGCTATTGGTAGGATAAAATAGAGATCAACGCCATTCCCAAAAAGTGAGCAAAGTTTGTGACAATGGGGCCAACTTTATATTTTGCAATTATTTTTTAATAGTATATAGCTTGTGAATTATCTCACTTATTTCATGGAAATTTTTATTTAATTCACATATAGCAACAAATGACTTCATAAAACAAGCAAAAGTTATTGAATGCTTATAAAATTTTAACGAAAGATCTTGTTGTTAATATTTTTGTTTGTTGTTTTGCCTACAACCGACCACAGTGCAGCTTATTTGATCTAACTGTGTTTTTTTGTTTAGGGTTGTCGAAACTCACGAATATCACATGTTTTGAATGTCAATTGTATGGAATTAAAAAATCGGTCTATGGTGGCAACTCTTCGAAGAGCACCAATGATGGATCCTAACGGTAAAACATGCGCATGCGCAGTCTAAGTTCTCTCTCTTTATTGACTTGCTGCTGATTTATGTTCGCCTGGTACTTGCTGCTCGAAATCAAACCAAAAATTGCCGATTTCGTGAAAAGCAAAAAAAGAAAAAACGCGGACAAAACGCACTGTCGCTTCAAATCGAATTGCGTTGAACGGTTGAACTTGGCTTCGCAAGCAAGTTGAACAAAAGTGCTTATGCCGATTCCATAATTCCTCTTTTTCCTTTTAAATAAACAGAATAAATTCAACATATTTTTATTTTATATTACAAAATTCAATTTTATTTTTACAAATCCTAGTCCTTATATATTAACAGAATATCTTATAGTTATAATTTTTAATTTAATAAGGTTATTGTTACTGATCTAATTTTAATAATTAACGCTGGTCTCTTTACAATTTTGAGTCACCTTATGTTTGTGATCTATATTAATTTGGGTTTTTATTAGGGTTCATATATCTGCAACTTAAACCAGTCCATAGATGACACACCTGGAAATAAGGTTTGGTATATTATTTAATGTTATGAATATTTGAATGTTATGCAAATAATTGTGTTTTTGATCCTATATGTTAAAGTTAAACAAAGAGTCAGCTACCTGGTACTTGGTGCTCGAACTCAACCAAAAATTGCCAATCTACCAAGAAAAATCGAATTGCGTTTGACAAAAATAGAAAAAGAGTTTATAATAAGGAAAAAAAAGGCTAGCTATATAACCTAAAAAAATATCAAGAAAGAACAAATAAAATGCTCAAAAATACGCCATGAGTAAAAACGGCACGTGCGTGTGAGTGTGTAAAATGGTGGTGCATTAGTATTTGTGTGCGTATTCGTATGCGTATCAGAACCGGCAAATAGTAATTGCCAACTCTAAATAGTACGCTGCGTGTACGTCACGAAGCGTATAAGAGTGAGAGTTGATAGTATAAGAGCGTAAGTTCGTGACCGAGAGGAAGCTGGATGGCTGCCAGTGTTTTCACTTTCAAAGGTAAACAGCACACACACACGCATACACACACGCATATACGTGCCAGTACACACACACAATGAACAACAGCGCGAGTAAAGTTTCCAGGGCAGTTAAAATGAAGAAAAATGAAACGCGCGAACACAAAAAGCAAAGTAAAGAATACAAAAAGTGAAACAAGCACGCTAACACACAGGGCAAGAAAAAATAACAAAACATGATAGACAGGTAAAGGAAAAGGCCAATGTAAAAGGCAATGCCAAAAGCACTTCTTCTCTTTTTCTTGGTGGGTGTGAACTGTTTTACTTTTCTTTTTATTTTCTGGTAGCTAGCTTGAATGTTGCCAGGACATGCAACTGTATCTCAAATCTTAAAAGTCAGCGACAGATACAGCACGCTTGAAATAAACGAAACTAAACGCAATTAGGGAAAGCAAAACGAACCCAAAATGAAAAGGACAAACATTTAAGAAAAGTCAAGTGAACAACTGATGTTTTTGTTGTTTTTGGGCTTGGTCGTGATTTCATATTTAATTTTTTTAAATGTCAAAATGTGTGGGCGTTAAATGTTACTAGCAACAAGCGTAATATCATTACATCTGACATTAAACACTTGTCAATTGATAGCAAAATGTTAACAGAGCTTAAACAGAGTGTGTAACAAACCTGGCCTTTAGATTGTATTCCAATAAGTATTGACTTCTTCATGAATGTAAAAATGCCAATTAAAGGTATACCATAAACAGGAAACTGCTATTATTTTTCTATTTTCGGTTTTTATATTAAGATTCAATTCGATTTCTACTTGTCAAACTCTCAACTTTGCTTGCTTGTTTTGTATTATGTGATTGCAACAAAGCCTGAATAGTTAGATGGCTAAAATTGCAAAACCTTTTGGCCAGAACGCCAAGTCATTGCAATCTGTGGCTTCTGTTTTCGTTGTTGTTGAGCTGCTGCAAGCCAGCGGCACCAAAGTGCATTGTCGCAAAAATATTGTGTTGCGAAAGAATAGCCGCGAAATCCCCCAACTTGCCACACATAGTGCCAAATGCGGCTGCGCTACATTAAATTTCAATTTCGTGTTCATTTATCGCGACTTTCAGGGAACTTTGCCGCTGCGGTTGGTGAGTTGACTCAAGGAGTAGAGTGTGCCACGCAAGTCACAATGTCAGTTTTTGAACTTAGCCAAGGCCGCACAGCAAGCAGAGTCGAGGCAACAAAGTTTTTCGGGCCAAGTTGCAACGTGGCAGGCAGCGATAGGAAAAGCCGCGCTTACGCAAGTGTTTGCCAAGTAAATATGTAAAAAACCAACAAGTACAATAGCTGGCATACACCCATGCTCTCACATACACATACATATGCACATGCATATTGCATAAAAATTAAGCAAACTGCACTTGTACCAGTACAATAACAACATGAAGAAGAAGAGTAAGGAAGATGAAAGAACAACAACAAGCTTCCAGAACAAAACCCAAAAATGCAACAGTCGACAGCAACTTCCGCTATGCGTTCAATTTGAGCGTCACGCCGGCTGCACATCCCACTTGGCCAACACCAAAACGTAAGGACGCCCTTCACAACATAAAAAATTGCTGCCAAGTTTGCAGTAAGTTTCAGTTTTTAATACTCAGTGCTGTAAATAGTAAAAAGAGTATATTGGTTATGTGCTGTATTTAATACAAATAAATAATGAAAAAAAGAAAACATATATTTACTTTGATTCTAAAACTTAAAGCAAGTTCTCGATATATTCTTTAGCACAAAGTCGCTTTGGTTCTCGTTGCAACAGTATTATTTGATCTTTATGGTTGCTGCTGGTGCCGCTGTTGCTGCTGGTGGCGCTGTTGCTGCTGCTTAGCAAAGGGCTTGTAGCATGTGCAAGTTGGCCAGCTGAAACTTTAAGCCCCAAACGTTGTCGCTGCTGCGTACGTGTTGGTGTTCATTACGTACGTGTCCTTTTTGCTCAATTTTACTCAAGTTGTCAGCAGTTGGCGACGCACAAGCAACATCTGAGCTGCACATGGACACAAGCGGACTTAAAAAAAAAATAGAAGAAGACACACGCACGTGCAACGGAACTAAACTCTTAGGATGCCAAGCAGATGAAGATAAGATTGGACACATTTTGGCATTTGAGAAGGAATCCTAAACAGGTATGTTGGACATTTTATAAATATTACCCATTTAGCAATTATAGTTATTATTATACCTTTTCTATTTTTCGCAACTAAGTATCAGAGTGGCTTTGAATGGCTTTGTCTTGAGCTATTGCTATCATAGTATTTATAGTACGTAGACAAACCTGACCTGTTTCCTTTTATTATTTTTCGTAAATTCACAAAATTAAACTTCATACTTTCCAGACTGCATATTTTTATGTGCAAGTATTCCTTTTTGGATTGCTATCTTTTGCTGTGACTTAAGTGGTGGCTGAAGTCCTGCATTCTTTGCTATTGCCGCCTGCTCATAACTGTCAGCTAGTTGGCTCTCAGCGATGCACCGCACCGACAACACCACAAACACCAACACAAAAAAATATATATATACCACAATATGGCGCTAGTTTCAAAGGCATTGAAAAGTGCACTTGACCGCAATTTGCAAAGACTTCAAGCTGCTGCAAGTTGTCAGCTGGTGGTGTTAGTGGTGCTGGTGATAGTGATGGTGATGGTGGTGCTTTGTGTTCAGCTGCTGTGGTGACAAGTGCTTGGCTACCTGTGCGGTGTCAACAACTTTAAAATGAGTTTGTTGCCGCACAAACACACACGCATGGGTCGTAAATTCACTTCTTTTTTTCATGCTGTTATATTTTGTTATTTTTTTGTTTTGTTTTGTTTTACGAGCTGTTTTACCTGCAGCGCTTTAATGAACACAGCTTGTTGTTAGTTGTCGCAACTGTTGTTATGGCTGCTTGGGGCCACAATTCGTGGTCGCAGGAGTTCAACAGAAAAAAAGTGCAGTTAGCACCCGAGCAACAAAAAAGGGAATCTGAAAAAAAAAACACTATAGCATACTTATGTGCGCTCAAAAGCACCACACGCTATATCAGTTAAGGTTTATCTGTGCGCTGTGGCTATCAATGCAATCAAAGCTTTGAAACTTAGTTCTTCTATTTGTCAGGTTGGATCTGCCGCAGCGGTTTGGGATTGTTGGGGTTGGAGGTTTTAATTGCTGGCTCTAAGTCGCTTTAGTCCTTGAACTAATACTGAGCCATAAGCTCTTAATCATTTCAAGCAATTTGCGCACGTTCGATGCAATTCAATTACAACTTTGTTTAGCACACACTCACACACACGAATACACACAACTATGCTTCTACTTATGTACTTAGAGTCGATGCTGGCTTCGTTGCTTCGAGTGTTATTTGTACAGACTCACACACACTGGCGCATGTCTTATAGTGAAGTAGCTTTAAGTATGTCTGCTAAAAGTATCTGCTAGATACGTACACACACACTCTCGAAGTTTTTTTTTTGGCAAAAGGCAAGTTCTTGAGCTCTGCTCGTGTTTATAATCAGCCGCTCTCTGTTTAATACTTTTAATACCTTTCGAATTGCTTGCAAACTTTTTTAGACGACTTGAGCAGCCTTCAAAATAACGCCCAAACAAACAACGTGCCGCACTCATGTGGTATATTAACGATGCCCCCCATCTATCACGGTGCTAGTGACACTTCAGCTCAAAACGATATTTATTCGATTTATGGCATACTTTTTTTTCGGGGCTAAGAAATTTTTTAATAAAACGCATTCTATTGACATTATCCGCCGGCTGTTATTATGGTACCTTCTCCACAAAGAGCACAAGGATATTAATAATGTGTAGTAGCTAATAAAGGCACGCACACACATACACACGCATTTATATTTACACATGCAACACACACACGCACACTCGCAGTTATTTGGCATTGCATATTTGAAGCGTTTCGGTTTTGTGTGGATTTTATGCCCTGCGGCGCGAGGCTTATGACAAGGCTTATTGGATTGCTCGAAATCTACATGTGTAACTATTGTCAGGTTGTACGCAACGTTATTGATTGCTTTTTCGCACACACTTTTTCGGCCAGTTGAATTATATGCATATACGAATACATATGCTCGTTATCTTGTAGAATATTTAAAATGTGGTTGATGTGCTTTCATTTAAAAAATAAAATAAAATATTCATTTTGCTTAAAAGCTCATGCTGTCAACAAAAAAGCAACAAAGAAAACCTTTAAGCTACATGTCAATAAAGTCTTAAAATAATAACTAAAGCTTATCATCTATAATTAAATAATTTTTGGGAGTAACAATTGGAGCTGTGCTTAAGAAGCGAATAATTTAAGTTTTGTAATTATATTCCCTTACTATATTTTAAAAAAGTTATTCTTCTATTTTAAAGTCACCAACATCTATTTTCAAGGGTATTCGAATGTAAACTATTTACATTATGGCTGGTGTTGATACGAGTATTTTTTTGCGTGTGTAAATACCCGCTGGGTTTGGATTATGGGCATGTCCTTGAGCCTGCAGGAAATTAAAAATATTGGTAAATATTTATGCATGCGGCATGAGTTTGTCAAGCGACAATTGGCAAACTTCCCAACCCAGTTTCCACTTCCCAACCTTACAATCCCCATTTATCTCTTTCTCTCTCTCTCTGTCTTGCCACCTATTTTTTTTTTTTTTAGGATTTTTGTGACCACTGGTGACACCTGATAAGCTTAGCTGTAACTTCAACAATGCAGCCGCATCGTTTGCAATAGCAAAACAAGCACAACAGCAGCAGCAACAACAACAGCAACCGCATTAATACTGCGAGTTCTCACACCTAACTGGCAACTGGCAAGTGGCAAGTGGCGGTAATGCGAGCATTGCATGATGTATCGATTTTTTTTCTCGTCGCCATCGCTGCTCTTGTTTCGGTTGTTGTTTTATCCTGCCTCGTGCCTTGTCTGTTGCTGTTGTTACTGCTGCTGCTGCTGCTGCTGTTGCTGCTGGTTGTTTGTCAGTGGAAGGTAGAACAATTTCTGGGCCATTTGTCGGCTTTTGCCTGTTCCGGTGTGTTGATAATGCCAATGCGTAATCCATCTCCATGACACACACTCAAACATACACAAACCCACACACACACACACATCATATACAAACCGTGCACTGTTTGCTAGCCCGTATCACCGAAGGTACTCCAAAATCCGTATCGGAATCGAAGATCCGACATTTGACATGTGCACTTGAACTTTGGCATTTGAATGCATCGCTGGCATTTTGCTTACACGTTGCGTGCGGTCGGCATGGCATGGCAAAACTCTGACAATTTTGAGTTGAGAGCAAACATTCAAAACTGTCCAACAACATCAGCGGTTGCGGTTTGGTTTCTATACTTTATACATACATAGATGGGATGCATATTTGTTTGTTTGTGTTTGCATATTTAAATAAAACACCATTTGAGCTTGATAAAACACAATTTTAATAACTTTGACATCAAGTACACATCGAGAAATTGCAATAAAACATACACGCACACAGACATTCAAATATTGTACACAGATATATCAGACATATGTACATGAGATTGTGTGCTTACAAACGAGTTGTACTTAATGAAGTATATTTATCTATATATATTTTTTTTATTTTTATTTTTTTTACTATGCACATCGAAGCGTATTCTTGTGTAATAATTGCTGCAACAGCTGCAACTAACTTATGATGTTGTTCTTGTTAGTTATTTATTATAAGCCGTAAGTCCATTTGCAAAACTTGAACATAAAATTTAAATATGTATGCATATGTATGTGTGTGTGTGTGTGTAAGTGTGTATAGAATTTTTGGTTTTGCTTGTTCAGCTCAGCACTTTGCGGTTTTATTGGTTGCATGCCACAAATGCATATACATATTGCAGGCCATATGCAACAATGCGAGTGGAATAATAAACAAAACTTTTGACTTTTTAGTTATTCGCATGCTCACAAGCTTGCCACAAGTTGTTGCACACCATTGTGTCTAAACGAATGCTAGTTAGTCTTGCACAAATAGTTTGATTATACAATTACAGCACGCAGTATATATTTATATAAATTGCTCTTATTTTACGTCTGCCATTTTTGATTTTGAGTTTTATGCTTTTAGAATTATTCTAATTGGCTATTGGAACTATGGGATCAGCAGATATACATACATACATGTCTCAGAGTGTGTGTGTTCTTTCTTTGTAAATTCGTTACAAATTTAGTTAAATATACTTGTTATGTTTATTTACGCTAAGTAATTGAACGCGAACAAAATGTTTGTTGGTTTTTTTTCTTATTAGGGGCTTATGCTTAAGTTACGCAACGAATGAAACTAACACAGAAGTTAAAAGCGTACAATGTTTTGGACCCAGCCTTTTCAATATTTATCGGAAGATATATATAAGCATATGCGTTTGGTATCTTGCCAATCTTCCAACATCAAACTTTGCTAAACTTATAAACTTATGTATTTACACTATTTTGTTCTGAATTCTTTAAGACACAGGGAAGACTTTAGAAACATTTATAATTTTACACATACATACAAACATTTATATTAGCTACAATACGTTTACGCATACAACTACATACATACTAATATGTCTGTGTTCTTAAACGTTCTATATTGCATATAAAAATGGTTAAGTTTTGTATTTTTTGTTAAGGTTTCTTGGTATCCAGTTGCTATTTGGGGCACGTGTGTGTTGCTTCGATTATTTTGTTAAGGTAGGTTAGGAATTATTTCTAGACTTACGTGTGTTCATGTATTTAGGATTGTCACTGCTATAACATCGTTAAACTCACAACTAAGCCTAATCTCACTAATCACTTACTAGTTTATCTAACTAACTAATCGTTTATCTAATGCACAATGCCAGTTGTCAATTCCATTACCATTTCCACTTTTATTATTCATTATTCTTTATCATAGGTACTTATTTACACACCACTTTATCAGTTCGTATCTGATTTGAGAGTCTCTATGCTTGGGCGTTTTATTTTGATTTTTTTTGTGCTGTTTGCCATTTAGTTAGTTTGTTGATGTTGTTGTTGTTTTTTTAGTAACTTTCACTTTTATAGATACTGGTCCTCGTCGGTTTTCAGTTGAAATCAAATTTTCGCACTGCGGGCCCGTGCCGCATGTTTTCGGCCAAATAAAATGCGCTTAAAGGCGCGTCGAAACTCTGGATTGAAAATGGTGTAGATGACCTGTTTAAAGGGATTAAGTATAAGCAGAGAAAAAGATACAAGAAATACATAATTAACGAATTTAAAATGGTTGAGCTTTAAAGTTATGCAGCATCCATCTTCTGCCTTTTTTTGTTTGCTTTAATTTTTCAGAAACTTAACAAACACGACAGCTGATTAATTTTTCTCAAGTTAAGCAGCTAAATTATTTAAGAAATCACACATTGATAAATGGTTTTCAATTTGATTTAGCTATTTTCATGATTTGCTAAGATGTGTTGAAAAGCCTTAAACTCCAAAATAACAGAAGCGAAGCATAAGCTATTGCAACGCATGAATCAAAATTGGGAAGTCATTGATGATCAATCATCCAATCAGAATTACTCAGAGCTTGGCTCATTTGTTACACACACTCACACTCAGGTACACCCTCTCTTTCCCTCTTATCCTAATACTCCCACAACGCCTTTTATTGACGTAATGGCAGCTGGACAAATCTTTTGCTCTTTCTTTTATTTGGCATTACGTATACGTACCGGATTCAATGTGGAGTTAAAGTAGCCGAGCCAGAGGAAGAGCGATGCAACAGCCGGATGAATTTCGCAGTCCTTGCACAGGCTCATTGTGAGTGCCATAACAAAGAAGGGCAGCCAACAGATGACAAAGGCGCCGGTGATGATGGCCAATGTTTGTGCAGCCTTCCTCTCCCTCTTCGCCTCCAAGAGCAGACGTCGCTTGGCCAGTTTCTGTTGTGGATTTGCAATGCTGGCCAGCACACCCTTGCTACCAATGGGACTACTGGCGCCGCCTGTTGTTCCAGTTGCTGCCGTTGTTGTTGCTTCAGTTTGCTGCTTGTTGTTGGCGGCTGTTGCTGCTGCGGCTGCTGCTGCCACAGCACCACCCATTGCGATGGACTGCGCCAGCGGCGTAATGGCATTCAAATGGGATGCTATTAGATGCTGCTGTGCGGCACTCGCCACCTGCTGCGAGAGCGTTATGATTTCGTTAGCATTGCTCGTGCGGTACTGCAGCATGGCGAGACACAGAGACAAAGAGAAGAACGAAAAGAGATTGCAAAAACAAAGAGAATTAAAAGCAATGTAAAGTGCACACACAAAAGCACAATTAGCGCCATTTTGTAAAGCAGGTGAAAAACTCACACACACACATATATACATTCAGAGCAAAAAAAAAAAAAACAGAAAATGAAATTACACTGAAGTTGTTTCTCTTCTTGTTTCTGCCTGTTTTCTATGCAATGTTTGTTTGTCCGAGTATTCTAGGGGAAAGGTAAAGCTTACTTACATCATCCGCATCGCTGGATATGGTGGTTAGTTCGGTGCCCGCATGACTTTTGTTGTCATAGTTGCTGGTGCTAAACTCTGTCTCCTCCCGTGTTATCGCCAAGCTGGCAAAGTCAACGGCAATCGCGGCCATAGAACGCGCCACAGCGTTTTCGGAGCCCGCAGCTATGGCGGCCGTATTTGAGTTGCGACCAAAGCAGATCTTCATGCGTTTCCTTGTGCGTCGCTGCAACTGTTTCGTGTTGCCATTCTCAGTGTCCTCCACCTCACTCGTCTGCTCCTGCTCTTGCCGCTTTGCCAATCGCCGCTTCCCTCGCACCTTTTGCAAATCACGCGTCGTTGAATCGCACTGCAAGAATTTAATTTAAAAAATGTATCTTTTAGTTGAAATTTATCACATTCTCAGTCTGCATTCCCTTTGTTTGATTTAGATGCTGTCTAAAGCATTTCTAGTTGCTCCCTTGAGGCACATTTTGTTTTTTCTTAGGGCTATACAACTATAAGAAAGCGCTTTTGTTTCCAAACAAATCGCACATTTGCCACGCCCAAACACACACATACACATGGGCATAAATCGTTTTTTTGGGTTGGCTTTCAAGTGCTCACTTGGGTCCACCCTAATGGGTAGCGAAGGATTCGCATTATTGTTTCGGTTAATGACACGCTCATTATGAGCCCGGCTCAAATTTCATTAGACGGCACTCGCTGCGTATGCGTAATACAATTATTTAACATCACTCACGACGCAAGCAACTAACACAAATTTATCACTTTCATTGCGAACAGAATGTCCCTTCAACTTGTTATCTATGGTATGTAAATAACGGTGTAAATAACTCACCTCGGTTTCCGTTAGCGTCACATTGAAGGACTTTTGAGTGCGACGCTGAATGCGCTTTCTTGCAATCAAATAGATTTTCCAGTACAGAAACAGGATGACCAGCAGCGGCACATAGAATGTGCAACATGTGGCGAATATCTGCAGACAAGAAAAACGAATATTAAGCTAAAGGATAGCAATTAGTGGGTGTAGTGTGGCAAAGGCTACCTGATAGGCCACATCCTGCGACACCATGCAATGCTGCTCCTCAATCCGCTTCATATAGTCGGGATCCTTCCAGCCAAACTGTGGCGCCAGCGAGACTATCAAGGCGGCAAACCACACACAGAATATCATAATGAAGACTCGACGAGGTGTTCGCAAATTGTTGTAATCAATGTTCGTAACGGTCCAGAATCTGTAAGTGTGTACGTTATGGGATAAGGGTTCGGAGAGCGTTTTGTTGTTGCAACTCACCTGTCTGCTGCTATGGCCACCAGGTGTAGTATGGATGCTGTGCAGCAAAGCACATCACAGGATGTCCAAATGTCGCATAGCTCCGGTCCCAGTATCCAGCCATTGCTAATCTGTATGTGTGTGTGTGTGTAAATATGTTTGTAAGGACTTGAATTTGAGTGTTTTCGCCAGAGGGTTGAATGCAATTAAATTATGTCATTGCCTGTACAAAGCTTGGCAAAGATGACGCAATTTAAACAATTAACAACGCGCAATGGCTCATTACGCATACACACGCACAATCTTACACTCTCTCTCTCACTCTCTTACAATATCTCGCTCTCTCTCTCTTTGTGTGCTGGCTGGAAGGCAAAGTCAACTCTTTGCTGGTAATTTCATTTGCACGCTTTTCATTTCAAGTTTCCATTAGGGTAATGAAGTTTGTGCAGCAGAAGTTGCAGCAGCAGCAGCAGCAGCTGCTGCTGGCGACAACAAAAGCAGCTTCACAACAGACAACAGACTATAATCTACAACAACAACAAACTTACCTCGTAGACGGCGCCAAGCGGCATGACGAGACAGGCAACAAATAAATCAGCAACTGCCAGCGATGCGACCAAATAATTAGCAACATTTTGCAAGTTGCGCTCGAGAATAATGGCGGCAATCACAAATACGTTGCCTAAAAACAATCGATAAATATTAAAAAAAAAGTTATGCACTTGAATTATAAATAAATATTAAATGGTTTATATATTTTATCTACTTATAGCATTTTCCAGATATCTCAACAACTACAGAAGAGATTGACTCTCCGGCTACTCAGCTTATATAATTTTGCATATTTCTTCAGCATACACCAAACGCATTGAAAATGTAATTCTGCAGAATTTTGATTACGAAATGTTTACGCAGACTCAAAAGTCATTAAAAGCTTTTAATCTATAGCAAACAATTTCCAGTACTCAACAAACCGCCACGATAGTTTCAATGGCACAAATCATTTCAGTTAAGCTGATTTAACTTATTCCGTGAAATATCTACATAGATACAATTTCTGCGGAAATCTATTTGCTCTAGTGCACTATAAGATCTCAATATTCAACAGAAGTCATGTCAATTAGCAAAGAGTTGTTTACAATGCAAAAGTGCATCTATCTATGTGTTATGTCGTTCAGATTTAAGCAAGCAACATCTTGGGAATACATAAGACTGTTAATTAAGTTGTATCTATTATGCTGTCAATAAAGTTAAGTAAACGGATGGCATTGAATCGAATTGCCTAAACATGTTGTTAGCAATCAGTTGAGCCGAGTTCAACAACTGTAAGCTACACTTCCACAGAACTGTCCATGCACTAATTGTGGGCAATCGTGCATATGCCTCGAATACGATGTCGTGTGACGCACATTGCTTGACAGACTGTGGGGTGATGCTGCGGGTTGCACGCTGTCAATCTCTGTGTGATGCAAATGATGCTGCTTGGCAAATTGTAATTGCCATGGCGGCATTCAAAAGCATTGCACTCCTCCTGCCTTCTTCACGTCGCCTGCCAATTGTCTGTCTGCGCTTTCTATCTATGCTGTTTGTATTGTTTTTGTGAATGTTGTTGTTGTCAGTGCTGAGAGGTGCCCCTGTGTTTGTCTGCAGGTTATCAAAACGTTTTGTCATCGCTTGGCTCGTGCCACAAATGCATTTGCATATTGCCCTCGCATCTACACCCATTCATGTTGCGCATACGACGCGTACGGCCACAGATGTGCCCCTATCCATATACGTATGCATATATATATTTTGACGCCCTGGCGCGCTTTTAATAGCCTTTCACGTTTCTCAAAAAAAAAAAAAAAAAAAAAAACCCAGCCAAAGCACCGACAGACACAATACCCTTTATGGCATAATCGGTGCTAAAATACATCAAGCATTACAAGCTGGCTTCATTAATCAATAGTTAGGAACTGAAGAATTGTTGCTAGTGTATATATATTCGATGATAAATTCATTAGACCCTCGCTTGTAGTGTATTAAAAAATGATATGAAAGAAGGCAACTGAAAAGCATTTTGAAACTTTGTTTGCCGTCGTCGTCGTCGTCGTCAGTGTCGTTTTTTGTCGTCTTCGTCCTTGTTGTCCTTGCGTGGCGTGGCCTTCCAACGCGCTTCTTACGCTCTGTGCCAACCACCCATCTACACAGCCCATCAACTCTGTCTAAGTGCGGCGTTTAACACAAAGCTTTTTAACGCACTCTAAGCAAAAGTTGCCACCACACCAGCCCCCATACCTATACTTGCTATAAGTGAACTCCAAGAGAAACTCCAGTAATTCCAGCTGGTGGCACCAGACAGGGTGGCGGGTGGCAGGCAGCAAATCATCTTTGTAAGCCGAAAATCAATAACATTTTTCTCAAGGAGCGCAATAAAAATCTTCTGCATCATAAATTTTACTTCATTTACAGTTTGAGTTGCCTTCGATGGCGATATCTAAACTTTTGCCACCAAAAAATATCCCGGCTGGCATAAATTTTAAGTATAATTTTAATGGCCCAAAATGAGGCAGCGCAATCGTTGGGGCATATCGACAGCTGGTGCTTTAAGACTTAAATCTAATTTTGATAGAGTTTGTTGTGCTAAATTTGTTTTTTATATCGCATTGTTAAGTACTTGCCTATAATGGTGACGAGTATCATTAGGCCCAGCACAACGGCCATGGCAATCATTTTGACAAGCAGCAAAAATTCGGCTGCGGCACGCTCATTGGCAGCACGTTGCTCCTCCTCCAGTTGGGTGATGTTGCTGCTTGCATTGCTGCTGCTGCTGCCGATGCCGATGCTGCTGCTGTTGCCCGTTGTGCCTAGGCCTTTGTTGCTGCTGATGCTGTTGTTGTTGCTGTCAATGTTGCTGCTGCTGTTGCTGCTGGTGATGTTCCAGCTGCTCTGATTGCTGCTGCCGCCATCTAGCTGCGTCAGGCTGCCATTCAGTTCAATGAAGAGACTCTCGTTGAACAATATTGCTGGCAGTTCTATTTCCAAAATGCTTGGCACATCACCAATTGCCCCAAACTCAAGCAATGTTGCTGGCGTTGTCATTGCGCCCAACATAATGTATACTGTTCTCGTTGCTGTTGTTGTTGTCCGATTCTTGTTGTTGCTGCTGCCGCTGCTTGTTACTTAACGCCCGCTTTTTTGGGCCTGGGGGCGTGCCAATGTATGTATATGTGTGAGTCCTTAAAACAGTTGTTGTTGCTGCTCTTGCTGTTGCTGTTGATGTTGCTGCTGCTGCTGCTGTTTCTGTGACAAGGCTCGCCGTAAGCGCCTTTGTTGCTGCTGTTGTTGCTGGCGTCGCAGCTGTTGCTGTTGATTTTGTTTTAGTTGTTGTTGCTTCTGCTGCTGCTGCTGGTTTGCTTGTCGTTCGTGTTGCTGCCGTTGTTGCGGGTGATAAAGCGCCTTAATCGTGCTTGCCAAGCACTTAACACGTAAACTGTAATGGCGGGGAAGGAGACACACAGACTGTCAGTTGAATGGCAAAAAAGCAAAGCGCAAAACGCTTCAACAACAACACAACAAAAAAGCGACACAAAAACGGAAAAATCCGAAAAAGAAAAGCGACCAAAAATATATTATTTGATTTGCCTTACACAGCACACAGATTATAACGTGAAGAAAGGAAGCTAACGGAAAAATGGTAAAAAAAATAAATGAAATTTTAAATTCAGTTAATTCAATTTTCAGAAACGCTCTATTTTTAGCAAAATGTCAAGCTTTAAGTGTTTCTGTGTATTAAACAAATGAATAAGGTCTTTGAAACAAGTGTATTTGCTAAGCTTTTGGCTCTATTATGTTGCACAGTGTATATTTATTAACTGCGCCAATTCGCAATCGAGACACACACTCTCTTTGAATGATTGACCCCACATCTCACGCTTATCGCTGCCTCCATTGATTATCGCCTTTCGTGCACAATCAGCGCTTTCAGTTCAATGCAAAATGTTGCTCAGAGCACAACAACTTCTATCGCCGCTTATGCGACTGCTGCTACTGGTGCTGCTGTTGTGTCTGCTACAAGTGATGCCGCCTGCGGCTTGCCAGACACGATTCCGTTCGGATTCAAATCGACGTTTGCCGTACGAGCCACCCCGGGAGTTTCGTTCGGAGCTGAGAACGCCACCGTTTCGTAGTCTAAACTAATCTTCTAATATAACTTTTGAATGTTTGTTCAAAACAATAAAGCCAGGTGTGCAGATCTTTAACACAAGTGTTATCATTTAATAAATACTGAGTGCCTCTTTCGCTCGTTCTCTGCTCTCTCTCTGTGTGTGTGTGTGTGTTTTAGTGTTTTAGATGGCGCCACTTGGCCTTTTGTGTGTGCCTGAGAATGCAACACACATTAGTTGACCTTTGTCTGTGTCAAGGTGCACTGCCATGAGCAGCCACCCAAGCAGCTTTCTAACAAACACTCTATGCAAACATACACACACACACATCAACTCATCACAGCTTCTGTCTGTGTGTGTGAGTTTGTTGCACACACACATTTACAATTTGAGACTGTATGCGGGTGCAGTCAGCGCAAAGATACACATGAACTAAGCAAAGCGCCACAGCTGATTGCGAGGGATGCCTATGCAGTCGCTTAAATAAGTTATCAATTGTCTAGAAAACTTTATTTTAGATTGTATTTAAGCAACCCTCGCTGTTGATATTCACGTTGTAGTTGCCACTGAGGTTAGGACCTGGCTTGTATGAGTGTGTATGGGTCTTTTGGGTTTGCATAGACAGGCTAAAATGTTAATGCCTCTAAGCGGCAAGGGAAATGAAGATGCCAGAGAGCAGTTGTTGCAACAACAGCATCAGTAGCAACAACAAAGGTAACAACAGCAGCAGGGCGATGCGCCCAAACAGCTCATGTGTGAGAGATATTTTCATAGTCAAGGTAATCGCCTGCGACCCCGTTGCATGCCCCCAATTCACATACATACATATACCATACATATATTCACATGTGTATGCATCGTCGTCCGGCTATTAATAAATGCACTAATGTTTATCAGATGTTGCTGGGCTTAACTATTCATGTTTCTTTTTTTTTTATATCTTTCTTGTTCCATTTCTTGATTTTTCTTCGTCTTTTTTATTGTATATTTTCTATTTGGTTGCTAGCTTGTTTGTAAATTTTACGAATCGCTTTTAATTATGAATTGCTGGTGGTTTTGTTGTTGTTGCTCTATGTGGCAAGGCTGCTCGCTGTATGGCAACTTTTTGTGCGCAACACAACACAACAAAAAAAAAAGCGCCCTGAGTTTAAGGTACATGAGCTGTGGCAGCAGCAGCAGCAGCAGGGCGTTGGGGAAAGCTTGTCAGCCGCAGCATATAAAGGACGAACAAAAAACAAAATAAATAAATAAAAAAAAGTGTACAGCACAGAAAAAATAGAAACATTTTCTGCTAACGTTTGCAACCAACCCACAGAGTCGCTGTGGGGCATGGTACGAAAAAAATGTGCGGGGAAGCAAAACGCGAGTTGTTTAGCTCGCCACAGTCTGGGATTCGGAATCCTTTCACGCTTACACACACACTCACACACACACTTACACACATGCCAACTCGCTCTCACACTTGAATTAATTCATAGTCTAATAAATATACAAAAAGTTTTGTGTTGAATGCCTGAAACTGGCAGCGCCTTTTATGCCACCAGACCAGCAGACCCATACCCTGCCCTGCCATGCCCAGCCCGTGCCCCTAGGATGTCCTTCTGTCAGCATAATCTCTTCCACACACACACATAAAGTCACACAGACAACTTGCTATCCCAAAACTCTTTCTCTTAGTGCTACTTCTTTTGTGGACATTTGAAAATATGTTGCACACAGTTTTAATTCTATTTGCAACGTGTGTGTGTGTCCTGTTGTGACTACAATGTGCCAATTAGCAGTGGCTTTTTATTTTGTAAAATGTTTTAATTAAATATGTATATTATATTTAGTCCCTAAATGGATGAACAATGTGTAAAGCACTCGTAAAAGACTTACCATGCCATATAGTATAAAAGTATATATTGTAGTGTATTTGATGTTATATGCATGCATATTTTATAATGCCAAATGGCAGTAACTTGTACAAAGCCATACACCATGTTTAAAGTCCGACATTGATGTGAAATTTAAATCAACTGATATTATGGCAAAACTGAAGAGAAAAACGAAAAAAACAAACAAACTTTCTGTAAATGACAATGGAATATGGCTGGACAACAAACTGCACTCAGGCGAATGTTGGACAACTTCCACAAAGTTTGCAAATGCTGTGTCCACTAATTGCACCACTCCATAGAAGATGACGATGAAGACAGCATTGGAAAAGCATCAAGGCAGACAGAAAAGAAGGAAAAAGATGAAAAGAATGAGTTGATAATTGAACTAATCAACTGAAGCGAAAGCAGCCATCAAAACTTGGCCCAGCTATTTGACCCTTAGGTCGTTTCTTGTAATATTCCATTTGCAGCAATAACTTTAATTGCATTGAGAAGCCATAATAAAGATGCCCTCAACTTGCCAACTTGCCAACTTTGCCATTCTGTCAATACTTAACGTAAATTGAATAAATGTATTATATTAAATATTTGCTAAATTTCACAAATGATTCTCAGAAATTTTCCACTTTTCATGTTTGCATTTTCTGCGAATTTGTTGTTGTTTTCGCTGTCGTACTAGTAGGGCGGTTTTAAGGATGCTTGACTGTTGACCTTGGCGTTGTGTTTAAAATATATATGTATTTAAAACAATATTATACGCTTCTTGTACTTACACATAAGCATAATTATGTCCTTTCGCATTCATTTTGTGCGCTTCATTGGCGACACTGCAGCGCCGCAGTTGAATTCAACATAAACATAAATATTAATGCCGACTCTTACACCAACAACAACAATCACAAACCTCAGCCGCAATCTTTTGTAAATGTGTGTGTATGTGTGTGAGTTTGTATTTGTATGCGTGACAGCGGCAGATTTTATTCAGGTTTTTGTGTTGCCCTAATTATGCGGATTTTTCACGTTTCACATTTCCCACTGTTTAGCTTTAAGCTTTGACGTTTACGTTGACTTTGACTTTAATTTTGATTATGAGTTTTTTTTTTGGGTATTTCCTTTTGATTCTTGTGCTGTTTTTGATTTTGTTTATTTTGATTTTGGGTTTTTTTTTAGCACTTTTTTGTTGTTGTTATCGCGCCGCGTTTTAATAACTGAATGATGATTATTTAAATGATTTCAGTCTTCTGTTTTTGTGTACATTTTTGGGGGCACTTTAATGTCCTGTTGCTGTCTGGCGGCACATGCGTCTTTAACCTATACCCAAGCATAACTATTGACAAACTGCCTCAATGTGGCCGTTTTCTGCCCAAATGGCAACAGCAGCCATCGCATCAGCTGATTTCCTGTCGACTTTCTCAGCGTCTGCGCAGTGTTGTACAACTTTTAAACTCTTATATTCGAAACTCTACACGCGAATTTAAGAGAACGTTTCGCATTTACAGTTCGAATTCGAAACTCTTAAGCTTTGAGGCGGCTGCCTGTTGAGGTCTGCTTGCAACATCGAATAAAATGTGTTGCGCCTTTTACTGCACACAAACACACACACAGACTTTGTGGCAATTAAATCATTCAAGTGCAACATAACCAAAATTTCGCATAATCAAGCGGCTTTCTGTGCGAATCCCTGTTTCTGCATCAATGAAGCGACAACAAAGCCAAAAAGTTACTTTTTAGCAAACCAAACTCGCTTGTTGCAACTTTCAACAATGCCACATTCTGTTACGCGCAAGAGAGAGGGGAGCTAAATGGGACTTTTCACTTTGCATTTAAGCAGTTTTTAATATGACTAATGCAATGTGGCTTGGCCACAACTGGGCACAGTGTGCCACAGTGCTCCCCTTTTGCAACCCCTCGGGTGCGTATCTGTGTTTTATATGATTTTCCTCTTTTCCTTTGCTTTGTTCCATTTTTGTTGTTGTTGTTGTTGTATTCTTTTGGCCCATTTCCTGTGCGTCCCCTTCATCTAATGCGCATTAAGCCAAGTCTACTATGCGGCGTTATTGGCATTTTGTGATATTTGCGTTTCGCTTTGAAGGCCATTTCTATGCAGCCGCCGTAACGTGCCACAGAGACCAAAAGCACCTAAGCACCCAAGCAAACCAAGTACCCAAGTACTGCTGGCCAACTCCAACTAGACTTTGCAACATTATTACACTTGGCAAAAATATTGAGCTACACTATTTTAACACTCTTCTTTTTTAGCTAAAAAAAATTAAATTTAAATCTTCGAATTTCATTTTTTTTATCGTGAGTTAAAGATGATTACTTTGCTGGATTTTTTTATTCGAATTTCAATTTTTCCCAGTGCATGCATCAATTTTTGCAGCTTGGGCAAGTGGCTGCTTAGACGTTGGCAGTGGTGTTGGCGGCATCACAGGCGGCCATTGCTTCGTTTGCCATTTGATTTCCTTCGGTCCGAGCTTTGTTATTGGCCTCTAGTCCAGGCGCATCGTAAATTAGCAGCGGTTTATTGCCAGTACGTGACATTTTGGACGCGTCCCGGCGTCTGCAATTATTGTGCCGTCCATTCATTTGCCGGTCAGCAGCAGACCAGACTCCATCTCAGGCCCACCCTCTTGTCACGACTGCCTGCCCCCCAACTCTGCCGCACTCAACACTTCCCGCTCCACATTTTTTGCTGATTTCCATTCATTGTATGTGTGTGTTTGTGGTGCTAGCCTTTTGTGATTGTCTTTTAAGTTGGCAGCTTTGTGCCTTTGTGGCTTATGCGAGGTCACGCCCCTTTTGCCCTGGCATCTGTGGAGCGGGGGGCACTTTAACATTTTCTTATTCAATATTTGCACAACAATAAAACTTTGATTGTTCCAATTGTTTGAATCTACTGCTATAAACTAAGCACACGCCTCAAAGCAACGAAATGGAGCAACTACTTTTTCATTACGCATACGACGCGTGGCGCTGATTTAAGTTAATATCCCGATTGAATGAACTTCTGCAGCTATATATATGCAATAAATGCTATCAGCATTCAGTATATAACATTGTTCTCAAATAAAATCTTTTCCTAACATTTATAATAGTACAGTTCTAAGCCTTTACAGCTTTAATGTTTTCCAGAAGTTACAGCTCATTAGCTTAAACTTCATAGAAAATAAACACAACTAAGAGATAAATACTGTAAGCAAGCGGTTGAAGAAGTTTTGGCGCATTAAACAGAACTTTAATTGAATATGTTTTACTAAGCAGCCATTTTGAATGTGCAATGTGCCAATGGGTGTTTTTGAACCTAAGCATTTAATAAGTGTGCACATCATCCTAATGAGCCGGAAAGTTAAAGCTGTAATGCAATCGCAGCTAGCACAAAAAAAAAACACACCCCTCACAGCACGTCAGCACGTAATGCGCTGCAGCTCGAAAGTATCTAAGTCTTTGTGCTACTGCTAGTGCGTGTGCGTGTATATGTGGGTGTGTGAGTGTCGTTGTGCGTGCTGGGTAGCATTAAGAACGAGAAAGCTTTGCCATTGCAAGTGCGTGACATCAAGACGACCCCTGCGCACTTTTCATTCACCCTGTGGACTGTGGAAAATAATCAAATTCTTGCTAACAAAAACTTTTCCTTGAAATGCATTTCACATGTGTATATTATTTACTTTAAAAAGCCTTGCTTAAATATAAGTTGCTTTTGTGTTGAATTGGGAATGCATTCACATGCACTAGAAAACTTTTTGTTGACCATTTGTGGTTAAATTTGATTTGAAGTTGTTCAACATTTTCAAGTGGCTCCGAATATGAATTCATTTCTCTTATTTAATACGAACAACACCAATCACTCAGCTCAAAATGGAAATAAAACCACAGGAACTTCTAAAAATCTTTTAAGATCATAGAAACTGATTGAATGCAAGTAAGTTTATGTTTGTAAAAGTGGCGGTTTTGTCCTATAGTACGCTTCCTGCAAAACGTACTGCAGTTATTTGATGGCGGTAGCTGTGGCAGATGCCGCAAGGCCAATTGTTGTTGAAGTTTGTTGACTTTGAGCCATTGTTTCAAATGGCTGAAAGTTACGCGAAAAAAGCTTAATAATTTGCACTTATGTGCAACAGATAAGCTGCAACAGAGCTGACATGCGAAAACGAGTTTAAATATTAACGTGTGAAGGAAGGGGGAGGGGCGGTTAGCTTAAAAGGGGGTTTATGGGACATAGCATCTATGTGCGTCAAAAGCAATAAACTTCCCACACACACACACACACAGCCGGGCGAATGCATAACATAATAATTACATATAATAAAAACAATATTTCGGCATTTTATGTGCACATAAAACTGTAGCATATTTTCTGGCGGCGCACTAAATTATTCGCAGTTATTGTGTGGCGAGCAACAAAAACAAAACCAAACTGAACGTTACAGTCGCATATGTGCGCACAACAACAACAACGGAAACAACAAACTTTTATCGACCAGTTGAAAAAGGGAATTTACTGATGAATTGCGGTTTAGTTTTATGAGATGACACAAGACAACAAAATATACTATGGCCCTATGTTCGTTTGTGTGATGCTTTTTATGATCGGGCGTTAAAGAAAGCTGCGCCAACATTTTATGTGCATTTAATGTTTGTTTGTTAATAAAATTGACAAAGGAGACAAAGTCACAAGCTGTCCAAAATGTTCTATGACATTTTAATGTGCGCACTTTGACACTTTTAATGAATTGACAGAGCATTCATTTTCTTAATGAGTGCGCTCATTTAAAGCCTAAACAAAAACATAAATAAAATGGAAAGACAGCGCAAAAGATTGATAAATGTTGAAATGTTTGCTTTCGCAAGTGGCAATGACATTGCGAATGACAATGGCGCAAACAATTTCCTCTCCATTATTGCCACATAATGAAGTTTGAACTAAAAGCCATTGCCACAGACACACACACATACATACACGCACATCGAAATATACACATGAGTGACGTTGTCCTGGACGATAGAGGCAGAACGTGCAGCATTGCCGGTCAGCTTAATGAGCCGCACTAAATTCACACGGAAACTTTTTGGCCAAAATGCTTCAGAGATGCTCAGCGATTTGAGCAGAGAGGCACGGCGACGAAAGGGATGTTGCCTGTGTTTTGGTGGGTTGGTGAAAACTATTTATCGCTGATGGCCGGACAAATGTGCTGCACTCGGACGACTGGCAGGAATTTATTGACACACTCAATCGAACGCGTTGATCGTAATCCCTTTTTTCCCTTTGCTGCGTCACACTCCACAGCCAATAAACAGCAACAGCAACAGCAACAACAACAACAGCAGGAATGTGGCATGGGTTTTTGGGTCTGCTACCAAAAGTTAGTTAAGTTCCTCTTCATTTGGCTGTTTGTTCGTTTGTTTGTTTGTTTACTTTACGATTTGCTGCCTAAGTTCTAAAGGCATCATATCACAGTGTCCAGACAAAATTTCATTGATTATATTGTTTCGATTTTCTCATTTGTGAAATGTTTTTGGTGTTGGTATGATACTCTTTCAACTTAGTTCAAAATCAAGGAAAAATTAAACTTCTTTTTCAGGTCGAAAGTTAGTTAACTTTTCGTTTATGATTAATAAGCTTATTAGTTTTAGCTTTGAAATAGATTTTGAAATAAGGTACGAAGTAATTTAAACTGATTATCCAAGTACGAAAAACGTTTATCAAGTATCTTAGTTTTCATCTATGGTAAGTACATGATAGAGAGTTAATATAACACATTGATAAGATAAAGGTAAGTAGCATTCAAATGCGAAATAAGCTTAGTTTAATATTAAAAATATTGGTACTGGTATCAATATTCAGTTGCCGTATTAACAAAGTTAAAATCTCGTCACGATAAGTGTCAACAATAGAATTGTAAATTGTTTCAAGAAACTTCCAACAAAGTCAAGAATTCGTCACACTTCTTAATAAGGCTTTCAAGCTTAAAATTACTAAGAATTTGAGTATTCCGCAGTTAGTTATAAGTAGTTTGAGTACGAATAACTTTATCATTTCTTTCTGTTCACATTCTTAAAGCTTCTTTTGTATTTTTGTACCCAAATTCAATTTTTTTTTTGCTTAACATATTATTAAAGTTTGTGCATTGTCATTTTTGCGAACACGCGTCGCAGATCTTTTTATTGTCTGACATTTTATAATGTGTACCCTAGAACTACTTAACAATTTTACTATATACTTGTGTATAGTCAATATAGTCCAAAGTCAGTAAATACATACATATATATATAAACGTATGTGTATATGTTTGTTGGTAAAGCCAAGCATATTGTGTGAAACTTTACGTGAAAAATTGTGACAACATTTACAAATAGAATACGTTATTGCGCCAAAACAAAAAAGTTGTGCAGGAATGTTTTAAGAGAGACAGAGAGAGAGAGACAAAGAGAGAGAGAGAGAGAGAGAGAGTTAAATTTGTACTTTATGCTAATCCTCGCTGTTGTCATCCAGCTCAGCAGCAGCACGATGAACCTCAAAGCTGCTAACCTGTTGAGCCAAATGGGGTGCGCTAAGGCTGCTGCTAATGTTTGGTAGGCACTGTTGTTGCTCCTCAGTTCCAGTTGTTGCTTGTTTAGCACTCAAGTCTTGCATTTGAATGTCCGGATGGTCTGTGCTTGTTCTAGTCTGTCGGATTCGAGTCTTAAGGTCCTTCTTTTTGGGCAGATAAATGAATACCAGACCCATTACAAAGAATGATATAATCACATAGCCTGTGGAATAGTGTGAATGCTTATAGTTGAGCTGTTAATATATATCTTGCAAGTGTGGACTTACCTTCCATTATTAGATTGATTACTTGGTACGTTGACCCACGCTCGTCGAGACGACTACCCCTTTGATGGTCATACAACTTCGGCACGAACCAGAGCAGTGTCAAAGAGAACCACACTATGACGGTCAGGCGATCTCTCTTACGCAGGCCCAGAAAGAGAAAGGCATTGAGGAAAACGTTGCATGTGTAAACTGACAGCCAAACAAATGTCTCAGTGTCTAATGGAAACACGCAAACACAGCGGAAAGTTAGAACAACAAGCAACAATACAATACTACTTAAACTGGCTTTTATAATGATAGTGTAAACAATGGAAAAATTAAAAACTCAAAACAACTGGATAACTTACCATTATTCTCATAGCTATGTTGCAGCGCCACGCACCACATTAAAAAGTATGATAGCGAGTAGTAGACATTGATTATTGAAATGCCAAGGCCCAAGTCCAAAAATTTGCTCATCTTGAGTTAAATGGGTGAATGTGTGAATGGGAATGTGTGTAGTGTGGTGTTGTTGTGCCGTTGTGTTGTGTGGTATGTGTGTGTGTGGCGTTTACTATCGGTTCTTCGCTCTTACGGCATAAACAAACGTAAATCCGAACCCGAGACCGCTCGCCCAGAACGAGGGTTCAGCGTAGACTGGCGACCGTATTGTTTGGTCAGCCCAGCGAGAGGGAGAGCGCACGTGATGAAAGAGAAAGAGAGTGTGAACGCGAGCGAAACGAATCAAGAGAGTGTGTGCAAGTGAGTGTGTGAGAGATACATATACTATATATATGTGGCGGCGAGCACGTGCTGTGGAACCCATTCACATTGCAAACAACTATGTCAAACTGTCAATTGCACTGAACACACACCGACTACCATATGTCCTAAGACAGTTGCGTGTTCAATTGAATACATAATGGTTGACCTATTTATGAAAAAAAGTTTTGTTTATTTTGTAAAGAAAACTAATACAAATTTTGTAAATATGTAAATATGTAAGCATAATAAATTATAAAATATTTAAGATTCATTGACTTTCTGTCAGTTCCTGACTATTTTAAGGCACATTATCGAATAAAAAACCTAAAAATATGTTCACAAATGCTTTGTTCTTTAGTTTTTGGATAAGTAGCTTTTGAGTATTGGACAGCTTTCACTAAAGTTCCACTCTAATCATCACATCCACCGCCACCACCACCACTATCGCCTCCACCACAATCGCCGCCACCACAATCCCCGCCACCGGAGTCATCACAGCCGCCACCGCCATATGCATAATCACAGCAGTTATTTATATCATCGTCCACGTCACAGCAGCTGTTATCAGTGTGGTGTGCGTCAGTGGTTATAAATGGAGCATGTGGAATATCGGATAGTTCATTTTGCCAGCCAAGATCTAAGACTTCATGCACAGGCCTTTCGTTTTGAGTGTGATGATTATAATTGTAATGGTCATACATGCCATATGCTCTAGGCGCCGACGATCGATAGCTCGACACGGATTTGGGAGTCGATCTGACTTTGTTAGCTGCTCGAATAGCTTCACAATCACGATTCACCACATCCCTCAGTTTAATGTAAACAACGGCCATCACAACAAGTGATCCAAATATGAAAAAATATGCTGGAAAAAATACATGATATAATATATCATACTTAACAGGTTGTACTACAACTTACCGCTTATGAATGGCCCAGTTTGACTTTGGTCAACATAAAATACCCTTAACATAAACAAGGTAATCGTTAAAGCGAACCACAATTTGATGGCAAGGAGATCGCTCACGAGCACGCGCACCAAAAGAAAAGCATTGAGAAGTATATTCAAAGAGTACACAACAATCCAGACCAACGCCATCACATCTGCAAAAACAAAGTCAAACAAATCCGCACAAACAAACAAACAGTATGTATGTATGTAAATGTGTCTAAGTGCTGACTCATTTTTTCATTCGTTATATCTTACCATACGCTTCAGATGTTTCTATATAGCTTATGATTGCATTTCCCAACGCAAAGAATGTATATATTATATTTAAAATGGCAATGCAAGCTCCAACATGCTTTGCACTAAACATATTGAGCGCCCACTTTTAATCAACTTGACGACACGTTAGTGCTGACCAATTTATTTTTGTTTGTTGCGACCACTCGCCCAGAACGAGGGCTTGGCGTAGACTGGCAAACGTTTTGCTGCGGCGTAGTGACGAACGGAGAGCAAGAGATTCGCATGTGGAACATAATTAAAATTCTTTTTTTTTACGAAATTGAGAACTACATACGTTCCTCATGGCGATGTGCGAATACGCTTGTACACTTTGAACCCGAAACAAGAGGGAACGGCTCTCTTAGCGCATATGCTTTTGGTTAGGGCATTAAAACGTGTTCGGCATGTGCTGAGCAACGAAAACCATATTGTTATTTAATCTCTTAATGAGAACTTGGGTGAATGGGAGACTAAAATGAGAGCGCTAAATAGAGAGAACAGTTGTTAGCGCTAAGCTTGAGTGAACAAACAATTCTTCAATTACAATGTATCTACAAAAAAAATAAATAGATAAATACTCTGCAGCCATAAATAACAGAGGGGGGCATAAACTGTGTTGCTTATCTTTTTGTGACTAATTACAAATGTACTTAGGATTTATGACTTAGCCTAATGATCTACCCCAAACAATTACAAAATACTATTAGCTTACTGTTTACAAATTGTTGCTGAAACTATAACAAGGTGTTGAATAGTCGAGTCTTGATATCCACTTGAGCGTAATCTGAACTTTGGAATGGATATCAATTGAAATCGTACCTGAATAAATCAAATATCAATTTTACCAAGGCAAAAGAGAAAAGCTAATTGATCCAAAAGTCAATTTTACATTCGAGTGTGCTGAGTAAATATTTATCCTATAACAAAACAAAAAAAACATATATTGTAAACATGTTATTAAGGTCTGCGTAACTAGAAATATGTGATCGAAGCAAAAAAAAGCCCGAAGGCTTTTAACGCTGTTTAATTGTCGGTTATTATTATCAGAATGACATGTCTGTTTGATATAATTGCCGTTGAATAATCGCTTATGATAATGATTTTCATTGTTGTCTATCTAGTTAAGTTCTTGATCAAGTTCCACTGCACTTAAATGTCACTCAACTTAATACAGATGATTTATTTATTCAATGCTAAGAATATCTATTTTTCGATTAAGCTTAACACATCTAAAAACTCTTAGCACTGCTGTAGAGCGCTCGAATTTGGTTCCCCCTAAGAGTTTGATATCATAAAATGCAGCAGCTTTTGGCAATTTTACAACAACGACTAGAGGCGACAGCTCAAAATCGTTGTAAAATATTTAAGCATGATATGAAAATGCAAAACCACAGCAGCCAACAACAGTAGCCGGCAGTATATGTGTGTGTGTGTGTGCCGTAAAAAGTTTAGTTGAGTTCACTTTAGTTAACTGTAAAAGCAGCAACAGAAGCAACATCGGCTGCATTCACGGTCCTAGTTGATTGCTATGCTATGCTTTTGGCTTAGTTGCATTTGAGTGCGGCGTGTGGCACAAACCAATGAACCACATAATGTGGTATACACACACACACAGATACAGACACACGCACGCAGTGTCTGACTGGCAAACGTTTAAGTAAGCGTGTAAATTATTTGAATTATTTATGAGCTGCAACAACAACAACAATGATGACAGCTACAACAACCGCAGCCCAAAATAAGCAGAGAGAGAGAAAAAGCTTAAAGCCATCCGAATGCACACTCGCCACATGCAACCTCCACCACTCAACACGCCCATAGTCAATATCCACCATGTGGATGCGACAAAATCAAAATCTCGCACATTTACCCAAACACACACAACATTTTTGTGGCTGCTTAAATCCCTGGACGGCTCTTAAACAGCGTCGAGCTTGGCCATTTGCCTCGACATCGTCATGGCAACACTGATAAATGCGACACAAAATGTTGGCCTGAAGCAGAAGTTTTGGTCAGTTTTGGACTCGCTGTGGTAAGTGGTAATTCCCAGTCGGGATATTTATTAATAGGCTGCGTACTCCCAAAAGAGCCCAAAGACTCCAGTAAAACAAAAGTGGACAAAGTGAAAACATTGCCAAAAGTAAACATACACAGAAGAACTCTGACAAATTTGTTAGCTTTTGCAAGTTTCACTTTAACTTGATTACGCAAATAAAAACAAGAAGAAAGAATATTATATAAATTGGATCAATCAAGTTTCCCATATTGTTATATTCCTAATTGTTGACTCGTGAGAAATGAAGCATCAAAGAAATTATGGCGAAAAGCTAATTCATTCTTAATGCCGTTTTTAAATCTGTAACGCTTATCTAATTAAGTTGATTGTCTGGAATGCTTTTTGTTTATCAGATTGATTTATTTACTTAATGTTTGTTGCCTTTAAAATTTCATCTTTTCATTTGCGCCTGCAAAATGGAAGATATCAACAGCAAGGCTTATGCCACAAGTTGTTAAGGAACTTTTTCATTTTTTTGCTTCTGTTAGATACAGTTATATGTACGTGTGTATCTTTTGGATTGCTGTCTTTCGTTGGGCATTGACATTTTTTTGTGGGCTGCTTTTTTGGCTAGGCGAATGGGCGCACATCACGCATACGACCCCCTCGACTTATGGCCACAATATCTATTGCTGAGTGAGGGAGCAACTTAGGACTTAGGACTCAGGACTCTGGCTGGCAATATGCCTGCCAATTGCACGCACTTTTGTCGTTCAATTTACTTGGTATTGCCACAGTCACAGCCACAGCCACAGTCAGTGGCAATGGTAATGGCAATAGCAATGGCAATGGCAATGAGAATGAGAATGGCATTGCTGTTTCTGTTGCTATTGCTGTTGTGCCCTAAGTGGCACAGTTGAGTCGTGGCTTAGTTGTGGCACACAGTCATGATGTTGTTGCACGTTTGTTTGTTTGTATGTTCGTTTGTTTGTTCGTTCGTAGGCTTGCAATAATTTGGTCTATTTGTTGCCTGGCATTGAGTTTATTGAATTTGGCATTTGCATGTTATACGAGCACTGAGCATGTGGTGACAGCACCCATCCCCTGCCGCTTCACAAAGTCCTATTTATGCCTTCTGTTGGGGTGTGCTCTTATATTTTTGTCTCTGCTGGAAGCTATTCAATTATCTGGTAGTAAATTTGGCAAATGAAGTTGTTTATTGCGCACGATGCTATGCCAATTGAATTTTCTGCCTATTCTCCACACTCTCGACACCCAGTTGAGATGCAGCTCCTCCCTTATCAACACTTCTCGCCCTCTCTCTTTCGATGTTGGCAGGTGTGCGTGGGTTGAAATTTAATTTCACAGCCAATTAAAAATGTTACACAGTGCGTATGATGAATTTGAAGCTGGCTGCAAGCGCAGCTGCGGCTTTTGTGACTCACGTGCGCCGCTTGGAAAACTTTGAAGCTTAATTGCTGGCACACTCTCTTTTGCTCACCTTTCCCCTCATCCCTTTATCCCTTAGTTTTGACCGAGTGCTTGTAGATGTACACATTTGAATACTGTTGGCAGCTCGCTTCGATTTGATTGATGCTCGAACCAAAACACAACAACAATGGCAACAAAAGAGGAGAGAAAGCCAAAGCCAAAGATTATATACCCTTTAAGCTGTTGACAAACTGCGTAAATAAGGCTAAGAAATATCGAATACACCCACAGGTAGAGTATTAAACAAAATGAAACCTTGGTAAAGTGCTAAAGCAAATTAATTATGCACATTAACTTTTGTCGCCTAATGTGGCAAGTTGGGCACAAGTTGCACGCTTCTTTGCCCCGATCAGCATAAGCCAAAAGCTGAGCTGACCCACAACGCCAGTCGCCATCGCTCCAAAGCCAGTGTCCTTCAGGTTTTCACAGTGCCTTAAGTGAATGGCGAATGACTTTGAAAAATGGTCGAGGCAGCAGCAGCAGAAGCCGCTTAATTAGTGCGTAATTTGTAAGTCTGCGCTCAGCGAAAAGGAAAACAACAACAACACGAACAAAACATAACAAAAACAAATAAAACACAAAATCCGCAAAAATCACAAAAACCAAAGACCATGAATGAAACAATGAGTGGTAAATATTAATTACGAAAATGACAATTTCTGGCCAACAAAACTCAGTGAAACAGAAAAAGTTATTTCAAACTATTCTCTTATGTTAATTTAAAAGCTATACTTTAAAGCTTACTTATATTAACAAGTAAGAAGGGTCGAGTCGAGAAATCCCGACTAGGATATACCCTTAACCCCATACGTAATGCGTAAAACGTAAAACGATATAATTGTAGCACTGAAAAAAAAACACAGCCAATTGCAACGCGATTTGTGCGCGTTTAAAAACGCGTCAACTAACCTGCTTTGAAAATTAATGCTGGCTGGTATGTATACTAGTGGGAAGCCATGGGGATGGTTCAAGGAATGACGCGTTTTAAATCGCGCGCGTGTTTTAGCATTAGCGTTTTGGTTTCCCATGGTACACTAACCGACAAATCGCAAAGTTTCGCATACAGACAGACAGACGGACAGACTGACATGACTATTAACTCGGCAGTTGATGCTGATCAAGAACATATATACTTTACAGGGTCGGAGAGGCTTCCTTTCTCTGTTACATACTTTTGCACAAAACCATTATACCCTTTTTTACCCATTTTAAGGGTTAAGGGTATGAAAAGAACCACAGAAAAGCGCAGCTGCTTTGCGTCCTTTTTCTTTCTTTCTGTTGTTGTTGTTGCTGTGCATACAAATTTGTTTATTTATAATTTCCGACACCGCTTTGAAGGCGCAAATACTTTAAGCAACATCTTTTTTCTTACGCCTGATTGAGGTGGCCTCGAAAACCGAAACCGGAAGCAAAATAAACCGCAATATTTGCATTATTTGGTTACGGTTTCGTTTGTTTAGGTCACTTGCTGTTGTTGCTGCTGCTGACCCGCCCCGTAAAATGGTGTCAATTAGTGTGGCCAATTTGACATGCATAGGGTTCAGCTGGAGCCTAAGTAAACACCAAAAAGCTGCCACATGTTTCATATGTGCAACCAAAATAAAATAAAATACTTGAATAAATATTGATGCTTTCTGTTTGAAATTTAAAAATAAATGCGATATGAAGTGTGCTTATTGCCAATGATACAAACGCTTTCAATATTTAATTATTATTTTTTTTTTTTAACATTCACAAAATTGCGATTAAATTCAATATGCAAACGCTTTATAAAACTGCATAATCTCATAAGGGTTTTTTTTTAAAGTGTGGCTTTAACATTTGTTTTTTTCGCTGAACTTGTATATTTTTTTTTGGTTGCATGCAGCACTTTTTAATGTGGCTGCCAGCCGCACACTCCAAAGTTGAATTATGTTGCAGAGGCTGGCGTTCAGGCTTTTAGCTTTGCTGTGTGCTGCATATCTGCAGGCGCTTTCCTTGCTTGCACATCCTTTAAGGTCACCGTTGTTAAATGCCATGAATTTATTTTGCGCAGCACTGCTCGCCATTCAAATGTTAATTAATGCACTTCAGCTACCTTTGTCCGGGCTGCCCACATGACAGCGCCAGCTGCAAGTTTCGCACAAAATTGAACCCAAATCCAAAGTTAATGCTGGACTTTAAAGTTTACTGATTTTTATCACACGCATTTATGTCTTTACATTATTCACGGAGTGTTCACTTGACATGCCTGCCACTTTTATTCTTGTTGTTATTGCTTTTCATATGCATTTCCCTTTTCGTTTTTTTGGCGGTCTTTAACAGGCGACTCGTTAACTGCAACCGCGCAATTACACTCGGAACGCTTTAAATTTTTTAAGTGCTTCGCTGCGAGTAACTGCCTCAACTGCCTGGCACCTGTTGTTGGCAATGACGTTGCTGCCACACGCACATTGCCACGTCCAACACACACACATATGAATGTGACTGTATGCACAGTCACAAGCCATTTCAACGTCCATTGTTGGCTAATTGGGCGCAGTATGTGTAAACTTTGCGGTGCCATGGACTTGAAGTGGCAATTTTTTAAACTACCCTTGCAGATTTTTATTTTTCAATGTTATCATTAAATTTGAAAAATAGCAGCATCTGAGAGCCCGTACTCTGGTCTTGGCTTTTCTCTCTAAACTATTTGCATAAACAAACAAAATCAACTAAAGGCAAAATGTTGAATTTATCAATAATTTCCTTACGTTTTTTTTTTTGTACAATATAAGAGTAAGTAAAAACAAACAAAGTCTATTAACAAACAACTTCTAGCAACCCCATAGCCAATTCTGCAGGGTACTGCCTAGTTGAGCAGTTTACGACCACTTAAACTTGCAGCTGATGCGCTCAATATTAAGCATTGGGTTTTGAGCACAGAATTTGTGGCCCGTTTGCCCGCGAGCCAAAAATATAAATCAAAATTGCTTTGGCATATTAATTTCATAGCTCAGCACTTTGGGCGTTTATTTTTTTTATGGCCACCCATAGAAGAGCCAAAAAAATACATTAACTTAGGGCATACGCGAATGTTAATCGGTAATGCGACACATCAGAGCCGTTTAACATTTGTTATCAGCAATCAACATATTTTTTTTTTTTTTATCAATTTTGAATTGTTTAACGTGTATTTCATTTGTTGTTTGTCTCGTCGTAAGTTCGATTGTGGGTTCTCGTTTGGGGTTCTATTAATAAAGTTTGCAAAAAAAAAAAAATATAATAAAATTAATAGAAATGAAGAGAAAATACAAGGAAGTGCTTTTGTGTTTGGCTATGTGTTGAAGCATCGAAATAATCTTAACGGCCGCTTGTTGACTTAATTCCGATGCGAACTTCAACTTTTGGGATAAAAATAATAATTGTGGCCGCCAGCGCCAATGGACGCCGTTTCCGGCTTGCTCAGTTTGTTTTTGCTTGAGCTCTCTCTTCCTATTCCTCTTTAATGGCTTCTTCTTTTGCTCTAAGATGCCTTGCCGCATACTTTTGTATTTGTACACTGCAAGTTGTGCTGTGTAATTTTAATTTTCCAACGTCAACGTTACGCCTCAGGCCTTTCGGCTTCGCGGAGGGGGGCTGGGTGGTGAAGTGTTGGTCAGCTTTATTGCAAGTAGTGGCCAATAGATGAGTCTGGGCTCACAGCTCTTAGCTCTCAACTCTCAAGGACTTTGATGGACGCATGCCCTTTCCTTTGCCCATCATTTATTGCTCATATTTCATGTTTGCCACATTTTTGCCATTTTCCCATTTTCGCTTTGGCAAATGGAAATGGAAAAATGAAACCTCCAAACGAAAGAAAAATACCAAAAACATGGTAAATCTGAAAATTTTTATTAAAAACGAGTCGCGTTATTATCATTTTCATTGCTGCTCTTCACCCCACTGTGAATTTAAACATGTTTCATGCGTGTTCTATTTTTTTTTTTAATTTTTTTCTATTTCTAAAGTTGCTGCCAAAACAGAAAAGCGCGCAAAAGACAAAACGTTTGTGCCAATTTGTGGCAATTTTAAGTGTTTCACTTTGTTTGTGACGTGTACAAGCTAAGCAGTTGTCCAACTGCGATTGCTAACGGCTGCTTGCAACATTTATGATGCACTAACATGCCTTGGTGCTCAGCTTATTGTATAAGCGACACACTTATTTTCTGCTTATGGCAACGAACCTTGTTCGGCTTACCTAAACTCTTATGCCCCAAAAATTTCCAAACATAAACATTTTGTATAAGCTTATGATATTTTGATACATTAAATAATACAGTGCAATTTGTCTAGTTTTTCACAGATATCATTAGAGATTGTTGGCAGGCATCACATGGTGGTGTCGGTTGTTTTGATTCTGTAACTGTTTGAATGGTCAATTCCACGTAGTCAGTATACATGCTTTCCAACGAGTATAAAATACCAGCTGAAATAATATATTAAAAGCTTTCGTTGACTGAATATATATATAACTGTACTTACCTGCAGCTAAAATCACTAAAACTTGCATAAGCAAAAAGGTTTTCAAATAAGAAATGTCTTCGAAAAGAGCAAGGCTCAAAGAAAGCAATTCGTTTAAAAAAAATGCCGTCACAATAAGCCAGATCAGCATACATTTAGCCTTATGCTGTGAATGTGCCCGAAGTAGTCCAAAAATTAAAACGACAGTTGCTGTCAACTGGGGAGCTCGCATCATTCTTATATATGCGAACGTGTCTTAGGAAAAAATATTAAGCAACGAGAGAAGAATCAATAAAATCTTTAAAAAATTAAAGCCTTGACTAAAGAATAATGCTTACAGCTGCCACGATAAAGGCCTACAGCCAGGGCTATAGCCATAACAGCCAGTCCAATTGAGATCTGTTTATTTCGCTTGCCTTGCAACATTTTGGCCCAAAAGCTCCGTAATGACTGAAAAAAACCTATAACAATATTTCAATGTTTGAAAGACAAGAAAAAACGAACAAAGATATAGCTTGATAAACGATGCAATACCCTTTTAGAAAAACCAACTTTCTATTAGAACGAAAACCAGCTAGAACCTGTATCATTGATACTTTTGTCAACACTCTTGTGTAGGGTACAACACTCAGATGTTTTGGATTGTTATCTATTATTATCTTTTCTGTAAAAGACAAGTTGAATAGTATGTCATTTGTGTTCCACAAAGTGAAGAGCAACAAATACGAACTTTGAACTTGAAAATACCCTGGCAAATCGCATCGTTGAAGAGTTCAAAATGTTCAATAAAAATTCACAAAACAAATGTGAACCAATTAAATAATTTTGAGCAATAACATCGCGATGTAAACAAACTTTAAAAATAAAGGCAGAGTGGGCTCCCTCAATATAAACACTTATTTACTGCTCTTTCCTCTCTCTCTCTCTCTCTCTCTCTTCTCGATCTCGTTTTCGTTATAGTTCTTTGTTTGCTTTTTGCCATTCACCGAAAGAATATAAACAACACTTTATTTGCACATTTGTATACATACAATTCTAATTGTTAATTGAAATTCATCGAGCATTTAAGCTTTTGCTGGAAATTTCGGATGCGTAATAAGTACGGTTACTTGACCATTCGGCTTGACGGGTTCTTCATTTGCTGGAGCCTCAACCTCACTTTCTGGAGGCACAGCTCCCTGTGTCAACTCCACATAATGATGGTACATCATGATGAACAAATAGCCAATGAATGCTGAAGAAAGCTCAGTTAAGATTCTCCTCCACCCTTTGATCTATTGGATACTCACCCGTTGCAGTCAGCGAGAAGGCATTGACAAACAAATGCATCCAAATTGTAATTGGTGGATAGGAATAGTTCTTAATGAAAAGAGTACTTCCCAAAGATAAAGAGAGCAAACATTAAAGTTGCAGTTGAGAGCAGCCAGAAGAGCATTAAGTATGCTTTATGCTTTGGATGCGCCTTCAAAATGCCAAAGAGCATAACAACAGTTGCAATAAACTGTAGTATGCGTGTCACAATCAAACATTGGTGAGTTTCTGCAATAAAATGAATTGTCATATTTGCTTTCTAAAAACATTCACTTTTGAACGCACCTGGACCTGGATTTGGCAGCAATAATCTTGCCAGGGCCAAGCCCATGACCAGAAGGCAAATAACAATTTGGGAATTTCGTGTTTTGAACAACATTTTGGCACAACGCTTCCACAGATACTGAAAGCATTCAAAATGCTTTGCAACAAGGCGCATGGTGTTTGTGTGCTTTTAGTTTATCTCTTTCGATAGTCGATTTTCGTGAGAGTATTAGCGAACTCAGATATATATTGAGAGAAATTCTAATGCGTTAATTCAGCAAAAGTAATATTTCTTTTGCTTATGATTATGTTGTAAAGTATACATCTATAAGATAAGTATTTCCTTCAAAAAAAAAAAACAAGTTTTGCATCAAAGTTTTCTTTGTTAGTTAAAATTCCTTTGCACAGTGCTCACACACACACACATACACAAAAATACCAATACCGAGACAATTGCACTATTGTTCCCCAGCTTATGCAACAGTTTCAGCTTCTACATCATCAACATCATCGATGACGCTCCCATTGGGATCAGCAATCAGCATGCAGTGTGGCAGTGATGAGAGGCGATGGGGTGAGTGGAGCTGGGGTGCTTAGTGCATACAAGAACCACATTATATGGCACATTTGCTCATCAACATGCAACAACTTTTCGTAATTGAATGTCATATGACTGACATAATGTCAGTTTGCTCCACGTTGCCCCCACTCTCGCACACCCCAAGCTTGATGTTGGCATCGAAGCTCACTCAGCTCAACGTGGCAATTGAGATGTTGCTCCTGCTTTTCGACGTTCAGTGTAGCTGCTGCCATGTCGACTTAGTCACGTGTGAAATTAATTTGTAATGACTATGAGCATGTGTCCCAGCCAGCATTTGCATTTGCGTTTGCATTTGCGTTTGCTTTGGAAGCGAGTCGGGACAATGACGATGACGCTGACGATGTCGAGCATAAACCGTACAGTCTGCAGCAGAATGACCCAAATGCCAATCAGTTTTTGGCCAGCTTTGAGTCATCTGATCTGAGGTCCACTTAAGGGGGAAACTTTTGCCTAAAAACTTGTTACTGTGAAATTTGGTGCAACAAAGAAGCTGATAACTTTTCATTTTGTGGGCGCGATCTGTCTTAAGTTCTACGGTCTTACTGCCACAGGCAACAAACTTAACTCCCCTCCAACATCTTTCGTCTTTCGTCCGTAGGGCTGTGCTCAACCTGGTCGTGTTTCTAACTTGTTGGGCAACTTAATTTTGTAAATTGTTCACAAATTCAACGAATTGCAATTACTTTGTGATTTTGGCGAAAGTGAAGCAAAAGTTTTTGGCATTGCAAATGCGATTTGAGTTGCAGTTGCAGTTGCATGAAAACTGTAACGAACTTAAATTGGAATTGCATTAAAAATTGCGCCTCGCACATGACTCGCGAATGCAATTCATTTCCGACTTTGCTTCCGACAAAACTTCAACATACAGCCCCATAGGCAGTGTGTGTGTGTGTGTGAATAGACGAATAGAAAAGAATACGGCAAGTTTTTCCAGAAATCGACGAATAGAAACAGAAAACAAAACGAATCGAAACCAAAAGGAATGAGCCAGAAGCCAGCAACAGGTTAAATTGGCACAATCTGTGCACCGCACGCTGTGGCAACATCAGCAGTCGTAGAGGCAACGGCAACGGCAGCGGCAGCGGCAGCGGCAGCTTGTGTCAAGGACACCGACAGAGCCCGAATCGGGGTGACACAAATTGCTGCAAACACCTTGCCAGGCTGAGCAGGCAGTGTAACAAAAAAAAAAATAAAATAAAATTGGAACTGAGTAGACAACTCTTAAAGCGCAAAAGCCAACAGCAATGGCAAAGAAAGAAAGAAAGAAAGAATGAAAGAAAGAAGAATCAACCCGAAGGGGGTGGGATTTGGTTGGGTTTTGGATGGGTTGGCTGCTGCCAATGTTGGCCACGTTGCATGTCTACTTAAAAGTTTTACAAAGCGCTGCTTATGGCACGTGCTGGCAGTGGGCGTTGGGTAGCTGCCAAGCAAGCAAAGCGTATTAAAATACAAAGCAGCATCATTAAATGTTAAAAGTTGCCTTTGGGTAAAATGGCACAACGGAAAGCAGGCACCAGCACCAGCAACAAAAAAAAAAACCTATATAAAATATACCAAAGACAAAAAAACAGCAACTACAAGTGCCCGGACTCGGTCTGAAAAAAACAAATATTCCACTTAAAACAACTACAACTTTAACTACTACAACGACAACGGCGATGACGATGGCAAGCAACATCGACATCAGCGACAGGCAACCGCGCAAGGACAATGCAACCGACCAAAGCCACGAATCTGTGCAGGCATCAAGTGCATTGCTCAGGTGAGTTAAGAGTCCCCAAGACCCAAAACCCCAAGCCTCAAGCTCCGAGGAATACTAAAAGCATCATGCACTAGCTGTTAATAATTACTATAATTGAAAACTGTGGCAAAGACAATATCTACACTTAAAAAAATGCTTTAAGCAAATCAATATCCAAACCAAAGCCAAAGCGCAAGAATTATATCCTGATAAAAAAAATAATAAACATTTTCTCTGCAACTACAAAGGCAACATCAAAGTCACAGCCGCAGCAGTTGCATTGCCAACATTGCGTATACGCCGCATATGCCGCACACAGCCTTGAGCAAATAGTGCAGTCTAGTTCTGGCAGCATTGTCTTTTGCAATTATTACGGTTAATGCAACCACAAAGCAGCAGCAATTGCAATCAGCTGAAAATGCATACGGCCCAGGTAGCAACAATGCAAAGTATTTTTGGGCGAATGCCAGCTGCTGTTAGGCAAAAATACCACTTTAAGCTATTGTCTATGGACTCAAGGACGGTTTCGATGGCAAGTTGGGAGTGGTGTGGAAAGCGAGATTGGGGTGTTTGGTAAATGGTTGGTCGCTTGGCAATTAACAACGCCCGCAGCAGCAGCAGCAGCAGCAGCAGCAGCCAAGCGGATGAGCATAATTTTCGAGAAGTTTGTCAACTGGCCACAAAATTGTTGACGAATTCACGATACGTCAGCAGCACTGGTTGCACGAGAATACGAATGCGTTGCACGTGCAACGTTGCATGTTAAACGCAAGACAAGGGCCACTGTGGCAGCCACCTCGACCGCTGTGTAATGCGATTTTGGTGAACGTGGCAAGTAGTTTAACTTTACAGCGTCTTTGTTCTCGCCAACTCCCGCCATGGCAACTGCCTTGGCTGGGTCTGACAATAAAATCTGCGCTTTGACAAGTGGATTTATGCTGCATAGCAGACGGCTGCATCATAAAATTTATCCTTTACTCAGAACCCACCGTCGGAGCTCAAGTCACTTATGGGTGCAGGGCGAAAGGTTTCACAACAAAAATATATAAGGTTAAGTATGTACATAAATATGACTGCTTAGGTTTTTAATATTTTGGTTCATTTGAATTCAATGCTTCGTCTTGTCTTGATAAGCTTTCAAATGATTTCCAACGCCATCATAAATTGGGAAAAATTAAAATTGTAATTATGTTGACGCTGCCTTATGGCATATATAAAAGTGAAAGATTCAAAGTATACTTAGGTACATGTGTATGTATGTATGTGTGAAGACATTTTATAGCAAATTAAATTTTATTAGCGCACAATGTGCGTTGGCATTACTTTTTCCATTTTTTGTCTTCGTATTTTTTTTTCGTCGGATTACGTGCTACAGCTCGAGTCGATTATGGAAAGGTGTATAACTTTTAGCTATTGTGAATGAGTGTGTGTTGCAGGGGCTGGTGGCAAGGTTTCAAGTAGTAGTTGTCATTGTCATTGTCCTTATCAAACAGCGACAAGAAAGAAACAAAAAAGTTTTGCAAAACATCTTACAATTCTATGACAGCTTCAGGTGTGCTCAATACATATGTATGTGTGTGTATATTGTGTGTGTAACCTTTTGGTGCTGTTGGCATTATGATGAGTTTTGCTTTTGCCAGACTTGTAAGGCTAAACTCGTAAATACCTTCATTATCGTTAAATCATGCTGAGAGCTTGAACTCTCGCACCCTGCATGAACTCACAACTGAACCGAACCGAACCAAACCAAACCGAGCTGAACTGAACTGAACGTAACCCAACTGTTTGTGCCATGCCTTTTATTTGCCCTTTATTTTCCAACTTAAAAAAAAAAAACAACAAGAAGAAAAACCAAACACATAGAAGAAGCAGCAAAGTTTTGTCTCTTCTGGCTTTGTGCCCGGCTCATGTGGACTTTTAAATAGATTTAAATGCGCATTTAAATGAAATAAATGAACAGCAGCATTTCATGGGCCTTTTACCCCAGCAAACATATTTGAATGGCAGCTGATATATGTTTTACGCTTAGCAACACTTTGCACTTCCGACAAAAAAAAAAAAAAAAAGAAAAGACAGAAGTTCCATTTGCTGCACCAGCTCATTTGTCAGACAGACAGACAGGCAGCTTCTCAGTTTATTTATTTATTTTTTTTTTTGGGGTTGGCTCCCCAATGTGTGGCGGCTTTTAAGTCGACTCTCGTTTTGGCTTGGTGCCTTGTGTACCTTTTGATTCATGGCCAACTGAAAATTGTGAAAAGATTTTCGCTAATGGTAAAAGTTTTACGCAATTTTTGCCATCCACGCCTAATAAACTAGCAAATTAATATACAATCATGATACACTGAGAAGAAAACAGTTAATGAAAATAAACTGATAAACGAACAGTAGAGAAAGTAGTTAACTTAATGATACCCTGCAAGTTAAAGTTTTAAGCTTCTTAATACGTTTACAAAATACATGTCAACTATTTATTTAAACCAACAACACTTAGCTACATAATAAACAATTTTTTTTTTATTGTTTTACATAACTTTCAAAAAAACTCAACAGAAGTGAGTTCTTATAGATTTTACAGAGCATCAAAAGTTGATCAAAGTTGTAATGCATACTATTCAAGTCACGCCCACAACAGTGATTTAATGAGCTGAGCCTTCAAACCGAAATAGGGTTTTATTTATAGGCTTTCTTCACTTTAGTCGCACAAAAAAAGTGGCGAAAAACTTTAGCAGCATAAAAATGCAATTAGATGAAATTTATTATGATGTTTTTTTTTTTTGCTGGTGTGTTAATTGCAAATATTCATAAATTACAAGGCATGCCAATGACGTCACGACCGCTGTCCTAATATTAATGAAATGATTTATGCAAAACACACGCACACACAAGTGCACTTAGCTGTGCCCTGATGTGTCTGTGTGTGTGTTAGAGGAAAACAAATTTTAATTAAAAACTCAATTCGCTGAAAAGTTGCCAAACAACTTTGGGCTGCCTGCTTGAAAAACTTAAGAGCTTCTCAAAATATGTATGCATGTACATATTTGCGAGGGCCCATCCTGCACCTGTTAATGTTGCATGCAGCCAATTTGAGAACTTAGCGAACGCTAAATGTAAAAATAATTGCAACTTAAGCCCTCTCTAAAGGTAGAAACAAATATTGTAAAAAGTTTCCTATGCACAAATAGCAAAAGTTCAGCTATCAAATGAACATGAATGCACAATGTGCCTCCCCCACCCACCACCATGTACATATGTGTGTGTGTGCTTGATTTAGTTATGAATTCATTTTTGCTTTATGAACTTTCCATAGTCTGTGTGTGTGTGAGTGTGTGCGTGACCAATTGGTTTTCTTATGGATGCAACTTTTGACTTTGTGGTCAAATGAGTTGCCAAAAAAGTTAATTTGCAGCCCAAAGGCAAAAGCACACAGAAAAACCCCAAACCTTAAAGCCAAAAGAATAACAAACTAATAGCTCAAGTATTAATAAAGCAAACACTGCACTACAACGAGTACAACGGAGTCTATTAAGCTTACAAAAGTATTAAATATTAAAGACAGAGAGAAACTTGTTGCTGACTTTTTGAAAAACAAACTTCTTAAAGCAGTAGTTTAATAAATTGTATATAAAATATATTGTAGAAAGTTGTGAAATTATAAAAAACGCATATGCTTTGACACTCTTATACACACTCTTTTTCCTAGAAATACACAATTACCTATTGACAAACAGTGTCATTTTTTTTATTGCCCATTACCGATAAGCAGTTTGCAAACAGTTCTCTTCGACAAAATGTTTACAGATAAGAATAACAACGCTAAAAATGCTGTTCGGTATTCATGCCGAGTTTAGTTGTACACAAAACGTTGAAGCAAAATGTCGTTGAAGCGAAATAAACAAATAGCAGTTGGCCTAACTGCATTGGGCTTATCTATGGCCACCTTTGCCATGGACAGAGACTGTAAGTTATAAAATCTGTTTAATATACAAATATTAATATGTACATAAATACAGCGCAGGTGTTTTTGGGCATTGGACGTGCACTACAGCTGATGGCTTCTGCTTTTCTGTTCATTGGCATTTTCAAGAAGGATATGCAGCATAAGGACAAGTGTCTGCTCATCTGGCTGGCAGTTTCAACTTTTCTGTTGGCCACATATTGCTATGTTAGCTTAAATTATTTTGCAGACTCTATGCGCTGGTTGGAGTTCTCTACGTGGTTGGTGTGCTTATTCTTGCAATGGGCCGCAACAGGTGAGAGTCTAGGCACCCATATGAATAATTATTGCAGCTAACTAATTAACATATTTAACAGCTGTTGTCGCTTTCCTGCTGTATTATATGTTCCTGGAGTACGAAGAGTTGGCAGCAATAACAACAAACACGAGCGCAAGGCAGGAAATCAATGCGGTTTGGGAGACAAAAGAGCAACCGCCTCCATATATCAATCCTACTTCAGAGAACGTATCAATTTCAATACTAAATTGAGAGAGTGTACGAAATAAAAAAGAGAGAGAGAGAGAGTGAGAAAGAGAGAGAAAACGTGGAAAATGATAAAATGCTTTGGTCATAGCCCATGTTCTTTAGTTGTCTTTTAGCAGTTGAATCAAAATGTTGTTGTTAAGCAAGCGAAATAAACTAATTGCAAGTGGACCGGTTGCCATGACCTTGGCACTGGTCACCTTTGCCATGGGTGAATACTCTACAAATACATATTTCTCCTTATTCGAAACACATTTTTTCTGCATGTAGGGCTAGATGAAATAATCTTTTTGACTACGCTGCAAGTGATGGCAACCGTATTTCTCTTTTTTGGAATTTTTAAAAAGGATCCACAGCATAAGGATATGTTTTTGCTCTTCTGGTTGGGCATAACAACAATTCTATTTGGCGTCTATTGCTATTGGACTATCGATTTTCTTATTACTGAGGTCTTTTGTGATGTTGATGAGCTTTTGGAGACCTTTCTGCTGTTTCTATTATTCCTTGTAATGGTGGCAGCAACAGGTAAGTTTTTAATTGCTTAAGTTAATCAGCTCATTTGTGCGATAAGCCAAAAGTCAACTCCATGACTGATAAGAAAAATAAATAAATAATTATTAAAACCATTTATTGCAGCTCTTTTGGCATACTTGATGCATTGCGTATACGAAGAGTTTGCAGAATTACGAAGCACCAGAGCAGTCACAACAACAACGCCTATGGTTAACGAAGCGCATGGATTTGTGAAAACCAAAGATGTTCCGCCCTCGTATCTTAGCACTAACAACTTGACGGTCTCCATTCAGAACTGATTTATAATCTTGTAAAACAATCGATAAATAAAACCGCTGGAAAAAAAGCTCTTTGGACAAGAGAGACAAAGAGTATGAAAGAGAGTGGGAGAGGATCAGTCATAAGCTTTTAATCAGCTTTTATATACAATATGTTTATCAATCGTTTAGTTAACAGCGAACCGCTCAGCCATTATGTGGTTATTGCGCAAGCAAACATTTCTACAAATCGCCATTGCGCTTGTGGTTTTTGGTTTGACCATTGCCACAATTGCGGTGCCTCGTGAGTTATTAAACGAAATTCGATAACTATTATTTAGAGCTTTTTGTCTTTTAATCAGCGTATAGTCGGATAGTCGACGATTGGCTAGAGCTGATACGTGTGCTACAATTTGGCGCAACTTGTCTGCTACTCTTTGGCATACTGAAAGCACATCCGCAGCATAAGGACAAATTTATGTTATTTTGGATGGTTATAACTGCATATTGCATTCTTATTCTGATCTATGCTGGTCTTATGTACTTCCTAAGTGGTCGCTATGGGTGGGTTCTGCTGCCTTGGGTATCGGCAGGTGAGCAACAACAAAAGCTATGCCATGCACTTGAAATGTTTAATAACACAAATCGCATTTATAGTTATTGTGACTCTATTGTTGAACATCATCTACAATCACTATGTGGCATTGACTGTGGGAGCTGAAGAAACAATCACTGAAGTCCTTCAGACTAAGCATCCACTTTCGAATGATTTACAGAGCCCGCTGAACGTGACAGTAATATCCTAAATTTGGAACGCGAACAAAGTTGTCAAACAGCAATAGACATACGCTTGCTTAAGTGGCTAAAGTTAGTTGCAAATACTAATTTTAAAAAATGTTAAAAAAATTTAATTAAAAATGGTTGAAAGCCTGAAAGCGAGCTATAAGTGTGTATGTATGTGTTTTCAAATCAATTGCTTCGAATGCAGTTTTATAACATTGCTTTGCATACAAGTATATGCAATATATGTATTAATAATATGACTATTAGCCAAAGTTAAAAAGCCAAACTCTGTGAATCAGCTGCTGCTAATTAGATGGAGAGAGAGAGAGAGAGAGGCTAGTGGCAAATGGCAAAAGTGGCCTTGTGGCAGCAACATCATCATCAACGCAACACATTTCCCTTATGTGATAATATTAATTAAAAACTGTCTGTTTTCATCCAGCGCCCTGCCAGTCTGCCTGCCACTTGACGCTCAAAAGTTGCCCCAAAGTTTGTCCAATTTGTTGATGCTCCAATTTGCATTTGGCAAAGCCAAAGCCGAGTCGAGTCGAGTCAAGCCTTGGCCAATGTTGAATTTATGTAATCAAATTAAATTTTTGTACAAATGTGACAAGCGAATTGCATAAATTACTCAAGTCCAAAATTTAATTTGGACTCGGCATTTTTTTTTTTTTTTTTTTGGTGTTTTCTAATGCGCTCATTTGCAAACAAACCAGCTAAATAACTTTTCTAATACCAAAAAAAAAAAAAAAAACTTGCGACAAAGTGTAAAAGGAAAAAAAAATGTCAAGCCAATTATTCCCGGGAGTGCCAAAAAGTGACCCAAGCGAAATATCTCAAAAACAAAATTGACCCCTCAAGCAGTTCTAAGAATTTCAAAATGTATATACATATACGAAATTTATGATTATAATTAAGTTTCTTTTATTATTTAATGGGCAAATATTTGTTTTCTTTTGCTCTTATCTTTATGAACAAAAAAGAAACAACCACCTTTTACTTTAACTTTTCTTTCAAGCACTTAAACGCACTCAAAAGAAAATACGTCACGTTTTATTTATAGGTTCAATGTGCAGAAAGTTGAATGTAAAGAACACAATTACAAGCAATATAAAATAGTGTGAGCTTGCATAGCAAAAAAGCACAGAGGAGCTTTTAGTAAATATTGCCAATTAATTGTACCCTTTAAGTAGATTTTTTTAATCCTAAAAAAAACAACGCAAATGCATTGATAACTCTTAAAAGCAAGTTAAGCTCTACCTCATTCAAACTTGATTAAGTTGCCACAAGGTTTTTTTTTTTTTTTTTTTTTATTATTAATTAAATAAAAAATTTAAAGGGGGGGGGTTAATTTTAATATAAAAAAAAAAAAAAAATTATTTTTTTTTTTTATTTTTTTTTTTTTTTTTTTTTTTTTTTTTTTTTTTTTTTTTTTTTTTTTTTTTTTTTTTTTTTTTTTTTTTTTTTTTTTTTTTTTAAAGGTAACAGTAAACCTGTTTAATAAATTTAAAACATTTAAAAAAAAAAAAAAAAAAAAAAACAAGTTAAGCTGCTTCTAATATATTTGACAATTAATAACAAATCGCTTTTGAGCTTTATTCTCTCACTCTCTCTCGTTCACTCTCTGTTTGTGTTTTGTGTCGCTTTGTTATCTCTTATTTCTCTTTTACTTACGCACTCTTTTAAAGCTCTTATCATCTTTAGCTCATGGCTTATTATTGGGTTTTTGACCAATTCATTTGGTTTAATATTGTGCAATGAGACGGCGTCATTTGGGAATATGTCATATCATTGAAACGATATAAAATGCCATCGTTTGGGCACGTATTTCTGTTGGCCAAGGCATAGGGCATTAAACATTGTATTCAACTGGTATTAAAATCATGACCCAGGCAATGGAAGTGAGCATGAGATGACACAACGCAAGAACAACTCCAAATCGACACACAGTAAAATCGCCCATTAAAATAATAATAAGGAAGCTCCCCAATGTCCAACTGACAATGATCACAATCTATGTATGTATGTGTGTGTTTAAATATGAGCAGCACGTGCCACACAGGCCCCAACAATGTATGAACTCAACTGAAACGATTCGTGACCCTGGTCAAGTACTTATGCAAATAATGAGCCATGCTTATTGGCTGGTCAGCAGCGCCTTGTTTTCTGGTCAACCGCATAAAGCTTTAAGCTAACTTAAAAGGGTTTAACTTGAATGCTGACTGTGATTAGTTGAAGCAAGTTCATTAGCTGTCAACATCAAACCACTTCAAAAGCTTCCAAATGGCTGCTGCTTCCGATGAGCAGTGGCTAGCCATTTTAGGCTGATTGTCACTTGCCACTTGCAGACATCAATGAGAGTTTTCAATTAACGACAACTCGACAAACGTTAAAGTTAAGGCCATAAAGAGTTTTCATCAGCAACAATAATGGGTAGAGTATTGTGTTTGTTATTGGTCATAAATTATGCAGCTGGCAGCTGACAGTTAATGGGCCAACCAGCTACAGTAGCTTGCGATTATCTTAATTTATTCACAAGTCCAGTATTCATTGGATTAGAAGGTGGTGGAGAGAAACTTAAGTTCGAGAAGGGTCTAAAGTGTATGTTTTGCAATATTTGCAGTTGGTAAAATAAATATAAATTGCAAAAACTGTCAAAGTCAAAGGCACAATATAACAACAACGTAGGGGGGGGAGGAATGCAATGAAAGGCTAAGCAAAGTCCACAGGCAATTGTTGTTGTATTTGTTCTTCCTCTTCTTGTGTATGTGTTGTTTGGCACAATAAAGAAATTTTTATCGCTGCCGCATTTGACATTTGAAGTATGCGCTGCAAAATTTATTGTTGCCCCGTTCGGCTGTTGTTTCAAATACAAAAAAGAGAAAAACCGATAAGCCATGTTCAAAAACTTTTCCTTTTTGCGCCTTGGAATTTCCAATTTCAGTTTCCCAGCTTTAATACTTCACATAGTAGCAGTCTTTCTCCACCCTCTCTCTCTCTCTCTCACTCACTCTCTAAGGCCATTGATTTTCCAGCTATTAAGCAAAAAAAAAAATGTAAAAAAAATAAAAAATAGCAAAACACTCAACAATTGGCAAACAAAGGCAAAATTTTAAGTTGCGAGTATTTGCCAAGCACTACGCATAGAGCGGCTAGCAAAAACGCCGAGTGGCCACTGAGAACTGAAAGGATGGCAGGGTTGGGTGCCTGTTTTACCTGTTGAAAAATAGTTTTCCCATACCAATTTTCTAAATGCACGCCAAACGTCAGAAAGCAACAAATGATGCCGCAGCAGAGCTGCCCTGAAGGGAAATGCGAGACAGCAAAGCATAGAGAGAGAGTCAGAAGAGAGGGGGAAAGAGGGGTACTTATGGGTTTGGGGTTATAGTGAAAATGGACAGGAAGTCAAGCGACAGAACTGTCATTGATTGTCACATATTGTGAATCGGGGGAAAACGCGTATCTCTCTCGCTCTCGCTCTGTTCAACTCTCTTGGCTCTGATTGCTGACGCCATTGCAAGACTGTAATTGTGCGTGTTGCTATTGTTGTTGTTATAGTTGGGTGTGGCAGCAATCAGCTTATAAATATTGCATGGACTCAGCGATTGAAAAAACAATGTGCTCTCTCTCTGTCCCATTCATCCCATTCTCACTCTCTCGTTGAAGCCGTCAAGTGGTTCAATAATGAAAACGCAACGCGCTGCAAAACAAAAACTCAGTGCCCTTTTTTCCATTTCCATTCCCCTTGTTTTACCCTTCATTCATTCATCCCTTTTGTTCGTGTCCTTGCCATGACATTTTATCGGCAGCCAACAATGACGGCCGAGCTGGCAGGCATTTCTGCTACACTCCACACCTGCTGTGGCACCGAAATCAAACTGTTTCCTTTCCTTGCACATTCGGCCACGTGACGTCAATGCAAATTGAGCGGCAATTGCATTCGTTGCGTATACGCAACGTGGCACCCACGCCACCAAAAAAAAAACTTGTTTTTCGTTAGCGTTAGCAACTTACGCACCATTTACATAACAATGGACAATGGATGTGCTCGTGCCCCCCCCCTCTCATCATCTCTTAACGTTCTTCTTCCTGTACACACCCCCCCTGAGTTGGCCAAGTTGTGCTAAGTGTGACAATAAATTGCTGTCAAGTTTTATTTATCTATAGCCTGGCCATTTCCTGCGTGCGTTTTCATGCCCAGAAACTTTGTTAGGCGCAACCAAAGCAACACGAACAACAAGAATAAAGCGAGAAAAAAATGATGTGCTCGACTAAATGATGCACTACAATACTGCTAGTGAAACTCAGCCTCAAGATATAGTTGAAAACAGGTAAAGAAGGCTATTTACGACCTATAGAACACTTCTATAACAATTCCTTAACGAAGTTCTCTATATAACGAACGCTAAGATTTTGTACCATCCAAAACCTTTTTTATATAACGAATTTCCCCAATAACAAAAATTTCTTATAACGATTCTTAACGATTAACACGCTAAACACATGTATCTTATGATATGATATTAGAATGCTTTAGTTACACATGGCCCCTTAAAATATGCTACAGTAAAAAAACACTTAAGAAATATTAATGCACGGCTGACATATGATCGTACCAATCAGTTTCATATAAGTGTATGTGTTTAAGAGAGTATTTTGTTATTATTTTTGAAAAATTCCGAGCGTTAAAACGTTTCTTGTTATTATCTTACCGTTATGTTTATATAATAATTACTTCAAATGAGTATATAATTATCTTTATCTACAATCCGTTCTAAGCTTGCGCGCTCAACAGCTGTGGTCTGAATAACGCTGGCAAGTGAAACTTTATTACCTTTTTTATACTTGTTCAAGACAAATACGTTTTTGTCGAGCACTCGCTGTTGTTGTTGTTGCTGCTGCCGCTTTGTGTGTTGTAAGCCACGTTTTTTTTTCTGTCTTTTCTTTGCTGTTGGGTTCATTGTCTTTTTGACCAGACACCAAAGTGCCAGCCATCGTCTGGCGCTCTTTTCTCCATGTGCTTGTGTGTGAATCCTTTTACGCGCTTATACACGTGCATGTGTGTGTGTGTGTGTGAGTGTGTTTGTTGAATTTGTATGCCTCGCGTGTGCGTGGCAAACAAATAACACACAAAAGGCCAAAGCCAATGGCAATGCCAATGTGCCCTCCCGTTTTTACTCCGCGACCATCTCTGGGGCATAATTTGCGTTTAATGAATTGTGCAAAAAGATTTTTATTCACTTAGCTGCACACACACACACACACACACACAAACAAACATACACCCAGACAAATGATGGAAATGATGGTGGTGGTTGGAGGAAGGTCTGCCATCATGTGGGTAACACAGGAACATAAGCCGCTTAGCCGTCATTTTGGCCTAGCAAATTGAAATGCTGCGCATGATGTTAGTCCATGGAGGGAGGGGGAAGAGGAGGAAGAGGAGGCAAAGAGCAAGCTCTCTTACATTTTTGACAATCGACTAATTCCCCTTGATTCCCGATTGCTTTTCGATCAATTATTTAGTCATTAGTGATTACTCCTAATGCGTTGGCGTCGTCTTCGTTGTCGTCGCAGCTTGATCGATGAACTTGCAATTTAAGTGTGGAATCCGCTCGACAATTTTAAGGAATCCTACTAATAGACAGGCGCGGCGAACGCATTTAATGAAGTCAGCTTAGCCCAAATGTTATATATAACTCAAATCGCATTAACATTTTCGTAAGGAAAAACTTAAAGCTTTAAAGATTTTTGCTTGGCAACGTGAAGAGCACTTGAAGCTGCCCATTATTCGCACACACTCACTCACACACACACACACACACACACACACAAACAAACAAACAAACACTCACAGCTGTCAGTTCATCATTTCGAGTGCAGCAACAACAACAACAAACACAACAACAATACTTAACACCACATCAAGTTAAGATGATAGCCGGCGTGACAACAACACACGCCAACTTTTCAAGATATGCGAACAGTAACAAAAGGCAGCCAAAAACCCAAAACGCATAAATAAAAAAAACGAGGGAAAATGAGTCAGGCAGCATTCGTGATGTGCGAAAAAACATTGAAAGCGAGATAAAGAAAGGGACTGAGTGAACGGAAGCTGTAATTTACACAGCCGCTCCTCGCGTGCCTCAGAAGGGAACATCACAAACGTTTTGCTGATATCGGCCGCATTGGTTCCGCCCATTGCACGCCTTTATCTGACGTCGTTGAATGCGTGCCAAGCTGTTTAATACCCTGTAGCTGATATTTACCAACTTAACACCAAGAGTTATTCCACAACATAATTAACATGGGAATATGTCGAGTCTTTCATCTAAAAAGCATTAGGGGACACTCAGCATATCGAATATCGAGACTGAAGAGTATGAAAACTAGTATGATTTCTTATATCCCAAGTACAGGATACATTTTAGGCCTATCAGCATGTTTTGGCAATTTATTGCTGCTTTGAGCATAGCGATACGCATTTCGTTGTCTTTGCCGGCTCGTGTCGATTGTCGCCTTCCGTTGTTGCCCAATCATTTTACGTCCCATAAAACATAAATAGAAATCGATGACTACACCACACGCATCCCTTTTGCTGATCGAGTCCCTATTAAGCCATGTCCTCCATCTAACCACAAACATTGGCAGCTTCATTGCCATTTCGATTGTCATTGTTTCGTCTGCCCAGCCACAATTTGAATTACCACCAGAAGCAAACACAAAATTGGAGAAAAACAGAAGGAAAGTCTTTTGGCCAAGTGGAGCGAGTGGTGTTGTTGGTGTTGCAGTACGCGTATGTCGCACGTCGTATTTGTCTTCTGTTCCTCATCTTGCTGTTGTTGTTGTTGTTTTGCTGATTGTTGCTGTCCTTGTGGCGTTGGCATTGTAACGCGCGCTCCCCAGGGCAACATTTGGCGGTTTTCTTGCTGCCTGTTTTGACGGCCAAGTCTATAATGCAGCATTATTTTATGTCGAGCCAAGCAATTTATTGAATTTTCTTCAGCGCTGCCTGTTTTTTTTTTTCACTTTTGTTTCGTTTTCTTTTAGGTTTAGAGTTTGGTTTTTTTGTGTTTGTGTGTGTTTGTGGAGGGTTTGCTGTGAAGTATTTTATGGCTCTTTTGGCGTAGATATCAATAAATTTTTAATACATATGATAAAGTGCGTCAAATGATGATTGAAATTGGGCTTCAATTTCAATGCGAACTTCCTCGATCTGGATATATATATTTTATAGATGTTGTTGCAACAACTGTCTTTAAGTTCGGTTGCCATGTTGCCAAAGGTTATTTGATGCTCAATGCACTATACTCAAATCACTTTTAGTCTATTGTGAGTGCGCCCCTTCTCCCTCCGCAGACCATGCTATCTTTCAGAGAGTGCTTTGCCATTTGGCATTTGCCATTTGCATGGCCAGCAGAGAGAAGTGTGATAAGAAAAATGCAATTTTCAGCGCACATGTGACAAAAGTCGAACTAAACTGAACAGAGGGCGGTTGGGCGGTGTTGGGGGGTGTATGATATGGTAGTGTATTGCTAAGCAGCTTAGCAACAGCTGAGCAAAGTCTGACGGCTGCCTTTTGAAGCAGTGCCCAATTCAATTGGCCCAATCAAATCAATGGCAATTTCACTAAATTTGTGATTTTTATGCAAATTTAAACGAAATATTTGCAGAGAGCGAACTAGGCAAGAGCGAATGGGTGGCGACATCGATTTGAGGCTAGTGTCGATGCCACGCCCATTTTACAGTTAACTGTCTGGTTAAATTTAATTGCCATGTACGTGTATGTGTGTGTGTGAATCAACTAAACTCACACACATTTAATTACAACACCGTTGGCAATAATTTATAATACTAATTAAAATTTGAAACACGCACACACATGCTTATATAATCAAGGGTAGAAGACACGCCGCTGGCATTGAAAATTTTCATTTGCATGCAGACAACAATTCACACACACATACACACGCATACGATTCAGACAGTCACGTGTTTCATTGTGTGTGTGTGTGCTTGTGACCTTTATCAATCAAATGTTAATTAAGTTTCAAGTCAGGCAAAGGCAGCCAAATGCCAAACCAACTAACAAACCAACCAACAAAGCGCCAGCCCTCCTCTTCAACCACCCACCCACCCTCCATTCTAATCAAATATTAAATTGGTTTGAACAACCCGCCTAACCCTTAGAAAAGTTTAAGCTAAAAATTATTGCGTATACGCAACGTGGAATGTCCACATGGCCACATAATGGAAAATGCACAAATAAAACGCACATTAAATAAAATTAGGCACTTGGAATCTTCCTTCGAAGCACACACACACACATTTATGTACACACAGAAGAAAAGCGCAACCGGAAACGGAAATGCTTTGTAGCACGTGTCGTCCGTTCTTTTTGCCTCTTTTTCTCGCTCTCTCTCTGTTTACAGTAACTATCCGTATCAGTGACATTGTCTGGGCTTGTTTGTAATGGTTTTTTGGTTAACATGCGCACAGATTGATGCGTGGCCAAAAATTGTACACAGCCGCAAATTGTTGGCAATTTCGGTTGCTGTCAACGCACACAGACAGACATCGACACAGACATGCCCCTGGAGAGATGGCACGTTTTTATACTTGTAAATAAGGGCAAACAAATGGCAAAAAAAATAAAAGCGGTTGCTGCCAGCAAACAAAAGTCGATGCTGAAGGCATTTTGTTGCGGCCTGCCAGCTTGTCAGCTGTCTGCTTTGACTAACTGTCAGTCCGTCTGTCCTTCTATCTGTCTGCACTTACATTGAGCTTAAGCCTTGACACTTGTGTGCAGCTAGCTGGTTGACCACTTTATGAAATCATATTAAAATGCAATAAATTAAATAACCATTTTAATGTTGTTGTCCATGGCATAAATGAATATACAGCTCAAGTATTGTGCTGTCTTCTGCTTGTCCTGTCCAACAAAGCACAATTTATGGCTTAGAAACTTTTGACAGCAATCATTGAATTACGAAATGTACATCATCATAAAATCTTCATGATTCAAATTAAGTTTTTTTTATTACATATAATAAAAGTTATGACGCATTTAAACAATACCAATACGCAATTAAATTGCATTGAAGTGCAGAAAAAGTCTTTTAAGATTTTCGTTTAACGCTCATCTAAGTGCATTACGAAATGGACATTTATTTATCAACGTATTAACGTTTTCGCACACCTGGCGTATACGCCACATGCCAAATGCAACTGCAACAGCGACTGCATTGTGAGTGGCAAAGTCAGCAAAGTGTCAAGCGAAAGGTCATCTTGCAAAAGTACCTTAATACTTCCACCTTCTTCTTTCACCTTCTTTCTGTCTTTCATTCAGACTTTTTTCGTAGAATTCACAACGCTTTCGGTTCGCTTTCCAGTTGCGTTTCATGGCAGTTGTAAATGACAGACGTCAGAATGGCAACACAAAAGACAAAGTCTGGCATGTGGATATGGATGAGATGATGCAATGGGATGCTGGGATGCTGGCATGTTGTTCACCATTTGAAGAAATGTCATCTGCACAGCACATTGCACTTCTCACATATCAGCGTCACTTTACGCAGAACTATCGATTAATCGAAGCGAACGTATTCGAACATATAATTGGCCTTAAGGTTTATTATGTTATGTTATGAACAGAATCAAATAAGTCTTTAATCAGTCTTGTGAGTAGAGCCGATGCGAGCTCGAATTGAAATTCAAATTCGAATTGGCAATGGCCTATGGCTTCTCTAAATGCATGCGACAGTGTGCTGTAAGGTAATTGCTTGTAAAGCAACTGTGAAAAATGGCATTTAAATTCGGTTGGCAACTGTTGCAAACTGAGCCCGTAACGCCCGCGCCTCTGTGCTTTGCCTGTTGGGACAGATGTCAGAATTGTTGCAGGTTTTTTGGCTAACAAAAAACAACAACAACAACAACAACGAAAAAATGGCAACTGAAATGCAATTTGGTTAAAGCGACATGATGCCTGCCTGCCTGCATGCTGCATATTCAATGCACGTGTTGGCCAACGCCATTGGGCCAAATGCGTTTGGCTGGCTTAACTTAATTTAACCAAAACTTTTCTGTTTCTCTTTTTTTGTGTTTTGCGTTTTGTGCACACACACACACATAAAAAGCAAACACAAATAAACGTATAAAAATAAAATAAACGTTGAACAAATCGGAACGAAATAATTGAATTTTCATTTCCGTTTTATGTGTTTACTTCCGCCGCGTTCTCAAAGCAGCCAAACATTTCACAATACTGAAGGCCCTTACAAATGCAGGAACAACCCCGACTACCGAGCAAAAACAAAACATCTCCCTTGCCGCTCAATATGGTTCGTGTGTCCCACTTTTCATTCTGATTTCGACCTATTTGTATACAAAAGCACTCAATTTTTTGGCAGGCTTTGCGAAACTTTCTTCTCTTTCTCATTTTTTTTTAAGTCAATTGTCAAAAAAAGTTTTTAACGTCTTGGGCTGATGTTGCCACGCCCTCCGCCCTGTTGCTGTTGCTGTTGCCGGTTTCCGTCGAAATTGAAATATAATTCGGTAAAGTTTTGTGCCGTACGTGGCCATAAATCAATGGCAGGCAAAAGGCGGCCAGCTGAAATTGATTTAAGCCCCAGCATGATGTGTTTGCAATCGGGGCGTGGTCGCCAATCAAATGAGACACATTCCAATTCCTTTGCACACTCTTCCCTCCCTTATGTAATATGGTCAGCAGCTACAGACTGTTGCCAAATAAAACCACATGGCGTAAATGAAATGCATCCGTTCTGATTCCACATGTTGACTCCCCGTTGCAAGTACTCAAGTCACTTGCATATGGAAAACTGTAAAAAATATATACTCCACAGCATCGCGAATTTGACTGGCAGACAGTTTTGATGTGTGTGTGTGTTCATAATTTTTGCATAAACTGAATATGCAACTTTTACTTCTCACAGGTTGTAAAACTTCCAAACAACTATCCATAAACATAAAAAAAATGGATGAATGTTTGTATGCATGAAACTGAATACCAGAAGATAAGTAATCGCTGAACCGCAAAATCGCGATTTTTTCTCTTTCTCTCTCTCTCTCTCTCTCGCCATCTGCTTTTAACTAAGCACTTGCAATCACATTCCACTCTTTTAGTATCAAATACATTTTCCTTTTTTTTTAATATTAAAAACATGGCTCATCAAATTTCAACCAGTTATCCCTCGTTTCATGGCTGCTGTCTGTTATCTGTTGTTTGGCTGCTTCTGCTGCATGTTTTTTGTCGTTGTCACATGTCAGCGAATGAGAGGGAGAGAAGGAGAATACTCGAACTTCAAACCGTGTTTATTGCTCGGTTCATTTTGTGCTCAGCGCGTCACTTGCACATTTAATTAAGTTTACGGCACGCTGCACACGTAAAGGAACGATGAAGGACACTAGGGTTGCAGGGTTGCAGGACTGCAAGGATTCCAAGGGGCAAACGGATGCTATTAATTAAATTGCTTTATATATGTATATATACATGTATTTATGTATAGAACAGTTAAGTCGTAAAGCCAAAAAGTTTGTGTGTAAATGTCAACAATTGGAATATTAACGAACCAAATAATGAGAGTTCTCAGAAAACACGCGAAACACGGTTCTGTGCAACTTACTTAAGGGATTATTAACTGTTTGCTGTAAGCAACAACAACTTAACCTGCCTGAAAGAGAGATCAAAGGCATACAAAATCCTGTCTGGCTGCCACAAATCATACATTGGCCGTGCGAAGAGCTTTAGTCCAATTAGTGGCCAACTCTTTGTCTACGACTACTTTTCATGTCTACCTACCAAATCCGCTCAAGACATCAATGTATGAACCTACACATGCTACACATTCAGGACATGGGTCAATCTAATAAATAGCGACAACACGGCTCGAATCTGCAGCTTAACAGCTTTTGCCCCTTTGATGTTTGCTGATGTGTGTGTGTGTGTGTGTGTGTGTGTTGGCTACACATAAATAAATACATTTTTTTTTTGGGTTGATCGTTGAATAACTATGAATATATATAATCAAATATAATACAATGCTGCTGCATAGTAATCAAAATGTTAAGGTCCTTCTCCACTATGAGAATGTCAAAACCGCCCTCGCCGTAAATTCGATTTGAGTTATTAATCGGTTTGCGAAGCCGTTTCGAGTTGCTGAACATACATGAAGCTGGAGAGATGGAAGCATATTAAATATTTAAACCGCTTGTCGTACGCAAATCCGAGCAAGCGAATCGACTTATATTAAATACACGCCAACAACAGGCAACCGACTCGCAGATAAGCAGCAGCAGCAAAAAAAAAAAAAACGAAAGAAAGAAAGCGAGTAAAGCGAGCGAAACAAGCGAGCTGTAAGAGATGTGTAGAGAGAGCCAGCGGGCAAACAATGTGCAAATCCCAGTGCAGCAGCTAAGAACGCCAACAGAACAGTAACAATAACTGAGGCAGCTGTGGAAGCAGACGCTTCAATTCCAATTCCAATGGTAGTGTTGTGTGTGTGTGTGTGGCAAGTTGAAGTTGTGAATTGTGAGTTGTGAGCTGTTCCCCTGCCAATCGTTTGGCATTTACATTTAAGCTGATAAGCAAAGTGCTTCCGCCTGCGCGTGTCACTAACCTCACCTCACCTCGTCGCACCTCCTCTCACCAGCCCGTTTATAGAGTGAAAGAAGTTGTTGTGCGTCAATATGAGAGAATGTCGCAAGTTTCGTTATTCTTGCCTCTTTCTTCCCTCCCTTTTTTTGTATGGAATCGCAAGCGTTGAAGAAATTTACATTTGAGGCACGCACTTTACATTATTAATGCCAGACGCTGAAGGGCGGCGCTAACAAAAAATTAGTCGCCAACGGATGTGGCACACAATGTGTGATGTGTGTGTGTGTGTGTGTGTGTGGCAGTAGGTATGTGTGCTTAAATGTTTCAGCCATTTGGCAAATGTATCGCATTTCGTTTTGTGTGTTTGCACTTTTGCGCATCGCTGAAAATTTTCCAATTTATGCTGCTAATATTTATTAATCAAGTAATAGCTACACACACACACACATACATACATATATGGGTGTGCGCTTATGAATATATGAGTGGGGCACTTGTGCGTGTTGTTGTTTGATTTTTGCACAAAAATTGATTGGAAATTTATAAGCTAAACTTTTTCACAGCGTTTTGCTTGCCATGGTTTTGTTTTGCGGCCTGAACACAGCAACAAAAAAGAAAAGGAAAAATTGGAAAAAACCAAAATCAAAATCACACAAAAAAAAATACAAACTTTTGTGTTGCTGCTGTTGTTGTATTTGTATCTGCTGCCATTCGCAGCACTTGAAAAGGTCGCCACATGTGTGTGTGGGTTTTAGCATATATGTCAGTGTGTGTGAGTGTTTGTGTTTGGCAACTGACTTTCCCACACACAAACATGCATATATGGCCAACCATATGCTGAAATACAAGTGGAAACTTTAACGTGCCGAAAAAAACTTGAATAGGATTTCAATAAAAAAAAAAAAAACAAAAATCATTTGATATAGTATATCGAGCAGGCTTTTGGCACCCCCCTCTCTCTCGCATGCTGTCAAAGCAACAAACTAAAACACATCATTCTACGTACAAGCCTCATAACGTGCACATCACAAAACTGTAAGTTTAAAAAATAAAAATAAAATATTCGTCGAACGCACAAAATAATAAAACTCAAACACGCACACATACACAAACACATACAATTTTTTTAATAAATATTCAAACGCTCAAAATAAATTGTAGGAAAAATGCCGAAAAAGTTTTCCAGCTATAAAACATAGTTTAGTTGTGCAAACAAAATTGTTGGTATTATTTCATTTTGTAAGCACACAAATTAAAGTATTTTCAATAAATTACTAATATTTAATTTTCATTCTTTTACACTTTTGCAGACCCATCTGATTGATTTCACTCAAGCAAAAACCTTCAACAAACGTCTGCAAATTCCTGACAAGTTGCAATCATGAAACCAATATTGAGCAACTTTTTGCTCTTGATATGCTGTAAGTATTAAAATATTCAAGTTAAAAGCATAATCTAAAGATTATCTTCTTAGTTGGCTGCCTGCTGTTGGCTCAGTCTGGACAAACTGCTCGCATCAAGCGCTCCAATACCCTGACTAATGTCACCACTAATAAATAATACCGAGCTACCTTTGGTATCGTCCGGCTTAAAGCCAGCAGCTCTTGTTGATGCCACTAAGACAGAAGCGAAGATTGTGAACAGCACTGAAGCTGCTGCTGCTCCTGCTGCTGCAGTTGCAGTTGCAGTTGCTAAAGCCTCTAATGCAGCTGCTGGAGTTGCTAAGAAAAACCAGGAGCTGTTTGAGGATGATTTTTTGAGTGGACGCATGCAACGCCCTAAGCGTCGCCACCACAATGCTGCACCACCATATGTGTACTTCAACAAATTAGTTTCACCCGATGGCAAACAGGAGCTCAAGGAGTTTCAGCTGCTTGCACCAAATGTTTTAATTGAGAGCATGCAACACGATGTGAATTTAGGGGGACCTGCTCCCGGTCCAGTTGCTGGCGATGTGAGTGGCATGGGTGGCGTCCTACTGCTAAATGCTGATAATAGTAATCCTGTTGGACATATTCATGGCACGGCCAAGCCCAACAAGCATCATCACAAGCACAAGTCGTCGGCCCTTTCACTGCCGCCCTTTCTGTTCATGCTGCAGCAGATGCTGCAGCCAAACATGAACATGAACATGGAGATGATTGAGCCGCCAATGCCGCGCACACGCATTGATGCACCACTTATTCAGTTCCTGGACAGCGCCATGGATAATGCAATGCGCAGCAACAATCACGAGATCTATGATCGTGAACGGGATAACGAGCCGAATGACAAGGATAAGGACAAGGAAGAATTGTTGCCTGAACATAAGCCTGAAGCTGAACCCAAAAAGAAGGAACAAATGCCAAATCGCAAGGATGATGAACTTGTTCTTAGCTGTCCCATTCATCATGAGCATCATGCCAGCAATAACGGTGAAATCGTTGATGATGATGTCGTTCTCGTCAACGAGTGTCATATCATCTAATTGGTTATGTGTATCATAGGGCAATAAGGGAATTTAGTTTAGATAGGTTTTTCGATTTGTATAGGAGACAAAATTTTTAGGTAGGTATCATTTTTGTTTATGGATTGTTTAAATTGTTTTTGTTGTTACTTACCCAGTTCTACAGCGGAAGACATAAAATGGCTGTCTATTGACCAAAATAAAAACGTTGGTCGATGCAATGAACTGAAAAAAAAAATAAATAAAAAAAAGTTTTTAGCAGAAATTTGTTTTTTTTTAAACTCCTTTTTATTACATTAACTAAGTTTTTGTCTTTGACTGTAATAAAAACTTTCTTAAGCTCTTTAAATATCTAAAATGTACAATTGCATGTGTTTAAATTGATACAAACGCTTTAACTTATTTAGATTGCAAATACAATACTTGACATTCATGACTTTCGCTTGTGTTTCGTATTGATTATACAGTTAGCCAAATTGCAGCTGTAATTCAGGCGTACTTGGATCGCAGTCAAAGTCAAAGTTACCTTCAGAATACCTAATACAAATCGATTGGCGAAAATTGATATGCTGCGTATGGCAAATACAACAACTGCTGCCAGTGTCTTACGATGTCATGAAGGCAAATAAATTCAACACACACCCACACACACACACACATATAGGAAGGGATAGAAAACCACATGTGTGTCAGTGTGCTTGAGGCAAAAGTTTTGCCTGCGGTTGGCTGCTAAATGCTAAGAGCTGCTAATTTCTTATACAATAAAACTAATGTAAATTGCCACTTGACGTTGGGGGCATACACACGTAAACTGGTTGTGTGTGTTTGCGTTCACAATACATGGACATTAAATGGAGCACATAATGTGCTGAAAGTCAGAAAAGCATTGAAAGACAAACCCAAGCCCGAGCAAAATGCCATGCGAATGTCATGGGTGCTTTAGCCACAGCATAAATACAAATTTGCTTTACAAATGCATGTCCGCATGGCTGTATGTCTGCATGCGTGTGTATGTGTGTTCGAGTGTTAGTTGATGTGTGGATGTTGCCTTAAGTGTACATTCAATGTACATAAGTGCATACAAATACACCAGGGTAAACCATTCTATACATTTGTATATGTATTTATATATATATGAGCTTATATAACAAGCAAACATGCGTGTGTGCCTCAAAACCAGAAAAGTGCAACGCAGCATTCGTAAATTGCGCAGCTGCTCTGCCATTGTCCCTGGGGTGTTAACTGGAGTGTAAATGTGAATGTATGTGCAAGTTTGCGTCGCAGCCCATTTCAATCCGCAAGCTCCTTACCCCGCCACGCCCCTCGCATGTGCCTTCACCACAGCTCTCAGTCATCCGCGGGGCAGCTTCTTCAACTAAACTAACTCTTGGCCATATATGCGTATTGGCCAATGCATACAGTATAAATATAAAATATAAATATATTTATAGTTTTACAGCTCTGAACCGAATATTAAGTATACGATCAAAACTTTTATCTTCGATTTAAGCTTGAAAATTAATTTAAAAGCGTCTTTTATGTGCTCTTCTTGAGCTTATTTAGATATTTATATGAGCTCCGAAGTTTTCATTATTTATTTATTGTTGTTGATGTTATTTTGGTCTCATCACAAGCAATGTGTGCATATTCTTGTGACCTCAAGTGTATAAATACACTCGCATATTTATTTACAATTGTAAATAATAAGTGCAGTTGGTTTAAGCAACGTGCCACACATTGGCATTGGCTTTACCACTGAAAATGGAAACCAAACACAACACACACAGTCTTTTCCCCACTGGGATGTGAGTGAACTTTCAATGCTGATCAAATAAGAGTCTGTGACAAGGGGTCCGGTCCTTCCTTACCAGCAATAGTTGTGGTAGTACAAAAATTGTTGGCTTATGATTTCAATGACAGTTGCCAGCATTAGCTGATAATGCATAGAAATAAACTAAGAGTGAGAGAGTGAGCGAACCATTCAAAGGGTCCGGCAACAAAGGCAAATGGCATGACTGTAAATTTGTGGAACTTCCTTGCGAAATAATTTGATTAAATTCGCTTTTGAGTTTGAGTGGATGACAACAACAAAATGAAAGTCAGATCTTTTTTTGTGTGCTCACTGTGCTTTCAAATTTATAGCTTCATTATGAGTAGGAGTAGAAGAAGTGGGCGGTTAGCTAACCATAAGCAGGGCATCAGACAAAGCGTTGCCATGGCTTCTATTTGCCATTCGTTTTAGTTGTTGTTGTTATTGCTAGCTGCTCCTGCTGCTGCTGCTGTTACTGTTACTGTAACTGTTATGGCTGTCATTTGGCAGCTTGTAATTATGTTGGCCACAAGTTGTTGCCAAAAAAAAAGTTGTTATCTAGATTTCATAGTCAAAAACCATGACGGCGAGCAGCATCAAATTCAATTGAACTGTTGAGTCAGCAACAGCAGCAAACAGCTCAACTCATCTCAACTATATATAGAAAGCATTTCAGAAGTCACAAGTTCTCCCCAACGCCACATTTTGTGTTAAGTTCATTAAAGCTTATTTGCAAAAGCATGAAAAGTTTTCGAATTGAACTGCTCAAAGTATCTACTGTGAATGGTTTAATAAAGCGAAAGTTATAGCAATCCAAAGATGTTAACTTAAAGACCTTTGATGGCCAATTTAAATGTGGCAAACATGAACTAAACTTAAACATGCTTGAGTATTTATTGAAAAGAACTGTTGCTGAATATTTAACCATCTATTTACCAAAGCACTTTGCAAAATACTTCTTGGAGTTTGCAGTTAAGTTAAGTGCAATCCATTCACAGATTTTTGATTGCAAAATCGACGCCTTTCCTCCTCCCTGTTCAATGGTGTTGTTTGGTGGCTTGTTGATGAAAATGTAAGCAACAGATTATGTATGCAGCTGAGATTTATAAATGCAAAAAAGTTGCGTTTGAAATGTAAGAAAAATATTATAAAGAAAGTATAGATAAGAATTGAATAACTTAACTAAATGGAAAGCTATGAAAACGGAGCTCAGATTTTCGCATTAGATAGATTACATTTCGCAAGTATTAATATAAAATACACTGAACTATAGAAGATTTACACAAAGTGTGAAGTGGATGTTTTTTGAGTTCACTCACTCCTGCTTGATACTCTGCATTTGCATCACTTTTTACTCAGTATCAATATCGAATCAGATATAATAATGAATTTATTCTACTTGTTTTTCCATGACTTCATACATTTTTTTGATTACCATTTGTGTTTATTGAAAAGCTATACATTCTTCAATCGCGTATAATTGAACTTAAACCCAGCCCCAACGCCAACCATAACTATAGCTCCAGTTTATCTGCTGTTTTTCTTGCCATTATTTTAACGGATGTCAGACACACACGTCGTATGCGTCATTTGGCATCAGAGCGATGCAAATTTTGTTTGGCGCATCAACATCAATTGCAGAGGCCACCGCACACACACAAATACACACGCACACACAAGTGGAGAGGCGTCAGTTGACAGATAAAAATAAGCAAAAAAAAATTTTGATTGTTGATTATTAAACTTGGCAGCTGGGCAAAGATGACAAAAAAAGAGACAAAAAATTCAAAAGCATTGCAATTCGCTGACACTCTGAAATCAATAGCTGGCAATAACAATAACAAAAAAAACAGCAGCAACAGCAACTGCCACAACAGCAACAACAACAGATGAAAGTGGCTTAAATGCGGCAGAAGTCTGTTTAACACTCATCTGTCCCTAAGAAAAAATAACAAATCAGTCCCTGGTGTGTCAATTTGACACATTCAAAAAAATGTAAGGAAAATATTTTTAAAATTGAAAATATTTATTTAAATAACAAAATTAAAAAATAAAAACAAATATATATATGAATCGCATTTTTCGCATAGAACAAAGCGATGCTGCGGCAAACTTTTTTCATGCACCTATCGCATTCGGAAGAGTGCAAGTTGGCATTCTTTGGGCATATGTGGCACCTTGCGCGCTTCCCAGTTGGCGTGTGGTGCATCAAACGAATGTTCGTAGATGCATCAGCTTCGGCTTGGACTAGCTGCTCGCCGTCCTGAATCCCACGGACTACCGACAACGGTCTCTCGCCACGTGGTGCCCGTTCCCGTTGGTCGATATGCGGCGTGACTAGGGAGTACCCGAGTTCAATCAAAAAAAGTCGGCCGGATGTTTTTTTTGGATAAATTCCAGTTTGGATTCAATTCCGTAAACAAAATGAATGCATTCAATGCAGATATATTCAGCATATTGCAAAATACTGCGACAGGCCATCTGTTCACTTTGCGTTTGCAGCGATAAGTGCCTACCATCTCATCCACAATGTCGATGCCGCATTTCGTTTTGTCATAAAAATTTATAACTTCCGGCTTTTTTTTACGTCTTGTCTCCTATTTGTGTCGATAGATGCATTGTGCTGAGCAACGTAACGAAACGACGTCTCTTCGTTACGTACCAAACCACTGTCGAGTTCAGCACGTGATCGAACACAAATTGGGAATGGTACAGTTTTTTGTTCTTCATGTCAGTACCAGAGGTGGCAGCTCCTTTCTGTTTTTACGAATAGTGCCAACGGTTGTCATTTGCCTCTGCTTCAATTTTACCGCAAGAGCGTGGGATGTGAGGAAATTGTCGGTAGTTACGTTTCTTCCGTTGAGTCCTCTGTAGCTGCGTCACCCGTTCTGCCGGTTTCTTGCGTGGTTGCGGTTACGACCAATGTAAACATCAACAGCATACACGTAAAATGTTGATGCTCCGAATCAGTGTTTGATACCGTACTTGGGGCTTCGACGGGATGTGCTGCGTAAACGGACTCGCCCGGTATGGTAGCAACTGCTCGTCGACGGTTTTTTTGCAGGAAGATAGCACATTTGGTCGATGTGCCCATTTTAAAAATTGTCGAACTGGGCGAATTTGTCTCGAACGTCTCGTCTCCCTCCTGCGTAAAAGTCGGTATCGCTATCGTTTCCGTTTCCAAATCCTCGTAGTCGCTGTCTCGTCATCTGAATCAAACGGATCGTCTGCTCGTCTCTTCGTGCTCTCACTATTTTTCGATGCGGCCTATTTTGTTTTTGATATCCTAGTTTTTTTTGTTGGTCCTCTTGGGTTCAAGCTTGAACCAGTTGTGATTACAGAAGAAGAAGAAGAAGAAGAAAAACCTATGCCAACTATTTTGGGTACATAGTGGTCGGCATAAGGATGTTTGTGGTGAGGCAATAGGGAAACCACAGTGCCGTCTTTTCCATATGTGTCAAATTGGGGGACTCTTTGTAACTTTTCTTTGCGCGAAAATAACACTGGAAATATATTTAAATTATGATTTTCTGAAATGCTAAAATTCGTTGGAAATTTTATTTTCGATAGTGAGCCGCAAGCATTTTGATCTCAAATTGTGTCATTGCAGGGCGCGTGTTAAAATTGTCAACAGCAGAGGCGTCGTTGCATGCTACAAATTTATGGTGCATACTACGCCCCGTTGGATTGTTGTGGCTTTTAATTGAGTCATGCCAGTTGCTCAGATTGCTGTTGTTGCAGTTGCTGTTGCCTCTTTGCCTCTTTGCCTGTTGGCCAACTCAAATTTATTTGCAACGCGTTGCAACAAAAACCACAAGCGGCTAAGGAATAATGGAGAAATAGGAGCAGAGTAAGAGCGAATGAGAGAGAGAGAGAGAGATGTTAAGGCTGGGGGGGGGGGGAAGTTGGAAGTCAGCTGGAGGAATGCATCGTGTTGCGTGCAACTTTTACAAGTGAAAACTTTGCTGTCAGAGATACTTTATGTGCAAATTTTTGGTTGGGCAAGATACACAATGCAACACTACAATGGATACAAAAACTGTACACACACACACAAGCACACACACTTGGTCAGCAGTTTGCTGGCGCTGTGGCTGTCAGTTGCCAAGTCATTTGCATGCACATCCAGCAACAAATACAAATACCAACGGGGCATGCATGACAAACAACAACAACAATAACTAAGAATGTGCCGAATCAAGAATATAATGACTAAGAGATTCCCTGTTTGGGTTAAACTTTAACCAGAACAAATCGGAACTTAAAGCAACAGCAAAAAAACAATCAAAAAGAATTTATTTTATCACTTTTAAAAATGAAAATCTTTTAAGCTTTTTTTCCTTATCAATAATTTGATGATATCCTTTTCATATACACTTTGTAATGAAAAAACAGGGTATGAAAACGAGTGAATAACCAAAAATGCCATCGCTTGCAACTTGAAACAAAGTGCAACAACAACAAATTGACCGCCTGTTAGCATATAAATCACATTGTAAAAGATAAATTGAAAGCTGTTGTGGCTGTCCCTTTCCCATGTCCACGCTGCGGGTGCCAAAGTTACCCTCCCCTCTACCCATTCTGTCAACCTTCTTCACACATCTACATCTACATTCTGTAAGCTAATGTAATTAACAGACGCACGAGTAATGCAAATCCAAATTACAAATGCAACTTTGACAAAAAAAAAAAGAGTAAATAATAAAACTATGCTAAACAATACAAATGTGATTCAGAATTGCAATAAAAAGCAGCCCATTGACGATGTACACTTGTATAAACAGCTTAGAAAACTTTAAATGGGATTTTTTCACATAACACTTGCCATTCTACTCTGTTTTATGAATTCTCCAGAATAAACTACTCTACACACGTATTTTTCTACTCAATATTTGATTTTTATTAGCGTTTCATGTTGTGTTTGATGTTCTTTGACTTCACAGCTTACAACTTTTATGTGAAAAGCAACAGGATTTATAAATTATTGTTGTTCATTATGTCTATCACTCGCATTCTTCAGGTCGATCCCTACTTGGCCCACATTTAAATGAGAGTGAAGCCAAAGCTGTCTTCATAGGCAAGAGTTGACTGCTGCTTCATGAGCATTGTTCATTAGATCTGATTATTATTTATATTTCCACAAAGCGTATAACATTAAGCACTTGAGTGCAAACCCCTTTTGACATTTGCCAGGCGACAGTTTTATCAGATTTAATGAGCTTTTATTTTGCTACCAACTCAACCTATCTTCTCTAACCATCTCTCTATCACTTTCTTTCTCTGGGTCATTTAAGCGACAGGTGGCCGAGATGCCACGTGGCCATTTTATCATTTAACTAGTAGCTTTATTACAGTTTTCACTTAAGTCGGCATAGCACCAGATAAGGCGCATTGTCCATAAGCTCGACTAACAGCAAGTGAAGGCTACACGTAATATTCCTCTTTTTGTGGTTCAGATTCTAACGAAAGAAACACGTCATAAACATTATAAAACAATACCGAAAAAAAACCTTTCCTTATAGCTAATTAAAGCTGATCATTAAACTTTTAGTGCGCTTGAGGTCATTCAGTTTAGAACTTTCTTCAATTTGTTTTCAGCATTTTAATCAGCTTTAAAACGTAAATTATATGTGTTAATATTATAAGTTTACCCTAGCAGAACGAATTTTTATTTACGTCCATTTTATAATGCACTTTTACAATTATTACACAATTTTTTTCTGAGTGTACAAGCCAAAGTTGTGTGGCCTTGTCTTTTTGTTGCTGTTGAAAGAAGAGTTTAATCTCATGCACTTGTGACCCCTGCAGCCAGCAGCCGTTTTGTGCTAACCGCACATCAGTTTGGGGGCCAGCTGCTGTTGCAGCATTCCACAACTTGGCTTATAACTTTTAGTGTGCGCTAAGTGCATTTTAATTTGTCTTTCATACTTAAAGATGCTCGTTGCATCGTTGTGGTCCTTACAACAAATTAAATTTGTGGCTGTGTCCGCAACCCCAGCTTAAAGGGCTTGCGACAGGTGATTATCTGCCTGACAGCCAACTCAGCTGCACTTCTGCTTCCATGGCTAAAAGCAATCATGTCGCGGTCACAAAGTATATAAATGCCCATTAGTGGAAATTAGGAAAAAAAAAATATGTTCACCAGAAACTTGAAAAAAAATGCAAAGATAATTTAAGTTTTAATTAATAAAGAATTCTAGCACATGAAGAAATTATTTGAAAACTTTAAGAAATTTTAAATGAGAAATTCGATTTGTAAAATTTTTGTTTACTTTGTTGGTTTGAAAGCCGATTGCATTTCGTAATTGTGCCAATTACAAGCAGCTTTTGACTGTAGAAGGAAACAGACAAGCACAAATAAAAGAAAGACAAACAAAAAGTGTTCAAGCGCGAGAAAGAGAGGGAAAGAGAAGTGCGAAAAAGTGCTGCAAGTTGTGGCAAGTGCATAATTATGAATTCGTTATTGCTCATTAGAAGAAGCTTTCTGACATACTTTTTTTTTCTTGGCTTTGAACTCAATAAGAGATGAAAGTACCAAAAAAAAAAGTGGAAATAAAAAACTGAAAACGATATAAAAACCAAGCACAGCTTATGTAGAACAAGTTGGTAAGGACATTTCTGCCAGAGACACTTCGCAACTTGAAGAAAAAAACATTTTGAATGAACTTTCTTTTCTATGTAAAGCCTTAAAATATCCGTAAACGTATAGTAAAACACATATTTTTCCAAATAAAAGTCGATGAAAAATAATTGGATATTAAAGTTTGTTTTGTTACACTTTGTTGACAAAATTTAAAGTTCGTGCATTTAATTTAAGACACGCATTTGTTGTTTGACTTCCCAAGTTGTTGACTGGCTTTAAGTTTCATCTTTTGTTGAGTGTGGCCACAAAATGTTATTGTGCTATATGTGTATGCATTTCTTCAGTTTATTGTTAACACATTTAGCTTTAGCTGTCATTTTATTCATTTTTATTCATTTTTATTCATTTTTTCACTTTCTCTCTCTTTCTTTTTCTGCTTTTGCTCTTTTTGTCTTTTTTGTTGTTACTGTTGGAATGGCCATCATGGCCAACATCAGAGCTGCCATTGTTCCATTTTGTTTGAAAAATGCCAAGAATACATAGCCGGAAACAGACATTTGCATATATTGCGGTTGTGCTTGCTGCTCTCGCTTCGCATTGCAATTTATACCCTATGCAAATTGCAATTGCAATGAACAGGGAGTTTAATAAATTATTTATATGAGAGGGTAGCAGAGATTAAGCATAATTAAGAGCAGAACTTGCAAAAAAAAAAAAATATGCATTATTAAATAAGCTTTGATTAGCATTTTCTGGTTTAGAGATAACATGAGAAGTGAAGTTAATCTCATCTAAAAATGGTTTATGTATGCAACTTAACAGTTTTAACGTATACATTTTGTAAGACAAAACAGGGTATTCTATAGTCAAGTTCTAAACTGGTTTATATCTTATAGTTGAAAGTACCAGCATCTATGGAGCTCAGTCTCAGATTGTTGTTGCTTTAGTTTGCTGCTAGATGGGTTTTAGCTTTGGCTCTGTCTCTGGTCTGGTCAGGACTTTGTATGTGCATTTGCCGCGGGCCAGCAAGAAGCGAAAAGTATTTGAAATGTTGTTTTTCATTCGTTGTCAACAGTTTTGGTGATAGCTTATCGCCAAAGTTGTTGACCGTTTGTTCAAAGTGGCCAGTTACACTTACATTTGCAGTTACAGTTACAGTTGCAAATGCACAGATGCACATGCAGATAAAGATTTAGATGCGAGAGATATGGATAAAGTAACAGCAACATGAACTTATGCAAATGTTCAGCCAGGTCCTATCCCAACAAATAAAAAAGACCACAGTTGATAAGCAACTGATAACAGGCCGAATTGAGAAACATTCTCTTATACCTCGAACTAAGAGCGCATCTCTACAAAAACAAGAGAGAGAAGGCATAGCAGCAGCGACGCTGGCAGCACACGAACGCAACTTCGTGTACACGAGTCGACAGCGTTAACAACGACAACAACATGAACGACAATGATGATGGCGTCGCTGCTGCTGCCGCTGCTGCTGCTTTCGTTGTGACGTAGTCAATTGAGCTGCTGCTGCGACGCCAGCTGAGGCAGCATGTTTTTGGGTGCTCTGGCGACGCTTGCTGCTGATAAACACTATTCGTTTATCATCAGTTTGTCGATGGCACCGCGCGCAACTGGACGTTCTTTCGCTTTCACCGAGACTCTTTCACGTGTGCCCCTTACAGCATTTCACTTAACATTAACTTCTCTGTCTGTGTCTGTTGTGCGTTTCACACACAGTGTGCGTAAGTGCGTGAGTGTATGTGTGTATATGTTGTTTAAGGGCTAACTTTAAACGGGGTTTTTATCAGTGCCGCAATGTGATGAATGAGCCGCATTGTAAATTTTGCCGGCAATTTCCGCTCCACTCAAAAAGTTGATGCAAAAACAACGTGCAATAAATTATTCATGAAAATTAGTAAATCATAATACAAATATATACACAAATCTCATAAAACAAAAAAGAAATCACTTGTGTGTGTGTTTTGTGTTCATGTCCACTGTGGCAGCTAATAAATCAGCAGCAAAGCAGTCAACAGAAATGTGAGTAAGGATAATAAATCGAATAATGATAACAACATCTCTGAAATAATTTTTAAACATTTTTAAGATAAATTTTTGAAAGTTTTAAAATGCTGTTAGCACTTTTAAAGGGCCATTTATTTATTTAATTTAAACAACAGCAAACACATTAGCTCAAGTTGAGTTAAATTTTGCGTATGGCTCAATTTCTAAGAATATTGTAATTGAAAAGCAACTTTTCGGGCCAAGAGCAGACACAAGGTAATGACTTTATAATTGGCCAGTCAAACAAGTTAACTGACCTAACACAAGACACAACAAAATTGGAAAATGTTGTGGAAATTGGTAAAATTGAATTACCTGAAAGTATTCAAAATATTTGCACAAAATGTCTGTGTTTTTAGCTAGCAGCATGTAACAAGAAATACTAAAGCCAGATCTAAAACGAATTTATGAGGAGAAAAATACAGTTAAAAGTGCAAAGGCTGCGTTAAAAGCCGAATGCGACTTGCAAAAGTCGAAAATTATGCAAATGCAAAACATTTTTTATGCATGTAAACAATTTTTTGCGCCATTATGCGCCATCAAGTATGCAAAGATATGTTGCCGGAGCCATGCCAAAAAAAAAAGAGTCGAGTCACAAGTGAGGCAGTCAGCAGGCAGAAGCCACCCAAGCCACCCTAGCAAACAACCACCTGACATGCTTGAAATCCTTGTTCCGCAGCGAGATTGTTCAGATTTATGCACGACTGCCGATGCTGCTGCTGCTACTCAGCTGTCAGCTGGCGCCAAATCAGTTCAAACTCAAAATTGCGAGAGTCAGAAAACGGCTCGAAGAGTGTTCGTCTACAATTACTTATTCTTACCCATAGACAAATATACAGTTACACTGCTCTTATGCTCTTGTGATGTAATCGTATTTGCTTTGGCTGTCACTTTAATTAAATTTAATATGCTTTGCAACCCAAAGGGAGCGATGCGTGCAATATTTAACTTTTGAGTTTTGCATTCAATTCACGCACTCAAACTTGCAAAACAAACACCAACCTCTTGTCTCTGGTTACATCTTTAACTCACACACACATACGCACACTCTCGTATGCACATACATGATTTCTTTCGAGGCTGACTTATGCATAGACAAAGTGCCACGTTTTTATTGTAATGCGAAAATCCCTGGCATGCTTTTAGCAGACAAAATATGCGCCTTTGGCACTGAATTGCCAACTGTCCCACAGACCACCCATTACCCCCGGCTAACGCCCTCTTAGCTCTTTACACTTGCAAAACAAAACAAGTAACTGTATCCATCATCAATGTTTTTATGGCCATCACAAATTGTAAAGCTTTTGCTTAGAGACGTAAAAAGAGAAAAACCTTCATTTTTTGCCAAGAAAAACTTTTTGCAGTAGCAAAAATATGTTCGATTTTATGCTTTTGCAAATATAAATATAAAACTTTTAAGCTTTTAACTTCTTCTTGAAAAAACAAAGTGCGCACAAAATTTTCGAAACTTTTAAAAAGTTGCTGTGCTATTCTCTCAGTGTATTATTCAGCTCGCAGCTGGCGACATTTGTTACTTTTATTTACGCACAAGCCAACGAAAATTGTGTGAAACGAAATAAGATTAACGCACGCTGCCGCACCAGCCAGCCAAAAGTAGTGAACGCTCATAAAACTTATGCCAGCCAGTAAGACCCGAGCCAGCAGCATCAAGCTGTAGAAGTGGACCCAAAGCAACTATGTTTAAAGAAGACGCTGCTCAAAGCCGGAACCCAAAAGTCAACGACGCACACACTCACACACACAACACATACACACGCCCGGAATTGACAGAGTTTTATGTTTATTTTTGCCGGCGGTATTGCCTTAAGGTGGCTATCCATTCATCATCAAGTGGCGTCTGCTGTCAGGCGCTTTGCCACCCATCAAACGTGCAACTTTCTCACTCGCATATTATTATTATGCTGCAAACAATGTTCCTTAGAAAAAACCACAGCAACAACAAACTTTCTGCACCGTGTCATTTTCGAGAGCTAAGCTCACGCTCTCAGGGGTGCCTTACGCTGACTGTAATTTAGGGTTTAAACATTTTTATTGCCTACATTTGGGCGCACGCCTTGGGCTTGTGGTTTATGACCAGCAGCGCGGCCCCCTAAATGTCAGCTGCGTTTTATGTGTGTGCAGCGTCGCTCGTTAAGGCATTGCAGCACTGAAGCGACGCGATGTTGTGTGCCATCATTCAAATATTCACACAATTAACATACAACAGTGTGCGTATACGCAATTCTAAGCATACGTGATGTGTGAAGGAAAAAAATCAAGGAATTCAAGTGAAAATACTTTAAAAATGCCAAATTTCTTAAAAAAAAAATCAGCATACTAAGATATTACGTGTACGAGATGTGTGATGAAGGCCCGAAGGACTCAGGATGAACAGACTTTAAAATGCTCTTGTTATGGATATAAATATTGTGTTAAAACAGTTTCTTTAAATTCTAGTGCAATTAATAAATGTTCACAATAAACATGCGTATACGCAATATCACGTACATATACAAATGGTATAGGTAGAAGAATGCATGGATTATAGTGTACCGCATGATAGAATTGCCCAAAGTGGCTCAAACACTTTTTTTAAACTTGTCGTTTAACATATAAAATGTAAAATTAATTACAAAATGAGCCCAACTTCAGTTTGTATAATTTTGTACAAAAGATGTTGCTTTTTGAGTTTATTAAATTGTGCCGTGGAAAATTTCAATTACGCGCTTTATGCTTTAATCAACTTGATGAATGAAGGCAGAATGTAAAATTTATTGCTGTTAAATTTTCCTAAACACGATGCCTCTGCTCCCCTTCTGGCAGCGGACACTAACTAAATTGAAGCACTCGCGTAGCCGGAAACTTTTAAGCTGCTTATGCATATACATACATTAATTAATTTGAGCACGGTGAAGATAACTGAGAGCAGCCAAAAATGTTCATTTTAAATTTAAACACTGCAACGCTGCCAAACACAAAAAATATTGCATAAAAAAAGGCAGCTGGTAAACGGGCATTGCGGACATTCAGTCCTTGCCTTTCACTCTGTCTGTCTGTGTGTGTGCTGCGTGGGGTCCATTAACATTTCATTTAAATTTGAGCCACTTAAATTTTGGCAGCCAGTCGGAGGCAGAGCAGAGCTGCTGAGCAAATAAATAACAATAAAATGTTTCGAAAAATGAAAATGCGGCTGCAACAGTAAAGTTTAATATTTCCTTTAAAGGAATTATTAAAAATGGCATGTAATAAAGGCTGGCGAGGGAGGAAGCGGCAAACCATTAACCTGCAGAGCAGCAAACAACCAAAAATGTTTAGTCGTAAACATATTAAAAGCTACTTTGCATAAACTTGGGCCACTTCCACACCCAAACGGCCGTGCAAAAGATTTCAACTTGGCGCGCAATCCCAGCTAACCATTCCCTTTCCAACGTTTGCCAGCAAGGACAAATGCCCATTTGCAATTTATTGAAAAAGGGAGAAAATGCGAAACAAAACACACAGCATAACCAAAAACGAAGGCAAAAAAAAATAATAACCATAAAATAAATGCGACGAGTGACGAGTGACGGGCGGCTGACGTGACGCGCCCCCTGCCCTCTGGCTAAGGGACGGGCCTGGCTTCGTCTTTATTAGGCTGGCCAGGCTGACGGACTGGTTAAAAGGCTTCATTAAAAACACATTTCGTGCATAAACGTCGACGAGACTTCATTCGAATGCAGCAAAATGTAAAAAATGAAATAAAACGCAAACAGCCAAAGCAAAACAAAATATGCAAGAAACAGCAAAAACGAGAGGAAAAAACAACAAAAAACAAAAATAGGCAGCACCAAGCGGTGAAATAAAACCCAACTGTGATATTATTTGCATTTGAAAAGCAGCTGTCAGAGCACAGCAAACAAGCGCAAGGGCACAGCAGAAAGGAAGCGGTGTGAAAAAGATAGCGCTTGTTTGTTGCTATCTCGCACTTAAACTCTGGCGATGAGTGAGTCAGAATTCAAACGATAGTCACGAGCTTTAAAACGCATATTTTATAATACAGCGATGAACGGAAATTGAATACTTAAATGTGATTTTTGGAAGAATATCAATAAAAATGTATTAGCTGTATGGTTTGCATTCATAGCCAGACAACGTGTCGTATGAAATTTTAATAGATTTGTCCCATTTACTATAAGTTTAACTAAACTAAATCAACATTTGACGTGGCTTTAGAATATTTTCGGGCTACCAATATAATTTTTAGATTTTGTTTGTTCTCTAGTTTTCTTTAATAAAATTTATTAAGCGTGTCAGTTCTATATAACTTGCTTTAACTTCACTATTTTAAAGCTTAAATCGACCTCATAAATGTTATTTAGTGTTGTCGCTTGCGATTCCCTTTAACATATGACACTGGGATTTCCATGGCTATCACGTTTTGTCTATAATCTCATCACCAACACACATACAGAGAGAAGCACGCACACTTTCGCATATTGTGTAGCTTAGTTTATCAAAGCGTTTGCCTTATTTATATTTTCGCCTGTCGTTTTTGCGCCGGCAGCTGGCAAAGCGCGACTAAGAAAAATATTTACAATGCAGTCGAGCGATAAAATGAAATGGACACGCCCTACAACAAACCAGCCAAACCACCCAAGCCAACCACCAAGCCACCAGTGACCAGTGGCTGCTGTCAACTGGGAGTAGGGTCAAGGATGGCAAGTGGCAGAAGGAGTGGAATGGTGGATTGCATTGATAGGCCAGCAACACTTAACCGAAGCTCAGAGCACTGTGCGCATAGATGTGTGTCATAGCTGTTAGAACATAATCAAGTTTCAATTTCAAAACAATTCACAAGCGCAAAAAAACATTTGCCAGTTGATTTTTCCTCTTTTTTTTTTGGCTCAAAGAGTGCTCGGAATTTTAAGCACGAGTGCCAGCAATGGCCTGAAGGGTACAAAACAGAAGGGCAGTGAGCAGCACTTCACGTATGTGACGACATCGTCAACATTGTCATGTGAGACGCGGACAGAGGAAGGGAGCCCAAAAAATTAAATGAAAACGAAAATGAAAACGAAAATGAAAACACGAACAAACACAACACAACACACAGCACAAAAAATGAAAATACACAGCCTGTGAAATGTACACAAAAGGCAACAGCAGCGGCAACAGCAGCAGCAGCAGGCCCAGCTACAACGATGCTGCATTTGACAGCAGGCACAGAGAAGAAGGAGCAGGAACACCACACACACACACACAAGCATACACATAAACAAGCAGGAGGCACACATCAAAGCACCGGCTGCACGCATCGATGGCATAGCTGGTGCTGAGACTGCGACTGCTTTTGCTGGTAGTTCATTATGCCACTAGAACAGTTTAATGTCGTTTAAAGAGTCGCAGCCACAAAACAGCGCGAAACAAAGCCACAAAATGTGAACAGCAACAGCAGCAACATCAGTAGCAGGGACAAGGCAGGGGAAAAGGGGTGCCTCACTGTTACTGAAAGTACTGCTGGCGCTTGCGGACAATGGCCGTCCCACATTGTTCGACAGTGTTGGTTTTTGTATATGTGTGTATTATAAGCAATTTTCCATTTTCCACATCTTTTTTTCTTCGTTGTGCTTTTTTTTACAAGTTTTCGCTTTGCGCTTTGCGCTTTGTTACACGCTGACAGGCGACTATGAAAGCGAAACGTAATGAAAATGGCAACAAACAAAATAATTGAAATTTGGTTTAGCACAACAACAACGACAATAATATGAACAGGGGAGCTACTATGAAAAGGAAGAAAATGCGAAAAACACAAGAAAAAATTGTCCAAAATGAGAACGAAAATTTGAGGCGTGTGCCAGCAAATGCCAGAACAAAAGCAGATGGCGACAACATATAGAAGATGAGAATTTAAGCCAAGTCGAGAAAGCAAATGAAAAAAAACTGAAAAAAAAACGAAAAAAAAAACTGCTGCTCAAGAAATACGCAGACCGAGACGACAATGTGGCCTTATTTTGTGCAGATTTGTCTGTTGATTTTCCTCGCATTTTCCTTCCGCTTTTTTTTTTTTTTTGTTGTTGGCTTTGCCTTTTGCCTTTGTTTTTGGTATTTGGGGCTTGGAAAAGTTCTCGGCCATTGCAAATTAAATTTTCCAATTCGCAACGCCCATTCTTAATGTCGCATTCGGCTTTACCTTGACTTTAACTTTGCCTCGAAGTCGCCAGGATAAGGATAACAGAAAGACAAAAAGAAAGAGACAGATAGCCCACCGCAATGACAACGACTGACATATTCAATTTTCTAATTTTATGTTATATTACAGTAAAACCGCACACTCAATACACACACAGATATACAAACGATCACGTTAAGCCGTAGCAGGCAAAACTTCGACTAGACCGAAGTTTACATTCTCTAAAAAAAAAACTGTTTGTTGGACGGGCTGAAATATTTTGGAGAATTTTTAGAATTCGTTAGCAAATCAATTTCCTTTCAGACCTCAAAACTTTTCAACACTGCACAGAAAAAAGTTAAAAATTCACATTTATTTATGCATTTGAGCTGCGATAAAAGCCAAAAAGTTTACACTTGAATAACCACATTGCTAGCTGCCAGATAGAACTTCAATATCCTATTCCCCGATATATATATATGTATTCATGCCCAACTCCATAACAAAGTTATTATGCCACACTGGCAACATCAGCACAATCTACAACAACAACAGCGGCGACCGAGCAGTAAATGACAAAATAAATTCGTGCGTTTCGTGTCGAAGTTTAGAGGGAAAAAAAGCATTGTAATACCTTAGCTTATAGGGTGGCATACAATACATTTATAGAATAAAAAAAAAGAATTTTAAATATTCTACATATTTTATAAGAGCAAACTATAAATTACACACTTCATGGCCAAATTGTAAATGTACACAGAGTACTCAAATGCAAGGGTATACGAAAACAATAAACGAACATGTCAAGTGACACTCTGCGAAATGGAAATCCATTGGATCTGTGGCGATTTAGAAGTTGCCCAACCAACAAAACGTAGCCGCAATTTCCATTTAGATTTTCGTTTATTCTGTTCGTCTCATGCATAATTTACAAAAAGCGTTGCCTACTTTTAGGGCGCACGTGTGGAACTTTAAGTCCAGTTTGACCCTGATTTACGCATAATGCGATTCGATGCAAAGATATATACTATTTGGGATCGTACATATGTGTATGTTCTGATTGTAAATGTAATTATCTGTAATTGATTTGCTTAATTGCACAATTACAATGGCCGAAAACATGTTCCAGCATTACAAATCCCCTAATTGTAGCCGTGGGTAATTGCTTGTATCAATTGCAACACACACACTCATTGAGACTGTTGCATGGCAATAACGGCAACTAGCGCAACTTGTCGACGTTGCCGTTGATGATGACGCTGCTGGATGGGTGGATTAAAGCAACGTTCGAGATGGGGGAGGGGGCGTAGTCGACTAGCGCTGTCTGACAGCAAAGCGTGTCCTGCAAAACTACATACATGCAGGTCATGGCGCGTCTCTTTGTGTGCCCTGCATTTTTCATCATCAATTTTTGCGTTAAAGCTGTAGAGCTGTTGTCGTTTCAGCAGCCAAAAATACCAAACAAAAAAAAAAACCCGTTACGAGATGTATTTATCAAGTAGGAGAAAGGGGGAAACACGAATAAAAATAAATATTGCAAAAGCTATTAAAAGACTAGCAGAGTATTTGCAATCTCAATTAATGTCAATTTCAGATAGAAACCAGTTTATTTATATCGAATTTAGTAAGTGGTTTAATCAATCATCAATAATTAACATACTCTCTATACAATTTGCAACTGTTAACAAATTTAATGAACCGTATAAAAAGACTTTAAAATAATGCTTAATGATTGATTTTAATGTCTGGCAATGCTGAACAATTTACAAAAAAATGATTTAACATTTCATTTAAGCCTTAAAGATTTTTAAAGTATGGTTTATAATAAGTAAAAGCTTATAAAAAAATATTGAAGAATGCCACGTCAAAGTTTTAAAGAGCATCTCGTAGCTTTAAGGAAGATTTTTTAGTTTCTTAGTCAAGGGAAAAAAAAGCCAAGTGTGTGCACGCTTGCCGTCATATCAAGAATGCAAAAAGTGTTTTTAGTTTTTCATAATTTTTTTTTGTTTTGTTTTCTTTTATTTTTTCGCTTTAAACTTTTACTTTTCTTTGGTTAATTTGGCAAGAGTCTCGAGAGCGTTGGAGCTGACCTTGAGCCTGTTCGCCATGTGCCACGCCCACATCTGCTATGCTGCTGTGCGGTGCTGTGTGGTGCTGTGCTGTGCCATCAAACGCAGACTTTTTAATGAAAACGTGTTTGTTTTACCAAAAAGCAGCGCTCGTAAATTGCAGCTTACCCTCAGACATCAGACAGCAGGCAACAAACCCACATAGTACATACATATGAATGTTTTCCATAAGTATTTATGTGTGTATATAATCAGTATGGTACATTTATCAAATTTTAATGATGGGGCCCAAACATACATATCTTAACTTTAAATTTAAAAGCTGCTCTTTAAAGTTTTTTTATAAAAATTTAAATATCTAGAAAAAATACCAAGTTAAACACTTGACTATCATTAATACTCTTTAAGTACTTTGATTTCTTCATTATAAGGCTTTGAACATAAAACAAATAAACTAGCTACATTTATATGGCATCATATTTTCCCCCCAAAAAAACATTTTTGTTGTTTTGTTTTGTGCTTTATGTGTTCTGTGTGTTGGGCACAACTTTTGCATATTTTATGGATGAAACTTTATGGTTTTTATGGCCCGCCAGAAGTACGGCTGATAAACGCAGCCAAACGGAAGTAACAAAAACAAAAAACAAATACCAAAAAGCGAAAGCGCAAACGAGAACGAGAGCGAGAACGAAAACGACACACAAATCGGAATTTATTGCACTAAACAAGTTGCTGCCGGACTGTCACGAGACAGCTCTGTGAGCCATTGGAGGGCGACACTCGAAGGTAAAACTTTTGAATTCAATGTCAGTGTCAAGCAGGCAACTGCTGCTGCTGTTATTGCTGATGCTGTTGCTCTCGACATCTACAGTTACAGTTTCATTCTGCTGGCTGCAGCAGCAGTTGCTTTTATTGTTGTTGTTGTTGTTTGCCTGTAGGCAAAAGTTTAGCAAAAGTTCGTTTGGTTTTAATTGCGCTGGGTAAGACATTTGAGTTAATTATGCGTCGATTTGGGCTGGCAAGTAAACAAATTAATTAAAGAGCAAACATGTTGATAATGATGCTAAGCACACACACACGCCTACACTCACACACACACACCCGCACAACAGCTGCCAAGTGTCAAATGCGCCTCGTCTTTTTACATACCCTGTTAATATTTATTAAAGATAAGCAAGGATAACTAACCTAATTACATTGCCATAATATGTTATTATATAGTTTATATTTCCATAATTTATGCAAAAAACTTAAAGCTAAACTATTTCGGATTTTTTTTTTTGATACTTTCAAAAGACTTGCTTGAATTTTTTTAAGTAAAAAAGTTGATCAAAGCTTTAAAGTATTTTTTCGTTGATGTTCATTCATGTTTAACCTTGTTACATGATATCTTCGTGTAAGTCAGTCACTGCCACATTTCGTCTAAGTTGTTTTATGTTTGCCTTGTTGCTGCTGCTGCTTTTAGTCATATGTGTTGCTGTTGCTGCTGGGCACGCATTAATGTTAATTATTAAGCAAGTGACAATTTGAGTGATTTCGCTTGGGCCAAACGCCATGGCGCGCGCTCATCTAATGTCAGCAAACAACATGCGACAAGAAAAACAATCAAAGCGACATTTGATGTCGACCCCTCCCCCTTCTCCATCCGCCCAACAAAGGACAAAAAACAAGAATCCAAACGAAACCGCCTCCAAACTGCGCAACAATGTTATAAGTAAGGGACAGACAATTGTTGTCACTGTCACTGTTTTTTCCTCTCACTCCCTCTCACACTCACACTCGCATACGCTGTTGCTGTTGTTGTTGGGCTGAGCTGTCATTTATTATCTGTTCGGTTTGATATATCGCTACATTCACATTGTCCAGCCGGAACGCGTTTCTTTTAGCCGCAATGTGTGTTCACACGCAGCCACATTGGCAATTACACATACACACACACACATATATACATTCGCTGGTAAGTTAAGTTAGCGAATGAATCGTGTGAAATGTCAACACACAGTGACATGGCAAAAGTGGAAATGGTAATTGCGTGTTAATTGCTTTACGCGTTCAAAGTGCTTTTCGCTATATACACACTTTTTTCTGCTCTTCACACACTTACATACATACACATACACGCACAAGGCACGAGGCGGCACAGGGCACACTGAAGCACAACTAATCAATCTGAGGCCAGGGTTGCCATCGAGGCTCAAAGCCAGCACACACACAGACACTCGCACACAGATTTCCCATTTGCTGGCTGCCAATGAGCGCAGCAATTCCGTTTTAGTGCGCTGCCTGTGCACTCTGAAAATTGCAAGGTTGTTACACGTTGCGTATGAGCAATGCGCATCCCATTCACATTCACATTTACATTCACTTTCGCATTCACATTCACATTCTCATTCTCTTTTGATCTGTTTGGTTTCAAAGAACAACAATGGGAAGGTCGTGCGGTTGCATGGAAAATTGTGTTTGTTGCATATTGTTTAAACCTTTAATGATAGCTGCGCGTTTTGAAAACAGTTTAACTTTTGCAAAAATTGCACAAAAAAATGAGAAAAAAAAACTACCGAGCTGTGAGCGCATTTCAATTACGAACTAACATTTATTCAACATCTAATTGTCCGTTTTAGCCGTACGTGCATTAAAACTTAGCCGAACATTAATTAAAGCCACAATTAATGCGCATCCGTTCAAACTTTTCGACTGCAACTCTAAAAATGCGCTTGAAAGTTTTTAATGGTGTTATTCACTGGAAAGGATTTTCCAAATTCTTTCATTCGAAATGGCAAAAAAAAAATGGCTGTACAATAACAAAAGCAGCTTTAAAATGAGAATTGATTTATTTAATTCAATGAATTAATACTTTAATGGCAATACGCAAAACACAATGTTAATGCATTAAGCTTCGACTGCTGAGCGCTTAAAGCATTCAATCAACAAAGCACTAAATAATAATAAGCTTACGATTATAGCTGACATTGTCTGAATCATAGAGTCAATAATGTCAATAATTACCATTCGTTATGCACCAGCTGGTACTTCATTATTGACATGACTTCTATGCCACCTTCACGCTTCCATTCGTTATGATGTGTATGTGTGTGTGTGTGTGTCACACCTTAAGGCACTCCATGTGTCAACATATGTGTTGCCGGAGAAAAATGGCAGCTCAATGCTTCATGCTACACGATGCTTGTGCCACACCTCTAAGCACATTATATGACTGTCAACATGTTTATTATTCACCTGTGCATGAAAAAGGCCAAGTTATTAAAAACTTTGCCACATTGTGAGACAAAGAGTGAGGCAGAGCAGATGTGGCTGGTAGCTGCGTGGCAAGCACTTTTGCAAACAATTGGCAAGAACGAAAAAAAACAGAAGACGATGTTCGCGCACCACCGAAAAAAATGCAATAAAAGTTGCCTTGAATGCGACGTGTTTGCTTAAGTATTTCGTTGGCTGGCAATGGGAGCAGAAGCAGGAGTTTGAGGCGTGGCATGCCACAGCAGTCGGCAGCCCGTTGGCTGATTGTGATAAATGCGACAAAGACATGTGTAAAATATGCTTCATGTGCCTTATTATTGCGTTTTATGGCCCATGGGGACTGACACAGCAACAACACACACACCTGCATGCCATATGAAGTAAAAGAGAATTCCAAAATGTCGAAATGCTAAAATGTCGCCCCGCATCACATTTGGCTGTTGAGTTTGCCAAGTGTTTAAATATTTGCAGCATTCCAACAATGCCAAAAATGTTTTTAATTATATTTGTACTTCTTTATTTTTTCACGTGAGTGTCTTTGACCTGAGGCTGTACTTTAAAATTAACGTCTTCATTGCATAAGACCACAAAGAATTTAAAAATTAGGGAAGAAAAATGAAGGTTGTTCCCAATAGTCGCATAATCCATAACAACAAAAATATATATGCAAAAAAAACATAATCAAACACAGCATGCCCAAAATTTCCCTAGAGTGAATGCTTTAAAAAAAGACAACAAAGCACATGCAGTGTGTATGTGTATGCGTGTGTGTGCGTATACAAATACACATTTGAAAGTATATATGAAGACATAAGACATGTTTGCATAAGTATAAAAATAAAAGAGGCACAAGAAAATAAAGCAGCCGCATTTTAATAATAGCACAAAAGCCAACACAATGCCAAAGGCAAAGGCACACACACGAATACATTTAAACACAATACGAACACCACAAAAGCACACACGCATACACACAAACTCATTCAGTTGCTTTGTTGGGTCTAAATTTCGAGAGTCTTTTGCTCAACTGTTACTGGATATTTACACTGGGAATAACAAAAACAAATATCACCTGCGGACGGACAATCAAATAAAAAAGGGATTAACTTTAATTTTCAATGCAAATAGAAAATATTATTGCCGTGTAGAATCGATATTGCGTATATGTCAAAGCTAAACTATTTTTTTTGTTTTTTTTTTTTTTGTTTATTTTGTTGGTGTTTTTGATCTGATAATTTCATATTTGTCCATTAAAAAATATATTGGGCATCGAAAAAAACTTGAAAATAAATCATTTTAATCTAAAATTCATTTAAATCGCTTATTTATATCATTGTTTAAAGTCTATTCTCTATTTTTTTTTTTAAATAAAACCTCTTTAACTTCAATATTTATTTAATTTAATGATTTTATGGCAAATTTTTATAGAATTTTTTAAAGTTTTTTATCAATATTAATTTCAAAATAAAATTTTTAAAATGTTATTTTCTCAGTGTAACTGGCACAGAGTCAACGCACGTTGCTCTGCTCTTATTACCAACCCTTTTTTTGCATTCTGTCTGTTTGTGTGGGTGTTTACCTTATCAGCTAGTACATTTGTTGACTGTGTTTTATGGCATACAAATGCGCATACACACACACATACATACATGCATGCATACATACAAATAAAGAATTTAGCAGCGAGCAATTACAAAACTTTTCTCCATCCACCAAGCCGACCATTTGGCACTGTCTGCCTCTGACCAAGCATAATCAATTAAACAAAGTGCACTCTGACCAAATTAGAGAAAGCGAGAGAGAGAGAGGAAGAAAGAGAGAGAGATAAAGAGAGCGTGCTTAATGCAAATAAATGTTGCAATTTACGTGTTAAAAGGAATACGGATAGTACACATAGGAAATACACTTGTATACTATGCTATGGCATGTGGTTTGGCTTTATGATGCACATGCTGCGTATACGCAACGTCAAGTGGCACTTGGCGCGTAATTTCGCTCGCCGTTTTTTTTTTATACGTACCGACTAGCACTTAAGGCTGCCATTTCATAAAATAACCATTAAAAGAAACAAGTTGAAGAGCAGCAAATGGGGCTAAGGGAAAGAGCGGGAAGCGGCGAGGCAGTGTGGGTGGTGTTGCAACCACATTAATTGCATTTTAATTAATTTTTTTATTGCATGTGCTCAGGTAATGCATATAATTACGCCGACAACGTTAATTGCTTTGCCAGGTAACTGCAAAACAGCAGCAGCAGCAGCATCCTCTCTTTTATTTACTACAACTTAATGTAGTTGGGGGATGCCCAAAAAATTGAATTTAGTATTTGTCTGACTTAAAGTGCAAAACTTTTAACATTTGCATTCACAAATGTCCAAGGATCAACACAGGACCTGACATTTTTGACATTTGACATTTAAGTATGACAGCAAAGTTGCACTGTCTCAAATAATATGATTCCAACTGACACAGCGTGCAACAGTTGGATGGCAAAAACAATAAACAATGGCTTTGACTGTGGCTAGCCCAGGTCATTGAGCCACTGGCTTCACTAATTGCCAGCAATGCAAATGTTTGCCAAAATGGCTAAAAAGCACGCAGTATGGCTCCCAAGAAGGCAATGCCGGCCACACTGCTGTCGCGCCCAAGCAAATAAACAAACAATTAAAGCTGAATGCGACTTTTAACCTAGTGATTGTCGACATTGTGAGAGAAACAATTGTTGCTTAAAGGTTGAGAAGTTTATATCAAGTTTATTTAAAATATTTATTCAAAAATATATTAGAAATGCAAATAAATAAACAAGTTAACAAAATTGAACTTTAACCAACTATTTAACTTAAATATTTTATGAGTTTAAATACTTCCAAGTTGCAGTTAAAGGCGAAAATATCTTGCTGCACTCTGAATATCTTATCTTATGTAAACTTACACCTTTTAAGATAGAATGCACCTGTTGACTAATAGCAAACTCAATTATTAAGCAGCGTTCAACATGTTTAATGCGATTTAAGCTTAAACATACATGCAAAAAAAATACCCATTTTTATCTGCTTAGCAATCAGCTTAACTTGTATCCCAATAAATGGCAGATAAATTTAATTAGCAGCCAAATTCACACACAAACACACACACAGACACGTGTACACATACAATATCCCTAGTTATTTCACACAATCATGCTAACTAGCCGATGATGCCCCCTTTTAAAGGCAAAGTGTGTAAGTGAGCAACAGACAGAAGGAGAGAAGGGTATAAAAAACTGACGAGACTGTTGGGGCCAACGTGGCGTATAAGAGTGTGTTGTGTCTGCTCTACTTTTGTTTTGTTAGGGTTTTGCTTGGCTTCATTTTGCTGCCACCACTCGCTCCTTCCGTATAGCGCTGACGGGCAGGTAAACAAAACACAGCAGCGCAGGCAAACACGTGTGCTAAGCCAGCGACTTAAAGTGCGTAAATGAGCAAAACACATACACAGACAGACATATAAATATATGTATATGTATATGTATATGTATAGAGGAAGGAAGAACAGGCAAACAGAGCTAACAGCAGGCAGACACAACGGCATAGTGTGGCGCCTATTATGCGTATACTTAACATTTATTTCAGCAGCCAACAGACAGTGAGCCCTTTGGGCGTATGTGTCCGTCTGTGTGTGCGTTTACGTGTACGTAAGCGAATGAGTGGCAGCTCATAGACACTGTGATGCTGTGTATGTATGTACAAGCCACTATACATACTTATAGTAATATATGTTTGTATCACACCATGGAAGAACGTAGCATAAATCTCATCGTGCATTCATCAATGTCAAGCCACAAGTTTGCTTTTCATTTGTTATGGCTTCACTCGGCTGTTTGTATATGCGCTGCACACACACAAACCTATATACACACGCGAGGGTTGTTTATAACAAAATAAATTACAATTTATCGCACACACATTGACTAAAGCTGTTCAAACAACCCACGCGAGAGCGCGCGCGCTAAGGGCACTCAGTATGCCCGTAAATGTTTTTCCATTCACATACACATAACATATATTCAGGCTCTCTTTGTGTGATTTCCTTGAACTTGCCAACACTGACACAAATACAGATAGCTAGTGGCAGGGCAGGTGTATGTGTATGTATGAGTGTGGCCCGCACATCAGGCGATTGATTTGCATATGCTGAATGCATTTCACATGCCATTCCACACTCACACACAAATGGCCACACTTAAAAACTCCCAAGGTTCTTTTCCATTCGCAATGGCAATGGCAATGACTGTGGTTGCGGCACTGGCGGTCGCTGTGGCTGTGGCTGCGGCTGCGGCCATAAAACGACAATTGCAACGATACTGTTCATAAACTTTAAGTGTTGCTAAAAGCGGCAGTAGCCACAGTTGTCGGCTAACAAACAAATACACAAACATACATTCATATACATATATGGCAAATAAATGACTCAGCAAGAGAGCCTTAAGCTGATAATAAAAAATTACATATGCACTGGAAGTTCTATTAAACTTATCTAAAGGGGGACACGAAGAAACATCGTTAAGTAGAAAATCAACTTTTGAAAGAACTGAATGACGACATATTTTGCAACATTCTCATTACTGATAAAAAGAATATTAACGTTGAATTATCCCCAAGATCCAAGCTAGACAGTCGAAAATAGCATTCGACATTTGGAAGGCCAAAGCGCAAGTCAATTTCATTTAATAGCAGGCGACCACAAAACGATGCTGCAGTTAAACTTGTCAGCCAAAACATGGCTCGGCTACAAATTCGACAAACAGCGCGAGCAGCGGGGGCTGGGTTAAAGGGTTGAATTGCAGCAACTAATTTCGCTGGCTGCAAGTTTTTCGGGGATTTTACGAGCAACGGGCGCCAGCAATGGCTGCCAGTGTCGTCAACTCGAGTGCGCACATTAAGTAAATAATGCGAAAATAAAACAGAGATAGAGAAGAGCAGGAGAAACATGGGCGGCAGACACAGATTGAGCCCGGTTAGGTCGTGGGCTGTGAGTTTAATTTTTGATGTCGTCGTCGTCTGGCTCATCGATTTTTAGACGCATTTGGCATTGGCAAACGACAGCTTGGCGAATTGCCCAGACTAGAAACGCATGGGGAAGGTGCAAGTTACAGTCGCAGTATTTAAACAGTCGAATGTTGCTTAATGCTCAAAGATTGTCAATTAATACGCGATACGATTTACGATTTAAGAGTTTCCGGTCTCTTTTTTCTCTGTGTGGAAATTTCAATTGGCATCGCATGCAAATGAGGGGAGCTTAAGATTTTTTGTTGCTTGTGGCATAACGGCACCTCGGACCAAGGCAGTTTTCAATTGGTACGTTCGTTCAAAGCTAACAAGCTGCAAAATAGCCGGAAGCGCAATTCACTCGAGTCATTTGGGTTTTCCTGTCGCTGAAACTTTTTGCGAACAAAAAAAAAAAAACAGCCGAAAATACAAAAAACTTCCATTGCTCAAAAGCATAACAAGCAACACAGCAAATCACTTGTAAACACTTGAGGAAAAAAAACACACACACACACACAGATAGAGAAAGAGAGCGAAAGAGAGATAGAGAGAGCAAAGCCAAACACAAATCAAAAGATAAACGCCAACCGGATGTGGAGGCTGTGTGAGAATACTTGCCACGCTGTGAAGGCAGCAACACGATGCCAGCCATTTAAGCCCCGCTGCCCGGCGGCCATTTCAAAAAGCGACAGACAGCAACGTATAAAGATGAAAAATTGAATGCGTAGCTCACAATTGCAGGGGAGTACAGCAGCAGCATTAGAGGCAACAGCAGCAGCAGCTTGCGTAAATAAAGTGCAAATTTGCAAAGGCAAAGAGACAGAGACAGAGAGAGAAAGAGAGACAAATGAGCGAACACTTGGGATGACAAGTGCCGGACATGATCGAACATTGGACAAAGCTGCTAAGTGGTTGCTTTTGTTACGGCTGCTCTATTGCAGCTGCTCAAACGTCCACCCTAATATGTTAGTGTCAAACATGGACCATCACATCCCAACTCCACCCCACTTTGACAAGCATTCGCTCAACTACTTGCGCATACACAAATCTTCAATAGAAAATTGAATATTTAGAAAGCAAAAAAATGAAAGGAAAAAAACATTGACAAAAGTTCCTTTTTCTTTGGGACAACTTTATAGATGTTGTTGAAAAAGTTTTTATACCCTTCGAAGAATAAGGGTGGCTTAGAAGGGTATGCTAAGGTGGGCTAACTCTATCGATTGGTTTTTTATACAAATACGAGTATATCGATAAAAAAAATCAATTTAAAATGCGAATCACATTTTAATTTTTCTATATTCTCGCTAGCAGCAGCAAAATCCCAGGGTATTTGTTGATCCTAAATGTAACTCAATACCAGCCCGGCCACTTGTTGTTGTTGTTGTTATTTTTGGCCTTTAAATGTCTATAAAAGTTTGATGCCATGGTAATAATATTCACTCGGCGAGCCAGTAACAGGCCCTTGGGGGAAAATATATAAGCGTGCAGTGCGCGGGTTGGCGGGGGGCAGGCTTAATCTGTTGGTCTGCTATGCGCCATAATGATTATTTGTTGGCCAATCGAGTTTGATGCTGATGTGAATGTACAACAGGGGGGAGAGTAGGCGGGAGGCAGAGGCGGACAAAGGCGGAGGACAGCTTGTTGATTAAATTTTCAACATATTTGGCGCAAGAGCAAAACTTAATTAAATACATTAAAAGCTGATTAATAACAATATTAAAACCAAACATTGCGACGGCTGCCTCCTGCGTCATGCTGAAAAATTTCCTCATTAATATTAACAACTTCATTTAAGTCCCGGCGACGCTTTTTGGCCCGATTATTTTTGCAATTATGCAAAGTAGCTGCCTAGTTGTTGTTGTTGTTGTTGTCGCTGTTGTTGTCAATGCGTGTGCACAAAGTTAAATATTAATAAATATTTAATCAAAGCGACAGCCACACAAAAAATATTCCAGCTTCATCACAAGTGCAAAAAGTCCATCAACTTGTGTAACTGGACAAAGCGGTCAAAACCCCAAAAAACTTGAGCTGTTTTTGCTCCTTCTTCTGCTGCTGCTGAATAACCCATTACTTGAGTTTGTTTCTAACAAGGCCAACATGTTGCAAGGAATTTTTAAGCAGCCTCGGTCCCTTCACACAACAACATTTTTTCTTAGCAAGAATTTCAAAATAAAGTAAAAGTTTAGATCAAGTACAAGTTTGCATAAGGAAAAATGTATTTAAATATTGAACAAAGGATCATATTGAAAGATTTTTATTAAAAATATGCATATTGTCCCTAATACAAATTCGTTTTTACTTGCAAACTTTATTTGTAATAAAATTATAAAGCTAATATCAAACAAAAATGCCTTCAATCACAGCAATTTCACATCAATTTAAATAATTTAACATGAAAAAAAATACCAACATATTGGGTTCAAATGTAAGAAAGGCACACATCTCACACCCACTTAAAGTCATCACATTCGAAGAATTTTGTCGATTTAATTTTAGTCACGTCATTACGTAACATTTTGGCCAAACAATTTTCTCGTCTCGTCGCATTTAACAGGCTAAACGCCAAATGCAGGTTGCTTGGCAATTTTCAAAGGCAGTCGTCTCAAGTACAAAAAAAAAAGTATAAAAAAAAAATTATTTCATTCACATCGATCGACTGCCTGGCGGCAGGCTGCTTTCAGTCTTCTGCTTCTGAGTCCTGCCACCCTTTTTGCCCTGCCCCTCTTTGCTGAGTGCTAAGCTGTCGCCACGTGTTTGTAGCTCACGTTTATTTGCATGAGAAAGAAATCACGTCGCACACATGGCAAAAGCCGTCAGTCAGTCCAACGTACCGACGAACAGACTGAAAGACTGTTTTGGGCTCTGACTCGCATTGTAACTAAATTGTGCGCAAGAGCATGAAATCATCTTTGCATGAGTGTGTGAGTATGTAAAGTACACATACCATCAGCACTCACTGTTTATGCATTCCTGTGTTTTCTGCTTTAAAAGCAAACTTTAATTGCTGACAAAGAGTGTGCAGTGGGGCATAGATAGGGTTGGGTATGGGGTTGTATCAGCGCACTCGCATTTGGCCTGTGACTAATTGATTGAGCGCTGCAAAAGTGGCTCAACAGCCAACAGCTCCTACACTCTCCACCCGCTTCACTGCTCATGCATAATGCATAACACAGACAACAACGACCACAACAACAACAACAAGGACGGCGGCAACAGCAGCAAGTACTAAAAATTTACGGCGCTGCATTACCTGCAGCTATCTAGCCAGAGACACGTCGGCAACTGAGACACGTCGGCAAATGACAACAAACAGAAGGATGGTGGAGTTCTTTGGGCTGGCCGCTGTTGTTGTTGTTGTTGTGTGTGCAAAAAGCATGTCAAGTTGTGGCATATAAAATTTATGCGCGCATCTCTAGCAAATGTTGTACGTACGAATCTTTGCTGAAAGGCAAAAAAGGGCTGCGCACACGCACACGGCTCATAAATTTTTATTGTGTGGTAAAGATGGCCAAAACCAAGCAACGCACAGCCCTGCCCCTCAGCAAACAAAAGGCGAAACCTAGTTGCCTTTTGGGGCGCTCTCTTTCTCAGCAATGAAGTGCCAAATGCTTGCCAAAGGGAGGCTGTTGGCTGTCCAAAGTAATGAAGCAAAGTGCGTTCACCAGGCATTCGACGCGAAATGAACTGACCCACAGAGCGAGCGGGGGAGAAAGAGAGATAGAAAGCCGTCCAAAACAGATATAGCAGTGTGAGAATGCAGTGAGAGAGAAGGCGGAGGATGGGGCGGCTGTGTGGAAAATAAATTCATTTCAGTGTCTCGCTGACGTATGGACGACGGAGATGCCTTGGCCTAGACGGGCACACAGGAAGTGTTATTTAAATGCAGGATATTGCATGCGGAAATTTATTATCATGTGGCATGACATTCAAGAAAGCGCGCACACACAAACACACCCAGACACACACACATACAAATATATATGCATTATACAAATATACGAAGTACCACAGAGAACTCAGTCGAGTACATACATACATACATACTTGTATTTACTGCCTCTGTTTATACTATATATACTCTCATTCTCTAGTGCTGTTGAGCATGCGAAATTCTGAAATGTAATTAAAAGGCAACAATTTTCTTTACTCACACACACACACGCACTTTTATATTTATATTGTAAAGAATTGTAAAGAAGTTTAATTGAATTTTCCGCGCATAAATTAAAGAATTTGCGCTGCTTATCACTTAATAATTGTAAAATGCGCAATCATGCAGTTTTCTTATACTTTACATTATTGAAATGGATTTACGACAAATCCCAAAAACCAAAATTGTTCATCATTTAATTTCAGTAAAACACAAAATGTATCAAACAAAATGGACAACATTTCGATTATTTATTACTTTTATGGGTAATAGATTTATTTGGTGAGGAATTTAAACGTATTACAATTGCAACTAATTCGCATATTGTACAACAATTTGTTATTTTATTTTGCGACTTATAACATTTCGACTATTTCGTTTTTACACATGCTACATGCAACAACAACAACAGTTACACAATTTACACAGCTTTTGAATTTTGTTTTATTTGGTTTAAACCGCTTTTGAATTGCAATATAAGCTGGCATTTAAATATTTTTGCAAAAAAAAAATGCATAAATCCTTCTTCTCTTTTTTTTGGGTTTTGTGCACATTTTGCAATGTACAAGCATTTATTTACATTGTTTAACATGGCAATGAACAGACAGACAGAGAAACACTGAAATTTGATAGACAGACAGATGAATGAATGGATAGGGGGAGTCCCAGGTATGGGTTTTGTGGGCAGTTCCTGCCACTTGTAAACAGTGTGCATAATTTGTTGCTGTGGTCAGAATATTGTCGATTGCATTATTATTGAATAATTGAACACAAAAAACCGCAGGCAATCGAATATTAATGAGCAATTAGACAGCAAAAAATTTATAAAATTGCAACAATGCAAACAAAAAACTAACACAACTCAAACTAAACTAAACTAATTACAAATGCAGTGTGTTCAACGCTGCGTATGCGTAATATTTATTGTCCAAGCACATTGGAATGGCACAGAAAGTTGGCTAGTTGCCGGCTCAGGCACAAAAGTTATAAATTATTTGCAGCAGACTGATTGGCAAAAGCAATTGCAATTGCCAGCAACAACAAGAATAACAATAATAACAAGGACTGCACTGAAGGCTCGCTGGCAACACTGATGCTGTACACACACTAAACACAGCTGCCACCGCAAAACCAACAACAACAATGACAACAACAACAACAATCGCAGGAGTAAGAACAACAACTGAAAATAGAAATAGTCAAGCCAATGAAAGGCTTTACCAGGACATGGCAACAAGGCGCAAACACTCGAGTGCAAAGATAGAGAAAAATGGCGCATGAAATGAAGCGGAAATTGTGCAAAAAAAGGGAACGCTAGCACACACACACGCGCGCTCCTATTGACAATGCACAAACATACATAGCTTGAATGAGCAAAAAATAAAGGGAAAGAGAAAAGGGGCAGCCACTTACAGGGCTGAACTAATATGTACATTAGTATCTTTGAATGCATGTGAACAACTGATAAATGTCTGGTCATGTTTGCCTTTGCCCATTTATAAATGTACTCTGTGTGTGTGTGTGTGTGTGTGCGTTTTGTATTTGTGGCTGCCTAAGCTGCCAGTGAATGAAATCGAGCGTCGAGTGAAAAATGCATGCAATTTATTTTATTTTATTTCAGTTCATTTTAGTTTAGTTTAGTTTAGTTCGAGGTTTTTTTCACTCTTTGGCGCAAACAGCTGGCATTGAAATTGCAAACAAAAAGCATCGCATTTTTCCAAAAGCCTTTTCAAAATGCACTTTTATGGGCCAAACAAAAAACATATATGCATATATGTGTGCTTAGGCAGCGCTTTCAAATACTATTTTAATAAGCTATGCATTGAAGTCTCTTATTTGTATAGGCTCTTGTGCTGGTTGCTAAAAATGCCATCGATTCTAAATAAAATTAGAATTTGAATAGAAAAATTTAGATTTGTAAGCTCAAAAGAAAAATATCTTGGACCTTAAAGGCCAATTAAAATATATTATAAAATATTTATTCAATTAAAGCTTAAATTTTAGGTGTTGTTGTATCATTTTAAGGAATAAAAAATAAAAATGTATGAATTTACCTGTCTGAAAATATCTTCAGATGCTATGTCTACCCAGCAGCTGACCTAACCCACAGGTTAGTTATTTCCAATAAAACACACATTTATAAGCAAAGTTTTTATTGCAACAAACAACTGAGCCAAAGCTAATGCAGGCGCTTCTTTCCAGTTGCGTACCTTAAAGGCCAAGCTGCATAAATATGCGATAAAGCTGGCTATAAAAAGATACACACACACATAATATATGTATGTATATACATACGCAATAGACTGTATAAATATATAACAGAAGGCAATGTAGTGCTATACTCGTATACTATGCTTACAAGCCAACCGCAACAAGTGCACTCGTCAGCGAATGCTGACAAACTGCTACATAACCACATACACATGCACACAAATACTAATACACACAGATATGCTTGCATGTGTATATAGAGTGACACGTAGACAGGTGTGCATTTAAACGACATGTGTCGTCTTCACACTCAAATGCACTTCAAACGCGCGCCTCACACGTTGGCCAGATGCCCTAAAAGACCCAACCCAACCCAACACTGAAGCCAAACCACAGCAAACCTACAATCCTTTCCCTTTACCTACCTTGAACACTCAGGGCCGACATAAACTTCCGCATTAAATCGACTTTGAACTTGAAAATGTTAGTAACACCACACACACACACACACCCACAGACAGAGAGATACTGGGCTTCACATGTAAACAATATATATAGTTAGGTTTCCGCTATAGTTGTTTGCTGTTCTCGTCCTTATTTGAAGGTTGAAAACATTCAGCTGGAATTTGCCATCAATGCAATTTGCTATTAATATTTAAATATGCAAAATTATTACAGCACATATTTGTTGCTGCATTCTTTCGCTGCTGCTGCTGCTGCTGCTGCTGTTGCTGCTCTCCTATGCTATTTTCTGAACGTGTCTAAGCGAGTTGAAATCCAAAAGCCCTGAAAAGTATGCAACGTTTGCCGCACTCCGTGCTTTGCCTTGTTAAATAGCAGCAGCAAAGGGGATGCATAATAAAAAAGAAGAAGCTAGTCAGAAAGCGAATACGATTGCCAATCAACAGCAGCAGGAAATGTTAAGGAAAGGACGAGCCAAAAAGAAGAGGGAACACGGAGAGGAAGTGTGTGTGTGTGTGTTCGGTGGAAAAGGTAAATAGCACTAAGCTCACTTGTTGTGTGCATCATGTCAGCTGGCAGCTAATGCCAACTTTTAATGAGCTTCATGCAAACTGAATCTCTGGGAATCTGCATCTGCATCTGTTACAGCAGTTTATGTTGTTCCCCTTGTTGCAGCTTTGTATCTGTTGTGTGTATGTTTCCTGTGCTTAGCATTTGAGCTGGGTAATTAACATTGCAGACATTTGGCGACACACAGACTAAACAAAATCCAATTGTAACAAGCACACAAAAACTAAGCGACACACAATGCATGTTAAAATGTTGTAATTTAATGTTGCAAATCTAATGATTTTTCGCTTAAGAAGAATATTAATCGGTGATAGCAAAATAAGAAGTTAAATCCAAGTGTTTCCTAATTCAATTGTATGGTCATAGTTGAGTATTACGAGTATGAAGCTTCTTTTATGTACTTACTTTTTATGAAACGATGCGATTCTCATGAATTGATGTAGGCTCATTAGTGTCCTTAGCTCTTGCTCTTTATCCTGGGTTTTAACAACTTAGTTCCGTCACACTCATTGGTGCTAAAAATCCCTGTTAAGAAGTGATACGTAATTGTAGTCAGTTCAATTATTTAAGATGAAAAGATAAACTAAAAATTACATTAAAAAACATTAAAAATTATATAAAATTATCGCAAATTTTTAAAATAATCAAATAAACCAGCACATCGACTTGCTCAAACTTTCGTAGACTTTAAAATAACATTTCATTTCACTTTCTCAACTCTAGCTATTCGTTTACTTAAGCAAGTTAGCGTTTGGTTTCCCATGGTAAAAATTTTAGTTTGGTTCTTCTTATAGTCAATGAGATCGGCGCGTTCATTCAGACAGACAGACAGAGTTAAGGGTATAAAAAGCAATTCAAATCATTAACACGCATTTTAATTGCCTCAGTTAAGCTGGCAAAGCCAAACCCTTCATCAATGCAGATCACATAAATCTTCTTTGGAGGCCATACATATATACAATCTGCATGTGTTTTTATAGAGCTTGAACTCAGCACTGTGTACAATGCCCCCGAGAGGGAAGGGTGTGCAGACTAAGTGAGGGTGTAGAATAAACAAACAAAGCGCTTTTCTTGCCACAGTCAATGTGAATCATAAACTATGCAATAGATGGCACTCGGCACTTGGTATTACGCATGCAACATTCTCGCGACGCGCTTATGGCACCGCAGTAAAGAATACATATGTACGTATATAATAGCAATATAGTAGTAACACACACACACACACATTCATACATATAAACTAACATGCGATGACATTTTACTACGCTGCGCTGCTTTGGATTCTATTTTATTTTTCTCTCTGGCTTTTTTTCCCCTTGTTATGTTTTTATACGTTTTAAATTTATTTCGTTGCCGTTGTTGTTGTTGCTGCTGCTGCTGACAGAGCTGCCGCTAGCAATGGCGCCTGTCGCACGCACGCAAACTTCCGGCCGCACACACACACACACACTCACATGTAAACTGAGATGTGTGTGTTACATGCGGGACATGGTGGCTGCCTCAACAAAGAAATGAAAACAAGTTGCGTGCCAGTCTTCATTTTTATTTATCGTGCAAAGTGATTGTGTGTAATTGCAAAAATTGCGTTAAATTATTTAACAAGCACCAGCAGAGCAGAACAAATGGGAGAATGTGAGAGAGGCAGGTGGAGAGTCAAGCAGGTTTTGCGACAATATTCAAATTCATTTACACTTTAAGCACACACATTGTGCAGGAAATTGATATATGCAATAAATTTGTAGGCTTTTTTGGAGGTTATTATTTCCCTGCATCAAATTGTGAAAATTATTGCCAATTGCTAACACAAATTTATGTTCTAATTGAATTTTCATTTCAGCTGCGCAAATGAATGCGGTTTAATGCGGGGCATTGTGCCCCCAAAAAGCAAACAACATGAACAGATAAAGCACACACACTGACAACAGCAACGGCATGTCGCAAGCGGAAGTGAAATTCACTTTGAGGATATGAAAATAGCGCATAAACGACCCCATAACACACACACATGCATGATAACAAACGGAAGAGCTTAAAAGGAGTACAAAAAAAGAGAGGAACACCAACAACAATAACAACAGGCAGCCTGGCAACAACAATCAACACGACAACACAACAACAGCGACAACAACACTGCCAGCCAAAACAACAGCAACAGCAACAACAACGACACCATAAGAAAGTGAAAGCCGTAACTGTAAACGTCGCACGCCGTGTAAACACTCAAAAGCTCGTTAAGAGAATACTTCCTGTGAGTGTGTGTGTGTGTGTATGTGTGTGTTTGTCACCATGTACCGACGTCAACGACGACGCCTGAGTAGCTCCATCTCTGCCCGCCTTTGCCCGGCCATCGCCATTGCTATTGCCATTGCCATTGCATAGTCGTATAGTCGCGCTTCCGTTTCCGTCTACGCTCACTCGTCTCATTTCCGCTGCGGCTGCAATTAAGCGAACTACCCTTAATCCCACCAAAAAAAAAAAAAAAAAAAAACAAACTATATATAAAACAACAACAGCAACAATGGCGCTCAAGACCAACTTTAATGGTAGGTAGCATATAAAAAACAGGTGAAAACTTTATTTATTATCACAAGAAAATACAACATTTATGAAGTTTATAAAGGCTGAACAAATTTGGCTATTAACTGAAAGCCGCACTTTTATAGGCTAAATTAAATGAAGTTTAAAACTTAAGTATTATTTTTAATATTCCAAAACACTTTTAAGAACTCTAAAGAACACATTTATCTATTCAAATTATAAATGACTGAAGTACTATAAAATGCCAGTTTTAACTAAAAAAAAAGCTTTAAAGTTTTATAGGAAATCCAGCAAAAAATTCATCATTTTTTCCACCACAAACTGATAAATATTTTAATCGCAATATTATCAATTGCTTTTTTTTACAGATGCGCTTGACTACATTTACATAGCCAATAGCATGAATGATAAAGCATATCTGATAGCCGAGCCGCGGCCCGTTAACGAGGACAATGATAACGATGATAATGATGATGATGAGGATGAGCAGGAGTTGGACGATGACCCAACTGGCGATGACAACAACAACAATCATTATTACAACGATGGTGGAGACAGTGACTTTATAAACGCTCTTGCTGCCTTAGACAGCACCAGCAGCAGCAACAACATCAACATCATCAGCAGCAGTAGCAGCATTAGCAATAGCAACAACACCAACAACAACAACAACAGCAGCAGTAGTAGTTCGCATAGCTCGCCGCTAGCCACAGCCGCATTGGCAGCAGTTGCAGCAAGTGCCTCAGTTGCGGCAGCAGCAGCACGCATCACCGCAAAGGCAGCGCATCGAGCACTTGCCACAGGTGCAGTCAAACTAATCGATGTGGATGGCAGCGATGGCGGCAACAGCAATACAAATACCAATACCAATTTGGACAATAACTATACGAATGTGGCTGTGGGCCTGGGTGCAATGCTGTTAAACGATACACTGCTGCTCGAGGGCAATGATACGGCCTTGAGCATTTTTGGGGATTGGGCTGTGAGTGGTGGCAACAACAGCAGCGGTCAACTGTTAAATGCCAGCTCGCCGATCAATGTCACCGCCAGTAAAGTGGCCGAGGATGATTTCACGCAACTGCTGCGCATGGCTGTCACATCGGTGCTGCTGGGTCTCATGATACTCATCACCATAATTGGTAAGTCGCAGCAACATGGAAAGCTCATTAGGCGAACGCAACAACCAACAACAACAACAACACAAAATACCAAAGTCAAACTTGAAGTCGAAGTCGATGCGAAAGTCACAGCCCACCAAAAAGCCTAAACATAGACATAATTATTTGCGCGCAGCTTACTTTTTCGCGCGATTGGGTGGTGCGAGGGGTAGGGGCGTGACGGGGACACCGGTAATAAATTCCATGGACGCCAGTCTCAGGCACGCGCGTGCCAGCAAATCCGACGCTCCATTTCCATTGGGGAATATGGCAAACAATTCAATAAGGCAAACCAAATGACAGCCTATAGGGAGGGCAATGCGGTGGGCTGGTAGGCAGTAAGGCTGGTGACGAGCATCGAGTGTTTTCTTGGGGGCCGCTTCAAAGATTTTTGCGCTCGTTCAGCATTTTGGTTTGGTTGCAGATAATAAAATACGCGTAACCGATATTTATGATGCTGCCGCTGTCGCTGCTGCGCGCCCTATTTTATATTATTTATTATTATTGTTGTTGTTATTATGGCTCAGACAGCAGCAGAAGAAGCAGCCGCAGTCTCTGACTGCTCGTTATTAATAAGGCGGCTCAATGTTTGGCATTGCCATTGTTGTTGGGCAACATTCATTACACGCATTTAGCCATAAATCCAAAGGCAAACACAAAACAAAATCCATGGCCAGGCGCTTTATTCATCCTAGGCAACGAGCAACGAGCAGCGTGGCAGAGACACACGCCGCATTAAAATTGACAGACAATCAATCAATCAATCACAGTTTCAAGCTACACCAACAACTACACCAACAACAACCAAATTCGTTTTGTGCTTTCAGTGTTCTTTATTTTTTGTTCGTTTTCGTTTGTTTGCTTTTACAAAAATTACCATGAAAACTTTTACAGCCAGATTGTAAAACGCAAAACATTTAAGCGTGTGCCACCAAAAACAAACAAACAAAACAGAGCACGAGCACGAGAAATTGATTTCATTAATTTAAGTAGATTTCGTTTCATTTCATTTCGTTTAAACGCAACGCAAAAGTCAAGGGCCAAAACATAAAATCAAAAGTACCATCAAAAAGCGCTGCCCTAAAAAGTATGCTACAGTTGCTGTTTTTTTTTTTTTCGTCAAATTGTATTTTCTTTTGCTTCATGCGTGCGCGTGTTTTTTTTGTTGTTGTCGCCATAGCTTTTGTTGCTGTGTTTTTTTTTTTTATTGCATTCATTTCGTATTCATTTTGATTTGCTTCTAATTTGTGTTTATTTTGCGTAGTTTTGCTTGCGCTGTGCGCCCCACGTTTCACGCTAACCGTTTACTGGCGTTGGCGCCTTTTCATTTTCATTTACGTTTCGTTTCGTTTTCCATTTGAGTTTCCTTCACTTTTGAACTTCGTTCGCAGTTGGGTTGCATTTGCTTTCAATAGTGTTTTGAGTGGCAACATTTAGCATTTAGCATATAAAAGGAAATGCTAATGACTTTTAATGCTAATTTCCACGGAGCGAGAGAAAATGGAAAATGGTAAAACGTACAACTAGGCAAAATGCTGGCCTCCTGGGCTCCTCAACAACAACAACAATAACAGTTGTGACGCACCAAAAAAACAATCGCTTGTGATTAGAGGTCAGCGCCATGAATTCGTTAAAAATGCGCTTAGAAACTTAAGCTGGTCGTAATGAGGTTAGGTTAGTTCTATGTTACTTTCATGAAATACATTTGGTATAAATTTTGTTGAACATTTAGAATTTGATAACCTAACTAATATGTTAAAAACCATTATGGATAACATTTTAATGAAATATTTTCTGATCATTATCATTTAAACAATTTTCTTGCATATTATTTTCGATTCTTTTGAAATACCAATTAACATTTTTTAATTAAGTTTATTTGTTTCTTATTGTTTAGATTTGTAATGATATTTACTTTTTTAATTATTATTTACTCATTCAAAAATATATATATTTTTGTTATCATTTAATTAAATTTCCTATTAGCTGCACACAGATATCGGTAATTATATCTGTATCATTATATCAGTTTCATTGAATTCACATTTTCTATTTATGCACGAGTTCAATTGACTTTGTATGTAACACATAGTTTCCATTGAAATGATATTCTTCGTGGAATTTTTCATGTATTTTCTTTATAGTTTTTTTGTATGTTGTATTGCTGGGAAATTTTTGTTGACAAGTTTTAGCACCATTCTCGAGCACCATACAACTAAGCTGAGCTGAGCTGAGCTGCACTGCAAACAGCTAAGGGGACGAACATACAGATAGACAGAAAGACAGACAGACAGGCAGACAGCTCGTCACTTTGCCTTCACTTTGACACTGAAGTGTCTAATTGCATGTGTATTCCTTTGTCGCCGCCCCTTGACAGGTAGAGTGTGTATATGGGTGTGTGTGAAGCTGCGGGCAGTGTGTCTTGGAAGCTGGGGTAAATTCAATGCCGCAAATTGCATGTCTTGTGCGCTTCTGCAGCCCGGGCTCAACTTTTTAGCAAGCGCACTTTTCTTTTCTGCACCTTCAAGTGTGCCACAAGTAGTTGTGACAGCCGGGAGAAGAACGAAAAAGAACGAAAAGAGAAATGAATACTAAGCGACATCAAAGGTGCCGCTGCCCAGTCTGCTGTCAATTTGACGCCCACATTGGCGTGTGGGCGTGGCAGACGATGGCTGCCTTTTGCAAAAACTTTACGACAGCGCGATTAGCTCATGTCGTTTAGTTTTTGCTGTTTTTTTTTTTTGCGTTTGCTTTTGCTTTTGTGTGTGAACTTTGTCTGCGGCTGTGCTCAAGTGCAACACAATGCGGCAAGTGCAAAAGGCCAGGCAGACGATAGACTAAAGACGATAGACGCTAGAAACTACAGCAATTGTGCAGTGATATTCGCTTAGAGTAGTGGTAGTCCTGAACAAATGCTATAATGCAGAGTGAAAGAAAGGCAAAAGAAAAGAGAGAGCGCAGAGTTCGCTTGAGCTCACAGCCAAGTTTAATAAGATTCCCCATTTCGTTTTGGCCACACACACACACTTACACAACTTTGGTAATTTACAAAAAACTTTGTCGGTTGCGTACTGCGCTTTGGGTTTCATTTTCCTTTTCATTTACGTATGCGTTTTCATTTTCGTTTTGCGCTTTTGCTTTTGCTTTTCGCTTTGCAGCTGTGCTCAAATTCGACTTAATTGAATTGAAAACTTTGAGCTCAAGTCAATTTTCGCAATTAGGCCGCTGAGCAGCTAGCAACAAAAGTAGCAACTGCAACAGTTCGTGCAGCTGTCATTGCCATTTCTCACCCACTTACTCAACATCCTTACAATTGCAGGCAACGTCTTTGTGATAGCTGCCATTATATTGGAGCGCAATCTACAGAATGTGGCCAACTATCTGGTTGCCTCCCTTGCCGTTGCTGATCTATTTGTGGCCTGTCTGGTAATGCCATTGGGCGCTGTCTATGAGGTGAGTACACACCAAAATTGGAGGGGGGATAATAATGAGGTTAGTTAGCAGTGTTTGACTACGAAGACTTTAACTAAGCTCAAGATTCTTTGGTCAATTACAGTGTCTAGAAAAGAACTGCAATAAAATCAATGTTTGCTCACTTTTGATTGTTGTCTTAATTTATTATATAAATAGTATCTTCGCTTAATTCTCAAACGCAATCTTTTAACAAAACATTAAGCTATCAAATACTCTTTGTTCTTATTAAAGCCTTCACAACAATCTCCTTTAACAATCAACAAAACAAATCGTTTGCAACGAAAAAAAAAAAAAGCGTCACACTGGCAGTTTAGTTGTTCCGCACAGCGGGAGAGAGAGAGTTGAGTTGGCCATTTAAAGTCAGTGCAATTCCTGTTTTTGCGCAGTTATTAGATAGCATTATGAGCAGGCCAACTCAACTCATCCCCAGCGTGACATCAATTTTAATAAGCCATCAACTTTTATTGTTTATTTCACTGGCACTCGGAGACCCCGTGCGTAACTTTATGTCCTTTGTATCTGTTATCTCTTTACCGCTTGCGGCACACACACAGATCAGCCAAGGTTGGATTCTTGGACCGGAGCTATGCGACATTTGGACGTCATGTGATGTACTCTGCTGCACTGCTTCCATTCTGCATCTGGTTGCCATTGCTGTCGATCGGTAAGTAATTACTTTTTTTTGGGTTGGGTAACAACGAAATCTACTTGTAAGCGACGTGTTAAACAAGCCAGCATACAATTTGGGGGAGATGGGGTGAAGGTGCTTTGGTATCGGTATCTGTCAATATATATGTATGGGCGATTACGTGCCAGAGTGTGTGTGTTTGTGTGTGTGAATTCGTGTGTGTCTATCTGTAAAGCGAATCAATCAATCAAGTTTTTAGCATGTCAAATCTCTTTACAAATCCACTTGGCAACAAAACGAAGCGAACATTAAGACACATATAGCAAGAGAAAAATATAAAAATAAAAAGTAGCACTTGAGAAATGTGAACGAAATATTAATATGCTCTAGAGAAATATTTTAGGACTTTATTAAAATAGAAAAAAAGGGCGAAAAATCATATTTATGGGAGCTCAAAACTGAAACCTTGAACACAATTTTTTGTGTGATTGTTCCTTAAATGTTATACTTTGATTTTTGTTGAGAGTTGAAAAAATATAAGGTTGAAATATTTCCTAGCAAAAATTTTAGACAGATTTTAACAGATTTTCATATCAAATAATTTAGTCCAAGCCACAGTTTTTACCCTAGTTCCTTCTCTTATTCCTTGCACTATATATCCAATCTTTCCAAAAACCCCTTATCCTTTCTATAAAAGCGTCTAAATAACCCTTATATAAACTCTCAAATTAAGAGGTTCCTCTTTTAACATCATTTTAAATGCGATTTCAATACCATAACCATTTACAATTGTCAGCCACGACTCGTTCAAAATCGATATGCCCAAAAGGAGCGACTACTCATGCCAGCAAATGCAACCAAATGCTGCCAACTGTCGCACAGTTCATAACATGCGTATATATGTGTGTGTGTGTACCGTTAATATGCTTAAGCATTTAGGGTTGACAAATCCTTGGGCTGTGTTTACTTGGCTTCACTTGCCTTCATGCATGGAGCTCTAGCTATATCAATTTAAAATATAAATTCTCACTTATTGAAGCGTATGGGGCATGTAGCATGCCTGGCTGCATATCATCAATCAATTTGCAGGCAAACATTTCAATCAATCAATCGCATTAAGAACAGCACCCCAAACAAACGGTAAATGAAATGAATTTCATTTGCAGCACACGAAAACCAACTCGAATACCAATTTCAAGTTAAGGGTTTTTGGGCTTAAGTTTGCTTTCAGTTTGAGTTTGGTAATGGTTAGGGGGTGGCACGGTGAGTGTTGAGCTTGGTACGGTGCAAATTCATAAGGTGTATTACCCAAGGTGATGCCTCAATGTCAGCTAATTTCAGCTGCACTTGACGACAATGTCGGCAAACACGAAAAAAATTACTTGATGAGGAAAAGAAGTGTGCTGAAGTTAACGACCGCTGAATACTCTAGATATACAAACAAAATCAATCAAAGAAAAAACTCCAAAGTAAAAAAGGTAAAAGTAATATTAAGAATTAAACTTTATTCAAAACTTATTTGATTTTACTCAACTTTAACTAATTTCAATTAAGCTTATTTTTTTAAATTACCTTTGATTTCTTAGCACCTAAAAGGGCGGGGCACGTATACCTTTGTTAAATAAAGTTGGGTAAATATTTAAGCGTCATGATTCAACAAAAAAATTGAGTTCACACGAACCGTCTTGTTGACATTTCATGCTCCTTTTTGCGACTCGTCAGAAAAATCAGGGTATACAAATAAGCTTGGATGCTTGCTGCCAGTTAGTTGCACGTTGCATGTGGCATGTGGCACACAATATTGGCTGCAATATTGGCGCAGTTTTCAAACGTTATGTTCAATTTTACAATGTACAATGTACTACAATGTGGAAAATGCAATGTGCCTCCAGGGCAAAGGCAGCAACAACATCGACAGTGGCAGCAATTGGATCAGCAACAACAACAACAGCAGCGGCATTTTGTGTATTTAATGAACACTTAGCACAGCCCAAATTAGCTGTAGCTAGTTGCCAAGGCTGCCCCAATACCCAATACCAATGGCCCGTACAACGTGTCGTATGGGCAATGTAATTTGAAATTGCCAAAGCGTCGCACACTCTGCACTTGACTGGCTAATTTCGTTTTATTGAACGACGCTTTTTTGGTAGCTTGCATAGGCATGACCCCCACCCCCCTCACCCTTCGGGAATGGTCCCAATACACCCACATTAATTGGCTAAGCTGCGGGTCAATGTGGTGCCAATTATTCGGTGGTTTCAATTAGAGCAGTCGGCCAGAAAAACAAAGAACACACCCCAGCCACAGCACCCAACAATAAATAATGCAAATACTACACACACACGCAGCAAAAGTCTATTTATTTTTAAGTTTTTGCACAAAGCTGGTAGCGTAACGTATACGCAATTTTGTGTATACTGTTGTTGTGTTTTAGTTGCAACTCATTAAAAGCAAAAACCATTGAAAATGTTATTAGTTTTGCACTAATTGATGCATTTGCCTGGAAAATTATGTATCGCCTGCGGGCCGTGTATTCTGTGCATGCAACGTACTGTGGCATTTCGCATGGGAGCACTCTCATTTATACAATATGCAATTTTTGGTAAAATAGAAAACAAAAAAAGCCCCACACAAACTATATAATTTCTGAGGCGATAACTAATATGATAAGTGGGTTGTATATCTAAATAAAAGTGGTTTTGTTATTATTATATTTAAAATATGAGCAAGGGAATTTATTTAAAATTTCACAGTAATAAAAAGCTACCAGAAATGAAAACTAATAGCAAAATGTGCAATAAAGCAATTAAATATTTTTATGGAAGCCCATAATTGGATTTATTTTAAAAAACGTTTCTAAAAACTGTGATAAAATTATGGAATTATTATAATTAAAAGAACTGTTTGGCAAGGGAGTTTTTTTATTGTTAAGACCTAATTTTTATACAGTATTGAGTTAACATAATAAAATAGTTTAAGTATTTAGTATACAGTCGAGTATATTTTCGATATACTTAAGGTAGATCTTGTTGAGCCCATACTTTCATCTATCTTATCGTTCTTATATCAACGTGGACTTAAAAATATATAGAAATGATTGTAAGTGCTCATCCATTCAAAAAACATTTCTGTTCATTTCACACATAGCTTAATCAAACTGAAGATTTATTTACATATCTATTCAATATAAACATCTGCTTCACTTTTTGATTATGCTGTGCCATTGAAACTGTTTTTGAAATCGGCTTAGGAAATGTTCAAAATCGTTGATATTCCACTCACTGATTAAATCAAGCGTAACAAGGGACCTCCTCTGGCGACTTATTGAGCATAATATGCTTTAATATGTATGTATATGTGCCACAGCTCTTACAGGTTGCCATATTATTTGCTTATGGTATAGTGGAGTTGCCTGCTGTTATCTCATTCGTTGGCCAACGCTGATTTGGCTGTCAATTGGCCAAATTGAAATGCTGCTGGCTGGCTGGCTGCTAAGCCGGCTAGCTGGCTGGATGGCTGTCTGGCTGGCCCAAATTGCCTGTCAATAAATAAAGCCAAGTGATGCTTAGATTTCGCATGCATATCAATCAGTAGCATTCAGCCGAAATGGCCAGCTCAGTCGTCGTCATCGTCGTCGACATCGTTGTAGTATTTTGGGTATTTGTTCTGTCAGCTGGACGCCCAAAGTGAGTGGCGCCTTATTTGGCATTATGATGGGCGGCCCACTCAAAAGTATGCAAATGAGCTGCATGACAGCTTCAAATTTAGCCTGAATGCCAGCCAAATCATTGTGTGCGAGAGGCAGTCTGTAAAAGATGCTGCTTCATTTTTGGTCGTCAGCATGAAACAATTACGGTAGAAAATTCCTGGCATCAAGCTTGGCCCCGCAGGCAACATATACAAACAAAACACACACATATACATACAAACATACACTTTACGAGTATTTGCTAGTTGTCACTTGATATTTAAAATAGAATTCAAAGCCAGCTTTTACTTATCAGCCAGCAAACGGAATGAAAATTAATGTCCTTTTAAGCAAGAGGCCCATTTTCTTGTTGCTGTTGTTGCTGTTGTCGTCATTGTCGTCACCAGATCCACAACGCCTCCAGCAGGCATCGGCGTACTCTTGTGCGAAGTCTGTGCATTAATAAATTAAGTTTGTCAAACGTTCCTTGGCCCCGGGCAGCTCTCTTTCACTCTCGCTCTTTCCCCCTCGCTCTCTTGAACACTGGTAAACATGCCCTGCCACCCGCATGATAAATAGTTGCTGTGGAAATTCGACTACAATAATAATATTTGCAAGTATTTGTCGTTTACGAGCAGCCGACTCGTTGACAAGTAAGCAGCCAACAGCCAACGACAGCCAAATTGTTGCAAAAAGACAGAAAGAGAGAGAGAGAGAAGAGTTCTCCTCTTAGCTCCTGCCACAGCCACATCGTTCAACGTTGCCAAGTTCATTTTCCATGTCAGTAATTTTTAAGCAATTAAGACAAAGTGCCAACAATATTTACGAAAACTGTGAGACAAGAAACAGCAACAGAGAGCAACAACAACAACAACAACTGGAACAAAGAACACCATGTCCAGAGCAGCAGAGCAAAAGCACACACACACACAAACAAAAAAAAGCCTCAAAATATATGTATAAGCGGCGAGCACAATAAAAGCCTATGACACGATACCATTAACAACCAGGCAAGCTAAAATGGTGGACAACAACAACAGAACAGGAAATAGCAACATGCCGAAGATTATTTACCCTAGCAGAAGCTGAAAAGTTTACCTGTCCTTACGAAGGTTTAACTATTAATTAAGAATGCAAATGAAGTCATGACAACCCAAAAGTAATTATTATTAATATTAGAGAGACTGTGCTTTTGATGAAGTTTCAAAGAGTTTCGTCAGAAACATGATTGGTGATTAAGATATCTGTAAGAAAATGTTCCAGATGACCAAATCGGTAAATACGTATACATAATATACAAAGAGGCTTAAGTAAAGTCGAAAGCATACCAAAACAAAGGAGTTTTTCCTTTAAATGTATTATTTTGCTCACTTATAATCGCTTTAAAATGTTGAAGCTGCTTAAATTCCACTTTAAAAGATAAACCAAATAAATAAGATGTCAACATTGAAGCCTTACAAATAACGTGACAAAAACTACATTACTCCTTTGCAAGAGTATACAAAAATGGCGCATGGTCATTAATCTTTATGCCGCTTGCTGGCATTGCTGGCATTGCGGCTTCTGTTGTTGCTGTTGCTGCTCCTGCTGCTGTCGATGCTGCTGTCAATGCCGAAAATATATATGTATGTATGTGTGTGTGTGTACACATCCACACCCGCATCGTGCCACATTGTGGAGTTGTGCATAAATTTTATGCTCTGTAGCATGTTGCTGACGTCATTATTAGTGCGAGAGCCAAATGACAAATGTCACATTGGTTCAACCTTCTGCCCGGTCAAACAATCATTTAAATGCAAACTTTTCTCTTCCATACGACTTTTTAGTACTACAACTGCAAAAATCCTTTGCTCTGACTGGTGTTGAAAATGCACAAATAAAGGACAGAACCGTTTTGCCGACCTGCCTTGTTGTTGTATTGATGTTAATGTCCTAGTTGTCATTGTTGTTCTTCTTGTTGTTTTTTATGACATATTCAATTAAACTTCAATTAAGTTAACACAGGTTTTTGTTGTTGTTTTTATTTATTTGTTGCATAAATATTTTACCATTTAGCACTTAAAACGTAATTACATGTTAATATTCATTGTCCGTTCGTGTTGTTGTTGTTGTCATTGAAGTTGTTGTTGTTGCATTTGGCTTTTCTGCCAGCTTAACAATACCAACAACAACTAAAACAACGACCCACAAACTGTCCCCATATGTGCTGTACACTGTGTATGTAATTGTAATTGCAGTTGTCACACCACCATTTTTCTACTTAGTGCCATTTTACAGTGAGTGCATAAAGTTTATGCATAGTACAGTATGAAAAGTATTCATATTTAAATAAGTAACTTAGTTATCAAAATGATGTTCAAAAATGTAAAGATATTGTTTTATTTAAAAACAAAAATATTCTATAAGTAGTTTTTGAATGTAATTTTCGACGAAATCGGATATATAACCCAGCTCAAACGCTTAGCTGCTTAAAAAATGAATTCCTAAACATTAAAGCCTGATATAAAAAGCTTGCATATATATTTTAGCTCATATATTATGCTTCTATAATACTTCAAATTGTATGCTTTAATGGGCCCTTGAATAAATTTTGATTATGCTCAAAATTTATGCGGTTAGCCAAGAAAAAAAAACACATAACAAGCGTATCAAAGAAAATGCTAAAAATAACTTTGGACAAGACGCACATACCAAAAAAAAACCATATTAATGTATTATTTATTAGTGCTTGTCTGACATACCACTAAAAATACATTAATTATTCATTATTTCGTCAATTATGTGTAAGTGTGTGTATGGGTACGTAAACTGTATGCAGGCACTTTTTGACAACATTGTGCCATACTATTCGAAACAGTGAACAGTGTTGTACTTGTACTTTACATTATTATTCCCGCTTGTCGCCGGTCATTTTCGACTACACGAAGCATAACCGTTGACCGTACCCCCCTCTCCTCTCCCCCCATACAGCTGTGGCCATGCCACATGACCACAAACGTTCATGTGCAATTTGGCTGCACATGTGTGTTTTGCCAGTGTAAAGTTTTTGGCTGGAGTATTTTTAATTGCACATGTTTTTACTTATTTTGTTTTGGAAGCCAAACTAACACAGCTGAGCTTTGGGTAGCAAGATTATGCCATACATTGGGTCTAAACAAAAGCATAACCTTAATTAAATTGCTAGTTAAACAAACGCATTTAACAGTATAATTAGTTTTCGTGCCACAGCCAGAGAGCGATGGCTAGACGGAGAGTCAGAGAGTGAAGGAGGGAGATTGGCAGGCAGTCAGTAGTTGAATTACGCTTCATTTGCTTTGCACATTTGATTTCACAAACCCAAATGTTCTGATTCATGTGTGCCATGTCACACACACACACACACACTCTACACACACACACACATTAAGTAACAGTTTGCTTTTGAAATGGTTAATGAGACAAAGCAAGGCGTAGCGTTGAGCGTTGAGTCTATTGAAAGCAAACAACATTGAAGCCAAGCAATAAAACCGGATATGTTACTAAGACATTTATGTTATCTGCAAATGCCTAAGCACACAAACAGCCACACTTTCACACATACACAAAGAGATTAATTAAACTAGTTACGACATTTGCAATGAGGTGTTTGTTACATTTAAAGACTGTCTTCAATGTACTCCAAGTCAAGTTCATAAAACAAATGTTAAATATTTTGTTTGCAATTGCAAATGGCTACAAGTGCGGCTTATACGTATATGTTTTGATAGTGTCTGCGTGTGTGTACGTTTACTTGGGGTCATATTCAATCTCGATTAGCAGGGCTTGACATAATTCAAATGATTTATGTATTTGCCAGACAACATTACAAAATGCCTCAATCAATATTTGCAAGCAGCAACAAGACACCCACACACGCACAGACTGCACACATACAATCACACACATTATAGATTTGTTATTTGAGCTATAAACTTAATTATGTGCCGGCTGAGGCAAGTCTTGGGTTTATTGACAGCCCATTGAGTGTGTGTTGGCATTCACAACTCAATTAAGTTGCAAGCCAAGCTAAAACACACACACACACCACTCAGACACAAGGAGAAACACAAAGAAAGAGAGAAAGACAGAGTGAGAATAAGACGTAAGTGTAGAAAGTACTAAAGTACATTCGAAAAGTGTTGCCTACATTTTGGGGCTAACCAAGCAGTTTTCTAACTGAAATATCAAGCAACGGCAAAAGCAATTATAAGACCGCAGCGCCAAACATTTCAAACATTTCATTTAAAAGTGGCAACGAGCACTTTAACCACATTTAAGATGAATTACAATTCTATAACTGTCACACAGCGGCTAACCCCAAAAAAAAGACAAAACGTTTCTGTATGGTTGTGGGTGTGTGTGTGTGCGTAATTTAAATTTCGAATTTGTAAAAGTCGCATAAATCAAAATAATGGCGCCTTGGGCTGCCTGCTAAATGATTAATCAGTGCGAGAAAGTAAATTGAAATTCAAATAAATCAAATAAGAGACAAACTAAGTTGAAGAAATGGAGTTGAAGCGGACGAAGAAGAAGTAGGAGGAAATGAAGGACGTGGGGGAAGCCTTTAAAAGGGGGAAGGGGGCTGTGAACGCAAGACAAATGACTGGCAACAAACCTAAATTAAAAACCAAAACAACAAATTTTGAAAAAACTCACGTTAAAAATTAAAAAGAATTTTATATTCTTCAAGCCAATATACCCACCTTTAGAGGGCAAACAGCCAAAAAGCACAAACGAATATTATTTATCCACTTTGCAATTGAAAACTTTGCGGTTGGATTAAGCCATAAGTTACTATAGAACAAATACATATGCAAACATTCACATACATTACCAAAGGCCATACGAACTCTATCAATGCATGTTTTATTGTGTATGTGTGTGTGTGTGCGAGTGTGTGTGCATTTCGAGGTTTGTTTGTATTTAGTTTTGCGTTTAGCAGAGTTTGCGCACGCCGTGTGATTAATGGTCGGTTTTTCGGTTTTAGACCAAAAACTTTTGCCAACCGGAAACGAAACTTGGCCACAAACCACAACTAGAGCGTGCGAGTGGGAGACAAAACAAACAGAGACACAGAGAGCGAGGACGAATAGTATAGCAAATGGGCAAAACAGCAGGCGACCAGCCAGCAAAGCAATAGCCAACAGCCAACAAGCCAACAAACCAATTCCATTGTTGTCCAACACAATTTGCACATTTGCGTATTTTCACAAATTTTCGCAAAATATTTTTATTGCAATTTTCATTGCATAACAGCAAATGAGGCAGGCGACTGTTGCGTAGATAAAAACCAATTAATTAGCTGACGGAATTTTTAATTTGATATACATTAAACATGAATATGAATATGTATAAAGGGCATGCAAAATGGCCTGGACAATTAGAAAACTCGTTTGCCAGTTTAAGCTTATTAAATATAATTAAGCCTTGGACTTGCCGGCCACGGCCAGTGTGCAATTATGTAAACTATTAAATGTACATGTACAATGATAAATGCAAAATGCACTTAAAGTTTTATAAAGGCTGATAGCCGTAAAGCGCAGGCACGCAGAAGAGAGAGAAAAAAGCACAGCAGGATTCAACCAGCAGACAGCAATCAACGCTCGTGACTGCATTCAATGAGACTCTGACTGAGTCTTAAACTGCGACAGAAACCGAAACTGCGAAAAATGCGAAAACTGAATGCTGTCTGTGGTCCTGCAGTTCTCTAGTCATTTGTTTTTTCTCCGGCTGCTGCTGCTGCTGCTCCGCCTTGCAAATTTACATAAGTTTCTTGTTTTCGTGAGTGTGGGTATGTGTGTGTGTGTGTGCCATAAATTACAATTGCTGTGCCCTTACAATATAGTTGCACGCACACATGGCGTATACATAATACGACGCACGCATATGCGAACCAAGACCCATATTTAACAGAAGACGCATCCTGTGCCATCTGTGCGCCAAGTAGAAAACTTTTGCCAACACGAGAAACAAAAAAAAAAAACAACAACTACTTTCGTACACAACAACTTCCTACTTTCAGCTCTACGACTACGTGATGCTCTGTAGGTTCAAGCAATAGAAAAACAGTACGTAACGAATATACCCCGAAAAAGCAAGTGCCTTGGTCTTACAATAAAATATGTTGGCCAATTTCTGACCTTATAAATTTTGCGGTTCGCCGTTATCAAGAAAAATGAAAACAAACTCATACACACACAACGAAAAGTGGGCTGAACGAGAGAACACAAATAAAACTTGATGAAAATTGCTGGCTACTATATTACAATTAAAAAGGAAAAAGAAGAACTCTAGAGAATTATGAAGAAATTAAATGTTTAGAAGATGGTGCTGTGTTAAAAATAGAGAGCAAGAGAGACAAGGGAACTTAAATTGTTGCCAAACACGGCCAAGAGAGTGTGAGCCAAGTTGAGTGCTAAGAGCTGTCTGTGCGAATCCTGCGCCTTAGGGCAACAGGCAGGCAGGCAGGCAGGCAAACAAGCACAGAACTTGGCAAAACCGTAATGGCCGTTACATCGGACAGCTTGGCCAAGAGAGAGAGACCAAGAGAGAGCTAAAGGGCGCCAGGGATGTGGCAGCCTGTTTACGTGTAGTATGAGTGGGTGGCTGGGTTCGGTGTTAGCAACAGGAGCATTGCGCACAGCAGCCACGTAAGCACGTTTTAAATTGAATTTCGCTGTAAGGCAAGAGCCGTGCATGTCAGCATAACTGACGCACTGCGGCTGCAAGTGGACAAGCACATAACAAATAAAATGTGGCAGCATTAAGTTTGTTGTTGTTGTTGTTGCTTCAACAATAAGATACGTACCGTATTGCTAATGCGACACACAAAAGCTTCTTCTCCATAGCCCCCCCTCCCCAATCTATATCGACAACAAAAACTATTTAAACGCATTTATTATGCGAATTGATTTTTTGAACGGATTGTTTGCATTATTTTAATGAAGTATGGTGGCTGTCAATATGCAGCAGCAATAATAATAATAAACGTTCGATTTTGTATAATAATATTAAAGGTAAAACCAAACGTACCGCATATTATGTACTATTAAGCATCAATCATACGACGTGTTGAACCATTTCACATTATTATAATTAAAATGTATTGTGTACGTGAAATATGTGTGCATTGTATTGTTCCGACACAAAATATGCAAATAAAATCGTTTAAATCAAATTGAAAAACAACATTAAAGGGCTGCTTTAAATGTTGTTTGGCAAGCAAATACCCCGAGATATATTGCAGCTTATAGCGATTTTTTGCTATAACGTTTTGCTGCTCTGCATTTCGTCAACTTTAAGTAAAAACAGTTTGATTGTGTCTATTGTTATTTGCTTTTTGCCATAGCAGCAGCAGCAGCTTAAAGTTCAGATGAGAAAAAATTTAATCATGCCACAGCTGCCGCAGGCCGCATAAAACAAAACAAATAGTGGCTTAGTCTTAACGCTGTCATTGTCGACGATTTTGTTGTTGTCTATTGTTATTTTACGTTTAGTTTTGTGTGCCTAGTTTAGCTTTTGTTCCAATACGCCATTTTTTCGGCTTGCTTTCTCTTTTCGAATAAAATATGAAATGTAAATTGGAAAAACGACAGTCAGCAGGCCGCAGGTAACGGGGCATTTCTTTTATTCATGACCTCAAAATTAAACGAAAACGAACAATGCCCAGCTAAACCCCAAACTAAGCGATTTATCAATAAGCGCTTAATGCAATCGATTAGCTTGATGAAAAACAAAAGGAACTAAAAATAAACCGTAAACTAAATACCCTTGCACATTTCGGTTAAAAAAGTTTATGGCATCCCGTCGAGTGCATAAATAGGGATGAAAAAATGCTGTTTACTAGTTGACAGGCATCAAATATGCAGTTAACCGCTGTCAATAGCGTTACAAACAATAAAAAAAATGAAATAAATATTGACCGACACTCGACAACATAAATTTCCAATTAATAATCAACAGCTTGTGTACGCGTTGACATTAAATATATTTATTATGTGTTTTTTATGCTCGCAAACTAATTGTTGGCAATTTGAAAATCAATTTTAGAGCCAAGTCATTGGAATTTATGAGCCAAGCTGTAAGTACTCTAAGGACACTTTATCCACTATAAAAACCCAGTGACAAATCATAACACAGATTTATGTACATAGAAAATATATGTATGTTGCCACAACACTGAGCTTTTTAAGCAGCTGCATACGAAATTAGGCGAAATTGTGAAAAAGTTCGTGTTGGCTGGAATGTTTTTTTCGTCTTTTTGGCAAAGTACATGCGTTTGTAATCAACGGAGATCAAGAGTAATGGCTTTTTTGTGTGCTAGGCGCGCAATTTTTAAATGCATTAAAAAGTGTTACACTCGACTGCCGCACATTTATCACACACACACAGAATGTGCGTGTGTATGGGCATAATGGAAAAATCGCATTTAAATTGTTTGGCGCACAATAAATTGTTATAATTCATCACACGACTCAAGTTGATGGTGAAGCTAGAGGTGGAGGTGGAGGTGGGGGGACATATAACGCTGTTACTTGATAAATTGATTGACTTCAATTGAATTGAATCGAATTGCTGGCCTATGAACAGAAATTGCTCCCTTGCGCTCTCTCAACTTTCTGCCATAACAAATTATGATACTTTTTCAGTGTGCGACAATACGCGTCGTATGAGTGATATCACATTGCAGAGCACATCGCATGACAGGCACTTTATTAGGTTTCCCTCTATTAATTTGCATGCCCTCTTTATTTTTATTTTTTTTCTCCCCATTGCGTATGCGCGTCACATCAAACTTCACAAATACAACAAACATTTTAATACCACTCACAAAAAAAAATAATGAAAAACAAAACAAAAAAACAAAATCACAAAATTCCATTAATTTTAAGCAGTCAATCAAAATTGCCAACTTGAAGTCGATTATATTATGCTAATGAATAGCAGACACAGCCAGAGTGCCGTTCGACAAGCATTTTCGGAAGGAAGTGGGGTGGGTTGGGTTTTTGCCCACCCTTAAGACGCTACTTAAAGATTGACCCCAGACAGAGCCAGCAGGTGGCAGCAGCTGTCCAGACACAAGTCATCAGCTATGACCATCATTCATTATTATTTATTATGTTATCGATATAGCATACGTGGCGTATGCTTAACATGGCCAGCTACAGCATACACAATCATTTCTCATAAATAAGCTGACAAGCTCGATTGCAACAGACACAAAAAAACAAAAAACAAAACACGTGTTTGTCATTTGAGCTTGAATCCTTTTTTGGGTTGAGGAAAAATATGATCACTTGGGCATTGGGCTTGTGAAATCAAGTTATAATTGTGTGTTCTACATGTTTGACATATTGTTAAGTGATTTTGAACCATGTCACATCCGAGAGCAACTTAATTAGCTTAAGATTTTATTCAACATACATAAAGAAATATTTATTTCCTAATCACAACGGTCCTTCTAGATGCTACATCAAAGCTAAGCCATTTTTATTTGTGACTTGACCCATATAGATTTATTGCATTTGGGCCAAATGTGCTGATGAAGTGACTCGAATTGTTGATCGCTTTTAATTGAGTGTCATTTAATTACGTTCGAGAAGAACAAATGCACAACACATAACAAATTGAAATATATGTATATAGTATGTTTATGCAGCTGTCATTAGCGTCTAAGTGCCCCATTGGACACAAATTAAATTATGGTCTATGTGGCCGCCCCCGAGGCACTTAACAAAGTTTGCACATGACAGCAGCTGATACAGATTTCACAGACCGATATAGCTTTATACGTACATATATTTGTGATGCCATCAACAGCTCGTCTCGAGTGCTTTGTCAACTCAATTAATTGTTGATTTAAACTTGCCAAAAACACACATTTGTTTGCGCTGCGGCCCAGCATGGCATAATGTTTGTTTATGCAAATTGTGTTTAATTAATACATAAACAACAACAACAACAGCAGCATGGAAGGAAGAGAGACTCGTTTGTTGTTGTTGTTGCTTGTTGTTTTCTGTGGTCAGCACTGTAGTAGAAGAAAATTGTGAAACGTTGTGCCGTCAAAAATTTTGAAATTTGCGGTTAGCCCAGCTTTCATTTTGACAGTCAGCCACAGAGAGTAGACACACACACGCACACACACATACATATGTGTGCGCCGCAGGTTGTTGTGGTTAACAACCTTTGAACTGACAACAACAAAACCGACATCTCCAACCAAAAGCTGCTTAATGGCTGCATCAGCAGTTGTTGTTGTTGTTGTTGTTGTATGGTCTACTAGTTGCCGCCTCCGGACGCGATTATCTATGCCACACAGTTGAATAGTTGGCATTCTCTTAAAGCTTGCCCAGCAGCAACAAGCAATACTGTTAAAGCCTCCTCCAACAAAACACTCTCTATTCATACTGTGTGTGTGTGTGTGTGTGTGTGTGAGTGTGTTTGTACGTGTCTGTGCGCCAGTTACCGTACACGTAACGTTTAAAAACTCGTTTAGTCATGTTGCTCCACTCACACCAAGTGGGCAGAAAAAAAGATAGTTACCTCTTGATAGTGGCAACATATCTATACTCTATCTGAAAAATACACTACAAATGAGTTATAAAGCTATGTTAGGAAACAAAAGAAAGCAAGAACTAAAGTTGAAGCTTAAAAAAAGATTATCAAATACTTAAAAGATCATCTTGCCAAATTCAATTATATATATATCAAATATTCTAAGCGAAAACAAGTCCAAATTATTAAAGACTTTGCCTGGTTTTATCTATTTTTTTTTTTTAATCTTAATTCATTGAAACTTGTTAATTTCATAAAAAAAATATACTTTAATGGAGCTTCAAATAACCATTTATTTAATTTAAAGTTTCTTTGTAAAGCCTTTATTTTTTCTACCCGCTAACGAATTCTGATAAAGAAATTCTTATTAAAAAAGCTTTCAAAAATCTTCAAAAAAAACCGTCTAGAGAACACATATCTTCAAATGACATTCCCTAATTTCAATTCTGTTTTCCATCACTCAATTTTAATACGGAATGTGAGTTGAACGCTAGGCAAACGGCCTAACAAAGTTATAAAGCTCTTTTAGCCAGTCTATAGAAATGGAAATTTGAAAAATGCCTCGCTTGGCTCGCTCACACACAGACAGGCACACCGGTTTGCATACATACATAAAACATGTTTTGGCACACAAAAAAACCCAATAACAAACAAAAAAAAAAAAAAAACAAAAACAAATACACAAAAAAAAAGTTGTAACGAAATGCTATCAGAAAAAGGAAAAATGTTGAACGGAATTCGAATATCGAACACGTTTCTTTACTTTGACGCTGTTGCCATATGGGTGTGTATGGGTGTGTGTGTGTGTGTATGCCTAGATTTATGCCGCATTTCATTTACATGTTGTGCGCGTCGCGAATAAAGTAAATAAAGAATGTCTCAAGTGACGCACAATTGTTAATAAAATTTTGCTATCGTTATTTGTGTATATATATATTTGAATATTTGTTTTTGTTTACTTGTAGCTATTGGGCGGTGACCAATATCGATTATATACACTCACGCACCAGCAATCGTGTCTTCATGATGATCTTCTGTGTGTGGACGTCGGCGGTGATAGTGTCCTTGGCGCCACAGTTTGGCTGGAAGGATCCGGACTATCTGCAACGCATTGAGCAACAAAAATGCATGGTCTCACAGGATGTGTCCTATCAGGTGCGTTAATAGCAATTTCAATTCGAGCTTTACAGTGGAATATGTATACATGTATTATGTATACGTAGGTATTTGCCACCTGTTGCACGTTCTATGTGCCACTGTTGGTCATTTTGGCGCTGTACTGGAAAATCTATCAGACGGCAAGGAAACGCATTCATCGACGTAGACCACGTCCCGTTGATATGACAGCTAACAATAATCAGGTGAGTGTTTAAACTTATATTTAACTAAAGCTACTATTTGGGACAGGAATCAGTTATTGGGACTTTATTTTACCAATGAATTCAGTTGTTCATCTATTACTAACCAGATTTGTTATTGATTAATGGTTTGTATTGTTCACGCATAATATGCAAAGTTATGCAATCGCAGGCAGGGTGTTTACAGCTTCTAAACTCCTACGATTGCCCCTTCAAACTTGAAATGAGAAACCCTGTACAGCACACACACACACGAATACACACTGGAACATGCTTACTAAGCTGCCACACAAATTGCCATGTAACCACCAAACCTTGCAATTATGCACTCTAATGAAGTTAACCGCGAAGGCTGCCGCATAATCGACCAAAGCATGACCCAAGATAAAGGTCAGCCCGCAAAACTGACGAGAAGCAGGCCCCCCCAGGGGGCGCCACAAAAGACTTGCCTTATGCGGAATAAACTGAAACTTAACATATGCACAATGCCGACGATTTGGTCAGCCGAGCGAGAGCGCATTTTAGCCCTTAGAAGGTGGTGGCCAAATGTAATTAGACAGCTTCCAACTTCATTCAAGTGTGTTTAAAAATGCATTTTACAAATTGCTGTGTTCGCCTGCTGCGTTGGCTTTAAAAGAAAACCAAAAAAAAAGGCCAACACTGCTTAGCTCACTTAAAGGTCCGGTAAAAAGTTAAACGAAAAGTGGTTTGCCCAAAAAAAAAAAAAAAACCCTCAAGGCAATACTTGTGTGTTGCTCATTCTCTACGTCTCTCTGTGTGTGTGTGTGTGTGTGTCTGATAAATTTTTGTGAGGTTTGCTGAATTGCAATTTCCTTCTTTTTGTATGCCTTTTACGTGTAGGTGGCCTTTATAAAGCATACTCTCCTACGTGAGATTATCTTAAATTAGTCAATGAGTTTGTACAGGCGGTGAAAACAGGGTTTAATTAAATTGACACAACTTATCTCTTTTAAGCATACTTACAGTTAAGCTTAACAGCAAAGCAATTTAACATAAGCTTAACATACTTTTAAAGAGCATTTAAACTTCGTTGTTGGCTGCTTAAAATACTTTGTATCTTGTTTTTATTTAGTTTCTTTCTTCTTCTATTTCTTTCTTTATTTTTATTTTTTTTGTATATAACTGGCAGATGCTTAGAACCTGCTACTTAGCTTAAGCTTAATGCTTTGACTAAATTGAAAATGACTATTTGACGTTGAAATGTTTGCAACCACTTACCTACACACACACTTACACACACACATACGCTCACGTACACGTATATTGGTCAGTGCGAAGCTGACAAAAAGTCATTGGAATCACAAATTCAATGCTCAAACAAGACAACTTGTCCACTATTTGCCAGCGTACACATGTCCCAGCCATGTCCGGCCCATGTTTGTCTCCTCTCTCTCTCCCCCTCTCTCCCTCTCTCTTCTCTATGTGTGTGTTAGTTACATGTTAGCAGGCGCATGCCAATACCAATACACACACACATGCATATATACACACAGCTCAAGTCAGCTATACGCATCCATTTAGTGCCACTCACTGGCCTGGGCTTCTTGTTGATTTTAAAATATATTTACCCCACTCAGCGCAGGCATTTTGTATGCTCTTACCTCAAGATAGCTGACTTTGTTAGTCAATTTGCTTACTATGGCCATTTGATACACTTTAAACATGCCACAAAGAGCTGTTGTTAAGGTCACTTAAATTATAATAGTTAATATGATTGAGATGTGGCTTAAGTTTGTAGTTAGAAACACTTTCTGAATATGTTTTTGTCAGCTTTTAGTTATCTTATTGTATTTGATTAAAGACTTCACTGATTGGCTTCGAAAACATGTTTGTTTCTCGGCTTCAATTGACCTACAAATAACTCAAGATAATTAGTTTCCAAAAACACAAACTTTTATGAGAAAAATGCAATCAAGCAGAACTTTAGCTGCTAGTAAACTCACAGCATATAACTAGAAACACATAATATTGCATAAAACTGAAGAGCTTTAGCCATTAAAACAGAGCATTTGGTAAACGACTTGGCAATGTTTTTCGAATTATTCTCTTGTTATTCCGTTATTTTTTTTTCTCCAACTAAATGCTTTCAAATTGAAAATTGCTTTCCTGCAACTTGACGAGGGTTTATACTTACACACACACACATACACCAGCAACAACAACAAGAAGATTGCAACAACAACAACGGCATGAATATAAACAGCAACAAAACACATTCCGTTGCTCGCCTGCTGCGCGCGTTTCGTTACAATTTTCTCTTGCTACTACATTTTTATTTATTTTTTTTGTATATGTATTTAATATAGATTTGTTGTAGCAAAAGTTTTCAAATATTTGAATACAAAAACAACAGCAATAAGTGGAAAAAAGTTGCGTTATTTGTTGCTTAACGCTGGCAGCACATAAATTGTAGTTAATTGCATTTGCATTTAGCATGTTTATTGCCAATTCGAAGCCCCAAAAACTGGCATCTGGCAGATGGCGAAATAATTCGCTTTTCAAAATGATTTAAATTCCAAACCAAAAACTTGCATCAACGAACACACACAGAACATATCGACACGTAGCTTAGCACATAATTCAACAAAAACATTAATGTGCATCAATTTGAATTGAAATGCATTTTGCATAGATCAGAAAATGAGCCAAAAATACAAAACAAAACACGAAAATACACACTCTTAAAGCTGTCAAAGCATTTGGCATGTTGAACTGTGGGATAAAATAAAGAAATATCTGCTAAATGTTAAACTTTTGTCAAAGCAAATCCTCTTTTGAAAGCTGAATTCTTTCACCAAAATAAATAAATTCATTCCACTGTTTACTTCGTTGCATTGATTTTGCAATTAACATAACACACGATAGTGTAGTGTAAAAGGCAATTAGGCAAATTGAGCGCGCTTAGGTATTATCCGTAATTTAGTTTTGGTTCGAATGGTCTCGACAAAAACATGCATAACAGCAACAGCAAACATTAATAATAATGTAACATTAAACACAAAAAGCAATCGGTCTTTTTGGAGTGTCTCTTTGGACCAAGTGGTGCTGACAAGAACGCCCAGATGCTTTGCTCTCAAGAGCTCACTGGACAGCAATCTCGCATTGTTGTTGTTGCTTCTGCCCCGCCTTGACCACTCGAACATAATCACAATTACATTTGCAAGCAACAACAACGACAACAACAACAACAAGTGACAGCAGCGACAGCAGCTCAAATTGATTGCTCTAGATATTGACATTATGACCATGGCCATATGACAAACAGCCAACAAGGACCAGGACATTAGCAGGCTGCGACGCTAACTGCGTTGTCCCAAAAAAAAAAAAATCTAAACATATTTTTTCGTGCCAAGTCTGCCCATATGCGACACACGTCTTCAACTTTTGTTATTTTCCTCGCACATCTTTTACTTCCTTTTCTTTTGTATCGTAAACGCCAACATTAACACTAAGTAACAAAAAAATACACAAATTTAATGTTAAATCATTTTAAATAATAATTATTCGATTTAACTTTCAAATGTTTTATTTAAGTGGGCAACAAAAAAAGTGTAGCATAACAACTACAACTTTGCTGCACAGTGTAATATGTATAGAAAACATTTTTGTCAGGCACTTGAGCGACATTTTGGATACAGCCACAGCCAGAGCAGCATAAATCGCATGTAAAGAAATTATTGGATATACATACAAACACACTCGAACACAAAGATACACACTCACACATACACACCGAGAGATATCTGAGCTCAACACATGTCTCGCAAAGAAAAACAATTAAATAAGAAAACAATTTACATAAATTAGCCAAAGTGGCAAAATGGCTTCGGCCAAGTATCGTTTATGCAAACGCTTAAATAAATGTGCACACACTCATGACACACACACATACACATACACACGCACGACAGCTGACAGGCACATCTACATAAAATACACATTGAGCTTTGGGTTGTCGCTATTGCTGTTGCTGCTGAAAAGTATGCTACACTTTACTACTATGGGAATACGAACAGTGCGCGCGCTTATCTCATCTTATCTATGCCTCTCTGTCTTTCGTGTGTGTGAATGTTTATTTACTTTAGTATTTAAATAACGTTAATGTGCCATGTAGTTTAGTTTTCGATCTGAAAGCAAGAAATGCCAAAGGGGAATCCATGGAATTTATAGCTATTATGCTCAACACGAGCACACAACTTTTTGCCAATTGTTTAGCACGCCAATTTTATGGCACGTTGGCAGCGGGGCAAACAATGTGCCAGAAATGCCGTATTCCTTGTATACGTATGTGTCTTTGAAGTTATCAGCGATTCAATTACGCATTGATTACCCGCATGGCAGCAGCGTATACGCAATCTCAGGCATGTACAACTTGTGCAAGGACGCAAATTCAATTAGCGTGTTGCGAACAAATGCGATTATTACACAAATATATATACATTGGGGCATAAGGTTTTCTTTTCTTTTTGCCTTTTTTGCCTAAAGCAGCGAAAAATTTGTAAATGGAACAAGGGAAAAAGTTAACGGATTCAACGCATTCAAGTTAACCCCAAAAAATTGTTGATTGCTTTAGTGCCTGGGGGGAGGCACAATAAAGCGTTCGATAGTCATAGGAAATATTAATAAAGTTTGAATGCTCAAAGCATAAATATTAAAATAAGGCAAAGTGTTTGTGTTTGTTGAATTAAATATAAATTGGATTGTTGATTAATTGCTCTAAATAAAAAATAATTTTTTATAAAAGGGCAGAAATAAATCTTTTATGGGGAGCGCTCTCGTCTTATCGATAATTGGATTAAGATTTGGTGACCTCAAACATTATTAGACTTTCAGATCATAGCTTGCTTTGCGACTTTCTTGTTCAAGAATCTTAAAAAAAAATTTATTTTTGTATACTTTCTATATGACATAAAAAATATTCTTGCATATTTTTTATATTATACGACTTTTATCATTAATCTTTAATACAATTTGAACAATTTATTAACTGTTAATGTCCTTAACAAGTTTATATATAACGTTCACTATTAACTCTCGTTATATACGAGCTATAAATCAAAATTTATGATCAAAGTTTTACGTTTCAACTAGAGCTAAGCGCCTTGGCCAAAGTTGAAGCCACAAAAGTTCTTGGGGTTAGCTTAAATTTTGATTATCTAATAACCATAAAGGCGACTCGAATTTAATAGCTGTCGGGTCCCAGGTGAATTTGAAGCTGCCACCAATGAAAGCGGTGTCTAATTAAGCATCAGGCTTTTAATATTTAATAAGCTAAGCCTAAACCCTTAACATTTGCCCCACATGGGGCACTTGAGTATGCTAAAAAGTAGAAAGGCTGGCAGGGCTGACTGTTCATGCAAGGAAGCAATTACACTTCTGTTGTCCTGCCCACAAAATGAAGGTCACATGCGTAGCTGCAAATCCATTTAATACTATTTGCGCAAATATTCACGCCATTTGGGAATGCTTAAAAAAAGGGAGTAGAAGGGCATGACCAGGCACACTTCAAATATATATAAAACCCAAAGCCTTTTTTTCAACTGCTTCCCCTTCTTCTTCTTCGTTTTCTAAGTGTCGCTGCTCGTTTTTTTTTTGGCAAATTTCCGCACACGAACGCAAAATCAGCATAATTTTATTTATTTAAAGCAATATCGACTTGCCAAAGGGTCAAACATGGGGCAACATGACGAGCGGCGTTGACGATGAGGCAAAAGGTTTGACTACTCAATTACTTTAATTTGGTGGGGATTGAAGGCGACGGCAACGGCAACGGCGACAACAATAACTGCAAAGGCACAGAAAAGGATGCAGCCCATAAGAAAGTAACAAAAAAAAAAAAAGAGAAGAAAATCAAAGAGGTCAAGCGCTTGAAGCAGTCAAGCGTGAAATTTATTTTGAGCAGGCACTGTAGTTAGTGTATATGTGTGTGTGTGTGTATGTGTTTGGGGTTGCCCTTTTCATTGTGGAACTGTGGAGCTGTGTGTGGCGTGACTGTAACAAATACACACAATTTATTTACGAACGTATCCACTTACATATGCATATGGTGAAGGCAACACAACAAGGGGATCAACATTTTTGGGTTAAGTTTCTCTCTCCCTCTCTCTTTGCCTTTCTCTCTTATGCGTACAAATTGCGGTTTATTGAAGCGTAAGGCGCAACAGCAACAGCAAAAGCAACAAAATGCAAATTTACAATCTTTTGTTATTCATTTTAATGCTGTGCAAAAAAAAAAAAACCATGAATTTAATTTCAGTATTCAAAATCGATGCAACTACAAACAAAGAAATCCTTTTTACAACTTTCAGCCTGATGCGACGACGGCGACAACAGATACAAAACTTAATCGTCTGCGGTTACGTCTTGGCAGATTCTCAACGGCCAAGAATAAGAGCGGCGGTGGCGCTGGCAGTGGTGCAACGAGCAGCACAGCACTTGGTTTGGTGGAGGGCAACTCCACGAATACGGTAAACACCGTTGAGGACACCGAGTTCAGTAGCTCGAACGTGGACAGCAAAAGCCGTGCCGGCATTGAGGTAAGTGCCAGCCAGCAACAACAACAACAACAAAAACTTGCTTGGGATTTGGATTTTGGAATTGGATTTTAGGGCATGAGTTTTTTTTGTATTTGGCTCGCTTGGCACATTCAAAGCAAAATTTCATAACGCCTGACATGTGCCCAACGATCTGAGTTTGCTTCCTGAGTGCACGCCAGACTGCCAAAAAGAAAAAACCTTTATATATATATAAACATGATGGATAAAAAATGAAATCCTTGTCCAGTTTTGGTCCTGAGTCGTGCGTAATCCCTGTTAAATCCAAATAGAAACTTGCACATGTCGTTAGCTAAACATCAAGTAGTCCTGACGTTTGATTTATGCACGCATAAATCGATTTTTTATATATATACGGTATATACACGGATTACGCATTACGTATACGTCGCGTGTGCGGCTGTGTGTCAACAAACGGCAAATTAAAAGACAACCAACAAGGCATTTGATTTTATTGCAAGCCAAAGCCCACACCAAATGCATATATATATATATGTGTGTGTGTGTGTGTGTATAAGCCGACATCTAGGTAAAATCCTGCAAATTACCCACTCGATAGAATTGTGAATGTTTGGCGATAAAATGCAGGCAAAGCTTTTATTCTTGTTTATTGACGTGGGCCCCAAAATTTTGTATTTAGCCGCATTTTATGTACTTCAATTTCAGATTTTTATGGCTATAAAATAAGCAGCCAAATACACACACACACGCGCTCAATCGTATTCAATAATAACGCATTAAAGCAAAGGCACGAAAATCGAAGCGAAAGCAAAAAAACCATAAAAAAGAGCCACAAAACGTAAGGAAAGAGAAAATAAAATGCTTGAACGTTTTGTTTGTTGGCATTGGTGGCCAACAAGGTGGCCAACAAGGTGGCCAAAAGTCGAGTGGCCAAAGGTCGACACCGATTCGTGCAGGTTAAGTAATAGCCAAAGTCAAATATTAAGCTCTGTGACAAGGATACGCCAGTGCTACCAGGGCTCCATGCAAAGCATCTTTCTCTCTGCTTCTCTCAGTCTCTAGAGTCAAAAGCCAAAACAAAGCCAAAACGAACAACAACAACAACGGCAACAATGGGGAATAGCAACAGGAGCGAAAAGAAAAAAACGTGGCCTAACAAGGCACTCAATACGCTTGAGTAATTGAAGAAAATATGTTGATGGCTTATGGCTAACAGCTTTCGTTTCCATTCGTTTTGGCCCGTTCGGGCCAACGATAATAACACAAACGTATGAAACTGCGTATCGTATTTGCCTTTAGCTTCGGCCAACATAGATTAAATATTTACTTGGGCCAAGATTCTCTCACTCTTGTACACACTCTTCCTCCCTATGCATATGTGTGTGTGCCTCAAATAAGTGGACAGGCATTGCTAAAAGCAAATATATAAATTTATCATCGTAGTTTTGTTGTATATGAGCAAAAAAAGGGGCCAACAACGCATAAGCCAAAACAAACAAAATAAACAGCAACAAAAAGAAATACTAACAGAGTGGACTAAAGCAATCTGCAGCATTTTGTGCGAACTGAGAAAACATTTATAAATGGCAAATTAGGTTTTTATACAACTGGGAAATGCAGTTTATTGAACACAGTGAAGCCAAAGCCAAATACGTATCAGAATTGCAGAAATAATTGCATTTTTCCCCCCTTCTTTCTATCAACCAATGACAGCAGCTTAAAGTGCTAAGCTTTGATTGAAAACAATGAAGTGTAGCTTTGATTAAAAGCAAAACTTTCTAACAGCTTATGTTCCCATAATGAGCTATAAAAATAATCTTAGGGTAAATGATATGTTCATAAAGAAGAAAAAGATATTTATCCAAGTCCGAGTAAGATTTAAAAAAAATTCTTTTTAATCAATCTGCCATAAGTGTTAAGAAAGTAGAGTACCTTAACATAATTTATTTCAGTAATAAATATGTACAAAAAAAACTATTGCAGCATGCATTTCCCTAAAGAACCAAGTCATAAAAATAAAAAATATTTTATCTTTTAAAAACTCCAAGACTTAATAAACAAAAATAAATAAAAAGCTCCCATCTATCACGTACATATATATTAAACTAAAACAAGATACACGTAGAGTTTGCTCTCTGATTTATAAGTCCCATGATATAAGGCTGATAAGGCTGCCTTGCAGCAGCATTTAAAAGTGCACTTGAAGAAAAAAAACAATAAGTCAATGCAAGGCGAAAGAGAAGCCAACATACATTTCACTTAAATGCAATGCCCAGAGAAAGTCAGAGAGTGGGAGAAAGTGGTTGTGAAAAGGGGGTCAAAGTGCGTGCACATGAACATAAATAAAATATGAGCAATGTGTGAGTGTGTGAGTGCAAGTGTAATTGTGTGAGTGTGTGCGTGCGTGTTGTGTGTGGTGTATTTTCTACACTTTGTTAACGCTCGCTTCTTCTGTTTGCAGTTGTGTTGTGTTTTTTTTGGGTTTTGGGGCTTTTGGTTTTGGGAAAAACTATTTTAAATTAAAAGTAGCTTGGGAATGAAACACTTGTAGTTGCCAATGTGGCGTATGCGTAATCCTTAAGTTAACTGCATTTTGCGTTTGCTCCGAATGTTTTTTGTTTCTTGGTAATGAGCAGTAACGAAAGGTCAAGTCGAATAAGCGTCTTTTAAGGTAATGTCAAGTTCAGTTTTAAAAGCTATCTGAATACGAATAAACAAAAGGGAAAACAATGTTATTATGGCCACGTTGTGTGAACTGTGTTTTGCCACTGGGCCATTAAGGAAGCCAAGAGAATACGCCATCATTATGCGCTTTGTTGTGAACATCAGCAACAACAACAAGAAGAACTGTAAATGGAATTGCAGCTCGTTTTGCAGTTGCTTTGATTTGCTTTACGTGTGCTGTGTGGCCAACATTAAAATCGAAACTTACACACACACACACACACACACAAGCGCACACAAAATGAAACCCAACGAAATTGAACACTGGCAACGCTGGCTGTGTTGCCTGCAACATTTGTTTGTTTGTACTCTGGACTCTGGCAACGACACAATGACAATGGTCAACGACAATGGGCCAATAGCTTAGGTTACAACATATGTTTGTATATCTCTCTCTCTCTCTCGCTCTCTCCCTTTCTTGCTCTTTGTAAAGCTGTACAATTTGCCAATGGCCATTGAATTTTATATATGTATATAAGTACAACGTTCTTTATTATACCGGTTCGGTACGGTACGGAACGGTTCCATCCATTGTTGCCAACCAAATGGTCACAAATTGAAAAATGCAGTTTTCTTCTTTTCTTCTTTTTGTATTTTGCGCCCAATTTGAATGTCTTCTTGGTCTCTGTGTGTGCGTGTGTAAAAGGAACCGCATCAATTACGTGCTTATAACAGCAGCCCAGCTATATATTATGGAATCAAAGTCATAAAATTCATTTGGCACCAGGTCCGTGTGGCCCATTAATTGTCAGCAGACCAAAAAAAAAAAAACACATTCCATGTTGAAATTAGAGGCGAGATACCTTTGCGTCTCCACACACACCACACAAACACACAGACAGTGATAACAAGGAAGATGGCTCTGGTCGAGAAATCCCGACTAGGACATACCCTTATGTCCGATATTAGCAGCCAAGTGCAACGCGTTCTGTGCGCGTTTAAAAACGCTTCAACTAGCCTGCTTTGAAAATGAATGCTGGCTGGTATATATACTGGTGGGAAGCCAAGGGGATGGTTCAAGAAATAACGCGTTTTCAACGCGTTTTAAATCGCGAGCGTGCACAACCGAGAAATCGCAATGTTTCGCATACAGACAGACAGACGGATAGACAGACATTGATTTATCGACTCAGCTGTTGATGCTGATTAAGAATATATACTTTATAGGGCCGGATATGCTTTCTTCTCCCTGTTACATACATTTGCCCAAAACCATTATACCCTTTTTTAGCCATTTTATGGGTTAAGTAAGGGTATGAAAAGTCAAGTTTCCTTTTACAACAGCTTCCTTTTTTATTACCTCTCGCAACAAAAATAAAACAAAAATAAATAAAGTGAAGACAAGTTTAAATTGTTGTGCGTTTGGTTTATGCCCAACATTCGCTCGCAGCGAATTCGCCGTAATCGGGGCACACTATAAAGGGCAAACCAGAACATATTTGTTGCTGTTCTTGCCGTCATTTTTTCCACTAAATTTCGGTTTAGTATGTTTTTAAAAGCCGTTGAATATGTTTTTATAATGCATAACGCTTTCGCGGCTTTTCGCCGAAGACATAACAGCCATAAATAAAGCCACAACGATCTCTTATTTATCGATACATATATCGTGTCACGCTTGTTACTGCGCACATCTCTAGCTTAACCTGCGGCACCTGTGTTGTATGTGTGTGTGCGGCCGTAGACAAAATTTATAACACATAAAAGTTGATTTTAGCACTTTACGCTTGTGCACATAATGTGGCCAGGGACAGGGACATGGACACGGAACCATGGACACTGCTGGCTCAAATTACAGGTGATTATATGAATTTTAGTGCCTACGACATGCCGTTAGCAGCCAGCTCAAAGTCGACAAATTGTGTAGCCCTTTTTGACCAAGTGCCGCCAAATCGTCCAACATCCAACGACGGAATTGCCCTGCTAGATAATGGGGCGGCGCTTTTTCTAATAGCCTGGGCGTGGCAAGCACCATTTAGAGGGGGGAGGGAGGGTGTGAGGGAGTGTGCTCTCAATGCGCAACGAGCTTAACGAAAAAAAAAAATAAATATTTGCCCAAGCGATTTTATTTATTTGGTAAATTTATAACCACAACTGTGTGCGGCATAAAATGCCCATGAAAATTGACGGCCCAAACGCCAGGGTTGGTTGGGGAGAGAGGGAAACACTGTGGCCAAGGAGCATCACAAAATAAATTTATGAATGCAATTGAAACTGTGATTTGTGTGTGTTTGAGTGTTTGAGTGTGTGTGCAGCACAGATTTGATATGCTAATTTAGTTAATTTTTATTTTATGCTTGACTTCCAATTTGATTTGTTATGGATGATCTCAATTTGCAAGATTTGTGAATACTGTTTGCAACGCGCTCAAGTTTTAACAAAGTGCTGCAAAGTACAGTGGACCCTTGGTTAACGAACGCGCTAAATAAAATCAAATTTTGGAGAAAAGTTTCGCTTAAAGACCAAAGAAAAAGTTGTAAAATATCAGGGAAACAGGGAAAGCCCCAAATAGAAAATCAGAAAAATTTAAGAGTACCTAAAACTTAAACACAAGAATAAAATCTTAAGAAATGTTGCAATCTTTTAACATATTTTTCTACATAATACAAAAAATGGTAAATTTCTGAGACCTAAAATCTTGTTTTTAAACACTTAAAAGAGTATGTATTATAATATTGTCATGAAATGTTTAATGCATAGCAGGAAACATTTCAAACCGTACAAAGAATATGTATTCTAAATCATTTTGTTTCTATGCACACTAGTTTTAAAGAAATCAAGCTGAAACTTTGGCCAAGATTTTTTTATCTTATGGCTGCCATATAAATTCAAGATCAAAAGAAAGTTTCTTAAGTTGTTTTTCCTGTGCTTTGTCTTAAGAAATCTTGCAAAATGTAATTCTTCTTCCGATCATAAACTTTCAGAGACATTTTCTGAACCAGGAAACATATTTATAAACCTTCTTTAATATTATTTTAGTGATTGTAAGAATGTGATAATGAATTAAAAGTAAGCATAAAATTTGCCCTAATCTTAAGCTTACGTAATGGAATTGGAAGAGGCATTTATTTAATCTTTAACATTTTCTACCTATGTAATTCACGTTGTTTATAAAAGCTAACAAAATGTTGCTGTTTTGCTATTTGCAGGCGCCCAGCACATCGGGCAGCCAAATTGCCACCGTTTCACACCTGGTGGCGCTGGCTAACCAACAGCACGCGAGCAGCGCTAAGCAACAGAAGCCAGCAGTAGGGCCACCAACAACAACAGCAACAACAACAACGGATGCGCTTAGCGAAGAGGAGCAACCGCTGCAAGAACAGCATCAGCAGCAGCTGGATGAGTCACTGGAAGCCGCAACCACAACAACGGCAGCGGCAACGGCAACGGCAACGCTGGGCAAGGCTAATGGCAATGGGGTTGGGTCTGGGTCTGGTGGCGCTGTGGAAGTGCTTGAGGATCCGCAGTTGCAGCAGCAGCTTGAACAAATGCAAGAGCTACAAAAAACAGCAAAATGTGGGGCAGGTGGTGGTGGTGGTGGTGGTGCGAGTACATCGAATGCCACAACAATTACATCGATATCAGCGCTGTCGCCACAAACGCCAACATCGCCTGCTATCGCACCGCAGGCCGGCGTCGGTGCCATTGGGCCAATGACAGCAAGGACGAGCACATTGACTAGCTGCAACCAGGCACATCCGTTGTGTAGCTCCTCGTCCAATGCCTCCGGTGCTGTAACCCCAGAGCCGCGAACCAAACAGCTGCAGCTGCAACAGCACCCGCCACCACCACCACCAACAACAGCAACAACAACAACAACAGCAGCAACAACAGCAGCAACTGTCAAGCATTGCGAATCCAATGCAAAAGGTGAACAAGCGCAAGGAGACGCTGGAGGCGAAACGTGAACGCAAAGCAGCTAAAACATTGGCCATCATCACTGGCGCCTTTGTGGTCTGTTGGCTTCCATTCTTTGTGATGGCATTGACGATGCCGCTCTGCGCCGCCTGCCAGATCAGCGATAGTGTCGCCTCACTCTTCCTCTGGCTGGGCTACTTTAATTCCACACTGAATCCGGTAAGTAAAACATTGAAATTATGAGCATTCATCTATCGAATTTCCATTTGAAATTGGGAAAAACATGATTGCAATTGCCCATGGCGACAAATGCAATCCTTGGCGGCAGCGTTATCTGCCAATTGATTGGCCTGGCATTGAGTGTCAACAACAATATTCCATGCCAGCTTATTGCTTTATGGTGAAACGCTTCAAAGGGCGTTCACTTTCGCCATTTTGATTATTCCAACGAATTGATTTGATGCTCATTAAAGTCTCATGATTTTGTAAAAGTTTATATTGCAAAGAACAAATCTCAGAGTGAACAACTGAACAGTGAACAACTCTCAGACAGTGCTGCCAGAATTTTCAAGGCAAAAATTGCTAAATTTTGTTAAAAAAAAAGTTGCTAAAAATTTAAAATAATTGCCAAAAAAAAATGCCTAAACCAAGTCCAAGTCGCTTAGCTGTGTGTGTATGTGTGTAAAAATGCTGGCAATCATTTTTAAAATATTTGAAACCTTTGAAAATTTGCTTTAGATATGCAAAAGCTAAAAATATGCTAATAAAAAGGTCTTAAAATGGCAATTTTAAACAAAATAAAATTTAATATAAAATATTTTTTGCCACAAGCCTCTTATAATTCCCAACTGGTTCTAGCTTCAAGAAAGGTACCTTAGGCCTGTGCCAGTGCCAGCCGTCTGTGGCTAATTTTTTTTTGGGTAACATATTTGTAAATAAATTTGTGTATAAAAAAATTAATTTTATTATAATTCACAACTGGTTCTAGCTTCAAGAAAGGCACCTTAAGGCTGCCTATGCCAATGCTAGCCGTCTGTGACTCGCCCTTGTGTGTGTTAGTGTTTATCTCAAGCAGTGTCTCTATCTCTCTCTTAGAATTTGTCTCACTCAGAATCTTGAATTCAGAATCTCTCTCTCTCTCACTTATTCAGATTCTCATCTCTTTCTCTCTCTATCTCACTCAGAATCTATCTTTCTCTCTCAGAATCTCCATTTCTCTCCCTCTCTCTCTCACAATTACATCTCTCTCTCACACTCACTCACATCTCTCTCTCTCTCTCACTCAAATTCTCTCTCTCTCTGACTCAAATCTCTCTCTCTCTCACTCAAATCTCTCTCTCTCTCTCTCTCACACTCAAATCTCTCTCTCTCTCTCACTCAAATCTCTCTCTCTCTCTCTCTGACTCAAATCTCTCTCTCTCACTCACAAATCTCTCTCTCTCTCAGTCAAATCTCTCTCTCTCTCTCTCACTCACATCTCTCTCTCTCTCTCTCACTCACATCCCTCTCTCTCTCTCTCACTCACATCTCTCTCTGTCTCTCTCACTCACATCTCTCTGTCTCTCTCACTCACATCTCTCTCTCTCTCTCAGATCACTCTTTCTCTCTCAGAATCTCTCTCCCACTCAGAATTTCTCACACTCAGAATCTCTCTCTATCTTTCTCTCTCACTCACTCACTCAGAATGTGTCTCTCCGTCTCTCTCTCTCTCTTTCTCTCTTACTTAAAATCTGTCTCTGTGCTAGATTTGTGGCTAATAGCATTTAAAAAAATAAAGTTTCAAATTTTTTAAAAAGTTGCCAGATCTAGCTAAACTGGCAGCACTGCTCTCAGAATGAACAACTCTCAGAATGAACAACTCTCATAGTGAAGAGCTGAACAGTGAACAACTGAACAACTGAACAGTGAGCAGCTGAACATGTTCACTCGCTCAGTTTAATGAGCAACTTTTTTCATGAGCAAACCAACACTTTTGAAAAGCAAGCGCAAAGGTTCAAAAGCAACAAAAACTAAATCAAACTATTTTTTTTTTTGCTTCTTTCTTACAGGTCATCTATACGATATTCAGTCCGGAGTTTCGTCAGGCCTTTAAGCGTATACTCTTTGGCGGTCACCGGCCGGTGCATTATCGCAGTGGGAAGCTCTAGATAGTGCATGCGAAGAGGCGAAGGTATTTATTACAATTGTTTGGAAATTGAAGACAAAGCACGCGCGCACTTGCTTGCAGTTATTATTTATTTTTATTGTTTTATTTCTATGCGTATTTCTCTCCAATATCGCGTTCACAATTCAATTGCAAAATGCTGCTTCGGAAATTGATATTGCTTAAGCAATATTTGTTTGTTGTTGTTGCAGCTACTGTCGCAATTGCAGTTGTTCAAAGTGTTTTTGAATTTGGTTGTCAACGTTGTTCGCTTTGGGCTTTCAATTTTCTAAAAACACACGACACGATACAACGAACGGCCATGGGAAGTAGCCTGTGGCACACACACACACACACATACACTAACGCACACACACACACACTCAAAAAGAACTCATATAGATTTGGAATTGGCAACGCTTTTGTTGGCAGCTTTCCTATTTGCCCTCCAAGTTGAAACAATTTGTAAGCCATGTGAAAAGCGCAGGCAAAAGTTTTTCTCAGCACTGAAAGTTTTATCAACGTTTATCGCTGCTGTCATCTGCATGCGAGTGCGAGCGAGAGAGAGAGAGAGCGAGAGAGAAAACTGTTTTAAAATCACTTGGCCAATACTGCAACGGCTAACGAATTATGGCCCCAAACGCAACTTCAAGGCTTATCTACAAAAGCGGGCGCCCGAATCCCCAACCAGCCTTAAAGGACAAACCATTTGCATCTTGGCCCAGTCGTAAGGGGGGGGGGGGGGTTACTTTGGGCCATCTGCATGTGGCAGCAGCATTCATTCATTTTCATTTGACCAACAAAACTAAAAAAAAATTAAATTAACTAACATTAATCTGAAATGTTTCTTTACAGACGTTTCTGCTAAGACTAATGCCAGACGATTTTGCCTCTTCGTTTAGTTAATATATAAGTAAATAGTATAAATATATAAATAATAATAAATGAGAACAACACAACCACAAGATGAAGAACAACAACACCATGATGTATACCAAAAAAAATAAGAAAGATTTTTAGCATACAAATCATTAGCTAATATATATATAGAATATTTAGTTAAGCGTTAAGCTGTGTAAATAGGTTGAGCTAATATTTAAATTAAGCGTTTAAGTTTGTAATTAATCAAATGCCAAGTGAAAACTATTTTTTTTAAGTGAAACGAACTATGTAATCAAAATACCAAATAGCTTAAAAATACTAAACAAAACAAAAATACCAACTAGTGAAAATCAACTTCCATAAAAAAGAGAAAAACTTTTGCGCGTGTTTTCCATGTAGATTAAGAAAGAAGCTTGGGTTTTTGTTCATTTTGGAATCGTTATAACTGAACCCGAGCACAAATACTATATATATGTTATATATATAGCGCCCATCTATATAGTGTATAAAAAATCGTATAGATCCTAAGTTAAAACTAATGCAAAACATTTGTTGACTATTAAATGGCTATTAGGTTAATTATTTAAACATAAATTAAAAATATGTTAAGTGTTTAAATGCAATTTAAGCCTATTGTTAAATCAAATTCTAGTTAAAGAAAAAAAAACTGTTGTATTATTAACACTAAGCAAAGTTGGTAACAAATGTCATATGGATTTCTTTGAATAGTATAAAATGCATATTAACTAAAACATATACTAAATAAATATATATATAATTGCTTAAGGGTGCAACTAATTGCCTAGCATTAACAAACCAAATGTATTATTGAAAAGCAAAACTACTTTCGGGAAAAATGGGTAAAACGTAATTAGCAAAAAAAAAACCAAAAACACTTAAAAAAATATATTAGTTAAGTGAAAAAGAATATCACAAATGTTTTACTACACTAAACATTAATTAATAAATAAACAATTTACTAAGCGAGGCAAAAACAAATCAAATTCCAAACATAAAGACAAAAACTTTTGCATAACTTCAAAACATAAAAAACTAGATTTTTAAGAATTTCAAAACTCTATGTCTAAAAACAAGATATCAACATAAAAGAGAAAAAAAAAACTAATCCATAGCAAAGCTAAAATGTTCTATATCAAGTAATAATACGAAACACACATACACTTATTAATAACATTTTTGTTGTTATTATTTTGGTTATTTATATAAATTTAATTGAAAACAAATTGGCGCGCATTTAAAAAGAATTATTACTTGATATAGAAGACAAAATTGTGACTATTTAAGCTGCAACAAATACTATACTAAAATTACTGTACATTTCATTGGCTGCAAATACAAATAAATATATTGAACTTTCATGCAAATTATTAAAAAATTTTCATATTTTTGAATAAACGTTACGGCGAATAGCCAAGACATGAACCCCATATTATAGGAGAGTGTGGAGAACGGGCACACCTACTGTTTTCGCTGTGCGCAGTTTTGTGCTCACTTAAGGTTGGCTGCGCCAAACAGCTGATTTTTGATAAAGCCGCGCGCAAACCTGAGCCAAACAGCGAGTTTCTTGTATATGGCCGAATAATTTTTGTTTGAAGTTTTATGTTTATTAAGCATGCTGAATTTAAATTGTGTTATATGTGCCGAACTGTTTACGCATTCCGATGATGTATATGTTACTGCCTGCGGCCACATGTTTCACCACACCTGCCTAATACAATGGCTGGAACGGTAAGATGCGGCCATTCTGCCTCTTAGTTTTTTAAACAACATTTTTTGTATTTTATAGTTCAAAAACATGCCCACAGTGTCGCAACAAATGCACAGCGCGCAACGTATTTCGAGTCTACTTCAATTTGGCCAATCTGGATGTGAGTCGCATCGATGTGGGCTCCCTGCAGGAGCAACTGGACAATGCAAATTTGGCCCTAAAAATGAAGGAACGGGAAGACAACAAAATGGAGCAACAAATGAGGGAACTCAAAGACACACAAAAGAAGTGCCTGTACGTTATTATATTTTCATTAGATTAGATTCCTACCAACATGTATTCAAATTGCAGCAAAACTATTGCCGGCTTGGAGCAAAAGATGCAGAAGAAAGATTTTGTTATCAGCAGCTATGTGGAACAGATAAGCATGCTGAAAAACGATGCACAGGCAGCCGATGAGTTGCGCAAAGAGAACAAATCGCTAAAGCAACAAATGCACACCATGGAAGGCGCCTATACGGTTCTAACCGCGGGCTCTGCGGATGCCGAGCGTCTGGTTAAAAACGAAAAAAATCCGCTTGTCCTAGCCAACTGGGTATCGACGCTTAAGCGAGAGCTGAGGCAGTGCGAGTCCAAGAAAACGGAGCTGCGCAATGTGCTTAAAGTGGTGCAAAATGATTTGCGCAAGGAGCTGGACTCAAAGCGGTAAGCAAACTCTTGAAATCTAAAATCTAAAGCCAATCTATTAGTTTGAAGTGTTTTTTTGCAGCAAGTTGGAGGAGCAAATATCACATCTGGAGAGTGATCTGTATCGCGCCAATGAGAAGGTACACATCTTGATGTCAAATGGGAATTTTAATGTTCTCTTCCTCTATGTTTTGTTTTTTTAGTTAAAAGAAATGCAAAGTCAACCAATTGATTTGGATGCTTCGAACAGTACGTCTGCCCTTAAGACCAATGTGTCGGCATTGAAACGCGAGGATCGTCGCCACACAATATCGCCAACAATTGTGAGTGTGAACGTCAAGAACGCCATTATACGAGTGTTTAGTTTATGCCACGAAACTTTTGCAGAAACAAAATATTAAACGCATTGAAGAATCGACATCACCCTACCTCAACATCAAATCAAGCAGCGTGGGCATGGCGCAACTGCTGAAACCGCCCGAGTTGAGATTAATGAAAATATCGCCAATTAAAAGCGAACCCGGCATCAGCATGGCGGCGGCGGCGGCAACAGGTGTTGTGCGTAAAACTACCAGTGATCTTAGTGAAAAGGTATTAAACTCGAGTCGAGTTAACAAAGCATTATTAGTTAATACCATACCTGTTAAGTAGTGATTACTAATTGTAGTCATTAGTAGTTAAATTATTGTAGTTAAAAAGTTGAACTAGTCATTACATTACGACTATTTTTGGCTTTACACAACTATATAATGATTACGATTACAAAAAATCAAAAATAATCTGAAACTATCACAAATTATGAAAATAATCAAAAATAATCAAATTGATTATTTCTGATTATTTTTGATTATTTTGATAATTTGCGATAATTTCAGATAATTTTTGATTTTTTGTAGTCGTAATCATTATATAATCATAAATTTCTACCAGCGAACTATATAGTCACTACGACTACTTTCCAAAAATAATTTAATTGATTAGTAATTGTAATCGCAATTTAACAGGTATGGTTAATACTTCAACTTGTATTTTGCAGTATTCCATATTTAAGAAGCCGCGACTGTTTTTGGGTGCCACGAGTTCGGGCGCACAACAATGACCTCGAATTTTGCCTACAATGGCATGGGCGGCTCCGAGAAGATTGATCCATTTGCATTGCGTGCAGCGGAGGAGGAAGCAGCTAAAGCAGCAACAACTAGTCAGCCCATGGCCAAGACAGTTAATCTGCGTCTCAAAGCGGGCACGCTGCGTAACATCAAGCTTACCAAAGAGCCAAAAGATAAAACAACAAGTGAATAAAAAAAAACCAAGACTGCCTCAGTTTCGTATAAAGTTTTTTGTTAGCATTTAAGGCATTATATAAAGGTCGATGCTCGATTATTGTGCTGTGAGTGTTGCATTTGCATTTCACATATGGAAATAAGTTAGTAATGAATTTGAATATAAAAGTAGAAATATATAGTATGTGTAGCAAAATATTATGCGGCTATTTTCTTTTCGGCCGTGCCGGTCCATTCCTCACGCAATTGCACCGTGCAACCCAAATCACGCAATGCTGCCTTGATGTCCTGCGCAGCGGTTGGATGCTCCAACATGGCTGCATTGAGCAGATCCTCAACGCCATACGATAGCCAAGTTTCGCATTGATTACGCGATCGCGACACCATATTACGTATGGCCCAGGCGCCATTGCGTTGCACCAGTTTGTGCTTGGGATGTGAACGCAATGCCTCCACAATGACCTCAGCAATGCCCGTTTCAAAGAACGCTACACTATGCTCCTGAACACGCAGTGTTAGGGTTGTGATGCAGGCCAAAGCGGCTGCAACAATATTCTCATTGGTCTGATGCGTTTCGAGCAGTTCCTTAATAATGGGTGCAACGCCCTGCTGCACAATGTGCGCCTTGACAGCATCGTGTCCGGCCAGAGCGCGCAAGAGCTTCAGGTGCCTCACGATTCAGACGCTCCTCGGCCAAATTGACGCTCATAATATCAAATATGAGCTTAAGCCCACCAGCTTCATCGATCAGGGTGCAAAGCTCTTGACGCACGGCCAGCGTGCCAATTGTGAGCAGCAGATCCGCCAGGGTGTTCGCATCCTGATAGGCGGGCAACAGCTCCACCAGTTCCAGCAACATCTCCGCGGCTATTTGGCGTGCATGCTCATGGGCACAGCCAAACTCGACGCGTATGTCATCATCCAGAACCAGATACCTTAAGACGCAAGTCGTCTCGCGTACCAAACGTGCATTGTCTTTAGGTAAAAGTGGCTTTAATAGTTTTAGGGCATTGCTGCCCATGATATGCTGACGATTTGGTTCGTGCATGACGCAAGCTTTTTGCATCCACTGCAAGGTGAGGCAGGTGATGTCTACATCATTGTTCGGCTGTTCCAGCAACTTGAGCACAACGGACAGTGCCTCGGCATCAAAGATATCTGGCTGCTTGTGGGTCAAGCTGTTGACAGCTTGCAGGGCTTTGGATAGTAGTGTCGGATTGAGCTTTTCACTGGCGGCCAATGTCTGCTCCAGCAGTGTGATGAGTGCATCGTGTCCACCAATCTTGGCCGCCAGCACACGATGTGCCAGCGATTTCTGGCATTCGAGGTCGAGAACGGCAAGGTTTTCCAACAGCTGCTGTGTATCGCCATCCTTTTGGCTAATGTGCGCTTTAATCTTGTCCACGGTTTCATTGATAATCGGCTTGCCTGTCTCGGCACTGACCGATAGGTCTTTGATAATGTTGGCTAGGTTAATGCCCTAACAAAGACAATTACAACAACTATTTTAGTCTCGAGTCAAGATGACGCATAAGAAGGTTAACGCACCTGCGCTTCAAACTGTTTGATTGTCTCCTCCTTTGCTTCGGCGGGACTCATGGAAAAGTCCACCACATTCTCCTGCACAACATCGTCAAAGGTCTCTTGTGATATTACCTTGGCCATTATTGTAATGTATTTGTTCAAATTCGGCTATAAATGCTACAGCTGTTGTTTTAACTGCGTTTTCTTTTTCTCTCTCCGTGTCTTTAACTTTGTTCCGCAACACCACCCACACACACACAGGCAACAGCAAAGTGAGAGTTCTTTTGTTTTCAGTCTGGCTAACGACTTTGCACAATATGCAATTTAAATTGTGTCAGAAAAACAGACTATTATTTTACAACTTGTGCCAAGTTTAAATGCAATAAATGTTTTTTTTTGTTTTGTAAAATGCGCAACTTAAAACTCAGCTGTTGCGTTGGAATCAGGGCTGCAAAATAATCGACTTTATAATTGTGTCAACAATTTTGAACAATACAAGCCAAAAATAAATTGAAAGAACATAATACGGCCTACCTTGTCGCCATTTTAATTTCTAAACTATTATTGAAATGAAAATAATTAATTTTGTACAACTTGGCAATCGATATACGATAGTAGAGGGACCATGATATTGCACGAAATTCAAAGCGTTATCGAGCTATCGATGAAACATCAACAAGCCCAGCCAGCGGCAGGGTCACGGCACGGAAATAGTTAATATTTACGTTTTTTAAATTTAAGTAGGCGTCATTTTATTAACTACATTTATAATCAATTCATAATGGGGTTTGTTCTATCCAAATTTCGGGTAAGTTCGATTTTGCGTTGTAATTCCAATGACCACAAAAGCTTATGACGCCGACGGCGCCTACAAATCATATATATGTATATGTACACACAGTGATACATATGCAAGAAATTTACATACGTACGCATTGCTAATTATAGAAGGAAAAGTCTACAACGGCTGTACTGGAGGGACTGCAAGTGCAAATCACCGAACTAGAGAAATATGTGATCAATACACAGGAGCAGAAAAGGCGCTTCGTTTCCAACTTTGTTGGCTTCACAATTGGCGCTTACATTGTTGGCTTTGCGCTTTTTTATTTCTTCTATTTCCCGCCAACAACACGAGAGCGCATCATGTACTTGGTGCCGCTGCTGCTCTTCCCAGTGCTGTGAGTAATCCGCAATGATTGTGTATTGATGATCTCATTTATCCATAAGCTATTGTTTTTATTGTTGTTGTTGTTGTTGTTGCCTTTTTAGTATTGTCTTTTTGCGTCGAATGTTTACGTGGTATTTTCAACGCAAGCTCAACAAAAATGGCGATAAGCTAGCGCAATTGAAGCAGAAGAAGAACAAGATATTGGAGCAGGTCATGGACAAAGAGACATACAAGGTACCAAAAGGGCTGCCCAGGCCGTATAAATTTCATGGTCGCATTTTAAAATATGTACATATTGGCAAATGTCCAGAAAATATTATATTTATTTTCGATAGATGTATTTTTTCTTTAGCTTGCTTGAAACACTTGCTAATTAAAAATCACATCTGGATGCATTCCAATTTTTAAGCAATCACTGTAAATAGAAAACTCACATATATAATTTTTCTATTGAAAGGTCGCAGTGAAGCTTCTTGAACGCTTTGGAGATAAGCAGCACAGTCGAATGCTAGGCACCGCTGTCCGTGGCACTCCTGGCGCCACCCCACTTAATCGCAGCACGACCTCATCGTTGCAGCGCACACCACAACTAGCAACAGCCGTTGCGTCACAGCAGCAGCAGCAGCAGCGTAGTATAGCACCCTACACAGGCGTCTACCGCAACATGAATAATAATCTAAATAGTAGCGTCGTTGCTGCGCCTCAACTTCAGCTGACGGCTGCAACGCCGCCAGTGCGCGCTGGACAGGAGCTGCGCAGGCGCACGCCTTTTCCCATTGTTAATGAGCGTGCACGTAGCGCCTTGGATCGCATTGTGGACTTTATTGTGGGTGATAGTCCGCATAATCGGTTTGCCATGATATGCAAAGAGTGCCACAATCATAATGGTAAATACATAAGCCACAAATATGTATTCTGGTCATTGTTATTAATCTATTTGAGTTTCAGGCATGGTGCCCATGGAAGTGTACGATTACACTCCATTTATTTGCGCCTATTGTGGCATACTAAATCCGGCAAGGAAGGAGCGACCAGTGGCGCCACGGCTTAGCCTGGAGGCAGCGCAGACGGACACGCCACGATCGGCACTGCGAAATGATAGTTCCGACAGTGATTCATCGGATGATGAGGATGAGGATTTTGGTGACTAAACAGCTAAAGCTAATTGTTTTGTATTTTATCTATAATGCACATTGTATTTGTTATTGCAGATAGGAAGCATTTAGTGCGTCGAGCGCTTCACGAAGACTTGCCAATGACTGATACCGAGGCTGATGCTGCTAATGCTGAAGCAAATGCTGATGTAACAACAAACACATCAGCAATAGGTAAAACTGAAACACCAACAACACCAACGACTGCAATGGAAGTGGACGAGACTGAAACTGGTGCCAGCAGCGAGACTGAGACAAAAGAATAGTTTCAATTTTAGATTCATTGAGCTCTTGAGAGTACGCCATGAACAGGTTTAGGCTTCGCAAAGCGTTAGCTTTAAATAAAGCAACTTATTTATGCAGATTTCTTAGAGTTTAAATATATATTATACATAAACATATAACGCACGTTGTTATTGGTAAGCAAATTCATTTTAGAATCTTTGTTCAATTTTAGTCATTCTATATACTCACCCCCAAAAAAAAAAACAAACTCACTAGTTTAAATATCGTATCGAGAATATCTGAATAATTGTTGAACATGTCTTGAAATACACACACTGTAAATTGAAAACCGGCTTAAATATGCAAATTCACTTTCTTTTTCACGGCACACCTATGTACACGCCCCGTTAATTGGCGTCCGTCAGCGCAAAAGGAAATTGATAATTAAACAAGTGCGCGGGTCTTTAGTGTTCGACTAGATGCCCTGTACTAAAACCTAACATGCGTGGTAGATTTTCATATTGGGAGCGCATTTCTTTTTGCATACGCAAAGCCAAAGATCGCTCTCGTGCTCTCCCAGCTGCACTAACTAGCTGTCTCGTTTGTGCAAGGGTAAGTATGCAGGGTTGAAGATTTAACGGGATAAACATATTTTTAAATTGCTCTTCTTTCACTTTTAAAGTTTGGCAATCACTTTAAAAAAACCCTTTTTCGTGAGCACAGGGTATAAAAGACTAGACGAAAAAAAAAAAAACTAGAAGGCGACAGCTAATGGCATAATAACTTAAATCGCGACAGGGTGACAAAAAAGGCAAGCACGACAGTTGAGATATCAGCAGCCGCAGCAACAACAACCAATATCAACTAACAAGCGCGAGAACAAACAAACATACATACACACACACATGTGACTTGTGGACTGCATTATGCGAGCGGTCAACAATTTCAATTTCGCTGGCGTTTTATTTTTCCGGGCCATTGATCAAGGCTAACGAGAACGGCTTGCAGCGCGCCCTCGCGCCACCTAACGCATTGGCAGCAGCCGCAACCAACAACAATAACAACACGAGCATAGCCACCTACAAGTGGAGCAGCCGCGCCCGCGCACATTCCTTGCTTCAATCGCTGGCGGCGGCCGTTGCAAGCACAAATTATAAGAATTAAACTAAATCTGTTACACCGTTGCCAACAATTGGCCAACGTCACCGCCCCACTGTACAAATTCAACAATCTGCAGAAATACACACACACATGTGTACGTATGTATGTACATGTGTAGCTTAAGTGTATTTCTCTCTGTCGCACTCTGGCCCCCAGGTCCGCCTGCTGAGCTGATTAGCTCATAATTTGTGTGACAGCACATTTTTTTCGCCTTGTTTCGCCTTGTAATTGAATTTTTCAATCTGATCTCTGACGTAGGTCTCTGGTCAGGAAGTCGTCGGGTGCGTGCATGCGTTTCTTGTTGTTGTTTTTTTTTTCTGTGTGACATTGGTCAAGCGCATGCGTATGTGTCGCACAAGAACAACAACGCATTATTAAGGCGACAAAATGCAACAACATTTGCATAGGCTGGACAAAACCTGCTAGAACTAGGGTTGGCGAAACAAACATCAGATAACATGTCTATTACTCTGCAAGGCGGCAATGTGTTTGTTTGATTAACTTCATAATGCAATGAATAAGTGGATATTCGTAAAATCGATGATAACAATTATTGATAATGTATTTTACAAAACTTAGTATAATAAGTAGTTTATTTGAAAATAATGCATTATTGATAATGGATATTTGTAGAACGTAGTATAATAATAATTTAATGTAATGTTATGACTCTCAAAATGTTTGAAAGAATTCTTGTTGAATTAACATTAATACAAAATAGCCAACAGATTTTCATGCTAAATTTATACTTTAATTATGTTAGGGTTTGCAGCCCTAGCTCAGAACATAATCTGCGACCAAGTGTCGCGCATGTAGTGCATTAAATAAATCTAGTGCAAGTTCGCTGCACCGAAACCCGTTTCCATGCAACTTGAGGCCTTCCGGGCGTAATGTGTGTAAGAGCAAATCCATGGCGTTGGCGTTTTTTTTTTCCTTTTTGTGGCACGACGAGGAAAACCTGCTGCACAAATAAAGTGATTCACGAACCGATTCCAAATGACGGCAGCTAGGGTTTTTGGAATTGAGAGTCTTAAAAACCGCCAACGCGCGCGCCAAAAAGACAAATCAAGAGCCAAAAGTATTTGCATTTATTTTGGTTTTTTTTTTCTTTCCAGAATTGAGATTGGGGGGCTTAGTTCATTGCTATTGCTAATGACGGCATGCCTGTAACACGATATACATACATGCATGTAAGTATGTTTATAAGTATGTGTCTGTTATTGGCCGTTCGATTTATTTGTTCGCGCGCTCGCTCACAACAAAGACTCTAATAATAATCTGTTGGGCCAATCAAGCAAAATATGCGCGAGATCAGTCAACTACACCAACAACAACAACAACAACAAAATGCAGTCACTGTATGCCGCACCAAATCTGCCTAGGCTAGCAGTCAGAGCCAATGAAAGTGAAACCGAGCTGAGAAATAAGTATGTACGTATGTATGTATGTATTCGGTTCTAGCCGCGGTCAACGAGAGACTGGCGGCTGTTGCTTGCTTCGGCTATATAAGCCAAGTGACTGTCGTGTTTGTCCCACAGTGCAGCGCTGACCAGGAACCCAATTGGAAGTTTAAGTTCATACCAAACGACCTCATAGTCCAATTGGCCCACAAAAGGATTAACATAAACCAACCCCAACAACAACAACAACAGCAACAACATGTTCTTCAAGCTGGTAAGTAAAGTGTTTAAAACGAGTGAAACGTGAGCTTTTGTTTAGTACAAACTCTCTGCTTGTCCTGCTTCTTCAGCTTCTTGCCTCCTGTCTGGCCGTGGCTTTGGCCAAGCCACAGCATCAGCCTGCTGCTCAGTATCCAGCTGGTGTCAATCCCCAGGACTGTCCCAACTTTCCCATCTGTGATAATGCACGCCTGCACAATCCACACTCGCAGTGGCAGCAGCCGCAACCACAGTGGCAGCCACAGCCCCAGTGGCAGCAACCGCAGCCACAGTGGCAGCAGCCTCAGCCCCAATGGCAGCCACAGCCCCAGCCCCAATGGCAGCCACAGCCTGCGTGGAATGCGGCACCTGCACCATCCGCTGGCGGTGACAAGTATCCAGCTGGCATCAATCCTCAGACCTGCCCCAACTATCCCTATTGTGATGTGAATGCTGGACATGCTGCTGGACATGCTGCCGCAGCGCCACCATTGCCCGGCTGGACGGAGCGTCTCTACCCAGCTGGTGTCTCTCCACATCAGTGCCCCAACTTCCCCTTCTGCTCATAAACAAAACAACTCCTATCTATCCGCTATCCACTGTCCCACTTTTTCCACTTTTCCTCACTCATTAAATGCATTTCTTAACCTTTAGCTTCCTTTTTAAACACACGCTACAAGTTCTCAACTATTGAAATTCTGTTGTTGGCGTCAAATAAAAACAAAAAACAAATACATATGTTGGTCATAAAAAATTTTGCATTTTATTGAAGTTTTGTGTGTGATAAAAACGTTATTTATGAGTTGTTATGGTTAATAAAACTTATGCTCAAATTTTCTTACAATGATGCAAAATTAGAATGGATTTTGTAACAGTGTTTAGAACAAATTTGTGAGAATCTATGTTTAAACACAATTTTTTTGTTCTTGGTTGAAAAATATTTAAAAATATATTGAATATTTTCATTAAAATCTGACAATTAAGGACAAATTTAAACAGTTTATAATCTCTTCTTCAACCAAATACCTTTAAACAGATTTTGATACTAAGAACTTTGTTTGGATTCTTTTCTCTGTGATGTTAAGTCTTTTCTTAAGGTCTTTAAAGTCTTAAAACCGAACATAATAGTATGGTAAATAGTCCTTTATTGCACTTGATAACAACTTTTTAATACCATAAGGTGTTTTTTATAGTATTGAAACGTTTAATAAAACAAAATACTTTGATATGTTGTAAAAATGTATATTACTCAATTAATGTGGCTTACGATTAAACTATAACTTGTACAAATTATCATATGTTGCAACAAAGTATTGCAAATAATTTACATAATTTCTGTTACTTTTATGTGGTCACAGCAGTGATTTTATAACATGCCAAGAGTTGACTGCTCTCTAATTATAATTCACTCAATTACATTACAGACTACGAGTTTATTTAATTCCTCATTTTTACTCACTAAACAACAATCGCAGCTAAATGAAAACTTGATTAATGGCTTAGTTCTGTAACACACACACACACACACACACATATATCTGTAAGAAGAGTAATCTCAACTTGTTTAAATACTTGTTTGGGAAAGTAAATTTTGTCATATTTTTTGTGTAGCGGAAATGCGCCACACCCTTAATCAATTCGATACACATAATCCAAAATTCTGTGTCCCAAAGTAAACAATCGTTGACCAAAACCTTGCAATGTAAGGCGAGAATGTGCCACGCCTTAAGCAGTTTCCAGTTTCCGTGCTTGGACAAGGAGTGGACTTACAGGTGATCACCGGGCTTATGCTGATTACTAGCTATCCGACTGGCTGTCCGACTGGCTGCTGGTTGACCCCGAGCTGCTTTTGTGAAAGTCGTTCTTGCAAAACGGCGGCGGCCAACATCAAGCGGGGCCAGCAGGCAGCAGCCATTGGCCAAGGTCAAGTGCAACTGCAAATTAAAACTACATAAAAGTAAACGCACCAACAAATTACAGTTAAAAATCGTCACATTTTTATTTTAATTATTTACATAATATTTTTTTTCTCTCTTTCTTTAAAATTAAACATTGTACAATATTTACAAGAAAAACACACAAAAATTGTAGAGCTGCTGGGCGGGGGGTTGGGTGGGTGGAACGATTGGTCAAACTACCAACCATGGGACAGAGCTGAGGACCAGCCACCATGATGATGATAATCATGATGATCATCATGCACATGCACAGGATGTACAATCTCTTCGTGATGTACATGATGCACTGGCACTTCCTTATAGATGGGCACATGCACCTCCTTGTAGACGGGCACATGTTTCACCACAGGCACGGCAATCTTCTGGACATGATGATGATGCACTGTGTGCACCTTATATGGCACATGAATTGTGTGATGTTCACTAGAAAGAGAAAAAAAGAGAATGAGAATTTAAATACTTATTTCAAACTAAATGGAAAGCAACATTGAAAGTGAAATTGTTTATGGTTAATGATGTGTTTGTGGAATAGAGGGGGAAACTGGCAGTTGGCAAAATAATTGGCATTCAAACGCTATTAGCTAATCAGTTAAACAGCTGCCAAGCAAGTTGCTTGAACTCCGTCAACTTGCCACTTGGCAAAGGAAACCAAGTCTAGGAGACCGAGTCTTAATGTTCGGAATTTGTAATTAAGTATTTGCAATTATGCGCGCACATTCCTAAACGTTGCCTCTGGATACTTGTCACAGCCAGGTTCACTGCCTGCCAATTGTATTAGCCAACATTCAATCTGCAGCGAGAAAATCAACAGCTCAGCCCTAAGTGTTACAAGCTCGAATCATATATTGATTGCTTCATTTTGAAGCGTAATTGAATCCATAATTCATAACGTTTAAATGCCGGCGTTTAAAAAGCCATACAAAAGCCAACCATAACTAAAAAAAAACTTTATAATCATAGTTATGTTATTATTGCACAACACGGGAAACGTTTTAAATGTCGACTGAGGGGTTGGGCATGGATTAAAATACAATATATATATATCTTTGTAGAGTGCGAAGTGGCATGCTCTTAATTTACTTACTGTTTGCCAAAGAAACCGGGACGTGGTGCACTGTATGCCACAGCGAAGAGTGCGATGAGGATCTGAAAAGAAAAAGGAAGGTTTAACAAGTTTTGAAGAAGGATGTTAATTATAATATTGTTAACTTTATAAAGGCAGGCCAGAATACTGTTAGTATATACAAGATTGATTAATTGGTTTGTTGAAAAAATAGTCCATTGATTGAACTCCCATTATATAAAGTTAAAGTATTATTAGGTTTCGACTTTTTTCTTTATTAGTTTTTTACATTTAATTTTTATTATTTACGGAAAATTCTAGTCAACCCGATTTTAAAGACTTTTATTTATTTATTAAAATTATTATTTTTTTATAATTTTTTTCTGCTCTTTTGTTCCCTTTTAATATGTCGATTCTTTTCTTGTTTGTATTATTTATTAAAGAATTTTGTTTTTAAAAAAACTTAAGCTTCATATTTAGTATTTTTTGAAATTAGGAAAGAATTTACTAGCAAAAGTTTCTTATTCAAAAACGTTTAAGAACCTTTGTTCATAACCAAATTGTACGGATATCTTGAAGGCAACAAACAACTTTATTCCTTTTCAATAAGTTTAGTAAATAAACTACAAAATTAAAAAACATCGAACTTGCTTAAAGGGTATAACCTTGTCTATAATAGGTTAACTAGTTTACAACTTTAAAATCTCTTAAGTGCAATTAACAATTTGAGCCATTTTAATAGAGGCCAAACCAATATCTTAAATCAAAGTAAATAGCTTAACGGATGCTTTTAAAGATTGGCTCATGGGCAACACTTAAAATGATTTACACATAAAGCTTTTCTTTATTTAAAATAAAAAAGCATGCACAATAAAAATGACTATTGAAAAGCAATAACTACATCGAAGCAAAAACAAGATTTGTTAGTCAAAATATTCCATTAAAACCTGAGCACTTTAGGATGTTTGTTATTATATGGATGTACAAGAGACTTGGCCGGTTGCACGACGGACACAATTATTATCGAATACACAACTTTTTACACACAACACCAAAAGTCCTTGCATATGTATTTATTCCTTTTACTTTCGACACTTACAAAAGCTTTGAATGCAATCATATTCAGATTTTGTTGATTGGTTTTTCTTTGTTAAGTAAACGAACGCGGCACTGCACTGTCGAAGTCTGCCAATGACTGATAACCAATGGACAGCGGCTCATCCGTTTTATACCCGAATGCAGGCTGGCGCCAAAGCAACAAACCAACATACAACAAACAGCTAACAGCAGCAGCGACTTCCAATGTAAAAAGATACACACAAAAAATACAACAAAACAACAAAACGTGACGCATGCGCAACAATAACAATAATAACAAACAACAGAGCAACAGTGCTCTGTTAACGGATTTACGAGTTTTGTTAACCAAGAGGTCTCTGTCTGTACATTGGGGCAGCTACCACATAAATACATACATATATACATAGTGCAGCTACGCATCAGTTGTTGTCTCCAACTGACAATCGAACTTTGACTTGACAACAAATTTGTTGCTTTGTGTAATACAAAAACAAAACGGAAAATATAATTTTATTATTAACGTCATTATTGTCATAAATGTCATCATCTTCTGTCACCATACTATATACTAAATCATTCCATCTGAATGATCAACTAGCACATATAACATGATTGAACAATTCGCTTTTTAGCCGGCCTTCTGCAATAAACAAAAGTGAACGTCAACAAAATGTTGTCAATCTTTGCTTCCTTGCCCGAAAATCTTTACAGACGACCTTGACTGTTGTGTGGACACATACATAACAGTATATGTTGTTGCTTCGTCGGTGTCAACTGAATTGCAGTAAATGGGTCACAAATTGTGTGATGATATCAAAATCACGTATACGCGTAATCGTGTGATCCACATTATAAAAACGTTTAAATTTGCAATAAAACGCATCATTTTACTACCAATTACTTAACAAGACTAAACAAATTGGTAATTTGAACAAGCATTTGATGGTGCATGATCGATTTTTGGTACACATAACATTTGCAGCTACTGTTAATGTGGCGAATGCATTAAGTTGTTGCAAGTTTAGTGGCTCGTGACTCTGTTTTACAGACAAACAGACATATGTAGGCCACACATATAGTCTGCAGGGCTTAAAAGTCGCCCTCGCACTTCGTTGCAGCACTCGGTGGCTAGTGCAACAGTTGCAGCCGGCACAAATTGCTCGTTTGACTTCAGCCAAATTGCATAAGAAATACTTTATGTGATAAATATTTCAGCGTGGCAAACTATGCGTGCCTCAAACGGTTGCTCCAAACGGTCTCCCAGCTTGCAATAATACTCGCCTGTGGGGCTGTGGCTATATGGCTGTGGCTGTGGCAGTGGCAGCTAGTATTGCAACAACCCGGTTAAGATTATAACTTTCATTTTCAGTGAGCGAATCCCAAATTGCGAATGCAAATACTTCCTGTTTGATCAAGTTTTTTTCTTTGCAATTTCAATTTCTATGAAATGTGGGGCATGCAACAGATGCAACAGCGACAACAAGCAGCTCACCATGCTGCTAATATACAATATTAACAATCAACAAATTGCTGTCAAAAACTATAATACACTAACACACTTGATTCCGATTACAGCCGCATTTGATGTCTGCTTGTTAAGTGAATTTGTGGCACTCAGAAAAAACATAAACAGAAAACCTGACAGCATGATTCGTACATAAATTCAAAGGCATAAACAAATCGTTTATGATAAGAACAACGACGGCAACTGTGGCAAGTTTTTTTTGTGTGGCAGTTTTTAATAATCACAAACTCGTTCCACATTCGTTGCCAATTTATCGAATAACCACATAAAGTGTGTCCAATTCTTGGACATAATCATAATCCGTTCCGGTTATTAAGTGGCCATTGTGAAGCATTAAATTGAATTAATTTTCTATCCGTTTAGATCTATAACAATTTTTTATGGATAATGATGGTAATAATTATATGTGTGTGTGTGTGTGTTTGCTGGTGTGGATAAATTTGTTGAGAATATGGCATTAGTTACATACATTTGAATGTTTGATTTGATCAGTTTGGCTTTAAAGATTTATTTAATATATTTAAGACAACCTGACTAAATACTATTGGAATTTTTCATTCTTATTCATGTATTTTCTTATTCTTGATTCATTTATATATTTCAGCAATATTATTTATTAGCTTCTGTCTTCTAAGATTAAGCTTAAACGGTTCGTTTGCTTATGAAAAAAGTCAATATTTAAACACTTTTTATACCCTTAAGTTAAAGGAAACCAAAACTCTAAAGCTAAAACATGCGCGATTTAAAACGCGTTAAAAACGCGTCATTCCCTGAACCATCCCCATGGCTTACCACCAGTATATATACTAGCCAGCATTCATTTTCAAAGCAGGCAAGTTGGCGCGTTTTTAAACGCGCACAAAACGCGGTGCACATTAAGCCCTTAAAATTATATCCAAAAAAATATCAAAAAGTCAGTCAAAGCATTAACCAGCCGCACTGTTAGCCACAGCTACAATGACTGGGTAAGAACTAAATCAAGATCAAATCAGGTAACTCAATAAAAGTCCTATATCTAATGGCTAACATGTTTTCTCACACTTAACTTTTTCTGATAGCTTTATTAACACTTTTTTGATCTAACCGCTTTGCGAAACAGGTGCCAAACACTTTATGTAATCTGGATAGTGTCATCATTTGTGTGGCGATTTCCTGTTCACCCACAACTGTCAATCACCTTTGACAAATTTATGCCATTTACCCAATCGATTCGATGTGAGAGATGGTTTTCTGTAACATGCTCCTTGGGCTCGATACGAGTGCACTTACTATCTGCTGTTCAATATCTGCTTTAGACACGCGAGCTGCGTATTCAAATTTTTCATGCTGTTTGTGGAACGTGTTGCCAAAGTTGCAACTGTTTGCGGCTACTGTTGTGGTTGTTGTTGTCGTTTCTCCACACTTGTTAGTCAAGGCGCGTGCGCAATTCACTGAGCACCACGACTGAATTTTTGAGCGATTTCTGATGCGATTTTTGATAGTCAAAATGTGTTTTGCCCCCAAACACTTTGGCCGCACTGACACGCAAAAATTTGTTGTTGCTGTGTGTGGCACATTGTGCAATATATGTTTCCCATGCCAATTTTTTAAATGGTTTATCTATGTGTTATTTCTTCGTTTTTGGCTATTTGTTAATCTCACAGCAATTTGGGGCACAACCTTCAATGGGGCTGCACCTAAGCTTTTAAGATTCTTAAGAATTCCTGTTTGGATCAACTTTTTTGGCTAGATTATGCAAATAAGCTTAGAATGAGCTCAGAGGTGAGTTCATTTGAATCTGGGCAGCAGCACTCCTGCCAGCTGGACGCCGACGTTGACGCAGACGTCGACTTAGACGCCAACGCTGACGTCAAAGTTGAAGTTGAAATCGTTGCCGAAGCGCTGATGAAGAACAGCCCCGGCCTGAATTAGACGACTTCAGCGAGCATGACAAGGTCGGCACTTAAAGGTGTCGCCAATTATAGCCCCCCCTCTACACACACGCACCAAAAAAAAACATTACATACAAACCGAAAAGTTTCAAATCTTAGTTCAAATCTCAACTATTTTTGGCTTAGTAGCTGCAGTGAAAACTTGCACCAATTAACGCTTGAGGTGCCACGAGGGCAATGTTTTTACGCTTCTTCTTCTTTGTGCTTTTTGCCGAATTTTACTAAAGCCATTGCATTTGCAGACCAGGCCAGCTATTTTTGTGTAAGTGGCTCTAGCAAAGCGTAAACGTGGCTTGAAAGAAATTATTATTATGCCATTCTCTCTCTATGCTTCTTTTCTGTTCTATGTTCTCGTTCTGGAGTTGGTTCTAATTCTACTGCTCCACTAATTCTACAGCTAACGTCTGTTGCAGTCAACAAACACTTGCCTCTAATTGCGCGCAACATATAATCACGCCTTTAATATACACTTTGTTGTTTGGGGTATATTGAGTTCTTGATTCAGTTGAACTTTTATGGAACAAAGTTTTCTATATAAAGAATTCTAGAACTTCGAATTGTTTTTATTAAAAAATTCTTCCGTACTATGAATTTTTCCGAGAACAAAGTTGGTTTTGGTCTCCTTTAGATTCGTTATATGGAATTTCGACTCTATAAGCTTATCACACCTTCAACTTATGTCTCAAATTGTCGGAAAAATTTTATTAAATCTATGAAAGTATAGCTTTTACCGTCTTACCGAATAATAAATTTTTAAACTGAGTGATTGCTATCATCGCATATCCCAAACGATAGAACAAATAGTCATAATTCCATGCAAAATTATAGCATATTAATCGGACTTCATCTCTAACTGAATAAATTCTCAAAATTCACATTGATAACAAACTTTATAGAATATTAAGAGCTCGACTTGCAACATACGCTACAATTTTATGTTGTGAAACAATTTTACATGAGTCATTGCCAGCTATTAGAGGAAATGGCGGCAGGCAAAATAGCATACAACGACATCAAGCGCCAGGCAAGATCGACACCCCAACGTAAACTCAGCTCTGGCTATACGATCTTATGGCTCAAGTGGGCGCAGCGTGGTAATGCTAATGATAATAATAATAATGAACAAATCCAAGCGCCAAACTTCAAACTCTTTCCCTTCGCCTCCCCTTCCCCCCTGCTAACTTCAGTTAAAAAGCTAAACGCCGTAAACACAGACGACAACAAAAGCAACAACAACTAAGCGGACAACAAAAGAGTTGGATGCTTTTATTTGTTGTTGTTGCTGCTGCTGCCGCCACCGTCGCTAGCGTCGCTGCTGCTGCTGGCAGAGCGCTGCTTTTCTGCTCATCCGATGAGTTTCGAATACAACTAAATCAGAATTTTTATTCAGTTTCAATTGTTAAGCGAGTGCGGATCGGTGCTTCGGGCTTTATATATATTTTTGTTGTTCGAGTCGCAGCGTCAAACACAAAAACGAGAAACGAAAGCGGAGAGCAGTAAAAAAAAAGAAAAAAAGTGAATAGAAAATCCAAATAATTAAAACAAATGAAACAACAAATACTTCAAAATCAAAGCAAAAAGTAAATTGCATTTTAGAAATCTCAACGCTGTTTGTGGGTGTGTGTTAAGCGTGTGTGTCTGTGTGTGTGTGTGAGCTTTCTTGTCATTAGCGGCGAATTTGCCAAAAATAAGTGTCAAAGCACAACGGAAGCTGGGTAATCAAATGAACCGTTAGCTCTGCTACACTTCTCACAGCATAAGTAGCGGAAACGCGTGAAGATGTTTTTGTTATTGTTGTTTAGGTGAAACTTTTGCAAAACACTTTTTCGCTATTATAATTCTATTCTTAGAAGCTTTTATTCATTCATAATTTGCTTGTGATTGGTTTATGTATTCTCTCAAGCTGTCATAGCAAATTAATTGGCGTTTTTTTTTTGTAGTTTATACCCATTAAATAGGTAAAAAGGGGTGTAATGGTTTTGTGCAAGTGTATGTAACAGACAGAAGGAAGCATCTTTGACACCATAAAGTATATATTCTGGACCAGCATCAGCAGCCGAATAGATCTTGATCTAGACCTAAGAGACTATAGGAACTAGAGACTTTAAGTTTGAAACTTATGCTCTTCTATACCATGAGAAGAACAAGTTTAATAACATTTCTGGTTTCCGCTAAACACATGTTTAGGGTTAAGGGCATATGTTAGTCGAGAACTCTCAACTAGATAATTCTTATTTGCCTGCCTGAGTAATAATTAAAATATTTAGTAGCCAATGTGCGGTTTTTGTTTGTTTTAGAATCACATTTGTGTTTTTGTTAATAACTTTTGGGATTTAACATTTGGCCAAGTGCGACGGCAATGATGGCAATTGTATTTACGCATTGCTGAACACTTTGTCATTTAAAAATTTGTTGAGTTAATTACCAAGTGGCCAAGTGCTTTGGCCCAAAGGTCATAGGCTCGAGAACAGGCGCTAGGCAGAACTTATGGCGTCATCAAGGAAGTCGCAAAAGAAGAGTTCGCTTTTTAGCCAGGTTAATGACATGCCACACACGCTCACACACACTATCTCACAATTGTTTGATCTTCAGCAACAAATAAATAATAAAAGTTCGCTTTGGGGCGAACCCATAAATAAACGATCCCACCACCACATATCTCATCTCTTAACGATCTGCATATTTTGGCAATATAATTAACGGTGAAAAGAATGTGAAAAGTAGCGAAACGTAACGCGAAAGCAACAAACTGAGACAAACTCAAAGAAATGATGCCCACTGGCACGCGAACGTAACCGAAAAAGCAAAAAGAAAGGTGGAAAAAAAGCAGAAGAAAAGAACGCCAAAAAGAAATCAACAAGTGGAAGAGAGTAACAGAAGGTTTCTACGCGTCTTCAGTTAAGCGTTGTCTTTCAGTTCCCAAGCTTCCGTCGATCCAAACAGTCCAAACGCTTCAAGCCAACTCTCAAATAATGCCAAAGGAAGTGAAAAAGTGTATATAAGTGGTCTCAAAAAGGGAAAATTATAATCGCGTTCGCCAATTAAAAAGAGATCAGAGAATAGCCGGCAAATGTGCGGGTTGCTCAAAACTCAGCTCTTGCTGATCATCTTTCTGCTGCACTTGCTCTGGCATCATGTGGCGGCACTCACTGTGGATAACCAATTGGTCTCAGCACGAAATGGTAAGCGATAAAGAACTTGAATAAATAACAAATCTATTAGCACATAAAAACATAATTATGTGTTTATCGAATTGTTATTATACGTAATAATCATATGCATGAGTAATAAACGGTTATAATGACAAATTGTTATTAATAATAGCGCTTGAATACAGTTAAGTATTATTATTTTTTTGTGAATAAAAGCAAACAAGTTCTGGGAAAATAAATAAACAATTTAATGATGCATATAATATTTAAATGTAGCCATTTAATAGTTTATTCTCTTGGTTGATAAAAATAGCTTAATAAATTAGGAATACTTAATAGAACCTTAACTTTAACTTGTAATAAAACGTGTGTAATAAAATTTAAAAATTTGTTTCTTTCATGACATCACATTATCTTTGTTAGCTCTTTTTATTTTCAAGTCTTTATCTTAGCTAAAATATGCTTATATAGTTTCTATTAAATAACAGGGCTGATATTAAAGTCGTTGGGATCAACACTTTTCTTATAAACCGATTTTTTACTTTTCCTTTATATACTCTCCACTAATTTTGGTCAAAGTCTTCTAAGAACTTACAACCCTTAACTTTTTATCCTGGAGTTTTGATCATTGAAGAAATTTTGTTTTCCGAAACTATCTATAACCTATAAATACTTTAATATAAGTTGTTATTTGTCGGTTTGAAAGCTAGTAATGCTAAGGATACTTTTTGTAATACCATTATAAAAATCTATCTATATATTAAAAACGATTATTAATTAGTTTTAAAGACAATTTGTTTGTAGCGTATATATACATTGAACATTATACATTTTTAATGCTATGGAAATTATTAGAGACGTGAAATCCGGACAGACAACTTACTTACTCTCTAGAAAGAATACTTTGAAACCAAAGAATAATAAAAGTTGCTTCATTAATTTTTCATAAAATATTAATGCCAATAAGCAATGCCAGCTTGGAGCTAAAAAGTTCTGAAAAAAATCACTTTCAATATCTAAATATATATAAATAGCTAGACAGATCATTAAGCTGAGGGACAATCCATCATGCGACACAGACACGACCTGTGACAAAACGCCAAGAACCACAAAGCATAGTTTTGACCTTTTTGAATTATTCATGAAACTATTTGTGGCAAGTTCTAGTAGCACTTTATGGCTTAAAAAGCGTTGGGGCCACACATGGGTTAATGGCAGTCAACTGCGTCCATGCGGCACGCAAACCAAATAAAAATTCTAATTTAAATAAAGAACAAAGCGCAAACTGTGGAGTGGCGACAATTGCAGAGCCAATAAAACTAACCTACCGTAGTACAGTGGAGCCAAACCATACTAAAAAGTGGCCTTGAAAGTGCAAGTGTTTTGTCCCCTTTGATGATATCATCATTGCAGAGTTTATGTTGGAGCTGTTTGTTTGGTGGAATATATATTAAATGTAATACATAATGGTTTTGGGGTCACTACACAGACAAAAATTAGGAATGGTTATAATAATCGAGATGAAATTGGCGAAGCACTTAGAAAAGTTTCTTGAAAAATTTGTAAAAATGAAAAAACATCTTTTTTTATATAGTATGTATATTTTTCAGTCGCAAGCTGGTATTCCCAAACTTAGGCAACAAATTTTCCAAAAAAACAAAAATAATTAAATAAAAATTTTAAAAAGAAAATTCCTGGAAAAGTTCTTTATATTTTATCTTAAAGCTTAAAAACTTTTCTTTTATAATACAAAAATAATCTAAAAAGCTTTTTGCCCAGTGTATATTGCACAATATAAGAGTGTAGTGAACTTTTATAGCAATTGCGAGTTGGCCAATTTAAGTAAGTTGTTGTTTGATTTCTATTTGCAGACTGCTTTGAGCGAATTGCTTTGGAGGCAATGCTGCCATTTGAGAAGACCTTCCGCACCGAAGACACAAACTCACTGAAGATGTGCAAGGAGAAGTGCCTGCAGGCGGGCGAGAAGTGTCAGTCCATCTCATTTGGGTAAATACGATTTTTTTGTTGCAATTTTCGTTTATAACGATTACCCAACGTTGGGAAATAGAGTTTATATATATTTGATGTTTGTGCTTTTTTTTGTTGCAGTGTGCATCGACGCGGAAACGGCACATGTCAGTTGTCATCGGAACAGTATGGCAACGCCAATGGCGGCGGTCGGCCGGGTGGGGTGATTTTCGATCCCGACTTTGATTTGTATGCGCGTAAAACAAACTGTTTCGATCTGAGCGACAATTCGATTGGTGGTGGTGGAGCCTCATCGAGTCCCATCAGCACTGGGGTAACGCCAGTGAATCTACCAAATCGACCACTGGATGTGGGCAACACCCCGGTGCTTGTGGTCAATCCCACGCCGCACACCAGTCATCCTGGCGAGCAGCATCCATCGCCGCAACCATTGCCACCACCGGGTGCGTCTTTACCACCACCTGGCGTTGGCGATCGCTTGTATTTCTCGCATGAGATATATCCCTTGTACAAATATCCCACGCTCTACGAGCACAACTATCCGGCGCCCAATGAGGACGTCTACATACCAGGTGGATATGCTGCCAATGTGCCTGTGGTGGATGAGAGCTATAGACCTTCGTATGGGCCAGTGCATGATGATGGTGTGCGTCCAACGCCACATGGTCCACCACGTCCCATCTTCGGCTTGGGCTATGGCAATGGCTATAGCTATGGCACACCGGAACGCTATGCACCCACCTCAACACGACCCACTCCAAACGATCGTCCCAGCTATGCACCTAGACCGGAATACCCGCGTCCATCACCCTCGGCGCATCCCTTCGATAGCTCCACACCCACTGCCTATGGTTCACGACCCACGCCCAGCTATGATGGACATCGGGAGCCACGACCAGACTACACCAATCGACCGGATCCACCTCCACATGCTGCCCATGATGGCGGCTATGGACCCGGTCCGGGCTCCTCGGCACGTCCACCCGTCTACGACAGACCGCCACAGCCACCACCACCCCCAAGGGATGAGTATGTGCGTCGAAATGGCAGCGCCATGCGACCCGATGGCTACAATGGCTACGATGATGACAAGACCATATCGACGTTCTTCAATCCCATGGACTATATGCAAGGCAATAAAAGTAAGAAACGGAAATTTATGATATCTTTTTTATATGGGTATACTATATAAATATATTTTCCAAACCAAAAACCTTGAAAAAAAAATCATTTTTTTTATGTTTTTAACTTGGTAATAAAGAAATCGTTTCTTTCTTGCCTAAAGCTACAAACTGTAATAAAAGTTAGCATAAAAATTTATGTGGAAATTTCAAAATTTATATTGGTTTTTTTTTTTTTCAAACTTCAAATGCCAATAAGTTAGTTTTTTAAAAAAAAATTTTTATCGTTTACAGAGCCTTCAATGCCCATGCCTGGAGACAGAGATCACGATCGTTATCCCATGGATGAGATGAATGGTAAGTTGGCTTAAAGCTTTACGTTCATAACGCCTAACACGGTCCCAACTAATTTGGATTCGCGCCCATTTAATTGGCTTTGGCGGGTTTTTTGGAAGCGGCATTTTCGCATAACTAGAATTAACATAGCGCACAATTAAAACTCATTACGAACGGGCACAGCGGGGAAAGAGGTGGAGACGGTGGAGCTATGGTCATTTGACCCACATTTTGATTCGCTTTTATTTGCGTAACAAAACTAAAAATCCATTAGACAAGCATAAAGCGCAATCTCTCTGTGTGTGTCGGAGTGGGTGGACAGTGGAGAGTGGACAATCGCTCCATGTGTGCATGTGCCCAAAAAAAAAAAAAATACATTCAACATACTAAATATATAATCGAATAACATAGCTTACGGTGTGGACAACAAAACAAATGATCGCAACTCGCATTTTTTGAATGCAAACAACAACAAAATGTCGAGCAAAGCTTATGATAAATGACAACAACAGATGTCAAAATAAAGTGGGTTATCGATAGGCGGGCTTAACATTTGAATGATGCTTGATTCAATATTTTATGCTCTATAAAAGAACGGAGCATTAGAAAAAGTAAAGTATACCACTTAAATATATAGCTTGAATAGTGAATTTCTAAATCTAAACTTTATCTAAGGCGGTTAATTTCTTCAAAAAAGACTTTTGAAATCATAAATGTAAAGAAAATCGATTTATCAATACTAAGATTCACATTCAATGAATTTTGGGATGCGTATTTATATATAAAAGAGTTTGTCCTGATTTTTAAAAGACCCACAGTCTTAATGAAAAGAGCAAGAAGGCTAACATTTTCACCAAATATTCCATTCAGGTTAAAAGTGAGCACTAAGAAAGGAAAATGTGTGTCTCGAAAGAGTGATCAACCTGGGTATAGGGAACAGGCCTTGCAAAAATTAGTTCACTGTATCCAGACACGACTGTATTTATTTTATATCTATTGCTAAAGTTTTCTAAAAACTATCGGCGCAGCGAATCAAGCGGGTCACTTACTAGTATATTATAATAATTTTCAACACAGAAAATTCCATCATGCCAATATTGCGTATACGAAAGTTATATAAGTTAAGAAGGTATTAAGTTCTTTAGGAAGAGCTCCAAACTTCTCAAGTCCAAGTACTTAAAACTTCTTCTTCGCAGAACACATGATGTCAGCCGCAATTGTTAAGATATGTTTATTTATTTTGGTTAGGTTGTCAAGTGCACAAGATTTATGGGAATTCTAACAAATTGCGGTGCCAACTCATCAAAGAGTCATTTATATTTTGATTTTAGACTCAACTTCCTTTTGATGCTATCTCGAGTGTGACGAACAGCACGAACAGGCGAATGTACATACATGAACTTTCAGCACAACATGCTAAACACATATCATGAGGTGACATAAGCCAAGTTCAAATGCCAGTTACGGTTCTGACAATGTAATTAAATTGTTGGGTCTGCGTGCGCCTTTGTTACTTGTTGACTTTATTAGGCGTGTGACAGATCTTGGGTGGGCCAAGTCTCAAGATAAGCATACACAAGTAATATATCTACAAAAAGTTTGTGGAAGCGGAAGTGTAGCTTGGTTTTTTTTTTGGCTACTTGTGCTGGAATTGTGCAAGAGCAAACTGCACTTGAACGAAGCGAAGCCCCGAAAGCTGCAGGCTGCATTGTATGCAAATCCAAAACGAGTCGAATGCACAAAAAAAGCCAACCATTGAACTGACAGCACTGACATTGATTAAGAAACGGAAATGCGCTCAACTTGTCTGGGGCTCTTTTTTGTATAAGAATGCGGCGGGGTTGTTTTTATTGTTCTTGTGATGATCGATGCTATTGCAAAGACTTGGGCAACGAACTTGATATTAAATATGAATTTTGTGTGTTACAAGTTTGTTTCAGACCGAGTTGTAGCAATGCTAAAGACTTAGGCAACAAACTAAGCTAGCAGTAAGATAAGAACAAACAAGGTTTCTCAAAATCACTTCTTGGTTAAATCAAATAAAATCGTTTTAGCTTAAAAATACTCAGAAAACCAGTCAATATTTTAGAAACTGACACTCAAGTTAATCGAAAGACTCAGGCAACGAACTAGTCCTTCAGTATCCTTCAAACAGTAAGTAAAATTAAAAAAAAAATTTTCTTTTCTAATATGATCTCGCAAATATGCTAACAATCCATTATATATACCTTTTATTTGCATAATACAGTCAAGATTCCATATAACGATCCTCAAGAGGACAACAAAATTTTGGTTGTAGGGAAAATTCTTAGTGTGGAATGGTTTTTGGATGTAAACAAATCACAACGTTTTGATAATTAATTTGTTACGGAAATTATCTCTTATATCGTCGCTGTTAAAACTAGAATTTTCAAATATGTTGGCTATTGTAACAGATAAAAGCTTAGCGCAGCGAAGACTTAAGCAACAAACTTAATGTGGAATGTAACATTGAGAGATCAATAGGTTTATTGTTTAAGAGTATTATACATAAATAAATAATAAACTTATCTATTATTTATTTATTATTATAATATTTGCATACATTTATACATTTGTTTGCCGTAATTAAGTCTAGTGTTTTTCTATATATATATACACCAATTATAATATGATCATATCATATTTAAGTTCTTCGAATTCATATTAATTATTATCTCACAACACACATTTAATTTGATCTTTGGCGGCATCCTTGAGTGACGCCAATTTACGCTTCGCTGCTTGCCTCAACTCCACTTATAGCTTAGAGCCCCTAAAGGTACATGTTAACTTAACCGAGTGCCCCCGTATTTTCATCTGAATCAAAGATAAGCAATCTGCTCTACCCAAAAATGCTCATTATACGAAAAACAAGAGATTCAAGGCTTCATGGAGACGCCCCGTTGGCATCATAATACTCAGTACTTAGCGCGAGAGAGCAAGCGAGAACATAGAAAAAAGCTCTCGCCCTTGCGCGCCAAACTGAAAAAAGCTTTTTCCAAACGCTCGAGCATTGGGCGAAACATTTTGTTTCTTATAGTAGAGATATAAAACCGCAAGCTTGACCACAGCAGCTGCTCATTCGCCATTAGAATCGCCATCGCTGCGCGTCGCCGCATTACGCCGGAAATAACGTATACGCATTACGTACAATATCCTGTGTTTTCGTTTGTGTGTGTGTATTTGTAAGCTGCGCCTGCGTTTTGCCATTGATCAACATTAACAAAACGACATTCAACAACGTTATAACAAATAATGCCGTTGCGCTTACGTAACCACTGAGCATCGCTAATATAATAGATTCAAAAGCCCAGCAAAAATTCGGAAATTTTGTTATAAGCTTTTTTTAGTGTTTCGCTGAGCGTGTTGCAATGCGGTTGCAAATTGTTTTACGCTCGCTGCTGCCACTGCTGCTGCTCTTGGGTGGCAGCCGAGCCAAATTCGTGAGTCCTACGCGACACAGCAGCCATCATATCAGCGATATAGCCAGCACCATAATCGTTGTGGAGGATGCCAAAGGTAAGAGGGGTGCTTAACGCGGTCAATGGCTTTAAAACGTTTTAAAAATAAAGACGCTGCTTAAACTAATTTTGCATAATTTTCATAAACGAAAAGAATGAGCAGCAAGAAAAAAACATAACTCCACCCACCCGTTAGCCCATCGCAGCAATTTTCCAGAGATTATCTGCACAAAGACCCTGGGTTCGCTTGGAGTACGAAGGGGAGGGGGCGGCGGGGCGTCACTAAAACATGACTCGAACATAATTTACAGCAGCAGCGGATGTGACGGCAAAAAAAAAACACATCACATAAAGGCAAGATGAGGCAACATGAAGCCCCCGATCTTGGAGTTCTGGCCGCGCGTTTCAAACGCTTCACTGACTTTCTGCTTATGACCATGTTTTTTTCTATCGCTGCTGCTGCTGCTTCTTCTTCTTCTTTTGGCAGCAATGCGATTGCTTCACTTGCATCTTTTAAATGTTGACTGCATTTTGCATTTGGCTGTCTGCAGCATCTTTAAGTTTTTTTTTGCTGTGGATATTTTATTGAGACACGTCTAAGACAATAAAACAGTCTTGTATATCTTCTTTATGATCCCAAACAATTGTTTATGTATACATATATTTTTATTTTATATTCTGGTTGTTTGTTAGTTTTTGCTTCCCAGTCTTTCTATTTCGAAACTCACATTGTAAATCATTTTATAATTGCATATTTTACCTGCGAGCAGTACAAGGTTTAAATTAAAGTTTTTTTTGTGATATTTTATATATGTTTGTTGAAGAAAAAAACTATAAAAATATTTGTGCAGACGTCCTCCCAAAATCTTTAGGTACCTAGAATGAGAAAAGTATAGGTTTATAGCTGAAAGAACTAGCTTCAAAAATAGATACAATAATCATAAGCTAACAAGATTATTCTTCGACTTTAAGCTCTGACAATGTTTAAATAATATTTTATATCGCTTAAATGCTAACAGGAAATATCTTAAAATAATCTTAAAGCTTTATGGGAATTTATTCTCTAATTAAAAGCTAAGATTACGCTAATACCATCTCAAAGATTTTAGTTTAATTTTTAAATCACTTTTTCAAACATACATACTTTTACAATATAGAGATATAAATTATTTATTTGAGATTTTTTGTTTTGCAATCATTTAGTCTATTCTTATAGTTTATATTTTATCCATTGGCGACTTTTTCGAAAGTGTTTCTTGTTCCTTAACGTAGAAAGAGTTTTTAGTTTGTGAAGGGCCTACACAATTAATTTTTTTTCTGATATGAAAGTAGTTTCTTTGTCACTAAAAATCCATAAATATCTGAGGCTCATGCCCCCATTATTTTTTTTTTATTAAAAACTAGTCCATACAGCATTCCCCCAGGACTTCAACCTTTTTCGGAGCACCGAAAATAGCTCTTAACTTTTATTGCTATAATTATTAATTGCAGCCTGTTTTCGGCGAGTGTTGGCTGGAAAGCGTGTTGCTTCGCATTGGGTGCGCCGTTCCATATCGTGTGAACGAGTGGAGGATTGCATGCGAGAATGTGGTCATGAGAAGCGCTTTATGTGCGAGGGCTTCAACTATCGCCTAGATCCCTCCGGACATGGTCAGGGTGATTGTGAGCTGATCGATATGCCCTTTGGCCCAAATGGAGATCTATTCGAGTGCAAATCGACGTGACTCAAATCTGTTGAGGCATCCAGATTATGATTACTATGAGAGGGATCGCAATGCGCCGAGCAGTTGTCGTCGCCATGCTTGCCAGGATTGCTCCAAGAACCCGTTGAGCAGCAATCCCCTATACTTTAAGCCCGGCAGCAGTGGACCAGGCGGCTATGGTGGAGATCGCGATCGAGATCGTGATCATTATAGACCACCACCACCGCTACCACCACACAGCAGCACCGCTGTGGATCATTATCGTGGTCCGTCGAGTCCACCCAGCAGCAGCTCGTATGAGCATCGTCCCTTCTCACCAGACTATCACAGCTCCCATTCCTCCTCCAGTTCGGCATCATCCTCCTTTGAGTTCTCCTCACATGGCTCGGGTCCGGGTTACTTTGGTCACACGCCGCCCAGCAGCTTTGGCGGCGATCATTCGCGACCCGACTATATAGATAGACACGATTATGGTCGTCCAGAGTTGCCTTCACGCTTTAGACCGGATCGCTGGGAAACGTTACCCAGCAGCACTGGCTATGACAGCTCTGTTTATCGTCCGCCTCGGCCCGATACCGATCGCATCGATAAGTACAGACCACCATATCGACCAGGTCATGATTATACGCCCTATCGCCCACATGAGCCCAGCAGACCTGTATTACCGCCCGCAACGGGTCCATCCCACAACTATCTGGACAGAGATGGACCCGGTCTGGGTGGTGCGCCCTACAAGAAACCACCAAAGTTTGTGCCCTATCTGATAGGTGGCGAGGAGAGCTATGGCAGCTATGGTGCTGGCTATGGCAATAAGCACAGCTCCTCCTCCTCCTCGTCCTACTTTGGATCAAGTGAATCACAGCGTCGCAAGGATCAGCATAGTTTCAATTACTTTGAACTGGGCGCTGGACACCATCGGGAGCCGCCACGTGAATCCAATGCCGTGCTTCGTTATCCCGGCTCCAGTTATGACCATGAGTATCCACGTCTGCGCAACGATTACAGACAGCAGTGGACCAGAAGACCGGGACCAGATGGTAAGTTACACTCTAAGAGATCATTCCTCCCTCTTACTATATGCCTTCGTTTTCCCTTGAAGAATGTTCCGCCAAGACCAGTGAAGGCTTCCGTCTACACAAGACGGCTGTCAAGCATGCCTTCAATGTGCCCACTTTAACGGAGTGTGAACGTCTCTGCTCGGATCAGCGTCCCAGTTTCATCTGTCACACATATAGCTATCGGTATAATCAAGCGGGTCGCGATAATTGCATGCTCTGTGATCGACCCGTCAATATGCTGGACTACTATGTGGATATTGAGCCGGATCGTGATTACGACATCTATTCCATGGCTGATGATATGGATGTGTGTAGGCAACCACCGCCACCACCACCACCCCATAGACGCAGTGATAATCACAACACAGCTCTCTCCGATCCACGCAATGCACGTAAGTCTATCATCAATCCTCTATATCAGTGGTGGGCATCCCTTTGCTCACGTTACTCAGCAAGTGCGAGCAAGTGATTTATGACCCCCAAGAAAACTACACAACAAACACACAGCAAATGCTCGATTTTTGACTGTCAAACATAGGGTCATAAAAGTGTTCATTGGTTAAAATTTATGACCTCATAATCATTTTGAAAAAGTATTGGTTGTTTTGATGTGATTAATGAGTAAAGAAACAGTAGATTTTGAAAAACTAATGAATTTCTCTTAGTGTATAATTTTTTTCTCATTGAAAGAAACAACAAACACACAGATTTTTTGTCTTGACGAATAGAGTTTTAAATGTGTTAATTTTCTTTAATTTATTTATTTATTTATTTTTTTTTTTTAAATATATCTACTAATTCTTTATTGATTTTATAGCTTACTGTTACTATAAATAATAATTAATTTAATTTAATTTATGACTTCAGAAGTTGTGTTTGTTGTAGATGTTGTTGTAGTGCTCACAATTGCAAATTCTGTGCCCACCACTGCTCTATATAGTTTCCTTATCCAAATCCTTTTTTAGAGTGCTTCTTCCGCGCCATTGATGCCACCAGGTTCTTCAAATCCATTGTCAGGGATTCCCTTACCGTTCGCTCTGTGGGCGAATGCGAGATGGAGTGCATCCGTTCCACAAAGTTCACGTGTCGCGCCTTCGCCTTTCGCTATGGCCAACAGCGTCATGCGGGCGTCATAGACAACTGCCAGTTGAGTGATTGGCCCGTGCGGGATATGGATAAGGAGCGTCATCTGATATTGGATGCTGCATTCGATATCTTTGAGCGTGCCAGCTATGGACATGGCTGTGAGATTCAACCCATCATGGATGACAAGCACAAGAAGTGTAAGGAACATGAACTAAAGTTGAATCTCAAATCTTATCTTTGCCCTTTATTTTAGTATGTTATTTGGGTTATGGTTCGCCTGCTCGACTGCTACCACCTGCCATAAAGAAGGTCATCAAGTTGCCCTCGGAGATGGCCTGTAAAAAGGAATGCATACATTTTAGGGAAACCACACAATTCAAGTGTTATGCCTTTAGCTATGGGTAAGTTTTCCGAGAAAAAACCAGGGACTGTAATGATTATAATTTTTATTTTAAAAATTGAAAAATAAGATTTATTTAGCAATTTTTTTTAATTTATTTAACCAATAACTCTTTTTATTTGACCTAATTAAAAAAATTATCAAATAATTGTTAAATTTAAATTTTTTGTTAAAAATTGTTGAATAACTCTTATTTTCCAATTTTTTTTAAATAAATTTTTATTGTAAAAATAAAAAATAAAAATAATATATCAACTTTTTTTTTTAAAAATAAAAATTATTTATCAACTTTTATTTTATCAATCAAAAATAAGAGTTCTTTTTCAATTTTTATTTTAAACCTTTTAAAACTTTCCATGTTTAGCTCCCATGGCAGCTGTGAAATGTCGGATCTGGATCAGACCGAGCTCAAGCTCGATGTGCATTATACGCATACGAAGGAACGAGATTATTGGCTATTTGCCTGGAATCCATTCGATTGGACGTGTCGCGATAAGGTCAACACCATTGGGGGATCGCGTGTAAATAATGATCGACGCATGGATATATTCCGGGAACCTGGTAAACTGACACTCTTAACCTGTTGCACGTCCACCATTGTGTAAATAACCAAGTGGAAGCCAACTTCCTGCCCAAAACAAAAAACTCAACTATTTATAATCCCCCCTGTAGCATTTAGTATTTTTTTAGTATTATTTGTAATAATTAGCTTGTAAAATGGCGGAGATTGTATATATGTTATAAACCACTAGCATGTACAGTAGACCCTCGCTAACCAACACACAACAACAAAGACGAATCCTTACCTGTTTCCCAATTGTTTGTATGTACTAACTAAGCCGCATGTTTTTTTAATTGGATTACGCTTTGTGTGCCAATCGTTAACTAACGTTTTCAAATCAAAAGGCGATCTTGCCTGGCGTCATTATACCGTATCCGGTAAGCCCTGTCGTCGCAGCAGCCCCTGCGAGAAGAATATTGTAACGGGTTTCTATTCCTGTGAAACGGATGGCTCCGAAATTGGTTCCTGGGATTATTGCTGCAAAACGGATCATCCGTGTGGCTACAGTCGCGGCTTCGATTATCCATGGTAAGTCCATGAAACTGCTCCATCTCATTCTTCATTTTAATGTTCCTCTTGACAACAGGTGCTTTGTGGGCGATGAGCCGGATCAATGGCGCAAGTGCAGCGATCGTTACTATCCCAGCAGTGGCAGCGGCAGCAACAGCACAAAGTCAACGCACTCAAATCTTGGTCTGCCCGGCAGCAGTAGCAGTAAACACAAACAGAAGCATCATTCTTCGCATCAGCCAGCGACGGCGGCAAGCACTGAATATACCCAACATCCACCAAGACCTGGGGGATTGCAGAGTTTAAGCGATTTTGCTGCTGCTCGACTCTGGCCCGTGACATATTTGTACAGTGAGGGACCGCCAAATGCGACCGAGTTTAGCAATTTTGTTGATTGCAACAAGGAGACGTGCTAGTACTTAGTAGTTCCCCCTTTAAACGATCTTTTCCAATAGCTTGTAAGGCACGCCCCGCCCCCGCTCTTGCCAACCCAACACTTGTGTAGCTCTAACAATGACGAACGACGCGACATTTTCTCACCGGTTTGCAAAACGAAAAAAAACGAAAAAAATAAAAAACATGTGTCGTTGTGATTTTTTCAATGAGATTGGATACAATTTTTCCGTCATAATCAAATAAATAATCATAAAATACCAATTAACTTATTAATTCTTAAAGCAAAACAACAAAATTTGAAGCTACTTAACGTTAATCACCGATTCGTGCTGACAATAATAAAAATCTTATACTTATTGTATTTAAGTTGAATTTGTACGTATTTAATATATATGTATATGCATGTGTTCAAAAAAACTTTTGTGTAGATATGTATGCATTATATTAATAATAATAAAAGAAAATATAGTAAACTGCGAAGCGGTTAAGCTTTGATTGTATTCTAGTTCAAAGTGTTTTTAATTCATTTCGAATTTTGAATTTCGCGCTATTCCGTTACGCTCTGACGCTGCCTGTTAAAGGCCCGCTTCTATAGACTTCACTTTGTGGATCCAAAAAATGATCCTTTGAAATGATAAAGCATCTAGCTTTACAATGTATTTTTAAAATCAAGCAGCATTTTGTCTGCCTACCTAATGTCGATAGACCGATGTCAAAATGCAGGGCAGTATTTTCAAATGCGCTTTTGGTATTTTAGACTCTATTAACCAACGGGCACATTGCAGTTCAAACAGCTGGTAATGTTGGAATTGTGCAATAGCCAAAACGGCATGAATAACTAAAGTTATTAATTAAACTAGAAACAACAATGAGCCGTACAAAAGTGAAAAACATCCTTGCATTTGGCGCCACTGCGTTAGGTGCTTTTTATCTGGGCTCCTACACAGAACGTCTGCTAGCCAACAATCAAAATGAATGTAATCTGGACAAACTACCACGTTTACCCGGACTTCCTGTGTTTGGAACAGTCTCGGCCGCTGCACTGATACCTGCCGGTGACGTAAACATTGCAGCCACACCATCGCGCATATCACAGATAATGAAATACGGATTCCCTGGCTTGGACAATATTCGCTCCCAATCGGATTATGTGTTATCCTATGACAGACGCAACCGTGTGCCCCATTGGGTATTTGAGCACCTCACCGCCCAATCCGTGGCCAAGAACACTGATGTTGATCGTGCCAAATGTGATTTTCGGCCCGACGAGAGCATACATCCCTTTTTCCGTGCACAAAACACGGACTATCGTCGTTCCGGCTACGATCGTGGTCACATGGCTGCTGCCGGCAATCATCGACTGCATCAAAAGCACTGTGATGACACCTTTCTGCTCTCGAACATGGCGCCACAGGTGGGCCAAGGCTTCAATCGAGATGCCTGGAACACCCTGGAGATGCACGTGCGCAAACTGACTCAAGTGTATTCCAATGTCTACGTCTGCACTGGACCACTTTACCTGCCCCACAAAGAGGACGATGGCAAGACGTATGTCAAGTACGAAGTAATCGGTGCCAATACCGTAGCTGTACCCACACACTTCTACAAGGTGGTTGTGGGCGAGGCGAACGATAACAAGCTGCACATGGAAGCATATGTGATGCCCAACAAAGTCATTAGCAATGACACACCCATAAAGGTGTTCCAAGTGCCGCCCGAGACGGTGGAACGTGCAGCGGGTCTACTGTTCTTTGATCAACTCAATCGAAGTCAGTTGGCGACCATAAATGGCAAAAAAGTGTAATTGTAATATTGTATAAAATTGTAAAAAAATGTTTTTAGTAAATTGTATTTTATTTGAACGCAATTGTTCCGCTTAGTTGTTGTTGTTGATTTTGTTTCTTTTCCAAAGAATTGTGTTGATTAATAAAGGTAAACAATTAATACAGAGATATACCATATATTAACACATATATATATATATGCATGAAAGGAGCGTGAGCATAGGATTAAGCGAAGATTGATGTGAGTGTGTGTGTAGATTTTGTGTGTGTTTGTTGTTTGTGTGTAGGAGGTGCGACATGATTTACATGCCCTGATTCTTGGAGCGCACATCATCGATCTTGAGTATCATCTTGACGAGCTGGGTGGACAAGAGAATCTGTTGCTTCTTCGAGTGCAGAGACTCAACAACATTGTGACTCTTCATGTCCGAATCGCCAGTCAGCATGCAATCGACACCAAGACTTGGCTTCTTCTCCGAAACCTGGCAGGCCTTCAGCTCCGACAGAGTTTCAATGGGATGCAAACCGCTGTTCTCGGCCAGCGCAAGTGGAATGCTCTCCAGGGCGACAGCAAAGGCACGGAATGCATACTGCTCCAGTGTGGACAACTGATCGGCCTCCTTGGCCACAGCCAATGAGCAGCTGATCTCGGCAGCGCCACCACCATAAACAATACGCGAATCCTTCACCAACGAACGCACCACACAGATGGCATCGTGAATTGAGCGTTTGGCCTCAGCGATGATCATGGCATTGCCACCGCGCAAGAAGATTGTGACAGCCTTAGAGTTTTTGCACTCCTCGATGACCAACATTTTGTCCTTGGATGTGCCGAAGGCTGCCAAAAGCAAAAACAAAATTTAGCTAGGACAAACAAGGATGCTTTGAAGTTAACTTACCCATCTCACGCACCAAGCCAGCGGTGCCCAATTTCTCGGGTGTCAGCTCCTCAAAGCGAGGCACAATGCGACCACCGGTGGCAATAGCAATTAGCTCGATTTCAGGACCACCGACCCAACGCACAGCTGGCAAATCCTGTTGCAGCAACAGATGGTTGGCCTCATCGTCGAAGCCCCACTGGCAGATGGCGAGCGTGGCACCGGCATCCTTCACCTGCTTGACCATCTGCGTGAATTTCTCCTGCTCGTATTCGCGCAGTGCTCTGTAGTCCTCCGCCGAGGTGACATCCAACTTATGCTTGGTCTTTGGCTTTGGCGGCTCGAACGGGCATGTAAGGATGGCCAACTTAACATTTTTCAGCTCCTTGGGCATCTGAGAGTGACTAAGGGTCTTATCGACAATAACACCCTTCACCAGCATCGAATCCTCCATGCGTCCTCCAACTTTAGTTTCAATTTTAATCAGCTCAAAGTTGACATCCTTCTTCTCAATGTCGGCCACATTGAGGACTGCGTCAACGGCCATTTCAGCCATCTGACGATGACATTTGTTCACAATCTTGCTGCCCAGCGTTGTCATGGCAATCTGAACCAATGGCTCCTTGTTATTCGGATCGACGGGGAAGGGTTGAGCAATTGAGTCCAGCTGCTTGATGGCGCACTGTGCAGCCAGCTCAAAGCCATCAGCAATGCGAATGGGATGAATGCCGCGATCGATCAAGCCCTCGGCTTGCTCCAGGAGAGCGCCAGCAAGGACCACAACTCCGGTAGTGCCATCGCCGATCTCGTCGTCCTGCGACTGCGACAGCTGCACCATCAGCTTGGCAATCTCGTGCTCCACCTCCATCAGTTTCATGATGGTGGCGCCATCGTTGGTTACTGTCACATCGCCATCGGGACTGACCATAATCTTGTCCAGACCCTTTGGTCCCAGCGATGTCTTCAACGTGTTGGCAATCTGGCGACCCGCCATAATGTGCGTCTACAAAACATAACAAGAAATATTTGATAAGTCAAAAAGAACCTTGTGTGTTTTTTGTTCGGTGCGCGTGACTCAGCCGGCTGTCAGGGAACATCTGTTCGGCGTTTTAACCTCAAATTCTAAAACTGACGTCACGGAGTGCACACAAAATACTTGCATTTTTCTGTTTTGCATTGCAGTTTAACAGTGTTTAGCTCATTGCACTTTTTTTTATAGTTTTAACATGAAATTTATACAATTATCATTTGCAAAGTATTTGTTCGATGCTTAAAAAGCCGGCAGCAAAGAACATCTGGAACTTTCGGCAAATGATGCGTCATTGTTTCTTAAGCAAGGCTGGTTAATTTTACATAAAATTTCTTCGGGTAGCATGGAATAACACACTTAAGTCTTAAAGGATATTTATATTTGCAATAAATAGCCTTTATACAATAAGTTTTATTTACCTTGATGGCATCTGTGCCTGTGATGCGCTTTTGCTGATCCTGATCACGCAAAATAATGAAAGGCCGGCCATATTCGTCGAATGCGAACGTTCCAGGAAAGCCGCTCATGTTCATTTTGTTAAAAGGATCACGGATTTCGGCGTATTTCACAGATTAAATTTTCTTTTCCCGAATCGAAACGCACAAAACTGACGGGCAATGCTGCACTAAGTGTCCAATCGTTATCGACTACAATGTTTGGGTACTATCGCAAAATGAATTGGTTCGATCACACATATAAATAACTTTTTTCTTCGATACAAGCAATTGTAAAATAAATATTTAAGCTTTTTGCCCGTTTTAGAAAAATTGTAATTATTACAAAGCCAAAGCTACTTTATCAATGAGAGTTTATAAAAAATATATTACATGTTGTTTTTATTTTACTATTGTGAATATAAACATCGAATAGTCTTATTCATTTTAATTAAAACTATCGATGAATAGTTGGGACGCAGGTTTCGTGCATTGCTTCGGAATTCGTTCTCATCACATACGATTTAGCAGTCGAGCCAATCGGATCGCAAGTGCAAATTTCCCGAAAGCTTCTCGTTAAGCCAAAGCAGATTTTTTGTTTAACAAACCCCAATTTTTGTTTCTTTGTGCGTTAAGTTGCAACCATTAAGTGTTAATATGCCATCAAACATGAATAATAAACTGTAAGTAATGGTGCCAAAGTACCATACGAAAATAATAGTGCAAAAATCGATTTTGTAGTGAATAAAAAAGAAAAGAAAATGGAAAATAGTGCACGGGTACCGTAATCGGACCCAATCCAATTGGTGGCAGATAAATTATGTAGTTTGTTGGTTGCCAATAAATTCACAGCAAGTTTTATATAGTGCAATAGTTTAAGTGTAATTTGTAAACTATTTTCGGAACGGTGTTGGTAATATAACTGTTAAATTTGGCCCCAGCATGGTACATATGTACATGTATAAAAAACATATACATGCGTATGTAAATACGTAAAAGCATACGTATTTGTGTGTTGGTGTGCGAAAGCACACATAACCAAACAAAGCAATTGGAAAATAAGTAAAAGAAAAAAGACCTTGTCCGTAAGTAAAGTAAATAATGAATTTCAAAAAATATTCCAGTGACGTGCGTTTTTTGAAATCGAATTTTTTACTTTATTTTGCGTATTTTATTTTGTTTTTCTTTCCGTAGCAGCCATCTTGTTTGGCTCATGTGTGGCTGTCACCCCGAAGCAGCCCTGAAGTGGAGAGGAAAAATATGAGAAAGAGGAATACTGATAAATATTTATTGGCTATTTGTTCATGCGCGTTTCAATCAAAACTTGATTGCCTAATTGTGCGAAATAACAACAAATTGCTGTTATTGATATGTTTTGCCTAAGTGATCTGGCAACGCTACTCGCGCACATACAACTACAAATTAACCGTTTCAATACCCTTCTAAAATTATTAATTTAGTTCAAATGAATGCTAATATGCGTGTGTAAGTGTGAGGGAGAGAGAGTGCGCGAATTGTGTCATTGTGTACGTTGTTTGCTTTTAAAAGGCATTCGCTTTTTTTTCATTTGCTCAATTCTCTTACTGTAATTTATGCAGTAAACGGCATAACAATTGTCATGCATTGCAGCTGCCTTGTTGTTGTTGTTGTAAGATACGAATAGAATGTTCTAGGCTGCTGTGAGCAGACAAAGCGCTTGCTAGCAATTACAGTTATTACGCGGTTAACAAAGTCACTTCTATTGGTTATCCTTATCTCTGTGTCTCCATCCGATGAACAATGTGGAGCACCGTCAGCATTGTTTGCATTTCTTATTTGTTATCTCGCTGCCAAAATAAACAACAACAAAAGTGTAGCTATTATGACCCTTATGACTTTGCCATGTCTGCGAGTTGCAATGGAGCTTTTGTATGTACATACATATGTATAAGTAAAGTCCAACAAGAATAGTAATTATTGGACTGCGACCGGCTTAATTTACTGCGTCATTTATTTATTTGCCCATTGTTTTTGTTTATCATCCGGTTTAAAGCTGCAACTGATGGTGCGGTTTATGTACACAAAACTCTCTCGTTGCGTCACAAACAACAACAAGAGCACACACACACACACAGGCAAACACACAAACACGACTCTTCATGTATTTACAAACAATGGAAAATTCCACTCGCCATGCAACACAGCTGTGTGGCAAGCAAACATGTACGTGTATGTGTGCGTGTGTGTGTATACGAGAGGCAGAAGTTGCCAGAACAGCTCAATACTGGGTCAATCGACTTGTGATGAGAGGAGAAAAGAGCTTCAACAACAAAATTCAGTTGAAATTCTTAATTAAGAAGGTCATTTTAGAGGCTGCAGTCTAACTCGAGTGCTGCCACTTTACACGTTTTCATATGTTATATCTTATCATCAAAGCTAACATCATATAACTGTCAACCATCTTATCACTACCTGCTTTTGTTATTGAAACAATAATAAAAAAAAGTGTAGAATGATTAGGTTGTTTTTATGACTGTTGCTTTAAATCTCTCAACTTATGTTTGCACATGCATATATGTACATATACGTTTTAGTGCTTCTTATTACGAGACATGTTTACCTTAACTGGAATTCTGTCTTACGTTAAAGCATGTTTACAGACAGCTTTATATGCAGCAGTTGCCATCCATTTGATATGTTTACCCAAGCGACCCATTTGCGTACTTAGTTTATACCATCATCGTCTTTCATTGTGTGTGCTTTGTGCTATCTTAATTGTTGACTAAAATCGCTAATAGCTTTGTTTTGGCTTCATCCGCATAAAGATGTGGCCAAGGAAGAGTAACTGGTAGTCTCTGTGTTTGTCCTTGTCACGTGATGATGCTGCATAATTTTTGCATAGTTATGTGATTGATTTACATAAACTATGTTTGCTTTCAATTCGTGCTCTGAAATACACACATACACACACACATGCATATGTTTGCGTTTAATAACTGTAGTTTCATTGAATTTCGTCTGCCTCCATACATTGCGGTTTTTAGTGCTTATTTTTATACACCCACACATGCACGTTTCTTACGGCAGACAGCACGTCACGTAAGTAGCCGCAGACATCGATTGGCGATGTATTGTTGTTATCGTAATCGCTTGTTTTTGTTTTTTTTTTTTTTATAGCTATTTTTAGCCACTTGAGTTATTGTTTGTTTTTTGGTTGGGTTTTCAGTTAATAATTCACGTGCTTTGCACTGCTCTTACTAATTCTTTTAAACACGACAATAACACATTTAGCTATTTATTTTGTTATGTACAATAATCGAATATTTCTTGGCTCTTAACCAAATTGGCTAAGTAAACAAACAACCGTACAAGAGAAAAGAAAAGCCAAACCTCATTCTTAATGTGAATATTTGTATGTGTAAATGTTTACATATACTCGAAAGCGGCATAAGCAATGCAAATGTAATTAGTTGTTTCTTTTCCCTTCTTTTTTTGCTGCCTTTTGCCACTTGTTTGTATAATTATTTTACCTTAGATTCTTAGGCCTTTTGTTGGCCCAAATAGTTTGGCAATGTGTAACCTTCGAAACAAGATTTCTTAATATATGGGCCCAAAGGCGGTTTTTCTTCTACATTTAAACTGTACCTGTTTGTCTTCTTCGATTGGGCCGCAAACCCCAACTAAACGGTAGTATATCAACACATATACATATTTCGTCTATAATACACATGCAGGCTTGCATGTGTGTGTGCGTGAGCGCGCAAGTGTTTGTGTGTGTGTGTGTGTAGGGGGAGCAACTAAATATTTTTTTGAAATAAATGATGCCACCGCGATTGGGATGCCTTCAGTTGGCAGACAAGCGCTCAACGCTTCGCTACGGCAAACGGAAAAACAAACGCAAATACAAGCGTCGTCAAACACGCACACACATCTATTTACTGTTGTAAAAAGCAAACAAAGAGAGATAGATATAGAGAGAGAGAGAGGCATATACCTTTCGAAAGCCTTTTCGATGTAAAACTTCTAGAACGTTGTACAAAAGCGTAAACAAAACTGTGATAACGTAATTAGCACAAGAGATATACAAGGCATATAAACCCAACGTAACTGTGATAAACACGTAGACTACCTACATACAAACAAAAATACATATTTACTCTTGAAATATCAGTTATTATATCAAAGTGATGGCTACGCTAAGCATGCAACAGCAGCAACAGGAGCCAACATCCGCCAGTTTAGAGGATCAGTTTGGGTAGGTTTTTAATAGTTTCGTGTACTGTATGTTTCATATTGAAAAAAATCAGAGACGCCATTTAATTGCACTTGTATGCACATGCACGTGCCATCGATTGATTCTAAACAAGAACTTTTACTATATTGCTTTCATTAAATTAACATGCCATAGACCGCCTGCCTGCCTGCAATATTCCCACATTCTGACGTGTTTGCCAAACTCGTGTTGACAAACATATTCATTCTATAATATAGATCTTTTGTAATGGCGTCTACAAGTCTTTATTATTTGCCTTTGTTGCACTCAATTAATATGTTAAATCAATTCCATGTCCACACGCCTGCCCCGCAACATCATCTCTTGGCTAGAAAAAAGCTGAACTGGCAACGCTGCTCTCTTTTCTTCGCTTTACCTACTCGCTCGCTCGCTCAATTTTTATAGCATTGCCAAGTGCGCAGTTTGTTGTTAAATTGGCATCAATATACAAATTTTCACATATTTTTCTCAATTCGTGACGATCCCCCGGCAAACGTAGCGTACATAACTACATACATAAAAATTCTTTTATTTGGGTAAACGTTTGTGTTTTTGTCCCCCCTCACATTAAATGTTGATTAACCACTTAAGTACGAATATAAGCGAATAAGTAAATAAAGAGAGCTGTCCGTCGACAGTCCAGTAAAAATCTTAATACTGTCATGGAATTGCTCTCTTTGTATGATATTCGACGTTGCTCAAACTAATCCATTGCTTGTAATAATTGTCCTATGTCTTAAACTAAATCTGTCTGTTGTCCTTTAAAAGCTTCGTTTCCAAGTTTCTCCAGAATGACGAATAGCGAAATGAAGAGAGCTATCCGTCGACAGTCCAGTTATACAGATTGTAATACTGTCATGGAATTGCTCTCTTTGTATAATATTCGAAAAGCGGCGATATTTATACTCTTATGCATAAGTATCTCTATTTGTAGTTGTAGTTGTCCAAATAATTGGTGTTGGTTTCTTCTATTTTAGGCAAAAATATCAATACACACAAGTCGCATTTTTGAAATTCAAGTTTCATTTCCATCGGTTTATAAGATTTCAACATTGGTTTGTTTTCGACCCGCCCGCTAATATTAGTTTGCCCCTAAATTATGTATAAAAGAATATTCTTCCACTGTATTTTACAAGCCGCCGCGTCCACGTCCGCCTGTAGGTCCGCCTTGCCAAGCGCCGCGTCCGCCACCACCAGGTGCACCGGGTGGTCCACCACCGCCTCGACCGCCGCCAGGAGGACCAGTTCCTCTGCCTCGACCTCGCGCTGTAAACGATACAAGCAAACGCCGCTTAGTACACATTCTAACACACAAAAAATAAAATGGCATTTTGCCTGACTCACCCTGTGCTCGAAGTATCGCTGCTTTGCCGCGACCGGCCGTCCCACCAAGGCCCTTTGCCGGTCTGCTTTTTAAACATCGGAGCGTTCTTTAACATGTCGGGCAGTATGAGAAAACGTATCTTGGATCCGCGTATGTATACATTTTCCAAATTCGCAGTACGGCCATCGCGGTAGGTAACCGTAATCTGTGTCATTTGACAATTCATGTTGTCCTCAGCCTCAATGAGCTTGCCGCGGTAGACTTCGCCGGTAATTGTCTCGCAAGTAATTATATGGCCCTCAGCCTCGTGTAAAACTTTGATGGGTACACCGATCGACATCTTGAAAGTATATTTTTAAATTAATTTCAGATATTTATTTAACTTTTTGCGTTTTTTTTTCCGACGCCGCAAGTTTTCGCTGTTTTTTCTTTGCGCAAACGTTCACAAGTGAGTATATGTGTGAGTGCGACAGCTGCCCGCGCCGCCATGCTGTGGTGAAAAAGTCTGCGTGCGTGCAGGGTTGTATTTTAGCCGCATGGTTGCGCGACAAATGTTATCGTTATCGGCGCGCTAACTGATTTTATTGCAGATAAAAGACTTCTTATCTTTTAAAACATTTAAAAACATGCCTACGTCATTTAATTGTGTATTTATTTGATTCGGCTTTGCCGATAAGCATTATTCACGTTTCGTCAGTCAGACTATCAGTTTTCTATAAGCTATTGCGCCGTAATAGCAACTGCTGTGCCACCAATAAACCTTAAAAATGAATTGGTAAATTTTGATGAAATTCGAATACTAAACTACAAAATCGACAGGCCATTCCATAGAATCGATTAAATTATTAATAATTTCTCTTTATCCAAATGTGTTTTGTGTATTTTACAGCGACCCAATGTTTAGTAGTAGTAACTTCGTTAGAAGAGACTTTAATGATAGCGGAGTAGCTGGATGTGCTGATGGCAAGCTCCGTACTATCTCGACTTCGTCTTGCGCCACGAACATGTCGACTGACTCCTACCGCATCTCTCTCGGTGTAGGGCCTCTGTGGTGGTCCTGATGTCCCTGTCCACCACAGAACAGATCACGATAGGGCATCGCTCTTAACGGGTAAATGATCTTATATTTTATGTGTTTTTATTTTTTTAATATTATGGTGTTTCTTTTTATTTTTGAAAACAGGCTACAGCCGCAAGTCTTCAGTCGATTCGGCTGGCGGCAGCTTGTTCGAGGCCAGCTCTCGGGCATCGTCATCCTCTTCGTCGTCGGAATGCTCCGACTCGGAGTCGCACGACATTCATTCGTTGTGCTCTGAGGATGACTGCCAGGAGGTGTTGCGCCAGATCTTGCTGCATGACCAACCAGTGCATATTTCCATCAAATTGCACGTCACTGAAGACCAGTCAACCAATTGGATGTCGATTTTGAACCCGACCAACAACATTTTATATGTCGCCTTTCCCACTGACTTGCCTCCATCCGGCTCCAAGGAGACCTTTATCTCACTTTTGGAGTTTGCCGAAGACAAGTTAGAGGTAGATGGTGTCGTCATGGTATTGCGCAAGGATCAACCGGATTGTGCTCGTTTAATCGAGGCATTCCTATTTATGGGCTTTGAACCATTATCGCGGAAATCACCGAAGGCACCACCAGCTGCCGCCAACGATAATGAGAATTACTATTTTCTTTACAACATCGAGGAGTAGAATTTGGGACAAACGTGTTGACAATAGTTTAAATTCGAAGGAACTTTAGATTCAAAAACCAGTAATCATATCGTTTAGCGGTCGTAAACATCACAAACTGACATATTGACCCCGATGTGTTCAAAACAAAATCGTTTTAAACTTTGTCAACGCGATCATTTTCTTTTTACAGTCTATATATATCAATATCCAATTGAATTAACAACAATGCGTTAGCCACGTTAAGAGCAAGCTTCAACTTGTCGTATATTATTACACAAAATATAACCACGAAAAAATTATAAAAACGTAAAAAAAAAATATAAAACATCACAAAAATGTAAAAAAAATTGTATTAGACTTAAGTTTATTTGTGAATTGCATTATATATTATTTATGTTATTTTTTCAATTATCTTCCTTATTATTTTGTTTTCGAAATCAAACAATACTTTCTTAATACAATATGTTTTTTTTTTATAAATCCCCCACTTATGTATCTTATGTAAGCAAATATTTTATATATATATTCAATTTTTGTATAGTTATGTACGATGAACATGAAGCAAAGAAGCATTCGAGAAAGAACAACATACATATTTATATATATACTATTACGTTTATCAAGCAAACACACTTACACATATAGAGACATCAATATATATTAATATATTCAAACTAATAAAAATAACCGTTCAAATCAATAGATTAAAGGAACAACAACAGCAAGAAAAAACAATTCGAGAACTAACATTTGATTTTCATTTATTTTTTATATATATTATTTTCAAACTATATGCAATAAAATTAATAATTCAATAATATATACTTAATGGTTTTATCACTTTTGTTCCTTATATAGCCATATCATTGATATTGCTTATTGACGTGGATCGTTTAAAAGTTTATAGATAAGTCCGTCACCTGAATGTGAATTTACTTTAAAATCTATATGTCGATTGTGAAATTTGCCTATCAATATTATCTGAGATACACGTATGTTCGACCTGAAGCCACGTAATTTCTACTTTTCCCAACTATGGAACAGATTAATGCTTTCCAGAATGGTTGAACTCCATCATCTGGACACTCGATCTATGCACATCTGTTACAACTAGCTTTAGCTTTTAGAGTAAAAATACATAAATATGTGCGCTCTTTTTAATGGGCGATAAAACAAAAAAACAACAACCAAACATTGACGCATACGTCTGCCTGCCTCCACATACATAATGTACACTTGGTAAGTATGTGTGTGTGTTATATATATAGGGGCTGAAGTTGCTGGTCATATAAAAAGATAACGTTATAAACAGCAGCGGAAGAGTTTCCGAAAGCAGTCGACTTTTGGACGTACGCGTTTACACAACGAACTTTTACTAAAGCCAAGAGAGAGAGAAGACAAAACATGTTGAAGGCAGTAAGTAATATCAATAAGGGGGAGGGACGATAGTTGTTGTTATCTTATCCGTTTAGATAACGACACCAGTGTTGAGTTCATCCTGTTATTGGAAATTTGTTTTGATCCAATTTAATTTTTTTTTCTCTGGTTTTAGCTGTTTATCATTGGAACAATCGCGATTGCCGTTGTGCTGGCCAGCCAGCCCATTGAGGATAATCACAAACATCAACACATCGAGCACAAGCGACAGCATCATGTGGCTCCACCAAGTGGACAACACCATTTGCTTGAGCAGAACAAGGAGCAGTTGAATCATGGACGCGTTAATGTGCCCATTGCACCACATCATTCCAGGGCGCATCGCAACAACAACAAACGACACAAGTCCTCAAAGGCCTCCAAAGCCTCAAAGAGCCATCATCAGCATCATAATCAGCCAAAGTCCACACATCACAAGAAGCAATCGCACAAGGCACATGGACATGGACGCAAACACCATTAAGAAGGCCTTAGTTATCCGCATGTGGCTTTAATCAAACTTAACTTAATTTTTTTTTATAATAAATGTCGATTCCACATTGAGAAAAAACCAACATAAACACTTTTAGTTAAACTAACACAATTATTATTGTTTGTTTGCCAAAAAAAAAACTCAGATTTTTTATGCTCAACCTGCGTGTGTTTGTGTCGTAAATCGTTGGAGGTCTTTAGGTTCAGGTCTGTTGCCAAATACTTTCGGCCACATTTCCCTTTATGTTGTTAATGTTACGTTGCCGGCGTCTAGCCCCAAATTATTATTACCTTTTTTGAAATTTCAGCTTCTTTGGAAGCGTTTAAGTGCGCTGTAATCCGGTTTTGACAAAACGCAGTACAATTGCGAGTACAGCTCAAACGGAGCAGCAATTTTTTTGATAATAAAGTTTAACTTATTTTTGTTGTTGTTGTTGTTGATGTGTATGGTGTTAATTGTTGTGGGGTCAAAAGCATTTCAAATGACGTCATTATGTGTATGAAAAAAAAAAAGCTGGATGAACTTGTTTAATTTTGTTTTTGGGATGGCACAGTGATCGAATGAAAGGTAAAAGCAAGTGTTAATTATATATGTACTTAAATCCAGATGTGCTTAAATGTGCTCTAGACTTGATTCTTTCAAGTATAACGATGCCAAATTTATAATTATATCACAAATTGTGAATGAAAAAAGTATTGTTTTGCTAAATTAAATATTTATTTGGTTAGTTAGTTAACATTATTAGGAAAACAGTGCTCAACACATATACAACTACATATATTTTAACTACGATTTAGTAATAGTTTTGATTAACCCCAGACTGGATAAATGGGGCGACGAGAGTAACGGCTGTAGCCTCGGTATCCACCATAGCCATAACCATATCCACCATAACCGCCGTACTTATATCCCCACCATAGCCACCACCATAGTAAGGACTATAATATGAGGGAGCATAATATCCAACGCCAATGCTATCTGCAGTGGAGAGGTCGTCGTCAGCGCCAGCCAAGTTCTATAAAACACAAGAAAGTTTAATTAAATAAGGAAATCTTAATGCGTAATTAAAATATTTACATCCGCAGGAGCCGCATTAGCTAAAGTTAGCATAAGTATTAAAGCAGTCAGGCAGAGGAAAACTATTAGAAACTGGAAGTAGAGCAAAGTTAAGTAATTGAATAATTTGTACAAGTAGATTGTTATACCTTTGCCATTGTTAATAATATATATGTGAAATTTCGCAATAGATTTTGTTATTTTTTTTCCTAGCAAATTAACGCCTTTCGCTGAGTTTGGGTTCTGTTTTAAAGCACTGTTGTTGATGAACTGTGATTCTTGGCAGCCTAGTCAAGAGTTTTTATAGTGCGCAAAATAAGCCGGAGATTGATTTTGCATATGATCATTGATTGTTCAAACATTAAGTCTGGAGAAGTCGTTAGCCATGCTGGAAATGAGATACGTTTTATGTTTGTATTCATGTATCAGGGTCAACTCTTACATGTTGGTAGTGTATTGTTTTAGCATCCATAATAGCTAATTGAAACTAATCAGTAATGTAGTTCAAAATCAAAACATGTTTTCCATTCGACATCCGAAATTCCGCAAATTCGTCAGTGAGTAAATATGCTGACACACTGTGCAAAAAAAAAGTTCATAATGAACATAACAAACAAACACAAATATGTGCGTTGTTTAGTTGTTTACCGGCATTTTGGTTTTATTATTTCAATTAGAATGTGTTTGGGGTTTTTTTGCTTCAGGCTCATAATATTTGAATACATGGCAAAATGGTTTTGTGTAACGTTTTATCATCGATATTTTTACTTAAGACATATCGGTCTATCGGTAGGCGGTGTTATTCTGCAAAGGAATCGACCATCTCAAAAAAATGTCTGCCGCATCGTAAACGTTTTGCAAGAAAAACCGGAAAATTGTAAAAAATCAACAAATAGTGCTTTATATTATTTAAAAAGGTATGTATTTAGCTCGTTTTCGTTGCCTGTGCAATTTAAGCACCGAAAATCAAGCAAAGAACGCGTTCTTTGTCGAAAAATAGCTGTGGTGAAAATTGCAAAACGCGGCGACGGCAACGACGTACTATGCTTCTGCTTCTTTCTCCTCGCCATAAACGAAACGTGTGTGTGAATTTGTTTTTGTTCATTTGTTCCATTTATCGATTAGGTGTGTCGCATGTAACTAAGCGATGTCTATACCACCGTATATGATACCGCCCAACGCCTGGGCCGCCCAGTTGATGGCCCAACAGTATGCGGCGGCCCATGCACAGCAGGCTCAACTGCATGCGCAGCATCAGATGGCCAACCAAATACAGCAAATACCACCGCCTGGTGCACCTCTACCCTCTCATGCCAATGGCATGCCAGCGCCGACAGCGGGCGGGTCGCAGCCACAACTGGGCCAAATACCCACTCCAAAGCCTGATATTCTCACTGAGGACAAGCTGCAGGAGAAGGCGCTTAAATGGCAGCATTTGCAGTCGAAGCGCTTTGCAGAGAAACGCAAATTTGGCTTTATTGACACACAAAAGGAAGACATGCCACCGGAGCATATCCGTAAGATTATCCGTGATCATGGTGATATGACCTCCCGCAAGTATCGTCACGATAAACGCGTCTACCTGGGCGCTCTCAAGTACATGCCACATGCAGTGCTAAAGCTGCTCGAAAATATGCCTATGCCTTGGGAACAGATAAGGGATGTGCAAGTCTTGTATCACATAACGGGAGCCATTACCTTTGTCAATGAGATACCTTGGGTCATAGAACCCGTCTACATTGCTCAATGGGGGTAAGTTGAATAAAGAAACCAATTAAATAATTTAAAGCTTAAAAATCATATTACATTTTATAGCACCATGTGGATTATGATGCGTCGTGAGAAGAGAGATCGTCGTCACTTTAAACGTATGCGTTTCCCGCCATTTGATGACGAGGAGCCGCCATTGGACTATGCGGACAACGTTTTAGATGTAGAGCCGCTAGAGGCCATACAAATTGAGCTTGATAACGATGAAGATAATGCTGTCTACAAATGGTTTTACGATCATAGACCCCTGGTCGACACGCCGTAAGTAAACTAAGAACAAACCAATGTTTCAATTCATATCATTAATGAAATTTCAAACTATTCCTCTTAGGTTTGTAAATGGTTCTACGTACCGCAAGTGGAATCTATCGCTGCCACAGCTGGCAACACTTTATCGCCTCGCCAATCAGCTGCTTACCGATTTGGTCGACAATAACTTCTTTTATCTTTTTGATCCAAAAAGTTTCTTTACCGCTAAAGCGCTTAACATGGCCATACCTGGTGGCCCTAAGTTTGAGCCGCTTATCAAGGATCACAATGTTGGGTAAGGTACTCCAGAATCAACCTTTTAATTTGTCTAACTTATTTGTTTTTCGGTATTGCAGCGACGAGGACTGGAACGAGTTCAACGATATAAACAAGGTTATCATAAGACAACCCATTCGCACAGAGTATCGCATTGCCTTCCCATACCTCTACAACAATATGCCACACTTTGTGCATCTGAGCTGGTAAGAAGTATTTTCTTTGACATTTTAATTTGTAGCCTAATTGTACATGGCAGTAGAGTTTCCAGTTAAAGTTTCCTGCTGGCAAATACTTTATGCCCTGTTAGAACAATCAAACTCCCAATTTACTACCAATTTTGCGATGGGACGTGCAATGTGAATGTTCGTTACGATTGTTTAGACTAAATCGCGACTGCTGATAGTTGCATACAAACTTAGAAATTATTAATTGTTGTCAACATTTGATCACTTAAGATAACATATATTTAAACTCTATATTTTTTTGTTTCAGGTACCATACGCCTAACGTGGTCTACATCAAGACCGAAGATCCTGACTTACCAGCCTTCTACTTTGATCCACTTATCAATCCCATTTCACATCGCAATGCCAATTCAAAAATTCAAGAGCCATTGCCCGATGATGATGAGGACTTTTCGCTGCCCGATGATGTTCAACCTTTTTTGCAGGATACTCCGCTTTATACGGACAATACGGCCAATGGCATTGCGCTGCTATGGGCTCCACGTCCTTTCAATATGCGTTCGGGTCGGTCACGTCGTGCCATCGATGTGCCACTGGTTAAATGCTGGTACAAGGAACATTGTCCACCTGGTCATCCCGTCAAGGTGCGCGTCAGCTACCAGAAACTGCTCAAATACTATGTGCTCAATGCATTGAAGCATCGCAAGCCGAAGCCACAGAAGAAGCGGTAGGTTAACTATTGAAATTTTTATCTTGAGAACTTATCTAATTAATAAATCTCTTTTACTTTGCAGCTATCTGTTCCGATCCTTCAAGGCGACCAAGTTTTTCCAGACAACTACCTTGGATTGGGTTGAGGCAGGACTTCAAGTGTGTCGCCAGGGCTATAACATGCTTAATTTGCTTATTCATCGTAAAAATTTGAATTACCTGCATTTGGACTACAATTTTAACTTGAAACCAGTCAAAACCCTGACAACTAAGGAGCGTAAAAAGTCACGTTTCGGAAATGGTAAAGAAACTTTAATCAATGTTTCCATATCCAGTTTAAATTTGTTATCCTTTTTCAGCTTTCCATTTGTGCCGTGAGATTCTGCGACTGACCAAATTAATCATCGATTCCCATGTGCAGTATCGCCTTAATAATGTGGACGCCTTCCAGCTTGCCGATGGCCTCCAGTACATATTCGCCCATGTGGGTCAACTGACGGGCATGTATCGCTACAAGTACAAGCTGATGAGACAGATTCGTATGTGCAAGGATTTAAAGCATTTGATATACTACCGCTTTAATACGGGACCCGTTGGCAAGGGTCCTGGCTGTGGCTTCTGGGCGCCTGGTTGGCGTGTTTGGTTGTTCTTTATGCGTGGCATAACCCCATTGCTGGAACGCTGGCTTGGCAATCTGTTGTCTCGTCAATTCGAGGGTCGTCACTCCAAGGGTGTGGCCAAAACGGTGACCAAGCAACGTGTGGAATCGCATTTTGATCTGGAGTTGCGTGCTTCAGTAATGCACGATATTGTTGACATGATGCCTGAAGGCATTAAGCAGAACAAGGCGCGTACCATACTGCAGCATCTATCGGAGGCATGGCGCTGCTGGAAGGCGAATATACCATGGAAAGTGCCTGGTCTGCCCATACCCATTGAGAACATGATTCTGCGCTATGTCAAAATGAAGGCTGACTGGTGGACAAACACTGCGCATTACAATCGTGAGCGTATACGTCGTGGCGCCACCGTCGACAAGACTGTATGCAAGAAAAATTTGGGCCGTTTGACGCGTTTGTATTTGAAGGCAGAGCAGGAACGACAACATAACTACCTCAAGGATGGTCCATACATATCGCCCGAAGAAGCCGTTGCTATATATACGACAACGGTGCATTGGCTGGAATCGCGTCGCTTTGCGCCAATACCCTTTCCGCCGCTGTCGTATAAGCATGATACTAAGCTACTAATTCTTGCTCTAGAGCGCCTCAAGGAGGCTTACAGTGTGAAGTCACGTTTGAATCAAAGTCAGCGCGAGGAGCTTGGTCTGATTGAACAGGCCTACGATAATCCCCATGAGGCGCTGTCACGTATCAAACGTCATCTGCTAACACAACGTGCCTTTAAGGAGGTAAGACGGACTTTTAATTAGTTTATGAAGATATGATTATTATTAGATGTTTGTATTTTCTAGGTGGGCATTGAGTTCATGGACTTGTACAGTCATCTGATACCGGTTTACGAAGTAGAACCACTGGAGAAGATAACAGATGCTTATTTGGATCAGTATCTATGGTATGAGGCAGACAAGCGACGTCTATTTCCACCATGGATTAAGCCCAGCGATACGGAACCACCGCCGCTCTTGGCCTACAAGTGGTGTCAAGGTATCAAAGCGTTGTGTTTATAATCGAATTCCAAATCTCGCGTGTGTATTTCTGTGCATTTTGGGCGTGTGATTTGTGGCAAAGTGATGAGCTTGATTCGATCCCCTTGTTGCAAACCTCACGCCTAAGGTGGCACACATCAGCAACAACATAAAGACAAAAGTTTAATATCAGTTATGTAAATATCATATAAATATGAAACTTATTAACTTTTTGCTCTTTGCAGGCATTAACAATTTGCAAGATGTTTGGGACGTCGGTGAGGGTGAATGCAATGTCCTGCTCGAGTCACGTTTTGAGAAGCTCTACGAGAAGATTGATTTAACATTGCTCAATCGTCTGCTGCGTCTGATTGTCGATCACAACATTGCCGATTATATGACGGCCAAGAATAACGTGGTTATCAACTACAAGGACATGAATCATACAAACAGTTATGGCATCATACGTGGCCTGCAGTTCTCATCGTTTATAACGCAGTACTATGGCCTTGTGTTGGATCTGTTGGTGCTGGGCCTGCATCGTTCCAGCGAAATGGCTGGGCCACCACAAATGCCCAACGATTTCCTAACATTCCAGGACGCCGGCACCGAGACAGCGCATCCCATTCGCCTTTACTGTCGCTATGTCGATCGCATACATTTGTTCTTTAGATTCTCAGCTGAAGAGGCACGCGATCTGATCCAGCGTTATCTCACCGAGCATCCTGATCCTAACAATGAGAACATTGTGGGCTATAACAACAAAAAGTGCTGGCCACGCGATGCACGCATGCGTCTAATGAAACATGATGTTAATCTGTAGGTTTACCCAAAATATCTCTCAAAAGCTTTCGTTTTTTCACGTCTTCTTCATTTTGCAGTGGTCGCGCCGTCTTCTGGGATATTAAGAATCGTTTGCCCCGCTCGGTAACAACTATTGGCTGGGAGAGCACTTTCGTCTCGGTCTATTCCAAGGACAATCCCAATTTGCTGTTCAACATGAGCGGCTTCGAGTGTCGCATACTGCCAAAGGTTCCTTTAAATCCAAATTGTTAATCAAGTTCAGTTAATAATTTGTATATTTTATTCTTTTTTTGCAGTGTCGCACACAAAACGAAGAGTTTACCCATCGTGATGGTGTTTGGAACTTGCAGAATGAGATTACCAAGGAACGAACGGCTCAGTGTTTCCTGCGTGTGGATGATGAGTCGCTTGGTCGTTTCCATAATCGTGTGCGACAGATTTTGATGGCCTCCGGTTCCACTACATTCACTAAGGTATAAAAAAATGATTTATCTTAGCTTTGAAAATATTTTAATATTTGATTCTCTTTTTAGATTGTCAACAAATGGAATACAGCGCTTATTGGCCTGATGACATATTTCCGTGAGGCCGTCGTCAATACACAGGAACTTTTGGATCTTTTGGTCAAGTGCGAAAACAAAATACAGACACGTATCAAGATTGGTTTGAACTCTAAAATGCCTTCGCGTTTCCCGCCCGTTGTGTTCTACACACCCAAAGAGTTGGGCGGCTTGGGCATGTTGAGCATGGGTCATGTACTGATTCCACAGTCCGATCTGCGCTGGTCCAAGCAAACCGATGTCGGTATTACGCATTTCCGCTCCGGTAAGTCTATTGTATATTATTTGTTTTGATTTGTTGTGTAACAAAAACCTTCTGCTTTGCAGGCATGTCGCATGACGAGGATCAGCTAATTCCAAATCTGTATCGTTATATACAGCCGTGGGAAAGTGAGTTTATTGACTCGCAGCGCGTTTGGGCCGAGTATGCACTCAAGCGCCAGGAAGCAAATGCACAGAATCGTCGCCTTACACTGGAAGATTTGGAGGATAGCTGGGATCGCGGTATACCACGTATCAATACCTTGTTCCAGAAGGATCGGCATACGTTAGCCTACGACAAGGGCTGGCGCATACGCACAGAGTTCAAGCAGTATCAGGTGCTCAAGCAGAATCCCTTCTGGTGGACACATCAGCGTCACGATGGCAAGCTCTGGAATCTGAACAACTATCGTACAGATATGATACAAGCACTCGGTGGTGTGGAAGGCATTCTGGAGCACACACTGTTCAAGGGCACATACTTCCCGACATGGGAGGGTCTGTTTTGGGAGAAGGCATCCGGCTTTGAGGAGTCCATGAAGTACAAGAAGCTGACAAATGCTCAGCGTTCCGGTCTTAATCAGATACCCAATCGTCGCTTTACACTCTGGTGGTCGCCAACTATTAATCGTGCCAACGTCTATGTTGGTTTCCAGGTGCAACTGGATTTGACTGGTATTTTCATGCATGGCAAAATTCCCACACTGAAAATTTCGTTGATTCAAATCTTTCCGTGCTCACTTGTGGCAAAAGATACACGAGTCCATTGTGATGGATTTGTGTCAGGTGTTTGATCAGGAGCTCGATGCTCTTGAGATTGAGACGGTGCAAAAGGAGACGATACATCCTCGAAAATCATACAAAATGAACTCATCGTGTGCCGACATTTTACTCTTCCCCGCCTACAAGTGGAATGTGTCGCGTCCATCGCTTCTGGCTGACACCAAGGACACCATGGACAATACAACCACACAAAAGTATTGGCTGGATATCCAGCTGCGTTGGGGTGATTATGATTCGCACGATGTGGAGCGTTATGCGAGAGCCAAGTTCTTGGATTATACCACGGACAACATGTCCATCTATCCGTCGCCAACAGGCGTGCTCATCGCCATCGATTTGGCCTACAATCTGCACTCGGCCTATGGCAATTGGTTCCCGGGCTGCAAAACCCTCATACAACAGGCCATGGCCAAGATCATGAAGGCAAATCCGGCGCTTTATGTGCTACGCGAACGCATACGCAAGGCCCTGCAGCTGTACTCCTCGGAGCCAACGGAACCCTATCTGAGTTCTCAGAATTATGGTGAACTGTTTTCGAATCAGATCATTTGGTTTGTGGACGATACGAATGTGTATCGTGTGACCATACACAAGACCTTCGAGGGCAATTTGACAACGAAACCGATTAACGGCGCCATCTTCATATTCAATCCACGCACTGGACAGCTTTTCCTTAAGATTATTCACACATCGGTGTGGGCGGGCCAGAAACGTTTGGGTCAATTGGCCAAATGGAAGACGGCTGAGGAGGTAGCCGCCTTGATTCGTTCGCTGCCCGTTGAGGAGCAGCCCAAACAGATTATTGTGACGCGCAAGGGCATGTTGGATCCACTTGAGGTGCATTTACTTGATTTCCCCAACATTGTTATCAAGGGCTCGGAGTTGCAGTTGCCCTTCCAGGCCTGCCTTAAAGTGGAGAAGTTTGGTGATCTTATCCTAAAAGCCACCGAGCCACAAATGGTATTGTTCAATCTTTACGATGACTGGCTTAAAACAATCTCCTCATATACGGCGTTCAGTCGTTTGATTTTAATACTGCGCGCATTGCATGTCAATACGGAGCGCACCAAGATCATTTTGAAGCCCGATAAGACCACAATCACAGAAGCTCATCACATTTGGCCCACATTAACGGACGAGGAATGGATCAAGGTGGAGGTGCAGCTGAAGGATCTCATTCTCGCCGACTACGGCAAGAAGAACAATGTGAATGTCGCATCGCTGACACAATCCGAGATTCGTGACATCATACTCGGCATGGAGATTAGCGCTCCATCCGCTCAGCGTCAACAAATTGCCGAAATCGAAAAGCAGACCAAGGAACAGAATCAACTAACGGCAACAACAACACGCACAACGAACAAACACGGTGATGAGATTATCACCTCAACAACATCCAACTATGAGACCCAAACCTTCAGCTCCAAGACCGAATGGCGAGTGCGTGCCATTTCAGCAACGAATCTGCATCTGCGTACGAATCACATCTATGTGAGCTCCGATGACATTAAGGAGACGGGCTACACCTATATTCTGCCCAAGAACATATTGAAAAAGTTTGTCACCATATCAGATTTGAGGGCCCAAATTGCTGGCTATCTGTATGGCGTCAGTCCGCCCGATAATCCTCAAGTCAAGGAGATTCGTTGCATTGTGATGCCGCCACAATGGGGCACACATCAGACCATTAATTTACCCAATGCCTTGCCCACGCATCAGTATCTAAAGGATATGGAACCATTGGGTTGGATACATACGCAACCCAATGAGTTGCCGCAACTGTCGCCACAGGATATAACGACGCATGCCAAGATCATGCAGGAGAACTCGAATTGGGATGGCGAGAAGACAATTGTCATCACGTGTTCGTTTACGCCTGGCTCCTGTTCCCTGACGGCCTACAAGCTGACGCCCTCGGGCTTTGAATGGGGCTCGAAGAATACGGATAAGGGCAATAATCCGAAAGGCTATCTGCCATCGCATTATGAACGCGTCCAAATGCTGCTGTCCAATAAGTTCCTGGGCTTCTTTATGGTGCCGGCGCAGAGCAGTTGGAATTATAATTTTATGGGCGTGCGACACGATCCGAACATGAAATACGAACTGCAATTGGCCAATCCGAAGGAATTCTATCACGAATTGCATCGCACATCGCATTTCCTGCTCTTCTCAAATCTCGAGGATGGCGGCGATGGTGCCGGCGCTGATCGTGAAGATGTCTACGCCTAAGTTAACAACAATTGTACAACTTTTTTTACAAGCATTTTAACAATTTTCTATAAGCCTAAAAGTGTGTGAGCCACAAAATACAAAAACAACAAAATGGAGAAAGCCTTCAATTAATTCTTGGTAAACAGAGCTATAAAGACTGCAGTTACCATGGCAAAGTACATGTCTTTGGAGCTTAATTTACATTTTTTTCTGTTATTACATAACATTAACTTAATGCTCTATATATACACATACTCTATATATAGGTTGTATAAGTTATACAAAAATTTCTCATTTGTTAGGTACGTCTGGTTTTTTTGGTGTTTTTTTGGTTGGTTGGCCTCTTCTAGGAGCACTTCCATAGCACAATGGCCAAATTGCCGGCAAAGAATAGATAGAGTATATTCTCAGTCTCATAGGATACCTCAAAGCCAAATCCCTCACCGACAACCACATGCCAATAGATGCCAAATTTCTTATCCATTGTTTCCTTAATCATTTTCGCAGCTAGCTATAAGATACAAAATGTATTGTATATCATTTTTTTAAGTGATCTTCTATACACTTACCTCATAATTGGAAGAGTATTTCTCGCATACACTAACGCTCAATTCGACCACCTCGTGTCGCATTTCTTCCTTCATGTCCGTGTGCTAGAAGCATATAAAATGCATTTGTTGCTTAAACAAAAAAAAAAATAAACAACTCTCTCGGTTTGTTTAACCAACCTTGACTAGCGGATAGACGTGCACGATTTTCTTGTCACCCTCCTTGGCACCCTCCTCATCGGCCATCGCTAAAGCCTTCTTACCAAGTTGCCAAAACTAGCGTTTAAGAAGAAGTCGAACTGAATGTGTTTCGAAAATTTTTTGCGACCTTAAGGACACGCGATAACCGCACAGACACACACGCGAGCACACATACAACAACAATGACGACGAAATGACGGCAAAACTAATGTAATAAAAATTGAGTTAAATTTCGATTTACATGTGACACACAATTCAAGGTAAGTAACATATACTATTTGTCTAGTCTACCCACTAAACACACATACTTCATATATGTTTATGAATTTGTGTTGTGTTTTGTGTTAAGTTCAGGCTGCTATGGCAATTGTGTTGTGTTGCCTGTCGGGCTGAACGATTCACTTGCAACTGACTGACGCCGACTCCATTAACTTTGCCTTTGGCTCAAAACCGACCGCAAAAACCAAACACACACACACACACTAACAGAGACTAGCATTAATGGTTGAGCTGCGTTTGCGCCAATTGTGTTGATTGCCACCCCAAAAGAAATGGCAACAATGGCAATTTCCGTGCGGGTGCCAGCTAGACGGATGCCGTCGTCTCGTCATCTTGTCGCTGTCCACCCCAAAATTTGCCAGCTTAGGGTGGATGATGATGATGATGCAGTTACAGAAAATTGAAAACTGGTTTTCCCACCCGACCCAATGCAATCCAAAAGAAACAATTTAAGACTTGTTAGATTTATTGTCCTGTGTGGCAGCCATAAATACATATGTGTGAAATTTTCATTGAATTTCGAGATCTTATTTATGTATCCCACATTTCTTCTTCAGTTTCGGAGATGTCTATATTGGGGTCATGCTCCTCCTCAGCATATGGATAGGAATCGTCATCGTCCTCCTCCTCCTCCTCGATCAGAACAAAATCGTTTTCCACCTGTTTATTATGTTGCAACAAGAGTTGTTCCAACATTTCACGAGTGGCGCCTCTATATTCGAGACGTTTGAGGAGCTCAGCTATGGACAGTTTGAAGACACGCATCTCACTGTCATAGTTCTCCTCATCTCTGGTGCAGCGCTGTAGCTCGAATTCAACATCCACCCAAATCTTCTGCTCCAGCGTGGTTGTATCTTTATGGAATGGATAATCCACTTCAAGTAGGGTCTTGTAAGGCTCAACACCTTCTGGGACTGGCATTAATTGAAGTGGTTTCACTAATGGCATGCCCAGCATATCCTTTCTCACGAATAGTGCTATTTGGGAAACGTGACCCACTGATTCGTGTCCTGGTGGCGGCTCACCTACTCCCAGTAGAGCGAACACATAGTTGGGATACTTTTCGGTGATGCCCAAGCACCAATTCTTGAATTCTTCCCTTGTCCATTCAAACTTGTGATCATGGTGGCGAAACCCGTTTGGCAGCAATGGACCAAAGCGTGTGAACATCACATTGAAATCCGAATTTGGTGTACTAAATATAACAATTTTCGGCTGCATAAGGCCAAACACATTTAATGGTATTTTCGACAGTACGTCATCGTAAACGTGCTCAATGCTGCAAAAAAAAATCAAGATAAAATATATAAAGTCAATTTTATGTTGGAATGCTTACAGTTCCAAGGCAACGACTGCATCTGTGTGTCTCAATTCTTCAGATGAGTCTGCAACGCTGCCCAGCAATGCCTTAACATGTAATGGACATTGACGCTGTCTGATAAAATCAGAAACCAATGGATTCAGGCGATTCAAATGGGTATTTAAAGTTTCTTGGTCAATGTCAACCTGTAAGAATAATGTACGTTAGTAAATACAAAATCAAATTTGAATTCAACCGCCAGTTTAATGCCAGTTGTTTCTCAGCACATGTGTGGTGTCCAAACAGTGTGGCAACGCCGCACAACATGAAACGAAACAAAATGGCGCAACAAGGCGGCATTGGAACATTGGCTTGTCACTTTGAGTGCGTGTGTGTGTGAGTGTTCCGAGCACGGGTAGCAGTGCACGAAGAATATGTAATTTGTTGTGAAAATCAATTTAGTGTTCAAATAAACATATTTTCTTACAAAATATTATGAAAATGTGTAACTAAACATCAAAGTGCACCTGTGTGAGCATAAAATGCAAGCCCGAAAGCCAGCATAGTGAACACTTTTCTTGTATTGCATAGTGGGAAAAAGGCAACTCGAAAACAAGAAGAAGAAAACTTGTAATACGTGAAAGAAATACATACTGAAAAGTGGTAAATTGAAATTAACTTGAAAATGCACACGACCCAAACCATGTGATTTTAATCGGTAAACCGAGTTACGTGCAGCAAATATAATAAAATTGTAAAAAGATAATGTGTTTAGTGCCGGCGGTCCAACTGAGTAAATCAATATTCTACATCTGCAAGGGACTATCTTGTCTGCGCCCTGTCAGTCCGTCTATTTGTTCGTCTATACAGCCATGGCGATTGTGAATATGTTATGTTTTCTTTAAAATTACGACTGCAAAATTATCTATAGCTGCAATATATATATTCTGCAATGTTAGTTGTAGTGATTAATCGACGGGGAATTAATAGATATTTGTTAAATTATTTGTTTTGTTGTGTGTGCATAATTGTAACCAACACAATCATCACTGTATCTGTGTGTGTGTTCATGCATGCATGTATGCATGTGTGTGCCCCGTGCCCATACTTTTGCCATTCCGTTTTAGCCGACAGTGTTCCATTCACACTGTGCCGCCGCAACACCCAAAATCAAAACAAAAGAGCGTGAAACCTGATTTTTAGTGGTGACAAAAAAAATAAAATACATAATTAAATACAAGAAAGATTAATCACTGGGAAATACAATGGGTTTTATTTGTTTGTGCGTGTGGCTGTAATTTTTTTTGCCAGTGTGTTAAAATCATAGCCGAAAATAAACTCAACTCTTCTTCTTGCCACAGCTGCAGCACGAATGTCAATCGAAAGAAAATCGTGATAACAACAACAGAGAACACCACACAAAAACAAAACAAAATTTCAAATTCAACGTTCCTTTATGCGCTTTGCGTTCACTTGAGACTGAACTGTTAACTGTCAACTGACGATTTAAAGGAATTGGAAGTTGAAAGCAGAGAAGCGGGGAACCTTAATAACGACTGCCGCCTGCTAAACATGGGCAAACGCATTGCGTCGGAACGCCACCAGCATGTAACAACGCAGCCAACGGAGACTAAAACACAACCATCATCAGATCGTAGCGCACGTAAACGTAAACGTGCTGCAGGTAAAGCCTCCTCCCGGGTGGAGAAACGGCAGTGCCAGAGCCTTAACAACAATGGGGATTGGCATGAAAACGATGATGAAGATTCGTCATCGGGTTCAGATAATGTGGCCCTTCTACAAACAACACCACAGGCACCGATACGCGCCCAATGTGCTATCAATTCGCGCGCATCATTGCTATCCTTGGCCACATTTGCAAGCGGCGGCTTCAGTGATCACAATAATTCCAATGCAACAGAATCGCCGCGTCCGATATACACACTTCGCCCCTCTGTAGTGAACGGCACCATATTGCGTGATGTGCTCTCCAAGGCCTGGCGACTAGGAAAACCCATAGGTGAGAATCTATCTAACATTTATTATTGGCATAAATTAAGTTTGTAATTTTTACAGGCAAGGGTAACTTTGGCGAGATATTTCTAGCATCGGATGACACTGTCTGCCCCGTTTCAATGGAGAGCGCCAAATATGTGGTCAAAATAGAGCCACACTCGAATGGGCCACTCTTTGTGGAAATACATTGCCTTATTAATACCAATCAGACACAAGGTAAGCTAAAGGACAAACAAATTTTATATGGCAACTGTTCTAACAACTTTCTATTGCTTGCAGAAACTATAAGTGGCAGCGAGACTAGCAGTCAGACCACTGAGAAATTGTGCCCCAGCATAAGTAATGGACCACCGTCTGGTATTCCGAAATATATTGCCTCGGGAACACATTACTTTGGAGATGGACGCTATAGGTTTCTGGTGCTGCCGCGCTTTGATCGCGATTTGCATTCACTAATAAAGAATACGCGTGTGGCACAGAAATCACTGCTAACGCTTAGCCATTAATATCATAAATGTGCTGGAGAATCTGCACGACAAGGGCTATTGCCACAATGACATCAAAGCACAGAATCTAATGATATCCAAATGCAAATATCTCAAGCGACAAGCGGTCGACCAAGGAAGCACCAAACACTACGCTACTACGGAACACTATGAGGAGAAACAACAAACGACAGACAGCGGCAACAGTTCAGAACAAGAGACTAATGACGATGACTACTTTATAAAGAATGACAAGTTTGCGCTTAAGCGCATTGCGGCCATCAAAGAAGACCATAATGATGTCGAAGATGAGGATGAGGACTTTGATGATGGCGCCACAACAAACAGTAACAATAGCAACAGCCTTGACATGTATCGAACGCCAGTGAACAAACGCAAAGGAGGACGTGCGCGCGGCGCTAATGCCATTGAGTTTAGCGGCTCGAATCCGATGCGTTCGTGTCGCCGCAATGATGCCCGCAACACTGCTAACACCATGTACGAAGAAATGGTCAAGTCACACTACCTGCGTCCGGCCAAACGTGTCAGCTATTCCGAGGTCAATGAGGATGGCTATCCGGTCAAAGCAGATGCTAACAGCGAACAGTCCCCCGTTAGCTCTGACAATGAATCTGAAGAGTTTTTGCCGCCATCAGCACGTCGTTCCGTAGGCATGGCTACGTCCAAGCGTAACTCACGCCCCTCTGCCTGCAAAACAAAAGCAACGCGTTCGTTGCGTCAAAAGCAAGAGCTCAAAACCGAACTGAACGAATCGGGACGTAACGGTGGCTTGAGGAGTAGACGTGCGCTGGCGGCGACACAGTATCAGTTAATGCCCGTGGAAGAGGAGCACATATTCCTAATTGACTTTGGCCTGGCCTCCAAGTATCAGGATCGTGGTGTACATCGGCCGTTCATTATGGATCAACGGCGCGCCCATGATGGTACCTTGGAGTTTACATCACGCGATGCACATTTGGGCGCGCATTCGCGTCGCAGCGATTTGGAGTGTTTGGGCTATAATCTGCTCTATTGGTCGGAGGGTTATCTGCCCTGGAAGGATGTGGCGCAGCAGCAGCAGCAGGAGAAGGTGCATCGCGCCAAGGAGCTGTTCATGACCGATGTGTGTGAAATGTTGCGACAGTTCTATGGCAAACAGGTTCCTAAATATTTGGGTGAATTCCTAAAGGAAATCTCAAAGCTGGCGTATCAAGAGCGTCCCAACTATGAACGCTATCGCAGCATCTTTAAGCGAGAGTATCGTCGCCTGGGCTTCGACTGCAGCCAGATGCAGCTGAGCAGCGATGAAATCTTGCGCACACGTGTCTCTGTTGTCAAGGATGAGGTCGATGGCAGCGCCGCCAAGTGCGATATATTTGAGCTCAACAATAAATTGGCTGCGAATGTGTTGCACAATTCGGCGCTGAGTACACCATTCCAGGAGCACTCGCTTACCAATCGTGTATCGCCCAAAAATCTGCGTTCCAAGTCCAACAAGAAGAATGCCAAAAAGAAGATATTCTCATGGGCGGAGGTCTTATCGCAGGATCCTGATCAAATAGCACGCGAACGTGCCGTCAAAGAGTTTGAGCGTGAGGAAGTCATATGCCCCTTGCAGTCACGTCAGCCCCGGCGTTACGAGGGTCAACCGACGTATGCTATCTTGGCGGTGGAGCAGAGTAGAAGGGACAAGGGTCTAATCGTGCAGGAACACAAAGGCGGTGAAGAGGCGGCGACGGAAGAGGAAGAGAATGCTAAGTCAGAGGATGACAATGATGATGATGACTACGAAGAGCAGGACGAGGAGGAGGAGGAGGATGAGGAAGAAGAAGAGGACTACGAAGAGCAGGACGAGGAGGATGAAGAAGAGGACCACGAAGAAGAAGAGGAAGATGAAGATCAGACAGCTGAGGCAGCGACAGAAAGTGAAGAAGAAGAGGTGAGTAAAGAACATAAAAATGTATTCAAACACTTAATAATTGATTTTCCCCATAGAGCGATGAAAGCGAATGCACAACTCAATCCGAGGTTGTTCGAAGGACACGAAGGACACACCCGCGCAATAGCACCAAACAAACACAATTGCAACAGCAACAGCAGCCGTTGACTAAAGGCAAGGAATCGCGTAAACGAAGTGTCAAGCCGAATAGCAAACCAAGCAAGAACAACAACAGCAGCAATGTTAACAGTCAGAGTCAAAGTCACAGCCAAACAAATTGCCACACCGCTAACAACAGTTGGGGGTAATAAACGTGGCTGCGCCACACGCAAAGAGTATGCCACAATGGCATCCGCAACCGGTGAAGTGGAGCATCATAGCAAGCTCAAGTCGCGTCAGGCCGTAGTGGATCAACCCAAACAGCGACGCACTCGTCGCTGTCTATATAAGACTGAAACACACATACGTGGTGGCGGCGGCAAGCAGCAGGATGTGGAGAACAACTATGCCACCAATATGCAAAATGTGTACGGTGTTTGGCAATACGACGATGAGAACAGCTATGGCAAAGGGCGTCATGTCAACTCGTCCCGGCATTGTCGCAAGTGATACGATAGTTAGAAATAAAACCACGACACAAACATTTTAAAGCAATTGATTGCTAATCGGCAAAAAGCAAGAAGAAGCAGACGCAACAACAAACACATCAATTATAATTCATTGTAAACAAAAAAGGATCAAGAGTGTTGTGTGCTGCGCGTTATCAAGTATTTTTTAGAAAAAAAAAAAAAATATTTCTAAGTGAAAAACAAAAAATATTATGTTTCAGCACCGCTTCAAAAACCATTTTTTTTACCTTATTTTTTTGTGAGTTTTTAAGAATATTAATTTTTACTTTGATCAAGTTTAAAGCTTCGACGTTGAGCAGTAATTGTTACCATATATACGGACAGACATAATTATACTTATTATATATTAAGAACGGATGTGAAGAATGTCTTGGCACAGAAGAGAAGGGTGCTCAAGAGTGTTAGGTTTTTTAAAATTGGCCTTTGATAGCAAATGACTACTTTTTAGTTTTGAATGTTTTAAGTTACTCGCATTAGGTTCTCACCCATTCGATAATATTATTATACCCTCAAAAACAAAAAACACGAGAAAAAGTATTTAATATAACTATAGATGAAGGTTATTATTGCGTAAAACATAATGATACAAATTTAAGCTAGGATATACTTTACGGATATATATAAATAAAAGTGCATAGAAACTAAATGTCTTAAACAATTACTTCAAACAAAACCTCTTTTATTGAACATTAAAACTTAATGAAAATTTTGATTTGAAATTTGAATTTAAATTAACTAACCTGCAAAATGTCCTCGATAGTTTCGATGCGTCGCATTAATTGAAACAGTCGCATCTCTGCGCACCTACGTAAAAAAAACTCAATGTCATTGGGTGTACGAGAAATGTTTTTATTTTTAAAGTGTACTCACCCAAACTCAGTGACTTTTTTGATTTCGTGAACCCAGCGCAAATCTTCCAGTATTTGAATGGCAGCGCAGTATCGTTGCTCGTAGACAGGTGGATCAAATGTAATGGCAGTGTCAGTCATCTTTGTCTCCGTTTTAAAGCCACCGCATGGCAGTGTGTATTCAAACATTTTGTGAGGACTTTATTTAAAATGAAATGTGGGAATCACTGTATTTTCTTTGCATTTGTTTGTTTGATTTCAGACCCGACCTGTTAACAAAAAAGTGTCGCAGGGCTGGTCACTTATGCTAGACCAAGGCTGCCAACTTAAGACGAAATTGAATTACGTCTTACGTTACGTTACGCACTTGGTGTGTTTATCGAGCTTATTGCGCCTTTGCGATAACATGTGCATCGAGCGCAAATTTCAAAACATATTCAATAAGAAAGATATTTTGATTTAATAGTTGTGTAAGAAATGTATGAAAAATAGCAATTATTAAATATATGTACTGTCTATCAGTATTTAAAGGCGTATAGCCAAACGAGACTTTGTCTCGTTGCCCTTCTGGTGAAGCATTAAGACTTTGACTTATAAAAAAAGGTTAAATGTGCAGTGTTGTGCATAAAATCCATGTTTTGTTTTGTGGCCACTTTTGGAGACCTTCGGGCTGTATGTTTCCACACAACCAAGACAAACAAGCAACCGCATCTGGCCAAGCAAGACAAAAAGGGTCCAGTTGCTTGCCTTAACGCCCACCACCCAACAAACACACGAAAAAAGAAAAAGAGAAAACCAAAGCCCAAACATGGCTTGACCCTCATTACGTTTGATATTTTTTTTACGCATTAAAGAACGGTACTGGACAGCAGCATCAGCGAGCAGCACCAGCAGCTAGTTAGTTTTTAGCTTTGACTCTCTGCTTCTTCTCTCTTTTTTGGAAAAACTCATTTGCCTTGCATACTGGACAAACGGACTACAAGAAAATAAAGTAAGTAAACATTTAAGCAGCCTGTGGGTAACAACATTAACTACAACAACAACAACAGCAACAAGAGGATAAATAAATAAAACGAAACGAGTTTCGCTTTTCGTTTTCTTTTCATTTTATGGCAATAATACAATTTGGTACCAAACTGTTTCCCGTTTCATTTGTTTTCAGTTGCTGTTGTTGTTGCTTTTGTTATGGGTAAAACATTTAAGGCGCTCACTTGAGGGCTGCGATTTGAATAAAATGTTGTTGTACTTTTTTTTTTGTGAGCACGCAACTTTTTGTATAATGAGCTCAACTTTAAATCTTGCAGCTCACTCGCACTCAGTCGCTCACTCTTCACTTGTCAATGTGCCGTTATGAGAACGCACACTCACAGGTAAACAAATTTGTTGAGACGACAATTTGAAAATGTGACACCAAGGAAAAGAAGCAAAGGGAAAAGCTGAAGTAAGTGCTGGCCACACCGAAGCAGCAGGTAAGTACAAAATGAAAAATACATTGGACTAAGGATAAAAGAAAATTATGCAAAAATAAACACACGCAGAAAGAGCGAGAAAGCGTTAGCCAAAGTGTAGGCAAAGAGGCATAGAAGCAAAGAGGAAAGAAACGCGACACACAAAGTGCGATAAAAACAACGTTTGCTCTTCTTTAAGTCTGCTTCTGCTGTTTTCAAGGTGATTATCCATAAGCCCCCCCCAAAAACACAGTGCTCTTAGTTAGGCAGCGACAGGGAGAGGGTGGAAGGGGGTGTGTTCTGTGTGCGTGTCTTCGTTTTGTGACTAAAGACAAAGTTTTTGCGTCTGGCAAACGATGCCCTGAAGATGGAAGACATGATGATGCCAGAGCGTTGCTCAGCTGTCCTCTGCTACCTCTTCTTTATCATCTTCTTTGTGGGTGGAGGGATGGTGTAGGTATAAAATCCGCGCGTTAATATGTATATGTATTTTTTTGTGTTTGTAGCTGCGCACCAAAAATTTTGTAAATTTGTTCGGCGGCGCTTTTATATGTATATTTTATTTTATTTTTGGGTGACAATGAAACGCGGATAAAGCATTTTACGTGCTGACGCCGCTGGCAGCTGTTTCTCTGTCAGCTGATGTGAGGGGAGTGAGGTAGGAGGCAGGAGTAAGGTGTTTTTGCAGCCCTGTCTTTTTGTGCAGGCTCTGCTGCGTCGCTGATTTCGCATAAATTATGCAGGCATCGGGCAATGGACTAGCGCATCGCTTACAATCCGCTATAAGCTACGTGCTACGTGCTACATGCACACTACAAAAACAAGTCAAAAACTTTAAAAGCACACTTCATTTTGGCCAACAAATTACTCAAAACCGAACAGGGGACACATTTGTGTGCTGTCCCTCTCTCTCTCCCTCTCACGCTCTTGCTCACTTTGGCAAGGTGAAAAGGGAGACCCAAAAATATAACCACACAAAAGACATTTGCATTTGAACATGAACGAACATGAACGAAATTAGTTTGCTAAACTGGGCAACATAATGAATTTCTAGCTCAATGTGTGTGTGCTTTTGTGCTTTTATGTGGCTGAATCTCTCTTCACTCAAGTATTACCAAAATCGAATACATGTATAAAACGAGAGGAAAGCAAATGTGTGTGTGTGTGTGTGTGTATTCCGGTGCATTTGAGTGGAAGACCGCAAAACCAATTCATCAGCTTAAACCGAAACCAAAAAAGAGAAGAATATGACCAAGATATAAAAACAACATGTACGTAAATGAAATAACATTCATATATGTATGTATGTAGTACGCAGCAAACAATACTGTTGTGGGCAGGTGGGTGGGTGGGGTTGCGGGGGGTTTGTAAGGCCATAAAGCAATGGCAAAACTGCAACGAGTCAGAAGTTGAACTCGGCAACAAGTTGGTCGTTGTGAATTTGTGTTGTTTCTTTTCTTTTCTACTGACACATTGCTGTGGCAATATGATGTTGCCACACACACACACACACATACACTCTCATTCCTGGTTGCCCCATAGAGAGCACATGTTTTGATAGCTTTTCGCAATGTGCAAGAACTGTATATGGAACTGCTATAGGAACTTGTTAGTACTGCTGCTGTTGTTGTTGTTGATACATAAACATGAACATACATACACACATAGATATGAGCCCGTTGTTTGCCTACCACTTCGTGTGCAGCGACCGCACATGGAAATCAAATGAAAACTGCTCTCAAACTGTTAAATACGTGGCTCGCACTTGATAGAGGGGCGGGGGAGTGGGGGAGGTAGCTGCCCAAGGGCAACAGACTGACACCAATAATCCTGACGCACACACACAGACGCCCCCTCCGTTTGGATGTATGTGTTGATGTTGCCATAAATATGCAATTTTATGTATATAGCCACCTTGAAATGTGGCCAGAAGGAAAAAAACAGTTACACGCACAAAGAACAAGAAGAAGAAGAAAGGTCCTTGCCAAAGCATGTTTTAATCTTCACGCTGAAAACGCTGAAAACCCACACAGAAATCGGGTTGAAATCGCAGTGTGTAAATATTATATGGCGGGATATTATTATTATTATACAGTGGACGCTCACAAATTAGAACCAGTTGGTTCCTGGGGTAGTTCTAATTTCTGAAAAGTTCTAATTTCTGGACGCATTTTGAAATGTCGTATAAGGCAATAAATGGCTTCTTTTCTGCTTAATAGGCTTCGAAAAGAATGTTATTTTAAGTTAAATAAAAAAAAATGTATTCATACATAATTGAGCAAAAAAGGCTTAAATGACTATTATTAAGAATTTTTTTATCATTTATAGTTATCATTCTTACTGTAGTAGTCTGTTAGTTTTTTTTTTTTTTTTTAAATTAGACAGAACAATGTCTTTACGGAGCTCCAGAAGATTATCCGTGTGCTTACTATTATGCGTCTCACTATTTTTGCACCATTTAAGCAAATTATTATTAAATTATATGTTTGGTGAATCCCCTTTTTATATGCATTTCGTTAAAAGGTAAACCAAAATAATAATTCACGTAAAAAAAAAAAACGCTCCGAAATTAGAACCCCGGTTATAAATCTAGGCAGGATAAGCGCAGTAAACAGTAACAGTGACAAAAATTTCAGTAAAGTAAAGTTAACAACAGCTGACTTTTCAAGTATGAAACGTCATGAAACGATTAATTCTGTTCACGAGCTAAGCGTTTCAAGCATGAAACATGAAACGATGAAACGGATCTGGTGAACACCACAAATATAAAAAACACATACACAATAAATTCTAACAATTTATAATAAAAATAATATTTTTTAATATTTTTCAGATGGTGGTGGTGGTGTAGGTGTACACCGCACAACCGCAAAAACAAAGATTTTTTAATATTTTTCAGATTTTTTTTCCACCGCCACCGCCACCACCACCGCCCCCGCCACCGCCACTGCCACCGCCACTGTACACCGTACACCGCCACCGTACACCGTACACCGTACACCGTACACCGTACACCGCCGTACACCGTACACCGTACACCGTACACCGCCACCGTACACCGTACACCGTACACCGTACACCGTACACCGTACACCGTACACCGCCACCGTACACCGTACACCGCCACCGTACACCGTACACCGTACACCGCCACCGTACACCGCCACCGTACACCGTACACCGTACACCGTACACCGCCACCGTACACCGTACACCGCCACCGTACACCGTACACCGCCACCGTACACCGTACACCGTACACCGTACACCGCCACCGTACACCGTACACCGTACACCGTACACCGCCACCGTACACCGTACACCGTACACCTGTACACCGTACACCGTACCCACCGTACACCGTACACCGTACACCGTACACCGTACACCGTACACCGTACACCGTACACCGCCACCGTACACCGTACACCGTACACCGCCACCACCGTACACCGTACACCGTACACCGTACACCGTGCCACCGTACACCGTACACCGCCACCGCACCACACCGTACACCGTACACCGCCACCGCCACCGTACACCGTACACCGTACACCGTACACACCGTACACCGTACACCGTACACCGTACACCGTACACCGCCACCGTACACCGTACACCGTACACCGTACACCGTACACCGTACACCGTACACCGTACACCGCCACCGTACACCGTACACCGTACACCGTACACCGTACACCGCCACCGTACACCGTACACCGTACACACCGTACACCGTACACCGCCACCGTACACCGTACACCGTACACCGTACACCGTACACCGTACACCGTACACCGTACACCGCCACCGTACACCGCACACCGTACACCGCCACCGTACACCGTACACCGTACACCGCCACCGTACACCGTACACCGTACACCGCCACCGTACACCGTACACCGTACACCGTACACCGTACACCGTACACCGTCACACCGTACACCGTACACCGTACACCGTACACCGTCACACCGTACACCGTACACCGTACACCGTACACCGTACACCGTAACACCGCCACCGTACACCGCCACCGTACACCGTACACCGTACACCGTACACCGCCACCGTACACCGTACACCGCCACCGTACACCGTACACCGTACACCGTACACCGCCACCGTACACCGTACACCGCCACCGTACACCGTACACCGTACACCGTACACCGTACACCGAACACCGCCACCGTACACCGTACACCGTACACCGTACACCGTACACCGTACACCGTACACCGTACACCGCCACCGTACACCGTACACCGTACACCGTACACCGTACACCGTACACCGCCACCGTACACCGTACACCGTACACCGTACACCGTACACCGTACACCGTACACCGTCACACCGTACACCGTACACCGTACACCGCCACCGTACACCGTACACCGTACACCGTCCACCGTACACCGTACACCGTACACCGCCACCGTACACCGTACACCGTACACCGTACACCGCCACCGTACACCGTACACCGTACACCGTACACCGTACACACCGTACACCGTACACCGTACACCGTACACCGTACACCGTACACCGTACACCGCCACCGTACACCGCCACCGTACACCGTACACCGTACACCGCCACCGTACACCGCGACACCGTACACCGTACACCGTACACCGTACACCGCCACCGTACACCGTACACCGTACACACCGTACACCGTACACCGTACACCGTACACCGCCACCGTACACCGTACACCGTACACCGCCACACCGTACACCGTACACCGTACACCGTACACCGTACACCGTACACCGCCACCGTACACCACCGTACACCGTACACCGTACACCGTACACCGCCACCGTACACCGTACACCGTACACCGTACACCGTACACCGCCACCGTACACCGTACACCGTACACCGTACACCGCCACCGCCACCGTACACGCCACCGTACACCGTACACCGTACACCGTACACCGTACACCGTACACCGTACACCGTACACCGTACACCGCCACCGTACACCGTACACCGTACACCGTACACCGCCACCGTACACCGCCACCGTACACCACCGTACCCGTACACCGTACACCGTACACCGCCACCGTACACCGTACACCGCGTACACCGTACACCGTACACCGTACACCGTACACCGTACACCGTACACCGTACACCGCCACCGTACACCGTACACCGCCACCGTACACCGCCACCGTACACCGCCGTACACCGTACACCGTACACCGTACACCGCCACCGTACACCGCCACCGTACACCGTACACCGTACACCGTACACCGTACACCGTACACCGCCACCGTACACCGTACACCGTACACCGTACACCGTACACCGTACACCACCGTACACCGTACACCGTACACCGCCACCGTACACCGTACACCGTACACCGTACACCGTACACCGCCACCGTACACCGTACACCGTACACCGTACACCGCCACCGTACACCGCCACCGTACACCGTACACCGTACACCGTACACCGCCACCGTACACCGTACACCGTACACCGTACACCGTACACCGTACACCGTACACCGTACACCGTACACCGTACACCGTACACCGTACACCGTACACCGTACACCGTACACCGTACACCGTACACCGTACACCGTACACACCGTACACCGTACACCGCCACCGTACACCGTACACCGTACACCGTACACCGTACACCGCCACCGTACACCGTACACCGTACACCGTACACCGTACACCGCCACCGTACACCGTACACCGTACACCGTACACCGCCACCGTACACCGTACACCGTACACCGTACACCGTACACCGCCACCGTACACCGTACACCGTACACCGTACACCGTACACCGCCACCGTACACCGCCACCGTACACCGTACACCGTACACCGTACACCGTACACCGTACACCGCCACCGTACACCGCCACCGTACACCGCCACCGTACACCGTACACCGTACACCGTACACCGTACACCGTACACCGTACACCGTACACCGTACACCGTACACCGTACACCGTACACCGTACACCGTACACCGTACCACCGTACACCGTACACCGTACACCGTACACCGTACACCGTACACCGCCACCGTACACCGTACACCGTACACCGTACACCGTACACCGTACACCGTACACCGTACACCGCCACCGTACACCGTACACCGCCACCGTACACCGCCACCGTACACCGCCACCGTACACCGTACACCGCCACCGTACACCGTACACCGCCACCGTACACCGTACACCGCCACCGTACACCGTACACCGCCACCGTACACCGTACACCGTACACCGCCACCGTACACCGTACACCGCCACCGTACACCGTACACCGTACACCGCCACCGTACACCGTACACCGTACACCGTACACCGTACACCGTACACCGTACACCGTACACCGTCACACCGTACACCGTACACCGTACACCGCCACCGTACACCGTACACCGTACACCACCGCCACCGTACACCGTACACCGCCACACCGTACACCGTACACCGCCACCGTACACCGTACACCGTACACCGTACACCGTACACCGTACACCGTACACCGCCACCGTACACCGTACACCGTACACCGTACACCGTACACCGTACACCGTACACCGTACACCGTACACCGTACACCGTACACCGTACACCGTACACCGTACACCGTACACCGTACACGTACACCGTACACCGTACACCGTACACCGTACACCGTACACCGCCACCGTACACCGTACACCGTACACCGTACACCGTACACCGTACACCGTACACCGTACACCGTACACCGCCACCGTACACCGTACACCGTACACCACCGTACACCGTACACCGCCACCGTACACCGTACACCGTACACCGTACACCGTACACCGTACACACCGTACACCGCCACCGTACACCGTACACACCGTACACCGTACACCGTACACCGCCACCGTACACCGTACACCGTACACCGTACACCGTACACCGTACACCGAACACCGCCACCGTACACCGTACACCGCCACCGTACACCGCCACCGTACACCGTACACCGCCACCGTACACCGTACGCCACCGTACACCGTACACCGTACACCGTACACCGTACACCGTACACCGTACACCGTACACCGTACACCGTCCACCGTACACCGTACACCGTACACCGTACCACCGCCACCGTACACCGTACACCGTACACCGTACACCGTACACCGTACACCGACACCGTACACCGTACACCGTACACCGTACACCGTACACCGTACACCGCCACCGTACACCGTACACCGTACACCGTACACCGTACACCGTACACCGTACACCGTACACCGTACACCGTACACCGTACACCGCCACCACCGTACACCGTACACCGCCACCGTACACCGTACACCGTACACCGTACACCGTACACCGTACACCGCCACCGTACACCGTACACCGTACACCGTACACCGTACACCCACCGCCACCGTACACCGAACACCGCCACCGTACACCGTACACCGCCACCGTACACCGTAAACCGTACACCGTACACCGCCACCGTACACCGTCCACCGTACACCGTACACCGTACACCGTACACCGCCACCGTACACCGTACACCGTACACCGCCACCGTACACCGTACACCGTACACCGTACACCGTACACCGTACACCGTACACGCCACCGTACACCGTACACCGTACACCGTACACCGTACACCACCGTACACCGTACACCGCCACCGTACACCGTACACCGTACACCGTACACCGTACACCGCCACCACCGTACACCGTACACCGTACACCGTACACCGTACACCGTACACCGTACACCGTACACCGTACACCGTACACACCGTACACCGTACACCGTACCGCCACCGTACACCGTACACCGTACACCCACCGTACACCGTACACCGCCACCGTACACCGTACACCGTACACCGCCACCGTACACCGTACACCGCCACCGTACACCGCCACCGTACACCGTACACCGTACACCGTACACCGTACACCGTACACCGTACACCGCCACCGTACACCGTACACCGTACACCGTACACCGTACACCGCCACCGTACACCGCCACACCGTACACCGTACACCGACACCGTACACCGTACACCGTACACCGTACACCGTACACCGTACACCGTACACCGCCACCGTACACCGTACACCGTACACCGTACACCGTACACCGTACACCGTACACCGTACACCGTACACCGTACACCGTACACCGCCACCGTACACCGCCACCGTACACCGTACACCGTACACCGCCACCGTACACCGTACACCGTACACCGTACACCGCCACCGTACACCGTACACCGCCACCGTACACCGTACACCGTACACCGTACACCGCCACCGTACACCGTACACCGTACACCGTACACCGTACACCGCCACCGTACACCGTACACCGTACACCGTACACCGTACACCGCCACCGTACACCGTACACCGCCACCGTACACCGTACACCGTACACCGTACACCGTACACCGTACACCGTACACCGTACACCGTACACCGTACACCGCCACCCGCCACCGTACACCGTACACCGTACACCGTACACCGTACACCGTACACCGTACACCGCCACCGTACACCGTACACCGTACACCGTACACCGTACACCGTACACCGTACACCGTACACCGTACACCGTACACCGTACACCGTACACCGTACACCGTACACCGTACACCGTACACCGCCACCGTACACCGTACACCGTACACCGCCACCGTACACCGTACACCGTACACCGTACACCGTACACCGCCACCGTACACCGTACACCGTACACCGTACACCGCCACCGTACACCGTACACCGTACACCGCCACCGTACACCGTACACCGTACACCGCCACACCGTACACCGTACACCGCCACCGTACACCGTACACCGCCACCGTACACCGTACACCGTACACCGTACACCGCCACCGTACACCGTACACCGCCACCGTACACCGTACACCGCCACCGTACACCACCGTACACCGTACACCGTACACCGTACACCGTACACCGTACACCGTACACCGTACACCGTACACCGTACACCGTACACCGTACACCGCCACCGTACACCGTCCACCGTACACCGCCACCGTACACCGTACACCGTACACCGTACACCGTACACCGCCACCGTACACCGTACACCGTACACCGTACACCGTACACCGTACACCGTACACCGTACACCGTACACCGTACACCGTACACCGTACACCGTACACCGCCACCGTACACCGCCACCGTACCGCCACCGTACACCGCCACCGTACACCGTACACCGTACACCGTACACCGTACACCGTACACCGTACACCGTACACCGTACACCGTACACCGTACACCGTACACCGTGCCACCGTACACCGTACACCGTACACCGTACACCACCGTACACCGTACACCACCGTACACCGTACACCGCCACCGTACACCGTACACCGTACACCGTACACCGTACACCGTACACCGTACACCGTACACCGTACACCGCCACCGTACACCGTACACCGCCACCGTACACCGTACACCGCCACCGTCACCGTACACCGTACACCGTACACCGCCACCGTACACCGTACACCGTTCACCGTACACCGTACACCGTACACCGTACACCGTACACCGTACACCGTACACCGTACACCGTACACCGTACACCGTACACCGCCACCGCCACCGTACACCGCTACACCGTACACCGCCACCGTACACCGTACACCGTACACCGTACACCGCCACCGTACACCGTACACCGTACACCGTACACCGTACACCGTACACCGTACACCGTACACGCCACCGTACACCGTACACCGTACACCGCCACCGTACACCGTACACCGTACACCGTACACCGAACACCGCCACCGTACACCGTACACCGCCACCGTACACCGTACACCGTACACCGTACACCGTACACCGTACACCGTACACCGTACACCGTACACCGTACCGTACACCGTACACCGTACACCGTACACCGTACACCGTACACCGTACACCGTCACACCGTACACCGTACACCGCCACCGTACACCGTACACCGCCACCGTACACCGTACACCGTACACCGCCACCGTACACCGTAAAACGTACACCGTACCGTACACCGTACACCGTCCACCGTACACCGTACACCGTACACCGTACACCGCCACCGTACACCGTACACCGTACACCGCCACCGTACACCGTACACCGTACACCGCCACCGTACACCGTACACCGTACACCGTACACCGTACACCGCCACCGTACACCGTACACCGTACACCGTACACCGTACACCGCCACCGTACACCGTACACCGTACACCGTACACCGTACACCGTACACCGCCACCGTACACCGTACACCGCACGCCACCGTACACCGTACACCGTACACCGTACACCGCCACCGTACACCGTACACCGTACACCGTACACCGTACACCGTACACCGTACACCGTACACCGTACCACCGTACACCGTACACCGTACACCGACCACCGTACACCGTACACCGCCACCGTACACCGTACACCGTACACCGTACACCGCCACCGTACACCGTACACCGTACACCGTACACCGTACACCGTACACCGTACACCGTACACCGTACACACCGTACACCGTACACCGTACACCGCCACCGTACACCGTACACCGTACACCGTACACCGTACACCGTACACCGTACACCGTACACCGTACACCGTACACCGTACACCGTACACCGTACACCGTACACCGTACACCGTACACCGTACACCGTACACCGTACACCGTACACCGTACACCGTACACCGTACACCGTACACCGAACACCGTACACCGTACACCGCCACCGCCACCGTACACCGCCACCGTACACCGTACACCGCCACCGTACACCGTACACCGTACACCGCCACCGTACACCGTACACCGTACACCGTACACCGTACACCGTACACCGCACACCGTACACCGTACACCGTACACCGTACACCGTACACCGTACACCGTACACCGTACACCGTACACCGTACACCGCCACCGTACACCGTACACCGTACACCGTACACCGTACACCGTACACCGTACACCGTACACCGTACACCGTACACCGTACACCGTACACCGTACCACCGTACACCGTACACCGCCACCGTACACCGTACACCGTACACCGCCACCGTACACCGCCACCGTACACCGCCACCGTACACCGTACACCGTACACCGTACACCGTACACCGTACACCGCCACCGTACACCGTACACCGCCACCGTACACCGTACACCGTACACCGTAACACCGCCACCGTACACCGTACACCGTACACCGCCACCGTACACAGTACACCGTACACCGTACACCGCGCCACCGTACACCGCCACCGTCACCGTACACCGTACACCGTACACCGCCACCGTACACCGCCACCGACACCGTACACCGTACACCGTACACCGTACACCGTACACCGCCACCGTACACCGTACACCGTACACCGTACACCGTACACCGCCACCGTACACCGTACACCGCCACCGTACACCGCCACCGTACACCGTACACCACCGTACACCGCCACCGTACACCGTACACCGTCGTACACCGCCACCGTACACCGTACACCGTACACCGTACACCGTACACCGTACACCGTACACCGTACACCGTACACCGCCACCGTACACCGTACACCGCCACCGTACACCGTACACCGTACACCGTACACCGTACACCGTACACCGCCACCGTACACCGCCACCGTACACCGCCACCGTACACCGTACACCGTACACCGTACACCGTACACCGTACACCGTACACCGTACACCGTACACCGTACACCGTACACCGCCACCGTACACCGTACACCGTACACCGCCACCGTACACCGTACACCGCCACCGTACACCGTACACCGTACACCGCCACCGTACACCGTACACCGCCACCGTACACCTTACACCGCCACCGTACACCGCCACCGCATGTCAGCGGACAAGCGGACGAGCGGAATCACCACCACCGGCACCGCAACCGCCACCGCAACCGCCACCGCAACCGCTACCGCCACCACCAACACCACATTTAAGCAAATTATTATTAAATTATATGTTTGGTGAATCCTCTTTTTATATGCTTTTCGTTAAAAGGCAAACCAAAATAATAATTCACGTAAAAAAAAAAACGCTCCGAAATTAGAACCCCGGTTCTAATTTCAGAGCGTTCAATGAACTAAAAACACTGGTTCTAATTTCTGGAAGATTCTAATTTTCGAGAGTTAAAATTTGTGAGCGTCCACTGTATTTGTTAAGCGGTCTATTTTTTACGGTCAGTGTTCGTAAACATGTTTAAAAAAAGGGATATTATAAAGTTGGATATTAATTTAATATTTAATATTTGCGAGCTCTGATATTAAATGGTTATGAGAAAATATGGGAATCATAAAGCTGCATTAAGTTTCAAAACTTTAATGAGATATTAAAATATGTATATACATATGTATATTATCTTTTGGTAAAGAAGCAAACTCTTTCTTGGAACTTATTAATTAATTTTTGCTAAGTTGGCAAGCATTTCCGGCTTAAATACTTGTTCTCATGGCAACCAAAATGTTTAACTCAAGTGCTTAACTCGTCTCTTGGATAAATTTAAATATTTTTATAATTTAAGATAAAACAGAATTTTTTCATAAAGTGTATATATTCTTGATCAGCATCAGCAGTCGAGTTGATATAGCCCTGTCTCTCTGTTTGTCTGCGACACTTTGCGATTGCCATTGCCATCAATCATGGCTTCCCACCAGTATATATACCAGCCAGCATTCATTTTTCAGAGCAGGCTAGTTGGCGCGTTTTCAAACGCGCACAAAACGCGTTGCACTTCAATTTTGTCTTTAAATCTCTTGCTTTAATAAAGTGACTACCAAGAAATAGAATATAATCAGATTGATTATCAATAAATGGATTTTTCACCTTAAAATTTGAGTTCTATATAATTCGAAAACATTAATATTCGTTATAAATATACATATTCCATTTGCTGTTAGTAATAAATAACCGTTAAGCTATGTTATGACAAGTTTAATCACTAGATTACACACAGCTTCTCACCCTCCCCCTCCTCCACCTCCTCCTCCTTCTTCTCATCGTGTGCATTTAGGCATCAAATAATCATTTGTTTCCAAAAGCAAACAATTCGGGCTAACAATGGAGCCTATGATATGCTTGACTAAATTGCGTTTGTTTTGCGTTTCGGTTTCTATTTTGGGGGCTCGAACAACAACAATTGAGTAACAACTTGCAACATTTGTTGCTTCAGCAGTTTATTGGTAATTTGTTGCGGTCATGTAATTTTGTACAAACATTTGTCGCTGGATATGCTAAGCCAACTCCCCAAACACCTCATTATAAGGGGGGCTGTTGGGAGCGTATTGTGTTGTGTTGTGTGTGTATGGGTGTATGTGTATGGGTGTATAGTTGTTATGTAAATGGCACGCCCTAAGACGCCCAAGCTATAGCTGCCGAATTGGATGTGTGTGGAGGCGAAATGTTTTGAATGCTTTTAATAACTTTGCAGACACGCCAACACACGCACACACACACACACACACACGCACATACACACACATGAACTATTCACATGGATAACAATGGACCCAAAACCGTATTCTGGCCTTGGCGCTGATGTCCTTCGTCGGGACACTTTAAATGCTTAAAACGCATCTTAAATAAAATAAGGAATCCAAAGTTAGCTTTTGGCATTTATGCTGCTAAGCTTAGCTGGAGCGGGAGCATAAAGCTGTTGAAGATTAGGCCAGACCTTTGGACAAAGGTGCAGCCATCTGATGCTATCATCTAATGCTACACTCATCAAAATTTTGTTGCTTAAACGCTTAAAAGAACTTAAGATTTTGTTGAATAAAAGTTGTTTCATTATTTGTTCTATTTTGTAAATATTTTTCCACTTTATGTTCTTAGTACTTCTTTTCTCCAAGTGCATCACAGCTGTTATTCAGCGCTGCTGTTGATTTGCATTAAAAACCATAATTAAATCATTTTGCGAGAGATCCGACAAAAGCTTATTAAGCAAAGTGTGGGGGGAGAGGGGGTATAATGCAGCTGCTATCTATTGTTTTTGTGCTCAACTGATAAAATTTCTAAAGAATAAACACACACACACACAGACACACATACGTGCACACCTTTACACTTTGACACACACACAGTTGCCCAAGCTATGAATAAAATTTCACTCACATCACACAGAAGTTAATTAAAGCAGCTGCTTTTGTTATTGCTATTGTTGTTGTTGGTTTTTGGCTAGCCAAGCGATGCTGTGCGGGGGGTACGGGGCAGGGGCAAGGGTGTGTGTGCTATGTCGCTGTGCAAAACCAATTACAAGAGCTGCCAAAAATTGTAGACAGCGACAACGTGGGGCGCACCTATGCAAAACACGTATACGTCACGTGAACCAAGCGACAGCGCATAAGTCGCCCAATTAGAAAGAGTTTTATGGGGTGTAGGGTGTAGGATGTGTGTGTGTGTAAGGTTAAACCAGAAGCTGGAATAGTCAATGTTGGGGGAAAAGTAGGAGGCACAGAATCCAATGCAGCTGTCGTTCGTGTTAGGCAAACAATAACAAACGTGTGGGTGAGAGAGACGGGCAAGGGGAAATGGAACGAGCCAAAGATAACAGAGATGAAGAAATGCGGGTTGGCAAAACACAAAACACGAAAAAATATGTATGTAGTGCAATTCCAATCGCTCGGGGATCTCAAACCAGTTAATTTTGAGAGAAACTTATTTTATGTTCCAAGTAAAAGTCATATCGCAAATGTTTGTTGTGGCTTAAAGTCGTAAAATTCTAGAAATTCAGCTCTTAGAGCACAATAAGATAGTTGAAAATAAGAAAAATCCATGCACGATCCTCCATGCCTTGTAGTTGTGCCAATTTATAGCATACTTTTCAGCGCATTGTTAAATGCAAAACTGCATTTTTTTTGCAGCGTTAAGCCGAATTGAAAGAAGCAATCAACGTGTTTGGCAGCCACATAAATGCCAAATCAATGCGAAAGCTGCCTCGTGGCGCATCCACTATGAAGTTAATTGCTTAAACCGGGCTGCCAGTCGAGGCGCATTGAGGCAAAAGCGTGAAAACGGCAAAAGCTGCCAGTGACTTGGCTTCGTTGGTTGTAGTCTAGGCCTAGATGATGCTAGAGGTTGAGGCCACACACACACACGCACACACAGCAAAGCTGAACGCCTTTGGGGCTCGTAATCAGCGGAGCAGACGATAGCCACATGGCTGAATGAGTTTTGGTGCTAAGTGGTTTGCGAAGAGGAAGATGAAGAGGAGGGAAGCGGGGTAGGGGCTGGGGGTCGTTGGTAAGTCAGGTGAGGTGAAGGATTTTAGCATTCGGAATCTAATTCAGATTCAGATTGAGGCCAAGTAGTATATGGCTGTTGGCTATGACTCAAATAATTCATTTGTTGCTCGCTTTAATTGGAAAACTTTCTGATGTATGCCTGTATGTGTGTGTGTTATGGAATCTGGCCATTTATTGCAGTTTTATTGAACATTTTGCGCAATTTCCGTTATAATTGTGTGCGTATATGTATGCGTGAATGCTGAACAAATATAATATATGCGCAGCCATGAAAATAATATGAAAATATATATATTCAAACCAGATTATTCATATTCATTTGCCGGATATAAGCGGGGGGAGGGAGAGACATGGAGAGAAAGAACTTTTGTAAATACATATTTTAATGAGATTTGCATTAAGTTCATGATTAACATCCGTTTGAATAGAATTATAATAATAAAAGCGTATTATTGTTCTAATTTTAATTGGATAAATGTGCGCCTATAATTAGTTTGTGGACTTATCAAATTGAATATATACTGGATTAAACGGTTTTTAATAAAAAAGGTGAAGAATTGAAAACGAAAAATGAAACAATGAATGAATATCAAAACTTAAAATTTAATTAAAGTAAACTTTAAACTTCGATATCTATCTTCAGTGTTTCCCAATCGATTTTTATCGAACTTTCTCAAATGTTCATTATTATTTTTTATCCATAATTTTAAACCTCATTTTCACAATTTTGAAATTCAAGATTTTTTGTTATCGATCACATGTGTATATCGGAAACAAGAAGTGCTATCGATAATTTGAATCAAACTTTTTCTTCTAATGGTTTAAGTGAAGGGTATAAAAAGTTTACACTTTTAAAGTGCCCTAACTAGCTTTGAACCTTTAACATGATATTCATTTACTTGCCTGTTTTAAAGCTTTTTACACAAAAGATGTTTAAACAGTCAATAGTTTGTTTTGAATCAGGTCTATTAGTTGATTAAGTTACACACAGCCATGCGATTTGATGTGATGAAAATGTGCTTGAAAAATAAATTTAATTATTGATTCGCATGCGAATTTTATAAAATAAATCACAAAAAACACCGAAGTTAAATTCAATCACATAATGGAAAGCAAACACAGAAAACTTTCGCCTCTTTTTTTTCACTTTTGTTGCTGCCGACCATATAGCAATTATGCAAATGTAGCTGTTGAAGCTGTTATTGCTGGTTCTGACAACATTCAAATTGCATGGAGCACTCAATCAACATGCATCGAATATGATGCACAAGTGCTCTTGTCTCTGTGTCTGTGTGTGTGTGTGTGGCAGGTTGTGTGGATATGTGGCTAGGATGATGGCTGTGGCTAACAGGCTGACAAACTGACCTCATTTGAATGCAGCACAATGCGAAAACTTTTGCGCTTATCAGCCAGAGCTGTGTCAGAGTGCGAGACCGACTCGGACAAGTCCTTGTCCTCCTCTCCACAACTGTTTGTCCCGTCTGTCTGCCTGTCTATATGTCAAGTAAAAGTAAACTATGGCGCTTTTGTGCTCTGATTAGCTTTGCCTCTCTCTCTCTCTCTGCCTGTTGCACTAAGTGACATCAATTGCCGCTTAGTATTTAACCATTCCTCATTGTGGTGTCAATGCCTCAGAACAATGGCTTTATAGAGACACAATTTGGAAACTCAATTACACACACAGAAAAATTGAGGGTTTGGGTCACATGAGCTGCTCTGCTACCCAATATGCCCTCAAGCTGCTTTAAGAGCCACATCATGTTGTCCTGGCCAAAATAATTGCTGAGCTGCCTGCCTGCCTGCCTCAATTTTGAGATAACGAAGCGAAGCGAATTGAATCGAATGCAAAATCCAATTGGAAATGTGATCAGGACAAAACTCGTTATGCTCATTGAAATTTCCATGGACATTGTCAGACATTTTATCATTATGGCTTATTGCATACCAATGAGCAGTGAAATGTGGAGTGGGTGGGCAAAGGTTGAGGGGTTCATTAAATGCACAAATTTGTAATGGATATGCTTTTATGGCCAACAACTATTCTATACAAAATTGCTGCAGTTTGCGTTTGGTATTTTGGGGGTTTTGAATAAACACACAGACAGACGTACTATACAATTAAATTGAAATATTGTTGGGCCAAAGTTAATTTGTATGTTAAACAAACCGCAACCACAGGGCAAACAATGATAAACCCAGCAAACAAACAAACAAACAAACGAACGAACAAACAATAATAACAACAATCTACTTAGAAAACGCCAGATGGCCAACGACATTTCAACTTTAAACGAAGCGGAAATGCGAGCCCACAACGGGCATCATTAATCATGAGTAGTACTATAGTAGAAGTAGCTACAGCAACCGTCTCGAAAAAGGTCTTACCTTCTTCTTCGTTTCGTTTCTTTACTTTTACTTTGCCCATTGCCCTTAAGTTTCAGTTACAGTGTTGACTTTAACTTAACTTTCTGTCAGTTCCTACATCTCTTATAATATACTCTTATATTGTACAGATTAACTTAGCCTGAGCATGCATTAAGACCGAGCACGTATGAATTTATGTTTCTATTGCCTACTTTTAAGCGCACACTTTTATTTGAATACCACAAAAACGTTTGTGTAGAGTAGAGATTTAAATTAGTTTTTTACCTCTCACAACTTTTTTAACAGCTCTGCTTAAACAAATAATCCGAAAGGGTAACAAACGGCTTTAAGTCAAACATATTTTTGTGCTTTTATTTTATGTTTTTTTTTTTTTTTTGGGTAAAATGGTATTAAATTTTTAATCCCGCACAAAAGGACGTGGTGGTCAGCCGTGCGGCGCCGCACTACCTTGGATGCGAGTTAATAGCATTTGTTGTTTGCAGCGAGTTGGCCCAAAAACAAAAAACTTTTTCTACGAACAATTTCCTGCTCTGGGCATTAAAAACTTTTACGCCATGCATCAAAAAGTGTTTGCGTATTTAGCTGATCGTGTACGTGTGTGTGTGTGTGTGTGTGTTTTAAGTTAATTTGACGGCAAATACAAACAAAAACATACAGAGACAGAGTGTCAGCCGAATTGTGGCAGCTGCAGCTGCCGTAGCTGCTGTTGCACTCACTCGACACTAAAACATGCAATAAACCAATATTACTCTGTGTTTTTGTTTGTGTGCAGCTTAAGCTGATGCTGTCATTTTGTATTCGCGGCACAATAAATATGCGATGCGAAAGTGTGCTTGTTGGTTTGTTTTAGCTTTTAGTGTCGTTTGCTGGCAGAGTTGTCAACGTTGTTCAAAACGTTGACCAAAACAATAAAACTGCAACAAAAGTGCAAAAGTTTCTGTGGTAACGCACACACACACAGTTTAAGAGCAACTAAAAGCAACAAAATGTATTGCATTCGGGCAGCACTTTTAATGTCACTTCGCTGTCACGATTGTTGCTGTTTGACCAAAATGCAACTGCGGTTAAACAACTAAGTGACCTTGTTTAGTGGCATCATAGCTTTAGCAAAGCAATTTATTCGAGTTTCAAACTCTTTAAAACTACAATAGATACGGTGTAAGTTGACTTACCGGCAATTTGATACTCAGTTTGGCAATAATGCGATATATTATTGTTCTATTGCATTAATACGTAATTTAAACCAACTTGCATTTCATTCTGCTCCATTAAGATATACAATATTCAGACAGTTTATTGATTATGGTGATTGTCGTGCAATTAAATACACAAACTTCCACAGAACTTGTCTGCATTTGGGCAAATAAACATGAATTTAATTCGTGTATTAATGTTTATGTTCCAACTGCTTGTTTGTGTTGATAGTTGAATGGCGGCAAAGGTCATTGTCAAATTAAAGTTGTCAATCAAATAATAATGGATAATGTTAATGTGCTTTAAATTTCCCACCCTCAAACAGTTTAAGAGCAATTGGAATCTTATCACTTTATCAGCCTTGAACCTCTGTCCACAAATCCAATGTTGGGGTGTTAATTGTTGTTTGGATGCTGAAATTGAGTTATTGCCTTGACTTTCGTTGACAAAATCAATCAGAATCAAAAAGCCAAAAATTCGATTGCCTTCAGGACACTGTTAACAGCCTTAACAAACTATAAATGCGATCGCTTACAGCTCGTAATCAATGACTAACAAGCAAAACTGACAACAAAATGCCTGCTAAAAAGTTTGGCTTATATTTCTTGGAAAAACTTTTTTTCTGCTGCCAAACAGCTGGGCATAACTGTTTTCTCTCGTTCTGTGTTATGTATTTTTTCTACCCACATTCATATTCGCCCTTGCCACACTTTTGTGTCCAAATGAAACTCAAGCTTCGTCATTGTAGAGCAAAACACACACACATGTATGTATATATTGTATTATGGGCAAATTGATTGATGTCCTTTTGCCATTCTCATTGCTGTCGCTCGGCCAACAGACCCTTGACCAGGTTAACCAGCATCTGCAGCCCCTCCTCATTGTTTGCCTTGTAGTAGGGCAACGCCTGCAGCCTTACCAGCCACTCAGCCAACTTGGGATACTTTTCCGCATCAATGGGAGCAAAGGCAGCTGACGTCGATACAGTTGCCACACAGCACAGATCCGCAATGGTTAGCTCGGCGCCAGCCAGATATGGCCCGGTGGCCAGACAATGCTCCAATCCATCATATGCCCTTTGCATGTATGTAATGCGATCTTCGGGTATGCTAGCGACTCCAAAGTATATCACTGGCTCCACAATGAAACGCAAACGTGGAAACAAGTGTCCGCAATCATAGTAGAGACGTGCATCTATCAAACGACGCTGTGCCGCATCCTTGGGATACAGTGCATCACCATCCTTGCCGTACTTATCGGCCAAATAGCTGCAGATCACATGCGAATCGCTCACCACAGTGCCATTATCATCCAAAACAGGAATGGTATGTTGTGGATTGAGTTTAAGAAATTCCGGTGTCACATGCTCGCCAGCTTTAAGATTTAAAGTGCTGCAGAAAGAGAAAGAGAGAGACATAATTAAAACTTGTTTAAAATTCAAATGTAACTGGTTTTTGGGCTCTGTTAGCTTTCACAGTCAATAACATATGTGTAACATTATGTTAACATGCTCTTAACATAAGCAGCCTGCATAACAATTTGCTTATTACACCAACAAATAAACAACTCAAGTGAAGGGCATACAAACTTCGATAAGCTAACTGGGCACACTTACCGGAGATCCAGGTCGAGTCCCAGAGCGGCAGCTGTAAGAAGCACTGCACGGCAGGGCGGACTGCGTGGCGCATAATAGAGAACTGGTTTGCTGGTCATTCTGTGAGTGTGGAGTGAGAGTGAGAGCGAAATGAGTGGGCGGCGTCACAAACATATATACATAACAAATAATAGTTAATGTTGATTACACTTTTGCATGCATGCACGCATCGCAAACAAAGAATAACACTTAATTTAATTGAACTTACATATTTATTTATATGTTTTTTTTATTAATTGCACGCCGACACACAAACAAAACGCGACCTGTTCAGTTCGAGTGAGAAAAGCAAACTAAACAGAGAGAAAAAGCTCTTGAGCGGCGATCACAATAACGCACAGCTTAAAGCTTTAAGCAAATCAATAACATTTTTGTAACATTTAATGGTCAGCCCAAGAGTATGCTTTAAATAATTAATTAGGCAATGACAGGGGAATTTTTTGAACAGTTTGAGGGACATTGTTGCTGAACTTTTTGGGTAAAACTTTTCATAAAATCAATGAAGAATTTTAATTGATTTGTTGCGCAAAAGTTTTTACATCTAAAATGAGTTACAAACGCTAATGAATTAATTTGCTTATGCATTAAGTCAATTACTGTCTTTAAATGCTGCCTGGACAAACAAATAAACAGCGCTGGCATATTGAAAAAAACATTTTCCACGCAACCAGGGAGCACATCGAGCACGAGGAGCACGGGGCTAAGCGGCTTAGACTCCTAAGGCCACCCTTTTAACCAGGTGCAAAAATTCAAATATTTTTAAGCGGATTTCAGCATTAGTTAATGGCTCAGTCGGCGATGGTTTGAAAAAAAAACCAGCAGCAGCATGTACACATTAAAGCCAACTTTAATTGGATTTTTTAAGCAGATTGCGTTTATTTTGATTTTGGTATGCGGGTCGATAGCTCTCTCTTCTAGAAGTAAGTTAAAGTCGAATTTGTTGGGGAGGAAGGTGGGGGGAGGTGCTTGTGAAGTCCTTGCGCACGTCAAGAGTGTGAGTGTCCTTAAATATTTGGTCACGCGCCGCAGCCAAATGGAAAATACCTCGAAGAGCTCGAAGTTCGCTTGCTCGAGACAGGCGACAGGTGGCGCGTTGGCATCCCGGTGAACTCTGTATGCTTGGGGTGTGAGGGAGACAGAAGACTATTATTGTGTGCTTGTGCTTGTCAAAATTTTGTGAAAGCAATTTACGGTTATTAAAGCTTTTAGTGCGATCAAAAGCAAGCCAACAACAACAGCGTGCCCCTTGTCCTGGACATTAAATTTAATAACGTAATTGAGTAATTTCGACGAGCAGGTACGCAAGGTGTTGAGAGCGTGGGAGTAGCGGGGGTGGACGTAGGGGCTGAGCTATTGAAAAGCATTGACTAATTGATTGCCATTTGACGAGTGGCATTTATCTTCATAACTTAGTTTTGCGCCTTTAATTGAAATCACAGCAGACGTCAGACTCTCTCTCTCTCAAAAGCCTCAGCCCCGAAATGCGTGTGAGATTAATTGGAGTAAAGGACAATTGGGACAAAAGGGACGAGCGCATGTATGTGTGTGTGTGTGTGTGTGTATTGGACATTGGACACGGATACGCACTTGAAGGACTCAAGCATTCAAGAGCTGCGACTCGGCGTGTGGAGTGAAAATCCAGTTTTATTAATGGTTGTTCCAACAGCACAAAAGGGGGAAAGAGAGAGGGGGGGGCAAAGAGTGCGTGGGATTTGATGTCCTTTGTTGGCGCAATTGCAATTGCTTTCTGAATTTCCGTCTGACTATTCGCGTTAGTGACAAACATACATAAATATTACTTAATTTCTAGCTATAATTCGCTTTGCTCTCCTACTCCTTTTACTCTTTTATTTCATCAATTAATAACAATTAAATGGCAGTTGGGTTTTTTCTTAGCTAATTGTTGAGCTCTTTTTGTTTTAATCGTGGGCGTCTGTCGTATCTAAACAACCAATGCCAAGGACACCATACAGTGGAATCCTTTTGGGGTTTCTACTCGTTAATTATTATTAATAACTCCTTTGGTGTGTGACAAATAATTTGTCAAATTTGTCTTTATAAAAATCTTTGTTTATTAATAAAAATTGTTCACTACGTTTTTGTACAATTTGTGGGAAAACCCAGCAAGAAAAAAAAATCCTTGGTGATATTTACGTTAAATATAAAACCAAGCTCTAAATATTAAACATTTTCTTACGTCATTTTTATCCGTTATCCCATCGGTACTTTTAGAAATTAAATAGTAATACCCTCACTCCTAAATTTCTAATAAAATTCGCAAAGATTCTACAAAAACAATTCACTAAATGCTAACTAAACTTATTTACCTTCAAAAACAAACATTTTTTTTAAGTAACCGCGATTCATTGCAAAAACAATTTTAATATGTGAGCGAAAAATTTAATTTCGTAATGCTCCACTGTGTATAGTATGTAATAGAATTGTAGCAGGAGAAGACATGAAGTGTGCTCAAGAATATCTGAGATAAACGCAATGAAGATGTCGCCGTATAATGCGCTCTGCTCGCAGCCTTAAGTGTGGCAGGCTTCAAGAGGCAACAACAAAAACAACAAGAAGCACCCAGAGGCACCCAATATACCCCCCCGCAACCGGAAGCTCCCAAGCCGCAAAGCAGCTGGCAGGCAGCTTTTGTTTTTATTGGAAATGAACTGGCGTCGAGGCGCCACAAGGGGAAACCAACTGCCTCTCAAGAGAGGGCGGCGGGAAAGGGGGGCATTGTGAAAATATATAAATCGTTGGCTAAATTAAAAGTGACATGCCTTTACTTCGGATATAGATATGAAGAAAGGCAGCCATCTACTAGCCAAGTAGCCAAATAGCCAAGTCAAATGAAGGGCGCACAAAAAAAAAGTAGAGTAGAAGGGAAATGTTGATGGCCAATCAATGGTGAACGGACTTTGTGGCATGCAAATGAAATGGACACCAATAACAACAAATATTTTAACAACAAACAAAGAATGCGAAGCATTCATTTAATGCTTTTACCAAAATACACTTAGCACAATGAGTGCGTAACTTAAATGGATTTTCTTTTTCATTCATAATTTCAAGAATGATTTCATTTACTCAATGCTTGAATTCAACTTGCGGCTAAAGTTGAAGAACTTTTTCATTAAAGCGATTTTTGTGTTCGTTTTCGGTAATTGGAGACTTTTTCGTAAGGATTTGTTGAAAGCTTTAACAGAATTTATGACCATTCCGTCTCTGTGTGTGTGCTTAATATGTTTAAGAAGTTTTCTTGACTGAATTTAATTCGCTTCGTTGGCGCTAAATTGAGTTTTTATTTGATTGCCGCTGATTAGAGGGATAAGACTTTAACTCGAGAAGCTTTCTCTACAGCAAAATTACATTAAATCCTATATATATACAATATATGCAGTGATTATTAGAAAATTCTTTTATTTATTTTTCCCAAAAATTAATCGCATATCAAGTTTTCAACCCATATCAATGTATAAATCATATCTTCGGTTATTTACACGTTAATATAATTTAATGCAGATCAAAATCTGGCATTCTCAAATGCTCCCCTGGGATTGAGCTCTTGTATTTCTTCAGTGCACACACCCTACACACTCGCACACACACACATGTGCTTAAGGTCGTTGCTGTCGCTGTCCATCAATGACAGCTGTGCGTCCTGTTGACCTCGTAACCTGCTCTGGACAACGCCATGGAATCGGGCATAACATTTTTGTTTCAGCCTTTGCTAAAAGGGGGGACTCTGATAGCGAAAAAGGAAATGTCAAGGCAGGGTGTGTTGAGGGGGGGCTGTAAAATGTCTGCCTGCGAGGCGTACTTTAATTTACTTGACGTATCCCGTTACCGTTATCGCCCGAACGTCAAATCGTGCTAGCATTTTTTTCCACTTTGATGTCATTTCATTGAACTTTAGTCGAGCATAAAAATGAAAAAGATAAAATATTCAGGAATACAAGTTAATATTCTGTTGATTTTCATACATCGATGACAATCAAGCAGAAATGTGCAAATTGTTTGTGTACCTTATTCGTTTGTTTTAATATTTTATTTTGTATTGAAGCTCGTTAAATAAAATAACTGTTAATCGAAAATAATTTTATTTTTATCCTAAAAACCTTTTGGTATCATAAAAGTTTAGTTATTCTAATTCCTTAAATTATTTAAAGTATTTTTATTTAATTTTATATAACTTGTGTTTGGCAAATTAAGTTAAATGACGCGATATCTTAAAGAAGTTTTACTTATAATCCATATTCTTCTTTCTTTTAGATCACTTGTGTTAGTACAGAGTATTTGGCAGTCGCTTATGCAACTAATACAGACTCTAAAGTTGTGTTTTTTTTTGTTGAGTGTTCCTGTTAATAAGATCCGCGTCAGATGGAAATGTGTTTGGCACAGATTGCAGGTGATGCGAATGCATAGCGAATGTGTTTGTTTGACTAAACGGGAAAGAGGGGCGAGGGCAGAAAAGGAAACAAATTTCGCGTATGCGTTTTACATTCGCTTTTATAGCCATATCTCCAATACACGGCCATGAATATGGGATTTTTTTTGTTGCTGAGAGGCTTTGCCCAATATGTATTCTAATGGCGCTGTAGGCGAATTGTGCGCGTTTGTTGGTTTCAATTGTTGTAGCTGTTGCGGTTCTGCGTGCTACCTCCTCTCACCTCCCTTCCCCTGCCGTCGGGGGCAGTTGATACGCTGGGCATTTTATTGGTATTGTTGTGTGAAGGCTGTTGTCGGCACTCAGCCAAAATGCTGTTGATGGATTAGCCGTACGTTACGTATACGCAATATAACCCACCAGTAGCCTCAACCCCCGCTACCGAATTCAAAGCCTGTTCGATGCATCATCAAATAAACGGGCAAGGCTTGACAGGCACACGGCAAAACTCGACAGCCCAGTAGCTCTCAGTCTCCAGCCGAACATGGCAGCTGACATGCTTGGAGTGTGCTCTACGGTACGGTTTTGCAGCATCTCCCAATGTACCCACACCCTGAGGGCATTAGATTACATTGTTTTGTGTATACGTTTACACAGGCATGCCATTAGCCCAGTTGTCCAATTGGCAAAGCCTTTTCTCCATTACCATTTTTTTATATTTTACTTTTTCATTTCGTTCAACAAGTTATAATTTGCCTGCAGGAATGACGAAACTCTTTAAATCTGTGAACAAAATTAGCTAAAAATTGACATGCAGCAAAAGCTTTATCTGAGCTTTAAATTTTAAATGTAACAGGCTCTGATTTCCTGGAAAATCTTTATTAGCTCGATTTGGGTATATTAAAGCGTTTTTTTAAGCTTTATTTATTTAAAAACAAAATTCTGGTAAAAGAGTTTAGTTATTTATTCGATAATCATGTTTTTAATAAGCTTGAATTTCTAATAAATCTTTACATTTATTTTATTATTATTATTATTAATTTCCAAATCTGTTTGTTTCAGCCGTAATCATCCATGGACTGCCACGAGTTGATTGAATGGAGGGCAACTGTAGTAGATTCTCGAACGTCCTGCGCTTCAATCGTCTAACTACGCTTCTTCAGCAATATAAAGAGATATAAACCTTAATAAAAGCCCAATTGAATATAGATCACTAAAAATTGTAAAGAGACTAATACTTCAAAAGAGAGATCAGTAACAATAACCTTATTAATTTAAAAATTATAACGTCAAGATGTTCTGTTAATATCTATATAGTAGTATTTGTAAGAATAAAATTGAATTTTGTAATATAAAATAAAAATGTATTGAATTTACTCTGTATATTTGAAAGGAGAAAATGGAAAATGGAATCGTCACAAACACTTTTGTTAAACTTGCTTGCGAAGCCCCAAGTTCAACGATTAACGCAATTCGATTTGAAACGACAGTGCGTTTTGTCCGCGTTTTTTCTTTTTTTGCTTTTCACATAATTGGCAATTTTTGGCTTGATTTCGAGCAGCAAGTACCAGGCGAACATAAATCAGCAGCAAGTCAATAAAGAGAGAGAACTTAGACTGCGCATGCGCATGTTTTACCGTTGGGATCCATCATTGGTGCTCTTCGAAGAGTTGCCACCATGGACCGATTTTTTAATTCCATACAATTGACATTCAAATCATGTGACATTCTTGAGTTTCGACAACCCTGTAAACAAAAGCACAGTTAGATCAAATAAGCTGCACAGTGGTCGGCTGCTAACTAAACAACAAACAAAAATATTAGGAACAAGATCTTTCGTTGAAATGTTATAAGCATTGAATAACTTTTGCTGGTTATATTAAGTTATTTGTTGCTATATATGGTTTAAATAAAAATTTCTATGAATTAAGTGAGATAACTCAGAAACCATATACTATTAAAAATTAATAGTAAATTTATGAAATTGGTTCCACTGTCACAAATTTTGCACCCTTTTTTGCAATGGCGTTGATCTCTATTTTATCCAACCAGTAGCATCACGCGAACCGTGGCGTCCGTGGTGTCTAAGTTGACTTTCTGCTGCTGATGTTCGCCTGGTACTTAGTGCCGGAAAATCATTCAAAACGTGCACATTTAACCAAACCAACCTCCATTTTCGTTGACCCTATGACGTGTATGTTCTTGATCAGCATCAACAGCTGAGTCGATATAGGCATGTCTGTCTGTCTGTCCGTCTGACCGTCTGTATGAACGCGTTTATATCGCGTCATTCTCTGAACCACCCCCATGGCTTCCCACCAGTATATATTCCACCCAGCATTAATTTTTAAAGCAGGGAAGTTGGCGCGTTTTTAAACGCTCACAAAACGCGTTGCACTGCTGGCTGCGTTTTTTGTTTGGTTGAATGTGCGCTTTTTGGTTGATTTTCGGGCCCCAAGTACCAGGCGAACATCAGCAGCAGAAAGTCAACTTAGACACCACGGACGCCACGGTTCGCGTGATGCTATTGGTAGGATAAAAAAGAGATCAACGCCATTGAAAAAAAGTGAGCAAAGTTTGTGACAGTGGAACCAATTTCATAAATTTACTATAATTTTTATATAGTATATAGTTTCTGAGTTATCTCACTTAATTCATAGAAATTTTTATTTAAACCATATATAGCAACAAATAACTTAATATAACCAGCAAAAGTTATTCAATGCTTATAACATTTCAACGAAAGATCTTGTTCCTAATATTTTTGTTTGTTGTTTAGTTAGCAGCCGACCACTGTGCAGCTTATTTGATCTAACTGTGCTTTTGTTTACAGGGTTGTCGAAACTCAAGAATATCACATGTTTTGAATGTCAATTGTATGGCATAAAAAAATCGGTCTATGGTGGCAACTCTTCGAAGAGCACCAATGAAGGATTCTAACGGTAAAGCTTGCGCATGCGCAGTCTAAGTTCTCTTGCTTTATTGACTTGCTGCTCATTTATGTTCGCCTGGTACTTGCTGCTCGAAATCAAGCCGAAAATTGCCAATTATGTGAAAAGCAAAAAAAGGAAAAACGCGGACAAAACGCACTGTCGTTTCAAATCGAATTGCGTTAATCGTTGAACTTGGGGCTTCGCAAGCAAGTTTAACAAAAGTGTTTGTGACGATTCCATTTTCCATTTTCTCCTTTCAAATATACAGAGTAAATTCAATACATTTTTATTTTATATTACAAAATTCAATTTTATTCTTACAAATACTACTATATAGATATTAACAGAACATCTTGACGTTATAATTTTTAAATTAATAAGGTTATTGTTACTGATCTCTTTTTAAGTATTAGTATAGGTCACTTTACAATTTTGAGTGATCTATATTCAATTGGGCTTTTATTAAGGTTCATATCTTTTTAGATTGCGGGAAGAAGCGTAGTTAAACAATTGAAGCGCAGGACGTTCGAGGGTCTACTACAGTAGAACTTGATCCAATCGACTCAAACCAGTCCATAAACGATAACGCCTGGTGCGACATTGTAGCCGACTGGTTAGTGAGCTTGCGGGAAGAAGCGTAGTTAGACGATTGAAGCGCAGGACGTTCGAGAATCTACTACAGTAGCCGTCTATTCAATCGACTCGCGGTAGTCCATGAACGATTACGCCTGGAACAAACAGAATTGGTGGTTTATTTAATGTTATGTTAAAAAATATATGTAAAAAAAGAAAAGTTGTAGAAATAAGTAAGTATACTTAAAAAATCGGTTCGTTATTTAGTCGTCCAAAAAATAATAATAATAAAAATCAATATGTTTAACATAATAATATCTTAGCCAAGTTCACCTAAACGCTTATTTACTGTCTTTACTCGATGAATAAAAAACAGTTTTTTCTAGATTTTGTTTCAAAATTCCCAATGGTCATATACCTTTGGCCCTTGAATACAATATTACTAATTGCTGCTCCCATTCCTTTACTAATTCATTTAATCTGCAAAGTGAAAAAAGGTAGAAAAAAATAAATGTATAAAGTCACTAAATACAGATAGTTGACCTCAACATTAATGATAGTTGTTGTTGTACATTCAAGTGCCCCACGTTGTATTGCAGCTGCAATTCATGCAACAAAATGTTGTAGTTCTAACTATAATTTTGGCGCTGGCAGTGCAGTCAACCGTTGACCTCACAGTCAAGAGGGGGAACTGCTGTTGCTGTCCGAGCGGATTAAGTTTCAGCTTTTGAATGCTGCTTACAAGTTGTGGCAACTGCGAGAGAGCGCAGGGCGTGTGGCATGGCGTTGTCTATTAAAGCGCAATTGCTACAAATAAGTTTATAAATGTGAATTGAAAAAAACATGAGACATATAAATTGAAAACTGAACAAATTGAGTTCCTAAAACCGGGCTTAAAAAGCACCTGAACAACAGCCGAGTTCGTTATCAGGCTATAAATATGTTTATATGTAGATGTTTTTGTTTGTTTGTATTGTATTTTTATAGCTCAAACTTTTTTATGTGTTGATATTGTAAGGATTTATGTGCATCCAAATATTTTGTTTTGTTTTGTGGCCCATTAAACAATGACCCTTTGGGCCATAAAAACCTCTTGGAGCACGCATTGTAGCATTGTAGCATTGTTGCTGTTGTTGTGGTCGTAAATAACGCATACGCTCTGTGTGTTCACTCCAGACTGTGTGTATTTTTCGTATTTTTTTGAAAATGGCCAGAAATGCTAATTGGCTGCAGGCTGGCAAACTGGTAACTGGCAACTGTTACGGATTTTGTAGTCTGTAGCACACACACACACACACACACACACACACACTGGCAAGCACTTAGTATATCAATTAATTTATGCAGCAAACACAAACGCACACGCAAGCTGGGAAAAGAGAGCAATCCGTTGGGCGCACGCAACAGGAGATTCAATTACAAACAGTGTCGGATGCATAAAACAAAGAAACGAGACCGAAACAGCAGCAGCAGCAACAGGAGCAGCAGCAGCAGCAGCGTGTGGCGCCCAGCAGCTTATTAACTATTGAAATTGATTGGGAGCAGATGCCGAAGGGGTTATTGAGAGGGAGAGAGAGAGCGTAAGTAAAAGCTATACGATATGCTAATGCTTACTCACAACTCATTCTTAAAGCTCTTGTTGTTGTTGCTACCTAATCGTGCTTAATTTGCTGCAGACGAACAAAGACACCTGCTTTGAAGGAGGAAGCTTTTTTTATATTCGTAGTTAGTTAGGAGTTGGGCCAAAGTTCGTTGGCACTTTGTGGTTGAAGCAAGAGAGAGGGAGAGGGAGAGAGAGGGTGTGTAACTTTCGCTATTTGCGCTGTCATAATGATGGCTTTTATGTAAAATGTTAATGAAAAACTTTTTCATACACTTCGATGCTTCAAATTACTATTTACACAATTACAATTAAGTTTTAAAGCCGCACTTTAATGGTGAAATGAGACATGTTTCTTGTATGCGTGTGTGTGTGTGTGTATGTTGCCTGTCACAGTTACAGTTCATAAATCTTGGTACCTAATTTGCGACAATGGCACAAAAGAGCATTAAATCCTTGTTTGCAAGTCTTACATGTGTACATGTGTGTGTGATGGGACTAAACAAATGTTTGCTGGCTAAAAGGGTTGTTTTTCGGGTCGTGCAAATGTCAGACAGTAAAAGACATGTCCCATAAATTCATACTTTTCGACTCCGAACATACACATACATACTACATGAAGTACTTTTTGCCATTTTGTCTTATTACACGAAATGCAGGCCAACAACAACAACGACATTGCATGTTTGCCATAAATAATTAAGTGTAATGAGCATTTGATGCTTAATTTAATGCACGTAAAATTATTAAAGCAGGCGGCCGTGCCATGCATTTTAAATGCGCGCCAAATGCAAAATGCCATGAAATGGAATTGAAACGAGCCGCAACAGCAACGGTAAAAGCTCTCTCTCTCGCTCTCACGTTGGTATGCTCATCCTGTGCGCTCATTGGCGCGTTCGCTTCGGCGCCGCTCGATGCTTCCGATGTGATACAACCTACCTGGCTGATTCTGCCCGGGATTGACACACATCCCAAGGCGAACAATAAGAGAGGGGCCTGTTATTGTGTTTCTTTCTATCATTATCGAGCAATCACTGTTGTATTAGTTAGTAAATCAGGCTGCTTTTCAGCTCATTTTGTTTATCTTATCTCAATAAACAGATGGCCACATGGAAGTGTTTACACGGCAACACACACACCCACCTCATAAACATAAACAACAACCACACACAATTATCGGTTGCAGTTTTGCGTTTAATTAATTAATAGCCTCAAGTGTTTGCCTGCTTGCACTTAAAAATAAACAAAACTACGAACAACAGATATGTAATTGTGTTTGTTTACACTCAGGAAATAGTTTTTTTTTTGGGGCATTAGCGCAACAGTTTTAATAGCTTCAGCAACATTTTGTTGTCAGCAACAGCAACATGGTCCGAATGCTTGAGCTACAAGTGTCCCTAGCGCAACATAGAGCAAGCAGCGCACCCCACCAAACACACACACACCTTCTCTGGCACGTGGTGGGCAGCGTTTAGTCCAGGCTCACTGACACACATACGCCCTGTATGTCTCACTCTCTCATGTTTCATTGCCATTTCGTTGCGTTCAATGTGAAAGCTTTTTTGAGACTCTGCCGAGCTGCTTGAAATTTCGTTGCCATTTCAGTTCCTCGTTGTAGTTCAAAGCGTTCGGTGCGTGAAGCGGGCTAAAAAACAAACAAAACACTTGAACTGACTTTTTAACAAGAACCAAGAGCTGAATGCGAAACGTGCGCGAAGTGAGCAGCAGTAGCAAGCCATTGGCCAACTGTGTGAAGTGTAAATAAATGAAGCTACCCCACCTCCCTTCCTAATGCTCTTATCTATGTTCTAACACACATGCATGCGTGTGTGTGCGTGCGTTTCATCTTCATCTGTTTATGTTTGGTCTTGTGTTGTGTTCTCGCTTCGATAGCGCTGTCAACCTTTTGAATTACTACACCCCCTTACCAGGCACTAGAACCAGGTGTTAACCATTAGGCTGCTTAATTTATAGTGTTTTTAGCCTTTATGATTATTATCATAATTATTTCTTGGGCATTGCATTTGCACTGTTTCGAATGACATCAACTGGAAATTCCGTTTGCATTTGTCATTGTCTTTTACCCCCTTTCCTAAGAAAAAAAAAAGAAAAATATTACACATACGCACATATTTTCATTTCGATTCGCAGACGCATTCGTATTCGCATTCGCATCAGTAAACTTGGCAAGTTGATGGAGATTGATATTAAAATGTCAACAATGCGTGCCAATATTCACTCTTTATGCTATGCATATGTAGATATGTGTGTGTGTGTGTGTTTGGGGGTGTGTGGGTGTTAAAGTGTTATCAGCACAGAAAACCAATTAGCTGTTGGCATTGCAAGCACTTATCAACACTGCCCCTCGCCCCCCTTCACATCCAATCATTTGCCAATTGGTCAAACAAAAAAAAAGTTTTCGCGTTGAACCCTTCGTAAAAAAATGTGGAATAAACGATGGGAAAAGCATAGCACACACAAACACACAACTATAGTGCAAATGTTTTAATTGAAAAACTTCTCCAATTGAACTTTAATAAACAACAAAAGAGACGGGCGGAATAAAAAAAAACACTCAAAAAATAAACCAAATAAATTCAACAAAATACGTAAATTGTGCAGGCAAGCGTCCAAGGACAAACTTCTGCAGGTTTCGCTCTAATTTTCAATTAAAAAAGCAACCCCTCCAGAAAAAGGAGCCCAAAACAACACAAAAACAAAGGCTGCCAAGTGCATTGACCACCACAAAAAAAAACAACAAGAACAACAAAAGTCCTGAAGTAGCACAAAGATCCTGCCTCTTGGCTCTTAGCTCTTGTCCAGCTTGAGGCTGGCGGCGGCGGTGGCTCTCGTTCAATCCATTGTTTCCGCCTTTTTCTCTCTCCCACTCTATCTCTCTCTCTCTCCCTATTGGCCTGTTTCAGACAGTGAAAAGCTGGCTCGAATTTTCAGCCTGCGAGCAATTAAAATATGCATAAAATGTAAATGAGAGCACAGACCACTTGGCCAAACATTTTCCCAAAAAAAAAAGAAGAGGAGAAAAACCTTCCAACTTTTTATTCCTGATTTCCCTTAAACCCAGGTTTTTTTTGTGTAATTAAAGTGCAGCAACAAAAGGACTTGTGAATTAATTCAATTTAATAATGAGATAATCCAAAAATCAAAAGGAAATACTAAAAATCGACGGTAAGTTCAACTGAGGGGTGTGTGGAGGTTTTGATTGTTAACAATGTTTGCACAATTCGATTGCTTTTGACCAGCAGCATCAGCATTTAATCAAGATCAATAAACGCATTCAGGCCGAAATCGTATTTATTTTTAATCTAACACTCGCGCGCGCCTCATTTGCAATTAGTTTGTTTTTATCCCACTCCCCTCTATGGTGTTGCGCCCGCATGATAATAGCTGAGCTATAAAAAGCCACGCCCCCCCCCCCCCCAGCCTAACCGCCACGTTCACATGCTGCGTGAAGGCTTTTAGCCCGGCCACGCGCCATATTAGCCTAATTGAATGGCGGTGGCAGAAAGACAAGGACATGGACATGGACATGGCTCATGTAAATTACACGCTGCTCTTTGCAGCCTTTCGTTCTTCTTTTTTATTGGCATTTTTTTGCCCTTCTTCCTTTTGCGTTTAATAATGAGCCATTAAAAATGTTTACGACACACGCAGCTGGCAAAAAAGTTGGCAAAAAAAAAATATTCACAATGGAAACTTATTTATTTGCTATTTTTTTGCTGCACACCCTCACCTGCCCGCCCGCCGTTTGTTTTACCTCAGGCGGAGAGAGCGAAGAGAGATTAGCCGGAAAAAAATGGTGAAACAACTTTTTGTGTGCTGGCCATTCAGTTAATTACAAGTTGCTGCGGCAACTTTAACTTTAGCAACGTGCCACAAACAATGGCAACGCAAGACATAAAAACATCTACTTATGTAATACATATCGTATCGTATGTGAATACATAGTGTACTATATAAAGGCCTTCATATTTTTGTATCATGGCATGAAATAAGTTTTGCAGTCACATTAATAAACGCAACACAATAATACGCTCTCCTCTACCCGACTCTATGTGAAGCCACACACACACAGTGGGTATTCCATCATGTGTGTGTAGGAGGCGTGGCACATGCGGCGACGCTTCTAATTAGAGCCATGGCAAGCAAGTTGATGAGGGTAAATTGGCAAATAATTAATCGCCGGTTAATTAAGGACTTACATAAGCCAACGTAAAAGTCACAACGACACCCCACACACACACACACATCACCCAAAGACCAGCCTCGATAACAAGCTTAAGACACTTCCAGGACACTTTACCGATAGTAAAAAAAAACGTTTGTGCAGCACAACAAATATCATTGCTATAAATATTTTGTCACACAAGAATCAAGAATTCAAGTAGGCTTTAACATTAAGGCACAAAGTCAAGCAGGTTCAATGCCGAATGGAATACAGAGAAAGCTCTTTTTTAAGGCTTTAAAAATCTCCATATAAGCCAATTGAATCCCTTTTGTTAACACCAAATAAACGTTAACAACTTTTCACGCTCTTTGCGTTTTCTACAAATCCATTCATTAATAAATATTTCTGTTATTACTATATATTTCATGTATCACATCATAAAATTTAATCACTCGCATTCCACAATTCATTTAACAAAACAATTTTTTCAATTATTCACAAGCAAATAAGCTGTAAAATAAATGTATTTTTATATGCATGTAATGGTTATTGCAAAATTGTTTGAATGTCAAATTTATAATATTCATAATGTTATAAGCTAATTTTAATTGCTTTTTCTGCGCTCTCTCGCTCCGTTAGCGTTATCTATAGTGGGAGAAAAAAAACTATCATTTGTTTGTAGCTTATTTCATTGGCCGACATTGCGTATGCGTAATTTGTGTATATGTATGTTTGCTGTCTGCTTCGGCGGCGGCAGCTGCTGCTGCGGCTACTGCTGTTGCTACTGTTGCTGCTGCTGTTGAGCTTTGTAAACATTGAATACTTGTTTATATTTGCATGCGCGATTTTCAATGCTGCACGAACTCATCTTTAAAACACAGCCAGCAGCGGCCGGGTAAATAGAGGCAAAAATGCAAAAGCGCGAAGATCTGTATTTGTTGTTGTTGTTGGTATTTCTTTTCTTTATTGTTGCTGTCCAATTTTAAATCTGAAAGTCATTCATTTTAGAGCAATATGTCTGTCTGACTGTCCGTCTGTCTGTCTGTCTGTTTTTCGTGCCACGCTGTGTTTTTACCCACTCACAAATTTTATATTCATTGAAACTATAAAATTTTTATGAGCAATCACTGCAGTTGAGCTGAATCATTCTCCTCCACCCTTGCCTTTAGGCACATATATTTGTTGCACCATTTCATTTTTTTTGAGTTAATACTTTAACTCAAAACTGGCCTTGATTTTGGTATGTTTGTTTTATTAGTTGGCATAGTGGTTATAATTTTATTGCATCCGCCTTTAGCTCAATGTTTTGCGAAAAACTCAGAGTAAAAACAAAATTCAGGAATAATACTCGTATTTAAAGTGCTTTAATGCAAAAAGTTTAGATAGCACTTTCCACAAACAAACATATTGATTTATATCTTGACTAAAAACTAAGACTGGAATAAGATTCTAGATTATAAAGCAGATGCTTTCGTGAGAATGTTGAAATTATTTCAGCACCCAAAAGCAAATGGTATAATTTTTGTGACAATTATTTTGGCTTAACAAATTGTTTGTCGAAATAATTATAATTCTCATTTATGTCTCACTTCGGCAAAGTCGAGTGAAAAAGCAAATAAACACATTTGCTCTAATGACAATCTAATACGTTATACAAATATCATATCTCGAGCATGAGACGAACTTGTTAGAGGTCGAACAATAACAAGCTACTCGAGAGTATCTACATACATAAGCCAAGATGAAATTTACTTAGTTTTCTCTGTATCAAATTGACAAACATTTGCAAATAGGATGGCGAACTATTTATGTACAACAATTTGCCTAGGAAAATATGTTAAGATTATTATTGAATAGCAAAGCTTAAATTTGCATATTATTATCCTCATTATGCTGTGTTTATGATAAAAGCAAAAGATATTTCGTTGTTATTTGTGGACTGACAAAAGAAAGAAACGTATAAAAATAGAAAAATACTGGCTTACAGCATTTGGCTAACGAACTGGGAAATTGTTAAGTGATAACGGGTTCTACGGGTTACAGTATCAGAGAAAGAGGCAGGCCTAAAGAATACGGTTTTTAGAAAATGAGAATACATCTGTATACAAAGACAACAGCAAACATTTCCTTTCGAAACTTTCATTATGCACACATTTCTAATTTAATATTTCGTAAGGTAACTGAAAATAATTGGTTGAGTATTTCATCTCATATACAATATCATTATTCGCTTTTTGTGTTTAAAATTGTTATGTTTTCATTTTCAGAATGAGAACAAAAGAAAACTCTTTTATTTTATCGCAGTCCATTCAAACAAGCGCCGCTTTCATACATATTCAGCATATTTTTTTGCGGCTCTTAAAGCGATTAATTTGTATAACCCCAACCGTATGTTGTGCCTGCCCCCTGCCCCCGCTGTCTGCCAAAGAGTCACTTTGTTGTTGTTGTTCGCTGAGTAATCAAATTGTTTTCGGGGTGCACCAATTAAGTTAAGTGTGGCCTTTACTATGTACAATGCGGTTCTCTGGGTCGCTGGGATCTCTCTGGCTCTGGTTTCTTTTTTTGTATATATATGTATTTTTGGTGTGTGTGTGTGGCTCTGTTTGTCTGCGGCTCACGTGGCGTATGAGTAATGCGCTCTAAAGCATTTATCTGAGCACTCACACACACACTTTAAATGCAAAGTGGGCGCATAAAGTTAAAATGGAAAGGTAGACAGACGAGCGAGTGTCCTTCAGTGTTTTGGTGGCGCCAACGGGCATACTGGGCTTTAGCCGGGATAAGCTGAGTGTGTGTGTGTGTTGGAAAGTGCTATAAATCAACACTCGAACCACTTAATAAAAGGCAACGCCATTAGACAACAGCAGCAACAGCAGCGTTGATGTTGCACGTAACCCGCTGCCACAACTCATAACAATGTGTCACGCACACACGCACATACACTGATACACATTTTTAGCTGCGGCAACTGTAAACTGCAAATATTTTTCACGTTTTTCGCAATGAATTATGGCAAAAGTAACAACAAAAGCAGAAACACAAAACAGAAACCCAAAACAGTAAAAATAAAAATCTCTGTGTGTGTGGGGGCAAGATTAGAAGCAAGAGCGAGTGCAAAAGTTGATGGAATAAAAATTATTAACAAATGCTGACAGCTTGTATAAACAACAACAACAACGCATCAAAATGGCCACAGAATAATTGCTGAACGCGTGAAAATGTTTAAAAAGGCAGAAGCGAAGAGTGCTCAGTGCTGAGAGGCAAGGCGAGGCGGGGCGGGGGAGGTAGCAGGAGGCGTGGCACTGAAAAATGTTTTCGTCACGCGCTTTAATTGCCACGCCTGTCTGCACAGTAACAACCGCAAGAGCCATATGCTCTGGGGGCGTTTTAGGCGTCCGTGGGCGTGGTCGTTGCTAACAGCTTCCATCAAAACCAAACGCCCACCGCCCGCACCGCACCGCCTGCTTAAGTTTAATTTCTTGTGCGCAGATTTTTGTTTGCATCTGTTTAAGGCAATTGCAAATTAGACGGAAATATTTTTCTTATCTCTCCTCTCTTTTAACGGTTTTTGTGTTAACGGCAAATAAAAGAACATTTCTCAAGTTGTATTTATGTACTTTAAATATTTGCCAAACGCTTGATTATTATTATTATTATTATTGTTATATGATTATTTGCATTTGGCAAGACGCAATGACGCTCGACACCCCCTGTACTCACCCCCTAGGCGGTAGCGTAATAATAAATAGCACACACACACACAAAGAAAGAAAATATGGCTTTATGCACAAATAGTGCTACATGTCTTGGAAATTAGTTTACTTCGTTTGTGCGCCACAATTTTAATTAAATATCAACTGTTCGCAGACCGCAGACAGCTGCAACAACAGCAACGACACAACAATAACTATAATATGTTATAACATAACAACAACAACACAGCAGTGGGTAAAACTTTTAGCTATAAGCCTCATATAAAGGAAAACTTTTCCAGCTGCAACTTGTGTTACACATTCTGTTGTTTTTTTGCAATTTTTATTAGCTGTTATGAACATGAAATCAAAAATGTTGTCGCACAACGTGCAACTATTAAATATTGGATAACTATTATTACGTAAACGTATAAAACTTTTATAGCTCATAAATATGAGCAGGGAAAAGTCTTTAGAAATGTTGCAGCTGACAAATGTTGCCAGCTTTTTAATGAAACCGCAAGCTGTTAATAGCTTAGTACTATGGCACTCTTTACTTTGCAATAAAATTCAAATTAATTTTTCTCACGGCTGTTTACTTGAGCAATTAGCAATTGTTTGTCTTTAGCTGTTGCTTGCTCGAAAAAACGCAGATAAATAAATATTTGTCTTGAAGAAGCCACAAAAAAAAACCCATTAAATGTATATTTTTCATAACAAAAAAAAAAACCATTGCTGTTTTTCCATTATTTTGCACTCTACTAAACTAGCGTGCTGTGCGATTTTTATCATACATATTTCTTGGAAAAGCTGCACCTCTGCTGCGTTTTCTGCTTCGTCGTGCTGCTTCACTTTTACGCTTGTTTTCCTTACCTTTTCCTTCGCTTCTGCACTTTAGCTGCGCTCATAAATAAAACTGTTGCATGCTTTTGGGCGTCACATTTACTCATAACATGTTGTTAGCTATTGGTGTTGGCTGTTATGGTTGCCACTGCCGTTGCTGTTGTTGTTGTTGTTTGGTGCACAATCTGCGCCAGTTGTTTATGGCCATTTAATGAATGTTGTCGCGTGGCGTGCCACAAAATTTGCCACACGCAGCCTTCATGCCGCGTGAGAAGAAAAATACCTTTGGGCGTAACTAATTTTCACAGCGCTCCAGTTAAAGCCGGGCGTGGTTCAATACACAATTTAGTACAGTTCTTTTTTGTGACCCTGGCACATGAATTGAGTCGAAGTTAAAGCAGAAGCTGCAATTTAAGCTGTCAGTTGGTTAAGCTGAACATGCAAAAGCACTACATATGTGTATGGACACGCATACACTTACGTACATGCCACATTCTGTAACAGTTTTCATGCGACAGAGACATTCAGTTTTCCTTTATGCCATTTTCATGTTGTCCATTCATGCCATTCCATTCGAATTTTTTTCCATACTTCTTCAATTTAAACACTTTAAGGACTTCTATTGCTCACTTTTGTTTTACAAAGTATTTTCTTACAATTTGTTTTTTTTTTTTTAGTTTTTTTGTGGCACTTTGTGAAGATTCAAGGGCTCAACATAAAACTGTTTAAATGGAAATTGAAATTTGCAATGGCGCGCTTGAAAGTTTTGCGTCGCTTAATATGCCTAATGAAAAGTGCAAATTTCTTTAGAGTGGAAACCTCTAGACTCCCAGACTCTTGGGCACTTTCCGGGCTACTGGCTCTGTCTTTCTTTCTCTTTAGCTTTTTGTTTGCCACATGAGGCAGCTACTTGAACTTTGTCTGCACTGGGTAGTACCCCAAGTGGTAGAAGTTGTGTTGATGCCACAAAATTTATTTTATGACTTGGTAAACAATTTGGCCAACTGACTTTTTGCTGCCGTAATTGCAACTTCTTGCAACTCGTCATTCTCTCTCTGTCCATATACAATGTGGCCATACTCTGATTCTCGAAAGGCACTTCAAATCTGATATAAAGATTGCTTTTTCTTGAATTAAATATTATGCTTGGCCAGCTGCCAAAAAGCAAGAGCAGAGAAAGAACGATATTCACTTTGCTGACTTGGCTTTTTTCTTTTGAACTTGGCATAAAATCCAGTTTCTGGATTTATTATTCTGCCTTAAAGTATAAAGTTTCTGATTAAGCTTTAGCTTCATTTCAAATGCGACTAATACACATATTTCTAAGGAATACAGCATAATTTATTTCCGATTAAATCATGAATATATTATTAACTTATTTATGAGCTTCTGATTTCTGATTTCAGATTCTCTGCTAATCAGTTAGCAGCATATATAGCTTCATAAAGTTGATTTACTGTTTTAGCCTTGTTTTTTTAAACACCTTACTCCCCTCAATAGCCTCCCAATACACAGAGCAGTTGAGGCATCGCAAACTTTTTGGAACGCTTCGGTGCTGTAATCAATAATTTTTTAATCCCCAAACGTTGGCAAACGTGGTCCCCACACACACACACACACGTTTTGTGGTCTGTGTTATCGTTTATTGGCCTTGTTGTGGTTGTTTTTGTATTTGGTTAGCCAAACTTTGGGGGGCATAATTGAAGCTTACGCCGAGAATATAACGCACGTCATGTTTGCATTTTTGCTCGTTCGCAAAAATCATGAAAATGATTTGTAATAAGTGATTTGCGAGCGTTTGTCTGTGTGTGTGTCTAGGTAAGCCTATGGAGTGGGTGGTTGGGCGGTGTGTGGCACGTAGCACGCATCATTAATTTGAAAGCCGCTTATCATACAATTGGAAATTACGCATTTGAGTTGCAGATTGACTCCCAAAGCGATATTTTAGCAGAAAATATTCATATACAGGCAACAATCTATCAAATGTTTGCATATTGCCTTCTGTAGAAAAGTGGCAAATCCTTAAATAATTAAATACCAAAGAGCTAACACAATCCCTTTTACACACACAGACACACACACACAAAACCCCATTGAGTCGCAATCAATGAATGGCGGGCGCCCTAATAAAGCGCAAATAGAATCAAAACTGTTGACTTTTCAGCTGCTTGGAAGCGAAAGCAAAGCAAAGCAGACAAGAGCCGAACAGAAGAAAGGAACGAAACTTTCTTTGAGTGGTTGGTTGTTGAATCTACAATCAGTCCAAGCCAACTGGGGAGTTAAATATTTGAAAATTTCCGAATTTGAAAAGTGCGACAACAAAAATTCATTGACATGAAATTTGGCAAACATTTTACGTGACAATGCCATGAAATCGAATTTGCCAAGCGACCGGAAATGCGCACGCCTGTTAACACACATACATACATGCATACATATACAATAAACATAAACATACATATGTGTTTATATTTACACACAGTATGCGTTTGTGTGTGTGAAAGGCTTTGCAGCTAAACAAAGCGCTTCAGGGGGCAGAGCAGCCGCCAGCACTTTTTTGATTTATGCGGCAGTTTTATTGTAGGCCTCTCCGCGCCCAACATCCAACGCCTTACAATCTTTAGCTTCTTCTTCAGTTCTTGCTCCACCCACCAATGCCGCGCACTGTTGAATTTAGACCAAGTCACGAGTCCTGGCCTGAATGTAGTCGAGCGTGAATTGCGTGAGCTGCTTGTGCAAGTTTATTTACTTTTTTCCAAGCCAAGCAGCATCCGCAACAGCAACAGCAGCAGCAGTGGCAGCTACAGCAGCAAAAGCAGAAGCAAAAGCTTGAAAAGCCGCTTGGCATCCCAAAAACAAAGAATAGACAACGGCAACGACGATGACGATGACGATGGCGACGTGCAAAAATAAAAATAAAGCCTGAAAGACACTTGAAAATGTTTTAGTTTTTTAGTATACCCTGCATACAAGAAGATGCGCTTACAGAAAAAAAGAAAATGGTTTAATAAAGTTGTGCAAATTGTGCGGATGGCAGACCAGAAATATACAAAAAAAAAAAAATTGTGGCAGCTGTTACCCTATCTACGAAAAAAAGTGATGATAAAAACATGTTAAGGTTTTCTTAAGCGACTTTAAAAGCTACCAAAATGCACTTAGTTTTCGTAAAAAATTTTTATCATTTGTTGCACATTTGGATACTAAGGAACAGTTTGGAACACGAAAATTTTAAAATTACTATAGGTTGCTGGGAAAAGTACGGTGTGGATAGATTTTGTAAGAATTTTTCGGCTGGAATATGAAATACTTTCTTGATATGGTAGTTTGGCTGTATTTTAGACCATTTTATATAAAAGTATTTAAGAATCATTAAATGTACCTGATTTGTATTCAAAGCAGTCCTAGAATGGCTGTTAAAAATTAAGTATGATGTATTCGAGATTATGTAAACTCTGTATTTGTAAAAAATATACAGGCAATTGGCACCCAATTTTGTGGCTTATTTAAAGCTATTTACAATATTCACTTGAGTAAAGGGTATCTGAATGCCAGCCTGCCACACTCCTAACCAATCCTTAAAAAGGAAAAAAAAGAAAAAATTTTTTAAAAAAAAAAAAAAAAAAAAAGAAAAAAAAAAAAAAAAAAAAAAATATAAAAAAAAAAAAAAACCCCTTTGAAAAAAAAAAAAAAAAAAAAAAAAAAAAAAAAAAAAAAAAAAAAAAAAAAAAAAAAAAAAAAAAAAAAAAAATTTAAAAAAAAAAAAAAAAAAAAAAATAAAAAAAAAAAAAAAAAAAAAAAAAAAAAAAAAAAAAAAAAAAAATTTTATTATATTTTAAATTTTAAATTTAATCCCTTTAGTTGGGGTTAGGTTTTTTTTTTATTCATCTCTCGCATGGCTGCTAGCTTTCCATATTATTTGCATTTTTTTTATTTGAGCTCATTGTTGTTGTTGTTGTTGCCTGCTGTGCATAAGTAAATGTTGGATATAGCTAAAAGCAAAACGGCCTTCAGCCGCATTCAGCCTCAGGTAAGAAATGTTAAATTGTCAAAGGCATGTCGAGTATCTGGTGCCTCAAATTAAAAAGTCAAACTCACAATCAAACGGATGCCAAGCAGCCAGCTAAAACGAATTTCACATACAAAAAAAAAGGCCAGCTTGTGGGTTTCGCTCTCTGGGTGTATATATTCATGTAATAAACCGTCAAGGGTCAAGAAATGCCCTTTTATACACACTTATACATACAAGTATAACAAGTAGCCGTCGCAGCTGCTAGCTATTCAATACAACAACAACAGCAACAACAACAAGAGCAACAAAAGAAAGGTTATCACCTTGCTGGGGGGCAGCTGAAATTAAGTTCATAACGAGGGCGAACCGGACTCCAGCTGCGTTCTATTGTTAACTGGGCATACATTACGTATACGTATGCATGTATGCGGCAATCAATGTCCCACGTACGACAATACAATTGTGCATTCCATTTACAGTCAATCAGCTACAAATCACGCATACGCTACGTTGACCGCCATAACTTTTTCAATCGATGACCATTAAAATCAGTTTGATACCCAAACTTTTGTTGCACTTGCAAATGTACTGTAAGTATTTGGCACGTGGCTGATTACCAGCCAGCCACCAAGCCGGACAGGCCAACAGCGATAATGGCCAACGAGCAACAGTTAAAACGTCAAATTGCTCAATTTTCACGCATCATCAGAGGGCGCACGAAAAGAAAAAGTACAACAACCATTTCGGGTGGGTAAATGGTAGCAAAAAAATAAAAATCAATTTGGGTCGACAGCAACAGAAAAAAAAGAATATAAATAAATGAGAAAGAAACTTTCAGCAGCTACGGCCACAGCTCATTTTGTATTTATCAACTGGGGTAGAAGAGACTATACTACTTGGGTTGTTGTTCCCATTCCCATTCGTATCCATCCCGGTTCATCCGGCATCCAATCGGGACACTCCTGGTCGCAGGCCACGTCTGGCCTGATGGGCGGCATAAACTTTTATTTCAATGAGTGCGAGAACTGTAGCCCAAACTCCCAATCACCCAACACCCATCGCCCGCCTCCTGTCTTCAAACAACAACAATAATAATAACGGTATACCGTTCGGCTCCGCTCTGCTCCAGTTTTAGTTTCGTATCCGTTGTCGTCTCAGCTGCGCCTCAAATTTTTGTGGCGCTTGTTGCTATTTTCGAGACACACAAAAACAAAAAAAAGGAGGGCGGGGGGAGCGAATGATGATAATAAAAAATAAATAAGTTAAAGCGAATTGTGCGCTTGACTAACAGATATTCTGTATGGCGTATACTTGATTTTTTTTTAAATATCTAAACAGTATCAAGTTTTAAGCATATTAAAATATTTAAGTAAAATATGTGCATAAATATAAGCAAAAATTATCCATTAGTCAAAATATATATACAGCTTATAGCTTATTGCTTATTGCTACTCCTTGCACACATTATTACATTTGCAGGGTATAGAAAACAAAAAAACCATGAAAATACATTCATGGCATACTTTTCGGGCGGCTGTCGGACAATTTTGAGGCAGCAAAGGCAGCTTAAAAGTTTCCTTTTTTTTTTTTTTGTTTTTTGTGACATGGTTGCCATATAAATGCAAGCCTTAAAGCCTTGGGAGCTTGCTTAATGCAAAGGGGGTGAAGCAGAGGTGTGGGCATAGGGCGACGACATGCAGAGGGGGAGGGGAGTGCAAATGAATAGCAACTGTTCTAATTTTGGATGTTGGAATTTGGCTTAAATATTTATAAGAAAAATGAGCAGCTAAGCGGCAGCTGAATGTGTACCCAACGCACACAAACACACAAATACAAGCGCACATATGCTGCGACGCATTTAATATTAATGCCACGCAATCGAAATGAGTGCGCACGCCACATACGTTGCACGTTTTGGTTGAATGTTTGTTGCTGTTGTTGCCCTCGTTTGTTGCCACATTGTTTATTTGCTGAATTTGCGTTTTTATTTTGCTTCTTCGAATATTTTTCTCTCTCTTCCATCCTCTTTCACTTTGTTGTTGCTGGCTGCCATTTTGGGCTCGCCTTCTTTGTGCTTGCCACACACACACACACACACACACAGAGAGAAAATGAGTAAGAGAGAGCACCTGCTGGATGTCTGTGCAACATCTCTTTGCCTGTTCCATTTGCTTCTTTGTTGTTGCTGTCAGCCTGTTGCGGCCTTTGACTTATTACCATTAATTTATTTATGCGTGGCGCGTCACAGCCAATATTTTATTTTCGGTCTTGACCTTCCTTCCTCCTCTCCCACACACACCAAGAGAAAGCGCAAAATCACTTGGCGTAACCAGATCCCAGTGGCTCTCATCTGTGGCCTATATTCCGATTATGCAACACGGCCCGGGGACCAAAAGTTATGACTGTGTAACTTTTAGCAATCTGAGCAACGCTTAAAGCTGCAGCGAGAGAAAGCAACAAACGCTTAGTAAAACATTTGAAGGCTCTTTAAGCGAGCAACTGTTTTTTTATGTCGTTTAGTTTTATGTACAGCTTTTATAAGCTCTTTTTATTTAAATGGTTTTCCAAGTGATGCTTTTGTTTAACAAGCTTTCTCGATGGTATTTACACTTATGAAACTGACTGCAAAGTAATATTGTTTTTTTGAGCTTAAGCTGCAAAAAGAGGGCTACAGTGGTGCAGCCTCATCCACAGACTCTTTATACCTGCAATCTCCTCCAGAGCATAGGTATATCATGCAAAAGTCTGTTGTGTTTCTGTTGTGTTTTTTGCTTGCGGGCCTGTCATCATCATTGTCTTCTGGTTTGATTGATTGAAGAAGCCTATTCCACCAAAAATATTTCATTCATTGCTTGTCTAATCGACAATCTCTAACACCGCGGCAATCTCTTGGAGCGTGAAGACAGATCAAACAAATGGTTTGAATTCTATGTTCTGCTTTGCATGAACATTGAAGACCATAATAAGATAATAATTATCTATTAGAAATAAAATCTGTTTATTTCTGCTTAAATATCGTAGCTTTTACTTCATTTCCCTTCACTTTAATGAACCCCAATTGCTTTAAAAGTCACAGTCCATGCAGTAGAACTTGCTGCACATAATTGGGGCAAGGCTAGACAAAGCTGGCAAACGATTATAGTCTGGCTGCCACTGTTGCAACAGTTGGTAAATATCAATATTTGTGAAATTAAATTGAACGGCCAAATGCGAAACGATTTTTACACAAATGTATCGCATGTTGGCCAGAACAAACACACAAACGAGAGGACAGCCGAGGCGTTGCTCAATGCCATTTTCTAATGGAAGCCATTTGACACCGGCCACTGTGCAACGCCCACTGGTCACTGATAAGAGCACAAAGAAACGGCAATGCCACAAGGACGACAGTATGCACTGAACAATGGCCACATACAAAGCAATGTTCTCTGTCGTGTGTGTTTTTAGGATTCTCATATATATGGAGACTTGTGCCATTAATTAGCAACTACGTTCCCTTTGAATCTCTTACTGTGTTGTTGGGCATTGTACCAAAATCTAGGAAATTGCCTAATAATAGGGGTTAATCGGCGTAACGATCGTTTCTATTATGGGCCCAGGTAATTGTCTGTTTGTTAAATGTCACCTGCTTCACAAGCAATTTGTTGCCGAATGTGAAACTCTTGTCACACGCACATTTTGTATCTATGTATTTAATTTTGGAATCCCAGTCACAGCGTACACGCTCATTAAGTGCCATTTATTCGGCCATTAAATATTTATTGGCTTAAAGCAAAGGCGAAAAGTATAGTAATCAGAAATGTGGCAAGTTGTTGGGGATTGTTGTTTGTCTATTGAAGTGTGTGGTTATTGCAAGCGGACGGCCGCTTTGGTAATTGAAGTTGAACCTTGGACGCAGGAGCAAACTACGCGCTTGACTCGCACCTTTGATTAAGATATAGACACAAACACACAACACATATAGAATGATAGAAGGGACAAGCGGCTGACCCTATAGTCGCCTCGTATAGTCGTGCCATTGGCCAATACTCAAACGAGCAATTTAGCCAACTCATTGAAGCGGAATTAATTGCAATCGATTTTGTTGTTAGGCGAAGAACTGCGCGGAGTCTTCATTATAGACTGGCCAGGACTTTTTCTTTTTTGCCTTCTCTCTGTTTTTGTGTGTTTTTCTGTTTCTAAACCGAAAGCTTTAACACACACATTTTGTTTGCGTCTTTTACACGCATTAAAGCCAAATGCAAACACATAAAAAAACTCTTTTTTGCTGCCGCCAGATGCTTAAATACCAAAAAAAATCTTTAAAACGAATTTTTACGCAAATTACAAGCTTAAAAATATTTAATTAACATACAAAAACATTTAATAAATTAAATCAAGTAAATATTGTTGAGCTATATGAAAACATTTTGACCGCTTTATAATAAATGTGGTATTTTATGCATATATCTGTTTTTGTATGCAAATTTATCATATTTTCTGCCATCATGGGAATAGAAATTATATGCTCAATTTATTAAATGCTTAATTCAATATTTGCTGTCACATGAACAGAGAAAGAGAGAAACTAACTTATTTGCTTTTGCAAATTCTATTATTATTCAGTTGACCTACTTTGAAGCGAATTATAGATGATAATCGGTTCGAAAGTAATGCTACAAATTATTGTCAAACTGTTTGGTTTTGTTTCGAATTAACTATTTTTCAATCCCAACGCAAGCAAAACGCAGTCAACTGTTAACACTTGGCCGTACTCATGGCATTGATGATGATCATAAAACAGCAATTCCCACTACCAACAAAAATATAAAAAACAAACTTTTTAGCATCTCGTTTGTCGTGTGTGTGTGTGTGTCGTGTCTGTTTGTTGGTGCCACCACCAGCAACAACAAAAAAAGTTTTTACATAAATTTTGGCTTGCCGCTTTAGACATGCTACCATAAATACATTTGCTCTTTTCAATTTGTATTTTGCAGCAACAACAACGACAACAACAACAATTGAAAAAATAAAATATAATAGAAAATAAAATCCGTAAAGGGTAAACTTTGGCACGAGAGATCGAGATGCACAGGACGCAACTGGCGGCGACGACGACGTCGAGCTGGTGGCAAGCATTGCTGACACCCTCTACCTCTTCCTCTTCCTGTCACGCGTGCCAGTTGCAAATGGATTGAGGCAAGCACGTCTGCACAACCACAAATACACACCACACACACACTGACACATACTTACAAATACATATATAGACTATATACTATTTACAAATGTGCAGTCATAGATACATTGTGCATGCATAAAAGATACTCGCGAGTTGATGTTGAACATGTGCCAAAGCTTTGCGTTGCTGCTGGATGCTGCTGCTGCTTCTACTGCTGCGAGGGTGATTTTACCGTTTGATTTTGGCCAAGTTAAATAAATATCTCGCATACGCACACGCACACTCGCACATAAAACAATAAATAAAGCTAAAAGCGTTGTCAACAACGTTTCATACGCGCATATCGCTTTTTTTGGGCCCGCAAGTTGCCAATAACATTTGGCCAAAATGGCCGCACCCGTCGATGAGAGCGTCCTGAATGCGCTGCGGGGCGTTACCAGCGCCCAGACACGACTCCCCAAGCCGCTCTTGATCAAAATCTATGTGGCCAGCCAGAAGCAGGAATTCAATCAGGAACGCCGCATGCTCCTCGAGCTCGTTGGACCCGAGCTGCAGACACTCTACGATGACCGTCAGATTGAGGTGAGCTCTCATACTGAACAAACAAAAACATATTCATGAAATTGAAAATTTCAAACACAGTTGTTTCTCCAAGGAACAAGTTTGAAAAAAAACATGTAAAGTTTTTTGTTGTATACACAAATTAAAAATACTCCTTGCGGTGTGAAAATACCAAGTACCCAGAAAAAAAATGAGAAAGCTTAAATCGACTTTGGAGCTTAAGTGTGGCAAAACAGATCAAAGCAGGCAAAAGTAACTAAGTAAAACAATGAAAGAGATTAAATATGCATTGCAGATAAAGTAACTTCAATTTAATTTGTTATTCATGTTTAAGAAGTGAACATTTAGTAAGAAGATGAGTGTTCAGAAAAATATTATAAAAAAAAATATTAGCAAACAATTTTGAATTATTTTTATAAAAATTTTAAATCAACTTTCAAACTACACAAAATCTGAAATCTTTGCCTCAACTCAAAATAGGTTTAATAAAATTAGAAGTTATTCCTTTTTTTTCGTTAAATAATCGCACAACGATACAATATTTATATAAGCCACACAATAAATTTGTATCATAAAGTCTACCTTCAAAAAGTAAAGTTGATTTATTACAAAAATTTACTTTTGCAGCTTAAGCGATTTTTGTGTCAGTTACGGCATAAAAGTACATGAAAAACTGCTGAAAATATTTATTTTCTGTTCCTTGTACAAACAAAATATGAAACCAATCAACTTTTTTTAAAATGCTATAGCCAACAATTTATGCACGAATTCATTTTTATAACGTAACGTGACTTAAAAATGTTGTCTCTGCTCGTTTGTTAATAGCTGGAAATTGTGGACATGCATTTTGGCACCGGCGTTTTAGATGTGTCGCTGCTAGAACGTGATCCCTATATGCTGCAGGATTTGCTGCACGAGATTGACACCTGCCATGCGCACTCCAAGAGCGTCTTCTTTCTGGCATTAATTGGCGATGGCATTGGCCGCCCACCGCTGCCCACCCGCATTGATGAGGACATTTACGTATTGCTGCAGACGACGCTGACAACAACCAATGCCAATGATGTTCAGCTGCTTGAGCGTTGGTATATCAAGGATGCGGAGGGCAGTGAAACACAGCGTGTGCTCAAAACGGACTATCGGTAAGTTGGACAGGCGAACAATTATCCTTATGCAATGTATTCGCGTTGCTTGTTTGCCAACTCAATTGCAGCTGCACAGAGCTGCTCGCAAATATTTGCACAACTCATAAGCCAACAATGGGCCAAATTGCTCGAGAGGCAGAGCAGGGCAGGTTGAAAGTAGGGCAATAGCAATTGTGTTGTTGTGGAAAGCCCAATGCCAGCAGCACTTGACAGCAGCCAATTATGCTTATGGCTAATGGCAACATGAAAGCATTGCCAAATAAAAGAGAATTAAAAAACGAAAGAAAGAAAGATATATATACGTTTACACAAATGAAATCCAAAAAAGAAATAAATCACAACAATACAAATGAACTAATAAAAAATAAAAGCAAATTGAAATAGACGCCTGTCAAAATAAATCAACTTACAATTTTGTCAATTAATAAGGATTAAATGAAATAGCTGACAAGAAGTAGGCAGTAGCTTTGAGTTCTCAGTGGAAACGACAAATCGTCGCTTATTGACATAAATAGAGAATGAAACAATAGAGAAATGTTTCCCATCTGTACCCTGAACTTACCCTAAAGACATTACAATCAAAAGTAATCCTGTGCCTGAGTCATTTCTTTGCCTTTGATACATGAACTTTTTAACTCATTCGTGTGCTCAAGGGCTTTTAATTTGTTGAATGCGTATGTGTCTCAAGCTGATGGCAATGATTTGGCTCCAAGCGCTACTTGCCTCTTTGTGTGCATTTATTGCAACAACACGTGACATGCAACTTGATATGTTGCAAAGCGTTTAAGACAGCCCTTTTGCATAGCTTTTTCTCGGGCTTAACGTTTCAGCCAGTCTGTGTTTTCTAACTAAATGTAAACTATTAAATGAGCAGAAAATGAGAAAAATTTTAATTAAAAATTTAAGCTGAAAACGCGCTGGCATCAAATAAACTTTATATTAAAAAAAACCCTAAACTGTTAAGCTTATATAAAATTTATAAAGTTCGCCATAAATGCAAAAAATAAAAAAAAAAATGTTCCCATAAGTCTAAAAAAAAGTTTTCAATGATTAATTAAACAGGGTCGCTAAAAGCTTAACGATGTTACAGCACAAACAAAAAGAGAGATTAAAATTCGAGTACCGAAAATGAAATACGCTTAAATTCAAGCAATATAAACATTGCCTTAAAGTCATCTGCTTTAAAGCGGATTTGTTTAAACAGTTTATTGATGTTTAAAATATTTATTGATTTCTCAAGTTCGTATTTTCCAAGTATTCCACAAGAACATAAACACTTGTTTTTTAATGAGCACGATTTTTTCGTCGAATTATTTCATTTTTATTTCGTTTTTAATGTTAGTTCCTCGCTCATTCATAGCTGTCTTGTCAAATTACAGCACGTTGCCAGCAGACGAATGGCTGACGGAATCGCGTCTGTTGCGTCAGACGTTGGAGAAATCGTTGCAGCATCTGGTTGCTACAGCCGATGCGGATTTAATGAGGCGCCTTCAACTGCTGAGACGCACACAAATCGAGCTGGAAGTGCAGCGTGCCATGGGTAAGTAAGCAAATGTGAAGAGATTTCAAGCATTGTGCTTATATATCATTCGTGTCCCATAGAGCACTCCAGCGAGAAGATATTGGCCGTATTTCGGGAGCGTGCTGCTCAGAGCAGTGGACGCGATGTGGAAGCCAGCGAACGATTGCGTAAAATCAAAGATGAGCTGACCATGAACCTATCAACCGATAATCACACGACTCTTGTGTAAGTTTATCCCCACACACACACAAGGGACACACGTAATTGGTGTTGTAATTGTTATTGTTATGGTTGCAGTGTGCCGGGCAGCGCCAGCAGCGAGGCCATTGATCCGGACAACGAGGACCACGAGGCGTATTTAAGTAAATTCAAAAACAAAGTCACCGACAAGCTGCGTCTGTTAATCGAAGCGCATATTACAAATGATCCCGATGTAATCAAGGGGAGGAAAAAGACTGTGCAGGTGAGTGAGGGCGGGTGCGGGTGTTTGTTGTGGGTGATTACCGCAATTAACATGGCAGACAGCAGACAAAGTGTTTCACGAAACATTAAATTAAATTTATACTTGAATTTATTCGTGACAGCCGCCATTTATGTTTTGTTGTCCCTTCCCTTCTTCCTTGCCTAATTGTATTTCGCTTTAAAATAAGGCAAAACATTCCAGAAATAAATACAAAAACAGTCATAAATTTATTTCGCATATTACGAGCCTCTAACAAGCCAACGTTGTAGGCATTTATAATATAAATCTTAAATTTGGCAGCGTTCCTTAAACTTTCTTGTTTCTGCTTCCAGGTCTCAGGTACATAACATAACATTTGGCTTTTAATGCATGGGGAAGGGGGGAGGGCAGTTGTTACATTTTCCGTATGTTTACAGTTTCTTTGGTATTATTTATGTTTTACGTTTTATGGCGTGCGCGCGTGGAAAACGCTTTGGGCAGGTTAATTAAATGCGTGCAAAGACTTTATGCTGTACGGCTAAGTAAATTATGCATTAAGTTTGTATTGTATAACTTTATTTGAGTTATTGGTAGGTAGGTGTGGGTTGCCATATAGCAGCGGGTCCAGTAAAAGTTTCTTTGTATACAATAAAATTCAATTATATGGAAAGCGACCTTATACCAAGAACAAGATCTAAGCAGCAAAAACTTTATATATGAAATGTTAGAGGATAAACTACTTTTCAAAGATCATAAGACTTAGGCTCAATCTTTTAAAAAATGTTTAAAGTGCTCAATCTTAGTTTAAGTAAAACTTTTCTTGAATCAAAGAAAACTCCACTTAGGCAGAGGTCGACATTTTCTACCTCTATATATTTTTGTATATCTTTGTTTTTACAAATCTTAAGACAAGAATCTATATTCAATATTCCCAGTTTTGCTGCAAATCTTTATGAAATTATTAACAGCATTTTTTTACAAATATAATTTAATTTTATATACTTTCGAACCTGTTCAATGCAGGCATTTACAATAACTTTATATTTTACTTTAAAAGCCAAGTTATCTTTTACTAACACACACACACATACACTGATGTCTAGTTTATGTTTGCTATTGACTTTCCATTAGTGTGGCTTAAGTGGAATTTGGCTCTGCTGCAGTTGGCTTATCAATTTCGCTGTTCAATATTTGCTGAAACACCTGTGAAATTGAATTGCCAAATGGCCACAAAAGCAAAATATATATATATACAAAATACAAAGGAAGAAAATACACAAAACAAAAGTAAAAGACGAAGAAAAATCCAAAATAATACCAATAACAAGGCATCTTCATTTTTTTGTTGGCGTAAACAAGTCTTGGCTTGTGGTTGGCTTTTAAAGCCGCAAGCCATAATCAGTTGGAAAAAAAAAACCAAAATGAGAAAGAAAAAAAGTTTTGCTTGTTCTGGCCATGATGATAATGATGATGCTGCTGTTGTTCCGGTTCTTGCCACGTTTTTCGTTTTAGCCAACCGCTCGTTGGCTTTTGTTAAAAGCATTTAACATTTCAACTTGGGGCATAACCGAAGGACGCCGCGTAATGCGAGCTTTGGCTGGCCCCATTAGCGGGCAGCCTTCCCAGCCTCAGTTGCACTCTTTTCCACTATCCCATGCTGCTGCTGACATATTAACACACTTACACTTGTATACAATGCAATGCAACCACGCCCACACCCTTGCCACCTCACACACATATACACCCTTGCCACCTCACACATATACACACCCTTACGAAATGCTCTTGTTTGCACTTAACGACGCCCGTCGCAACATAAACTGCATTCAGGCGAGCAGCACTCACAATGCCACACAACCTACTAAAAACTGAAAGGCTCTTGCTCGCCTCTGTGTTCTTGCCATAAAGGCAAAGCACACCCAACCCTCCTCCGCCGCCTCCTCCTTAAGGCAGGTAGCACTTTGACAAAATGCTGTGGCATTTGAAGCCGCCAAGCAACCTAGAAATATGCAAAAGTATGTCCCCACACACACACATATACTAAACTAGAAGCAGAAGCAACCACATGGTGACACTTCACATCTGTTGTTTGTCATAGCATGCAGCATGCGGCGTATGCGCAACTTTTCTATACATAATGCAATTGAATTCCAGCAAAGCAAATATCAAGCTAATTAAGCGTCTCAATCTGGCTTGGCTGTCCATGCACCACCAAGCACCACTCAAAAGTCAGAGTCGAGAGCATGTTTTGGATTCAAGTTTAGTTAGATCTCAACTTGACCGCAGCTCGTCTCTTGGCTAAGCCACTAAGCCACAATGAGTGCATTTTAACCGTTGAGCAGTATACGAATCAGTTTGGCAAAAGCAAAAAGCAGCTTATTAAAACACGAACCAAGTGTGCACAGAAAGAAATAAAGTTTAAAGTCTTCAACATTTTACCATGTTTACTAATTAAAACACGTGTGAAGTTAAATAAATAAAGTTTATGCAAACCAGTTTTAACTAGAAACAGAAATCCGATAAGTTTTTTATTTAAACAAACTTTTAACAAACTTTTGTTAGAGCTCAAACTAAAGTTCCTTGGCAAAAAAAAAGGAAAAAATCAACACAAAGCACATAGAAAAAGAGCGAAATTTAAACAAAGTGTGATATGAATAAATTACATGTACTTAAGTCAAACTAATGTTAAAGTTGAGGCGAACTTTAGTTAGATTTTGGATTAGAATATTTTAATATTTTGCCAAAATAACTAAATTAGATTAACTTAAAATGTTTCAAACTAAAATATTTAGGGATACAATTTGTTTTCAATACGCTTTAATCATTTAACAATAAGTCAAAGTGACCAAGAATATTTCATCAATTCTTTGACTTACATTTTAAAGGCTTGTACACAAAACATAACAGCAACAAAAGACTGACTTTAAAAGAATTTTGTTGTCAAAACTATAAGCCAAGAAAAACAAATGTTATCTTTTGAAGATTTTACAAACGTCAAGTTCACACAAGCCACTCCTAGGACTTGGTGTGTGTGTTTTTTTTAGGCAAGACTTCAAGTTGTAGTTGTTCAGTGTAGTATGTAGTATGCATGTGTTAAAGCTGGACAGCGTAGACAGTGAAACGTGAGCGATGAAGATGAAGAGCGCTTAAGTGCATGTGTCTATGTACGTGTGTGTGTGGGTGAGTGTACGTAGATAAGTGGTTGGGTGGCGACTAGTTGTTAGTGGCAAACATGCCACTGTCAGTCAACAGCAAACGCAGCAACAACAACTAAGTAGCCCAGGATGAGGATGAGGATGAGGATGTCAATGACAGCGACACCAGCACGCTGAAACTTGGCTCAGCAGGTGGAACGCTGTCAGAGCAGGGCAGGTAAACAAAGTTGCGAGGAAACATACACGGTGGCAGCATACGCTCATATATGTGTGTAGGTGTGGCCAGCGGAAGGAGAAGGCAGACAGCAGCGGAAGATACTTTGGCATAATGCATGCCCCGGTCAGGAAACGAATGATGTCTTCAGCTTTTTAGTATATGTAACAAGTGCTCTGACTAAAAGTCGAAGCTGGTCTTGCATTGAAAGTCCATTGAGAAGGTCAAGGTGCAAGGTTTTGACTTCTGCGCTAACTTTTGATAAACGCTGACTGCTGTTTTCTGCTTTTAAATAAACATTTTATTATGTCAGAATCCATCAATTTGATTCTATCAAATATTTATTAGGATTTAAATTGCAATTTGATTTACGTTTAAAAATGCCACACGGAATTTATATTGATGTGCTTTTATTGTTTGGGACCACAGAAATGTTTTTCAAATTTTTACGACTAATACTTAAATTGGAACTAAAACCATTTTGCTCTCTTTTTTGCTAAAAAGCTCTTGTTTGATTTATTATTCATGTCAAATGTGTGATTTGAATTTTCGAACACACATTTAGTAATTTCCGGCTGCTACAGTTTTCATCGTTTCCACACAATTCAATTACTTTAAACATTTATTTTTATATTTTTTTCTTTCTTGGTAATATTCAATATTCAATTAAAGTTCAATAATATTTACATTTACGGAAATTTATTTTTCTCTTTCTTTCGAATTGCTAATTGAAACTAATACGTGACGAAGAGATGAAACTATTTTGTTCATTTGAATATTTAACATTTAAAATGCTCAAAGCTTTTGAATAGTAATTTCACTTTTCATATCCCTGTTAACTTTAGTTTACTTGGAATTGTTCAATTATGTTCATAGTTTCATACTGGGAAAAGTTTGTGTCTTGTACGAAGAAACGAAAGTTGAAAGAATTTAAATCTTAATTGAAATTTCGCTCTTTGAATTTTCATTTAGCAAGAAAGGTATTTCTGGTTTAGCTTTTCATCAGAAAAACTTAAAGCTTTTGTCTCATAAAGCAACAGATAATCATATTTGAAAAATGATGAAGAAGAAATACAAAAATAAATAAATCATTTCCCATTGTTTCCGTTGCAGGAAATCTTTCACGAACATGCCACACATCTGCGAATAATGCGCGAGCACACGGAGCGTGTGGTTTTGCTGGAGTCGCGAGTGCCACAACAGTTGCGACAGAATCTGATGGCCAATTTCAAGAATGGCAGCCGTCATGCACCGTACTTCATTTGTGGTGCACATGGCAGTGGCAAGAGTGCACTGATTAGCACCCTCTATGGACAGGCGGCCAGTTGGTTCAGTTCGACGCGGGTGCATCGTGTCATACGCTTCGCCAAGGCCACGCCCCGCTCTGCTTACAATCTGGAGCTGTTGCGCGTTATATGCCAGCAGATCTCAATCATATTCAATATACCCGAAGGCTATCTGCCCAAGGATGCATCCTTTGATCCGCTGTACATCAGCAACTGGTTCCAGAATCTGTTGCGTCGCATCGAGGACATGAACAATGATGTCCTGTTTCTCTTCATCGATGATCTGCATCTGCTGAATCCGCTGGACTGCGATATTGTCGCTGCACTCTCCTGGCTGCCCACCTCGCTGCCCTGGAATGTCCAGATCATATGCAGCTCCACGACACCCGTGGAACAGTTAAAGTTTACGCCCATGCAGCGCGACAGATTCAAGTCGGCAGAGTATATGTTTTTGCTGAGTGCGGAGGCAAATGCCACACAGCTGCAACTGCCTGCGGCATGCGCCACTGATGTTAGCTTCGAGGCGTACGTGGAGCAGCAGTTCGATGAGTTGGAGCTGCACTATGGACGACAGGCGGTGGCCAGCTTGGCAGCGTATATCACCTGCTCGGAGTACGGCCTGACCGAGACGGAGCTGCTGGAGCTGCTTATGCCCACCGATGATCCCGAGTCACAAATTGACACGCAAAGCGGCAACTTTAGTTTCGCCAACTTCAAGAAGATACACAAGCAAATGGATAATCGTTTGCTGCTGCATGACAAGATAATGTCCGGCAAGGTGTTGTTACAGTGGCGCCACAATTATTGTGCAACCGTGGCCAATCGACGCTATATGGATGTGGAGCGCAAACGTTGTGTGCACATGGAGCTGGCCAATTTGTTTTTTCCGCAGGACGAGGATGACAGCACGTTGGAGAATGATTCAACGCGCAGCGATACAAAGTCTGTTATCAGCTTGAAGGAGCGAGAGCCGCACAAGGACAAGGAACGTGAAAAGGATAACGTTTCAGCGGGACGTAAATCATCGTCAACGCACCACAATGATGACACATCCACCTTCTACAATCCCATTGCCGCCGATGTGTCGTACAGCATGCGGCATGTCGAGGAGAGCTGGCATCATCTGATGCGATCCGATGACACCACGCGCTTCAAGCAAATTGCTGTTTGCAATTTTGATTTTCTGCTCGCAGCGGTAAGTTGACAAGCATCCCCCTTCTATTTCTCACCCCCTTCCAGCAGCAACAATTTTAACGAGCATACGCAATTAGTCAGGGCTGCGGAAATTAGTTTAGCAACGCAAGAGATAAAATGGCTTGGGAAACAACAAACTCGATTTGCGCCATTGTAAAGCACACACAAACACAAGCTAACAAAATGGGCCAATTGACGCTGTCAATGTAAGCAATGAACTTGTCTAATAAACTTAAACAGGCAATGAAATTCGAGAAGCGGTTTCTCGACAATAAACAGAAAAGTTGAACAACAAACTTGAAGCAAACTGTCTTTTATTTATGCGTCGTCATAAACATTGATAAGACTTAAACGAAACACGTACACAAATTTATTAAAACACATTTACTTTGATAGTTATAGATATTCGCAAGGATTGCCAAAAAGCTTTTACGTTTATGACGTTATCAATGCATCAAAGTTTTGTGACATAGTTTAAATTTATGCGGGTTCGAAGAAATATTAACGTTAATAAGTTGATTTCGTTTGATCCTAACTTAAACTTCGACAAGAGTGCCCCCTTAAGAATAAAGTCAATAATCAGTCTAAAACTAAAACGTTATTTTGTTATTCATAGTATACATAAATATTTATAAAGCGTGGTTCTTAAAGCCCGGCCCCCGCATAACTTTCTCTGAAGCTTTTTTGGGCGCGAACAAGAATTATGAATTTTACAGACCACCAAAGACCATTTAAAGATTGATACAACTGGTTTTAATTGGAAAATAATCAATCATCCCTTTAATAAATATATAAAATAATTTTCAACCAATCTTTAATAAACTCACTGTTACCAGTTTTATTAAAAGACATTTATAATTTAAAAAGCAGCTCGTTGTGCAGTCGACCACTGGTCCATTCGGCCTTTCTCGGTTAAATTACAAAAAACACCGCTCTGAATGTTGCATTACGGCTTAAACAATAGCGTGACAGAACTGACTCGGACAGCTGCCAACTCATTTGGCGTTTAATTGTTTAAAACGTCGTCATTCATTACGAAAGTTGTTCGTGCGGAAATTTTCGTTCGTCTCGCGTTGCAACAAAACACACACACACAAAAGCAAAGAAAAGAAAAACAAGGGAAAGAACGAATGAATGAAATTGGCAAAAAAGTAGAAGTTGATGATTATTTAAGCAGCTTCCAGCTTGGCAAATCGAATAAAGTCGGTGAGGGAAAAAAAAAAAAAAAAAAAAAAACCAAAGCGGTTCACACAGTTTTTTAACAGAACATTTATCACCGCCTGACAGATGAAATATGCATTTAGCCATGAATTTTCCAAATCAGAACATTTGCAATTCATGCAAAAATATGCTAAAACCGTATACAGTTAAACGGCGGTAAACAATGCAAACTCGTTCAAAAACCCAAAAACGGATGCAAAGTGTAAGCAAAAACTAGTAGAAAATATGGGCAAAAAAGCTATCAGGTTGTGATGTGAAAAATGATTTTCATTACAATGTTGCCGTTGCCGTTGCCGTTGCAGCTGCAGCTGATATGCAAGCTTGACACGTGGCACAATTTGCGGCTGTTACCAACTACACGTTACATTTATATAGAGTTGACCTGCTTTTCAATAAAGCGAATGCATAAAAGTGCAGCAGCAGCAGCAGCAACAGCTGAAGCTTGATTTAATTAACATTTTCCAAGGCAACAGCAACAGCAACGGTAAACTAAAGGTCAACAACGTAACGAAATGTCACAAAACTTTAACAACATCAAATTTCTGAAAATATTCAAGCTTATTAAATACAAAGACAAATTTATATATATACTTGTGTAACTGGCAACAAATGTCACTTGCTTTGATCTGCTCTTGTAATTATAGTTGATAGAATTTCCCATGAATTAAGTTTTAAGGGCCAAAGCAAGCATTTTTCTATGGAAAACCCTAAGCACGCAATGGCTTGAAAACTAAAATTATTTAACATGCACATAAGCAATTATTTGCTTGTTATGGATTATAACAGCTGCTTACATTTATTGCGCACTCAATTAAATGCATAATTAGGCAAGGCGATCAAAAACTTAAAATTGCAAATAATAAGGGGAAATTCCTTTGCCAGCCATCAATGGCCATGCTGATATTTTTGCAACTTGTTTATGTATTTTACACAAAAGATATATCCTTGATTGTTGTACATTATAATCCTCTTAACGCAAAAACGAAAACATATTTTGTAAGCTTGTCAGCTTTCTGTTGTTGAACATTTCCATTTCACAATTACAATTTCGGCACAACAATTTAACAATAACAAAATGTTGCATATTGTTTAAACATTTATCATGGCCGAATATCAATGTGTTTAGATACAGTTAATTAAATCTAAAGGCTTTTGTTATTAAACTAATATGTTTTATGGTCAATCAAGCTTTTGGCTTTATTAAATTAAATGAAAATACTACAACACTGCGTATGCTTTATGTTTTATAATATTTTTAACGAATAATGAATATTAACTTGAGTAAACGAGGCGTATACACAATTTAAACATTTCCTTCTACTGCGTATACTTAATATTTTCGATTCTTTCTTACAGGTACAAACGGTATCCATTAGCTACCTGCGCTGCCTAATCGAGCACGTACGCTGCTTAGTCCTGGATCGTGACATTGAACTCATCTATTATACGATACGCAAGTCCAGCGACGTCCTAACCCGTGATCCCATGCAGCTGGGCTCACAGCTCATCTCATGGCTGCGCCCCATTGGAGAGCATGACGACGATGACAACTCGCTGCTAAGCATGACGGTCCGATCGGCGACGGCCTGGTGCGATGGCTATGCAGTGCCATTGTTGGTGCCCCTAACCGGCTGGCTGCCTGCCCCCTTGCCATCACAGATACGTAATATGACCGTGTCGGGCACTGGGGTGATACGAGCCGTGTGTCTAGCACCATCGCGGCAACATCTTATTATCGCAACGAATTCGGGCGATGTGCAAATGTGGCACATCATGAGCAACTCGCTGGAGCACACATTCAAGGGTAAGCACACACAACGAATTTAATGGGCTGCCATTAGGGAGGCTAATCATGCGACTTGTGTATACAATTGCAGGACACACTGCGGCAGTCACGTGCCTGTTGGTGGCGCCACAGCAGTCGCAGCTGCTGTTGACCGGCTCCGAGGACGCCAGTGTGCTCGTGTGGCACGTGTCGCTGCGCGAGAAGCGAGCCCACATTAAGTAAGTTGTCCCCCTACACTAAACCTTCCTCGTCCAAAGTGAATCTCGACCAACACTAATAATGTGTAACTTTTTGTTTTGCTACTCAACCCACAAAAACACAACAATAGCGCACATACGGGTGCCATTACAGGCGTGGCGGCTGGCGTCAATAACACCCTGATCATTAGCAGCAGCGAGGATGCAACAATTGCCATTACGGACCTGGCCACCGGCAAATTGGTGAGCAAAACCAACTATTGAAATCGTATTAAACTGCTTTTGCCCAGCAATTAAACCATTTTGCAAATTTTATTCAGTTTTAGTTTTCACATTTTTTCATCATGTTTACGCAAAGTTTTTTCCAGCCACACACACAAATTACGATACGCGATATGCAAGAGCGTAAAATGTGCAAGAATATATATATGTAATATGTATATAATGCATTTTGCTGTTGCCTAATTGCAATACCCTGCCACGAGCCACAACAAACAAACCGCATTAATTTGCATAATTCCTTCGCCAAAAGCTCTGCCGCTGCAAATACCAACGAGGTCATAATCTCTCTCTCTCTACCCATGGTTATACCCGTGTGTGTGTGTGTGTACTTTGTGGCTAGCGGGCATCCATCCAAAAGTACCCTATATCATAGTTGCTAAAGGGTTAACGATATTTGCATATGATTAGCTGAAATAGTTTATGAACAAATTTTAGCTTTGCTTTGAAGTTTGATACTTTTTTTAAGCTGTAAGGTTTTGCTCTTTATACCGATTTTTAAATATGCCCAAGTCTTTATTATGTTTGTTATTTTGCCTAATCGCATTTTGGCCATGTTAAGCAAATGTTGCCCATTATATTATATATAATTTTTCTTCACATTTTAATTTTTGTGCTTAGCAGCTGCGCTAGGTATTTTATATATTTTATTTCTCTTTTTAATTTTGCTTCAAGCACTACACAACACTTGATCTGTAGGCTCTTAAAGATTATTTCTAACAACCGCATAGTTAGCCACCTGGCCATTAATCACTACAGAGTACCTGGTAGTTGAGCACCTTGGCTAATGCCTTTTCTACTAGTTAAACATAAATTTGTGGCTGACAAATGAAGCGGTTATGGGGCAGGCGCAGAAACAGAAACAGAAGCGCGCACTAACACACACACACTCACACACATTCAACAAACCCCAAAAACATGTTGCCTATGTGGCCCATGTAGCCATAAATCATATTAAGTTGAAATTTCGCAGTCACCAGCACACACACACACATACACACACGCAAACATCCGGCCGCACACATACAGACACGCACATTAAACTGTGATTAACTACAATGCAATGTTTGCATATAAAGTGCGGCATAGAATGTCCTTGGGCGTTGTCGTTCGCTCGGTTTGTAAGTAAGAGAACGTTTTGTGTGTGTGCGAGTGTGTGTGTGTGTGTGTTTGTGGGTGTCAACGTTGCCTGTTGACACACATATAAATTAGATTTATTGCCACTTGCTGTGGCGCAGAAAAAGAAAAACGTTCCATTGCTCGTCGCTGGCATATTTTAAAGCCAATTTTGCTGACAACGCAGCTTTTGGTTCGCTTATGAAAATCGCGGCTTCAAGTGCAGCTTTTTAACATTTTTGGCTTTGTCGTGACTTGTCAGACAGTCGTCTACGCGCACATATACACACACACATACAGACACACAGATACACAGAAATTACAGGCGCTTATTAAATTAATTACAATATTACGTATACGCCTTGTCAGAGTCGTGCTTGCTTTCATGTTCTCGTCGTTGTCGTCTCTGCTTTTGGCATTTAAAAAAGTTTGGGGATAATTTATCAAAGTTTTGGCATTTTTGTGCGACTTCTTTTAAATACAAGACACAGAAAAAAAATAGCTTTCATTGTGAATAGGTGAGTTGGGGGTTGGGGGTAGAGTGGATGGCGCTGTCAACATAGCATGCCAAACTGTAATTAACTTAATGCATACAAAATGTGGCACACAGGTATCCACACAAAGTACATACAATCGTCGTCAGACAGGCGACCACGTCACATATGTCACGCAATTCCTATTCCAATCCTCACCCCTCTTTATTACAACTAACACCATTTGGTTAAATGTCGCTTTATCGAACCATAAAACTGTATTGCATTCAGTGAGCTCATCTGTATGTTTTTTCTTTCTCTCTATATCGCTTCTAATTGCAGGTACATCGCATAAGCTTTCATCGTGGACCAGTGAGTGGTATTCTGGTTGCTGGTGCCTGTGATGTCCTCATCTCGGCCAGTCATGACAAGAACATATGCGTTTGGGATCTTGAAAACTATGCACTCTTAAATACCATGCAAATGACCAGTCCGGTGCTTCGCATTGATATCTCATGGAATTCGGTAAGTAAGCTAAAATAACGTTCAAGGAGTGGGTAATGCATACATACACTCCCACACATGCATATTTCTACTTTATGTGCTTGATAAATGACATTTACTTATGATGTCTGTGGCATGCAGTGAAGTCATTTATCTGGTCGATATGAAGCAGCTGTACAGAAAAGCCCTACACAGGTGTCCTTCAAAACGCACAGGAGTATAGAAAATCCTTAAAGAGCAGGGAGATTTTCTATAACTTAACTGGATTTACTTGACATAAGCATATTGGATTATTTATCAAATATATATGAGATTTGAAGTAGAAAAGTCTGCAGATGTAAGCTTTAGTTAAAGTACAGAACTTAAAAACAAAGACATGAGAATGTTTTCAACATAAGTATACACCAATTATTGCAAGATTTGTATAATAAAGCGAACAAATGACAATAATATGTAGCACTTTTGAAGGCCAAACTACTTTAGCACACTTGATTGCTTTTCAAAGGAATGGAAGACCAATAACAACTTGAATGATTTTAATATAGAAATATTTTTGAAGTATTTTGTGATTAATGCACTTCTTAAAAAGGACAAACAAAACTCACAATTGACAACAGCACCCTTGAACTTTACCCAGAATCGACCCTATTATTTGAATTTTATTGTTCAAAAATGTTTTCCGCAAAAAAAACATCGACAGCTTAAAGCTTTAACCCTTCAATACCTTGAAGCGTTTCTTGCCAAACTTCCAAGTGTAGCAGCTGCTTGTGCACAAACTGAAATAACAAAATGGCAACAAATCTCTGCTGACGTGAATGTAAAATAGAAAATGGCAGCAACATGGAAGAAAAGACGACGTTGGCGTCTCAATTGTCTAACGCAGATTTCTACGTTTCTATGCGCACAATTTAAAGCTGCACTTTGACAGATACAAAAAAAAATAAAAAGAATATACTTAAAGCAACACAGCAGATAAAGCCAAAACATGTGACAACAGCTAACAGCTAAAGGGTGGCACTGGGCACTGGGGGTGTGAAAGGGGTGCAGCAGGGAGTGCTATAGGATTGGCTGCAGGGTTGATTCTAATAAGTGATTTTGGCTTAGAAGATCCGTATTACAAGGCAAATCCTTTGTTGTCAATCAGCTTGACAAAAAGCTCCAGCGCCCGTCCCCCCCTTATTCTACTCCTTGCTACTTGCTACTTGTGTGTGTGTGTGTGTGTTTGTACATGTATTTATTTATGTGTACATAATCTATTCTGTGTGTCCCTATCAATATGTATTGCATACTTAGCGGCAATTTAGTACGCAAAACAATATTAAGGCAGGCAGACGTCGACGTTTTATCAATGGCAACTATGTTATTGAAGCTAGGGAGCGCTTCCCTACACAGACTGTATACTGTAGCAGAAGCCGCGTGACAATTGATGCGTATACCAAGTGCCTTGGCGAGTCTTTCTGCAGCTCTGCCGCCACTTCCCATTATATCTATTGCTATAAATCGAAAGTAGACAGCAGAGTGTCGTCTTTGTGTCGCTTTAATGTCGCCTACAGACGCACAGTGCGAAAGAGAAAGCAATAAAGGTAGATAAAGAAAAACTATTTCTCGCACAACGAAACTTTACATGCCCTTACTTCTATTATTAATTGGTAAGCTGAGTGGACGACTTTTTCCAAAGGGCTCTTTAAGAATATTTTCTGTCAATTAAAACATATTTTTATCAAATTAATACCAACTCATACAAATACAAAAGATCTAAACGTATTTTTCTAGCTTTCTTTACTGAGCTTACAATAAATAATCAAATACTTTAAGTTTGCTTTTGATAGATTTTTAAGTACTCTTTGCTAGAAACAAACACAAAAATTTTTAAATTTCATTCTGCGGTCGTCATTATATTAATAAAGTAAACAACTTCAGTTAATAAATGCAAATATCCTGTTTAAGAGTATATTAACGACTAGAACAACTTGCAGATATAGGTACATGACGCACTTGGCCGCAGGGCGACAATTCAAAGTTTCAGATACATTGATAATCTGCGACTGGCAGCGTCTGCGACTGCTACTTTCCCTTCAATTTTCATTGCTATTCTATTTCTGTGTTCCTTGTCAGAAGCATCTGATTACAGGACATGACAGACAAGCCCCTCGCGAGAGTGTTGCAAAGCCATGTCTCGTCTCTTAAATTACTCTAGATACAACCACACACACGCACACACACACATACACAATGTAAAAAGTGACTTTCTTTGCCGTTGGGCAATTAGAAAATTTATTTCTCGCATTTCGTTGCTGGTATAGCTTGTATGCGAAGTGGGTATAACCAAATTGCGGCTTATTACATTAGGCTAAAAAGTGCCGAAAATTGAACAAATTGGGCTATAAGCATGTTGCCAAAATTGCTGCCGATAACAAGCATATAAGGACTTTGCCACATGATGATGGGGCCCGCCCGAATCCGCAATTTCGCGCCTTCTAACACAACACAAATTTTATTTTAAGGCTCAAATTGAAATGTAATTTTTGTGTGGCACACACACACACACACACACACAGAGAAGCAAATATAATGCATAGATATTTTATACATATATGTGCTTTTGCCTAGCTAACCACTTGAGTGAGACAAGTCCTTTATCCTTGGCATCCATTCGTTTTCGGCATTTCTTTGCCTTGTGGACAGCCCGTATTGTAAATGGCAAACGAAAACGGAAATCAACTTTCTTACACTTTAGCTAACATCCTGATGGCTCTGTGGCACGCTAAATTCACACCCCACAGCCGACACTCGACGGACTCTACGCCACAGCCATTCTTGTGCACATTCTTTGCTATCGTCTGGCCAGGCATTTCCCCTGAAAATTGAAATGTTGCAATGAGCCAAATGGCCCACAAACTCTGCGCCGTTCTTTGCCAATTGCCACGACTTTGTTGTTGTTGGCATTTTTCAATTTTACCGTCTAGCTGGGTGCAAAAAAAAAAAAAAAAAGAAGAAGAAATTCAGACTAGCCTCAATATTTTTTTCTGTGCCGTTGCACACGGCAAGAAATGTGTTAATATTTTATATAGAATTTGTGTGGGCTGCCCTCAAATAGCTTTCATAATTTATCGATTTCGCTTGCCAACTGGCACAAGGCAATAATAAAACTATTAAACAATACAAAACAGAACTTAAACTCAATTCCCAAAAGGTCTTTAATTATAAATTAGTATCTATGAACTTTGCTCCCTGGGGTGAAACGAGTTAAAATGGGTTCATATAGTGTGTGTGTTTGTTTTGTCTTTAAGTCCGACTGTATTTTGATAACAATTTAAACATTTTTTATGCTTTAAATACTTAATGTTGATATATTTAACTAAATAAGATACTTTTCACAAATAATGGCATCATTAAGAGATTAAATAAAGTTAGCAAAGTCAACTAACTAATTACTCTACTAAATATCTCACTGAATATAATTCACATTTGTTTTTTCCAACTCTAAACAAATCGCGTGTCGACCACAATTTGCAATCCAGTGTCCGTTAATTTGATATATTAGCTTACTAATTACATACTTTACGCATACAAATTGTATTTGACACAGGCTTTATTATAGGGTTTTTCAATTCGCTCAGTGCGGCACAGCAAAAGTTTTCACGATGGAATGCAATTTATTATTAATATTTGATTGGACAGCATGAAAGTGCGTCATGCTGGGTAGGAAGGTTGTCCTTTTGTCATCGTCAAATGGCAGGGAATGCATTAAAATGGCGTTGAAAATGTCAATTAATTGCATTTAATGTACGTTGTGTGCAATTTTCTTTAAGGTATTCCTGCTGGCACTCTGTGAGGATAATGCACTGTACGTGCGAACGCTGGCCACAGGAAAGGAGCTGCATACGCTCAAGGGACACAAGTCGAAGGTAAAGTAATGGAGATAGTCACAATCCCAATCAGACAGTAATTGTTATCCCCACTGCAGATACGCACGATTTGTATTGCAAAGGATAGTCAACGCTGTGTGGTTGGCTGCGAGGATACGCGTGCTCTGATCTATGATATGCATTCGGGTAAGCTGGTGCGTTCGATGCCACCGAATCCGGGACCCGTTACAGCCGTCTATGCCATGGAGAATGATGATTTTCTGGTCACTGTGGGTGGCAATAAGATCACCTTCTATTCGTTTCGCAATGAGGAACTCTATGTCAATCCCTATTCGAGGCATCCACGCAGAAAGCGTAGTCTTAAGCGGCACACACAGGCACAACGTTCGCCATCCACAACGCTGCCGCCAATCACCTGTTTCGATCTGTCGCGCGACTCACAACAGTTGGCCATTGCATCGGGTCGGAATGTGCACATGATGCGCATCAATACGCCCGAGTATCAGAGCACACTGGAGGGTCATAGTTGTGTGGTCAATTGTCTGAGATTTGCACCGAATGGTGAGTTCCTGGCCACCGGTGGCGATGATCGTCTGGTGCAGGTGTGGACGCTGGCGTTGGGTGAGATCAGCAATACGTTTAAAGGGCATGCGGCACCCGTGATGCAGTTGGTGGTGTTGATGGATTCACTGCGTATAATATCTACGGATCGAGATTCTATACTGCTTGTGTGGATGGCCACATCGGGCAATGTGCTGCAGACCATTCAGGGTCCATACAGAAGCCTGGCGGTCACAAACAATATGCGCTTTGCTGTCTCCACCAATGGCGATAATACTCTCAAGATTTGGTCCCTCACTCAGGAGGATGAAAAGTACTCTGTCTCGCATTCGGATGAGATCACTTGCTTTGAGATCAGTGCCGATAGCATACATATTATAACGGGCTCCAGGGATATGTCTTTGAAGGTCTGGCAATCAATGGGTGGCAAATTAAGCCAGGTTCTTGTCGGCCATAGCGATGCTGTGACCTGCGTTGCCGTCTCAGTCACCAACAAAACTCAAGTGATTTCGGGCTCCAAAGATATGAATCTGATCATTTGGGACTTGCTTACTGGCGAGGAGGTTCACACACTGGCTGGACATTTGGGTGCTGTCATTGGCGTTAAGGTCTCTGCAGATGGTAAGTAGCAAAAACACTTTCTTAAGAACTTTCTTTGCCAAGTCCAATAAAGTTTACATCTTAAAGAGTTTATCTTTTGTTAAACATTTTTTTTTCTTCATTAATTGTTGCCTTGCAGGCTCAACGGCTGTGTCTGGCAGCGATGACAAGACGTTGATTGTTTGGGAAACGAAGCGTGGATTGGCGCTGACCTCGCTGCAGATGCATGTGCCGTTCACGCACTTTGACATTAGCCTGGAGGTCTCTCGTGTGCTCGTCCAGCTGGTGGATAGCTACAATTTGCCCGTCATCTGTTTGCACAATACCCCAGCGCAGTATGTCAAGCTGCCTACGTATTCGGGCCCCAGCAAGGATGTGGAGGGTAAGCGAACATAACTTGACCTTTAACAGCCTTATACAGCTTCATCTTCCGCCTCAATAGATTTGCGTCCACAGGGACCCAAGCGACAGATGAAGCGTCTGCTCAAGAAGGAAGTCTCCTTGGACACATACACTTGGCAAAAGAAATATGGCCATTTGACATCGTCGGTGATGATGGCCCAGGTGGATGAGCGTTTGAAGCGACGCTTTAGCGTCTCGGCCAGCATGGAGGAGATCTCAAAGATAGCGGAGACCAAAACGGGCGCATCGCAAGCCAATCTGGGACCGGAGCAGGCAGCACTGGCACAATCCCAGCACTTTGATCAACTGGAGGCGTTATGGAATAAACGTTCGCCGCCACGTCGACGACACAATACGGTAAGTTGGCTGTCAGTGCCACTCCTTGTACCTTAGTATGCTGTATTAGTCCGCAACAAGCTGCTGCAGCAGCAGATAAAGCATAAATATGCAACATTGCTTTTTATGGTAGATGCCTCAAGAACTCATCATTTTTGTATACATTGTTTTGTATTTTTCTTTTGTGTTGATTATCGTTTTATGTTTTACAACAACTTTGGCTTCGTCTCTGTTATGTGCTTACTTGCAACATGCCACATGCAACATGCAAACATGCAACGTGTGTAATCATCTTGATAACAGGGTCTGTCGCGACAGACGTCGCTGGTGGAGGACCGTTTGGAGTCCTCCGATGACGATGAGTATCAGGATGAGCGTGCAGGTATGTTATCAGCATCCTACGATCACATCCATATGCTCGCCCGCTTGCCCGGCATCCGTAGCCTGCACGATGCATGGAAGACGAGTAGTTTGCGTGTCTCCCGCACCAGAACCACCAAATTTTATGTCAGCACGCCCCCGCACAACAACAACAGCAACCACAACAACAACAACAACAACCACCAACACCACAGCCACCACAGCAACCACCACAACAACAACCACAGAACTGACAAACATGACAATCACAGCAACAACAATAGTTCGAACAGCCAACTGGGTCAGGAGGCGCCAGATCTAGTGCGTGATCTGCTCCACACGGATCGTCCAGTCACATTGCGTCAACTCTTCCACTGGCCGGGCTTTAAGCCACATCTGTGGCGTCAGCGACGCCAACGCAACTGTCAATCACTGCTGCCACACTTTCGGGTCAATGTGCCCGATCGAGTGCGTGCCACGCCCATTATTGTTGTGGAGAACTATGATACTCGAAAGGTGCAGCGTCTGCGCACCGATCTTGTGCTGCATCCACAGTCCACTCAAGCCACACTGGGCACCATGCTTGAGGAGACATCCAGTGCCAGTCTCAAGCCCAAACGTCAACGTTCCTTCTGGCCACTGTTTCGTGGCAAGTCTGAGAAAAAGGTGCGTGCCACCACGCCCACCGAAACGCGCAGCGCCAATTGCAATGACTGTGTAGCGCAATGACAACCCTAACGTACCGCTACACAACACTTTTTTTCTTGTCAATACCTTTTGTACACTGCACAACCTTAACTTATATTTTTTCTTTAAGCACACATTTTTTTCTCATCTATATACAATTCCTAGTCTGCAATGCGTAGTGAATAGTTGTTAATTTTTTCGAATAAAGTAGTATGCGAATTCTATTAGCTGTTTGTGTAGTTTTTTATAAAAAGCAATAAGGTAAGTAAAATGTATTTAGTTGTTTTTGTTAAATGAAACTGGAAAATGCGTTTAAAAGCGCAACAAAGGAAAGCGTGCGCTCAAAAGTATGCTATAATTTATTTCACATGAACGCCATAAATTGCCATCAATAAAATTTCAGCACGATTAACTCGATAAAATGTTGTACAGAAACAAAAGGAAAGTAAAAAAAGACGAATATGGTTTTGGCAGCGACTGCCATGAGTCCGTCACAACGGTTTAATCAATTTAATCGCGCCACTTAAATGAATTAAAGGCAATCAATAAATTCCATTGCAATTGCAATGTACGTGTAGTACGTATGTGTGCGTGTGTGTGTGATTCAATTTGATAACTGTGTGTAAATCGGTGTCGAGGTAAGCGTTGCGTTACAGTTCTCCAGTTATGTTTTCAACTCTTTAGGCATGTTTTGCTCTCCACAACCCCACCCCAAATCTCCCCCCACTCACCTTTTACACACAGCCATGGCAAAGCAATCAAAACAAGAATAAAATAAAAAACTGAAAAGCAATTGGAAATTGGAAACTTTCTTGTGTCATATGTAAATGTTGCTATGCTTACTTATATCGACCTACTTAAGTAAATAAATATCAAAAATAATCATCATTGATTCGAAATCAAAAGTTTTATTTGATTATTCTCCACTTGCTCTTGCTCTGTCTCTTTTACACTTACTCACACTCTCGCTCTCTCTGTTTCTCTCTTGCTCTTGATGTGTAATATACTCTTCTGTATATACATATATATATTTGAATTTGAAAAATTTGTTCGAAGTTTTGTTAAAATTTTGTTGCTTTTGCAACGCAATATGTTGGATTTGTTCTCACTTTCTCTCTATGTGTGTGTGTGTGTGTGTGTGTGCCTTGGCAATAGCAACAATTGCCCCAAAAATGAAATGAAACTTAATTTTTTCGTTTCCAACCAACATCAACTGCCAAACTGCCAACCACGTACCACCACCAACCAAACAACCAAACGTCCAACCAACTTACCAACAACAACTACCAGCAACTACCACCAGTATGAAAACCAGTTCCCGCAGCTCACTGCAGCATGCCTCACAACAGTAATAACAACAACAACAACAACAATAGCAACAACACAGCATCGCCAGCAATGATATATAATCAAATCAACAACAAATTTTATCAACTACAATTTAGCACTTGGACAAAACTCCGATTAAAATACAAAAGTTTTGCATTTGCCCCACATTTCCAGCATAAAAACCTCAAAAGTAACTTTGAAATTCAACTACTAAATGACAAGAAATGTTTTTATCCTTTCGTTTTCGGCATGCAAGTTTCTCTCTGCAATTTTCCCAGCACAAATGCAACAAACAACTTAATCTAATTGTCAGTGAAAAACGAAACTTCAGTCAAAAATCCAACTACCAAACTTGTCCCAAAATTTTTGCGATAAAATAATTGGAAACTTTGTACTCTTTCTAGACGATTTCGACGATTTCTTTTAAACAAGCGTTATTAAGTTATTTTAGTATAGTCCGCATTACCTTTCAAAAGATCTTAGTACAAGCATACCTCACTCACAAGTGCTGAAATATTTTTGAGAGCTCTACATAACAATTAATCGTATATATACAACCTAAAAAATACATAGTTGAATAAGGCTGCATTAAGCAGATAAATAAATAATTAGCAACAACAACAAAAGAACCCAAATATATCTTAGATTGTACTTAGTTGTTGGCCACGTTCTCCCCTACGAAACGGAATATAGATTGCCAGCTTTGGGATTAACTCAAGTAAGTAGCAATTAGCTACGTACATACATATACATATATCCACATACGTATCTATAGATCTTTAGAGATACTTAGCTTAGTTGTAACACAATGCTTCTGCAATCTGATTTTGCCTGGAAATGGAACGCAATTCCGTACACATTATTTCTCACCTGCAACAACTTATTTATTTTATAATAAATATATATAGATAATTAGTTAGTTAAACTCAAATGTTGTAGCAATAAGAAACAAATTCATTTATTAAACCTAACGAGAAAAAAAAGGGTTTTAAGTTATGGTTAATAATATTTCTATATATCCTTTTGCACGCCTGCCAGATCATTTCGCTTCAGGAGGAGGAGGATACCACAAAGGATAATCTGTAATTGCGCATAATAGTTAATTACACTAGTTAGTAAGTCAATGTTTTTTACAATCATAAGCAATAATTGATCAACTGACATCAATATTCACACACTCTCCCCCCATCGTCCTAACTTTATATGTAACCGACAAGTGAACTTAAACTCCATTTTCACACTACCACAACCCCACCCCAAAGCTCCCTTCCCTCCCCTCATAAAGCGTAGCCTGTAGTGTCTAAAAAGCAAAAAACCACCGTCTCAGACTTTATAGAATCTAGCGTATTAAGTGAGCCAATTTTGACATTTTAATGTTGTAGAGTGTTTTATGTACTTACAAAAACAAAAATTGTGCTAAGTATGTGTGTTGTTATTAATATTTATGTATAGAGAGTAGACATTTTCAACCACGAAAAAAACTAACACTTTTAAGGGGTTAAAAGCGTAACTATGCTTAACAAACAAACAAATTGAAAGACACAAAACAAAAACTTGTAACTTGTCTCACAAAAAACAAATGCTGAATAGTATGCAAAAAGTAAAGAATAATATTATAAATTTTACTTAAAACATTTTATGCACACTTCATTTTCGAATTCAGCATTGTAAATATTAAGTGACACGAAAGTAGAAAACACTTCATGTTTATTATATAACACATATCCATTTGAAAAAAAAAACGTTAACAATTGTATTAACTGTGTACTAAACTAAGTTTAAGATAACTCTGTTCTAAGCGCACGAATATGTTTCAGTTTATGATGCACCTTAGATAACTTCAATAACTATCTGACAATCAGAAGTTCTTGCCTAGAACAAAAAACCAGAAAACAAAATATATAAAAAACGCGATATTTCTACACATATTTCTATGCATGTGACATGTGAAACTTGTTTAATAACCTTTAACCTAAGGCTCCCACATATACGGATAAATAGTACGTTTAACAAACATATGTAGCGTTAATAGAACAACAACAACAATTGACTAGTTTCGGGCTTATGGCAATCTGGCAAATTTTTAGTCCTTTCGCGAAAACCCAGTGCTATACGATAGAGAATACAAACACACTGTCTATGTCTATTACAAAATTAAACTAAACTTTAACTGCAAGAAATATAAAAGTCTTTCATTAAATTAATGATGGCGCTGTCAGCAGGAATCGAAAATGTTTAATGGATAAAAGGTAATTGCTTAATGGTTAATTTATGCATGCACTAAATACATACATATGTATGTATGTATGCGACTATTCCAATGAAACGATTAATTTGCAGCACTTTGAGCGACAGCATTTAATTATGTATTTGTTGTAGTTGTTGCTGCTGCTGCTGCTGCTGTTTCAGCTATGGCATCAGCAGTTTATTGGCCATTATGACACCCATTTTGAGGGCCACTATGTATAGGATGTCAAACAAGCTAACAAAGTCGGCCAACACACACCAAAAACCGCCGACTCAGCCATTTTGTTTGCACTGTCTAATGAGAAAAGTTTGCGCAAAACATTGTCAATGAAATGCCGTTGATAACACTAAACGAGCTTAAGAGGGGAGAGGAGTGGGAGGCGAGTGCAAACCCACAAATAAAACCCGACCAGAAGCTGCGCCAAACCTGAACCACAAAATGTGGGTTACACTACTAACGTTTGGGTTGACTGTCATTGAGAGCAGACTTCCCCGAACCTTATTCTTTTTTTCTATACCCTTAACCCATAAAATGGTTAAATAAGGGTATAATGGAGAAGGAGACTATAAGAGCGAGAGTCTTCAAACTTTAAATTTACGTATGGGGTTAAGGGTATGTCCTAGTCGAAATTTCTCGACTTGTTTTTCGTTGTTGGCTGCTGCAAACACAAAAAAATCATTACGCTTCTAACACCCACAGAAACATGAACATGCTCGTCATATCGATTGTTATTCAAACTTTTGTTTGGCCAACAAAAAAGTCGCATGTGGCGCATACAATTTTGATTGTTCTAATGACCTTTTGTGTGTGAAGTAACATATATAATAATATTTGAATGTTTCAGCTGTTTCAATTTCAATTGATTGAAAAACTTTAATAAAACATAAATTTAAAAAAAAAAATAACTAAATTTTCAGAAACACAGAAAATGAATTTAATTGAAGTTTTTAAAAACTATTTTAACAAATTTCTCTCATTTCTGTAGAAATAAAAAGTATAATAAAAAAAAATCTTGCATATTAGTATTTTACAGTTTGCTTTGTTTTAGCCCTCGCATACCCTCTTAACAATTTCAGTTTGGCCCCGTGCATTAATGTATAAATCGTGGTAACCGCAAAGCTTAACTAACCCTTTTTTTATATGCATGGCTATTGTCTGGCATTCTTTTAGCCATTTCGCTGGTGCCGCAGGCCTCTCTAATTACTTTTGTTTTAGCCAGCAACCGCATGCAACTGACGAAGCGGGTGTGGGGCGGATTCTGGGGTTAAAAGAATGCTACAGGGATTACAGTAGGGCAAGGGAGAAGGGAAAGAAAAAAACTCATTGAAAACTGATGCCATGATGAATTGCGTGACGCTTGAATGGCATTCAGTTTGCTTTGTGCTCGTATTTATTGAACCGCAGTCAAATGAACTGAATATCTCTGTCTCTATCGCTCTCTCTTTGCCTTTTTGTCTGCCAGCAGCTGCCTTTATACACTGACTAATTGAGCAACCGACATCCACAACAGCAACCGCAACAACAACAACAGAAAGGCGAGCAATCTGTGCAACAACTACAATGTTTTTTGGGAAAATATCCTTACATCAGCATTCGGCTTAGATTTGGTATTAGGCGCCAGCAAAACAGTTGCAAGCGTAATTGCAGCTAAGAGCTGCAGCAGCAAGCAAGCAATTTACTCACATCACGCATACGCAGCATGTAACAAGGCACAAAGCATTGTACGCACATACACACACGCAATTAAGGCGACCTGCTGCCAAAAGTTTGCAGTAGAGACTTTTTTGATGCAGGGAGGTGGGTGGGAGGCGGGTGGTACAACCAACAATAAGTATGTATTAAGAAGTTTCGGGGGCTTTTGTCAAAGCGCAAAGTTGGCAACAAAGAAAGCCAAAAAAAAGAGAAAAACGTAGTTAGAAAATAAGAAACTACCCGGATTACAGCAAGCCAACTGCGAATGAAGATTAAGTAAGCCACTTGGGCGACGACCAAAGCCTCAGTAAATGCTTTTTATCGCACTTCTTCTACTACTTTCGCTCTTCCTTAATCAGCATGCATAATTTTGGTGCCAACGTTTACGAAAAAAATGCATTAAAAGCTCTCGAGTTGAAGAAGCAAAAGCTGACAGACATCCTATGGCCAAGTCCCGTTTATTTTGGCCTGGTAATCGGTTTAATATTATTTACCATTTTAATAGCGAGTAGTTAAGTATATTTTGAAGCTATGCATTTTTTATTCAAGCTCGCTCTGGGTGCACTGCTACTGCTACTGCTTGTTGGCATTGGCAATCAGCTAAAAAGCAGTCAAAACGAGCGATGCATAATGCATTACGATTATGCCCGTCAAGCTGTATCCGTCGAGGTCGTCTTAGTCTTGGTCTTTAGAGCTGTCTTCCTTCGTTTTGTGTACTGCCATTGCTGGACTGCTGGCTGCTTGGCTGATATCAAAAACCAATTTCCGCTCCCTAACACACACACACAACGCAAATGCAATGCAAACAAATAAAAAACGAAGAGAAGAAGCATGTACATATGCAAAAGACAGCACAGACAGACAGACTGGTTGCCAGGGCAAAAAAGCAGCTCAATATTGTCATCATAGTACATGCAGCCAATTGAACTAGTCGTCCAGGCAACTGACGTCAATCAAATAAATAGCAACAAAACACACAAGCAGCAGAAGCAGTCTGGCAATCAAAGTTTATAAACCTTTTTTTTTTAAAAGAAAGCCAAAAATAAGAAAATATGTTTTGGGGTCTTAGCTCGGCGCTGGATTTGTGCCAGGAATATCGCAAGGCATTTAAGCTGCCGGACGAGCCAAGCGCTGAGGAATTGCAAGCGCAGCCATCTGAGCTAAATATACTCATTTGTGGCGGAGCTGATGCCAGGCATGTAATCAAGACGCTGGCCAAACGTTATACCCATAGCTATAAGCCCAAGCTAAATATCTATGTGCTGGAGGGTTGTGCAGAGCTGATAGCAAGGAATATGCTGCTGCTGGGTTTGGCACTGGAGCCACCCGAATCGTTTAGTTTGGTGTGCAAGGCTCATCTGTTTATGGACATCTATGGCAACACCTTGATGCGTCCCAGTTCGCATCATTATATGGCGGCCAAGGCGCGATGCACTGCTCAATATGATCTGTGATGAGGAGCAGCTAAAGCGTTTGGCACCCATGCTCAACATTGAGGGGCTGAAGTACAAGGAGCGCGATGGCTTGGAAATGTCCTTTAGCTACTGGCAGCCACAGCAGCAGCAGGTCTTTGAGATACAACGCTTCTGGGAGCATCGTGTGCGTCAGCTGCTGGGCACACGCTACGATCATCGCGAGGGTGCCTTCGACTGGGATCTGAGCATGACGCTCAAAGATCGTGAGGGGCAACAAATTTGCTCGCAGGAATATCGCTATTGGCGTGAAACTGGTGTTGCTTTCGTTTTTCCGGAGTACGAACACTGCAAACCGAATAAGACTTTGGCCGCTGGACTGCAGCGTAATGGACGCACCTATATAAATCGTGGCTATGTGGGTGATGTACAAACGGGTCCGTTCTGTGGCTTTGGACTGCGCACCACGGAGGAGCGTATGCTTAATTGTGTGCATGGCGAGAACGATTATCGTGCCACAGACATAACCGAACGTAATCTCATGGAGCTGTTTCACGAACTGCTTACACAGACGGTCTACGAGCACGATAAGACTGTTTCCCGAAAGTATGGCTCCACAAAACTGCTAATGACACCGCTACTCACCTACAATGAACCGGATGGTAACGAAAGTCAAAAGTGCTATGATAAGCCCTGGATTGAAGTACCAGATGTCAAGGTGCACTTTGTTTCGCCCATGGAAATGATTGAGTTGCAAAAGGGCGCCCCTCGCTGGCAAAACTATTTTGATATTGCTTTTGTGGCCTACAATTATTACACTTTCTTGAGCAAAGAGTTCTTCGGTGCTATGCGCTCACCGTCTCTGTTTTTGCTAGAGACAAAGCTGCTGACTGTGGAACGCAAGGAGCATGTTCAGAAGTTTGAGGCGAATGCCAAAGATTTGCTAAAGCAAGCAGGCCTTCGTCCCTGTCTCAACTATCAAGCCATCAATTCCAAGAATATGCAACTCAAGTATAAAAAGTTGCCAGATGGAGCTGGTGATGGGGAGGATGAGTTTCCAGACGAACCAGTTGAAGTCAAGGAGGAAAACTTAAATGAAGCTGCAGAAGACATTGAACATATGGAAAATTCCAATGAAAACGTAAACCTAGAATATCTTGAGACTGAGACACAAAAGTTACAAATAACTGAGATTTATGATACAGACGCTAAGACAGAAAAGCAGCCGGAGTTCCAGAAGTCGGATGATCAAAAAGTAGATAACCAGGAGCCCAAAGACTAGCAGACTGAAGAGAATATCCAACCAATAGTTAAGGATGTTATCGACCAGGAGTTATAATGAGGTTGCAATTAAAAAGGTATGATAAAGAGAATGATAAAAAGTCTGCCCTTATTACGATAATTTATAATAATGTTAAGCAATGGACTTACCCTCAATAAATGTAACAGCATAACAATTAACTATTCCGACTTGTTTTCTTTTTGCCCGCTGCCCAGCTGTCCAAATTGAAATCCATTCCCTCTTTGCGCTGTCGCAGCTTTTGGGGCGTGCCAAATGCCGTTTCCTCGTTCTTGAGCAGATGATCAATGCGCACGTTAAGTCGGCTAGCTTGTTTGTAAAACGTTTGCCGATTGTTTGATCGTTGTAAGGACTCGTCGATGACCTTGCGTCGGGGCACATGCTGTAGTGCTGTGTTCCAGTCACCAGTTTTCCTTAGATCCAACATAATGTTAATCATTTGATTAAGTGTTAGGGATTTGCCAGAGCCCGAGCCCCACTGCAGATAACGATCGAGAGGTAGACGCGCCATACGCAAACCCAAACGCTTCGCCTTGGCCAAAGATAATGGCTCATTGTTTACGGTGTCCACCATAGCCCCCACTATGTAAATATCATCCGGATTGTATGTTCTCAAGTCTTCACGGCAATGCGGCGTCAGGTAAACTAGTTGCTCCTTGGGAAACAGTTCGGTAAAGCACTTACTATGCACATTCATGGGAAACTCTGGATTCAGCATAGTGGGTATATAACGTTTAAGGTGCTGCATGCAGCGACTCTCCAAATTGGTATTGCAATAATGCAGATCGAAGGGCTCATTGTGTGCGCGATTCTCTGCAAAGCACAACATCAGCTGCTTGGCGGCATTGGATGATTCCCGATTATTCATGTGCTCATCATAGGAGCAATCTAGAACCATTTTCGGTGCAAATTGCATGGCACGTGTAAGGCGATTGTTTTGCCAGTGATTGATCGTCGTGTCGTAGATGCGAAGAAACATTGATGTGTGCGCCAGCCCATAGATAATGTGTGTGTTTTCCTCGCGCTCCTTGCGTATCTCAGCGACGCGTTGCTCTGTTGCCTCAGCGCGCTGTATTTTCTTTTCTTTTTCGGACAGTTTCTTCATATGAATTTGCCAAAGGTATGCATAGTATTTGATGCGGGCCGACTTGGATGGTAGTGTCAGCACGTGCGCCCAATGATGATCCTGGAAGAAGTCCAATTCAGGCACACGGCGTCCCTCCTGATGGGCTATGTCCGCCTCTAGCTTTAATACTTTAAGCCTCTTGTCACGTTCTTCTTGTGTTTCAACAACTGTATTGTCTGGCAGTGGTACTGGGGTGGCTTGAGCAAAGGGATTTCCAGGCTTTCTATTTGCCGGCTCCAACTCTGGTTCCGCTTCTGTCACTGCAACATGTGTGTTCGATTTGAATGGATTGGAAAGGCTTCGTACGCCGGTCACTTGCGAAATAACCGGACTATTCAATAGTCTTTTGCCTGTATGCCAGGACACTAAGTTCTTCAACATATTTATGTTAGTTTTTTGCAAAACAGATTAAACTAAACACCAATGCAAGCAGCACGCGTAAATTGAATAATAGCAACAGCTGTTTATGTAAGTGTTGCCCATCATCGCGTAAATTTTTCGATATCTTATCGATATGTGTAAACGTTTGCTATTCGCTGTGAATGCCACTTTGAGTAGAAGCTACACATTTGCCGACAATTTTTGCGCTTGTTTCTCCGGGAAAACGTGTGTAAAAGTTGTAAAACTAATTAAATTCAGCCGGAAACTTTAGAATATTTGTCGCCATGGCTTTGGTTTGTGCACGTAAGTTGAAAATAGTTGAACGCATTGGTATTTAAACTAATTTGATGTTTTCACAGTTACAAACGAGGTACCCGAGTCACCAGTCGTCTCTCCGTGCTCGGGCGCCGTTTTCGAAAGACGCGTCATTGAAAAGTATATCATGGAGAACGGCTGTGATCCGATAAGTGGCAAGGAGCTTAAGCAAGAGGATCTCATTGAAGTTAAGACACCGGCCGTTGTCAAGCCAAAGCCGCCAAGTGCAACCAGCATACCGGCAACGCTTAAGACCATGCAGGACGAATGGGATGCACTCATGATACACTCGTTTACACAGCGCCAACAGCTGCAGACCACGCGCCAGGAGCTGTCCAATGCACTGTATCAACACGATGCCGCATGCCGTGTCATTGCGCGCCTCAAGAAAGAATTGACTGCTGCCCGCGAGGCTTTGGCCACGTTGAAGCCACAAGCGGGCAATATAAATGTACCATCGATGATTTCAGAGCCAGCGCTAGCAGCCGAGGCCGGCGCTGGTGGTGCTCATCAAATGGAGCAGGCTGGCATGAGTGCTGAGGTTATACAGAAGCTGCAGGATAAGGCCACAGTGCTTACGCAAGAACGCAAAAAGCGTGGACGCACTGTGCCCGATGAACTGGTCACGGCTGAGCAAATGAAGAGCTTCGTAACGGTCGCATCGCGTCCCGGCTTACACTCTGCTTCTGTGCCTGGTATTTTAGCTTTGGACATTAACAGTGCCGATCATAGCAAGATTTTGACGGGTGGCAATGACAAGAATGCAACTGTATTCAACAAGGATACAGAGCAGGTGGTGGCTATACTGAAGGGACACACCAAAAAGATCACCAAGGTCATTTATCATCCGAACGAGGACACTGTTATCACCGGCTCACCAGACATGAACATACGCATCTGGCATGTGCCCACTTCCCAAACACAATTGTTATTGCGTTGCCATGAGGGACCCGTCACTGGCCTCTCACTGCATCCCACTGGCGACTATCTGCTGTCCACTTCATCGGACAAGCACTGGGCCTTCTCGGACATACGCACTGGGCGTCTTCTGACAAAGGTTATTGACACGGCCGATGTCGGTCTAACTACGGCTCAGTTCCATCCTGATGGTTTGATTTTTGGCACTGGAACTGTTGACTCACAGGTTAAGATTTGGGATCTCAAGGAGCAGAGCAATGTGGCCAACTTCCCTGGTCACACTGGACCCATTTCGGCCATTTCGTTCTCGGAGAACGGTTACTATTTGGCCACGGCAGCCGATGATGCTTGTGTCAAACTGTGGGATTTGCGCAAGCTTAAAAACTTTAAGACTATCCAACTGGACGATGGCTATGAGGTGAAAGATTTATGTTTCGATCAAAGCGGCACCTATCTGGCCATTGCTGGCACGGATGTCCGGTGAGTTAATTAAGCTTTTATAATATTGTGCAAAGAATTTTAGTCCTTTAAACTTTTTGCTTGCTACGATCTGCCTGCTGCAAGCGATAATGTTTCTTGAAGTGTTCCATCCAGTTGTGCAAGCGATTTTGCTTGACCAGCGCACGACGTGACATCTCCTTTTGCTTTGCCATGCGTCGACGCACATTCTTTTCCAGTCGACGCAAATCGGCAGGCGGTATGGCATCCAACTTACCCAGTAGATCCTATGCCAAGAAATATGAGTTCAATTCTGCATTAACAATAATTAAGTTTTGGAATACTTACCAATGCGAATGTTTGAATTTTCTCCACTTTGGCCAGCGTCGTGTCCTGTTCATCTTTGTAACTAGACTTCTTAGCGTTGGACACTGGCGCACGCATATCCTCCAGTGTACGCCACTGCTTGGATGACTTTTGTGGTGGTGTCTTTGGTGGTTGTTCTTTCTTCGGCTGTTGCAACTGCTGCTCTGGATGCACCTTATTCTGTAGCTGTTTCAGGATCACAGGCACAATGCTATTAAGCTTGATGCTCAGCTTGCTGCAGACATATTCTTATTACAACTGTGGTAACATGTTAAACTACTGATTACTTACTCCTTGCAGTAAGATTGCTCATATTCGTTAAACAGCTCGTGAGCACGTTGCTGCAGTGCGGCCACACGACGTTGCAGGAACTCTGGATCCTTGAGAAAGACAACGGCGCTTGCATTGCGCTTTTGAGTCTTTTCCTGCATATGAATCGATATTATGATGGATTCGAATGGATATATTTAAACACTTACCGCCTTGTCATGGAGTATGCCCACAATGTGGTTGAGCAGCGCCAGCTGTGTAAAGCGTTTGTTATAGTTGGACACCTTTAATCGATTCCGTTCGTAGCCCTTTATCCATATGTCGGCATTTAAATGATTACGCTTGGCTAGATACGGCCGAACCACTTGCTCCATGTACTCCTGCACTTGCTTCACCTGCTCCAGTCCAGCTGGATGACGTTCGCTTATTTCCATGCTTACAATATTCTCGGGCATCGTTAGCTTGCTGTCCAGCTGTTCGGTCTGCTGCTCTACCGTGTCGTCAAAGTAGCTTATGAGCTTGAGCAAATATTGAAAGCGGCCATAGATTTCCTGCACCTCCATAAGTACACGCTGATGCTGCAGTTTCACCTGGTTGAGCTCCTCAGCCACCTTATTCTCTTTGAGCTTCTTGAGATTCTCTTGAGCTTCGAGCATTTTCTTAAACTCATTGGCTTTCATCTTCTTGAGCGACTCGTCGGCAAACTTGTGAAACTCTTGAGCTTCCCGATAAAGTTTATTTTGGCGTTCCACCTCGCGTTGTCGATCCAAAAACATTTCTTGCGTGGAATAGCACATGAATTTATTACGTGTAATCTCACGCAACAGTAATATATCACTGTAAATTGGAAAGAATTTGATATTTAGCAGTCAGAATTAGTTTTATGTTACTTACGTTTTCATGCGAAATTTCTTGGCTAAACGCTGCAGACCGGCGTCCTTTATATAGTCCGGATCTATGGTGGTTACCACACATGGTGCACGAGGATTGGCAACTTCGCCGCGCTGTTAAAAGTACAAGAATTTATTAATTTAACCGAAGTTAGTTATTGATTTAGTTTCATTACCGCATTAAAATCATCAATGCATAGATTAATGGGCTTGGGAGCGTCCGGTTCCAAATAGTCCTGCGGTCGTATGTAATCTGTTGATAAGATTATTTAGTTATTAAAAATATGTTATTGGTTGCAAATGCAATTTTTTCTTACCATCATATTTGCGAAATATTTTTCTTTTAGTTTTCTTCATTATTAAAACTGCCAAAAACGAAAGCGTTTTTTGCTTGTTTAATCTGTTGCTAGGCAGACATAACTATCTATAGACAGGTTTCCAATCGCAACCTCATTTTATTAATAACATTTCTTTTTGTTTATTGCAGAGTTTACTTGTGCAAACAGTGGCAGGACCTGAAGGTATTCAACGATCATACGGCACTCGCCACAGGCGTGCGATTTGGAAAACATGCACAGTATATCGCCTCCACTAGCATGGATCGCACATTGAAGCTGTATGCCGTCGAATAAGGGATGCGTGTTTTATATATTTAAGCCATCGCAAAACCATAGTTAGCAATAAGGTTCAACAACTTTTATATAAATATATACTACATACATAATTAAGCTGCTCTTGTGCGTGCGTAAATCAATTTCTGCATAAATAAACCAGACTCACCTTTATTTCCAATCCAAAAGCTATTCACTCATTTTATGTGTATGTATATATGTATGGTATTTGTTTATATGCTACAAAACAGAATTTACACTTAAAAGTAATCGAAACTATAGTTTCTATGCTGTGTATGGCTTTCCGCTTGTTATGATGCCGAAATTTGCTTAAGTGGCCTCTCCAAATAAGCAGCCAAAGCCATAGTCTTTTGTTTCAACATGCCCAATCCCACATGCTCCTTGGCATAGAGGCACAACAGAACACTGGCCACCTGCAAAATAATCGGTTAACAAAATTGAATGGATTTCAGAATAAATACGTCTCACCTGTGTGATAGCAACATGACCGCATTCACAGTCTATAAGTATAAAGGTCAAACGGTCCTCGCGAAATGCATTGCGCCCATGTTTCTCGTACGCAGCCCAGATATTGCTTGCTATGGCTGCAGTGATGCGGGCATCCTTATCTCCATAGCCCGAGTAGGCCAGCAGAGCGCCCTCCTGGCTAAGCAGGCTGTAAGCGAAAAACGAAGTGATTTTACAGCGAAATTTGCTAATTTCATTTTATAGCTATTACTTACAGTGTGTTCTCAACACCGCCAGTATTTGCTTGGCTTAAAACTTGAGTCAACGCCTTTGGTTTTAGCATTTTTGTGGCTTTTTGTTAATATTTTTCTATAAACACAATAATCTTTTAGCAGTTGCCATTCGCTGGGAAAGGCAACACAACATATGAGCGGCAGTGTTGCCAATTCACTTTTTTTTAACCAAATTTTGTTTTTTTAAAACGCCGCCGGGCGGGGGATTTTAAAAATTTGGGGGGGCCCCAAATTTTAATTTTTTTAAAAAATTTAATAATTTTTTTAAAAATAAAAAAAAAAAAAAAATATAAAAAAAAAATTTAAATTAAAAAAAAAAAAAAAAAAAAATTTTTAAAAAAAAAAAAAATTTTTTAAAAATAAAAAAAAAAAAAAAAAAAAAAAAAAAAAAATATTTTTTAAAAAAAAAAAAAAAAAAAAAAAAATTTTTTTTTTTTAATTTTTTATTATTTTTTTTTAAAATTTAAAAAAAAAAAAAAAAATTTTTTAAAAATTTATTAAAATAAATAAATATAAATAAATTTGAAAAAAAAAAAGTAAAAAAATTTTTAATAAAAAAAAAAAAAAAAAAAAAAAAAAAAAAAAAAAAAAAAAAAAAAAAAAAAAAAAAAAAAAAAATAAAAAAAAAAAAAATAATTAAATAAATAAATAAAATAAAAAAAAAAAAAAAAAATTAATTATTTTTTTTTTTTTTTTTTTTTTTATTTTTTAAAAAATTTTTTTTTTTTTTTTTTTTTTTTTTTTTTATTTTTTTTTTTTTATTAAATGAGCGGTTAACATAAAAAACTCCACATTTAACAGAACTGCGCGCGACTTGACAGAGTGCCAAAATTGTTTTAAATTTTTTTCGGCTTACGGGCTTTTAAAAATATATATGATTAATTACTTATTTTAGCGGTTTGTAAACGTTCAGTTAGATAACTGAACAAATTGCGTAGCTGAACAATATTATAACACTTATTTGCTGTCTGTTTGGCTATTAACTACTCAAATTTCTTAGAAATCTCTTATCATGACGTCATACATTTTTAATGCGGATAAACCAAGTCACGTCGTATTTACGCACTTAAAGTTGGCATTTTATCACAAAGGTCAGAAGCAACAGCTTAGGTTAGAATCCACCACCAAAAAATGCCTATAGTCTTACCTGCACTTATTGCGTATTATATCCTGCAGTTCCATTCAATTAAACCCACATATAGATTTCCTGCTGTGACTGCAATGGTTCTCACTATTTTTGGGGTGCATTTAACATTGCGCATGACACAGCTATTTTTAACCCCGATGCAGCAAAATTCGTAAACTTGTGTCGTCACAGGTTTGTAAGCAAACAAGAATTGGGTCAACAGCGACGCAATAGCTTAGCATGAGGGGGAAGGAAGGCACACACAAACCATGACAGATTTCAAGACGCAATAAAACAGAAGACGTCATTTTGTTACATTAAAAACTTTATTAACTTAGAATCAACCAAATTTGTAGCCTTGGGCAGCTACTATGCATAATATCGAGCAAACTTTGTTTTTATAGTTTTTTTTTATATTGGGCTGGACCGGGCCAAGATACCACAATAAAGACGCAATCTTAGATTAATTAAATATTACTACGTCTAAATATTTTATGTACACTTTGACAGAAAAAAATACACATGAAAGTACTACAATTGCTATTGTTGTTGGGCAGTTTGTGAGAGCATTCTCGATAGAGAGGTTCTCATAAACTACCTGCCTCTTTGCTCGTACTTCCTATATATATATATTGTAATGTACTACGTAATGACATTGTTTTGGTTTAGCCTTCAAGGTTGGGTGCAATGGCAGCAAGTGGGTAAGGTGTATAAGAGAAAGGGGTTTAAAAACAGCAATACTTGCAAGGATATACTTGTTATATAGTATATGATTTTTTTTTAGTTAGCAATAGATTGAATTTGGTTTGATGTGTTGGGTTTTTTGTAAGGTTGTGGTACAGTGCGCTAACTGTTTTTCTTCGGATATTGGTTTCGAATTTAGCCCATTATCCGACTTAACTGTCTCGAACTACCCGTTCAGCTATCTAAAACTTAATTACGTCTGATTAACATGCCTACAACATGTTTCGCCTTTCATACTCTCGAGTCTACGATATATCAAAATACACATATGTATATAAATATAAATGTCCGTATTCGATCACAGCGCGCGCTCAAAAACTAAATAAAGTATTCTTTTTCTTTTCTTTTTTTTCATTTTTTTTTTGTCATTTTTAAAACAGAAACGAACGTAAAGTCAACACACGGGGGGCAGGCAAATCACTCACGCCACATTCTCAATTCACAACTCTTTATTATAGGCAGGGGAGGAGATTTCGGGGGGAGCAGGGGCTGGAAATTAAAGCACATGGCTTGCCCGTTTATTGCATTTGGGAACGTGCACGTTTTGCAATAGAGTACAACGATGTGACCATCGATGTACTAGGTTCACATGAATCACTCGATGGCCGAGACGGTGGCAGGCGTTCGGTAAAACGTTTGGGTATGCCAGCGCCAAGCAGGGTTATGCGATCATGCAGATCGAGATTATCATTATAGTAGGTGATGGCATCCCAGCACATTTCGCTAAGCTTTGGTATGGTCATCCACATTTTGTAGAGATCATTGCGACGCTTCAATGTCTCCTTGTCATTGTACTCAATGCCGCCAAATATGTACATGCAGCCATTGTCCGAATGCGCCGCCGAATGGAAGTACAAGGGACGCGGCAAGCTGGCCGTTTGTATAATGGACCACTGTTTAGTGCGCAAATTTAGCTTCCAAATGTCCGAAAAGTATGTGGAGAAGTCACCCTAAGCATACAAAAAGAATACCAATTAGTGCCAAATGTTTTAGGAATTCGCGCTGCAAACTCACCTGCAGACCACCCGTGATAAAAGCTTCAATGTCACCATTTGAGGACTGATGCTGCACGCAGGAGAAGCATTTGCGTGGTCGCGGATAACCCCTGTCATTCTCACTCCAGGCACAGCTCTTACGATCCGGCAGCGTGTCAAAGTAATCCCAGGTATTGGCATCCAAGTTATAGGCCGGGATGCGTTGCAGATCATACACCGAATTGGAGGTGCCACCGCCTAGCACAAATATATGCTTGCCATCATAGACCACCTCGTGGCGATAGCGACCCTCCGGATCGTCACGCATCTCTGGCCGGCATATATAGACATTCTCCCAGACACGTGTCTGCAAATCCAAACGGTACACATCGCAGGAGTAATCGAAGCCAGTCGTGCCTCCAATCGTGTACAGATAATGCTTGTGGATGACAATGCCCGGTCCGTATTGGGCTGTTGGTAAATCGCCCGTGACCTTTAAGCGCTCAACGCCAGCGTTGGGTCCGCTTGTACGATAAACGTAGCAATCATTTGAGCACGACTCTCCAAACGGATAACCCGTGCCACCATGCGACTGCAAAGGCAGAAAAGAAAAGAATTTATTATTATTATTGTTTGTTTCATTCAGTCTTTCACCCCCCCCCTTTCAGCTGATATAAGAAGAATGCTGCTGCTGCTGCTGCATTCAATTAAGAGCTGAGTGAATGCAACAAAGAAGTCAACGTTGTCCGCTGCTTATCAGCAGTAGCTCAGCGATAAGCGGAAACATGTGTACTCGAAACTATCTTTTGTGTCGTATTTTGGGGCTTTACACATACATGTGTATATGGGAAAGCGCGTCTGATTAACTTTCTAATTAAAACTAATTGTGTGACAGGCAATGCAACCAGCATAACTACAGATACTTTGGGCAAGGGCCTTAATTCGGTTCATGTCAAAAGCCACAGGGAGGAAAATTCAATGATTTAGTCTTAATTGATTGCAAGAAAAGTTCAACTCTAAACATAAAATTTGATTTAATACCAAACTAAAATACACACACATTTTTTACCTTCTCTTTAAATCTGTTTTTGCGCAGTAAAAAATATATTCAATTTGGGCCACTTTTAATGTGCTGGTGGCCAGGTGAATGTTGTTGTTGTTGGGGGGATGCCTAAGCAAATTATACGGTAAATCTAGCAAAAAGCCACTGAAAGACAATCAGTCGCCATAGCCACAAAAAACTCGAGCCAAAAAAAATTGAAAAAAAAAGCTAAACAAAAGCCACAACGTCAAAAGAAAAAGCGCGCGCGTTAGCCACAGCTTCATATACAGTGTGGTGGAGCTTATGTGATAAACGAGGGGAGGTGGTTGGGGGTGGGAGGAAAAACCTGGTAAACAAGTTGTTGCATGCATGCAGCAGCAGCAGCATAAAACAACAACTGCGTAGTTGCCAAGAGGGATGAGCTCTAACTGTGTTTGTTGCTGCTGGGCATGCGCATAAAAGAGATAGCAGCATAGAGCAGCGGATGGCGGACATTGTGGGACGAGTGAACTGCGCGCAGCTGTTTCGACGCTGTATTTTTTTTTTTTTTTTTTGGGGGACCTCAAATGTTTAGAATGCATAAACAAAGCAGACAGCAAATAGTAGTAGCAACGTGTACATGAGTGTCTGTCGGGCGTGGCATTGAGGCCAGGCGGAGGCTAACTAACATTGATCGGCGCCCAGCGAGGCGATGAATGCAAATTATAATGTGTATGGATGTGTGGAGCTCGTGTTTTGTACGCACGATAACGATAGCTATGACGATTATGTTTTTGTTGTTTGTATGTATGTACGTACATACGTAATATGATTCCGGGGGCGTGACTAAGCGTGCAGGGGTGTGCGGGGGCGGATGTCACCTCAAACAGTTGTTTTCTCACAACGACACACACACACACACACACTCACACATGCAGAGATACACATTTCGTAAACAATCACAGAGTTGCATCTATTTTTGTTTCCCCCTCATTTCAACACACACATTATTCACAATACTCACAATCAGCACATTATTGTGAATGGCAAGTGCATTGGAAGCCAGCTCCGTTGGCATATTGCTAGCATTATCCGCATTGAGTTCCAGTTTCCAGTGATTTGTAGCAAAATTGTAACTCCAGAGCTCCTGGAAGAGCAGACATCTGCCACGACGAGCTGCAGTGAGCGCACTGCGCGGATTATAACCACCGAGCGAGTACAGATGGGATTTCGAAGCAATAATGCGATGACCACTGCGACCCAGTGGAAAGCCACCGATACAATGTTTATCTTTGAACTGGCATTTGACCAGGCGACATGGCTGAAAGCTGTACATGGGTCGTGGTGCTGGTGGTTCGACTGGCTCCAAGGGACCGAGTCCCACATTCGATATGGTTGTGGACATTTCGCTTTCATCATTGGATGTTGTCCAATCGCCATCTGAATACATTTCTTCCATTTCTGGATCTGATTCTTCCACATCACTTAAATCGTTTTCATCGTCATCGACGTCATCGTCCTCATCATCAATATCGATTTCATCGTCAGCATCTTCGTTCTCCATGTCACTGGCATCCATTGGTTCGGCTGCGACTGCGGCAATTGCATTTAAACGTGCCACTGGCCCCTGTTCCACCACCACTTGCTGTTGTTGCTGCTCCTCTAAAGCCTCGTCTTGTATTTCTTGTTCCATTATGTTGTTATTATTGTTGTTATTGTTATTTTGCTGATGGAGCTGAATACGAGGCTGCTCCTCCTGATTGAATGCTTTTCGATAATAGTTTTCGAGCAGTTTGGCGAAGAAAAACACGAAAGTCCAAGTGTGCCGTAGTTTGCGTATAATTATGCACTTGAGTTTGAACAAATTTAAAATGTGCATAACAAGTAATGTTCACCCACTTATTGGAATAACAAACAATTTTTAATAATTTTCGTATGCAATATGACTCGTTTTAGCATAGAATAAATGTAAATATTTTAATTTTGACGTATAAATTTTGTGCCTGATTGAGGGAGCCTAAAAACAGAAATCGACCACGACGACCTACACAGCTGGCTGGGGGCTCTCTCTTTTACTCTGCTGTTGCTGTTATTGTTGTTGCTGTCATGTTGACGTTTTCTCTCACTCGCGCTTACACATGTTACGTTATGTATATGTATTTTTGTCTGTATGTACTATTCGATTGTGAATGTATAAATATTTCCGCACTACGCACAACCAACAACTTTGGTTAATTTTAGTTTTAACTGTTGATTTATATAGCTGTCGAGACAACTTAATAACTTTGTTTATTATTTTGTATTGCACAATTGATTACGCTTAAGCACCAAGCACGCACATCATTGCAGCTGCAGTTCAAATAACATAATAACATACGAATTAATACGATTGCTTGCGTCCTAAATTTGCCATTCACAAATACCACAAATCAACTAAAATACCAAAAACTACCAACTTGTTTAATACTAAAAAAAAAGGGAACATTAATTTAAAATACTTTCTGGCTTCTCAGCTACTACCATTTTGAGTTACTGGTTTTAATTTTGCTTATTTTTTCCATAAGGAATTAAGTGCAGTAAACTGATAATAAATGCTCACTGAGAAAAACTGCAAAGCGACTATCGATGAACATAGCAAAAATATCACTGTTAATAGATAACAGAAAACAGCTGATTGAGCTGTGCGAATAAAGGCGCAATATTTCAATTTTTATTTACAATACTACATTGCAAATAAAAACTAATTAATAGCATATAGCAACATTCATTCTAACAGTTCTAATTTTCTTTAAATTATTTTTATTTTACTACTATTTGCGCTTTTTTTATAATTGAGGTGTTTGTCGATAGTTGGCAGTACCAACTAGTTCCCCAAGTGTTCCAAATTGGTTCACAGGAACCAATGTTAAGTAGCCGAAACAAAAATGTGCGCGAGTATGTGTACACAGTATATATATTGTACAGCGACGTTTACGTAGTGTGGCTATAAAGTGTGCGCTTTGGCAGTGAGACTCTTCAGTTTTGCTTTTAATTAAAAACGTGCAAGATGGTGCTCTATCGTAAAACAAATAAACTCTGATATATAGAAACTCGGATGTGGTATATACCGAATCCTCAATTCTTGTCGACCCCGAGGTCGTAGGGTGTTTCATTCGTGTCAAATCTGTAGTTACCAACCGTTGACAAGTCGGCATTAAATGTTCTTTATCAATGTGCACCAATCGCGCGCAACTCCGTCATTAAGAATGTCCACCAAATATAGTTCACAACAGAGCTAGGATATATAACTGTCATCTTCACAAACAGAGCGCGGTAAACAAACCTAAATACTATGAAATTGCGAAAATTACGCCTTCTCATATTGTATTTGTATAAACAACGCAACTGCTTCGTATGTACTTATTAGTAATTGCGACGATTTTGCAGTTCACCCAATCAACCCATTAGAACCATAACCTAAAAACGGCACGTGCATTGCGAAGGCAAAAAGCAAGAAATCAAGCGAGAGAGAGTGTGAGAGAGAGAGTTTGGGAATTTCAAGGCGCAAGGATTCACATTTGACATACCGATAAAACAGCTGTTGCTGTTGCGCCCAATACATAGCATATACACCATGGCAACAACAGCACCTGCCCTGGTCCCGACCAGCAACGGTCAACAGTCGGTGTTGAGCATCGCGACGACGACGCTGCAGCCGAGCACAAACTCGAGCTCGAGCTCGAATTCGAATTCAATTTCAAAGGAAGCTGCTGCTGTAGTAGTGGATAACAACAAGTCAACGTCGCCAAAGCCAAATGCCAACATGGCCAGCCTCAAGCTGAACAAAATGGGCTCTGTGTCCACCAAGGAGAAGCGTGTCTACAAAATAGTCCTTACTGGCGGTATGTGTTGAAACGAAACTTTTTTTCTTTCGTATCTTCTGTATCTTCTAAAATATCTGTGTGTGTGTGTGTGTGTGTGTGTGTGTGTGTGTGTGTGTGTGTGTGTATGTATGTGTATTGCTCTCCAAAGCATGTCAAGGTCGCGAGGACCATGAAAAAAGGGCACAGGTTTCCGTTTTTTGGGGTAGTTTCTTCTTTTCTTTTTTAGCCTGCGCAGCTAACCGACCCAAACCCCCTTGCGGCTCCCACACTTTTCAATTAGCGGTTTCACTTTTTGATATGCTAATGAATCTCTATTTTTGACCAGATTCAATCAATAAACTAGTTGAGCTTCTGTTTTTCTTTGTTCTACCGGTGTTTTACACGTTCGTTAAAGTAGCCCGCCAAAATTCAAAAAAAGTCAAAAACCTGTTTGTGGGCAACACCCGGCACGAGCGCAACAGTAATAAGAAAGAAAGAAAATCAAATCATGGGCGCGTGGCTCAATCAATTAGTTTGGCTTAAATTAAATGTGATTTCACACGCACCTTATGTATTGACGTATTTTATATACTATATAGTATATATATTTATATGTTTTTGTCCTCGCCTCGTTATCATTAGCACATTTCCTCTTGTCTAATCACATGCCGCCCAAATAATTCAGGCGTTTGTTGCCTGATAAGAAAAAAAAAAACAAAAAACACAAAAACTGCGATTTTATTAATGAAGCCCCAGGCGGCGGGGGGGCCCCCCAGCAAAACCTAACTATATGAATTTTTGATACAATAAATGCGCAACAGCTGATGAAAAAAGAAACAGAAAATTTTCAGGTGAAATAGAGGGTAGCTAAACATAAAAAATATATATAATTTTTATGACATTCTTAATGTGACGTGAAGCATTCAATAAAAACATATTCTGATAACCGAACAAGCAGGCAAAATTACTTTAAAAGAAACTCTTTGTCAGGGGTTTTAATAAAATGCTTACGATTGTTGTAAAAAATTCGCAAAAGTTGTTGCATTCTCTTAGCAGTTAAAGCTTGTGAAATGTGGTTAAAAATGTATCAATATCTTATTCAACTCAAATATATATAGTATTGTTAATAAAGCGCAAAACAATTTGGTTCAATTCAGTTCCTCATCGTTGCACATGCGACAAGTTTCAGTTTGCAATTGCATTGAGCTTATTGCAGTCAGGGTTAAGCGTCAATAATAATTTTTTTTATACTTGTTCATTCATTTCAGGTCCATGCGGTGGCAAAACAACTGGCCAAAGTCGCCTGTGCACCTTCTTTGAGAATCTTGGCTGGAAGGTGAGTTATCAAAATTTGTTTTCTAACTTATGTGGGCTGGGCTTTTAACAAAAAAAAAGATGCAACAACTCTAAAAACAAATTTGTTGTGCTTCTTTCAACTTCTGGGCTTTTGCCTGTGGCAGTTGTAAGTACTGCCAAATGGCACACAATACATACATATAGTTCCATGTTCCATTATTGTTGTCATGCTGTTTTGCTACGTGCCCCCAGTATGGTGCCACATATCAATTACAAATAAATATAGCAATTGCCAAAAACAAAACAAATCGCAACTCGAAACAAAGCAATGAGCATGTTCAATATTTTCAGGTATTCCGCGTGCCTGAAACGGCCACTGTACTACTCAGGTAAATGCCTTTAACAAAAAACCAAATCTCACATCAATCAACACAAGAAACCTATTAAGAACGCGGCTAGCCAAAGTGAGATGATGTTTAGACAGATGAGCATCCATGGTTGGACTCTTTGTGTCTGTCTGGACAGAGTCACAAATAGCTTTGGTTCGCTACGTTTTGCGGCAAATAATAACGATTTGAGTTTGATTGCGTTCCTTAAACTTAAATTTGCCATGCCTAATAATACTATTAATAATGTCCAAAAATATTTAAAAAAAACTTTTATTTTTTAATTGAAAAATATAAAAAAAAAATAATAATTAAAATGTAGCGTAGTTCAGCATTATTATTAGAAAACTCAAATTTGCTTTAATTTCATTTTCTTTGTTATCTCTTTTCTATCTCTTCCCTTACGAATAAACTTATATAGCGGTGGCGTCAAGTTCTCTGATCTGACCGAGAAAGAGGGTAAGTTAACTTCTTATACCTAGAGAAAGTGGATGAGAGAGAGAGAGAAAGGAGAGAGGAGTTGACGAGACTATACTTTTGCAAGCATAATTCCCACCCACATAAAAACCCATTATTTTATTTTTTTTTTATTTTTTGTTTTTAGTTGAGTTTTGTTTCATAAGAGGATCCGTTGGTCGCGCCAATGTTTTTGTATAAGTATATATATTATTCTCTTTTTGTGGGTGGGGCACACTGTCAAGTTCGTCGTAGCATTTTCTCGATATAAAAATAAAACACACACAAAAATTTACTGTCGACTTTCGACTCTATAGTATATGCGTATACGTTATATGTATGTACATATATATATTTATATCTGTGATAATGTTGTACAGCCACCTACAAAAATACTAGCTATAGATACTATCTATATCTTTTCTTTTTTTTCGTTTTAATGTATGTGTACTAAATGCTTTTGTTGGCCACCCTTCTCTGTGAATGCAAAGTCCTCAATGAAAGTTCATTTTTATGTAATTTCGCTTGCGCATTTCTCAAAAACACACACAAACAAACAAACAGACAGACACATGGCATATCTAAATCAACAAGAAAAACAATAAATAATCCAAGTGAATCCTTAAGAATTGCGTGACTTGCCTCCATTTCGCTTAAATAAATTTCTCAAAACTAATTTGTCAATTGCGTACTTTACCTTTCTTACCTGCGAATGTGCCTCCTTCCACCGTTGCCTGACTCACAAATACACTGATAATACAATTATAATCTGCCCATTGGTCACGAGCATGAATGTTTCTTGCCCCCCCCCTTCCCTTTACCCACTTACCATTACTGATTAGACAGGGTGTACTTAATAGATAGGGATTTTGACTTAATGTCTAGATTGTTAGGTTGTTGTTGTTGTTGTTTTTTTTTTTACTTTTGCTAATTGATAACAAACACAAACATGCACACATACAGACCCACCCACGCCAACAACGTTCGTTTACAAAGATCTACCATTTGCCGCACCGGAGCACAGTCTCATCGATCTGACCGCATCCTGTCCACGTTGCCTGGCCGCGGCTGCCTCCAAGCCAAATGGCAGCGAAGGTGAGTCTGAGTACTACTGCAGACACCGAAACCGAATCAAAAATCCAAACGTCATTCCATTGATTGCTCTCAAAAAAAAAAGATAATAAGAATGTTATGATTCCTAGTCTCTTTGTGTGTGTGCGTGTGTTTTTGAGAGCTGCTTTATCTTTGGCAACAGTATATAATCTTCAACAGATCCGTTGCCTATATATAATATCCTTCCTTCTCATCTCTTCACTTTGTTCTTTTGTGTGTTTTGTCAACAATCTGCGTCGTTGATGAGTTGACAGTTTTCTTGTTATTTATTGTTTTAAAGTGTATCGCTTAACAAATTGCGCCTATGCAAACACTCTAATGATCTATAAACATATTGTCTTGTATATGTATATGTATGTGTTTTTTGCTCCTCTGAGCTGTGTTTTGTATATGTTATTTTTTGTGTCTAACTAACAAGTTTACGTTTGCTTTTGCCAAATTTTTGTATTGCTTTTTCGCAGTGTGTTTTAAACGTATTAAAATGGGCCATTTATATTTAGCAGCATTATATCTCATACCGATGTGAATACAGTCATATACGATATATATGCATACATTTCTAGTTGTTTTTACGTATTGAAAAAATCACATTGTGGTTGCCACATTTAGCTGGTGACTAGCACGTGTCGTGCTCTATGATTAAGTCCACGAGCAGAGCATATAATATATATTAAATTAAGCCAAAAAGTTTTGTTTTAGGTATAGAAAAGATTAACATATTAATGGCAAAACAATTAAGAAGTAGAACTATTAATGTGAATATATGAAAAATAACAAAACGAAACAAGTAAGAAGGTTTTAGACAAGAAATCACGACTAGGACATACCCTTAACCCTGAACAAACTTCAAACTGCGATATCTCCAGTGTTCTTTAACCGTCTAAGCTTTTTTGTAAGGGTATAAAAAAACAAGCATACGCCCCCAACTACACAGCACTTATCGAATTAACAATGAGAGTATTTTTAAAACAAAAAAAAACACCATCAATGAACATTAATTGCGGTTATTAAGTTTGTGAATTGCGTGCTAACTTGTCTAAAAGTAATATCCCATTTGCTTTATAGGGTTTTGGCCACATGTCCAATTTCCCTTGTGGGAATATGCGCAGCCATAATAATTCGATTAAATTTTATATAGTATATATACTATATTGTGGTATTATGGAATTTTGTATAACTCGCGCTGCCCGCCTCACGTGCTTATTGACGTCGTCGCTCGTCTATATTATATATATTCTTTTTTTCGATCTATCCATTCATGGCCTCTCTCGCCCTCTCTCTCTTGTTGTCAGTTTGCCAATCTCTCTTTACGTTACTCTTCGCAGTTTGACGTTAATTAATCCGTTTAGTCACTTTTATTATAGTCCCAACACACAGATACAGATACAAATACACAAAGAGATATAGATACAAAGAGAGAGCAAGAGATATAGATACATATAGATTAGGTAAACTGTTATTGCTTTCGTTGTCGTCGTCGTCGTTGTATATTTTATTGATTTCCTTTTAAACTGTTAGCTTAATGAATTTGTTATTCCTGTACGTGTTATCTCATATCTGATTCTTTTGTTCTTTCGAATTTCTTCTTCATTAGCCACAAACTAGAATATGCAAATTGTAACGCAACTAATTATATAATTAAATATGTAAAGGAACATCAAGAACATTTTGCGCCTACTGCGCCAATAACTTGTTTCTAAAATCCCCAACACAAAAGAATTTCGTATCCCAAACTATATATATACACATATCGGTTTGCTTATATCATCATGCTGTTTGCTAATTGAATTAGCCAAAACAACTAAACGAAGGCAGCTGTCTGGCAATTCGCTTTCTATTCGCTTACCCTCAAACATTTTCTACGTGTTTCCGTTTCTCTCTGGCTGCATTTACGCTCCGTGTAATCGATCAATTCCAATTGATTTTGTCACATGACAATGATGATGATGATGCTCTCAAGTCGCAGTCAAGTTCAATGCAACATGTTGTTGCAATCTTTTCAAAGTCACGGCACGAGACCGCGCAACAAGTGGCACTGTGTTCGCATAACCACTTAGATAACCTAAGGTGGGTGGGGGTGGTGGTTGGTGGTTGGCCAATGGGTGTGGCATATAACGTTACGTTGCTGATATGCCCCCTTGCCGCACACTGTGGGGCTTTATTCTCTGTTGTTGTTTGTACTTTTTCTTTATCATTTCAACAAAAAAAAGTATTTAAAACAACGTCAGCTGTTAAAGATTAAATGATTAAATAATATATATACTAGACTTAGTCGGAAGGTATTTCTAAGACTTAATAATACCCTGTTCCAACTTTTTGTTAGAGCTTTCACAAGCCTCCCCATACAATCATAATACCCTGATCTACCCTGCATTACGCGATTTGTGTGCTTTTCTCTCTATTGTTTGTTATTTTCAAGGTCTTTTCGCGTTCAGTACAAAATATTGCATTACTCGATGTCGATGACAAATTTTAAAGCTTAATTTCCGGAAAATATTTACAGATTCATTGCGCGTTTTCTAGTTTAAACTTTTTTATAGTATACATATATTTGTAATCGATTTATGAAAAGGGGGAAAAAACTCCCACCTGATTCCCTTTGCTGATAGAAACTGATTACGAACTATTATTATCTCATATATAGTATGTATTAAGTAGTACGCATTAACTAACATTGTATATATATTAAAACGATGATCGCATTACACACACACACACACACACACACACACACACACACAACACGCACTCGTTGTTCAACTGTTTAGTCAGGGGTAATGGACTTTGTTTTTGTTGTTATGCCATGCCACACATTTAATTATTGTTTTCATATGTATATATATATGCAATATTCTAATATTGATTCTTTATCATCAAAGTTGAGCATTTTGTTTATTTGTTTGTTTATTTGTTCGCATTTTAGTTTGCTGATGCCTCAAATTCATTCAATTGTCGTATCAATTGGGGCTGTGCAGGCCCCAACATCTCATGTTTTTTTTTTTGATTTGTAAGCTAAAAAATCAAGACTTTTTTCCCAAACAAACAAACAATCAAAGCCCGATCCTTTATCAAGAATTTGCTTGCAACTGTACTTCTTGTATATACAAACAAACACAAACAATACGAAATTAAATAATGTTATTTTTGCGCTTTGTAGCATATAAATTTCAGGAGAATCTGATACGCACAATGGTGCAAATTGAGAACACATACTTTGAGCTGGGAAACTCGAGCAACCGCAATTGCCTCATCATCTGCGATCGTGGCGTCATGGATGCCAGTGCATGTAAGTTAACATCTTTATATGATTATGGTCATGATTACTAACTAATATTTTAAACACTTGATAGATATTTCGAAGGATAAATGGGAGAAAATGATGGCGGGCAATAAATGGAATCCGGTGGAGATGCGTGATAATCGCTATAATCAAATAATGCACTTGGTATCGGCGGCAAATGGCGCTGAGGATTTCTATTCAACAGAGGTAGGTGTCCTGCAGCATGTGTGCTCACACTATTTATATGATTTATCACTTTTAATTTTTATATAATAAAAATGTGCATGTTTTAAACAAAGAAAAGAAAGCGCCATTATCAGGTATAACCAATCTCAAAACAATGGCAATATACTTAAGGCTGTGCTCGAGAGCTTAAAAAATAATTAAATTGTAGAAAAGATAGTTTAGTATCAAGATTAAGCGCTGTAGCTGCTGTAATTTAACCTAAGCTCACATCTTAATTCATGCTAATCTCATTTGTTCTACTTACAGGATCATGCTTGTCGTTCGGAAGGCGTTGAGTTGGCACGTGAACTGGATTATAAATCAGCTGCCGCCTGGGTGGGACATCCCTACTTTGATGTCATTGACAACTCCACCAATTTTGAGACCAAAATGAATCGCATGATTGAATCCGTATGCCAAAAACTAGGCATCGATATTGGCGATCGTTTGCAAGCCACATCCAGAAAGCTCAAATACTTGGGTAAGAACTCTCGACAATCTTTTAGACAAACTCAATTGATTTATTTCCTCTTTTTATGCAGTTGCTGAGCTGCCGCCTGATAGCGAATTTCCGCCCTTCCAAGACTTTGATGTGGTGCATCATTATCTGCAATCGGCTGGTCCCAAAGTGCAGGCACGTCTGCGTAAGCGTGGCCAAAAGAACCATTGGAGCTATATACACACACAGCGCAGACCCAATGTGCATGGCCAGGCGCGTATTGAGGTGAAGACACAGTTGACGCATCGCGACTATATGAATTTGCTGGCGCAACGTGATGATGCACACTATACCATCTTCAAGAAGCGACGCTGCTTCCTCATTAACAATCAATATTTCCAGCTGGACATCTATAAGGAACCGGGTCATCCACGGTGCGTACCAATTACGACATTTCACAATATACAATTTATTTATAATATTTTTTTTGCAGCTGCAAGGGCCTGGTGCTTTTGGAGACCTATTCGTCGTTGACCGGGGAAGCGCTTAAGAACTGCATGCCCAAGTTCTTGAACATTGTTAAGGAGGTCACCGGTCATCCGGACTATTCAATGTTCAATCTGTCGCTCAAGGAGGACTGGAGTACAACCAAAAAGTACTGCCGACCAGTTCAGACGCATGGTAAGCAGCAGCTGCAACAGCAACAGTCGCTACCACAACCGGACAAGCAATATCATCCGTATGATGAGAACAGCGATTAGATCCACTTATATGCTTAGCCCCATCAATGCATCATTAATATAATCGCGATAAAGGCACTAACAAAGCCAAAGATTTTTGTAGTCAAGTAGTTGCCTTCACTTTCGTGCTGTACATAATGCTAAACTCCTTCACGCTTCTATCACATCCTTTCTTTATTTCTTTGGCTTATGATTTTGGTCTGATTGTTTTACCGTTTGTTTCTTCCTTTGTTTTGTTAAATTTATAGCCAAGGGCGTCACAAATGGAATTTCGCATACCCCATTGGTGCTCAATGGGAAATAGATTTCTATGGCAGAATCTAGAATCTCCTTCTTTTTAGAACGTTTATCAAAGCGACACACACACACACACACACGAAACACAAACACACACACAGATGTCTACTATACCTATTTTAAAGCGTGTAAATTAAATTAACTAAAGCAAACATATTTGCCGACTTTATATATAGCCTGTAATCTGTATTGAATCATATTGTTTTTTTTTTAAACCCACAATGTTAATTACTTGATTGTACTTAAAACGATTGTAACTAAAGCGCAGAGTCTAGTTTACTTTAATTATTTATACTTATTATACATTAATGCATACGCTCGATTGTACTTAATTTTTTCCCGTCTGATTTCAATCAAATATCAAATTGTTTTCGTTTTTTTTTCGTGTTGACCTTTGTAAGCCATAACAAAAGAACTGTATGTGTATATGTATCTACGATTAATATGTGAAAATTCTTTTTTGTTTCTACTCACTCGTCTAGTTTTAAATTGTAGTTTTTAGCTAAATGTAAAGAAAAACAAAAAAAAAAACTATTTGATATAAGAACCTTGAGGCAAATATAAAATCAGCTAAGATGAGACCACCAAAAACAGATTTTGTTGTTATTTTTTTTTTAATATAATTAGGTAAAAGCTAAATAAATACGGGCAAAATACAAACTCACTCTGGCCATAAAAAATTCAATTTTTAAATACAAAAAGGTTTTGAGTTAAGGGACTAGAGCAAGTGCAGCAGCTATGGCTCTTTGGCTGTTCACTACTTATCCTTGTTGATGCGCTTTATGAGTCCATCGACAGCGCGATTAATGCGCAACAACAACACATAGCCGACTATGATTGCCGGCAGACCGACAAATGTGGCCAACGCCTCATAGATGAAACGCGGCGCAAAGATTTTCCAAACCATCAAATGACGACAGTGTATCGTGCACGCCATCATGGCACAAAAGACCTGCCGGCCAAGGCAAAAAAAAATTAAATGTATAAAAGTTTGCAACATTTACTTACCTTGATGCCCTGCAGCATGTAGAACTGTGTGGCCAGCTTCAAATTGGCACCAAGGAATACATCCTCGTATTCATACAACGCCAATTCGCCGCGTGTCATATCAAATCCAACCGCTTCAGTGGCAATATCAGATAGTGCAACAGCTGCATCCGTTTTGCTATTGCGACCATTGCTGCCGCTGCTCCCGTTGCTGTTGTTGCTACAGCTCTTGATGAGATTGGGGAAGAGCGCAAAGAGTGAAAACGTTTCGGTGCTGAGTAGCGAATACATGCAGTAGAAGAAGATGGGGCCACAGAACGTGTTCAAGATGACCAGTGTACCAGAGATGAGATGCGATTGACCCAATGCACTGGAACGACCGACAAATGCCGCACGCCAATCAATCTGCGACAACGTCGTCTGATGCGATGTGGCAAAGAAGCAAAAGTGCGCCAGTAAAAACCAGGCAACAACAGCACTAAAAGTCGGCTGCACGCAGCTCTCTGTGAAGAGAAGAAAAAATTAGTTAGCATAATTAATCAATGTTTGCATATATGCATTGAAGCTTACCGAAACTGTTGGCCGTGCGATAGCGCAGTATGCCATGCACACTCAGAATGATGGCGCCCACAACTATGCAGACAATCAGGCCAATGCTAGCACGCGGCTCGAGCACCACAATCATTAGCATGGCCAGAAAGACGCCAAACGAGATGATGATCGATGAGTAGACGGTGGCCAGACCATAGACAACGGGTATGGCATAACGCTGTTCCGCATCATCACCTTCGTACATGCGTTTCATTTTGCGAAAGATTTCCGGCACAATGCTATCACGACCATTGACGGTGATGCTATTGGGATTCTTCACGGGCAGCACAAATGTCATCAATGGCGCCCATGATACAATAACGATTTGCAGCAGCAACAGTCCATAGATGACCAGGGCCATGGCATCGATGTGTGTGCGTTGTATGTTCTTGATGGCACTGTTCGCGAGCAGTATGTGTCCGCCAGCGCATATGGATGCAACGGTTGGACCATAGCGTGCCAACATCACATTGGGTGAATTGCCCGTCAAATTGCCACAGGAGCGTAAATATAAACGTGTCAGCGTTGTGTACAGCACAATTATGATCACAGCCAGAATGTAGGTCTTGCCCATGGATGGTCGCTTCACCGAAAAGCCCGGTGTGGCATTGTTGAAATCAGCACAGTTGCCCTGCTCCTCGCGGCAGCGAAACAGCGTATACGCGAAACGTATACAGCAAATGGCCAACAAGCTGGCCAAGACCAGACGCAATGCGGCTGAACGCAAAAACTGTGACCACTTGAATTTGTTCTTGAAATCCAGACGTGCACTCAACTGCAGCACCTCATAGACGAGCAGCAGGATGGCGGCACAAAGCAAGGTAGGATAAAATCTTTGCCTCCTGGATGACAAAACTATTGGAGAAGAAGACGGCCATGGTTGAGAAAAGCAAAAGACGTGTGGGCATATGACCAAAACGTCTAAGACTTGCCCAATTATTGGCAATACTATTCCAATTGCGTAGCGTATAGAAGGCCAGCAACACGGTGCTGAGCAGACAGGTAAAGAATATGACGCCATGCTCCTCGGTCTTGAACGAAAAGTTCTTATAGTAGCGATAGCCAAAGACGCCAGCTGCAATGTTCATCAGGAACACATAGAATACCTCTTTGGGCTTGAATATCTTGGCATAGTCGCTGGCATTTGAGTTGTTGATGAGCAGAAAGGCAAAGAAGATGGGCAGAAAGCAAAAGAGCAAACCTTGCGACATTTGCGTTGGCTCAAACTTAACCCAGATCTCGCGGCACACATTGAGTATATCACGCAGATTGATATTAAGATCGCGCACAAACGACTTGAAGGCCGCTTCATTATAAATTGTTTGCACACGATGCGTGAGGAGTATGAATTCCGTTTCCAGCGTATCCATTTGCTCCACATTGAAGGTGCGTTTGTTTTCCAGCGCATAATTGAAGAAGTAACGATAGATTTGGTGGGCATTTTGCCAGGCGTGCAGCAGCAGGGTTTGAAATTTACTTAAATGCGGCACTGCGACAGCGGGCACAATATTAAAATTGATAAGGCCCAGATTCGAGTAGGGTATGGGTACACCCAGTATGGCCGACAGTGTGGGCACCAGATCAATCTGCACAAGTAGTATGTGTTTAATCAGTGGCAGAGATAACTTAACGTTGTCTTATCTTGTCATTTACCTGCTGCAGCATTTCGCTATCGGAGCCCGAATCATTGCCGTTAAAGAATTTGTGCTGCTTTGAGTAGGCAAACAGCAGAGCATTGGTCTCGTCATCAGTGTCGCCGCCATGATCACCGCTTGCCGTCATACCATGATCGCCCATTATCAGCAACGTGGTCTCATTATCCATGCCAGCCACAACCGATCTAAAAGTGGTAGGGTATATTAGTTTTACGAGGCAATATGTAACGCATTGTACTTACTTTATAATATCATTCATTTCACTTAATTTACGCGACATCTCCTCGTGCAGTGGTCCATGTTTATGTCCGCAATGGTCCACGCCCAGAAAATGAGCAATCAGCACCTGCCAATCATTGCTGGCCAGCTCCTTGGGTAGATGTTGCATTATTTGATTATCAATAGTGTCCAGATCGAATATATCGAAGCTGGGATAGGAGTAGGCACGCTTGAAGCGTCGCGGATATAAATCAGTCCATGTGCTATCGCCCAGGAATACCAAAGGCAATTCGCTCTTAACAATCTGATCGATAACATTGTCTTCGTTAATCTCTGGCGAGGCGAAGTTGGAGCCAATGTCAATAAATGTGGGCAGACTGCCAGTGGTAAGGCCCTTTAAGCGTTGCAATGTGGTCGTTGGTGGATCCGCTTTGAAACGCATTAGACGCGCATTCTCTGGTGCCTGTTGCAGCAGCTGATGCAGTGCATCCAGTTTATTCTCATAAGGCAACGGTTCGGTGGTGTTCTCATTGTATATGCCAAATTCGTACTTTAATGCATCAATAACAAGCATTATGACTTTGGACTTTTGTGGAAGACACAAATTGGATGATGATGAGGCATTCACATCCTTAAAAATCTCATTCACAACTTCTGGTGTTAGGAAATACTCCTGGCATTTGAACATAATAATAATAAAGTTAATTCGTCAAGATTCTCACTTTGTCATAATTGAGTTACTTACATCATTGGGATTGTTGGACAGATGCCGGCAACTGCTTGTCTCCGTTTTGGAGACGCGTGCAAGCAGGAATCCTCGAGAGAAGAGCAGCACGCCGCTGCATATTAAATAGGCCAGCCAAACGAGCACAAACACATATGTAATATGCATGTTTCGGCCCGCACTTACACTAATTAAACTATTTAAACTTAATTGCACTTAACGCTGGAGCTACTAATTGTCTTGTCAAGTGTTCTGCATAACGATACGTACTCGCTTTCATTTAGAGTTTGTCATTTTTTTTTCAACAGATTTAATGTTCGTCACTGTAAGAGCAAAGCACAGCGTTGCCAGCCAGCTGTGTTACTCAGCAGCTGTTGTTTTTGATGCAGCCCTTGCGAACGTCTAGTGCTGCCAGACAGCTTCAATCGGTTTGATGTTTGTTTGGCGTCAATTTTAAATATGTAAACAAATGCATTGATGCATTGAGGGCCACCAACATTTCGTATTTATTTAATGAATCTCATACACATTTAGCAAATCTTAGATCAAAAGTGTAATTGCAACAAATTAGCAGTGTGTAAGTTATTTTTTACATTGTGATTGGTGCATTCTTAACACTATCAATGTATTTATTTTATATGTTTAGCACTCAAGCTCCATTTTTATTGTATGAATACTTTTAAATTAATTTGGAATTAGTTTTTGTCAGTAACGCCATCTAGCCAAGCGACCCATAGTCTAGGAAAAAAAATATAATTAAAATATATAAAAATATATATATTAACAATTTTCGCTTCTCTTTTTTTTAATTGTAGTTTACGAAAGGGCATAAAAGTTAGGAATGAAAATCGCACAATGATTATCTTCTTCTCATGTGTGTGCTTACGTGTATGTGTGTGTGTGTTGACAAAAGTTGGCATAAATACGTTATTAATGTTTAGTTGGTTTACATGGTTTTTGTTATTGTACTGCATTCCATTGGACATTAAACATATACACTTAGATTAATGTTAAAAGAATTTAATAAAGCAATTTTTAAGAAAATAGTATAACACACACATACACACATACACACACACACGCATATCAACAAAAACGCTCCAAGGCATATTAAATTTGAGATACATATTGTATAATAGTTATAATTATAATAACACACATATTTGTTATATATATAAATAATTAAATTCCATTCTTGGTGTTGTATGTATGTTAATTAAGTGTTTGTGTGTTGTGTGTAAGTGTAGAAGTTTAATTGTTTTTATTTGTAACTGATTATTTTACGCGTGCTGCTCTTGATTTATGTTTTGTAGATGTGTTTGTTAGCACACACACACACATATTATTTAGTTAGAGAGTCTGTGGGTGAATTGAGTCCCGATGATGTATTGTTCTCATCTAAAGCGTCTGGGAAACTGGATACCGAACCCGAACGGGATGTCACCTTCGTCTACAATAGAATAGAACAGAGAACCCAAATAGGTATGTAGCAATAAACAGGACAAACACTTTCCATATTCATATCAAGCAATAGATCACATGCGTTTAATAAATAGATAGATTGTTAGTTAATTGCCAAAAAGTGTAAGCTTCAATATATATATTGTTGTAGTTAAATCAAAATGTAGTGTTTATGGGTGCTTCCTACAGTTTGTATAGATGGTGAAGTATGAAAGAAAGATGCATAGAAAGCATATATAGTATATAGATATAATAAAATAGTAGTTACCGCATGAGATTGGCACAAAAAATTGTTCTGTTCATAGCTTACTTTAACGTTCTCATAGGCAGAGCCCATCGAAGCTTCAATAGAACGCATCGATTCAGAATTTTTCATTTGCGATAGCTTTGACGTAATGCCGCTTGTAATGCTGCCAAAAACCGATGCGGTTTTCTCACCCGTCGATTTCAACACTGATTCAGTGCGTTGGAATCTGAAAAATATCATAAAAGAAACGAATTGTCAACATTGATAAACACAAAGAAAGGGCAAACACATAAATATATACATAATAATATATACAATTAATGTTAGATACACAAATAGACACAGACACCATTTAGTTTGTTTAGTTAGTTTGTCAGGTCGTCTGACACCACAATTACTTACAGTGGTGCTTCATGGACGGCTTTCGATAAGTTGCCCACGCCCTGCTCCATCGATTGGTAACTAAGATACATAATAATAATATCAATTTTAAAGAACTTAAACAAAACAATAAGGAATTCAAATATAATGGCAATTGCTGTTGATAAGGAAAGGGAAACCTTTTCCTTTATAGCTGAACAACTTACACATGACTCTCCTTCAAGTTCTTGACACCCTGATTGACATCGTCGGTGAGCTCTCGCCAAACGGTGATGCCCAGCTTGCGCTTCAAATCCGAGGCATGACGTGTCTTGGATGCCAGCACTGTGCGCAACGTATTGATTTCCTCCTCAACACGTGCCAGTTCCTAAAAGCAGAAAGAACTTTTTAATAAAGTATTCAATGGATTTAATTTGGCATAACTTTACCTGGCTCCATTCGGCGCGACGTTGTTCCTTCTCCTCAACGGTGAGCGCGGCAAACTCGGCCGCAATCTCAGCCGATGCCACAGATGCGGCTGGAGATGTGGGCTCCGACAAGTGGGCGCTGTTATCTATAGCACAAAGCAAATAAGTTAGTTACTTTCTATACAAATAATAATAATAATCTATATTTCTCTACTGTTGTTAACTAAATAGAAACTCAAAAGCTGGCGCGTGTTTTTTTTTTAGGTATTTTTAAGAATTTGGAATTTATTTTATGTACCTCCTGGGAAGACAACTTCCTCAAAGACTTTATCATACGCTGAGTAATATCGAATTTCATTTGTAATGTAAAAATGTATAAGAATTCGTGATATTTTGTTCAATTTTTTATCAGCACAAATAATACTCACAAACTGTTTTTTTTTTATATTTTGTTTTGGGCCAAGCAAATGGGAATAAAGAAAGAGAGAGAGAGAGAATTAAGAAAAGCTGGTTAGTCACGAAGCAATTAAGGTAAGTTAGTTCGTGTTCCAAATTTTGCTTTCGCAAAGCAAGCCATAATACATATAATTATAAAAACAACAACTTGGACTATTACAAAATTTGTTGTACCGTTTCTTCCCTTCATTTTTTTACCTTTGCCCGCCTGACCAATTGTCAAAAATCGTTTGTAGTTGTCACTATTTGATATTTTGGCCAGATATGGTTTTGAGAAATCTATAAACGTGACCTTAACATCGCGCATTGTGCGCTTGGTAAAGAACTTCAAACGAAAACGTTTCGCCATCGATGGCGATGCCGTCTGATTGGACAATTTGGATGCAATGAACTCAGTTTCGACGGCCTGCAATTCAAGTGTATTTGCATAGTCCGAGTCCACATCATAGAAAATGTCGTCAAGCGTAAGATTTCGCAGATATAGCTCCGCTTCATTGCAGTAGCAGCCATAATCCGAATCATTTGTGGGAGATATTTCTAGCTCATCAAGAGATGGCGTTGTGGTGATGTCATCAATGCGCGGCAGATAAGAATCCTCGATGAACTCCAAGCTAACTGGCTCCGATTCGCTGCTCATGCTGTGTGTGGTTTTAGATACAACAACAACAGCAACGGACAACAACACTTTCTAATTGGAACGTGGCGGCGCATGTGGAGCCTTCTCACATTTCAAAGCGAGCGCTTCGGGCGATTTGTGTTTTGTTTTTCTTGTTGTTGTTTGGCTGGCTTTGTAGTCAGTTGGTTTGTTCTTTGATTCTTTTCTTTTATCCATAATTTCTACAGATTCATGTTGAAAAACGTTTTCTTTATAAATGCGTATAAGTGTCTTGCCTCGTTTCGCTTCCGCGCGCTCTAACAATCAAACTTGAACTGAGCTCAACTTCGAATTGGTAGCTGCATCTCCTCTCTCTCATTGTAACTCAACAAGTTGGCAACATCAGAAAAGAGGCAGTGAGCGAAAAAGAGCGAAATCGAAGCGCGACCAACTTAACGAACTAAGAGCAACAACAACATGCAGACCATAACAAACAACAAAATACACCAAAGCTGAATTCGCTCTTTTAAGTTTTTTTCTTATTTGCCAAGTTAGCAAAATTAAAGAATTGCATGATCAACAAGTGTAAGAGCTGTACGAATATATTGAACATGATTTGTGGTCAATTCATAAACAAAACATTAAAACAAAATGCAATTAAATTTTGTATTTTCAATTAAAACTCAACTGAGGGAAAATGGGAGGCGTTGCTACGCTACATGTCTGTAGTTGTAGCTTGTTGTTCTTGTTGCAACAGGCAAATGTACACAAAGAACGGCGCAGATTCACAAAATGCTTGCCACGTTGTCAGACTTTCTTGTCGGATTTTAAAATGTTTAATTGTTTACAATAGGCAGGCAGTATATGTGCCGTTTTGTGGAAATGACTTTCACGAGTTTAGTGCATTGCAGGGGCAGGCGCAGACTGAAGACTTATGAGCATGACTCATCTAAATTTACAACAGACAGGCAAGTCGTAAGTCAACTAAACTCACCTCCTGCCAACAAAGACTGTTGAAAAACCTTTTTGCGGTCAGAGCCATTGTCTAATTAGCGCCCCGCATATCTAACAATGGTCTACGTTTCAATAAGCGAACCAGGGATCACAGCGAACACGCGAACACTTTGCACTACTTGCATGCGGCATACCTGCATATATACCTGCTGCTAACCTGTGGCCAAAAACTACAATTTATCCAATAAGCGCACACTTACGATCCTCCATGGTTGGCCTGTTGTTGTGTCCTCCTTAATGCTTCAGCTTTGAATTATGTGAAATTGCAGCGCAACTTTGACTATTAATTTTTGTTGTTAAAAAAACTTATGTGTAAGAAGAAGCACGAAAAAAGTAGCTGTGCTTTCGGATAAATCGCGATGACACGTAATCGATAGTCGTCGACTGGCAATTAGCGTTGCCAGTTTGTGATTCACAATCTAATGGCGCGGATTTAAAACACGTATAAGAGAGAATTTTGATTTTATAATTGTTTCTTCTTTTCTCTGTTTGTATTTCAAAAGAAATAAAAATACAATTTATTCGTATCTGAATAGCCTGCTTTGAAAAAAATGCCGTAAGTGAAAAAATGTTGCATTTCAGCTATCATCTTTGCTACTTCTTGCCACACATTACATTTGATTTTCGTCCGTTAATATAGGAAAATATATACATTTTTATACTTTGTATTGTATTTACTACGTTTCTTATAGTTACTAATGCAGTTGGTTGTAAATATGTATATTTTAAAAAATTTACAATATCAGGTCTGTTTTTCTTGGTGTTTTTTTTTTTTTTTTTTTTTTTTGTTTTTGTTGTTATGTTTTTTTGTTTTTTATTTAGAAATACCGCTTTAAAATAATAAGAAAAGAACTCAAATGAAATAAACACAAGAAATCAAACTATATATAATTTGTTTACGTTTTTTATTGGTTTTATTTTGTAGTTTTTTTTTAATTTTTTGTTTGTTTTATATTGAATGGTAAGTAAAAAATTGTAATATATATATATATTTTTTTATACTTTGTGTTTCAACTTTTCAAATATTAAAAAAACAGGGACTGAGCGCCGCGCATTAATTAAAAGTTGTTAAGTGGAAAAAAATATATATCGTAAGTCGAAAACAATTTAATATAAATCAAGAAGATTGCACAAAATTAAATGTTTGTATTCATTTTGAAATGTGAAAAGGGTGTTTGTGGGTGTGTTTAGAGGGGAGGGGGAGTATATAAAGCTGGTATTGAATCGTTGTTGGATTTGGAGCAGAGGCAGGCGTGCGTCAATTAACATATATGTTTGTATATAATATATAAATATATATAAAAATTGGTAAATATATAATTTCAAAGTACACATTTCGTTTTTAGAATTCAATCAATTGCTGTTCCAATTCATTTTGCTTTTTTAATGCGTTTTTTTTTTAACAAATTACAAACGTTTTAAACTTTACATTCATGAAACGGACACAGATGCACTTTCCCAAATAATTGCGTGAATAATTAACTAATAGCTCGAAATTGTGTATAATTCTCAATAAAGAAAGAGTAAAAATTAAAAAAAAATATATATGTATAGAGCAGCAATAGCAATAGTAAATATTTAACATTTTTTTAAGCTTACAATTATTTCGTTCTTGACCGTGTTTTTTGTTTTTGTTAGTTTTACTTTTCATTTAAATATCATTCTCAAATAATTAAATTTGTTGCAACACCACTTTTAACAAAACTTTTTGTATCTTTTCTCTTAATTTAAGTAGCTTGAACTAATTAGAATAATATGCATTGAAATCAAAATATGGTTATCAAAAAAAAGAGAAAAAATTGGCATTTAAGTCATATTTTTTTTGGGGGGGGGGCAGAAACCAACAATATGGGACAGAAGGCAAGGACTAAGGGGGTAGGGGAGCAGAACTTGGCGCTATATAAAGTTTGTTTTTGTATAAATGCAATTTCAAGTGTGTGTGTGTAGATGTGTGTGTGTGTGGGTCAGAGTTTCTCTGTATCAAATTATACAAAAATAGTTTTTTTTATCATTTTGTTTTGAATTGCATTGTAAAAAAGCTCCTAGGAGTGAGTGAGGAAAGAGAGAGAGAGAGAGAGAGAAAGAAAGAGAGACAACCTGTACCATTGATTTGACACTAGTGTTTTTCGACTAAGGAGTCCGCCCCGAGCACGCCTGCTGCTGCTGGTGCCCCCATCCCATCCCATCCATAACATTCGCGCGCCCCTCCTCCCCTGATTCCGTTTCCGTTACCCCGCACTCGGCACGGCTGCCACTGCTCTGCTGCTGCTGTATTGGACTACACTGTTCTTAGTTCTTCGGTCCCCACACGGAGGTGATGGGCGTGGACGCCACTGAAGCACCGCCAGCAGCGAACATTGGGAAATCCTCTTGCGATTGTGTATTGGGTGCAATAAGATTCTTGCCCTGATTCTTCTTCTCCCACGGTGCATCCTTAATGATGAAACCATTCTCAGTGGTGTTGTTACCAGCAGCACCACCACCAGAACCAGCACCACCACCACCAGAACTGGCGCCAGCGCGTTCATTGAGGAAAGCGCCAACCGTTTGCGGTTGCGGTGATGGTGGCAAATTCTCCAAGAAATCACGCTCATAATCCTCAGCCATGCTCAAGAGCATCTCCTTGGCATTCTCCACATCCTCCTCCTTGCCAATGATGGTGACAGCATTCGGATTGGTTTGACCCTCCTCCGACGAAGGGAACTTGATGTCCACCTGAGAAAACAACAATAAATATTAAACAGTTATTAAAATGTTTGTCAATTTGCATTACATACCTTGTAGTCATCAATGATCTTGCGTATGGTGCGTCCACGTTGGCCAATAATGTGCGAATGGATGCGTGTATCAATCTCAATGACCTCGCGATGCAGTGTACGCAATTCACCAACGATTTCCAAGATGGCATCACGTGCCGATTCAGCCTTGGCCTGATAGCCGGTAATGGAAATGATACGCTGATTGGGATCATCACGCTTGGGCAGCGAAATGTTAACATCATGATCGGCGCGCAGCTTATTAATGACAGCGCCCTGGCGACCAATCAACTTGGAGTGATACTCGGGATCGACCTCCACTTGCAGCACATAGGAGCGCAGTTCGCGATCAGCACGATCTGCCTCATAATCCTCAATCATCTTCTCCAGCGCCTCGCGTGCCTCAGCGACACGGGCCGGCGTGCCCGAGACCTTAATCACATCCGATTTGAGGTCGCTGGGCGGCAGCTCGACATGCACATCGTGGGTGGACATAAACTGGCGTACATTGGCGCCACGTGGCCCAATGATGGTGCGATGCAGATCGAAAGGAACATTCAGCTCTTCCTCGATGGGTATCAGATCGAGCAGTGCCTGTTTGGCTGCCTCGCACTTCTCGATGCGCCCGGTGATGCGGATGACATCGCATTGACGCACTGGCTCCGCATTGGACTCAACACCGTCGTTGGCGTTCTCCTCACCACCCTCGCCGCCGTTAACACCATTGGTCAGACTTTCGAAGGGTTCGGTGGCATCACGATCAGGGAATTTGATCTGCACATCGAACTCGGAGGTGACCTGTTGCACCTTGAAACCGCGTGCACCCATAATGGTGCGATGCTGGCGTTGTGGTATGAACACCTCAATGGTGGTCTGTGCCTCCAGATCGGCCACGGTCTCCTCGATGCGCTGCTTGGCCGCCTCAATGCATTCCTTGGCACCCTTGATGGTCACCTTGTCGGAGTTGATGCCGGGACGGGGGAAGGATATCATAACGCCACCGCATTCCTCGGAGATGCGATGCAAAATGGTGCCACGCTTGGCCACAAAGTGCTTGTGGTGCTTGGGATCGACGGTGACCTCACCCTCGGTAACCTCATCGCACTCCTTGATGATCGCCTCCAGCTGCTCCTTGGCCTTGTTGACGCTCTCCTCCTTGCCAATGATGATGATGGCCTCCTTGTCGCTATCCTCATTCGAGGGGAAGATGATGCGAGCGCCCGTCGCATCGCGTATCTTCCGGATGGATGCACCATTCTTGCCTATGAGGAATTTATGATGCTGTTGCTTGGCGCGCACCTCAACGCTAAAGGAAGCCTGTTGCCGCTCATTGGCCAGCTCCAATAGCTGCGCCTTGGCCTTCTCCACATCGTCCTTGGGACCGCGAATGGTGACCTAAAAGGAAACATTATTATTGAAGATTCATTCATTAGCATAAGAAAGTTTCGAGTCTACCTTATCGCTCTTGGAATCGCTGTTGGGGAACTTGATGGTGACGCCACCGCACTCCTCCATAATGGCTGAAATGAGTTTGCCGCCGGTGCCAATGATGGAATTGTAGTATTTTGGGGAAATTTGCACCTCTTCGGTAATGATGTCGGACAATTCGTTCTGGATCTTTTGGATGCGCTCCTTGGCCTCCAGAACGTTCTCCTTTTTACCGGTGATGACGATGACCTCATTGGTATCACCCTCGGCAGGAAGATCGATTTTGGTTTGGGTCTCGTCGCGTATCTTCTTGATGTTGGCGCCACCCTTGCCGATGACAAACTTATGGAATTGCTTGAATATTGGCACTTCGATGATGTGCGATGACTCCTGGATTTCTTTGACAAGTTTCAGTAGATCCTTATGGCACTTGTCCACATCCTCCTTGGGGCCACGCAGCTTAACAATGTCGGTGTTCTCCTGGGGCGTGGGTATCGTGATTGTGACCTGACGATAGCGATCCTTCACCTCACGGATCTTCTCACCCTTGGCCCCGATGATGGAGCGATGCAGGCGTCGATCGATGATCACATCCTTTGACTTTTCATTTTCCAGTTTATCGATTTTTTCTTGTAATTCTTGCAGCGCCTGACGCACCCCCTCCTTGGGCCCCTCGATCCGTATATTGTTCTGACCCTCACGCTCCTCGATGTTAATGTTGACCTTCAGCTCATCCTTAAGGCGATTGACATTGGCGCCCGCCTTGCCAATGATATGCTTGTAGTACGATGGATTCACAGTCATCACTTCGTACGTGAAGTTCTCCTCATAGTTGCGTATGATGTCATTCAAATAGGAGACAGCACGGTCCACATTCTCGGGATCACCTTCGAGCTTGATCTTATTGTCCAAGCAGTTAACATTGACATTGGGGCAGTCCTCCTCCAACTGCTTCATGTTGGCACCCTTGCGTCCGATGACATACTTGTGTATCCAATGCGGCGCATTGATCTCCACCGATTTGACCGAATTGGCCTTCTGGTAGACAACGGTTAGAGCATTGCCCAGGGCAACTTGGGGTCCGCGCAGTGTGATTGTCTCCAGGGTGGAATCGTTCGGGGGCATCTCAACGGAAACGCCCGTAAGCTGCAGGATCTCGGCAATGGTGGAGCCCTTGGGACCGATGACATAGCGATGCTGTGGCTTGGCCACCTCAACGCTCACCGTGGAGCATTTCTTTTCCATCTCCTTGTAGATGGCTTCCACTTTGGCCTTGGCGGCAGCAACCGCTTCCTTCTCGCCCGAGATGATGATCTCCTCCTTTTGCACCTGCTGCGGCGGCACATTGATCTTGGCGCCCGTCTCCTCCTGCAGCTTGTTTAGATTCTCATTGTAGGGGCCCACAATGAACGGATGATAGATCTTCGGCACCGTCGTTCGATCCGATGATTTCTTGAACTGCTCCGCGGACAACTGACGTATCTCCTGCTCGGCCCGCTCAATGCCCTCCTTGGTGCCAGCAATGGTTATCACATCGCTCTCATCACCCTGATGGGGTATATTGATGCGTGTCGAGGTGACGCGCTCCAGTTCACGCAGCCGCTCGCCACGCTTGCCCAGAATGACGCGATAGTGCTCACGGGGTACGGTCACCTGGCGGCTGGCCTGGGTCGAGAAACCCATCAGGATCTTGCGACGGGCATCGAGCAGTTCGCTTTGCTTGCCCTTGATCAGGAACGTTAGCGATTGATTCTTGCCACTGACAATCTCAATTTGGGCGCCCGTCTCCTTTGTGATCTGCTGGCAAATGCGCTTCGATTCGCCCTCGCCAAACTTCTCCGAATCCGCTGACTTGCGCTCCTCCATGGGCACATGCAGAATCTACAAAAATGAACAAATCTTACTATTAGTAACTCCTTCTCCTTCAAGTGGATTATTCTCGTCTCACCTGAGTTTTCTGCGTGCTGGTCACACGCGCAATTGCTGGTGCCGCGGGGCCCTGACCTGATCCAGAGGATGAATTCGTCGGCAGTGCCGGGAATAGATCATCGTAGCTAAATGCGGGTGTGGCATTGCCAGTGCCACTGGTGCTACTGGTGGGCGTGGCCACCGGTGTCGGCGACGATGGCTGCTCGTTCGACGACACCAGCTGCTCCTGGCCATTGTTGAGTGCGTTTGGTTGTTGCTCAATGTTAGTTGCTATCATTTTAAAACAATTAATTAGTAACGAATACTATAGTTTTGGGTGTTTTGTTTGCTTACCGTTAGATTCCTCCATCATTGCTGCTTGCATTACTTAAAAAAAGAGAAGAGTCCTTTTTCGTTCCAAGTCGTTACAGTAACACTGGAAAAAGGAACAGCAAATGAAAGCCATTAACATTTAGAGTTCAACTATAAAGGATTTAAAATCCACCAAATAATATTGAATACATTATTCGTTTTTAATCAACATTAAAAAATTTTAAATAGGTTTTTCTAGACTTATTTCATTGTTTTCTTCACCAAAACATTAAAAAATTTAAAATAGGTTTTTCTAGACTTATTTCTCGTTTCATAAACATCGCATCTACTCCACTTTCATAATTATATTTAAAATCTAAGGATTATCCTGAAAAAAACATCTATCAACAAGGTATCTTTAAGAAATCTTAAGTAGTTAAACCCAGTTAGCTTTTCAAAAAAAAAGCAAAACACCTACTATCAAGTTTATTATTATAGTTATGATATTCATTGCTTTTTAATAACAATTATTTAAACAAAATTTCTATAAAATATTTTAACAAGTGTCGCTTAATTTCTTATGAAAAATATTTCTGTATTGAATTTGTTTCTTCTTACTTTCTCGCATAGCAGCGTACCAAAAATAAACCCTAGATAAACCCAGAAACACAGTCAAAAAGGCACACATTTGAAAATCTACTTTGGGTCTTGATAAGGCAGAGCGACCCGCATGTCGTTGAAGCTCGAATGATAACAGTGTGCGTTAATAGGGGAGCGACAGAGAGAGAGCGAGAGAGAGAGTGAGGTGTCGACTTGCTCAGCTGATAAACCAATTCCACAGTTGAGACGTTAGGAACGTTAGTTCTTAACTATACAAAACGCTAAAAGGCCACGTAATGCCAAATTATTTGTTTCTCAACAAGCAATACATATGTATATAGTGTATTATATATGTACATACATACATACATACATACGACTCCCGTGTATATGTTTTCTGGTGATAAGTGGACTGTTTTTTTGTGCGTTTGCTGTGTGGGCCACGCTGGCAAATAAAAATGTGTTCAAAAGCGAATGCCAAGCTGATAGCTATCGCAACAGTTTTGATAAGAGCGATTCAATCGCAACAAATATGTATGTATAAGTATGTTATGTACATAAATACATGTACATCTATGTAATTACACAAATACAGACATAAATAACGGTTATTAGTACAAAGTAAAAGTCCGGTTTTTGGACCAGTGAAAGGTTGCCACAAAAAAGCACAAAAGACAGAGAGCGAGAGAGAGAGAGAGAGATCGAGAAAGATCGAGAGTAGCAGCATTCTTTGTTAGCAAGTATTTCATCTGAATACCGTTAAAAGACATGCACTTGTTCAAAGCAATCCCTGGTTTCTATCTATATGTATGTGTGTGTGTATGTGTATTTGTGGTTTTCTAAATCAGCGCCCAACAAGTTTTTTAGCCTACATTTTCTTCTGCTTTTGTAGCGGCAGCAGCAGCCTGAAAAACAAAAACACAAAAACAACAAAAGACGTTGGCACTATCTCGCCATTGGATTCACGTACACACAAGCACAAATGAACAAAACGGCATAACTAAATACATCAAACCGATGGTTTAATGCTCTAACTGATCTGTATAATTGTATTGTTATAAAAACATTAATTTTTAATTGATTCCATTTTAAGCGTCATAATATATAACATTTATCAAAAAAGAAAATCTGTCTTCCATTGTAAACTTTCTCAGTTAATCTTGCTTGCGTTACAAACACAATAACATGCCATAGATGCTCGATACGCTAGAGCGTATTAAAAAAAAATGTGTCAAAAGAAGAAACACGCCAAGTGTGAGCGAGCAAGAGAGAGAGTTTCTGTCAAGGGGGCTGGTAAGGGGGGCGAGCGCGCTATAAAACCGGATGATAGCCGGCAACTACATAAAACGATCGACAAGTGTGCTTGTATATGTATGTGTGCTTACGTATGCGTATGTGTGTGGTGCTCTGCGCTGCATGCTCACTTCTTGATTTTGTTCGTGCTGTTGTCGCTATTGTATTGGTATTGGTATTGGTGGCTTGGCACCTTTCGAGGCAGCACAAAGACTGGCACAGGTAATACGAAAAAAAAATATATACACACTCACACACACACACACCTATGTCCACATATGTAAATGTTTACATACATATGCATGCACTGCAGCGACTTAGCGGCGACGTTAACGTTAACGTTGACGTCGACAAGACACCCAAAGTTCAGCTTGAACATTTTCTATGCACATTTACATACAGACATTTTTTTGTTGTTGTTTTTTGGTAAGGAGCTCAGAGCAATATTAATTTGAATGCTGTTGTTTGAGCAAATTGTGGCTGTTGTTTGGTTTAACGGTACACTATGTTCAAACAAGTGCAGAAAAAACGAAATACATATACAGTAAGCAGTTGGCAAAATAAAAAGCCTTGACGTAGCCAGTTTTTTTTGCATGAAAGTCGGCTGCATACCTCAGAAGAAGACATTTACTTCAACAGTGTTGCCAGTTGCTTTTTTTTTTTAACTGTAAAATTCAACTTAGTTGAATATTTAATCAAAGACAATTGTAAAAACAATTTGATTGTTACACTTAAAATATTAAAGCTGTTTTAGTGTCTTTTGGCTATTTATACTTAGTTTCTCCACAAAGCTTGATTTTGTTTTGGGTTGACAAAATGCTGGCAGCACTGCTGGCATTCACTCACACACACACACACACAATGCTTAAAATGTTAATTTATGCAAATGTATACAAAATATAAAGTGGAATTATGATCGTAAACAGTTTTTTTTTTTTGGGTAAGGTTATTCAACTTACTGTACTGTAAAATCCAAAAAATCCGGCCTAAATTTGTCCTTTAACAAAATCCAGTTTGATCAACTTGGCGTGTCTCCTGCTGCAATGCAAATATAAATATTGTTTGTTTTTATGATTTTATTTTGCATGTTTTTTTTTGTTTAAGTGAATCGCAACTATGCAATTAAGAAGCCTTCACTGATCAAATTGACTTCAAATATGAGAAGATAGAAAAAAAACAGGTCTCTCATGCTGTCCAAATGCCCTAAATGCGCTACAATGAATGCAATTGACTGAGCATATGGCAACGATGGCGAGACTCTGCCTTGTTTATTAACAGAAATGTGCATCAGTTCAAGAGAGTACACGTTGAGAGCGACAGGAAGGGAGAGAGAGAGAGTATGGTGGAGAGTGCAATGCTGCCCTATGGCAAAACTGGCGGCGACCTTTATATGCATAAATATGCGGGCCACTTATTGGACAATTATTATTGTTGTTGTTGTTACTGCAGTTGAGCACATAAAAAGTGGAGCATAAAATATTTGTGTAGGCGGAAGCCAGTGAGTGAGTGAGGAAGAGTGCTCTAAGCGTTTTTTAGTAAACGAGTGAAAGGTTTTTAAAGCTTTCAACTTGTTTGAACACTGTTAGAAAAAATACTATACGTTGTTGGGCATTTTAGTAAGATGAAATGTATTTTGAAGACTAATGCCAAAAGTTCAAAAATCGTATGGCTCATGCTCACACGTACACAGACAGACACACACACAGAGGCACGCGCGCACTAACACCAACATAAACGCCGCCGACTATGTCTGCTGTTGTTGCTGGTGCTCCCGCTTCTGTCAATCGGGCATAGACACACATATACATACGTATGTATGTAAGCATGTGCATAGTTTTATGGGTGTATGCGTGGCCGACGTTGTAGTCTCCGCCGCCTCCACCGCCATCGCCAACGAAATATGGCTCTGACTTTTGTGTCTTTCTCTGTGTGCTTTGTGTGTGTGTGTATGTTTGTGTGTGCGTGTGAGTGAGTGCCCGTGCCCTGCATATGTGTGACGACGACAGACAAGACCGACCGTGCGGTTGATAATACTATTGAAAAACACGTTGTTTTTAACATTTTTTAGTTTGAAGCGATTTTTCTATTTATCAATTAACGCCATATAGCGTTCACTCCACTTAATTATTGGTAATTTCTTATTAAATGCAAGCAAGAAGTTTCCACGTTGCGGTAGCTGCGGCCTCAATTTTCTCTCAAGTCGCCGCCGCCTTCATCTTATTTAAAGCACTTTCTTGTTTAAGTTAAGCGACTGAAATTGCATATTTGGTCGCGCACAGTTTATCTTAAGGGTTTAACGCATTAATATAGATCAGTTGGATTAATTTAAAGTTTTAAACTTTCTACTTAGAACTGCAATACGCACACGAAACGGATATCAACTCCAAGTAAAGTGAATGAATGAGCAACTGAGCGAACGTGGCAAAATGCAGCGTGTTGCCACATAGGGTTTTTTGTAGTGGCAGCGCTGTTGGTACAAGAAATTCAGTGCTGCCAGTCCGTTTACATGTCGTGGGCGTTGATTGCCCACCTATCGATACTAATGTGGCAGCACTAGTTGAACATTTGTCATCGCTAGCGCCATTCACAACAAAGACAGAAGAGCGAGTGGTTTTTTTTTCTTCGTTTTCTTCTGTTTGCACAGAAAATACCCGTTCTCTGGCATTTCCGAAAAATAGTTTATTAATAGAATACACACACATACAAATATCAAAAGCGGTAAACAGTGCACGCAAAATGCCCAAGCTTAAGAGTTTGCTGCCCAACATCTTTGGCAGCAAGCAGGAACCACACAGAACAACAACAACAACAGCATGAGTACAGAGGAGGGGCGACTGGAAACAGATGCATTACCCGTCAGTGAGGAAGATAACGACAGCGGTGCGTTATCGCTGCCCTCGAATACACCAACACCATCAGCGGACCTAACCGAATCTGTGTTGCGCGAACTCTCCGACCCCAACTACAATTCCATGGATGTTGTTCAATCCGCACAGATACCAGGATCTTCTGCTCTGGCAAACCATAATGCAACCAACAACAACACCATGAACACCATGAATGTGCATAGTGCACAGCAACAGGTGGTCATGAATTTCTCGAATGCCAGCAACTTGCATTTTGGCTCCGTTTACAATTTCAATCAAAGCCTAAGTGCGTGCAGCTCACGCAAAGGCAGCACAAGCACAACAGATGATGTGGCTGGGGCTCTATCACCCACTGCCGCCTCCTCCTCCTCCGAAGGCAAACGACAAGTGCCGCGCAAAACTGTTAGCATTGTGGCCATGATGCAGTCACAGGATGAACCCGATCATCGACTCCTGGACACTGTGGCCACACATCTCGGCGAGGGCTGGAAGCAAGTGATGCGCGATCTGGGTCATTCGGAGGGTCAGATCGAGCAGGCCATCATCGATCATCAAATGCACGGCAATATCAAAGAGGTGAATATTATAATACTTTTATGAATAGTGTAACAGCTTGATAAGCTTGCATTTTGTTCTTGTAGGTCATCTATCAGCTGCTGTTGCAGTGGCAGCGTAGCGCTGACGATGGTGTCGCCACAGTTGGACGACTCACCACGCTGCTGTGGGAGTCACAGCATCGCGAGTGTGTGCAGCGCATGAAACTGGTTTGGAAGGCGCTCGAAAAACGCAAAACATCCAGTTAGTTAACAACATATCAATTGATCGGTAATGTGCTTCCCCTTCCCAAATCAATCAGAATGCGGCTCACTAGTTAGTCACTAATTTAGTTGTTAACCGTTTTTATTTTAGATAGTCATACGACTCTTGTCTATCCTGAAAGCATTTGTGCAATAATCATAGTATTTGTTAAACATTGTTGATGCTTTCCAGAATGCCTCGTTGCGTTCACTGTACATTTAACCATTCGAATATAAGTGCCTACAAGTTGTGTGCCTAAGGCAATTTAAATTGTAAAAAATAATATATATGTGATATTTAAGTCGAGTAATTATTGTTGTTTCGTCTAATCTTTTTGCAAATAAACAAGACGTACTATGCGATTTATTATATAACCTGTCTATATAGATGTTGTAATCAAACAATCTTTGTGATCTTTGCCGTTAGCATATCAATTAACATTTGTGCGCCATTGCCATTGTTGGACAAATAGCCAGGCAACTGTTCCATCCTTTCCAGCCAGGCGCTCAAGCGAGGATAACGTTGCTTCTCCACTGCCGCCAGACCCAACAGACTGGACACCGTGGACACAACACTGTAATCGGCAATGGTCAACGCGGCACCACACATATACGCCTGGGTGCCCAGGAAGGACTCCAGAAAATCATACATCTTGTAGATGGCATCAATCTTGCCACGCGCCACCTCAGTCTGATTGTGATAGAACAGCGGTTCGGCAATGTTGCGCAGACAGCCTTGGAATATGACGCCGGACTCAAAGTGCAAACGTTGATCGACAACGGCACGTTTGTAGTAATCCTTGGGATACAGTGCATCCGTTTTGCCATACTTGCGCACCAGATATGCCATTATGGCATGTGAATCCCAGATGCATTTGCCATGATCCTCCAGCATGGGCACCGTATGCTGTGGATTCTTCAACGTGTACTCCTTGCTCATCTGATCCCCGGCCAATAGATTCATTAACTTGTACTCATACTGTAGTCCCAAGGCATCCAATGTCAACTTGCAGGCACGCACTGGTGGACTTGGCTCCAAGCCATATAATATCAGTTTACCCATTATTCAAGCGACGACGTGTTTTAGCTTCGACTATTCTAGTTCAACTGCAAAAACTGTCTCATTCCAAGTCGTCACAGCTTTAATAGCATTTAAATATTATTCAACTTTTCCAGCTTTGTAGTATTGTATTTTTTTTTTGTAGCTTGTCGCTGTGTCAGTCAACTAATCTAGAGGGCTTGACCAGAGAACATGCATTATAATATATTGCCATTAATTGTATACTATTAACATTTTGTACGAATATATATTATTATTATTTTTAAAAAGTTTCTACTAAGTTTTGCCCTTAGTTTCGTACTTATATAAGTTTTAAAGCTAACATTTATTTATGGCTTACATACGCCTTTCTAGGAAAACCTTTTTATTGACTCTCTAGTTATCTTTCCTGATAAGATAATCAAATCCCAATGTTTTGATAATGCTTAAAATGTGCAAGGTAAGTGAGGCACGAGCTTCAAATGACATAATGCAAAAGGTCAATGTGCCGTTTTCAATTTTGATACGATCCGAAAAGAGCTTAAGCTTTGACATAATATGACTTTGTTTTGAGCATTAATTATATAAATAGAAAATCTTACGAATTATTGTTGCCATATTAAATGTCATTTACAGTTATTTATCAACAACGATTTTAAGCCCTAAGAGAGCTTGTTTAGTAAAACTTAAGAGAGCGAGAGCAAAAGCATATAGCACTTCACTTTTTGTTTAAGTTGTTGTTGTTTATCACCGTAAATTTAGCTTTCTTAACTGAAGCCACAAATAGACGTGCGCCCTCTTTATTTTCGGAATAGCAAGGCAACTGTTCCATGCGATGCATCCAAGCTTTAAGCTTTGGATACTTAATGGAATCAATTTCCACAAAGCCCACCATTGAACTTATAGATGAAATCAAACTAAAATCAGCAATGGTCAACTGATCACCGGCTATATAATCGTGTTCCTGCAGAAATGCCTCTGTAAAATCATACGCCTCCACAATGGCATCCAAGCGTTCCTGCGGCACTTCGGTCTTACCCAGAAAGAGCACCATTTTGGTGATGCTGATCAAAGCGTGGGCAAACACAACGCCACTCTCAAAGTGCAAACGCTGATCGACGAGGGCACGTTTGTAGTAATCCCTGGGATACAGTGCATCATCTTTGGCATATTTGCGCACCAGATATGCCATTATCGCATGCGAATCCCAGAAGCGTGTAGATCCATCCTCCAACATGGGCACCGTATGCTGTGGATTCTTTGCCACATAAGCCGGCGACAAGCTGCTCTCTCTTCAACACATTCACGTGGACATATTTATAGGCGATTTGTAGTGCGGCCAGCGTCATTTTGACGGCACGCACTGGTGGACTGGGATCAATGCCGTACAGCGTTAATTTAACCATGTTGCCAGATCGCAATGCGAATAATGACTAGCTCAAAAAGAGCTTTTGCCGAAATACAAAGAGAACAAACTCAAGAAGATCGATAAAGAGAGTACACAAACCATTAAACCGTTTAACCGTTTCGTTAAGTTTTTCGTTCACAGCGCTGATAAAATCAAAAGCTTTTTTTGTTTGCGATTAGATTATTGTCGAAAACATATTTATAACACATGCAATTAAATAAACTTATCACTTAGGCGGCAATTGTAAAAGTTTTACTTTTAATAGCGGCGGCAAACATTTGAGCACCCGTTCCATTCTCCGCATAGTATGGCAACTGCTCCAAACGCTTGATCCATGCATTCAGTTTCACATATTTGGTGGCATCAATGGGCACATAGGCCTCCAGCGAGCTGATCGTTGAGATCAAACTGAAATCGGCAATTGTCAGCTGATCGCCGGCAATGTAATCGTGATCCTTGAGGAATGCCTCAACAAAGTCATAGACTTCAGTTATGGCCTCAATGCGCTCCTTGGGCACCTCGGTCACGCCCATGAACAGAACCATTTTGGTAATGGCGCGAAGAGCATTGGCAAAGACAACGCCCGACTCAAAATGCATGCGTTGATCGACAACGGCACGCTTCAACAGATCCTTGGGATAGAGAGCGTCATCCTTGCCATATTTGCTCACCAGATATGCCATAATGGCATGCGAATCCCAAATGCATGCCTCACCATCCTCCAGCATGGGCACCGTATGCTGTGGATTCTTCTTCAGATACTCCTCCGAATGCTGCTCCTTTTTAAACACATTCACCACCTTGTAGTCATAGGGCAGCTGGAGGGCGGCCAGGGTTAGTTTCACAGCACGCACTGGAGGACTGCCATCGAGTCCGTAGAGAATTGGCTTGACCATGTTGATGCTGCTTTGCTATATTAACTACAACTGGATAGTTAAAAGCTGCCGCAATGCTTTTATACATATATGCACAGAGAGGGAGAGTCGTTTATTATGAGAGAAAGCTTTTTTTTAACCAATGGACAAATGCGTATTATTATTTATTTGCAAAGCATACAAATTATATTGTAATTAAGCAAAATGTGTTGTTTAATTTAGTTTGAATTAGCTTTTAATTGTGTTCTTGCATAATTTACTGAGAGTTTTTGTTTTGCTTTATTGTTTTTGCATATGCCGGCTTTTGTTGTTGCGCTCTTTGAAAAAGCAAAGCTTTCAATATGATCCGCTAATATGCTGTTTCTCTCTCTCTCTCTCTCACTCTCTTGCTGACTCGTCGTGACTTGGCGAATTGCGATGTAAGCTCATAAACTGTAAATTCGTCACTAGTTTCAGAGAGAGGAAAAGAGAGAGAGCTCTCTAACTGTGCAAACACTACGCGCTACTTAGAAAAAACAGTTAACAAACGTGCAAAATAATTTCACTTTGAGCTTTTTTTAAGCAACAATTGTAAAGTTTTTGGACTTGAGCATAGCCTCAAGCTGAGCCGCACCACCACCATTGGCCTCCTCATAGTAGGGCAACTCCTTGAGCCTGTCCTGCCATTCCAAAATCTTTGGATACTTGGCCGCATCCAGCTCCAGATACACATTCAAGCAGCCCAGCGATGTCACAAAACTAAAATCAGCTATGGTCAACTCACTGCCAGCCACATAATCATTGTCGGCCAAAAAGGCCTCCACAAAATCATAGACCTCAGCGACGGCATCGATGCGGCACTGCTCAATGGTTGTGATGCCATTAAACAGAACATTCCTCGTTATCGGACGCAGTGCACCCTCGAACAGCTTGCTCGAATCAAAGTGCAATCGTTGATCCACAATGGCACGCTTCTCCCAATCCTTGGGGTACAATGAATCACTCGACGAGTATTTACGCACCAAATATGCCATGATGGCATGCGAATCCCATATGCTGAAATCACCATCCTCCATCAGGGGTATGGTGTGCACCGGATTCTTCTCCACAAAGTTGGGCAACAAATGCTCCCCAGCCGGTATGTTGACCAACACCAGCTCATAGGGCAGCTCCAGTGCCTTGAGTGTCAGCAGACAGGCTCGCGTCGGTGGACTTGCCTCCAGGCCATAAATTAGTATTTTACTCATGTTTTTTAGCGTTGATTGAAAAATGTGCGACTGAATGCGTGGCCCTCAACACAGGAGCTTTTATACTGGCCAGGCCTGGGAAACACTGGGCCTGTGTTGAGGGACATCCCACTACTACCACGTTGGGTATATAAATAGCCTTCAAAGTAATTAGCTCACCTTGCCAACCAAACGCAATTCAAAGTGTCCACAACATTTATTATGCGTCGATTCGGTGAAAAGTTTACCAGGCGTATACGTGTTTAAAGAAGTCTATGAATAAACTCAAAGTCAAGGTTGAAAAAGTTAGTCCTAACAAATATTAAACAAGAATTTTATCCAAACTAACTTATATTTAAATTTTAAAGGCATGACTTAACTGAAGTCTATACAGCATTAAACTTAATCACAGGGTATTTCTGCACTTAATTTCGGTTTTGTTTAAGTCCCAATCAAATGTAAATTAGTTTGTTAACAAAGTTTTATGCCAATTGCCAGTTGTCCTTGGGAATCAATAATTGAGGTTTGGGCAATTATTATTATTTTTTTTTTAATGCTTTTCACATTCGCGAAAGTAATTATTTGTTACCAATATGTGATAAGATAGAAGACGAGATATCATTGAATTATTTCTAAGGATTAAACACATATATTTAAAGTAATTTGATGTATTCTTTACCTTTAATTCGCTTGTTTCTTATTCCGTGTGTCAAATTATAAAAGCTCGAAAGCTGCCTGTCTCAATGTATTGCAGATAACTCATTAGTTAACTCAGGTTATGAGTGGAAAAATTTTTAAGTTGAGTTGCGAGAATAGATTTTATAGGCTGAGGCCACCTTGTTGAGGGCTTAAACAAGTTGTGAATTATAAGAAACCTAACGGGGTTAATTGAATGTCGAACTATGTTAGCTCAAAAAAAAAAAAAAAAAAAAAAAATTAAAAAAAAAATTTAAGTCGAGTTCCATGAACTGCTTTTATAGGCAGAGGACACCTTGTTGAGGGCTTAAACAAGTTGTGAATTATAAGAAACCTAACGAGATTAATTGAATGTAAGCTCGAAAAAAAAAAAATAAAAAAAAAAATATTTAATTTGAGCTGCACGCACTGTATTTATAGGCAGAGGACACCTTGTTGGGGGCTTAAACAAGTTGTGAATTATAAGAAGTCTAACGATGTAAGCTTTGTGAAAAAATATGTAACAGACAAAAGGAAGCATATTCGACCCCTATAAAGTATATATATTCTTCATCAGCATCAACAGCCGAGTCTGTCTGTCCGTCCGTCTGTCTGTCTGTCTGTCTGTCCGTCTGTATAAACGCGCTGATCTCAGAGACTATAAGAGCTAGAGACTTCAAACTTGAAACTTAACCTCTCCTAAACTCTCAAATTATCGATAGCAAGCCTTGAATTTCGAAATAATAAAAATATGTAACCAAAACGCTAAAGCTTAAACACGCGCGCGATTTAAAACGCGTTTAAAACGCGTCATTCCTTGAACCATCCCCATGGCTTCCCACCAGTATAATATACCATCCAGCATTAATTTTTCAAGCAGGCTATTTTGCGCGTTTTTAAACGCGCACAAAACGCGTTGCCTGATTTTTTCAGTGCTACAATTATATCGTTTTACGTGTTACGCTTTACGTATGGGGTTAAGGGTAAGTGCTAGTCAGGTTATAAGAAACCTCAAAAGCTAATTTACCCCATGTTCTTACTCATAGTCATAGGTCAGCTTATATTTGATTTGAGTTCTCAACAACATTTAGTGCAGTTCGATTAAATTTAAATAATTAATGCACGTGACACACGCAAACTGTCGAACTGTTGTTGTTCTTCCATTGGTTTTAGGTTTTGGCTGTACGGTTTAGTACGTTTTTGGTTTTTGTTCAAATTTAAATAAAATTCCAAAGCCTTAAGGCTTTGTGCAAATATTGACGAAGTCACATCATAGATAAAGTAATCGGATGGTAGCGTTACTTATCTATTGTAGCATTAATAAACAATCAAGCAACAACTTAAACTTGCAGCATTATGACGTCTTTGTTTTGTACAAGTACAAGTACAAGTACAAGTAAGTATCTAATCTTATCTCTAGCCATATGCTAAAAATCACTTTCATGAACTTTTCGTTTTTTTTTTTTTCAGTCAGTTGAGTATTGTTAGCCGCACTTTGAGGCAGCAACAGAATTTGAAGATCCCTTTGAAATGGTGCTCATATTGTATGGAACACAGATGAGTCCACCTGTGCGTGCTGTGCTCTTAACGCTGCACGCTCTGGACTTGGAGCATGAGTTTCGAGAAGTTGATTTGGAGTCGGGTGAGCAATGGGAGGCGGAATATGTGCGCAAGAATCCGCAGCATACGGTGCCCATGCTAGAGGATGATGATGCATACATATGGGATTCGCATGCCATCATTGGTTATCTGGTGAACAAGTATGCCAAGGATGAAAATGTTGCACTGTATCCATCCGAGCCACTGCAACGCGCCATTGTCGATCAACGTTTGCACTTTGAGTCCGGTGTGCTCTTTGTTGCCCTCAAGGAACTGCATCGTCTCATCTTCAAGGAGAACGTAACGGAGCTGTCCAAGGAACGCATTGCTGAGCTGCATGCCTTGTATGCTCTGCTCGAACAATTCCTAGCTGGACATGACTATCTGGCCGGTGATCAACTGACCATTGCGGACTTTAGCATTGTTGCCACTTTGAGTACTTTGCATTTGAGTTATGCTCCGATTGATGATGCCACTAAGTATCCGAATCTGAGCGCCTGGCTGGCACGAATCTCTGCGCTGCCCTATTACGAGCAGGCCAATCTCCAAGGCGCCCGACTGCTTGCCGACCGCGTGAGCGTCAAGCTGCCCAAACAATTCGACAAGCTCTGGCAGAAGGCCTTTGAGGACATCAAAAGTGGCGCCGGCAAGCACTAAATGTAAATGTAATAAGAGCCAGCCATAATGAGGGCTCTTTATCTATCTTTTCTCTCTTTTTCTGCTTCTTTTTCTTCTTTTTGGTTTATGTACTTGTGTTCATGTAACCACGATTTGAATAAAGTTCTTGTACTATTTGCCTGTCTGCCACAAGTTTAGAGCAGCCGCACGCACACACACACATTTTACATCTGACCATCCGTCTTTACTTGGCTTGATTTTATACCAATGTGTACGACTATGAAGTACTTCTTAGTTAGAGCAAAAGTTTTTTAAGTAAAAAGTTATAGTTGAGATTTCAAAAAATTTGAAAAATTTTATATAGAATAAAAATATTTTAAAAATTTTTTAATATGGAAAAAAATTATAAATATAAGTAAAAAAATATATATATATAAAAGAGTTTGTCCTAATTTGACTGACTGAAACTGACTTGTTGACATGATATAATAGAACTCAGGAAATAAAAGTTAATTTATAAGCTTTGAATTTATTTAAATGTTTAGTAAAAGTCTAGGTTATGCGTATTTAATCACAAAGTCATTTTGGTGTATTGCATTTTTTAAGCTTTAACTAGTAGCTTGAGGTAAAGAAAACTTTAATATATTTTTAAAATATTACAAATGGATACTAGAAATTCATATCAAAATTATTCAACACTCAAGCTTCATTCAAGCTTTATTCGAAAGTAACACAAACTTTTAAGAGTTATTTTAGGCAAACTGCATATACCCGCTGCTTACCGCACTGAACAACTACAGGGCATAATTATGTATGAAAAACTTGCAAAAAACTTTTTGCGCTCATTAAAATTAAAAAATTTTCCAGCTCTTGCAGCGCAACACAAGAAAATTGTGGGGAAAAATATACATAGGAGTGGAGAGAGGAGAAAAAAACTCAGAAAATGAAAAGCGCAAAGTTTTGCTGCCGTGTCGTGCATGCTAAAGTTGTTAAATCATAATTAATTTATGACGCCGCCAGGCTACTAGCTACCTGAAGTTAGAGTGGTTGGAGGATGAAGTCGCTTGCAGTTGTCGGGAGTTGTTGGCAGCAGCCGCAGCAGCAGCAGCAGCTGGGAGCAATGTGCGATGAGGACTTTGGTGTAAAACACTCTCTTAAAATGGCATGGAGTCTGCCTAAATACCTGACTGAGTGCTGGTCCCCCCTCCCCCAAACACTCTTCACCACTGCTTTGTCTGCTTTACTCTTTTGCCGCTTTTATGCGCCTCATTGCAGAGATGAAGGCAGCAACAGCAGCAGCAGCAGCGAACTAATTGGTTTAATTTCAACTTTTACTTTGGCTGTCGTCTCGTCACAACGCCATCCGCCCCGTTGGACACGCCCGCTGCTAGTCCAGGTGAGTTGTCAAGCTATATGCTTTGCCAGATTTGCTTTTTCCTGCTTTTTTTGCATTTCTTTTTCCACTCTTGGCCTTTTGCAAACTTTTTTTTCCTCGAGTCCACTATGGGTAATTTGACCAGTTTTTTTGGCCAAACCCATTTTCCGAAAGTCGGTTAATTAACATTTTGTTGGTGGCTTTACATAGTAAAATGATTGCGCTTTAATGTTACATACCACAAATTTTAACAGAGGGCTCCACTGTTAAGTTACAAGCTGTTAAACACAGCTGTTCTAACAGAAGAGCAAGCGCAGCTAACTTAACAAAAATTGCGCACCAAACAAAATAACAAATAAAAGTAAATTGCAACTTAAAAATTGAAAACAACCAAATGGCTTTCGATGGTAGGTGGTTTGTACTTTGTGTTTGCGAAATTAGAATATAGATTGTGCTTGTCTTGTCCCCGTATTTGTCTTTATTGTAGGTGTCCTAAAATGAAAAACTTTAAAACGAAAACTGAACTTTGAATGGACTTATAAAAAAGTCGCACCTCGTCGCACCTTAAAATCAAAGCAGTGTTTTAGAGTGTTTCATTACCTTTAAAATGAGTGTAGTCTTAATTTGCACTTTTACGCACAAACAAAGATATTTCAATTTTCAGATCATAACCTTAAATTTGACAGTGAATTTGCTAGCAAAATGGACTGCAGTGAGTGGAAAACAGCAAATAAGGGTTGCAATTTTTAAATGTTTTTGGAGTTTCAAAAAGTGTTCTCCCACAACTAAAGAGTTCTTGAAGAAGATGTTGTTAAATATAAAAACGAAAAAAATATATGTCATTAATTTTTACTAATCGGTTCTATGGGAGCTATATGATATAGTGGGCCGATGTTTATAACTTTTACCCAAAATGTAAGAAACATTAATATACTGATTTTCAGAAAGTTTAAAGCAAATATCTTCAAAACAAAAAAGGTTTTCATACGAACAATCACATTTTTCCCGATTGTTCCTATCTAAAGTTATACGATATAGTTGACCGATGTCGCTTTTTTTGCAACGATATTAGTATTATAATAACTATTAAAACTCCCAAGTTTGGTCGTGATATGTTGACATACATAGAAAATACATAACCTATCTTTTGTAAAAGGGGCGGTAACACATATTTTCCTTTGGTTATTAAAAACTCAAAGCAAAAAACCGAATCAAAATATCTTGCTTCGTTCTTGAGTTATTAATTAATGCCACAAAAACTGGTCAAATTACCCATAGTGGAGTCTCAGTACTGTATCAATTTATTGTAGCATACTTTCAGGCGCTCTTTGCAATTTTTGCACTTCGCTTTTGCGGATTGCTTTTAATGGCCCGGTCCAGTGAAAAGCGGCTTAAAAGTGAACTTCAATATAACTAAAGAACTTTTTTTAAAGTAAGAGTAAAGTGAGTTTTGGCAGAATTATTTTTTTCACATGATTTTAAGGTTCTCACAACTTATATTTAATGCTTCGCAGTATGGGAAACTTTTCACCCGCACATTGGCCACGAAAATCATCCAGTGACAGATCGTGGAACGCAACGCCGCCCAAGCCCTTCGATCGAACATAGCTGGCCTTGATGGCCGCCGTTGTGGGATCCTCGTAGCCCACCCAGAGACCAGGCTCACCATTATCACCTGCCGCCCGATACGCATAGATGCCATAACGTTTTGTGGGATCGCCCACCTTGCGCAGCTGATTCGTGCTGGTATCCTTGCCACCACCCAGATGTTGCTGCAACAGATCACAGATCTCGGGCCAACTCAACAAACCCGGCATGCCCGTTTGTTTACCACCTGGTGCAGCACCCTCGGCCTCTGGAATGGGTGGAAACCCAGTGATACCCGAATCTCGGCTCATTTGCCAGGCGCGTCCATAGCTCGTAATGCCAATGTTCAGCTGCTGTGCATTGGCCGTATGATTCAGCCAGTAATCCAACTGATGCTCCACATTATGCCTGGCATCCCGATCGTACATGGCAAACAATGGTGCTGGCAGATCCGCTTGCTTGGGATCACGCTGTGGCGTCTGGAAATCATAGGTGCCCAAGTTGACAAAGTCCACAAAGCTCATCACAGCGGGAATGTCAATATACACTGTGAACGAAACCTATATTAGTTGAAAGATTTTAGGATGAGATTAACTCACTTTCTGCATCCACATGTGGCAACATGCTAAGGGTCAACTGCTTGCCATTGCGTTGCAGCTCCAAGCGCAGCTCACGCACCAGTGTGGCGAATTGTGCCTTATGCTCCTCGGCCTTGGGATCGATGGCGGAACTACTGAACCAGTTCTTGAACGAGCTCCAGGCCCGTTTCAGTGCACCCTGCTGCTGCTTGGGCCGAACTTGTGGGAATTGCCAGGCCAGATCCAGACCATCAAAGCCATATTTGGCCAATTCGGCGCTAACGCTAACCTTGAACTTATTACGGCTATCCGACTGCTCGAGTAGACTCAAATATTTACTGCTATCCGGCACGCCCTCGGCATTGAGATCCCGTTCACCGCCCACGGCGAGCAGGATGCGCAAATGGGCGAACTTTTGGCGCAATGCCGTTATTTGAGCATAGTGCTGTCGACTGTAGCTGAGCTCCGAGTTCAGGCTCTTGATCTTAAACGTTTCCGGGTCGATGCCCGCATAGCCGTAAATCAAATAGTTGCAAAAGTTCAAAGCTGGTTCCAGTTCAACAAGCGAAAGTTGTGCAGGACCTGCAACAAGAAGAAACAAACAAATCGTCTATAGCAAGTATTTATGTATATATAGATAACCCCAAAGTCGACCCCTTACGACTGACACATAGAGATTAGATGGCGTCTCCTCTCTCTCTTTCTCGCTCTTACCTTCGCGCACAAAACTCGAAGCATCGTAGAAACAAACGAGCTTAGCCACATCTGCCAGGCTCACATGCCAGGAGCAGCAGCATAACCAGACCACCACTCCAAGGAATACTCTAACACCAAGCATATGTGTGTATGTGTGTGTGTGTGTGTTTGTGTGTTTGATACGTTGTGTTTACTTTGAGATTGGTTTGCCGACTGATGCTGGGAGCCGCAGCTTAGCAAGAAACTTGACGTGCTGATAACGTTGTGCGAAACGAATACAAAAGCTAACACATACACATACACTCCACATACACACATGGCATTAAATTCAAAAACATCTGTGCGATAAGTAAAAATGCTAAGCTTTAATGTTTCACTCGAATATGTATAACTTTGACCTGCTTTAAATATTTTTATTATTATAACATTGTTGTTAAGATTTAGCTTTTTTCCATAAGAAGAACAAGTTTATTTTGAGTTATCGATAACTTTTCTGATTTTCGTCTAACACATGGGATCGATAACAAAAAAACCTTTTATTTCAATAAGAAAGTCAGATTTGAAACTATGAATAGAATAATAAACATTTAAATGCATACACGAAAATAGTTACTTTAACCAAAAATATGCTTATGCATAAATTATATGCACAAAATATGCTTTTTTTCTGATTATAAATAAATAAATGCACTTATTTATTAATGCTCAAACATAAAGCTGAAAGTTTACATATTTAATGCTTATCTACTCGCATTAATTTTATTATGAGTTTGCCTAAAAGACTAAGATATGTCCTAACACTTATATCAATGATTAGCAAAAAGATAGCAAAACTTGAAGCAAAACTTAATTATCTTCGTATAACTTTCGACTAATATGCGTGTTTTTGCTTATCAGAGACAGACAAGCAGTTGGCTCTCACTCAACATGACTGATTAACAGCATTTCAATTACAATATCTATGTGCATGTTGTGTGTGCTTGTGATTAAAGCATCAAGCTTTACTTGTCCTTGCTGCTAGCTGCTTCATTGCGTGTTATTTCGATTGCTAATGCCAGTCAACCACCAAAAAAAAAAAAAAACACAAATCCCCAGCTCAAAGGCTCAAACACATACACGCACAGACAGACAGACATGAAGACACAAATGCCGCAAGGGAGTTGAAGACGAGAAATGGATTTTTAGTGCGTTTTGTTACTTGGTTGTGGGTTCACAGCTTGAAATGGGTTTGTCTACGACGAGCTGTCATTAGTTGCTGTCTCTGGCTCATGTCACTTTGCTGCCTGTCACACACCTACACACATACACATCCTACCCCCGCTAGGCCTTCACTATTCCCCGCTGACAATAATGTTGCTTGTTGCAAAGCTTTAAATATATTAAAGCATTCGCTGGCCAAACGATGAGCTACCCACAAACACCCTCTTCTCACGCACACACACATAGAGAGAGAGCACATCAACAACTCTGTGATGGCAAGCACTTAAACAAGGATGAGTGTCCTTCAGAGGCTTTTACTTTTTGCCCTCCGCTCAAACGCTTTTTGCCAGTTGATTAGCAATTTTGCTCACGTGGCGCTATTTGCTGGCTTCAACACGGTATGAGGTGGCGGCTTCAATGTGTTGACTTTCAGTGAAATTTATTTCACCCAAAAAAAATAAGAAGAAGAAATTACCATAACTTAGTAAGTTTTTTCTATGCCTGTGCCAAAAACTTTTTGTCTGGCTGCTGTAGCTTGTAGTTTGACAGCCCTCAAGTGTTTTAGTAAATCCTTTTAGTAATTACTTTGCGCAAATCTTCATGCTGCCCTCACCACACACACACACAAAGATTTCTTGCCTTTGCCTTAATTGATTTGTCCCCAGGGTTGAAACTGAAGCCAAGCAAAAAGCCATTTAAATTTCTTTCCTTTGGTGAGGTAATGTTTTCATTCAACTGTTGGTGGCTTAAATATTTTATGGTGTTTTTTCTTCTTTTAGGGCGAGGGTGGTTCATTTATGGCTATAATTTGCTACACATACGTTGACAACACGCATACGCTGCCGTGTGCAGGTATTTATCATGCTGCGCCTAAAAGATGCAACAAAAAATTGCCGCCTTTCGTTTAGAGCAAAAAATAACATAAATTTTATGAAAAGCCAGTTTGAAAAAGCCACATAACACACAGACACACTCGCACACACACATGACAAATGCCATAAAACTAACCGCAAAAACAAAACGTACAACGTTACAGAAAAACAAAAACAACCAAGAATGGAATATATCAAATATGACTATGCACAGGCGCTTAAGCAAACAACCGAGCAAAATGCACACAAACATACACACGCATATTCATGGGCACGCCCACTCAACCCATCCACACACACACATTCACTCCACAGGTTGACAATAAAACGCTGGTCGTAATAATAAACTAATAGTGCCCCAGCTGCCAAGAAATACTTAGCTCTCTTTTTGTCCTACTCCAACTTTCCGACTGCTGTTCATATATGTGTAAGTACAAACATATATAGTCTTATAGATGCATATATATACTTATTTTACTATGTGTGTGCGTGTGGCAAAAGTTGTGTTTACAAAAGGGTATACTGACAGTAGCTGTGTTTGGGCATTGAAGAGTTCTTGGAATTTTAAAATATTAGTTTGAAATATTTATAAAAGCAAGCACAGCTAGATGGACAAGTTCTATGGAAAAACTAATTTAGTTAGATTAAAATTCAAGTTATTATTTTGATTCAAAGCAAGGTTTTATCTATTAACAACATGAGGCTTTTTAAATGAACTCATTTAACTTTAAATTACGTATGCGTCATGTGTTTTATTACAAGGAAATATTACTAAAAACTTTAAATATTAAATAAAAACACGAATTTGTTATGATTCACATTTAATTTTAAATAAATAAAAGCAATTTTCAATTAAGGTGGAGTTTATTTCCAAGTCTTGAATCTCATGAAAGAGTATAACGTCTTCGTTTTTGACACACACTTGTCTTTAACACACCCGCACACACGCACACTGTTGTAACAGCTCACGTATAAAACTGACATGTTTGCACACACACACACATACGAAGAAAATATGTAGTATGCTCAGTCATGACATATTTTCACACCAGCTTGTGCAAATAGGCCCAAACCATCGCTTGAGTTCTCATATCTGACGAGCCGTATACACAGTCATACATTAAGCCCATTCGCCCCTGCTCAAACAAAATGATGGGCTAATGGGGCTGTCCAGCCCCTAAATCGTTAAATTGCACAAAAAGTTGCCATCTGTAAGTCTTTAATACGGCTGACCTCGCCGTCGATTGGGTGATTAACTTTTTGGGCAACATCAGAGCAAACATCTGGCTCATGGATGGGGGGAGGGGTGAGGGGTGGTTACGTTTGTTTGGCGTAATTAAATTGTTAACGCACACGTGTCGACTATGCGCCAGGCTGGGCGTTTTTACATACTTACATACCATATTTATGCATGTGCATGGGTTCATTTAAGCGTAATGCTTTTTACGTTGACAAATGTGGCAGTGGCAATGCCAACAACATCAACGCTAATCCACCCAAAGCCAATCTGTGTGTGAGGGGTGGGAGAGGAAAGAACGCCTGAAACCATGACAGCAGCAGCATACAACAAACCCAAACCAAAAAACCCTAAAAATTTCCCCGACTGCCAGTTGCCAAATGCCAGTTCACTTTGCATGGCTTACGCCCTTGGCTGGTGTTTTTAATGCTTCATTGGCTTAATTGCCAACCAACAGCAGCCACACACACACATACACACACATGAGAACAACTTTTCCCTGGCGAAAATGAATTCAACCACAAACACGTTCATTTACCTTTTTCATAGATACAGATACACAGGCCTTGCCTCAACTCAACTCAACTGAACTGAACTCGACTCGACTCGACTCGGATGTTGCCGCACTTTAAGTTTGCGCTTTAACAACATTTTTGTTAAGAGAGCATCTTTTAAAAAGTTTGTGCAACAACTTTTCATACTCTGTAAGTGCAAAAAACTTTAAATGAAAGGTTTTATAGATTCAAAATGGATTGATTATAAAGTTTTGCATAAATATTAATAATTATTTTAAACATAGGACGAAAACACTTTGAAATTCAAGGTTTAAATCAATAAATGTCATAAAATTATAGGTTTGATTTTTCTTTATGTATATATATTTATTGTGCCATATTATGTTGAATCCAAAGTATCTTTAAGCCCACAAACCTTACTTTCATGTTTTGTTGTCTAAGTACACATTTGAGTACCTAAATATTTCATCTCTCTAGCTGATTAAAACATTTAAACTTTGTTTGGTTTTACTACTATGTTTTCAATTTGCCTTAGTTTGTGCACACAATGCAATGTGGTTTTAGTTTGTGTATCTGTCAGATGCAGTTGGATTGCGAGTAGGATTTGGTACTGAACTTAGTTGCAATCCTAATATTAAATTGTTGGGATCAACTAAGTTGAGCGTGTTTATATAATCTACAACTTAGTTTTATAAGATTAATACAAGAGTAAAGTGCAATAAAAATGTTAAAAATATGTTCAAATCATCATAAGACTTTTTCTTTAAATATATGTTATTTGCTATAAATGTTGTAATCAGTGTAACAAAGTATGCCAAGCATTTGTTAACTTTCATTCAAAAGATCAAGGCAATGTCTTATCAGGTTATATACGAATGATGCTTTTAAGTAGAACAAAGAATTAGACTACCTGAATGTATTAATATTTCGCAAACAAAATGCGCAAAATATCATCAATAGAATATACTAAACGTATATATTTATACTATATTAAGCTTTGAATTCGACTGACAAATAAGCTATAAAAGCGGCTGGCGACTCGGATTTTGCGATCAGTTTCAAAAATAACACATTGATAACATCATCATCATCATGAAGTGGTTGTCTGTAGCTTTTGTCTTGGCTCTGTTGGCGCTCGCAAGTGGTAAGAAGTGATTTAATCTGTGAGTGAACTCAACTGTAAATACATTCATTTATTTACAGCGAATCCGCTGCATCCGGGCAATGTGATCATCAATGGCGATTGCAAGGTTTGCAACATACGAGGCGATTAAATCTAAGGCGTAATGCAAATGAATAAATAAACAAGTGTTTGTGAAATATGTATTCAATGTGTATTTATTTAATTAGGCTACTTAAAGTGTTAGACTACACAAAATAAATGCGTTTTAGCTTCAAACATTTATTCTAGTATTCTTTGATTTTTCTTAAAAATTATGTACATTTTCAGTTTTTAGTTTTTTTTGGTGTTTATTTCAGTCAGTATGGATTTGTAAAGCTTTCAACCTCCATGAACATTGCAGTTAATACAATGACCGTTGATAATCACATCTCCGGGCACCAAAGGGGTAGCTAAACAAAAAATATTTTTTGACATAAAAGTTTAAATGGTTTTTGGTGAACAATTTTACTCACCACTGGCAAAAGCCAAGAGACCCAAGACAAAGGCAATCGACAGCCACTTCATGTTCATAGAATTGCAATCCAAAGACTGAAGCAATTGCAACTTAATCGTTCGCTTATATAGCTCAATTCACAGATATTCCTAGGAACATATATATGTACACAGTACAACAGGTCAATTAAGAGATAGCGCGGAAAAACCCATGCAAATGAGTATTTCCAAAAGATAAGCAACTTGTGAACCCAAAATAAAAGATTGTTTAAATTTAACCACAATATTGATATACATCGTCATTGCTGTTTGATTATGTTAATTTTTAAAGCAACAAATCTGAAATGTATACGACTTTTTTTTATTATTTTTATTATCTATTGATGCTAAACGGCTCGTGTTTATTTAAAACGAAATACATTCTAACAATGTAAACAATCAAGTCAGAGAGAGAGAGCAAGAGATTGTTTAAAGAGAGTGAGAGCGAAAGCCGCAATCAAGTTCATATGTTTATGCAAGAATATTGTTGTCTTAAGCTCTGAAAAGGTGTTTAAAATATTTGTAGAGGGTATATCAAATGTTGTTAACCTTATTTGTTGACCATTTGACTTAGTTAAATGAATTTCTTAAGAGCTGAAATGCATTCTTCCGGATAATAAGACAACCTGTTGCTAATATCCGACTTCATTCAGAGGAAAACCCTAACGCTACTTGGTTGAAATTAAAGCTAGAATATCTATTTTACATTTGAGTCAAGTATCATGAATTTTCTCCATAAATATTCACTCATAACCGTACTCAAAACAAGCTCAATTACAATGATCGCCCTCTGGGAGACACCTTTGTTGTATAGTTTATAAAAGCGCATGCTTAAGCGCATTTCAAGATCAGTTTCAGATTGCAATTGAGAAATCAAACATGAAGTGGATATCGTTGGCTTTTATTGTGGCTCTATTGGCACTGGCAAGTGGTTCGTATAGCGGAATCTAACGCTAAAAACTGCAACCACTAACAAGGTGTACCTAATATTTCAGCTAATCCATTGCACCCGGGAAATGTGATCATCAATGGTGATTGCAAGCGCTGCAATGTACGTGGAAGTTAATTGAACAACAAGCGATTATCATGTGAAATTGTTTATTCAAAGCAAAAATAAAAGTTAATACAAGCAAAAAAGTGTTAGAACTTTATAAGATTTGCAAATTTCGTTATTATTTGTGGCAAATCATTAAGCAGCTTATTAACATCGAAATCAATATTAGGTATATTGCAATTGTGACAAGGACCGTTAACAATAACATTGGGCAACGGCAAAGCTGTGTTTTCAGGATTAAACAACAATTTCAATTATGCTGAACAGGACATTTAATCCTCTTACTTACCCAAAGTCAATGCCAACAGATTGAACAGCAGAAATGCAATCAAAAGATAATTCATTTTACAAACCAACTGAACTGCAAACGTTTTCCTGTGCTTTTATAGCACCAATGAGAGCTGCTTATGATTCTATGAAATTCAAAAGTACTTCCCGTTTAAAAAATCACCAAAATGCATTCAACGTATACACTTTATTAAACTATAATTAATTACGCATAACATTGCTGGCTATATAATATATAAGTCCAAACATTACAGAGCCCGTTGCCAAGCTTTGAGTAACAGCCGAAGAAGATTCCTTCTTTGCATCGGGTATAATCACCGAATCGTCATCATCAGGTCGATTGCAGTCTACGCATTTGCCATTGATTATCACTTTGCCGGGTTCGGCTACAATAAAAAACAAATGTTTTTAGTATATTATTCGTACAAGATGTCAAGTATATACTTTTACCGTAGACAACAGCCAGCAGGCAGCCCAAAAGCAGCAGCGTCAATGCAATTGATTTCATATTCTTAGTTCGGTGCTACAAACGATCTGAATGGGTGGCAATTATTTCATGCACTTTTATATGGGGCACTCATGCAGATAATAACTGAAACGAAACTCAACAAACAAAATTCGTGAATTCACTCGTGTATGCTTTCGGCATTTCCCGAGGGCAATGAGTGATCTCATCTAATCAGTCCAACAATTGGATGCGACCTTTTTGTGTGAACTTATATAAAAAAACAAAAAACAAAAAAAAAAAACGAAAAACTTAATATACATATGTATGCATAATAAAGTTTTAGTTCAAACAATTAAATTTAATTTAATTTAATTAGCCTCAATAATTATATTTTGGCGTATTTTGTTTGCTTAATTGCCTTTAGTCTGCAGTTCATTTCTATTTTTATATAGACACTTTGAAAAAAATCCAATATATTGTGTATAAAAAAAAAAAAAAGTTGTCCTTTATTTAACTCGGATTGATTAAAAATAAGTATAAAATAAATAAAAATCCAAATTAATATGAAAAATTTATTCCTCAAACAAGAAAGATCAAAAATAGCACTTTTGTTCTATTACAAAAAAAAATTAAATTAAAAATTTGCTTTAAAAACATGTTTTGATTTCAAAAAAGTGTATTTTGTAAACAAAAATGTTTTCATTTTGAAACATTTTTCTTCTGTCTTTGGTATTATCTTTTCTTAGACAAACTTTATTCTTTTCTAATTTTTGCTGCACTGCAAATGCATTAATAAAAAGTGACAAAAAGTAATAAAATATTGGTTTTAGGGATAAAAATGTACTTTGTAGAATTTATTAAAACGTTTTGTGGCTATTTGATTGGAGTGTGTGTGTGTGTGTGTGTACTTAAAAAATAGATGTGTATGTACATTTATGGCTGACATTCACAACATTGTGCTCCGTAAACATATTTGGCTATTGATGATGTATGGGTTATGGCTGATCCAAGAGATTTTATGGTCCTAGGCACGAACATTGCACACTCGACAGTCGCCATTGATGATGACATTGCCAGGATTCAGTGGAGTAGCTATAAAAAGTGAAATAAAAATTGTTTTTTTTTTATAGCTAACTGTTGCGGTTAATATTCTCTTGTACACTTACCACTGGCCAGAGCCAAGAGACCGAGCAGAAATGCGACCGATAGGAATTTCATGTTGATTGTTTGGTTGTTTGTTTGTTATGCTGTTGAAGACTCAAGAAGAACTGCGATTGCACTGATGCCTTAACACTTGCCAAGCAATGCTTTTATAGCTAAGCCAGAAGAACACACACTTGACGTTATCAGGCCAAGATTCGAACTTGGAATTGCCCAGTGCCAGACGAGCGCGCGTTTAAAGTCTGATTGAAAAATTCCCAATTGCGTTGCGGCTGCTAATCGTGTTTTAAGCTCGAATGAGCTGAATGAAAACGTTGAGAGATAGAGAGAGAACTGATTTAGAGTTAATAACCTTTTCACATGCGAAATTGTTATCATTAGGATATTAAAAGTATATCGAGACTCAAGCTATGTCCCAATAAGTCACTTCCAATAACATTACAGCGTATCTCACTGTCTAATACTTTCGTTTTTCACACCGGAACATGTTTAGTGACTTTATTAGTTTGCGTGTTTATTTTGTTACGATCAAATTGCATTACAATTGCGACGTTTGAAGCGTGGCGCCCCACTGCGATTTGTATGTTAGTAGATATATTTATCTAATTATATACACACTACGCTTATAGTATCCATATTTCTGAGTAATCGTTGAAAACAGGTTTTATATTATTGTTTTTTGTTTATATGAATTTTACGCTGCATTTTATGAATCAATTACGCAGATAACTTGCCATTCAGTTCACAGAAACATAATACTATACCCAAGAAAAATGTAAATCGATTTCTAAAGATTAATGCATTTTATTTAAATATATATTCAGCTGCTTGACTTGTGACGTGCTTAAGCTGCTTATGAATTAATAAATTAGAATAATAATATGTTAAAGCTCTTAACTTAGTTGCAAGACGAACAGGAAACACGTGCATGATATTGATTTTTTGTGTATTTGTTGACTTTAACAAAAGTATATTTGAATATCTACGTCATTATAGACTTAAAAAAGTGTTTATTTCTTTTGTTAAAAAAGGCATAAGTCCAGAAAGTATTTATGTACAGTTTAGTATATTTTGATGTAGTTCAAGCATTTGTCAAAATTGGACAGCTTGGACATTATTAAATACATATATTAGATTACAGCACACAGGCTTTGCAAGTTTATATAGTATTCAGTCTGACAAAGATAGTTTCACTACAGCGTATGAAACAATTGAGTTTTTTTAACAATATTTCTAAAAAGCTAGTTCTAGGTTTTCCTTTAATATTTTATTGGTACCTACATCAAAAGAAAATATATAAAAATAGTACAAAAAACAGGGTATTACAGTGGCATTTAGTTGAATTTTATTTTTTATTAGTTTGCTTCACAAATCAATAATATGTGATTGTTTATAGAAACGGTAAGGTTATAAGTTCAAGTTCCGAATGATTTTGCAAATCAGCTTAATTATTAAATTAGCCTTGTATATGTACCATTCTTAGAAATTCCTCTTGGTTATCGAATTTGATATTGCCAGGATGCAGTGGAGTAGCTATAAAAAGTGTAATAAAAATTGTTTTTTTATAGCTAACTGTTGCGATTAATATTCTCTTGTAGACTTACCACTGGCCAAAGCCAGGAGCCCGAGCAGAAATGCGATCCATAGGAATTTCATGTTGATTGATTCAAGAAGAACTGCGATTGCACTAATGCCTTAAGACTTGGAAAGCAATGCTTTTATAGCTGTTGATATAGATTTGTATTGACCTAAGTTTGTAGCCCTTAGTTCTAATCAATAATCTAATTACTAATCTTATGATCTGATTAGGTTTTTCTGGGTTTTTCCCAATCCTTGCAATAAATGTCTGTGGATCGTTAAATTTTTAATATTTTAATTTTTTAAACTTTTTTTTCATTTTATTTTGCTTACAGATTTAAATTTAAGTATTGTTCATTATTCTTAAACTTTTTGTAGCTTAAGCTCTATTTTTAAATTAATTTAATTTTAATTTTATGTCGACTGCTATTAGTTGACAATAAACAAATAAATAAGTGAATAAAATATGCTTCCTTCTATCTATTACATACATTTGCACAAAGCCATTATACCCTTATTTATTTTATTTATTTTTCATTTTATTTTATTTTTGGGTAAAGGGTAAAAAAAAAATATATAGTATATTTGCATAACACACAAGAGTCTTATTCATTTGATAAAGATTTGTATCGACCTAAGTTTGTAGCCCTTAGTTCTAATCAATAAATATAATGTATTTGCGTAAAATACTCGATGTATTAAATAAGTAAACACAGACAGACGGACAGACAGACATGGCTAGGTCAACTGGGCTGTTGATATACTTTATGGGGTCGAATATGCTTCCTTCTATCTATTACATACATTTGCACTAAACCAGTATACCCTTATTTATTTTATTTATTTTGTATTTTATTTTATTTTTGGTTTAAGGGTATAAAAAAAATATATAGTATAATTGCATTACACACACAAGAGTCTTATTCATTTGACAAGACGGTTATTTTGGAGTTTGGCCAACGACAAGCCGGTCGTTCGAGCCAGATTGTAATATATATATAGATATATATTTGTGTCTTAAGGTAACCCCACAACAATAGCTAAGCCAGAAGAGCACACACTTAACATAGTACATACATACATGCGTTATCAGGCTAAAATTCGAACTTGGAATTCCCCAGTGCTAGACGAGCGCGCGTTTAAATTCTGATTGAAAAATTCCCAATTGCGTTGCGGCTGCTAATCGTGTTTTAAGCTCGAATGAGCTGAATGAAAACGTTGAGAGATGGAGATATAATTTTAAGTAAACAACTTTTTCACATAGGAAATTGTTATCATCAAGATATCAAAAGTATATCGACAAAATTTTATATCTGAAATGTTAAGTTTTCTTAAGAGATTACATTCCTTGCAATAAATAGATCATATGCACTTTTAAGGTAGTTGTGTTTTTATTGTAATTATTTAGCTAAGTTTAAAAATTTTGGAATGCAGTGTATACATAAATATTGTGCCAACAAATTGAGGTATGCGAGGAAGCTTTAACATTAAAACCAAATTCAACTTATTTGCCGCCATGAACATTGCAGTATTTGCAATCACCATTGATGACCACATTTCCAGGATCGGGCGACAGTGGAACGGCTGTTAACAAAAGAGAGAAATAGTTAGAATATTGTCACTTAATTCAACAACTTGTTAGTTAAAGCTACTTACCACTGGCGAGAGCCAAGAGTCCGAGCACAAAGACGGTGACAACTGAGAAGAATTTCATATTGTTAGCTGGTGCTGTTTGTTTGTTGATTGTTCTACAAAGACTTGAGTTGAACTGATGCTGTTACCTGTTGAGCAACGAACTTATATGGGCGTTTAGTTTCATGCAACTGGGAAATTCACACAGAGTTGCCATAGAGCGGGAATTATCAACGTTTCAATATGCATTGAGCAATGAGCTCTGCTGACAGACAGCTTTACTCAATTCACACTGACATTGTGGTTGTTGCTGTTGATAAGCTTTAATAGGGATTTTCCCAAGTGGTAGACGGGAGGGACACTGCATAGCTTATCAAAGAAGAATATACGGTCTCTGGTTAAACCCATAAGGGACTTTGTTTACGTTTCATATAATCTGTTAGAGAGAACTTGTTATATCTTTTAGTTATTTCTTAGAATTTAAAAGCTGTTTATGTGAAGTAGTTAAGCGAAATGTCAAGTGAATTATTTTTATGGGTTTTCGTAGAATTATAACCTTTTAAGCATTCGTCAAATAAATTATAAGTTCACTTTTTTGTTTATATCTGTTTGAAGAATTTAATGGTTGAAAAAAAATATTAATATTATATATTTTAAGTAAAATGTTTAAAAACAAGGGTTTTTTTACCCATTTTACCCACTCTTACTATAAACTTTAATTATTTTTTAAACAATGAAAATTTAAAACATATTATAACATTAAAAAAATTACTTAAACAATATTTTTATTAATATTTTTTATAATTTATGTGTATATTAAGTTTTTTATTATTTTTGTTATATGCTTTTCATTTTGTAAGACCTTAGTTGTTTATATTTGACCTATTTCATATTTAAATTAATACATTCCTTCATGATTTCCTGGCTAAGAGGCTTTACTTAAGTGCAATAAATAATAATTTTAAATAAAAGTGGTTTTCGCAACAATATTTTCACTTGTTTTTACTAAAATGATATAGTTGATGTTTTTAGTTTCTTGAAAAAAATAAAAATATATTTTTACCAACAAATTTTGTTGTAATGAATAAATATTAAAATTAAAAAAATTGTTTTCAATATGCGTATACATAATTTTGTACTTGAATGTTATTGGTATGGTTGCTAACCAATTAAATAATTAAGGAAAAAAGTAAACAATTTTATGCTAAGACCTTTTAATTATTTATGCAGAGTATCCAAGAGTATTCTTTGTTATTTGTTATTATAAAAAGTTGCCCCACTCAATGAAAGAGCAAAACACTTATAGCTATATTTAAAAATATTTATGTACATACATACATAATATATGTCTATGCCAAAAGATACTGCGCATTGCGTTTGCAATATTTTTTTTTAGCAAATCTTACAATCAGTGGAAACGTGTTATGAGTTCAGCTTTGTTCAGCTAAGCGATGCCAAGGCATTGATAGTCTGGGCAATTCCATACAAACATACAAAATTCTATATATAGTATAGACAAAAAATACATATTTTTTTTGAAGCACAATCTGTTTTTCGATCGTTCACGATTCTGAAGGGGGCATCTTGGATGCCAGTATAAAAGAATCTTTCTAGCGGGCACATCGTCAAATTTGAAGCTAACAAAATGAGGTGTTTAATGCTGCTAACGTTTTTGGTTTTGGCCATGATGGCCATTAGTGCTAAAGGTTTGTTTGTTTGCCAGTAATAAAATTATGTTCAAGCCAACTAAACAAACACTTTCTGTCATTTCAGCTGGCAAGGTGACCATCAACGGCGCCTGTGTTGACTGCAATCGACCCTATGCAAGAACAACAACAACACACAGAACACCAGCAGCTGCTGCTGCTGCACATGGCGCACGTGGACATGGACGCCAGACAACGCCCAGGCCAAGGCCCAAGGCTGGCAGAAAAGACAGCGATGAAGATGATTGGAACTTTAGTCTGAGTCAAGATTCGCATGGACAGCATATAACAAGCGGTGGACGCCACAGGCGTCAATGGGGCGGACGTCAGGTGATCCTCACCGATCCAGGCTATGGTGGCGGCAGTTGGTCTGGCGGTCGTGTGACCACACTCGATGCACGTGGACGACCCGGTGTACTGGTGCACAATGATGATTGCGTTGGCTGCAATATTAATGGCTAAAACGAAACTTAAATGTAGGCTTAATAAACGTGCTACTAAACTGTTTTCGATACGCAATAATATTTATTGACCTTCAGCTGGAGGGAGCGAACCGGTTTGGTTGAGAGCTAAGGGCTCAATTCGTAGAATTTTCGCAAATCAAGTGTTAATCTGGATTTCCATATTTTCTTATTGTTGCTGTTGAGTCAAGGGTCGCCTATATATAAAGCATTGCATCCACAATATTATTTCCAGTTGGATTTATATCGAACAATGAAATTCTTTATTTGCGCTCTGTTTGCCATTCTTTTGGCCCTGGCAGCGGGTAAGCATTTAAACAGAAGTCTCTTTAACACTTTTTTTTTGAGCCGTGTTTCCTTTGTCCTTCTTAGCTGGAACTGTTGTCATCAATGGTGCCTGTCAGGATTGCTCGCCGCCCGATGCCGAGACGGTTATTGTGGGCGGTAAGGTGACCAAGGGCACGCCAGGACATGGCACTGTCCTCATTAATGGTGGTCTCGAAACTGCACAACCTTCAGCACCTAGTGCAAGTTCGGGTCCTGCTGCTTTCAATACGGACCTCGGTGAACTCTAAAGACACAAAAGGTTTGTATATAATGAAGAATTAATTTCCAGATCGCTGCGATTTGGTTTCGTCAAAAAACCCACAATGAAGTTATTTTGTACATTAAATAAAAGTGGTTCTTCATGAAAATTTAAACTTTTTCTTTCCTTAAATGATAAAGTTTTTGATTTTAGTTTTCTTATGATTTTTATTGAAAATTAATCAAAGAATATTATTTCAGATAATTGAAGTTTTTAGTTATGGGAAAACAAATCAAAAATATAATTATACCAAAATATTTTAGTTTTGTTGCAATGAATAAATATTAAAATTTAAAAATTGTATTCTAAATGTGTATTCAAGATTTTGTACTTAAAAGTTATAATTATTATTGCTAATCAATTAATTAGTTGAGAAAAATAATAAACGATTTAATGCTAAGCTGGTGGGGCAAACCGGTTTGGTTAACAGCTAAGAGCTCAGCTCAGTTCGTAGAATTTGCGCATATCAAGTGCTAATCGGGTTTTCCACATCTTTCCATTGTTGTTGCCGAGTCGAGAGTCGCGTATATATAAAACAATGCACCAGCCACAATATTGATTCCAGTTGGATTTATATCGAGCAATGAAATTGTTTATTTGCGCTCTGTTTGCCATCCTTGTGGCCCTGGCAGCGGGTAAGCATTTAAACAGAATTTTCTTCAACATTCATTGTTTTTCTGATGCGTGTTTCCTTTATCCTTCTTAGCTGGAACTGTTGTCATCAATGGTGCCTGTCAGGATTGCTCGCCGCCCGATGCCGAGACGGTTATTGTGGGCGGTAAGGTGACCAAGGGCACCCCTGGACATGGCACTGTACTTATCAATGGTGGTCTCGAATCTTCACAACCTTCAGCATCTGGTGCAACTTTGAGGCCTGCTGCTTCCGATATAAGACCTAAACGTCGCACAGTTATCTTGAATGGTGGCAACTCTGGTGCTGGCTCCGATACCTTTTATGTGCCCGAAGGCTTTAGTGGACGTGTGCCTGGAGGCGATTATGTGCACAACTCGGATTGCAGTGGCTGTGACATTCGAGGCTAATTGCCTTGAATAAATGACTGATTTTTTAAATAAAGTTATTATATGATATACTCAGATCCTGTTTATGAAAGTGAACTCAAAAATTAAGGAACGTGTTGATCAATACTACATTTGTTACATTCTATTTAAACAATATAAGAACTATCATTACTCAACCTCGAATTTTTTATATATTTTTATTATATTTTTATGGATAAAAGACGGTGAACTCTGAAGACACAAAAGGTATATCTATTTTAAATCGTTTTGTATAGTTTCATAAAATGCATTTATTTTCTAAATCCGAGGTCTACCCAAATATAAAATTCAACACTTTGCAAGATTCTTAATCTAAAGGACAACTTAATAATAATCGTCTGCTTCTTGCTTAAGACTTAAACAAAGTCTTGAGTTTTGGTCATTTCAACTACATTGTAAAAGATATAGAGCTTTTTAATTTGTGGCGTTGACAATGGACTATAAAGTTTAACAGCTTTATAAATGACAAAGCTATAAAAATGAGTCTAGACTTAAAAGCTTAAGATATTTTTAATTTTTGTTGGGAAAACATTTTGTTTATCCATAATTCAAGAGAACGTTGTCGGCTAGTGCAAGCCCAAATCATCGATTTTATCGATGTTATATATCTACAACAAGTTACAAAGACTTAATAATATATTACTTATATAGGTTTATAACCATTAGAACATGTTTACAAATAAAAATCTCATGCTAACTTGGCGCTGTTTATGGGGTATTCGCATATCAAGTTAATAATAATTAATTAAAACAAATAAAACACAGCAACTAGTTTGACAACGTATATTATTGAAATCCAATTCTCAGCCATTTATGCAATTAAAGAGCTCTGCCACTCAAAGCAATCCCCATTCAACATTGCCAGTTGTTTAAGAGAGGGGATTTACTGTCGTTGAGCTGGTGGGCAAGCCCCAAACCCAGTTCCAGTCGCAGCTGCTGCTGGCCTTTGGCATTGCTTGCGATACGGGAATATTTTTATACATTGTTGGGTATATTTGTGTATTTTGTGTTGTGTGCTATATAAAAATGCTCAGCAAATGGCAAAAGTTGCTCAGTCTCAATCAATAAACATCATGCAGTGGTTCTCGTTCTGTATTTTGCTCTTCGCATTGCTTGGCGTATTGCAAGCGTCACCTGCCGGTAAGTAGCGACACTACAAGACTCAATAGTTCTTGTTTAACTATTTTAATGTGTGTTTTATATCTGCACAGGTCACATCACCATACGCACTTCATCGCGAAAACATGTTAGTGTGCGTGGCAATGCAAATATTAAATGGAATGGCGATTGCCATAACTGTGACATACGCGCCGGCAAGAACTCAGCCTCAGTGACCAGCGTCAATTCGCGAACGATAACAAGAAAGTTCTAATGTAGAGTGAAGGAGATCCATAATCTATAGAAATAGCTTTAGTATTTATTAATGAAAAATATTGCAAATAAGGCATTAAATTGTATATATAACTTAAATACTTTAAAAAAAAATCTGTTAAGAATTATTTATAAAAAAATTCATTGAGCTCAAAACAAAATTATAAACGATAACTAAGATACGTTCAACACAAAAACTTAATTTTTTTATACTTCAAAAGTAACTAAAAATTATAATATTTTTAAGCAATGAAGACTTCAAAATAAGTATTTTTTTAATAAAAAAATTATGATAAGCCTCATTTCCTAAATTTATGTTACTTATAAAATATGTTTAAACAAAGGTATAAATATTTTTAAGTTGTTTTAAGTTAAAACATTTTTGTTCATTTATTTATGACAAAAATCATTTAAATAATTGGTTTACTGAAAAAATAGCACGACTTACTTTTCAAAAAGCATTTTGCGTTCATATTTATTTTGAAAAATTCTTTTCAAAACTATGCTTTGATTGGCATGAGCTCATAAATCATTACACACGCCATAGCTAAAATATTTGATGAAACGTTGTTGAAAATTGCCATCATATTGAAGTTGCAACCCTTTCGTTTTGGTTGCTGCCATTACACGTGTTTCTTGTCTACAAATTTTTTATTGTTGCCTCATCGCCGTACTGTCGTACTGTGTGCCCATAAAAACCAGTCATTTCCTTGAGCAGCCTGTATTGTTTTTTTTTTTCTTTCATTTTATTGCCGGAGAACGAAGGCAAACCGCTGTGCGCCCGTAAATGACTCCCCAGGCACCTTTATATTGACTCGTAAAAATGCGACATTTAGAGCAACCCCCAACCTGAACACCCATCTTTGTTGTAAGTCCAAACATCTACTCGTACTTCCTGTCGTTTGTCTTTTGTGTTGCCTGCTTTTCGGCGCCGCGACTACTTTCTTAGCGTCGTTTCTTTGCATTTCTTTTTCTTATATATTCATTTTAATTTTTTTAAATTTGATTTTTATGTGCACCACAACGATTTTTATGGTCCGAATGTGTCTTGCTTTGCCCTTCTCAACTCTGTATACCCTTGTTAAAAGTTTCTTTTTTGCTTTGTGAGCAGTAAAGTAATTAATTTTGAAGTAATTCGCTTTACGTGTTTAATTTCTGTGTCTACAAAGTAAAAAAAAACAGAAATAAAGTGCTTAATTGTGGACAAAAAGTTGCTTTCAGTTTTGACTTCTTCAGATTTTGTTTAATTCCTGAAAATATTTTTGAGCCCCAAGTAGAATTTAGTAAGCTTAACTTCCTAACTTGATTTTTTTCGGTTTTCCCTAGACTTTGTCTCATGCTTTTTAAGAGTATTAAATCTTTTGTAAGCCAAGGTTGATTTTTTTGTTGTTGCCGCCAGCGTCGGAAATTGAGTTGGAAAACGTTTCAATGTTGCTTTTGCCTTTTGTGCTTCGTCTTCCTCCCCTCCGTTTCAAATTGAAATGAGGTATAAAGTCTGAGCAGTGGCAGTAATCGCATTGCTCAATCAAACAGACACACACACACACATACAGCTTTAGATATTGCTATTTGGCGTTAACTTGACGCCGTCTGATTTTCACTTGACATCGTTCCGTTATCCACTTTGACCTGCAGGCGCTGCTTGCCGTCCGAAACTTTATTAATTTTGAAATATGCGAAATGCGAGATGAAAATGATTTATTGGACTTTTCGAGTTGGGGCTGAGACGAGAGCGAGTGCTCTCAACTCAATGTTAATGCGTAAACGCTTTCATAATTAATTTCATTTGATGCAGACATTGCGCATACGCAATGTTGTTGCACTGCCACAGAACCACAACTGCTACGTTTCTTTTTCTTTTTGTTTTTCATTCTTTTCATTGTTTCTTTTGTGCTGTGAAGCAGCTTCACTCGTTTATTCAAGGCATTTCCATCTTGTTATTTCGACACTTGGCTCAGCATTCATTCCGTTTGTCTTGTTGGCAGCGAAAGTGGCCCGCAATTTATTTAACGTTTTTATTATAGCCATTCAACCCCATTTTCAAAGTTGTTGTTGTTGTTGTTGTTGCTGCGCATTTAAGTGGCATTTGCTGTAGCACAAGGATGTCGCAGGATATGTGTGCGCCTGCACAGCGTATGATATAAATTAATGAATAATTGAGAGCATTTCATGTGCAACAACGGCTGCTGCCTCCTGCCACCAGGATATGCATATTAAAGTTGCAGGAAATGTTTTTTCACATTGAAACTTTTGCTACAATTTAATTATTTCCACAACAAACACTTGAAAACATTATTAAAAAATTGTTTTCATATACTCAAGTGTTGCAAATATTTTTTTTAATTCTTTAAAAATGTCAAAGTATTTTTTTTAAATTATTGAAATTCCCTTAAATTTTCAGTTTTTGATGCTGCGCATTTGCATAATGCATTTGTTATACATTTTTTCGTTGCATACTTTTTGGAGCAATTTGCCATGTTTTATCAAAATATGTAAATTTTGTAGTTTCATTTTGCATTATTTATGAATCAATGAATACGTTTACAGTACATTTGTCTTCTATACATATTATATATAAATTATAATCAGATAATTTTAATTAATTGAGCATGAATGCATTTTATGAATAGACGCGAAAAAAGAAGGATTTTTAAAAGCATATTATACATATTTCAATAATCATATTGTATTTATTTGTAGTTTGATAAAGCATATTGAATATCATAATATCAATCTGCACTTGCTTTTTATTGAATTAATATAATTATCTATATTACTTACTTAACTTAATTGGGTTCTACGCTTTGCCTAAGTGCCCTTCCTATCTATAATTACATAACTAATCTTTCACCAAAGGCATTTTCATATATTACGCAGCATTTGTATTATTGTCATGGAAACGGCAACTAATTAGCTGTTATGTTTAAGCTTTATTAGACTTATGAACAAAGGATAACAAAAGTTGAGTCGTTTTAGAAATGAAAAGTGAAAAAATTTTTTAATATAAGCTTTTGAATTTTTTAATTTAAAGTTGTATTTTAAACTAGAAAGTTTAATTTTTCTTTTTTTCTTTTATAAAAAATAAAAGATAAAAGATTTCGTTAGAAATTTTAATAAAAAAAATTAAAAACTTTTAAGAATAAATATTTGGACTAAAGCTTTTTCTTATGATATACTACAAGTTACTTTTTTTCATACTACAAGTTCCCAAACTTTTATATAACATATTTCAAGGAAACACAAAAAAAAACATTCTTTAAAGTAAAAATTTATTTTAGAAAATAGTTTTTAGATAGAACAAACTCGTGGTCTTTTAGAAATAAGTTCACCATAAAGAAAACTTCGTTAAATGAAAGTTCGACTATAATTAAATCACTTCAACTTCTTCAAAGCTTTCAACGACCGCTAAAGGCCTTTTCAATATGTTTTTCCATCCTTTTAAATCAAACACAGCTTCATTGAAACTCTTTCCCCCTGTTTTTTTTGGTAGCATAAGGACCTTGGCTGCAATGACATGTTCAGAGACCCTCCCCTACCCGGCCCGCCCCTCTCCGCCACCGCACACATCGCTCACTCATTGAATATGCAGAGAGAGAGCAGTCGGAATGTAACATAGCCAGGAAGCGATTTCATTTTCGTAATTACCACGTAACGAATGAATGGTGTGCATGGTCGACCTGTTATTGGCCAGGTTTTGGCAGGTGTCGGCGCTGTGGCTTAACAAGTTGATTAAATGCAGTAATTGATGAAATTGCAAATGGGCTTTAAAGGTGTAAATGGCTGGCTTTGAATAATGCCGCCGCCGTCGTCGCCGTCGATGCTGATGATGCCTGGAATTTGTGGATAAACATGTCATTGTCATTAGATGGCTTCACATATTTTTGTTGTTGCTGTTGTTGTTGTTTAATTTTTTTTTGGGTGCGCCTTGGGACTGGACAGTGTGCGCATCAATCAAATAAGCACACGAAATGCACACGTTTCATTTATAAATATTTGCGGCCGAGGGTCGCATGGCATGGCACAAAAGGGATTATGGGTTGCACAGGCAAGCGGCACAAGAGGCAACAAATAAAAAATGATTTAAAAATTGAAAGGATTATGGAGCGCGAGCGCAGCAACGAAGCGCGTTAATGTTGTTGCCGCCGCGGGGCATGCACAAAAAAAAAGGGTCGAAAAGCAAGCATGAGGGGAGCTCCGTGTGTGTATGTGTCTGTGTGTGTGTTGGTGTCGCTGTCAGTCAAACAAAACTGTGCAAAAATCAACGAGGCAAACGCAAAACGCAAAACAAAAACACAGAACCCAAAGCTGAAAGTTTATGCCACGCCAGATGAATGCAGGATGAGTGTGGGGGTAGGGATGAGGAGAGAAGGTTACACCAGGGCCAGCAACGATGCTGGATGGTCAACAATATAATTTGAACAGGAATGAAAAAGCTGGGCGGGCTTCTGCCATTCCACTCTCTCTATCTCTCTCCTGCTGTCCGCATTGTCTGTATATTTTTTTTTCGCCCCTTCTTTATATACGAATACATATTGCACTTCCTCTGTGTTTCGTTTGGGATGACAAACAAAAAACAAAAAAGAAAAGAACGTGAAACTTTTGTATAAATCAAATCAAATATGTGTGTGCAAACTGTTTTCACTGTGTTGTCACCGATGCTCTGGACCGGAATGTGCGAACAAATCAAATCAAAAATAGCATAAGGGTAGTTGTTGCTTGTTTAATTAGAACAGATGCAGTTGACTAACAATTTGAGCCTCTGGGGAGTTGTTCATCAAAAGAGATTGATTGGGCATTTCGTGTGATGACTGATTATTGTCTCGCTCTAATTGTATGTAGTTATAGCCAATTTTGATGATTAGATGAATGAATTTGCGGTTTTTGTCGAAACTATTGATGGTGTTACGAATCTCAAGGGGACAAGAACAGATTTTGTTATAGGGAAAGTTTTTCGTTTAATGATAGTACTTTATATGCAAGTTTGACCACAGTTCCGTTTAATTACACATCCATATACTTCTTAAAGGTACTAAGAACAACATGTTAGAGAGCTTCACTTAAGAGATCACGAATAGGACAAACTCCAAACGATCAATTTGTCATGTTTCTCCAAAGATTTGCTTAAAAAGTTTTGTCTTTATTCAAAATTTAGTTAGTTTACCAAAATCACGATTATATTGTTTGCAAATACAGTCAACCTTCCACCAAAACGCTTATGCCAAAACACGCGCGCGATTAAAAACGCGTCATTCCTTGACCCATCCCCATGGCTTTCCACCAGTATATGTATATACCAGCCAGCATTCATTTTTCAGAGCAGGCTAGTTGGCGCGTTTTTAAACGCACACAAAACGCGTTGCACTTGGCTGCTTTTTTCAGTGCTATAAAAGGAAGCATATTTGACACCATGAGGTATATATATTCTTGATCAGCATCAATAGCAGAGTCGATATGGCCAATTCTGTCTGTCCGTCTGTATGAACGCCTGAATCTCTGAGCCAGTTTGAAATTCAAGTTTCTGAGATCGTGTTAACGTAGCTTCAACTTTTAGCTTATACTCATAACCCAATGCAGCTTAACTTTTCTCATTTTGCTTAATGAAAAGCTGCTTGAAATTCAAAATTATTCACAAAAGCAGCTTTGCACAATGCAATTCTATTGAATTAATTTCATTAATTTCAAAGCTTTCATTTTGCTTTAGCTTGAATTTTGTGCTGAATATTAATTCTCTGATAACCTGCCAGTACCAGGAACCGACTGCAGCTATGCAAAGTTCCTAGAAGCTTGCATGGACATCAAAGGGAGAAGATTTCCTGGTATCTCGTTGTACCAAAATGCAGTCAAACTAAACTCTTAGGGTTTCTGGGAAAATGATTTTAATTTCAGTTTTGGCATAAGGCTAAAGTAGTGGAAACTTAAGCTCTCCTATCCTGGAGATCAAGTTTGTTTTTAATTTTCGATAACATTTTTTATATACACATTGATCGATAACAAAAAAATTTGATAATTTATTTTATAACTGAATTAATAATAAAATTGTTTTTAAGTCAAAATTGAAAAGCTTGAAAAATAAAAACTTTTCAATTTGTCTGTTATTTATGAATGTCCTTAATTTGTTGTAAATTTAAGTAGTTTCAGGATTTAGAATATTTAGCATATGATATTAATTTGTTATAAGCTTATAAGATGATTAAGTTTTTTCTTCTTTTTTACATTTTCCTTTTTTTCAGCTCACTCGACTTAAAGCTTTAAGTATTTTGAGTTTGATTTCGGTTAAAACAACAAAACATACATAAATATAAGTATATTGAAGTTGTGCATTGTGCAAAACTCAAAAAGAGCAACTGTGGCACATAAAACAATGGCATGCAACAACAATAAGCAAAACACAGAAGAAAAAGAAACAAAACTAAACTGCAAAACAAAAAAAAAAGTTATTCAACTCAAGTGACGTTAACTAGTTGGCTGCATGCCGCGTTTGGCGCTGTTCTCTTCTGTGTTCTGTGTGCTCTGTGTTGCAAGCTGCATTTTGCGTGCCTTTCTCAAGTTGCCAAGTTATTTGCCAGCAATCAGAATCAGTGCAGGCCAACACAACTTGCCACAAGCTGCCAGTTGCCAGTTGCTCGTATCGTATATTAAGTGGCTCGTCTGCAACTGTTGCCAGTTGCTGCATGTAGCACGTTGCACGTTGCTGCTGCGTAGGTTGCACTCACTTAGACAGCCGGGGCGGCTAAATTAGCGCGCAAAAAGCACTGCGCGCCCGCCTGTCTGGGGCAACATGATGTGGCAAGTTTCCGTTCCTGTTTTAGCTGTTGCTGTCGCTATTGCTGCATCGCGCTTTGGGGGCACTCGCTGCGGTTTTGTGCTGCGTAATTGTTGATTTTATGCGTAGAGCGCAACCATTAAGCCTTTCATGCAACATGCGGCTACCGTTGTCAGCGTGAAATGCGTCAAATTACCAAACGCATTGCCTGAGTGCACAACACAAGCTCCAAAGACACGGCCAGCAATTAAGTCAAGCCAAAGTAACGAGTAACGATCAGTAAACCAGTAACCACTTACCAGTTACCAGTAACCAGTACCAGCATTTACTGAGGCAACCTTGTTGCAGCCATCACTAATTAATGTCAATGTCAAGTGCGATTGAAAAGGCATACAGCACAAGTTTCTATTCCATGTTTGATTAGAAGTATGACTTTAAATTAAGAGCTTATGTGTAGATAATATAATAATTAAGATAGAACAAAGAAATCAAAGATGGAAAGGGATAGAAAAGAAGCGTAAGGCAATGTAAAAACTAATATTAAGGCATTGAAAATGAAAGGAAAGGTAGAAAATTATGCATTAAGATACTTGAATGTAATCAGGATAGCTTTATTTTCTTATTTCTCGTCGTCCCAAATAAACGAATACAAGTTAAGAACTATCTAACCTTAACGAATAGTAAGAACGAGTGAAACGATTGATGGCGAAAAGTTCAGCGAGTTGTTGAACTACCGAGTAGACACATTTGAACTCGTTACTATATCATTCGTTACTTCTCTTCTCGCTACTTAAAAAACAAGAATAAAAACTGTAAAATGAAGAACGAAAACAGATTAAAAGAGTTTAAATGTATTATAATTATGGATTAAATCAGATAACTTCATTAAAATAACATAGTTTCAGTTTAGTTGAGCTTTAGTTGTGTTATCTATATTACATTACATTTTAATTATGTAATTAGTTCTGAAAAAAAAAATTAATTGTTTTGATAGCATAGACATGCGTTTTAAGCCGCAATTAAAGTTATTATTACAATATGAATGGGATATAAAGTCAAGTGATGAAATTAATTTTTGAAATCATAAAACAAGTGAACTCGTTATATAATGAACGACCCTTTCGCAGGACACAAAACAAAGGCCACAACCACAACAACAGCAAAAGTAACAAAAAGCGCGGCGAACATCATAATAAAATTAACATTAAAGTGGCAAAGGCAAAAAGGGATCATAAAAATGAAATCAACGTATTAACTACATGCCAGACAGCAAGCATAACGCACACCCAAACACACACACTCACACACACACACATTTATGGGCATAACAAGCTCACGCCATATTCTCATCCAGCAGCTGGGCAGATAAAACGCAACGAAATAAAATCAATTCAAATAAAAGCATAAATACGACCACAGGAAATGAAAATGACGATGACTCCACTCCGTTCGCTCGTTCCTGTCCCCCGTCCCCCTGTCAAGCACCCAAAAGCCATAAGCGTCCCCCAAGGGTTGGGCCCCCAGCAGATGACTGTAAATGTGTACGGAAGTGGGTGGGTTGGGTCGGTCTCGGGTTGGACATGTAAGCGCGCGCATTTTACGGCACAAGCATTTTCGCTTAATAAAATGTTAAGTGGAAGGAGAGGAAGAGAGAGACAGAGGGGGAGAGGGATGGACGGGCAGACGAAAAAGCGACAGCGCCACTGTCGAGAAGTTGAATTGAGTTCGCTCAGCCAAAAGGACTTTGCAGAGTGAGAGAGTGCGAGAGTACGTCAGACAGTTAGACAGAGAGTCAGTCACGACAGAGAGACGAAGTAACGGTAAGGCTGGCAGAGTCGTAAAATTATATTTACAACACAAACAAAGCTGTCGACAAGGCAGCAGCAGAAGCAGAAGCAGCAGCAGCAACGAGAACGAGAACGAAACTTGAACACAATGATAAGCATGAAGCGGATGAGACACACACACACACATACACAAACTTTCTCTCCCGCACACACACACACACCCACACTCGTACAAAAAAAGAAGGAAAAAAGAAAAAGGGCGCCGTGTGCTTTAGTTGAAGAGATGAGACCGAGGCATCCAGCAATTTCCCGCACTCAAAAAATAACAATGGCGCGTTGAAAATATCCGCTTCCGTTCTGAAAAGGCAACCCAAAAGCAAACACACACACACACACACAAAAGAGAAGACAAAATGAGCGAGTCAGTTGCCCGAAGCCAAAAGCGAGAGCGAGAGAGAGAGAGCGCGTTTACCAAACGCAGCTGCGACTTTAACGGTAGTCTGCTTTTTTGGGTTGGCTGCGAAAAAGAGATGGAATTTAATTCAATTTGTGCACAATGAAATCATATTTTGCAACAAAATGTACAAAATTCAGTTGCTGTGAACCACTTCTCCCCCCTCCGCATGAAAAAGCTGACAACTTGAAAATGCTTTTCATTTGTAGACAAATATATATGTATGTATGTATGTATGTATAGCTATGGCTGTTGGCAATTTCATTTCTATTAGCATTAGGTGGACAAACCAAATCGGTTTGACAGGTGTGGGTGTGGGAGTGTGTGTGTGTGGGGGGAGGAGAGTTCAGCTAGACTCTGAATATGTTGTGCATAAATATTTATACGCTTGCAGCGTCAACACAAACAACAACAACAACGCAGTCGACAAGCCAAGTCGCAAATATGCAAAGCTCTTATGTGTATGTGTGTGTGTGTGCTTGGCTTTGGTTTATGTGTGTGTGTGCTCTCAAATGCTTGAAAATCACATTATGCCCGCTGGCACAGCTTTGCCACCAAGTTGGCAGCCAAAGATTTACACACACACACACAAGCATACCATGGACTAACTGTATATTTGTCCGTCTTGCTGTCTGTGTGTCTGGCTGACTGGCCATTTGTCGCTGTATTTGCGAATGGCAATTTGAATTTGTTTGCTTTGACTCGTTTCTTATATACCCTGTAGGTATATATATGTACAAGTATTTATATGTATGTGGAATCAATTTGATTATTTCTGATTATTTTTGATTATTTCCATTATTTTAAATAAAAAAATAAATAAATAAAAAATAAATAAAAAAAAAAATAAATAAAATAATTTAACTACTAATGACTACAATTAGTAATCACTACTTAACAGCTATGATGTGGATAATGTTCAGGATATCTCCAACTCTGGCCAACTCTTAACTCAAACCCTCTTGACTAAGTGTTTGTTGTTGTTGTTGTTCTTGCTGTGCCTTTTGCCAGTTTTTGTAAGTGAGAGTTGAGTGAGAGACGTTAGAGGAGGCGAAAGGGACGAGAGGGGCTATAGGGATGGATTGTCCTTGTTTATTATTCATGCTATGTGCTCCTTTACACCACTACAAGGACCTTGTTGTGGCTTGACGCTGAGCTCCCCCTCACCCTCTCTACATCTGTTTAAATGGCGCATAAAATATTAATAGCTTCATTAGCATTCGTACATTACAACAAATATCACAAAATTCAACGCACATAATTACATAATATGGCAAAAGCAGATCGAAAAACGAAAACCAAAAACGAAACAAAACAGTTTCAAATTGCGACAAAGCCGCTTTTCCACATACATTTGAATTATGTACAATTTGCCAAAAAACCGGACAAACACACACACACACATACAGCGAGAGAAAATCCTTTTTGGCCAGAAATTGAGGTCCCCCTTTTTAGAGGAAGCACTCAACCGTAATGGAGAGAGAGAGAGAGTGAGGAAGGGGAGGGACGAGGGGCAAAGCATTTCTGCCTACGTATTTGAAATATTGCCAGCCAAAAAGCTGCTGGCTCTGTTCGAGTGTGTGTGAAAGAGACGGAAGAGAGGGGAGGCATGGGCAAAGCAATAAAATGAAAAATATTTGAACTTTAGCAAAATGCGCACAAGGATATCAATTCCCAAAGCACACCAAAATACACAACTAAAATGCATATATGAGTATGTATGTGTGTGTGTGTGCGTAGTCAAATCCAACTAGAATCAGAATCACAGCAATAAAATTGAAAGAGCGTGCACGAATGCCAATAGGAAAACAAAACCAGCAAAGACACAAACCAAAACACGATGGGACAAAATGTTAACATAGCAGTTAGCTGTAAAGTTGAGAGAACATAAGACACAAATGTTATTGCTTGTCCCACTGTCTTACAAGGAAGCAAAGCATTTTTAAGTGCAAAGAGGAAGAGAGTGAGCGAGAGAGAGAGAGGTAGAACGATTCAGTATATTAGGTTGAAGCACAAACAAGTTTTTTTTTTGGCACAAAATGGAACAAAAAGGCAACACAAAAAAAAAGCAAAAAGAAAAAGGATCGAACGGCAAAGCCAAGGAGACGACGACGACGTTTATTTGCCTTTTTGCCTCAATGGCAGCAAAGGCAACACATTCAAATGCGAATTTAAAATGAGTAACAACAACACAGACCCAAAAAAAAACGTAAGAAAAATGAATACAAGGATAGACGATGATGATGATGATGACTGATTCGTGCACAATCCAAAAAAAAAAATGGAAAAAGAAATGCTATAGAATGTGTCATCCGATATGTAATAAGCTTGAAGCACGTGTCCTAAGGAATGAAAACAATATTTTCAAACAGTCAAAGTTACACAAAGGTCAAACGGTACATTATGGCTTTATTTTGCGCCTAATAAATCTCATTATGTCATTATGTGCTCGAGCGCAGCAACAACAACAACAAAAACGACTACAACAACAACCATAAACAAGAAGACACAGAGAGGTAACAAACAAAAAAGTAGCCGACAACGCTGCGACGTCGACGTCGATGTTGGCAGCGACGTCAACGTTGGCGTCATCGTTGAAACGGCAACAGCCAAACGACATGCCAATCAGTAATCAATCCGCACGCACATTGACAACGAGGACGTCGCTGCTACCTCCCCCCTCCCCTACCCCTACATGTTTCCAGCCATCATCCAAAAACAATTTGCAAAAGGCAACAACTGTAGATGTAGATGTGTGTGCCAGCGATAACGACTTGCACATACTCTGCATGCACTTAGTAATCACATATAATGATTGCGAGCCAAGCAAAACGGTGCCATTAATATAAGTTGCCGTTGGAGTTCAGTTATACACCTAACTACGATAATATTGAGTTATTTATGCAGGTGATAATTGTCTTATTGGATATGCCATGGGTCTGGCTGCGTTTGTTATATGCACCAACTTGATATTGGCAATAAGAAACTCATAAAACAAAAACAACAACAACAACAACAGTAAAAAAAAGGAGCAGCAGCAATGCTGCCAAGTGAGACCACACGACGTCACAGTAAACAAAATGAAAAGAGATAAACATAGAGCGGCACTGCGCAACATGGCGTCAGCAGCAGCAGCAACACTGCCGTTGAGCGTGAGCGTGAGCGAGAACGAGCGCGCTCTGAGAGCGAGCGCACAGCAAAAACGCCGCCATTAAAAATATTTCTCTCAGAGAGTGGCGACGTGTATGTGCATGGGAATGCGCTAGTGTGCGACATGCGAGTGCAAATGCCGCAGGGCTGTCGAGTCACAAACAGTTTCATAATATAAACAGCATAACTACACTCCAAAAGCAAAATTAAACAAAATTGTTATATTTGATGGCTATTAAAATAAAATTAATGCTATAAAACTACAAAAAACACAAACTGTGTTAATAAATTTGAGGGTTGTTTACTTGTGCCGATTGCTTGGTAACTCTAGAGTGCGCGCCGCTATGTTGCCAGTGAGAGCCGCTCAATTTATGCGCTTTTTGTACGCGTTGCTCCTTCGTGGCGGACAGTACGGAAGAAACGCTGTCGACGCAAACTAGACGAAAAGTTCTATGAAAAATAAAACAACAAAAAAAACAACAACCAACATTTTTAGCATTAATTGTGTGCTAAACCAAAAGATTTCCATGAGCAACTAGGCAAAGGTAATAAATCATGTTTGATGCCACACTATAATTTATGCAAAATGTATAAAGTGCTCATGTTTTCTGTGTGTGTTAAGTGTGTGTCTGTGTGTGTGCATTAAATTATTCAAGCAACACAACAGCAAAAAAGTGTTGAAAAAAAATAGTATTTGCTCTTTTCCACCTCTCGTCTGTGGACGTCGCGCCGCGTTTTGTGCGTCTCTATACATGTGTGTGTGTGTGTGCGAGTCGAGTGTGTGTATGTGTGTTTTGTATGGAGTGTTTTAAGCAATTAACCAGCAGCAGTGTAGAAATGCCAAAAACGCATTAAAAATTATTACTCGTTGGCTGTCTGTCATTCACAAGAAACAGCAACAACAACAACAATACACAAGTGCTATTTGCCGCCGCTACTCATAAAACAAATTACCCACTTGGGCTTGACTGTTATGCGTGCGTGCGTGTGTATTAAATACATATGTGTATGTGTGAAAAGAGCAGCGTAATCATCATCATCATCAGCAGTCGCTGTCCTACAAGCTTCAAAGCTACAGCAGCAAAAGCAACAACAACACCAACAACAAAAGCAAACACACATACATATACTACGACACACCAATACTGATGTGAACAAAAAAAAAAAAGAAAAAAAAAAGTAGTAAGCGCTCGCCGCAATAGTAGTAAAACGGCCAAAAAGGCAGTGGCAATATGTTGCCACCAACAGCAATAACAACAACAACAACCACAACAAAAAGCAACAACCACAGCAGCCGTATATAATACCGGAATAAAATTTCTATACAGCGCGGTCGTCGCCGTTTCTCTCGCTTGAGCAGTGCATGTGTATGTGTGCGTCTCTCTTTCTCTCTCTTGCGTTCTCTCTTCTCAACTATCTCGCGCTCGTTCTACGGCTGCAGTGAGCGACAGTTTTTGTTTTTTTTTGTGTTTTTCGGTTATGGCAACAATGTTGAGGAGCAGCAGAAGCGTCACAGCGACGATGGCAAATATGTTTGTGTGTTTGTAAATGCGACACACACATGTGCATACATACATACATATATGCATGCATATGTTTGTATGTTTATGTGCCGAGTTTCTTTATGTTTCGCACAAACATTGCGGTAAAAGAACGCCGACAAACGTTCGTCGCTGCTGGTCGCTTAGTCGCTCTCACTAATTGTGACGTCTGCGCGCGTGCGTCGGTTCGGTTGGTCGGTTTGTCGGTCGTTCGGACGATCTGTCTGTCTGTCGGTCGTTCTTTCGTTTTGTCGGTCATTTTGTTGTACTTGTACAACCAACTCCCCCGTGCATTTTTTACATCAAGCTCTGCTCATTGCATGTGTATCTGTGTCTGTGTGTGTGTGTATGCGCGCTCCAAACATACACACACACAAGCTACTTCACTGCGTCGCGCTCTCTCGCTCTTACACAAAGTGCCGTTTTTGTATTTGTAGAAAAAAAAATGAAATAAAGAAAACAACTAACCTCGTAAAAAAAAAGTTCATGAAGTGAAAAAAAAAGAAAAACAACCAAGAAAATTGTTAGAAGCATATTTGTCAAAAAAAAGAAGCAATAACAGCAAAGAAAAAAGTGTTTGTCGTGGAAATTGCTATCCTTCTCGCTCTGGCGCTTACATAAATGGCAAATTATTCTTGAGATTGGCAACAACAACAACAACAGCAACAAAAAGGAAAGCAGCTCTGCCTACAACAACGAAAATTTGTGGATTTACATTTCCTGTCTCTTTGTGGATTATTACTCTACTCAACCTACCTACATACAACAAGCGCTGCTCACTTTTTGCGGGGCCGCACGCTCTCACTCATTCTCTCGCGCTCTCGCTCTCCATCTCTCTGTCGCACGCAAGTGCAAGGGTCGCTGCGCGAGCAGGAAGGCAAGCAGCAGAAAGGCAAGCAACGAAATCCTCGTTCGCACCTTGCTCCCCCACTAAACTCACTTATTCATTCGACCCAACAACCATTCACTCAATCCACCACTCCCGCCCCCTTACAACACCAACAACAACGGCTGCATGCTGTCGCCTATGAAGCAGGAACGAGCATATCAACAGCAGAAATTGCGATTATTTTGGATTTATAAAAAGGCAAGTAAGCAAAAACCTAACCAAATACACTTTATATATGTTGATACGCTTGTGTGTATGTATGTATGTGTATGTGTGTACATGTGTATATTTGTTTAATGTGGCATGCTATAAATCCCAAAAGACATGCCCCCGCTGCCCTCAAGCTGCTGTGCGAGTGAGATAGTTGGCGTTCGCGAGAGAGAAGAGAGCGGCGGGCGGCGAAGAGTAAATTGATTTCCAGTTTGATTAATTGCCGCTTGCTGCTGGTGCTGCCGCCGCTTCGAGGCGCATGTTTTTTCTGTTTTTTTTTTTTCTCGTTTCTTTTTTTTATGCTTTGTATTTTTTTGTTGTTGTTGCTGTGTTTGCCTCAAGTTAATACCAATTAAGGTGTTTCAATTTAAGCCGATTTGTAATTAAATGGGATTTTTGTTTGTTTATAAACACCGACAATACCCCCCGCCCCGCACCGCCACCTTCGCCATCAGAATAGACAGTTGGCTGCGCAGCAATTTGGCAACAAATATGTACAAACATGCTAAAACATGTCAAAAATTGCCATATTCTCTGATTTATTGTGGCTGACGACTCCAATTGACGTTTTGGGTATTTAATGATTATTAAACGTGGGAAGTTTTTCATAGGGAATTTATAATGCTTCTTCTTACTCTAGATAATGTGCGTGTATATGTTTGTGTGTGCACTCAGCCGCAACGGTGACAGGCAAATGACGGCTCATTGAGTTCTTATTATTACGAATTTAAAGTGCACGCACAATGAGAGAGAAATTCCCATAAAAGGGGCGTCGTCGTCTGCCAACAAAAAGAGGGACACGAACGACAACGACAACATGCATAAATATACAAATGAAAAAGGAATCACGCTGCCTAATGAAGCCTGCGGCGCACAGCAGAGCAACGGCCATGTTGAGTATGAACAAGCCAAAACGGCCGACCGACCGAGCGACTGAAACACCGAATGACGCGACCGACCGAACGACCGACCAAACGACGAACCATAAACAAAACAGAGTGAGTGTGCAGTTGCTGCTGAAAGCGGGCGTGGGGTGGTGGAAGGGGAGTAAGAGACCAAACGAATATCATTGCGCTGTGTGCTCCCCTTTTGGGCGCGCTTACGTACGTTACGTTCTCGCTCTTTGCTCTTACGCTTACGTTACTTGCTCACTCGCACTTGCACTGAAATTGGCTGCTGCGTGTTTTTTTTTTTTGGCCTGGGCGTGTTTTGCATTTAGTTCAAATTATGAAATTTGATGTGTGTGTGTGTGTTGATTATAAAGACATTTTATTTTCTTAATGAAAATATATATAAAAGTTGAATATTGTTGTATTATTTAGTAGTGTTAATTGCGTTAAATGCTTTGTCAATATGCAAAATGAAACAGAACTCAAGTATATACATAACAACAACAATCATAATATAGCCTAGAGCAGAAGCACAATTAAGAGTCTATTAGACGCGCTCTCTCGCTCATAACATATAATGGCCAAAAACAGCCGCAAAAACAAAAAAAAGGCAACACTCAAATGATGGTCAAGCATAACCAAGACAAGTGAGGGGGAAGGGGGAGAGGGTGTATGTTAACAGTGGCGCGCTCACAATCGTGACGCCAACTTAGTTACGGTCATTAGCACCAGCAGCGCCGCCAGCGACAGGCCAAAGCTTAAATTGCCGCTGTCTCAGTCGCAGTCGCCGTCGCTACACACACACACACACAGACACACACCAGCATACACATAATAATAATTTGTCACACTGTTGTTGTTGTTGGAGAGCTGGTAAAAGTTGCCAGTAGCAGTTAACATACAGTCAAGACACACACACACACATATACATACACACACATACATGGGGAAACATGAACACGTTAACTGACTTTTAGTTGGCGTACTGGGAGCATTTGTTGTTGCTGTTGATGTTGTTGCCTTCTTGTTTCTGTATTTTTCTGCAAAAGTGTAATTGGCTTTTGTTGTTCTTTTTTGCTGTTGTTGGCATTTGCCACCGTTCTGAGCGCCGTTCTGTGGCGATAACAATTTCAACGCTACAAATGTGTCAATTGGCTGACAAAACATTCCATGTATACATACATTCCCATACACATACACACACACAAACACAAACACACATATATGTACATATAATTATACTTACTTAGTAACTGCGCTTGTTGGCTAATCATTTGTTTGCTTGAACTGATGAGTTTCTTTCTATTCTATTTTGTACTTAATTAACATTTGCCCGAAAAAAAAAAGCAAACACATAGACAAAATGTTTATCAAGAAACGTTGCTCTTGGGGTTAGAAATATATGTGTTTTTAAACTATTTTGTTATAATAAAGAGGTGTTAAGAGCTGTTAAATGATGATGTATCAATTGGAATTTTAAAGATCATGGGGTTGAAGTGAAGGAAACGACTATTGAGTCTGTTTTAGTTACGACAAAAGAGTTCCAAAACTATACAATATGAGAAAAGGTTAGCATTCGAGAAGAAACATCTTAAGATAGTTTTTTTCTTCCTAAATTATAAGAAAATGTTCAAACTTGTTCAAGAGAAGACTTTAAAAATGTTTAAATTTGAAGAAAAACTTTCCTTAAAGGGCGAACATTTTTTTTAATTATAATTTTTTATACTTGTATACTTGATAAAGTACAAAACATGTCGCATTCATCTCAAAACATGCCTCAAAAATATTAATAAAAACATAATGTTGCTTAACATACTTTTAATTAACATTAATTATATTAACAGCACACTCAAATGTTAAGAAATGTAGACGTTCGAATTCTTTTTCTCTTTCTATTTATCATCACGTGCGATCGATTGTTCGAGGTGCTTGCTCCTTTAACAGACTTATGCTGCATTACATATTGATGTAACAGAGATATACAGTAATGCAATTAACTTTTCTGTCTCTCGATACACGCTTACATAAATAGCACTTCTTATCGCAAACAAATAAATGTTAATTGAAACCCAAAAATGTTACTTAACATAACTACAAACTGTTAATAGCACACAATTGATAAATGTTATGCTTAGTTTGTCGCCTAAAAAGTTCTTTAAACGTAGGCAACTGCTTCAGTTCCCCATTTTGTTTTCATATTTGCTTGCATTTGTTTGCACAATACATAATTCTTTCTCGCGCGCATAATAATAAACCAGTCACAAAGCCTTAAGAGCCGTCACTTAGTTGGCCATTTGTCAGGGGCCCCGCCTTGTTGCGACACGATTAAAACCAAATTGATTTGTTCAATTCCGAACACATGCATATATGTGTCTTGACAGTGACAAACGGTTCTTACATACGTTTCGAGCTTGTTTGCAAAACAAAACGCCCATGCAAATTACAAACGAATAAGAAGTCTGCAAGTCGAGAGATCTCGACTAGGACATACCCTTAACTTGATCAAACTTCGATATGTGGATATCTCCGGTATCTTCCGGTCGGAAATGCTTCCTTTTGTCTGTTACATACTCTTGCACAAAACCATTATACCCTTTTGTACTCATTTCATTGAGTTAGGGTATAAAACAATGTCAATTTAGCAAAATGAGATAAAAATCATTTGTGTAGACAAAACAAATGCCCTGCTTAAAGTATTATTATGACAAGAAATTATTGCAAGACAATAAAAATGCAATAAATAAAACGCTTTAAAGCTTAATGGCACAGAATACATCAACAAACTAATATACCCTTGCTTATTCTTTTTTTAAGATTCTATTCTAATTGTGTCTCAATCAATAACAATTTAAAAATTGTTCACCTCGATGACAAGTCAACTTAACAACAAATTTTTCCACTGCAAAAAAAAAAAAATAATTAAATCAAAAAAAAAAAATTTTAATGCGAATTTATTTTTTTCAACAAATATTTCATAATAATATATTAAACGAATATTAAAGGCAGCAATCTTAACGTTTTTAACAAGCTAAAAAGATGAAAGTGGGGAAGGAAGTAGAGGGTATGGTGGGGAACATGATAATGGCGCAGGGGTTTAGTCAAAAACAAAAAAACACAAGCGCAAGCCGCAATCAAAAACAAGAAGATCGTCATTAAAAAAAAGCAAATTTCTGAACACGCTAAACACATGTAGACAGACAACAACAACAAAAACAACAACAACAAAAAACACCAGAGGCACGAAAGCGAAATAAAGCGTTCAACGTTCACTAGATAATGTGGGCCAAGCAGCAGCAACAACAACAACAAAAAAAACTTAATTCCCAAGCGAACAAGAAGAGAAGCGCATTGGGAGAATATAAAAGGGAAGGAGGAGAGGGGAGCAGCAGCAGAATTGATTGTGATGATTGTTTTTTTTTTATTATTATTATTGTTACACCCTGAACCCATTAAAAATGTGCTAAAAAATATTACCGGTATTTTTATCAAACATTTGTTGAACAAAAATATTAAAACATTTATTTTAACTTTCTTTAATTTAAATTATAACTTAAGTCTAGACTCTATAGAGTATATTCCAGTCAACCTTTTTACAAAACTAATAAAATTTCCATACGTTTTCATTGTTATTGTGTTTTAAGTAGACTTTGAGGCGAGTGTATCTTTAAGATACTACAAGCCAGGGCCAGAGCCAGAGACAAAGATGTTAATTGAATGCTTTGATAATTAATTAATGCTGCCCAGATATAGATACAACAGATGCAAGCCGATAAAGATTTGCATATTTTTGAGGTCTACTGAGAATTTAGATGGCAAGGGGAGAAAGGGCGAGAAAATGCCACATTTGATAGCCACAAATTCATTATTGACTGACGTCCATATATAAAAAATACAATTAATTATAACGTGTAAATACTGTAAAAATAAACGCGAGATAAACGTAATTAATATTTACATATTGTGTATATAAATATATATTTTTTTTGCATATCTCTCTCTGATTGTCCACAAAATGCAAAATGAAATGCAAACAATTTCGCTGATAAGCAATCAAAACAGACAGACAGACAGCAACAACAAAAACAAAAGGCAACAAAAATAATAAATGAATAAATGAAATAGTCGAGTAATTATTAAAAATAGCTCGATGTGCGGCATGTGGTATGCAAATATATATATTTCACAATTAAAAACGAGTAGGAAAGTTTTTTGGAAGGGATATCTACGACTAGGACATGCCCTTAACATGTTACGTAACGCGTAACGTCATGACGTAACTGCAATATGTGATATCTCCCGTATTTCTTTACCGATTTTGATCACATTTTTTCAGATTTTTCATTATTTTATTTATAGTTTTAAAGCTCATTTCTAAAATTTTTAAATTCAAGTTTTGTTAGTTATCGATAACATGTCTTTAACCAAAAGTATAATCGATTATTTATAACGAACTTGTTTTGACTCTGGTATAGAACTCTATGGGAAAATGCTTCCTTTTGTCTATTACATACTTCTTCACAAAACCATTATACCCTTTTTTAGCGATTTAATTAAGTAAAGGGTATAAAAATATATATCAATACTTTTGCAATAAATTCTTTACGCTATGCACACATAATTAAATCATACAATATATATACAATTTGTCATGGCATCAGCAAAGGGGGGCGCGGGGGCATAATACCAATTACAGTTTCAACCAAATTGTATTTAATTTTGTGCCATATTTATTGAAATATTTTTCATACTAATTGGCTCGAAAAAATATAAAAAAATCCCACACAAGACCATAAACCAATAATAAACTGATTATATATATATCGGTTTATTAATAATTCTTGGAAAATATTTCAAATATACGAAATATGAAATCCCATATAACATTGTGTGAACAATTTAAAGACCTTTTATTCTTTGGTTTTTATTGGCATTCTTCAAAACATTTCATTGCTAATTGACGCTGAGGCTTTCTTCATTCAAACACACATTTCCGATCTTATAAGCGTATAATCGCATTTCTGGATAAATGCCAAAATGTTAACATCATAACACATAAATATGTATTTATGTTTCTGTCTTTGTTGCTCGATTCCATCTGTATCTAAATTGTGATCGCTGCTGCTACACGCGCCATCCATTTTTGAGGCCAGAAATAGCAAAAAGGCACAAAAAAAAAAAACGCCCTGCGCTAAATTTAATTTAGAAGCGTAATCACCACAAAAATAAACAAAACGAACAACAAATTTTGAAGAAATAAAATTATAGTTAAGACTTTTGGATACTCTAGTTGGGAACAAAGTATATTAAGATTAGAAAAAAAAACTTAATTGAAATGAAACTTTCTTAACATAGATTTTTACATCTAGAATCTTATCACAAAGTTATTAAAAAAAACTTGTTAAAATGTTAAAGAATTTGTTCTTAAAAACACTTTAAAATTTAGAAACTATAATAATAATTTAAAAAAAATATAAAATATGAAAAAAATTATTTTTATATTATTTTAAAACATATAAACACTTAAAACACTTATTCCCCAAAGGTCACATAACATATGTTCCTCTAACATAATGTTAACTTAACATACAAATGCTAACACAAGCTTTTGTTCGCAAATGTTAGAGTGTTTTTCCACACACAAAGTGTTCAGCGAAATAGATGAATTTAATAGTTATCAATCACAAAAATAAGCTCATAAATCAAAAGCTAGAATATCTGTTGTGTGAATAAATTAATATGTATATAATTTATGCACTAGCTTAATTACAATCTTTATTGTTTATAGTATGTATGTTAATGTTAACAGCGCGCCCTGCTGTTATAATTACTTTATTAACAATAGACTTTATTGGCATAGATTTTTTGCGCTTTATTCTTTTTTATGCTTTTGGGTTTCTTTTATTGTGTGGCGCCATGAATAAATAAAATAATATACAAAAAAAACCTATATATATATTAATGATTGGACTCCCCTATGTTGGACCTTTGCCAAAAAAAAAGCGAAAACAACCGAAATGATTGATTTTTCCAGTGATATGTTGTCTATTTGTGTTGTAGTTGTTGTTAGCCATAATGTACGCAAACACACACACACACACACACTAAAATGAACAAGTCTCATAAAAATGTATCTATGTATCTATCTATCCATTCGACGATGTTTGGCTCTTGGGTCTTTATTTTTTCGTGTATCTCATAAAATTCACACTGTTTGTTTATTTTGCCAGCGGCTTTTGTGGCTGGGGCCTCTTACACCCCCGCCCACCACCACCGCCCTTTTGCTCTTTTGTTATTGTATATTTATTTTGTTGTTCGTGTGGCTGACAAACGATGCTGTTTGTGTTTTTCTTCTTCTTCATCATCTTCGTTTCATGCCAGTTGTGGTTTTAAGAGAGGGGGGTAGAGAGAGGGAGAGGTAAGCTCAGCATAGTCCATCAAGCGAAGCGTGCTTTTCAAATCAAGCTGCAAACATCTGCGTCTCGCTATCTCCTTCTCTCTTTGACTAGCGGCTTTTGTCCGCTTTGACTCTGCGCCTTCACTAAATACCCAAAGCTAAGCACTTTTTGGTATATAACTTCTCAAAAGAGCGCCTGCTGTGCGCCGCTGCTACTGAGTAAAGCTTTTACGGCTCGCTGCTGCTGCTGCCGTTGCTGTTCTCGAATATTTATTTTGATATCTTTTATGATTCTTTATTTGGCGGCTTAGCTACCTACCCCCGCCCGCCACGTCTCTCGTTGATTTTTATGCGACCGCGCTGCTTGAGACCCCCGAGCCGAAATGTAAATAAAAACAGCAAAAAGAGCGAAAATCACAGCAGCAGCGGAAGGGGAAATTTCTCATAACAGAAAAATCACTCAACTCAACTCGACTCTTGAAATGCCCTCTAGCTGTAAACTGTGAAGTGATTTTGATTGGTTTATGCCAGCTGACAGCTGATATTTTTAAAAGGTCGGGGATATTTGAAGTGATCTCGTTTAGGGCAAGTGGGAAATATAGTTTTAAAAAAAATACCACTATCATGACAACTGAGTGAGTTAATATACCCAGCATTGAGCATTTACCACCCGCTTGGCCACACACACACACACACAAATACCGCTGCGGCGTAAGTTTAATGGCCATAAAAAGATTATGCCATATTATTTTATATAAGTATGGGTATTCTTATGAATTTATTTTTCGTCTTTTTTAACATTTAAATGCAACAACGATAATCACTGCATTTATTTACACAATGAGCAATGCATTAGATGAGTGGGGGTTTGGGGGCAGAGACTTTGTAAATTATTTAATTTGAATGCATTTGGCATTGTGCAATTTTAGCTAAATTGCCAATTTTTTGCAATTACAATCATTAGCTTATATGATTATTATGTTAACTATTATTATTTGCGTGATAATTGTGTACGTGTGTGTGTTGAGATTATAGTTTGTAAACAATTCACCTCAGGCATTTTTGGGTATTTTTTCTCTTCAATTTTTTTTGTATAAGTAAATTGCTTAATATGGACATTCAACTCGATTTGGCACGCCTGTGTGCGTGTGTGTGCATTAACATAATTGCTGTAATTTATGAGACCCAGTTTTTGTGGACAACAACAACAACAACAACAACGAGTAGTGCAGAGTGCAAATTAGTTGTTGTTGCATTTATAGTTTCGGTTAGAGTTCTCTTTCACTCGTTCGTGCGAATGATAACGCTCACACTTGGAAGCCGAACAACTGCCGTTTGAGTTAAGTCGTGCAGAAACAAGTCTTTTAACGAGGGCCACCACACACATACACACACACGCACATGCTAAGCTCTCGGATTAAGAGCATGTAATGCCGTAATACGATATTTGAGCTTATGATGATGATTCATTGAGTTCGCGTTTAAGTCAATTGTGAATTGTGAATGCAGAGAGAGAAAGTAACCCCAACCGCATAAAGAGCTGACATTTCGTTAAGATTTTTTTTTATTTGAGTCAGTTAACTTATGAAACTTCTCTCGCTGGAAAACTGGCTTGAAATTCCTTAGCCAGGCAACTCTCAATTGACAACGCATGTTTGTCGATTATTTATGGCAGCAGTTTGAATTCATTTCAGCTACCCCCCCTCCCTCTCTCTCTTTCTCACTGTCTCTTCATCAGGAGGAGTGCTAAAACGCGTTTAAGCTTAAACAACTTGCGTCAAGATTAATGAGCCGCATATAAATCATGACAAAAAGTTGTTAAAAATGAAAATTTAAAATGCTTCACACTGAAAACCGTTGCATTTAAAGCAACAACAACAACAATAAATATTTACACGCCTCTCTGCCAAGGGAGCGGAGATAGGGATGATGGTGTGGCATTTTTGTAAAAGTCAATTTCACACTTGATTGCTGGCCGTAAATCAATAAAGCTAAAGCGTCGCTGCTTACTGCGCTGCGCTGCCTGCAGTCGCTGTCTAATTAAGCGCATCTAAGACGCAGCAGCAGCAGCAACGACGACGACGACGTCAATGCGTCGGCTACTGTAAAAAGCACTCGCACACACAAACACACCAACGCGAATGCATACAGCCCGACAGCGAGACGAAGAGAGAGACAGAGATTTAATACATATACAACGGCATGTGCAATAAATCGCGTGCCGTTTTAACACTTTGACGTGCACAATTGAAAATTGCGAAACGGCAGTTGTTGTTCTTGTTGTTGTTGTTGTTTTTTGGTGTTTGTTGCTTGTTGCGCTTTGTGCCGCCGACCGCCTGTCTCAATTGGCGCGCCAAGCAAATTAGCTAAGCTTTAAAGAGAGTGAGAACCCAAAAAAAAAAAAAAAAAAAACACATAGCAGCAACAACAACACTTGAGGCTACAAGTCTCATCGCTTGGCTGCGCAAACAAGCAGCAGAAAGAGAAGGCAAAAGCACACACACACACACACACACATACAATGCCAAAAAGGCTGTGAAAACAGACACCTCGTGCTCCTTTGTCGACTCACCCTCCCCACCCCCTCACACATTTGCAAGTTGTTGCTGTTTTTTTTTTTCTTTCTGCGCTTTGTTATTGCCTGCAGTTTTTGTTTGCCAATTGCAGCGCTTTGTTTTGCTTTTTTGTTGTTTTTGGTTTTTCTCGTTTTAAACTCAAGTATTTATTGTATTTACACAGCGCATTGCAGCTAAGGCATAAAAATAGAAATAAAAAAAAAATTACGAGCCACACAAATATAACTTGGATAAATATTTTCTGATTATATTCCGCGCTCAGTGTGCAAACAACATACAAAGCAACATTTACCCAGTGCAAACAATAAAACCCTTGCATACAAACATACACTGCAAAGTGCCAAGATTTCTCAAGTGTGTTGATTAATAGATTAGTAAATGGGGAAATATGCTCTTTCGTCAGATCAATGCGTGAAGGGAAATAAGTAATAGGAACTGCAGCGCTCGAGTTGTTCAAAGCTCAAATTAACATAAGCCAATCACAGAGTGCGAGAGCAAAGAGTAAAAACAGTTTTATACGAAAGCGGCTTAACGACACTCAAAACACTTAACGCTTTGATCTTTATTTATTTGTACAATCGTCTTACGCTTTTCGCCTAATAATTATGCAAATATCTAAACAAATTGATTGCATGCAGATCGTTTAATCGTTTCATATTTAAAGTTTTATTTTTCAATAATTTTTTCTTTAACAAATTTGTCTCGAAAAACCCGCAATAAAAAAATTCCAAAATACGTGAAGAGGAAAAAAAATCAATAAAATTGTCGCGCTAATAAATTTAGTCGAGCGGAAAATTCACAGTCCGAAACGGGAATGATTGTTGAAAGAGGGGGAGATGGTGAGGGGTGGGGTAACACGCAAATGCTTAACTGGTTGACTTGCCCGTAAATGGAGATTAAATTAATAAAAAATAATAATAATGACAACTGAGCTGATTGCAAGAGTCCGCAGTGTTAATTTTACACACACGCACATTTTGCAGCCCCCTTGCCTGCCCCTCTCCCCGACGAAAATTTACTTGCAACTTGTTTCACAGCATGCACGCAGCGAATTGCGGCAGTGCCATGCCAGAGCTCATGAATTATGAACCAGTTGGCAACTCCTCTACTTCAACTTCAGCTCTTTCTCTTTTCGCACTCTCTCTCTGGCTTTTTGTCATTTTGCATCTCTTTCTCGCTTGCACTCTATCGAATTAGTTTCAATTGCAATTTTTCAAATGCCTTTTTGCAGTGAAGAAAACAAATGTAAACGTTGCTGCTCCGCGCCTTTGCGTCTCTCTTGAGTGAAATATGTGCAGCAGCAGTTTTTGTTGTTGTTGTACCACTTGTTATTGTTGTTATTGCAGTTGTCGACGGGCCGCAACATCATTATGCAGTCAGTTTATGGACACGGCCACTTAGCAGACGGCAGCACCAGCAGCAGCAGCCAAGCAACAACATTTCAAATTAGCGATGTGCGCGTGAACAAGAAATCGCTAAACACACATGTGTGTGCAAGAGAGAAAGCAAGTTGTCTGTAAGGTAAACGTTTAACATATGTTAAGATCGCTCTCTTGTGTCGTGAGTATCGCGTCGGCTCACGCTGCCATCGACGACACTTGTGCAGTTATTTTTATATGTATGTACGTGTTCAGCGCATATCTTTTGTTGTCTCTCTGTCGACATCTGTTTTTGTGGCTGTTTTTGGGCAATTTTATGCTGATTTCATTTTGATTTTTCCATCCCAAAAGGAATTCGCAACTTTAGCAAACTGCAATTTGTTGAAATTTACTTATCTGTATATCCTTCCCAGCACTCCCCTCTCAATGCATATACATATGTCTGTGTGCTGTCATGCAATTAATCACATGCAACACACACACACATGCACACACACACTTTATGCACATTTACACGTCGTTTACCGAAAAAAAATGGCATTAAAATAAATTGTTTTCCCCGACCCCTCGCTCACTCAATGTTGGCATTCGGCAGCAGCCCTGGTATTTTTATAATGCATTTTTAATGGTGCTGAAAATGTTTCCGCTTCGATTTGCTTTGCACAGGCTTTGCGCGCGCTCTAGCGGCTTAATTAAAACAAACAGCTTATCTTTAGGGGAAAGGGGCAACAACAGGAGTGCCGCTGGCAGACGCTTGAAGTGTGGCATAAATTATATTACGAGTATGTATATTTGTATCTCTCTCTCTGTGATGTACAAACTCATCTACATATGTACGTACGTGTGTGAGTAATGAGCTTCGTCAAGTTTCACACTCGCACTCTTACTCTCTCCACATTTACTAGGTACTCTCCACTGCTGCTGTTCGCATCGTGTGCTTAATGCCTTTTTATGGCATTTTAAAAACTTTGCTCACTTGCATTTTGTTTTGCTTTATAAATGTATATATGTATTTGCGCTAAGCCGCAGCTTACCAGAGCCACCGGAGTTAAGCAACTCGACTGGCAAAGTGCTGTATGTATGTATGTGTGCGAAAGAGTGAGCACCACAGATACAAAGTCGACAGGTCGACAGTTGTTTTTGTTGTTGTTTCGTTGTTGAGCGAGCGCCGGAGCCGAAGGGCTCCCTAATCGCTGCTGTTGCTGCTGCTGCTGTTAAACCAACAACTGCACATTCGTTCGCTTGCTCTCTCTGCCGCTCTGCCGCTTTCCTCCTTGCGCTTGGCGCTGTCTGTACAAAAAAGTTTGTTTGCTGCCAGTTTGCTGCTTGCCATGCAGCTAGCAGCAATCCACTTTTTTGTTTAATATTAATTTTTCTTCTCTTTGCTTTTTGTTGTGCGGCTGCTGTTGCTGCTGTTGCTGCTATTCATGCCACGTTCTTTCTTTTTCTCGCTATGGGGACAGAAAATACAACAACAGCAACAAAATGTAAAAAATTCTTTCGTTTGTTCTTGTTGTTTTTTTTTCCCCCTGTCTGCTTCTTTCTCGTCGTCGCTCTGTGTGTTGAGTTTGAGTTTCTTTTTCAATTCAACTCCCCTGCTGCTTGCCGCCTGCCGCCCTGCCCTGTCCGGGCATTCGTGCTCAGTGAAAAATCATGTCGTTTTGAAAATTGTTTGTGCTTGCTCATGCGAAATACATTTTTGTTGTTGTTGTTGCTGGTTCGTTTTCTTTTTTCATTAATGCCTGGCTCAATTTCGAGCGCATTTGTATGCTGTTTCCTTTTTGACAATGTTCTCTCTCTCTCTTGGGAGGGGGAAATGTTCGAACTTTTATAACCGTTAACTTTTCACAGCTTTTACACACTCGCATAGATGTGACACTCTTCTTATACATAAGCTCACATTTTATTGTGCGTCATTATAATTTTTAAATGCGCTTAATAAAGCGCTCAATCTGTTTGAATAGTAGAATATGTGAGAGGGAGAGGAGTGGGGAAGCAGGCAGGTAGGAGTTAGGAGATGAGAATTGAGCGCCGGATGCCGTCGCAGTTACTTCTGAAAAGAACGAAATAAGAAGAAGCAGGAGGGAAAAAAAGGTGAAGTGGTATTAAATTTCATATGCGTCGTTACTCTTTGCTCCCCCACTCTCCTCCCGTGTGTGTGTGTGTGGTAACGTCTGCTGTATGCCCATCATTATCTTTCATTGGCAAGAGGAGCAACGATGGCGGTGGTGGTGGCGGAGAGGCAGGGGAGGGGTCAAAAGAACACTTAAGCCTGAAATTGGCAGCTATTCGCTTGGCTCTTGGCTCTTTGCCTGCTTTGCTTTTTCTTTATTTTTTTTACTTTGTGTCTTGGGTCTTGGCCCCGGACTACATCTTTGCCATCGTCTTTACCTTCATCTTCTTCTTCAACTTCTACTTCTTCATTTGAGTCTTCGTCTTCTCCGTCTTCTTCTTCTTTGTATGGCATCTACTTATGTCGACTTGTTATTGTTCGACATAATGGCAAAATATTGTATTGCCAACAACATTCTTTGCGAATGCTTGCGACTTGGCTTTGGACTGTGCTCTCAATTGGCTTTGGTGCTTCAATTCGTTACATATACCCTGCATTTATTTTCAAGAGAGAGGTTGAACTACAGTTGAAGATATGTAAAAAAATATTTAATATTTAATTTTTTATATTTAATATTTAATTTAATATTTATTTAATATTTAAATTAGATTTAAAAGTTGCTTTAAATATGAATTTGTAATGCATAGGGTATTCACTAGTCGCTTACGCTTACTCTTAAAACACTCTTAGTTGTTTTTGCTGCTCTGTTTTTCTTGACTGCGCCGCAAAGTTGCGAAGCTTACTTGACAAATGAGCTTTGGTCTGCTGCTGCTGCTTGAAAGCGGCTCTCTACGCACACACTCACACACTTACACAGTAATACTTCTACCTTCCTCCCTCTTCACTCCTTGCGCCCTCACATGTCCCCTTGTTCAACAACACAATGGCAATAAAGTGCGTTAACTTTTTGGCAGACAATAGATTTTATTTCTGGCACGGCGCATGGCACAATACCAAATGGTTTCCAGTCATGTGTGGAATGTGTCTGTGTGTGTGTGTGGAATGGAATTGTTTTTTATTATTGTGCGTTATTGCTGGCAACTATTGGGGGCAGCTGTGTGTGTGTGTGTGTGGGTGCCGGCGATTACAACTGATCAATTTGTGAGTAAGTTGTATGATTTAAGATTTATTTTGATTACCTTTTTGTGTGTGCTTGAGATCTATCTCTCTCTCTCTCTCTCTTTGAATCAGCTACTGAAATGTTAATTTAAGGTACTTTTTAAAGGTAATTTGCTCTTGGGAATTAAATTGCATGTCGCTTTCGTATACGACAGCTTTTTGTTATGCATTGCATTTACAGCAATTCGCATAGTTCACCGCAATCAGTTTTTCACCTTCGTTGCTTTTGTTGTCTTTGCCTGTCCAGGACAACTCACACACACACTCATGCATACATCGCCTGACAAGCACATATATTTATGCATGTATGCATTTTACACTTTTAAGCTGTGTTTGCCGGCGCTTTGTGCAAACCACACACAACTCTGTGCAGTCTCTTTACTCACCACACTACACTTCCGTCTCGCTCTTGCACATCTTAACTGCCTGCATCGCTGATCATTTTACACACTTACCGAGCGCATACGTAGTTGCTGCTGTAGTTGTTGTAGACTCTTAATATGCTTTTAGATATGCATCAGCAAAAGCTTTCCCCCCTCTTTGCTCTCGCACTTGTAACTGAAGACGTTGCCAACGTCGTCGTCGTCTTCTTCTCGTTGGTTTGGTCTGCCTTTAGCCAGCTCTTGTGTGTTTGTGCATTGAACTGGAAACGTGCAAAGCCCCCAAAGCGCCCCATGCAATAGTAAAATAAAGAGTCAGAGAAATGCGAGGGGTAAGAGTAAGAAGTACAGCACACAATTTGCATGCCAAACAGCATATAAAATATCGCAGCACAACCCAACTGCACTGCACATTGGTTCCAAGTTCCATTGGTTGTGGTTGAATATGTAAAACTTCAATTAAAAAAAACTTTTAAACTTTCGTAGCCGAATAAAGTTTTTATCCCAAGCAATTTAAGAAAAAAAAAAGAATTTATTGTTGATTTTACTCAAGAATAGTTTTCCCAAGTTTCCTTTCAACGTCTTAAAATTGTCTAACAATGGCAATGGTATAAAAAGCAAAGCCTATAAACTAATTCTCAAGAACAACTTAATTCATGTGAAACATAAACATAAAACGTTTTGCATGTGCAGCTCATAAATAAAAAGTTGTAAATTGTTATTGCTCCACTGTGCACGTTCAATGCTCATTCCTTATATGTTTGTGTGTATGTGTGCTTGTGTGTGTCTTTGGATTTCCATTTGCTTTAAGCATATATTTGCACTGCTTGTGTACCCCCACCCCCCGCAAAACCCCCCTGTAGAAGTACGCATCTTTGCCTGCCTTTTGGCAACTGTTGGCATTTTATTTATTCATGTTTCGGCGCTTATTCAATACACCAAATATATACGTATGTATGTATATGTGTGTGTGTGTAGTTTAAGTATATCTGTGTAGCCCTGGCTGGCACTTGAATTTGAATTGAGCGAATTGAGCGCACAATTGAGGCTCTCATATCTTTTGACTTGACAGCTGCTTGGGCATCTTTTTTCTCTCTCGCTCTCTCACTTTTCACACATTGTCCACATGTTAATCTGCAAATCAATTAGTTTTCATGCTACTTAACTTGACTTCTCTTCTTTTTTTTTTTTTTGCGCTTTACGCTTCGTTGCTTCACACAAATCACAGTTGCTCTCAACTCACTGACGGGCGAGAGGGCGTCCTTTTTTTTTTCCTCTCATTCTTTTTTGTTAGTTACAAAACGCACTCAATCAAATGAAAATTAGCATTTAATATGCTGAGTAGCAAGCGGGAATGTGGATGGATGCGTTCCAATAATGTCCCTTTTTTTTTTTTTTTTGGGTTTTACAACCCCAGGGGACTGGCGCAATCTTTCTACTTTGCCAAAACCTCCACCCTGCTGTGGCATTTCCGTATTTAGTATGCCTTCCTCTCTTCGTCTCATCGTCTCACATCTCGCATTTTGGGTTTCCTGTTTGTTCAGCAACTTTAACGCAAATAATTTTGTATTCCTTTTTGCCACGGTCTTTCGCCCTTCTCACCAATCGCCCTTTCGCAAATTGATGATGGCAACCCTCCGTCGTGTTGGCAGGCGGCAACCCTCCTTCGTCTAGCAACAATCAACCCCAAACCGGACAAAAGGTGTCAGCTACGTAATTATACGTGCCACATCCTCATTCCCAGACCTCATTTCGTTGTCGTCCTTTTTTTTTGCTTTCGGTTGTTGCCTTTTGTGTTGTTGTTTTATGCTGCGCGTGTTTATTTATTAAGCATATTTGTTACTTTATCCGTACCGTAATGCCCGTCCGTTCCCCCTTCCTTCCCCCCATCGTCTTGCTTACGCAGCTGCGCACAATTTACTACAATGTGGATTATTTTGTAACAAATTCCTTGCGGCATCCTTTTACTTAACTCTCTCTCTCTTTCTCTCTCACTCTTTATCTGAGTGTGTGTGCATCTTGTCGCTGATATTTATAACAATTAACTGTAATTAATCCCACAGACATTAATCAACATTTTCACCTCAAGCAACCAAACTTGATTTACTTGAGGTTGAGTGGCTTTTTGTGCTTCGCTTGTTATTATTATTATTATTGCCATTTCCCCAGTACTACGTACGTCAATCAGTCCATTCATCCAATCTGCCGCTTCTACCTTCCTACCCCCCTCCCCGTCGTCGTCAATCTGTTCCTCAAAGAAGGCGCACTCACAACTCATGTCGCAATTAAGCCTCAGATTAATGTACAAAAATGCTCTCTTCTGTCTCTCTGAGCTAATTGACAGCTAGAAGAACAACAACAGTGAGCAATAAAAGTATGTTGATTAAAGTACACTTAACGAACGGATTGTAATTATGTTTTTTGTGGTCAAAGCAAGATGGTAGTTAAGAGTTAAGGTTTTAAACAAGTTTTATTCACAAAAACACTGAAAAACATTTTTTCAAAAATAATATAAAAAAAAAATTAAAAATTTTAAAATTTAATTCTTAAAGCTTTTGAATGAATATTTTACTAAACCTTTTTTCAAGCTTATTTTAACTGCTTTAAACAAGCTTTAATCATTAAAAGCTTCTGATTATGATTAATTTCAGTTTTCAAAACCAAGTCTTAAACTTAAAACTACTTTAAAGCCCTTGATAAACTCTTTTTAACCAAAAGCTTTCAAACACTTTGTTTAAATAAAGTTTTCTTCTTAAAGCTTAAATTTTTTCAGATTAAGGCATGCTTTTAGCATTAAAAACTTCTGATTTTGTTGAGTTTCAGTTTTAACAACTCTTAAAATACCCTTAGCCTCTTACTTAAAACAAGTTTTAAGCCTTTGGCAAACCCTTCTTTAACCAAAAGCTTTCAAACAAGCTTTAAAACTCGCTTAAAATAGCTGTTAACAACTTGCAAACAAACTTTTTTAATCCATTGACAAACTAAATTTTAATGCTGCGCGCTTTTGCCATAACTATTTCCAACCCAAAATACCCAAAAAACCTTTTTTATCAAAAGCATAAATCTATAAATGGGATACAAAACTAATAGGCTTACGATGCGCGCATACACACTCACATATATAAACAAAATGTATGTGTGTGTGTTCATAATCCCTGCACGGGATTATTGCAGTCGATGGCAACAACAACAAAAAAAAGGGTCGCAACACTATACAAAAACAACAACAAAGAATCATCAACAGCAGCATCTTCTCTGTCTGCGGACACATTCTGTGCAATTACAAAAGCACCGCAAAAAAAGAAGAAAAGAAAACCCGAAGAGGTGAGCGCAAAGCAACTTTAACCAATGGCAAAGCAAGAGAGAGTGTGAGAGGGGGGGACTCACACGACAAGCTCAACGATAGCCATGTCGTCGACAGCAGAATGGAAAAGGGCGGGCAGCAGGGGCTGGAGTGCAATCAGTGTTCAGATTTTTTTTTCTCATTCTGTTGTTGCTTTTTGTTCGAAGTGGGCAGAAATATGAAAACGAGTTGAAATAAATTAACAAACAGAAGAACAACTCCTCGCATAAGACAAGAGACGACTTGGACTGTCTTTTTTTTCGCTTTTTTTCTGTTTTGTCGTTTTTCGTTTATTTTTACGCTGTTTGAATTTGAATTTTGTTTTTTTGTGCGCAAAAAATGTCCGTCCTTTGGTCCGTTAGTGTGTTAGTTTTGCCAGTAGATGGCGTTGTCAACGTTGACGCTGCCAAAACAACAGCAAAGAAATAAACATAGGAAATACTTTCAGCCAAACAATGGCATAAAAAAAGCAACAACAACATGAAGAGCATACATTACACGCTCGAAATCCCCAGGGGTTACCACACACACACACACACACACATGGAAACAATAACGAAGCACGTATATATGTATGTATTCTGGCCTGGCATAAGGGAACCTCATCGCTGTGGCCCTTTTCGTATTCTCGTATAAGGGCAAACAACAACAACAACATTCAACTAAGCAACAGACTTTAGAGAGGCCTCCGAGCACACACAGGCTATGTTGTTGTTGTTGTTGTTGCTGTTAGTTGGGTCCGGTCGAAAAACCATTCCGGGGACCCATGACGTTGATAATATTGTTGTTCACATGTCGAGTTTTATTGTGTGGGGAACGTGAAACGATGCAAACGGCAGCAGCAACAACGGGGGCAACAGCAGGGAGTTGTTGCAAGCAAGCCAAGAGTCTTTTCTTTTTTTTTTCCCCATTTTATGTATGTTTCTTTTTGTTGTGTGTGCAAAACGTACGTGGCATGTGCAGCATTTTGTGCCCTGTAAGTGTTGTAAAGTGATATTCGCAAAAGGGGTATGATGCATAAGAAGTTTTTTTTTAAACTTGTTTAACTTTCTTGAAAGAGAAGAAAATACAAATAAAAATTATTGTTTGAATTTTATTTTCTGGATTCCAAATACGAAAATTGATAATAAGTTTATAGAAATTTCTGTAAACTTGAGTTTATTTTAAGAATTTATTAACCATGCAACATTATTATTAATTCAACGATTTATTTTGTAAGAGTAAATAGCATAATGCACTTTGTTTTAAGGATTTTTTTTGATAAAAAATTTGTATAAATAAAAATTTTTTTCCAAAAAATGATTTTAATCTTAAAATCCTATTGAGTGTATAGTTAATACAGAAAACAAGGTTTGTTGAAAAATTTTTAGAAACCATCTACTAAATAACTCACAAACTACAGTTGAACATCCATTACTTGCATATAACTAAGTTTTCTATATCACGAATTTCCATAATATGAATTTTTCTATATAAAAACAAAAAAATTATAAAAAACGCTACGGCTTGGTTTCATCCAAAAACCATTATAGATTACGAATTTTATCTATAACAAAGTTTTAATTGAGCCCCTGAGACTCGTTATATGAAAGTTCGAAGAAGAAAACTCTGTCTGTAAAGTATTCACAAAAGTGCAAAGGATTTGGGAATAAAGTTGAAACTCGGATAAAAAGGTTTCGTAAAATGTATAAACTTCAAGTTAAGATATTCTTATCTAAGATTCTAATCATAGATTCCAAACACGTGTCGAATAACCCCTTTTAACAAGCAACTCCCAAGAGTCTTGTAAGGCAGAACTCTCCTAGTATTGTCTGTGCCTTTTGTCTACAGGGTATTAATTAGTATTAGCATTTTGCTGTACTTGAAGTAAACTCTGTGGATATGCCGACATATAGCAGATAGTAGCCGATTGCTGGGCCTGGCCGTTGCCGCCTCGTTTTGTGGCTGATTGCCTTTTCAGACGAGGTCCGATTGGAGTCCCATTCTCTCTTTGTAATTTACAGCATATTGGTTGTTGCTGCAAGGGAGCTGGTTTGGCGGCGGCAAGACATTAATTGAAAGTGGTTGGGAGTTGTCGGAACTACTTAATGCCCCCACCCCCCACTCCCCTCCTCAGTTACGACTTGGTCAAACGCCTCTCTTTGGGCTGTTAAAAACAAACAAAAGTCGTTGATTGCCACGCGCCTCTCAATGTTGAAGTAGTTTCGACTACTCGCAATGTTGCAAATGCTACAAATCTGTTGTTGCAACCACAACAACAACAGCAAGATGAAACCCTTTTTTTTAGGGTTTAGATATATAACCAGAAGGCAGCTGGGTTTCGTTGTGTTTCCCAAGGGGCAAAGTCAAATTTCGCATACCCCAAAATTTTGCATTTATCCATTCATTACTTATGCAGGCAGCGAGAGCAGCAGCAACCCTTAGCTGTTGCAGAGCAACCCCTAAAGATATATGTATGGCCCAAAACGTTAATCGTTATTTTGGCACTAGAAGCCGGAAGGGGGAACGCCGAGAGGAGGAGAGGGGGCAACACTCTGTCGTATTTCAAATTATCCTTCCAATGAAATTATGAAAGGGTCGCAAAAAACCGTAACGAACGCAAGTAGAGTGAGAGGGGAGGGGGGAAAGGGAGAGTGAGAGGGGTTGTCACGACTGCCCGACAAACCGCTTGAGTCAAATATTTTTGATGAGGGTCATAATTATAATGAAACAGGTCTTGCATACAGAAGAGAGATTGAGATGGAGAGAGAGAGGAGAGTGAGGGAGAGACGAAGTTGTTCCTTGTTGTTGTTGTTTTCATGATTCATGCTTCTTGCCTGCAGCACAGGAATCGGACCCTTTTATGCTTGCCACAAAAAAAGGGGACTCAACGCTTGCCCTTGTTGCACGCTGTTTCGCTCTCGGTTTTTAGGGTGACGCACATTTGGTCATAATTAAAATAAATTTAAACGATTGCCTCGCTTTGATTATGTTGTTGGCCAAAAATGGAATGGAAAAAGCAACAACACATAAGTATCAGTTGTTGTTGTTGTTGTTGTGCACTTGTAAAAATTGAAAAGTAATGCCACTTTGTCACTATATATATACATATATACTATATGTGTATGTATTGGTCTTGCCCTGCTGGGCAATTATCGCCCTCACTCTCGCCGCCTTGCAACGCTTCAAGTGGCAAAGTGCGAGGCAAGCTCTGGCTCTGTCAGTCAGTCAGTGTGTGGCATGCCATGCAATCAAGTTGTTTATGACGCAGTGAGGGGGAGGGAGGTGGACTACAAGCTGCGGTTGCGGCGTTCTTGTAGGGTCTCTCGATTTTTTTTTTTTTTTTTTTTTTTTTTTTGACTTTGCCCGCAATCACGACAACATTTCGTCTCAAGCCTGATTTTGTGAAAACTCTGGTAACTCGCAGCACTATCTTTGTCTCCCTCTCCCCCCTCTCTCTCTCTCTCTCTCGCACAGCCATTAACACGCAGAGACCTCAAAACCGAAAGACAGACAAACAGACAAAGTCGGCACGCAAAGTTTTTATGCCACACTCGAAACATATCTACTCTACATATATATATATATGTATGTGTTCTGGCCAACGTCGTCGTCGTCGTTGTCGACTACTTTAATAACAAAGTAAATATTGTTCATTAGTAAATATTTACACGCTCGTCGCATGTTTGCTCATATTAAATACGAACAACGTCGTCGTCGTCGTCGTCGTCGTTGTTGTCGTTGTCATTTGGGGTCTTTGTTGTTGTTGTTGTTGTTGCAGGCCCACACAGTCGTCGTCTATATTTATTTATTTATTTATGCGCAGCTATCTCAAAATGTGCGTGTTCAGCTATTAAACATTTATCGATAATTTTTTACAGCTGTCAAAAAAAAAAACATAGCAAGGGCGAGGCAAAGTTTTAAGACTTGCGATAGAAAAGAGTGTTGAATGTTGAATGCCGTTTGTCTATTTCATAATTCATGAGCATACCACAAATTGAAGCATTTAGAACACGCAACACGCAGCGACCCCCCTCACACCACACCAACCAACACCAATCACGCATGCTGCTGCCACGCCCCAATCCCCCACAACGCTATGCAATGCGCTGTTGCACCTTAACAACAAAAGTTTAAACCCAAACCATTAATGAAACTGATATGATTATTGATAAATGAATACGGCTGTAAGCATTGGGGTGTTGCATTGAGAGCTAGAACTTGATTAAGTGCAGGAAATATTAGAGATATGACAAACAGAGTTGTGAGATAGGGCAAGAACTGGGCAACAGCTGGGCTTAGCTTATATTTAATGGAAAAATTATTGGAAAATTAATTTTGGTGTAAATATATTTAACAATCTTGTAGATTAGTTTGTTTTGATGCTAAAAGAATATTAGGAGAGTTTTTGAAAATAATTTGAGGAAAATATGTTAAATTCGAAAAACCATGGTGTAAAACCATTCGAAAAGATAAATATTAAACAACCTTTTAAAGGCTCAATTGGTTTGAGGATTTGAGGTTAATGAAAAGCAAATTCTACAAAATTTTGAATCTGTTTTACCTGTTCCTTGCTTTAAACACATTTTAACTATAAAATATACATAATTTATTGCTATGTATTTTATGGCTATAAAGTTAAAATTTGTGTTATAGTTGCTTTTATGCTAAAAAGAGTTATTGAGCAGAGAGTTTTTAAAATTTCTTAAAGAAAATATGTTAAATTCATTAAAAACATTGGTATAGATTCTATACTATAGAATCATTCGATTAGATAAATATTAAACAACCTTTTAAAAGTTAGTTAATGTAGAGGTTTTTATTTTTTTTTTTTGTTTTAAAGGATAAAATTAACTATCTTTCGGTTACCTTTTAGAACTCCAAAACAAAAATTTGTGCAGAACCTTGCATTTATCCTAAAAAAAAACAAATATGATATGAAAATATATATTTAAAATTGTTTACAAAATTTCCACAAACTTGGTATCAACTCATTAAATACTTGTGTATTGGACTTTTTATATAATTAACTTTCCCTTACTCTCTTAAGCTTAGCTTTTCGATTCTTTAAAATAAACTCTTCCATAAAATCCATCTTATAGTTCAGACTTACTGGTAAATATTTCTTTTAAAACTTTATATATAAATCAATAAAAGTTCCTTTTCTATAAAATAAAATAATGTTGAAACAATTTTCTGATATTATCTTGACTTTTAGAGCATAATTATAGTAATTTTATCGTTTCGTTATTTAATCGTTGCACTAACTGCTGGTCAATAAAACACCTAATTACCGGATGTGTTGTAGTTGTAGTTGTTGTTGTTATGTTTAATCTTATGTGTTGTGTTGTTTTTCTTTAATCTTGAAGCGTGTCGGTTGTCAACTAATTGGCATTAGGCGCCGCTAAATAATTTATACATTGCAACAATAAAGTCGAGTCTCGACTGCTGTGCATTAGTGTCATAATTTATTTTCATGTTGCACTTTTGCCCCGTTCAGTTTATGGCGCTGCAACATGCAACGCAACGCGACGACGAACGTAACCCAAACCCAAATTATAGCCAAAATGGCAACTGGGCCTGGCCCAAACTGCCTGCCTGCTGCCTCTGCTGCGGTCAAAACCGAATGTAAAACCTAAACCGCAAACGACGTTGGCCAAACGTAACCGCATACAGTACGCGGCACTCTATACCCTCCTCCCCCTACCCTCCCCTCTGTGTATGTGTCAGCACTGTAAGCGAAGCAACGAAGCGTGCAAATCATGTTAGTAGCAGTCGTCTCCCCCTCCCCCTCGATATGCCCTCTAGCATTGCCTGTGGCAGCTGGCACTGAACACTGTACGGACCACAGGGGTCCATACAACCAACCACTCCTCACCCCACTCCTTTAGTCAAAGTCACAGGCCATAAAAGGTCGCCCTCTGTGTCGTTGCCTGCCTGCCAATTGAGTGAGTGAAGGGAGTTGTTTGTTGGTCTGTTGAGAGAGGGGAGGGGAGGAGAGTCGAGGGTAGTTGCCACTGCTACTGCTGCTGCTGCGTGTGCTGGACATGACGCACAAATGTCCGCAGCAGTCGCAGCAGCAGCAGGCACATTTTTGCCAAATTGCCTATGGCCAATGTGGGAGGGGGGTTTGGTTTTTTTTCTTCCGTTTTGTTTTTGCTTATCGTTTGGGATTTCGTATTTGTATTTGAGTTTCAGCTTTGAATCTTTTTTTCCTTTCTTGTTTGTTGTTGTTTTTTCGGGCTATCAGTTACGGGCAGCAAGCATAAGCTTGTTAACTGACAGGCGGTTTCCTCCCCTCCCCTTCCCCTCCCACATACATATATATCTGATTATATCACAATCTAAATCCAACCACAAGAAGAACATACAGATAAAATTGGCAACAACCCGCTTTTTTGTTGCTGCTGTTGTTCGAATTTAGGTTTATTGAATGCAAAGTGCGTGAAATAATAATGTTAGTCAAGCCCCATCATCATCATCATCATCAGTGATAAGCATGGAGTGTTAAAGCATGCCACTTAAATTCTCTACACATAAATAGAGTATGAATTTTTTAGATGTGATGTTTGTGATGTTTTTCGCAATTCGTTGTGGTTTTTTTGGTTTGATTGTCTTGGTGTGAAACGTTAAACAATGGATTGTATGCTCTGTTGAATGATTAGGCAGTTAAAACTTCCTTATAACGAATCTTGAGGGAACAAAAAAAATATTTGTTATAGGAAAAATTTTGTATAAAAAAATATATGTATTGAAGACTCTTATGTAAAGAACTTTATAAACAGTTCAGTGCAATATATATATATATTTTTTTTTTTTTTTTTTATATATATTAAAAAATTCGTTATTAAAGTTTTTTCCTTAAATAATTATTTTTTCATTTTCCCTAAAGATTCCCTAGTTTTTTTTTTATTATGTTTTTTTGCTTTATTTTTAAAGAAGCTTAAGAGATTCGAAACAAAATATATGGAAAAAGTTTACGGTTGTTTAATAGGACAATTCATCAGTATTATATCATTATTTCCTGATATTTAATAGCTTTTTACTTTGATATATACAATTTTTATATATACAATTTTTCAACTTTGCTTTCTTGCTTCTTTGAAAAACTCTTGAATTTCGTATTCTATATCATTAAATAACTGTACTAAAACAAATTGAAATCTTTAAAAGGTGTGATAAAGCACTTAATGATATAAAATGATTTGCGTAAAAACAATTTAACTAGAATCTAAATGTTTTTTCGCTTTTAATTAAGAATGGGTTAAATGTTTGTTGTGTCTAATGAGGGTCTACAACACTTGGAGCTCTATTATTAATTAGAAAATACACACAAACACACACATACACACACTCAATTCAATTGCTTCATCAATTTGTTAATGACAACAAATATTGCCACACTTTGAGTCCAGCTCTAGTTGTTGGTGTTGTCAACTGTGTTACGCATGAAGAGAGAGACAGAAAAGTAAGTGCTACTCCCTCTCTCTCCCTCTCTCTCTCTCCATGGCAGTTAACCCAAATCTATCAATTATTTCTTTGTGGGGAGTGTTGAATGGGTTGATAGGGGGGAAAGGGGAGGGACAGTCAACGAAGCGTACGACATGGCGCCAATTTTGTTGCCATTGATATAGCGGTTCGGAGTCCGGACTCCGGAGTTTGGTTGGCTTGGAGAGAAACGCTTTTGACATGCGTATTATTAAGCATTTAATGCGCTCAACTGTGAAATAACAACAACAAGAACTAAAGGCTCATAAAAGGCAACCGCACACACACAAACACAAAAAGGCCGCTAATAAACAATAAAAACTCAACTCAACTCGAATGCTTAACAATTGAACAAACTCAGCAATGAACCAGAAGCAGTTTTCGTGATGCCTTCGAACAGCGTAAAGTAATGAAGCTTATAAAATTCACAACAATAACCAAAAGCAACAAAATGACAAAGGAATAAGCGAATGTACACTGAAAAAAATACAAAAAAAAACTTTTCTGGGAAGGGAACTGTTGAGTATATGTAGATCTGAAGGGTCTGCCAGAAAAGACTTAAGGGAAATAAGTATTATATGGGACTATATGTTTTTAAATTTTTTTTACCAAGTTAATAAGATAAGTTTCCCTTTTAAAGACCATGAAGTTAGGAAATGTCTAAGAAAAAGCTAATCGCGTAGTCAACAGTCGTTTCATCGGTTCTGAACCCCTTCTGCGGCCCATCCAAAGCCCATGAAAGGGAATTAGTCACATAGGCAACAAATCCAATACGGAATTTTGACAGTATATACCTAACCATGTGCATTAAAACTTTCATAAAAATCTAACTCTATGAAAACTGAATAAAAATTCAAACTATAAGAAAAAAAATATTAAATGCTTTAAAAAATAATATTTTTAACCACAAATCTTTAATTTCCCACACGAGGAAATGTTGTCAATGCGCTTTCACAATAAATATATATTTAAATGTCATGCCAAAGAGATAAGGGTATAAATATAATATATGTATATATGGTACGGTGGTATGTGTGTGTGTGTCTATGCATAACTAATGCCACACATATCATTATTATTGTTGGGATGAATTTGTCATTTATAATAAATGCGTGGCCAATATCAATAATAAATGAATATGAACAGCATTCGAGAGATACATATACATAGATAGACAGAAGATATAGAGATACATAAAAGCAGCTATGAGTAGCTCAGCCAATTTAATGGTCATAATTTTGTTGTCATTGTTGTTGTTGTTGCTGTTGCATGGTTATGTATGTGTGTGTGTGCCATGTTGTCTGCGACACAAAATCAAATTTAGTGACATGAAAGCACGTCAAAATGAAACGAATGACATGCGAACAAGTTAACAAGCGCCACACACACACATTAAAAGTGTTGTGTGTGTATGGGTGTGTGTGTGGGGGTTCGCAACAAAACAGAAACAGATCGCATTATATACATATATAGGTTTTGTGTAGCAGACCACCCGCAAAGCCAAAAGTGCGCTCAACATATTCGAGAGTGACAGATAAAACAGACAACAGAGAGGAGAAACCCATAGCGACGACAATGGCAGCTGAATGAAGAGGAGCGCAGTAAGAGAAGCGAAACAGTGACAGAGGCGAACCACAAAAAGAGACCCCCCCCTCCCTCCCCCACACAACCAAAGTCAGCGCCAGAGTCAGACGTGCGGTACATTAAATAAAAAAAAAGCCGCAAAATAAAAGATACTTTTTGTTGTGTTTGGGGGAAACGAGTTCAGTGCGCTTGAGAGAGCGCATTTTTCGTGTGTGTGTGTGTGTGTGTGTAACCCAATAAGCTGTGCGGAATTTGATGACGAATGCCACAAATTCTATATGATTCAAAAAAGAAATATTATACGAATTGTATATTGTAAAAAAAAAAGTATTTAAGTGGAAAAAAAGCATGAGAAAAATATGTTTTGCCATAGAAAAATGCTGTAAAAGTCAGTTAATAATAATTTTAAATATTTATGTACTGGAAACGTGTGTGGAAAGTGAAGGAAACATATCCGACCGATTGGAATTGTTAGGAAGTTTGAAAATTCATTGAAAGAAATGTATATACATACAGGGAAAGCTCTTCTAGCGGACAGCACCCGTAGGCGAATATCTGTATTTTTGTTAAAACTAAAACTAAAACACGCGCGCGATTTAAAACGCGTTTAAAACGCGTCATTCCTTGAGCCTTCCCCATGGCTTCCCACCAGTATATATACCAGCCAGCATTCATTTTTCAGAGCAGGCTAGTTGACGCGTTTTTAAACGCGCACAAACCGCGTTGCCCTTGGCTTAATTAGCATCAACAGACGAGTCGATTTAGCCATGGCTTAAGGGTATGGCCTAGTCGGAATTTCTTGGCAAGAAAAGGCTTTTTAGTCACACTTGCTTGCTGTTAAGGCATTTGCGTATTCATTTACATAACTTATTAGCCAATTATTATTCGCTAACACTGTTACCAACTGCTTTGCCGTTAATGTTTATGGCATATATAGCTATACAGTTTGTCTACAAATCTGATAAGAATTGATTGCATATTCATTATAAGTATACCATATGGTATATATGTCTCGCCCTAATCAAAATGTTAATTAAGGAAACTCATAAAATCTCAAATATATACTTAAAGATAAGAATTCGAATTGGGCATAGCTACTGGTTTTTTGGTTTGGAAATCTATTTATTTGGTCAATGACTAATTTATGATAAATTCGAATTTTTGCTCATTGAACACACAGTTCCCTGAACATGTTTAATTAATTGAAATAGCAGTGGTTGTGAGGTAGAGAAGTTATCGAGTATATAAATCAGACATATGGACAGCGAACAAATTCTAAAACTGGCTAACAACATTTGGACGGAAACACAATGCCGCATTGTGTGCTATTGTGTTGTGATCTCGTGACAATTTATGAACACGGCCCAAAACGAGTCTCGCAGCTAACTGAAAAATTAGCATAAATGCAAATTGATTTTTTGTTGTTGTTGTTGGAGGCAGCTTGTCGACTTAAGTGGCGCCCGCATTAATTAATTATTTAAATTGCCGCGAATCAAGCGCAAAAGCGTTTAATCAATAATGCTCAAATTGTTGTTGCTCATTGCTATTTAAACTATTTAATGACAGTTCACACATACAAACATACACATACTTGTACTTGTATATTTATAAGATTTTTCTTATGCATAAATTGTCTCGAGGCCGTGTCGTTTGCTGCTGCTGCTGCTGGCAATGTCTCTATATTAAGTATACGCCTCTGTATTGCAGGTTGTCAAAATGTAGACAGGCCACCCACCCGCGCGCAACCCCGCTCCCGCTGCTGCTGCCAACAAAAAATATATCGAGAGGGAGAGGGGGACGAAAAGTCGACAAACTGTTTGGCAACTGGTATAACGACTTTGGCTTTTTGGTGTGGCTGCTGCTGCAACATTTGAAGTGGCTCTCGCTTGTGCGCCCGGTGCGCTCCTCGGGGTCTATAATTAAATTGTTCAAGTGCTGGCAACACTTTTGGCACTTGGCGTTGCTCAATTTAGCAACAGCAGCAGCGACGGCAGCAGCAACAACTACAACAATTGAACAACCAACGCCCACAATTATTGTCAGACACAATTTGCATTTTGTGCCGCATAATTTGCAAACGGCGTTTCCACTTTGTTGTTGTTGTTATTAGCTAGCCCCCCCACCCCACCATAGATTGTTTGGTATTGGCCATCTGCCAAAAACCGGGCCTAAACAACAACAATGACAACAACTAAAGCATAAATGTGTTAAATATTTTGTTGCCTGGGCTGGGCGGTCGGTGTTTCCTACAGCAATTAGGCAAATTGCTTTATTTGTAGCAGCCACTTGAGAGAGAGACTCGCTTACAGCACTCACACAAACACACACACATAAACACTCTTACAGTGCATTCATATTGGTTATTCAACAGCGAAACAACACAACTCTTTGGGCTTGGCGCTGGGGCCACGTTTATTAACCTTTTGAACTCATTTCAAGCGACTCATCAATTCAATTTTTATAAACACAAAAGACCCAACTGAAAGCAGTCGCCCCCCTCGCCCCTCGCGCCTCTCGCCTCGCATAGCCACAGTTGCCTCGTGGCTTGGACAGGAAAACCAAACCAAACCAAATGCGACGCGAGCCAAAGAACCACAGTAAAAAAAAAAAACATAAAAAAAAAAAATAAACGTAGAATGGCAAAACGATGAAATCTCTGTGTAGCTATTTTGTTTGACTTTTTTTTGTTCGTTAGTTGTACACAAATGCTCTGTGAATGTGTTAGAAAGGGTTATTAATACTCATACTTTGAAGCATAATCTTTTTGATATTAAGAAAGTGTTTTGTATATGGTTTATTCTAGGATTATTATTGGATCATTTGGAATCTTGTTTTTAAATACCTAAATCCAATTTTGCGTCCTTCATTTGTTATCGATTTTCATAAACACTCAAGTTTAGTCAGGGTTTTTTTTTTTTTATTTTTTTTATTTTATTTATTTATCGATGTCCATATCTTTCACATGAGAATAGAATAAAAAATGTTATTTGAAATTTATACATAAAATTACTTAGCATATTACTAACGTAAATCCATTATAATCAAAACATTTCCCCAAAGCTTCAAGTTCTTCACTTATTTAAATAAATTTTTACAAGTCAAACATTAAACAGGATAACTTTTAGTCGCATATTTCTGAAACACACAGTCCACACTTTGGGCAGGGCTTCATAACTGACTTGGGACCTTTCGCTGGCAGTTTTTGTTTCTCCCCTCTCCCCCTTCGTTTTTTGTGCAGCATGCTGTGCTGCGGCAAGGGTAGGAGATGCAGTGGCTGCCGACGCCGACGACGACAACAAAGCTGGGGACAACTCAAAAATGGGCGGTAGTTGAAACATTTTTCATTTCAGCTGCCGCTGACTGAGTGTGGTGGGCGACAGCCAACAAGAAGAAGAAGAAGAGAAGAAGTGGCAAGGAGGGGGAATACATGAAAAACTGGCAACTTTTCTCATTGTGTGTTGTAGTTTTGAGCTTTTGCTAAAGGTTTTTTTATATTTTCTTTTTCTTTTTTTGCTGTTTTACTTATTACTTTTTCCAGCTTGACTTTTTTTTTGGCTCTTGCTTAACTTTGTGCCGTTGCTTTTGGCCCATTGCTGTTTTTATTATTTTATTTCCGGTCATTAAAAGTCAATCTCGTAAGAGCAGCAGAAGCAGCAGTAGTTGCTGCTGCCATCATAATGACATTGTCGCCGTTGCGGCTGAGCTCTCTAATTGAAGCTACTTCACGTCGCCCTCAAGCCAACGGACTCAATTAATAAGCCGCCAGTGTATGAAGTTATAAAGGAAAAAACTTTGCTGTTGCAGTTGTTGCCCATGTTGTTGGGTGTGGCACTTATTTAAACATTACTATACTTTTTTGTTGCACGAATCATCACTCAGATGACTTGCAGTTGCAGTTGCTGTTGTTGTTGTTACTTGAATGATGGATGGCTAGAAAACAGTTAAATGACTACGTTTAAGAGTGTGTATATATGTGTGTGTGTGTGCATTTAGAAAGTTTGCTGTTGGCCAACACTGTTAGCACTCTTGACCCATACGTTTCAACGTTATGTGCCGCCGCTCAAGTACTGTAAATTCAACTGAACCTTGTACTTAACTCAGACCGAATGTCAACTTGAAAAAGCAGAGAAAAAAACTCTTTCTTATTCCACTTTTAGTTAGACCCTGATTCATAAATTTGATAGGACTTTAACTGCTGATGTTATGAATATATTTCAAGGCTTTGAAGGCGTTTTCCACAAATCATGGTGTAGAAAGTCCTTGAAAAAAAAAACCTTTCTAGAAATTCTGGGAACAGAACTTCCGAGTGCCATAACTTTGTCAAAACTCAAGCGATTTTCAAATGTTATACATCAAAAGTCTTGTTTTACGCTCTAAATTAATACTGCATTTAAATCTGGAAACTTAATTTTTTACCCGATTTTCTTGTCAAATTTTGTGACCAGAAATCTACTTCTGAGTTGGATAAAACTTCCGATTTTTTTTTTAAACAAGCTTTACCAAAATGTTGAAAATATTATTAAAGTTTATGGCAATACACAAAAATGTATGATAATAAGTTCTTAACGTTGGATTTTAACAAAATATTAACAAAAATTATACAATTTTGCTTGCAACTGTGAAACTTGTTGACATCTCAACTCTTCACGTTTGTGCAATGATTAATGACAACAACTTAAGTATTCGCAGATTAGGAAGCTATATACTACCATATATACATCCACAGCAATGCCATTAGACAGGTTTTCCAACTACCAACAACAAAAACACAGATTAAGTTATTGTTTGCTGGGCGATTAAATGGATAAACTTGTTGTAAAGAGACATTGCTTTGGTTTCAATATATTGTTGTTGTTGCTGTTGCCAGCTGACAGATGTGCAATTGTGTTGCCAGTCAGTTCGCCCTACCCCACCCCACCGCGCCTCTCCCTCTTGCAGTCTGCCTTGTTTTTTTGCGTGTGCGCGCGCTTCCATTCAATTGTCATTGCGAATGTCAATAAATTATTTATGCGTCACATTAATTGCCTCTGTGTGGCAGCGGCAAACTGTTTGTGTGTGTGTTTTTGTTTGTTTATTCCGTCTGTTAAAATATTTGCGCTTATTTATGCCAAAAAAAAATTGTGCATTAAATTGAATTTCAATTTTTACTGTTTTATTATTTATTTTTAATTATGCTTTGATTGCAACTAATTTTCTCTCTCTCTATCTATCTCATTACAGGTGAGCGCTCACAAATTCATAATTGGCTTATTGAGTAAGTTTGTGGAGGCGTGGCTGCCTCCCCCTTGGCAACCGCTTGATGGCGCCTGCGCTAACGCAAAATTTTATCTAATTAAAAAACTTTTGCAATTAAAATAAAATTTGATTACGGCTGGAATTGCAGTTTTGCAGTTAATTGCACAAAGAAATGGACAAGTATGAATGGGAAAAAAGTTGTTGCTGTTTTTTTTTTTCGAGTGTCAGTGGATTAAAAGTCCTTGGACAGAGATCACAAATTGGGTTGTGGCCTATAGCTCTAGGTTTAGTAGATGGAATCTATCCGAGAGAACTTCCAAGAACCAAGAACTTTTAAATATGAGTCTGATTGTCGAAGAGAAGGTTAAATAATAGTTCAAGAAAGACAGAACTTAGATAAAAGTTCTTTAAAATTAAAGAATGCTTTTCCCTATGAAACTCTCATCGTAACTTAAGGTCCTTAACCTCAAACACCTTAGAGTTGAGATTTTCCTTATGCTTAAAACATAATATTCAAGTTCACAACTAGCTTTTTACCTTCCAGTTCCAATAGTTTGGTCTGCATGTTGACAGCAGTCAATCAGTAAAAGGAAATTTTAAACGTATGTTTAAACAAGGAAATCAAACTAGGAAAAAAAACTTCTATCAGCCACAACTTCATTTCAACCCCTTTCAATGTGTAAAAATAATATTTCCATATTTATTTTTTAGTATTTTTGTTTTTATAAAGCAACAAACCAAAATTTTATATACACCCACACACACACAAACAAATTCACGTAATTCTTGTTTTGTGTTTTGCATTAATGAAACATTTCCGAGAAAACCCAAATCCTACCGCCCGCCCGCCACCCCCTGCCCCGAGTAAAGTTGTGTGTGCGTTGGGAAAGTGAAAAATATTCCAAAACCAAAATGTGTAAAACTTTTCTGTATAAGCCGCAAACACACACATACATATATAACCACAAATTCTTTGTGCTCAACCGACAAAAAAATAAAATAAAACAACAACAAATAAGTTCCTGTTTGCGCCAGTTGTGGTGTGGTGTGGGGGCGGTGAGTGCGGGGTGGGGGATCAACTATTTTCATATTTCTACCAAAAATGCTCATAAAATGATATTTTATTTCAGACATTTTGTCGATTTTTCGGTTCTGAAAAATGGAATTTGTGTGTTGATAACAAATACAAATTTTAATATCGAGCTTTTATTTCAACACTTTTTCTGCTGTTCATAAATGTAAATGAATTTTGATAAAATGCATATGGGTTTCAATATTTGAGCAGCTGCTTTAAAGCATTTAATTTGTTCAAGTTTCAAGTTTCTCAACCAAGTGCCTCAAACTGTCAAGAACAACAACTGTTATATTATTATTCATATTAATAATAATAATAGAAGTGCTCGTAATTATGACTCAATTGGTCAGAAAACATATACGAACAAACCGAATGGCTTGGCAAATATTTGTTTACCTGTTCGACTCAAGTACAATGTGGAAAGATAAACAACGAAAAAAAAAACTGACAACAACGAACGCGTACATAAATCAAAGCAAAGCAATATAATTCGAAGTCAACAATCAAGTTGTTGTCGCTGAAGTGCTGTTGATACACTATGCATACATTAAGTGTATGATGACTATGCCATCTATTTGGTTTACCCGCACAATAAAGTGCTTAAATGTTAAGAAGTTTTGTGTCATAAAGAGTTCATACACAACGTATACTTAATGTCAACTATTCCCTTGACTACTCTATGCATAATATTTTACTCTTTCTCTGCACGCAACAAAAGTTTTGACACCATTTGTGTGCCTCACAGTGTGTCCTCCATATCAACGTTGTTGCAATAAAAAAAAAACCAAATTCGCAATAAAAATGAAAACAAAACTGAATACGAATTTCATTACTTGCCCGTTTGCCCATTCAACCAAAAATGTGACTACTCTCCCTCCAACACCCCCTTCCCCCCAACAACAAGCTTGCCTGCGGGCTTCATTCTTTATTCTTTATTTGTATTTTCTTTATGTTTTCGTTTTCTCTTTTGTTTTTGCATGTGCTCTGGCCATAAAATTTATGACATTTCGCACATTTGGCATACAAAAATGAAATACACGCCAAAATAAGCAAAAACCAACAAACTTCATGGCTCACACACACTCGCACACACACACACACACGCACATAAAGCTGTCAGAATAACGTGTGAAAAAAAATGCGGGCAACGAGTCAGAAAAAGAGAAAAAAAATAAATATAAAAATCCGAAAAAGCGCGTAATTTCAATGAAAAATGTTGTTCACGTCAAAGCCAAAAATGTGCCTCAAGCAATTTTAAATATCTCTACTCTCACCCCCACACACCCCGCTGCCCGCTAGCGCTGTCAGTAGCTCACACTTAAATTTAATAAACAAACAAGTTAATTTGTTGCAAGATGTTTGATTTGAAAATCTCCCAAGACCATAGCATTGATTTTTGCGCCTATTATTACGCTTGACTTATATATACATGTACCTATATAATTAACGGCAACACCACATGTGTCAAATAATATTATGTGAAAAATGCTTTAAAACTTTCTATAAATACTTGGAAATCATCCTCAATCAATACTTTGTTGTACTCAAGTCGAAAAGTATTTTCAAAACAATTTATAAACAATTTTCGTAGAACATATATATAATTAGTTACCCCATTTAATGTATCTACTATAACGCAGCCAGATGCTGTGTTTGTGCTTGAATAAATCGTATTAAAAAGCCACAGACACATTCGCTGCTGTTAAATGACAGCGCTGACATGTGCAATACGTGTCGTATGCTTGATGTAAAATTTAAAAATCTCCTGCATATAGCATTGAAAATGAATAAATATGTTTACATATGTATGTTTGTCTATCTCGCTTTTGATATACTATATATGTATAAAATTGATACTACAGTGAATACACGCTAAAGCGGACAGCACTGTAGTGAGGTGTCCGCTTAATTTAAGTGTTCGTACGTTGAGGTTTCACTGTATTTATGATTTATGGTACTCGAGGCCGCCTCAATAATAAAATCAAAATGCGACTCAACTCAAAAGTGATTTTTTTCACTTTGTTCAACATTTTATTATTATTTATTTTGTTGTTGTATTTGGCTTTTAACGCTGCTTTTGGGCCTGTCTAATAAAATTTTATTTTATTGCCGGCACCAAAAACAAATTGATGAAGCTCTCGCCGCTACGCTCGCCTCTCCATCCGCCTCCTCCAACCCCTTTCGTACGTTGGCTTTTTTAATTTATTTAAATTTAAATTTGTTTGCTTGGCGAGAGTCGCCGCCGCCGCCACAGCCATAGCCATAGCCATACTGTCCATATTATTTATAGACCCACTGTTTGTTGTGCATATTTTTGGGTTGTCTTTTGTTTTGTGGACTTGTATGTTTAATTGGATGCCAACAAAACACACACACGCACACACTTAAATAGCTAACGAAAAATACTTTGTGTCTTTAAGCTAGAAGATAAATTAAAATCACATGAAAATTTGTTTTGTCTTTCTTGTCGTTTGGCAAATTCCGCGCATTTTCCACCGTGCCACATTTGCATACCACATTTGACATTCTGCACTCCTACACGCTCTCCTCTCCTCCCCCCCCTGCCCTTTCTCTTTTAGTCTTTGTATCATGCGTGGGCGTGGCATTGTCGCTTCTTGTTGTTTTCTTTGCTTTTGCTCTAGAACAGAAGGATGAAACAGGCGGAGAAACAATCAAAGACAACTGGCTTTGAAAAGAAGTTTCATCAACTCCATGTGGCAGCAACAAAAAACTTTGTCTGTCTGTCACCTCACCACGCCAAACATTTATCACTGCCAAAAGCAAAAAGAAAAGAAAATGTTGTTTGGCTTTTGTGCTTGTTGATTAAAGTAAAGTGGAAAGTAGAAGTAGAAAGTACACACACTGGCACATTGTCAAAGCCCATGATAATAGATAACGTTATGTGAGCTGACCTTTTGTTGACATTTGTGGCAAAACTTTTGGCCCAGACTAAAGCATAGAGATGAAAAAACTAAAACTAAACTTCAATTTTACTCGAACAATCATATGTGACTCTGTTTACAGATATGGAAACATTTGTAGAAGCTGCTGTTATCAGAAGTTGTTTGCAGATAAATTGAGTTTATAATCCTGAGAAGTATAAAGAGTCGTAGTATGAGTGTTCGCCCAATAAGGGTTTGAGCGCGAGCAACAAATTTATACCTGAAACCTTAAATGAACTTTAAAAAGTTAAACCTAACCAGTTTATTCGACAATAATTATATTATTCAGTTGAACTTGACTGTTCCAACATCTATATAGATTTCAAATTCTAACCCCAAAATGTTAATTATTCATTTTAATAGCTTTTCTTGTTTTAAAATCTCATTAGATTTCCATCTTTCGCAACGAAAACCAAGTTAAATTCAACAACGTTTATTTTCGAAATTTCTTATTATTGTAGATTTCTTTTAAGCGAGTATCTCGACAAACTTCAAGCATAAATATAAGTGAACACTCGCTTGCAAAAAGTTTCTCCAGTCGCTTTCATTCCTATGCGTTGCTATCAACCCTACCCTCCCCTTGCATTCCCTTTATTGCTTTGGTCGCGCCCCGAAAAACTTTTCCCTTGAGTTCACTTAACTACTTCCTTCTGCCTGGCAAAACTGAAGCACACTTCAATTCAATTTCCAAACCCCTTGTTCCGAATTCCCTTTTCTCTATTGCTCTGCTGTGGCTCTGGGGCTGTTCTGGCGTCAAATACTTTTGCTACTGTGTCTTTGCGTCGTCCCAACCCTTTTTTTTACATTCTGTAGGGTAGCCCAAAATCACTGAGAACTACTTCACAAAAAAACAGTTGAAGAAAATTGCTAGCTAAAGTTGCCAAGTTTTTGCGTCTTTCTCCCCCTGTCGTCTCTTCTCTTTGCTTTTAACGCTGTTTTACACTCGTGCTGCTTGTATTCTCTCTCTCCCTTTTTTGGGTTATCTGCTGCTGTGTGGGTCGGGTGGCAGCCGCCGCCACTAAGTTGCCACTTCAGTTCGAGCTGAAGTTGCTGCCGCTGCTGCTGAAAAAGTTATACAAATGTTGGCACTCAGCCCAGGCGACAGCAACATTGTTGACTGTCTGCATTTGTCGCAGTGTATGTAGCAGCAGCAGCAGAGCAACAGTAACAAACTGCCAAACAGTTTCTGGATACGCCCACGACGCACCACATGACATGCGACAGCAGCAACAACAACAACAACAACAACAGCATCTTTTTGGCTCTTGCTTAATTTGATTTTCACAACTTGGCAACGGCGACAACTGTTATTGTTGCTGCCGTCTGCTGGCTGTTGCTGTTGGCTGTTGCCGTTGCCTGTTTGCTGATTTGCATATATTTAAACGTGGCCAAAAACTTTGTCTGTGGGCGTCACAACTGATTGGTAGACGCAGGGCCCCAAAGTAAAAGGCAAAGGCATGTTGTTGCTGCTGCTGCTGCTACAGACAGCAACAGCAACCGTCAACCGGCAACAGCAAACCTTCATTATGGTCTCTAGAAAACGGCGTCAAGCCAAGAGCTCTCTAGACCTCTCTTAGCCGTATTTGCAACAGCATCCGAACCCAAACCCTTGCCACTTGCCCCTTGCACATCGGCAAGTCGGGAAAGTATTTGCTATGCATAGCAACATGCAACATATAGCCTATTGCTCTTGTGTGCTCTCAACCATACACACACACACATACATACTTGAGCACCTCGAGGCATTAGACAAAAAGTCTTTGCATGCTAAACTTTAAGCTCTTCATACCACCCACCCAACCCATCAGCCCATCCACCCAGCCACCTGAAATAATCTCACAAATCCCTTTGACACATGTCTCGTTTTATTTTTCATCTCACTCTACACTAATCTGTAACATGCTCTCTCTCTCGCTCTCTACTCGTATCTCATTTAATTATTCAGCATAGTTTTGTGCTTTTAATTAACAAAATGCAGTGCAGCAATGCGTAAAACTTTTGCTGCGACAGGATGAGCCAAAGCATTTCTCTAGAAAAGCCACACAACAGTGAGAAGATTTTCAATCCTTAAAACTTGAGTTGTGACTTTTTTAATATGACTTTGGCAAGATTCCGAATGGAATGATGCAGTAGAAAAGACTTTGTTTTGAGTATTTTTTGGATTATAACTAGTTTTTGGCTCAGTTTGAATCCAAGTTCGACACAAAAATCCCACAGGAGCTCTGAATTTCTCGAAATCCAAAAGTTTCCTAATAAAATGTGCCAAAATTTCTTCACAAAACACACTTTTAGCATGAAACGAAACTAGTGTAGAAGTTTCAGCTCTATAACTCTTATTGCATATTCTTCACATACAATCGATACACTCGAGTTTCATATAACAAAGTTGTTATAGTCCATCCAAAAACTATTCTGTACTACGAATTTTCCCTCAAACAAAGTTTTTTTTGTGCCCTTAAGGAATTTTAACTTATAACGGTATTGGAACCCCTTTGAGAAACCATTCATTAAAAATGTGAAATTCAACCCAATCGAATAAGGAACAAAAACTTGTCATTACTATCTTATTATATGTCGTGGCTAATTTGACACAGGCCAACAAAAAACACACACTCAGAGGGAAAGAAATAAGTTTGGGTTAGAGAATTCGGTCTCTGTAATTGTTTGTGCGTGTGGTTTTGTATGTATATTAAAGACTAAAATACTTTCAGTTAATTTGAGCTAAGCATGCAATGTCATTTTGCCCCGGAGTGTGTTTTTAGTTGTCTTGTTGTTGTTGTTGTTGTGACATCAATTATTGAAATGCCACCAGAAAAGGGAGGGACTAAAAACATTTCACGCACAGGTTAATTATGTGCATAGTTAAGTCCACTCACTCTGTCTCTCGTAGGGAACTTTGTGTGGAACTTTAGGGGGTTTTTTTTTAGAGAAGGGAAGGAAGGAGACTCTGAAAGGAATTGTTGTAGGTGAGTTTATATATCAAGGGGATTAAAATGAAATTGAAATAAGTATAAAGGCAAGTTTAAAGCTGATGGATTAAGGCCCAATTTCTCAATGTCCGGTTAGGTAAACTAACTGACGTTTAGTCAAATTTGAGTTTTCAATGTCCGGTTGGGTAAACAAAAACAAACTAACGGAAGGCTGGGTGTTTAAATTTAGCTGATTTTTGTCCATATTTCGTTAAGAACTATCGTTAAGGCAAAAGCTGTAATTTGAATTGTTTATTTATTTTGTTATTAATTAAATGGCATCCATAAAGAGTGTTTTATGTCCATGCATTTTACTGAACTGGAGATGCAGTTTTGAGTGGCTTAAAATTTACGTGCAAAATCATTCTTGAAGGATTGGATATTGGCATGCCATATATGTGGGATCTTAAACAGAAATCATTCATGTTGTCGAACGAAGTCAGCTGAACCACTGCTATATTTGGCAAACTGCATATATTGGCAACGCTTTGGCGATAGTTACTTTCGATGATGGGTATTTGGCTTTGGAACCAATCGTTTACTTCCATTAATTAATTTTTTGTAACGAAAATTTAACCCTTGGATCCTAAGTATTTAAAACTGTTTAGAATGCTTTGTAGTCAGGTAGTTTACATAAGTTAAGTTTTATATTTGATAACGCTTTTAGGAATATTTCTATATTCGAAAATTTTTTAGAGCTTAGTTCGTCAATTATTTAACCTGGGGATAAATGTGAAGCTCAAGTTATTAGGGTTTAGTTTTAGAATGTGTTTCGATGAAAGTTTGTGAAAATTTAATCGAAATCGTTAAGAAATAGCAGATAACATTAACACTAGATTCTTGAATATGGGCAAAATAATAAATCTTAGTATTTCCGATAAGTTTATTTACCGATTTTTAAAGTTTTTTTTTACAATTTGTAAGCAAATGCGCAAAAAATATGAAAATTTCAATTCTAATCTCTTGACGTTTCTGCTCTAATTCTTTGATCCCTCTTCGTTCGCATGCAAAGTGCGAGAGGGAGAGGGAGCTAGAGTTTCTTCTCCTTTTCGTTAAAGTTTGTCGTCGAAATGATTAAAGTGCGTGGCACGAGTGCTTGGTTCACTGAGTACACAAATGCCGGAGCCTTTTTTCTCTTGTTGTTGTTGTTGTTGTGTCTTCTGTTTTTACACATGCCAGGCACGAATTACGAATGCAACGCGCGCGTACACTCCCTCTCACTGCTCACCCCTCTTTCTGTCGAGGGAGGGGTGGGTGCGATAGTCAACATCGTCGTCGTCGTCGTCGTCGTCGTCGTCGTCAGTGGCACTCGTCACGTTTCATTTGTGTCCCCACGCGTGCGTTTATTTAACCACTTTAACCTGAACATGCACACAATGTGAAATTGTTGTTGTTGCTGCTTTTTGGGGGTTGGCGGCGTTGGCAAATGAGGGCGTCACAGCGTCTGGCCCTTTTCGTCTCTGCCCCTGCTCGTGCCTCCTGCCCAATGCCCATTATATTACACTTAAACTTCATTATGCCATCCCTTTCAACTGCTGCTCGTCCTACGCCCGCCTGCCTCATCATCAGCTTCTTCTCCCTCAACACACACACACACATGATACTCTTGTTGTTATTATTACTTTGTGTGTATGTGTGTGTGTGTCACTCTGTTGATTCATAAAAATTTAATTTCTTTAGCAGTCTGTGTCGACCACAGACACGTTTCATACCCCCCACCCATCCTTGCCGCACGTACATTTGATTTGGCAAAACTCGCGTCGAATGACTTTATTAAAATTGACATTTAATTTATGCGCTGTGCATAATTTAAGCGTAAATTTTCTTGCCACACCGAGCACTGAACAAAAAGAAAGAAACCTTTTAAAGAGTTTCTTCAGGCAAATACTGCAGAAAAGCCAACAAAAAAGTATGAACAAAATGGAAAATGGGAGAATAGCATGCGCCTAGGACGACGAGGACGAGGACGAGAACGCGGACGATGTTGCTGCAGCAATCCTGACAATGTCGACAGAAGCGAAACAAAAGAGTTTGGAACATGCCAGCAAAGGTTTTCCTGTGGCAAAAACAATAAACACAACGCAAAAAAAGCAACAGCAACAACAACAACAACGACAACAGGGCAAAAATGCTGCGACACTGCGACAAAAATCAAGGGTGGTTTGGGTGGGGCCCCGCCACACAGGAAGCGCCACACACAAGCTGGCAGGATATTTTATATAACGGACAGACACAAACAGTGTGGGCGGCAACGGGTGAGGGTGCGGGTGCGGGTTGCGGGTGCTGGCGGGTTTTTAGTCATTGTAAATTCCAGCTGCCATTGCACGTTTCACGTTCTTTGCGTCCCTTTTAGCAAACCGGATGTGCTCATGTAGGAGCTGAACGCGCATAAAAATATGGCCCTGGCTCGCCGCGAGCTAACACACACAGACATATAAAGCAAACTGTGTGGGCTTCTGCTGTGTTTGCCTGACTGTCTGACAGTCGAACAGTCGACAGAGCGTCAGGCGTTCTTTTGGTATAACAGGCAGGATATGCCCTGTGCTATGGTTGGCTTGCCCTGTCCTGTCCTCTGTCTTCTGTCCTGTATGTTTTGCTCTGTCCTTTTGTGGCACTAGCTTGAATATATATGGAACAGTGGGACAAAGATGTATTTTCGTTTTGGAGATTGATTTTTGGTCGAAAAAAAATTTAAATTTAAATATAAAACTATAAAAATTAATAAGTAAAAAAATATTTTAAAATAAAATAAACTAAAATTTTGATGTTAAAAACCTTTTGACATAAAAATTGCTTTTAAATATACTTTATTATAAAATTTTTTTAAAATATTTTAAATAAGATTTTTAAGGATCCCATTTTGACTTTAAATTTATCAATTTTTCGCAATTTCTATAGTCTTTTATTGTATTTAATTTTTTTTTTTTGTTTCAGTTGTTTATCATTTTTTTTTTTTTTTTTTTGTCCAAACTTTATCTTCCCAACAGCTTTTCTTGACGAATGTTTCCTCGACTTTTATACCACTGTTGCCCCCACCGTCGTCGTTCTTTGCACGCATCGTATATGTGTGTTTCTTTCCTTCCAGCTGCCTTCCGGCTTCCTGTGCTAAGCACTCGCCACCTACACAGCAGCAGCAGCGTCGTCATGTCGTATACGTAATGCCTGATAAAATGCGAAAACAGCGCGAATAAAACCAGCTTCAGTTAGTGTGTGTGTGTGTGTGTTTGCGTCTGGCTTTGGCAAGTCAAGCGGCAAATCAGCTTTAATATGACGCTGTTAGCCTGATGTGATATGCCATCTCTCTCGCTCTTCCCCACCACTCCTACACGATGCTCCAGCTTCTCCAGCTTCATCATGTGTTTGGGGAACTCTGTTTAATTATGTGCATATTGCAAATTAACAATCACATTTTTAATTCAATTTGTGTGTGCTGTGTGTGTGTGTTGTGTAGGGAGAGGGAGAGCGAAGGGGACACAGGAAAGTGTGCATTTAAAATTTAAATGGTTGCCTCTTGGTTTGTTGCGTTGCTTCCGCTGCTACCCTGCTCCTTATTTATTGTCCCTTTTTTGTGTGTCCTTTTTGCCAACTCAATTATATTCGCTTTCGTTGCCTTTTGTTGCTGTTATTGTTTATCTATTATGTTGTTGTTGTAGTTGTGTGCCCCTCCTCTTTTACCCAATTCCCTTTCTGTGTGTTTGTGTTTGTTTCTCTTTTGTTGTAATTTTAATTAGTGCGCCTTTTATGTTGCCTTTGTTTTTGGGTTCGTTTTTTTTTTTTATACTAATGACGACCCATTTCGTTTCGTCGTTCTTGCTAATAATAGTAATGATGTTGATGATTATGATGATGATGATGTTCTTGATAATGATGAGGGCGTTAGGGTTTCTGTTTTTGTTTTTTTTTTCTTTCTTTTTGCCACCGCCCACTTTTGTCTCCGTCCAGCAGTTAATTACAGCTTGCTCGCAACTGAAAATTAATAAAACATTTTCTCACCGTATTTACCGCTCAATGTTGTGTGCCCTCAACTGTAACACAAGCCGCCTCTCCTCGCATTTCTATCACACATTTTGGTTCACCCTATTTTGTGATGTGAGCTCTCGTTTAGCAGCAGCACTGTGTTGTGTCTGTCTCTGATCGAAAATCGCAGCGCCATGCCACGCCCCAAACAAGCGCGTCTCCCTCACGCGATTTTAATGACATGGCACTTAAAATTTAATCGAGTAAAACTGCATTGCTATGACCAGTACATGCTACTACATGACCCTTCTGCCTGCTGCCCCTCTCTACTGCATTTTTGCATTGATTATTGTTTTTCGTGCATATTTCATTTATGCTGCAGTTGCCTTGTTGCTTGTTGCTGCTGTTACGTTAATTGCACACAAAACACAATGCAAATAATTTTAAACACTTTACGCTATGCACTGATGCTGATGTTCTCATACCCTTTAACATGCTTTTTAAGCATATTTTCAAAGAGAATTTATTCATAGCCCGCTAGCTAGAGTAGAGAAGAGGAGAGAAATCGGTGGCAAATGCATTTCTAGTTAAGCTTTGACCTTAAATTGAAAAATTTTGTAGTTCAAAAAGCGCTTTCTAGCAGCTCTTGACGTTTGGGCTCTGTATTGAAAGCAATCAATCAGTCATACGAAAAAATCGTTATATATATTATCTTAGTAACAACTTTTGTTTTGAAAATGTTGTTGTTTATCTAACAATTTACAGTGAAACTTGCCTTTAACAACTCTGAAGAAGGCAAAAAAAAAACTTTGTTATAAATGGAATATGTTTTTAAGATGTTCCTTATACAAAAGTGCTACAAAAAAAAAAGAAAAAAAAAAAAATTAGCAGAAAATGAGACTTAGCAATTATCATAAGTCTCAATCTCAATAAAAACACGACCCTTAGGGTATTTTGGCCGTCGACTATGCCCTACCACACTACACTCTTTCAGTATTTAGTAGCTGTTGTTGTTTGTTGATTGTCCGAATGGGGGACGCTCAGGATATGGCATGCATATGGCCAGACAGAGGCGTCAACTTTAGCACGCAATGGAAAGCCGCAGGAGGCGGTCAACGTGCATTTATTTTATATACAAAAACATGCATATATTATGTGTGTGTATATGTATGTGTATGTATAGCTTGTGTACATATGGGCGGCGCTCTGCATTCGCCCACAAATTGAGGTGAGGTAAAAATGACCAACACTGAGGTATGTTTTTTATATTTGTGTGTTGGATTTTGTTGCGGCTCAGCGCTCAAAATGATTTTTCAACTTGAATGCAATGGTTGCCCATTGTTTGACAACCGCAACAGAAGCAACAACAATAACAAACTTTGCAACTTCATTGAATATGGCAACAAGCACAACAACAACAAGAAAAAGAAACGATTCATTTTGTTGGTTTTGTTTGGTTTGGCGAATGCATTTCATGCACCACGAAGCACAAAACAGCTAGCAAAATGTGCAAAAACAACGGAAAATTAATGAAAGCAAAACGAACGACATTCATAAATTTCAATAAAAACACACCTCTCCTTGTAGCCCTCCTCTGTGCTGCTGCTGCTCTGTGGTTTCTTTAATTGTTTATTGAAATGCTTGACATTAATTAACAGCAAATAAATAAATAAATGGGGCCTTGCCACGCCCACACACAAATGTGCCACATATGCAAAATATATAAAATGATAAATTGCAAAAATTATAATATGAAAATGTTCTTATAAATTATGTGATTGCAAGTGCTTTTCGCGCAAAAAAAGAACTGAAGGCACTTTAGTTCGTTTTACAAAACGTCTCAAAATTATTGGCACTTCATCATACTAAGATCTATATAATGATGTTGATGATGATCATAATGAGCTAGGCGCGGCCAGCCGCAAGCGCAAAATGTGTCGAACATGTAGAATAATCTATATAGTATTTTGGCAAGCACAATTTGTACTCTTTACGTACGTTGTATATTGCGTCGGGCATATGAAAAAATTCCCCATGATTTTCAGATTTGGCAATGAACCAACTGGCAGAAGGCAACGCCCACATTACTCAGGATACAATTTACTCATGTTGCATGATGTGAAAAAAGCACTTTAGTTGGCCTAGACGTCATGGCACATGCCAACAATTCACTTTTAAATAGCTTGTTAGCTAATTTATCGATAATGTATCGGTTTTTGAGTTCGAAATTGCTGTAGGACAGATTTTTGGCAGACAATAAGCTGAGGTGCGACAGATTTATGAAAGATATGCGCCATTTAGCGCAAAAACGTCATTGTTATGTTATCGATAACTTATTGATTGTCCGAAACTTGAGTAAATGATTTTTTTCGGACTTCTTTTTTTCTTCAAACTAAAATTCTTGACTTAATCTACATTAAATGACGTGTTATCGATAACAGTTTTTAAAATTTTAATGAATTAATCGATTTTCACTTAAATCTAGCGTATTTAAATGTGCTGCATTCAGTTCATGACTCTTGATTTGGATTATTCGTAGATATTGCGTGTGTGTTTGCTTTATTCGCCTCAACAATTTTCTTTATGCAAATGGAAACTGTGAAACTCTTTTGATCTTTTTTTATTCTACTTTTTCATTTCGTTTTTTTTTTGTGTCTCTGTTGATTGAAAAAGTTTTTATTCCACAATATACTCGGATGGCATTTGTTTATACGGAATGTGTTTGCTTTGGCTTTTTATTTTTTTCTTGTTGCGGGGAATGGCAAATGCGTTACTAATTTAAACAAATAGAATGGAAAATGTATAACGGAAGTACTCGTAAATTGTTGCCAGTCACAAATTAAATTTGAAAAAATAAATTCATGTTATTTTATGCCTTAACATTAATATATCATATTGAGCGAGGGGACAGACGCATAAATCGTTTGCATGAATAAAATATTTAATTGCTGCGGGTGGGAAAAAAAAAAAAAACCGTCAAAAGCATTTTTTTCTATTTATTGTGATGAGTTTTTCTTGCTGATGAAAATTTAATTCGTAAAAGTTCCCATTCGCAATTAGGCAAAGATTTTTTTTCTTTGCTTTGGGCGTAAATCTATTTTTGCGCATTATTCGTTTATTTATTATGGGCTGAGTCTTAAAATAAACAACTGTTTCGCTTTGCTGTTTATTTATGTTGTTTGTTCTTTTTTCAGTGGTTTATTTTATGCGTAAAAATTCCGTAAAGAAATCGTTTTGGGTTGTTGAACAAAAGAGTTGAACTGTTTAATGTTTATGATGGGAAATTTACTTTATTGACCACACACAAACACTAATACACACACACACACACACATACGCCCACCTCAATGCACTTACAATTAAATTAACTTGCTGCTCAGTCAAACTGTCTGTTGTTGTATATTCATATGCAAAGCTAATTTGCTTAATCGAGCTAATCAAATGTTGTCGCTGAGGGTATCGTCGTCATCGTACAAATGTTTACGGCTGCCTTCGGGGGCGTATACGTAATGTGTGTGTGTGTGTGTGGGAGGGGGGTTTGATAAAGGCAAAAGGTGTGAGCTGTCTGTCAGCCTTGTCTTTGTTGTTGTTGTTGTTGCTGTTAGTGTTGCATGATAATAACAGCATTGGCTTATTGAGTTTCCAATTGAGCTCGCCGTTATTTTAGTTGTTGTTGTTTTTTTCTTTAGCGCTATGGGAGCCCAAGCAGCTGCTGTCGTCGTCCTAACAGACCTGAGTACCTGCGACAGGTAGACAAACATACATATGTATGTACTGTATGTATGTATGTATGTTTGCATGCGAACTCTGGGCAGCTAGTTGGAACGTTTTTGCCCTCGTCGCGCGTAGTCGTAAAATGCAAATTGCATGCAATCAACGCGTTTTTCGTTTAATTATTATGAGAATTTTTTCGCTGGCACGGAACGTGCCAAGTGCCCAGGCCACGTATATAACAACAACAACAACAGCAACAAAAGACTGGGGCCAGTTTAAGCATGTGTGTTGTTGTTGTTGTTGTTGTTGCCCCTCGACTTGATCTGTTTCCCCCTTGTGTGTATGTTGGCCTTTGTGTCTGCGTTTGTTGTTGCCTCTTTTTCCCTCCAACCCCAACAACTCCCTGCATTGCCTGAGGCTGCCATTTTCAATTAAATTACCCGGCATTTTGGCGTAAATTGCCAGGCACACACACATTATCTATACACATGATTGTATGTGTGTGTGTGTGTGTGTGTGGGCGCACACTTTCAGTGGGCAGTGTGAAATAAATTCCATACCTAATTAATTTGCATTATTTATGATGTACAAATGCAAACAAGCGAGTTGAATTCCGTTTTGTTGCATACGACAGGTGTGCACAGAAGGGAGGGGGAGTGGGAATAATGTAATGGTAGTAGCTTATATTAAGTGGCAGTCGCTGCGCTTAATGCCTTAGCTAGCACATTAGTCCAAGTATTATGGGTGGGCCGTAGCCCAAGTCGAAACTGAAGCCAATAAAATTTGCATACAAATCACAAAACAAAACAAAATATTTTTTACTTTATTTGTCCACGTGTTATTTATTATATTGCAATTAATTGGAATTTAGTAGACATTCAATTATTTATGCAGTCATTCATTCAATTGTTCATTCATTCATTTGCTGACGCCTATTTTTGTACGAAAACCAAATTCAAAACCCAAAGACATTGAACTCAATGTGGGCGGCGGTTTAAAATAAACAAATAAAAAAAATATATAGAATTTGCTGATCTAAAACGTTTTGTTTTTGCCTTAATGGGAGCAATAAACAGCTAAACGCAAAATGAATTTCGAAAAAATCTTGTGAAAACATATTCAAGTGAATGGGAAAAGAGTATTTACTATAATAAACATACATTGTATACTCTCTAACTGAGGATATATATATGCATTTCTTAAAGTCCTGTCCGCTACGTGACTGGATTTTGTGCGAAAAAATACTTTGGCTAAAATAAACAGAGGGCGAAAACAAATTTCGTGAGTCACGCTCTGTGTGAATAGAGGGGTATTATAGAATGTATACAAATAGATGCTTGAAAAGTATAGTGTGTAAATATAAACAGATTTAAAAAACTGCAACAATGATGCATAGAAAGTGAATAGAATAGAAAAACGTTAAACTATTATTATGTTGTATGAAGTGTTGTTGTGTGTTTCTAAGGAATTGGTATTGTTATCAACAGCAAAAATAATGTTTAGTTATAAAATAGTGAAGAAAAGTTGATGAAAAGAATGAATTTTATTGTGAACTGATTCAAAATTGTTGGCTTCAAGTATTTGTTTTCCCAAGAAATGTGCTAATATTTGGATCAATAAACATTGGAAATATTATTTAAAGGCAAAATTTCATAGGACATGAGAATATAATTTGTTTTGCATAAAAAAATATTTAAAAAAAAAAAAAACAAAAAAATTCATTACTAAATTTTACTACGATACTAAAAAAAAAGAGAATATTTTTGGGAAATATTGCTTTTGAAACTTTTTTTATAATAATTTTTTTTTTTATAAATTTTATGTTCAGGGTGTAAGATTTTATTAGGAAATTTTAAATTAGTCTGAAATATAAATTTGAAAACGTTATCAGTCCATAAAGCATTAATACAAAATAAAAACATGTATTAAAATTCACAAAATGCACATAAATAAAGCACACAACAAATATTGGAATACATAAATATTAACAAGATTCCTATGAAAACTGTAAAGGTTTTTTTTTTTAATTTCAATGAATTGATTAAAAATCAATATTGTGTTAATCAAGTTCAAGTGAATGTTCATATACATACATGCATACATCAAACCATACGAATAACATAATTAAAGCTCTTTGCTCTCTGCTCTTTGCGTTATAAATTGAATTATTTGAATGTCCCTGGAGCAAATGTTTTGTTAGGCCGATGATGATGGAAAATTGAAATTAGCAATTTACTTGGCACATTAAATGCGATGCCATAATTGAATTATTGGCTGATAAGCAAAACAGAAATAACAAGAAGAGAAAGGGAGAGCACAAGAAACAAAGGACCTAATGGAATTGCGTGCTCCATTTGGTAGAAGGACAACAGCAGGTGGACAGGACTGAACTGAATGGACTCGGACTCCCCAGTCAGCCTGAAGGTGTCTGCAGTTGGTAAATGTGTTCAACAGCAGGAACAGGAGCAACAACATCGCAGCCTGGGAATTGCATAATCCAATTTAACACACACACAAGGGGTGGGTGGGGGTAGAGTTGAGATGAGATCTGAACTCCATACACACAATTTGTGAAAACCACAGCACAGAAACGAGTGAGCTTTGAGGGGGAGGGCGGCGGCGTGAAGCTGACTAAAGGATTTACGAGCCCCAAACAGCAGCAGCAGCAGCCAACAATGAAAATTGCAAAATGCAAATTTAGTTGGGGAGTGGTAAGAGAGAGGGGGTGGGGGGTGGGGAGAGTGAAGTCTTTCGCATGAAACTGCTTATGTATGCATATCCATTGGGTCAAGTCAAATAAACGTAATAATAAAATTGTGCAGGCAGCAACACTCAACCCCCCCTCCAACCCTCTGGCTTAAGGACTCCCTTAAACCTCATAAAATGCAAGGCACACACACACAGCACACATACTTTATATGAATGCATAACCAGGCGAAGCATTTCCTGCACAATTCTTCTGCATTTTCAGCTTGGTTTTTGGCAATTTCCTTTGAAATATTGTTTGCGTAATTGCAAAAAGGCAATTCAAACTGACAAAACACACACAACCACATCTAAATGAAACGTAAATTGAGTTTTTGAGAAAAGAAAAAAAAACCTTTGTATAGATTGAAACATTTCTTGCACTTTTCACATTTTAGTTAGATTTATTTATTGTATAAAATTTTGCTAGATAAAGTGTTTAACTGAATATCATATTAATTGTTCATGCAAAAAGCAATTTAAGAAAAGTTTAAAACATTGAGAAATAAACAGGGACTGTAATGATTATATTTTATATTAAAAATTGAAAATAAAAATTATTTAGCAATTTTTTTAATTTACTTAACCAATAACTTTTATTTTTTGACCTAAAAAAAAATTATCAAATAATTGTTAAATTTCATTTTTATTAAAATTGTTGAATAACTCTTATTTTCCAATTTTTATTATAAAAATAAAAATAAAATTATTTTTCAATTTTTATTTTATCAATAAAATAAGAGTTATTTTTCAATTTTTATTTTAAAATTGAAAATAAAAGTTGGTAGAAATATCTTTTGAGCTAAGCAACACAGCTCAAATGTTGACATATATTTATGATCTGCACTCAAATACCTTTCCATCGATATATCACATGTCCTTCAAGGATCAATAGTGAGGAGTAGTTATACCCTTAACCCATAAAATGAGTAAATAAGGGTATAATGGATTTGTGAAGTGGATGTACAGACAGAAGGAAGCTTCTCCGACCCCATAAAGTATAAGAAATACCGGAGATATCGCAGTTTGAGTTTGGTCTATACGCGTTACGTATGGGGTTAGGGTTGTCTAGTCGGGATTTTCAGTAGAGCCTTTTATTGTTGGTGTTTTGTTACAATGCTACAATGTTTACAAATTGTAAGCATCTTACAATAAATTCGGTCTTTGTTTACTTAAAATAGCATGCGTGAAATTCTTATCAGTTATTACAGTTACATTTGAATACCCCTTAATAATTAACCTTGGTGCATGGGGTATATTTTACCAGTGCATAAAATATTAAAACATAAAATAAAAATTTGTATTTAAATAAATTTTCTGTGCAATGTTCCAGAGTTAGTCTTAATATAAATATAAAAACGTTTAGGGTATCCTAAGTCGAGCTCTTGACTAAAATCTTTTAGTTCGGCTTGCAGTAAGAAATAGTCAAACTGCATGCTTGTCTGGTATGAGCTTATCTCTGCAAAATTTTGTGAATCATTTGAGTGTTGATCGCGATGGGCCGTAAATGCGATTTAATAGTGCGAAATTTTTTCACCTTGGACACAATCAATAATAAAAGAAAGTGCAAGCTGTGTAATCGGTCTTTTCAGGGAACTATTTCAATTTAAGAAGACACCTACAAGAGTGTCATAATGATGAATATCAAGTGAAAGACATGAAAATAATAAGGAGCGCCACCACGAAAAAAAAATTGCATTGCAATTAAGCCAAACAAGTGCAGATGCGTGCGTGCAATTGGTAACCGAGGAGAAGATGCCATTTGCGATATTGGTTCTGAACCCTTTAAGACGCTGACGGAGCAAATTTTCAGCGGATTGGACATGGCCCCATAACATCCGCATGTTATGCTGCATGTGACCGAAAATACGATGCCGTCAAAAAATCTCATAGCGAATATGAAAACAGAATTTTATCGCTGAAAATTGACACAGCATCACGGCCAGCAGGGCATTTTGGTGTGATGTCCAGTTTTTCGCAATAGGAGTATTGAAGTAAGAACTCTGGGAGTTATTGAGCTGGAGAAAAGCACACGGGGCCAATTTAAGCAAAGAAATTGAAAATATCTTGTGTGAATTTTCATTTCTAAAGCCAAGTGTATTCAGTAACCTCCGATAATGGCCGAAATATGATTAAAGCTGTCCAAATGTTAAACGATGGGCCCGATGCAGAGGAATCCTATAACGAAGACGAGTTGTCAGACGTTTGCGTCTTTTCGATTGGATCTGTCCGATGTGCCGACATTCCTGCAATTGGCGTAAATTTTTGAAGGATGGCAGACGGGAGAAGTCGTCGACAGAGCACGAGAGACGAAGCTCACAATTCAAGCTATGAAAATGCTCTGCAACGACTTGGCAGAGTGTTTGCAAATCGGGAAGAATGCCTCTTGGAAAAGAAGTGGCCCTCTCAGACTATATTTGGCCTGACAGGGCTTACTTCAAAGCCCTAGTAAAGTTTTAAATGCAGAGGCATTTGACTCAACTGATGGGCAATAATTGCCGTTAGCAAGAGGTTTTTTTTTTATATTAAATTTAACATTTATATTAATTTGTATTCTTATTTATTAGGCGACGATGCTCAAGAAGAACCCGTTTCGTCGCCAGTATACCCGACGAGTCGGGTGAAAATACGGCAGAGTACCAGCTCCTTGTTGGACGAATATTTAAAATCGTTTGATGGGTGCTCGGGAAATGAGGAGTCGGATGATGGGATGATCCAGAGTTAAATTGGCGATAACGGAGCTGAGCGGGTATAGGCCAAAGCGCATTAACATTGGGCAAAATATAATGTCTTATTGGGAAGAGAAAATTTGTGTCCAAGACTATTTAAATTGGCCAAAGTTGTACATTGGTACCTGCAACGCAAGTTTCCGTTGAAAGGGCCTTTTCGGCATTGAAATTAGTTCTTTCTGACCTAAGGTGCAATTTGTCCTCAGAATCGATAAAAAATTATTGTTCCTAAAATTAAATAATAATAAATAAAATTTTCTAAAATTTTTGTATTTGTCAGGATTTTTTTTCTCCGACGTAGCAAGCGTTTTTTTCTCAACTTTAACTTTCAAGCTCCTTTATTGTCCTTGAAGGCATGTGATATATCGATGGAAGGTTTTGGTGCGATCATAAATATATGTCAACATTTGGCTGTGTTGTTGCTCAAAGATATTTTACCAACTTTTATTTTCAATTTTTAAAATAAAATTGAAAATAACTCTTATTTTTGATTGATAAAATAAAATTGAAAATAATTTTTATTTTTTTTTTATAATAAAAATTGGAAAATAAGAGTTATTCAACAATTTTAATAAAAATTGAAATTTAACAATTATTTGATAATTTTTTTTTTTAGGTCAAAAATAAGGTTGGGTATTGATTTTTATAAAATTGAAAATAAAGTTTATTCGATTTTGATTCCAGCTAAATAAAAGTTTTTGGCGTTTTCGTTCCCTTATACCTATACTTGGGTTCGATTTTTTTTAACCCCATAACTCTTATTTGCGGTCCCTGGAAATAAATAAACGAGGCTTTAAGCTTGGTTTTTTGATAGCAATCCGTCAACGGAATGGAACAACAAATCTTTTATGAAATATTTTCCATAATATCTTCATTTTACACACAATCAAAAGCAATTTAACAGCTTGACCAGGCGTATACTGTAAACTCTTTATTTACGCCACTTACCACCATCCACGCTCTCAACCCCCCTCACCCCCTTTAACACCTGCTGTTATTGTTGTGTTCACCCTCTTTGTGTCTCGTTATTGTCATTATAATAACATATGCACATATATATAAGGAACATGTTTGAATAATTATGGTTGTTGCCACTGCCCCTGCTGCCACCGCGTCATGCAACAACGAATGTAAAGGTGGGGTGGCAAGGTGGGCTGGCGGAGGGGTGGAAGCGACAGTCGAAACAGATTGCGTGACTCGCGAACATTTGTTTTGTTTGCGGAAAAGTAATTGCAAAAGTTGTTTCAATTTTCCAAAGAGAGTTTTTTTTTGGAACGGGTCGCTGGATTGCAACTGCCACACACCCCCCTGCCTCCCTGGAGGCAAAATCGTTTTCTATGCGTGTAGATTTGCATGCAAAACTTAGAGAAAGAAAGAAAGTAAGAAGAGGCAGAAGCAACGGCTGCAACAGCAGCACATAATTGGCAACAACTTAAGGCTTAAACTTTTTCTGGCCACAGCAGTGGCTAAGCGAAATGCAACCACCCCGCCCACCTCACCCACCGCACAACCACCCACATAAGCCACAGATGAAACGAAAAAGAAAAGGAAGGAAGGAAAGAAGAGCGGGGGGAGGCAGCATCTAAAACGCATTTTCTGCTTTAGGCCAAAAGTTTTTGCGCTCAAGTTTTATGTGCCAACAACTAAAACGCAACAAAGTGTTAGAGAACTGAGAGGGTTAAGAGCTGCTAGGGGGGGTGGTGGAAGCATGTTGCAAAAAAAAAATAATACATATTTAAAAGAAAGAGTAGAAAAAACATTTGCCGGCGTTTTTGTGCCAGTTTCTTTGGCTGCTTTTGTTAAAATTATAAATTTCTTTTTTTTTCTTTTTTTTTTATACAACTTCTACTTTATTCCTGAATCGTTGTGTGTGTGTTGCAGGAATATAAAAATGTGTGTGTGTGTGTTGCAGGAATATAAATGTGTGTGTATGTGCTGCGTTTTTATGCAGCACATCCGGCGCAAAAAGCGCATGAAATGTGCTGAAAAAAAAATATAAATAAAAAAAAAATAAAGAAAATAAAAACTAAAATGGCACAACTGTGTTTATATGTATATATTCTTTTTGCTTTTTCTTTGTGTGTATATATATTTTTTATTTTCTCGTTATTATTATTATTTTCTGGGTGCGGAGAGCAGAAAAAGAAGCAGCAGCAGCAGCAAGCAAAGCACAATGCTAAAAAAGCACAAAATTGAAGAAAGCAACCCAACAAGTCAGACAGCAGTCTGCCAACATTGCTGAGAGAGGGTCCGTCTGTCCATTTGTCCGTCTGTCACTCTGTCAGTTAGTCAGAGTCCAGTTTGCCAGTTGGCCAGTTCGCCAGGCCTGTCAGAGTTTGCCAGTTAGGTTAGCCAGTTGAGGGTTGTGCATGCTTTAAGCTGTTGGCATAAGGGTGTTTCAAGTTATGAAAGCGCAAAAATCGTATAAAATGCAATAATTCAATTAATATATTTAAAAAGTTTATAAAAATCATATTTAAAAGACATTTGTTGTCGGAAGATCCGTTTTATGCCCAAGTCGGTTATCGGTCATAAAAAATTGACATGAAAATCGACTAAAAATTAAGTTTTTTTTATTTTGTATTTATTTAAATGCAGTATTAATCTAGAGCGTAAACCATTCTGTTTGATATTATTGTTTTTTTTTTCTCTCCTTTAACCCGCTTCTGTTAACATAACATTTCAATAACATTTTACAACACTTGCAAGCAAATATAATCAAAGATATTTCTGCACTTTTCCTTTATTCAAATAAGTTTTTAAACCCTACTGAAGCACCCTATTCTGCACCTTCAAAAAGGGAGAGGAAAAGAAGGGGTCTTAGCTTATTTTCGCACTTTTGTTTTTGACGTTTTTGTGTTTGTGCCTTCAGCAAAAATAAACACGAAAAAAATCAGAAAAAGAAGAAGGAGAAGAAAAACGAGCGAAATGCACAAAATGCTAAATGTTTTATGTCAGTTTTGTGTGTGTGCGTGGTGTGTGTGTGGGTGTATGGGTGTGGTGATTGCTGTCAGAACATGCCAACCCTGCCCTTCCCTCCTTTTCCCTTGCGCACCTCTTCCCACCTGCTTTAGTTGATGCACTTAAATTATGCAATTGCTAAGTGAATTTAATGCCACATTTATTTGCTTTCATTTACATTCTCAATGATCATGATGATGATGACGAAGGGGGCGGGTGAGGCGAATGGGTGGTGTTTCTGGGGTTTGGGGGTTGGCGTTCTGCTTGCGTCATTTGTTCACTTTGGCGGCATTCCATGTTTGCAATGAAATGCAAATAACTCATTTGAAAATATTTATGTATAAACGTGTGTGTATGTTTGTGTGTGTATGTATGTATATCAAAAATATGCAATATACCAATTGAAATTCATTAACAATTGTGTTTTTTCTCTCTCTCTCGTTACAGGTTCGTATTTAATTGGATCAATACCACCCCTAGCCCCCCCTCGCCCACTCATAATACTTTGTATGTAAGTAAATACGATTAAATATGGAATTTAATTATGCGTCAAGGCACAAAATTAAATGAGATATCATTTTAAGAGTGTGAGTGTGTGTGTGTTAATGACACTGGATTTTGTTATACACATTTGTTTTTGTTATGTAATTGTGGGGGTATTTATGCAGATATGTTTATAATTGACAGTTTTCAAATGGATTAAAATTAAAGCTCGTTTTATAATTGGCTAAAAGTTAACATAAAATATTTTTCAACAAGCAGAAAGTAATATCAAAAGACTTAACTTAAGCATAAATGTTAAATAAAATGCCGTTATGGCACATAAAGAGCGTAAATTATTTGATTTTCTGCCAACTAAAAAGAAATGCCGTAAAATGCTTTATGGCATGTGGAATGTTATGTTTGTGGATTTAACATGCAAATCAAATGTAAAACAGAAGCTTGCCATAAAAATGTTAACTACTTGCCATAAAGCGCTGTTAAAAGCAGCTTGAGTTTTTTTTTTTGTTTCTTTCTTTTGATGTTAAACAACCTTCTGATTTCTTCAAATCTTTTGCCTTCGTCCTTCTCCCTTTTTGTCGCTGTTCAATTTACGTTTTGCTTTTCCATCCAATTACTTTCCCATTCTCAATGCCATTTAAATTAACAAAGTAACAGAGAAAAGGCAATAGAAAAACGAATAAACGAACGAACGAACTTTCACCCAACAGCGACAACACGACAGCAAATGGCAGCAAAAGCATTTGGCAAATTGAAATCAAATCGATAACGAATCAAATTGAAATCTCACCACAGGCAAGCGGACAACGACAACAACAACGACGACGACCGCAAACAAATGCCAATAAAAATACGGAGACCATGGCCCAAGATCTTGAGCTTCTATAATATTTTTTTGCGCTCAACCCTTGACAAAGAACCCCCCCTCCACTCTCCCCCTTCTGCATCCATTTAGTTCAAAGCAATCCGAAAGTGCGCCAAAGTATCTAAGCGATACATAATAACCAAGCTTGTTGTGGAGCCACTGCTCCAATGCAACTGCCACTACTACTACTGTGCCAAGATAAAATATGATTGAATGCATTTGTTGCCCCCCCCCACCCCTTGCCTGCTGTGCAAACTAACTCCAACTGCTGCTGCTGCTGCTGTTGTCTGATTAACATAAATCGTGCTGCTGCTGCTGCTGCCGACTATATCTTATTTCGATTTTTGCACAGCATTTGTTTTTGCAAGCTTTATGCAAAAAGCAACAGCAACAACAAAAAATTGAATTGAAATGAACAGAAAAGAAAAAAACAGCGCACAAAACTGAAAGGCAAAAAAAAATAAAATGCTGAAATAAAATGCAAACGAAGCAAACAGCAACAGCAGGCAAAGCGAGAAGTGTAGCTGGGTTAGAGAGAGGGGGTGGGGTGGGTGAGACAGTCAGGCAGCCCAGGAGCAACACATCAGCACCGCCTGCTGACTTTTATGTGCAATCGCCTTAACTTCCAACTCTGATGTTGCTGCTGTGGCTGCTGCTGTTGCTGCTGCCGTTGCTGTTGCTGCTGATGATGAGCATGAGAATGATGTTGCTATCTCTCGTCTGTCTGTATGCTTCCCTTTGCTGACCGACCATCAGCTCCCAGCTTCATTGTTGGCTCGCTTAAAATTCCAAACAGCAAATTGCAACTGCCAACAATTTCGAGGCTATCAGTGGCACAGCATCAGAGACGGCAACTGCGACGCTGCTGGTGGCTGCCGTTGTTGCTGGTGGTAGCTGCCTGGATGGCCTGGCTGGATGGCCTGCCTGGCTTGCCTTCTTGCCTGCCTGTCAGTAATTTTATGCAAGATGCTATCGCCCAAGCACACCTCAACACGCCTCTACCAAACCAGATAGAGAGTGAGGGGGGGGAAAGAAATGCTTGTAAGCCATTTCACTCTTGGTATGACAAACAGAGTCGGCAGCAAGCAGCAGCAGCAGCAGGCAACGTTCGTTTCGTTTCGTTTTTGAATGGAATTAAAATGGAATTCAATGCCCAAGTGCCACAAGAAAAGCAGTTGCAGTTGCAGCAATTGCAGCAGTGGCAAGCATCTCACAAATATCTACTCGAATATGCTGTGCAAGTAGCAGCAAAGAAGCTACTTGCAACATACGTGACTTAACAGATTTTCCAAAGAAGAATTGCATAAATAACTAGTGCAATAATAAAATGCGTATAATAAATGTGCAAAAGGAGATGGGAAATCGGAGCTTTAAGTCAACTTTATGACAGCTTTGAGCTTTAAGTTTGCCTTGATGGCAGCTGTGAGCTTTGCAAGTTGTGTTTATTGTTGCAATTGAACATGATTTTTGGATGAATATAAATATGATTGGAGTTTAAAGTATGCTTAAGAAAGCTTGAAGGGAACTTTAAGTTCAGTTAGGGCAGATTAAAGCTTTGCAGTTGTATTTATTGTTGGTAATAAGCGATCTTAAATTTAATTTATGGATAAGTAAAAATGCAAGAAATAAATTTGAATACGATTAAAGCTCAAAGTTTACTTACGAGAGCTTTAAAGAGCTTTAAGTTGATTTTTTATTAACGCTGGGAGCTTTGAAGTTGTGTTTAAGGTCTTTGTTAAGCGCAAGAAAACTTGATTAATAGATGAATAAGAAAAAAAATTAAGAATATGAATATGATTAAACTTCGAAGTTTACTTTGTAAAGCTTTAAAGAGCTTTAAGCTGTCTTAAGCGCAATTAAACTCGATTTATGACGAAGAAACCAACTTCAATATGATTAAAACTTAAAGCTTGCTTGCAAAAGCTTTAAAGCACTTTAAGCTGTTTACAATTACAGTAAATATTCAATAAATGCAACAATTTGTCTGTCCTGCAACTACTAAACGCTTTAATGGAACTGTAAATACTTTAGCTGACTTTTTAAAAACCTTTCAAAATATTCTTTAAACGTAAACGAAATGCTTTTGAAAATATGCCATAAATGTTGTGGAATTGAGAAGGGAAATATAATTTCCAATTCATTGGATCGTTTTACCTTACCCTGAACCCTGTTTGTTGGTATCCTTTTGCTTCTTCCTGCCTGCCTCCTGCCTGCCTGACTGCTTCTTTTGTCTGTTTGTGTCTTGCATTTTATTGCCATTGTGTAAATAATTTTCTTTTGATGCCGTTTTCAAGTACCTTTTGTGGCATTTAGACCGAGAATGGCATAATGCTTATTTAATTGAAGGTGAGAATTTCGTTTCAGTTTTGCATTTCATGCAAATTAAGTTGATCATAAATAGTTGTTTGTTGTTGTTGTTGTCCGAGTGTCCCTCCTTTGTGTTGCTATTGCTGCTGCTGCTGCTGCTATTCAAGTGTTAATTATTGTCGGCAGCATCAAAAAAGCAACAATTTCTGCCTCCTTTGTGCAACGTCTTTTGTTGTCGTCTCCCGTTTATGTATTTATTAAATATTTGCGTGATGATTTGCTGCGACATTGTTGTTGTTACTGCCAACAAGGGACAAGCCAACTGACAAGGGACTGTGTCAAGTTTAATCAAAATAATATAACAACAACTGCAACAGCAACAACGACAACAGAGAGCTTGGTATAATTCACGATTTCCTGCTATAATTGAAAAATATACTTCAACGTGGCAAGCAGCAAAGAACAAGTTGCAGCAACAGCAACAACTGCATGGCAGAAGGCATTGGCATTAATTATTCATGAGTTGTCGCGCTTTGGCCAGCAACAGCAACAGTGACAGGCAGCAACAGCAACAACTTTTGCCAACTGGCAACATAATTATTCATGCGAGCTTATCGCCAGTAAGGTAGGCAACACCATTTTAACCACAAGCGGATTATAATTATCAACAGTTGCCATCAGTAGTAGCAACATGTTGCTGGCAACGACTACAATTGCAATGCCTCAGTTGCTTAGTCTGCAAACCATGATGATGATGATAATGATGATGATTATGATAATGATGAGGCTGGATGTTGATTATAATGGCAAAGGCGCAACAACAACAACAACAACAACAACAAATATAATTACAACAGCAACAACAACAGAGCGAGACAGACAGCTGTTTTAATTGATGTTGATTGCTATCAGCAACATTTTGCTGCTGTTGTCGTTGCGGCGGCTGCTTGTTGTTGTTGCTGTTGTTGTTGGTTTTTGTTCGCATGTTGCGCACCTCAATTAGAATTCTTTCATTTCGATTGGGTTTTTCGTTTCTCTTTGTGGCTTTTTGCTATTGTTGTTGTTGTTGCCCCCAAAACAAAGTTGTTGCATGTCAAAGTCGCGTTAAACTGTTTTTCTTTTACTGCAAATTATGCATTACAAAAATGTTTTTGCTACTTAAATAATAACTAAATCGAAAGCGACAGACAGACAGAAAGGCAGATAGACGTTGTCAGTTGCTTGTGGCGCCTCGCCGGGGCAACTTGACACGCCCAGCACATTAGCATGCCATGTTGCAATGCCCCCAAAAAAAATGAAATGTTAAGAAAACTGACAATTTGTATACCCTTAACATATGAAATGTTTATGAGAGGGTATAATGGGTTTTCTCGATTTTATCGATAACATTTATGGTTCTCGATATTCACATGTGATCGATAACAAAAAACCTTGAATTTCAAAATTGAGCAAATTAGGTTTAAAACTATAGATAAAATAACAAACATTTGAAAAATTTTGATCAAAATCGTTTAAGAAACACCGGATAAGATAACGCATATCAAAGTATAGTCAAAGTATCAGAAAAACGTAAGCCCATATAAATAACGGTTAGCGTAACGTAACGTGTTAAGTATTGTTGATTTTGCTTCCACTTTTTTCATTGTTCGAAAGAACAATATAAATCTGAAACTCGTTGAATTTAACTCTTTTATTTATTGCTCAAAAGCAATAAAATACAAATTTAAATCTTAACTTAATGTTTGGCTCGTCAATAACAATTAGTTCCTCTATTCGTTTGTTTTAATGAAAAAAAATTAGTTTTTGCTTTTGGCGCAAGCAATTAAAAGTAAACTTTTAGCTGAGAGGTTTTCCAAACTTTTGTCGACTTTGGCAAGACGCCAACAGCTGTAATAAAAAATAAAAAAAATATATTGCAAAAAAAGGTGCACAATAAATCTGTGTAAAAGGCATTTTCATAGCTACTTGTTATAAGTTTTAGCTGCAAGTCATTTGAGTTTTTATGACCAGCAGCAGTTAATTGAAATGGAAACAAGTTGTTGTTGTTATTGCTGTTGTTTTATGGCCATATATGTATGTGTATAAGGCACATGCTTATAGTGCTTGGCGTTTTTATGGCCAATATTGCATTTGCGGCTGAGCAGCTTACGTTTAAGCCAAGCGTAAACTTGTTATTAACAATTTTGTGAACCTAATACATTTTAATATGCCTAACACGTGCCAATTTTTTGAACTATTGCAGTTCAACTCGTAATTAATTAATATAAATTCAAACAACTAAAAAGTAATTAGTATATAAAATGACAAACGACAACGTTGACAGGCGGCAGATAAATCATTCTGACCGACTACAGCTTCTGCTTTTGCACAGTTTAAGCTTTTAAATTTTAATTAACATTTGAATTGTGATGCGGCCCTTCGGGCTAAAAATTGCCAGGCAACAACAACCACTCCTCACTCACACTCCACACACACAATCCACTCTCCAAACTTCACTCTCCGGCCAGCACTCGAAAACTCCACAAACAAATATACTTACACTCTTTGGCTCTCCCGACGACGACTATGCTGCACTTGCTGTGGGACAGCATGGAGAGCAGCCATGTTTGTTTATGGCGCTCACAGGCGCTCAAGCGAGACAGCAATATGCTGCTGCTGCTGCTAGTGTACGGCTGCTGTAGTAGAGTCTGGCTTTGCGCATGCACAAAATAAAAGAAGAAATAAAACAAAAACAACAACAGCAGAAGTAGCTGTCTTTTTTGCTTTATGTGTAGTTGTAGTTGTTAGTGTAGTCATAGTTATTGCTGCTGCTGTTGGGGCTGCTGCTGTCGTTGCTGATGTTGCCTTTTGCTTTTGGCCTGCCTCGCCTCTTAAATGTTTAAGCGATTAAGTCGAATTTTTAATTTAGCCGCAAAACATAACACGATTTTACAGACAAACTCACAAACACACACACACACACAAACACGTGTGTGTGAATGCATGCATACATTAGACATGGGGCACACAGCCGTTTTGTAGCCGGCGGCGGGCGTTTGGCGGCGTCGGCAACGGCGACGGCGACGGCGGACTTAAACTAACAGAAATGTAAAGCAGGCAATAAAGTGGCAACATGCTGACTTTGCCATAACTAACCGAAACAGTTGGGGGCGTTTGGCATGCTCGTCTCTCTCGCTCTCTCCCTTCCGCCCATTCCTTGTGTTTTTTGTAAGTGGATGAATGAATAAACGAGCTGCTGAGACCTGCGAGCAGCTCTACACGAGCTTTTGAGCGCAATGAATTGGTCTCTGCTGGCTCGACTGGGACTGGGGCCACTGTCTTGGCCTTTTGGGCCCTGGCCGTTGCCTTTTGCCTTGCCGTTGGCTCATTAATGTTTAAAGTGTTTTATGATATGCATAATTGCTTGTACAGATAATAAAGTTTTGCTGCTCGAGTGAGCCCCAAGCCCAAGCCCCACCCCACCCTACACAGCTTAGCTTGGCTCGGCGGCGGCTCATTCACTTAATTAAAATGCTAATGAAAATTCTTCAAATAGCTGGAAACGAAAGACAAACAAACTTGCATTTGTGTAGTGGAGGGTCGGAGTGCGGTGGGTGCGATAGAGACAGACATTGCAATGACCAGTGCTGACATGTTTAACTTTGTAGCTTCAAGCTAAAACAAACAGAACACAATTGCATTGAGAAATACTTGGATTATATATTAACTTGAACAATTTAAGTACATACATATTTGTAAACTTCTTACTCAAGCGCTGTTTAAATGACTGAATAAATGAGTAACTTTTAACTTAAAATTAGCTTTTTTTTTGCTGCTCATCAAAAGTTAACAGCACTGATGATGATGACATGTTTCCTTTTCAATGCCTTTTGCTCTCTCCCTCATATATATTCACACATTTATATTTATGCAGGCGGCGCATGCGGAACTTTTGACTCACTGTTGTTGTTGGTGCTCTTGCTCATTGTCTTTGTTGTTGTTGTTGTTGCTGTTGTAGCGCCCTGTTTGGCAACGGCTACCGAGTTTACGACGCGTGAACGGCAAACTCATCCGCACAAAAGAGGCGACAAAATACACGGGGAGAAAAAAAGAACTCACACAGCACAGCAAAGCATTGAGCCCTAAACACGAGGGGAGCAAGTATACACTCACACTTACACACACACACGTACATAATAAGAGCTGCGTTGATCTTGTGCTGCTTCTTCTTCGTTCTCCTTACCTTTATTATTGTTGTATTGTATTGTAGCGGGGCACATTTCCAGTGAATTTTTCGATGATATCTTTTAAATGTTAACATTCACAAAAGCGTAAAGATTGCTGCTGCTGCTGCTGCCTTTGCTGCGCCTGCTGGTTTCTTATTCTTTTGCCCTGCTGCCTCTCCCTCTCCCGCTGTCTTGCTTTGTACAAGCAGATATATCGGGTCTTTTTATGGGCACTTTTAGTGTCGGTCTTTGAGTTTGTTGTTGTTGTTGTTGTTGCTATTATTGTTCGGGTCTTTGGACCCTTTTTTCGGCATCCATGTGTCGCCCTGCTTGCTTTACCTATCTGTATAATTGTGTGTGTGTGTGTGTGTGTTAAGTGAAATTCTTTTGTGTCGACAAGCGAAAATAAAATTCACACAGTGCGAAACGTGTCCGATATAAAGAAAAAGAAGAAGAGCAATGCCGTCGTCGTCGTCGTCGTCGTCGTCGTCGCGCACAATGGAATGGATCGGACTGGAATTGAGCTGAAACCTACGCTCAATGCTTTTCAGCTCTTGTCGACGTCGTTCTCACATCTCTCTTTTCGTCTCTTCCTCCTCATCTCGTTGTTGTTTCCCTACCTGAGCCAATCTGTGTGAGCGGTCATTGAAAAATATTGTATAAAAAAAAGGTGCAAAGGCAGCCAACAACAACAACAGCAACAAGCATTAAGTGAGTGAGTGAGCAACAACAACAACAAGCGACGACAACAACAACAACAACAACTGTCTACAGAATACACCCAATGACAAGCTGCTCGGCAATTTGACATAATTTATACGTCAAATTACTGCAAATTGATGCTAAATGGCTTCAAATTGAATTGACGGGCGAATAAGCGCGACGGAGAGGGAGTGCAAAAACGAAACAAAAGCAAAAAAATTGTATGCCAACACAAAAAAAAAATATATATATATACAACAACAAAATCGCCCGCTGACGAAGCGAGGCGACGAACAACAACAACAACAGCTCGTCGGCGTTTTGTGCACTCAAACGAAAACATTTTCAGTTTTCAGTGGGGCGT